>CM066041.1:287494199-288988345 GCA_033557465.1 Ichthyophis bannanicus | reverse complement strand
ACAAGTAAGTGCCATCTCGTTGGTATGTATAGTTTCTATGTACCCATAATCAGCAGCACAATTTACTGCAGGGGGTGTAAAATCTGGTTTATAGGTTAGGGATTGTTTATAAAATTACCCCTTATGGCCCCCGTTCTGAGAGGCAAATAGCGGGGCTGGTACTTTCCCGGTGGGACAATGCAGCTCCCCTATCCATCTGGTCTGTATGCCACAACATGCGCATCTCTTCCTGCACACATAGAACCGGATGGGGGCATATGAGGGCAGAGAGTATTGGTGTGGGGGGTGGGCCAGGCACCTTGAACATAGAGGGCCACTTCAGAATCACAGCCCCTGGTTTAATGTCCTGGCAGGTGCTCCAGGAGGGCGCCCAGCTTATTCCCATCTCATAGGTGGAATAAACAAGGGGCCACCCATGTGATCTGGCCCAAGCAGCCCTCAGGAAGAAATGGGGAGAATGGTGGAAGTTAAGGCCCGGCTGCCCGATCCTGGGCCCATTGCTGCCCCAAAGGTTGGGCGCAGAGAAACGTGTTGGGCACATGCGGTGGGCTGACGTTCTGTAGGGTGGACATCTTCCCTCGGGAGATCCATGGCATGCCAGGGCCTCTCTTTTTGCCCGATCTTAACACCCATGGGAAATGTCCTGTCTCCTGCAGTGTCGAATCAAATCAGTACGAATGGGAGCCCATCCTGCTCTGGGACAAACATTCCTGGACAGCCCGGATGTGCCCATTTGCCTGGATTTGCATCCACATGGGTAACAATAGAACGCCATCAGTTTCATATACATTTAGGGGGCGTTAATTTTATATATGGGACCGTTGTGGAAAGTTACATGCTATTTATTGTAATAGTGGCATAAATCTTTTATGTTTAAAGAAATTCATGCATGCGAATGAACATTGCACATATGTGGCTTTCGAGCAGTTGCTAATTCGTGTAAGCATGCACATAAGTCCCCATTACACATACTTTTCAGTGGGCCCATTCACCCAGGCAGACCTTGGGTAGGAAGAAGCAGGTGGGGGGGGGGGGAGAATGCAGTGTCTTCACCTTCATCTAGAATGTGAACACTAGCAACCTGCCTCTCCAGGTAGAGCAACTGTTGCACCTAGGCTGGATGGTGTTTTCCATACACTGGTATTTTTATAAAGTAAAGGCCTCACATACGCACACAGAAACACCTGTGGTCAGGTGTTTATAAAATTACTAACTCTTTTTGGGGGTAAGTTTCTAAAGTATTCCTGTGTAATAAATTTATGTTTTACATGTGGAAAAGGGCTATTATGAAATTCTGTACAAGTATACATGTGAAAAGCAGGCACATAGAAAACGTATACATTACTTTTATGCAATCTATGCATCAGGCACTTCTGGTGACATAGTTTGGGCATAGCAGGGACAGAGTTGTGATGTATGCATGTATTTTAGAAAACAAATGCACAGAGTATATGCCCAAATTTACACGTTCGTTCTTTGGAGCAGATGTAAATTTGTGTATGAGACTATGTGAACTGCTAGGCGTGATTCTATTTTATAAAGGTACATAGGCTCCCATCTTATCTTTAGAAATATAAATCAAGTCAACAACAACGGAGATCTTTATATATTTCTTGTGGCCTTAAACTGGCATGATTATTGCTTCACTTGACAAACAATGAAGAATTTTTTTCAACAAGCTCTTATATTGTTACTCCGCTCTTTTCACAGTTTCTGCACATGCCTGTAAAAAATAGCTATGGCTGACTGCGTATCCTAAAGTTTGCTGTTCCCGAATTGCTAATACAGTTCAGTGCAAAAACAATTCTTCAATACCTAACTCAATATGGGGATCTTCTTGCTGTAAAGATCTTGTTTCATTTTATGACGTTGATGTTTTGACATTTGCCTACTTATGGGGTGTTTTAAGATGTTTTGAATGTTAAAGCCAGCATACAAACAAGAAGAATCACGGCCCTTTAAAAATAAGCATAAAATATGTACCTTTTTGGACCTAGGACCCAGTAAGAAATGTGGAATGCAACGAAAAAGACGTGAAGTAAAATGCTTTTATTCTTAATTCCACCTCAGCCACCGGCCCGACACTGGCCGTGTTTCGTAAACGCCTTCTTCAGGGCCAAATGATGGCTGTATAAACGTGTGCTTCTATTATTGTCAATGCTCTTCCTTAAAATCATCGAAGAGGCTAAAAATGTGCAAGAGAAGACCTCTTAAAACTCAGAGTGTGCTTATAGCACCATCGTACTAATGCATACTAGGACCACATAAAAGCTGTACTGACGCGCACAAAATAAAAAGTCAAAGAGGTCTTCTCTTGCACAGTTTTAGCCTCTCTATGTTTTTAAGGAAGAGCATTGACAATAATAGAAGCACACGTTATACAGCCATCATTTGCCCCTGAAGAAGGCGTTTACGAAACACGGCCAGTGTCGGGCCGGTGGCTGAGGTGGAATTAAGAAATAAAAGCATTTTACTTCACGTCTTTTCATTGCATTCCACGTTTCTTACTGGGTCCTTGGTGCACGTGGATCCGTGCTCATTTTGGTTGGCCTTTTTGGACCTAGGACATAGGTGTCCTGTAAAAAAATCAGCCCCTTTGAAGGTAATCTTTAACAGGGTGTCATAGGTGAATATGTTACACCTATTTCATGAAGGCAAGCTATTCACTTCTGTGCCTTTAAAAAATTAGTCCATGGAAATGACAGAACAAGTACAGGTGCTGTGAAACCTATGCTTAAGGTTACCCAGATGTCCCTGATTTTCTGGGACTGTCCCCGATTTTTGAGGTAGTGTCCCAGATTCCATGGACTATAAACCACTTACTGTCCCCTATTCCTGTCCAAGCCTGCTATACATTTGGCATTTGCTATTTTGCTTGCCTGTCTTTTGCTGGAGTCTAAATGCTGTATTTCTGAAATTACTTAGTTCCAAGATCTCGACTGTGAGCTTTGTTGCTTCTCTGCCATAGAATTTCTCAGCAGCTGCACGGTACTGATGCGATCAGCTTCTTGAATCTTGTCTAAGGGGATGCGGCTATTATGTTCATGTTCAACGATAGGTAAACAGAATTTAAAGCGTTTGAATTCATCCTCTCCCAGACTTTCCAGAGCTTCAAGAAGGAACAACATTTTCTCGCTCCATCGTAGGATTTAGTAACTAGAAAGACATGAAAAGAAACCCAATGGCAATATTAAACGAAGAATTCTCTCAGTGCCAGGTAGCTGCCTGTTTCTGCATTAACATTTAAATAATAACTACTGTAAATAAATAACTATTAACCTCATACTCTTATTGCCAAGTTAAATAAATATGTGATTTAGCAGGATTTCATTACATAAGCATTCCTCACAGTCACATCCCCCCATGATCCACTGCAGCTACAAAAACTGTAGACTATTCCTACAGGGAACCAAGATGGAATGCAAAATTACTGCATAATGTCAGCATATAGAGAGTAATTTTTATAAAGCGGTGCCTATTTTTAGGTGTTAAGAACACATGCAAATGCTGGTAGTTTAGTCATTTACTCACGTAAGTGGCCACATAAGTGCATAAATAGCCTCTTGTAAAATACCAATCAGCATGACTGGAAGTGTGTTCATTGCACAGTGTGAACTTTCGTGGTGGGCATACACGGTGCCAGAGTTTGGGCACAGCATGGGTGGTATGAGCAAGTATGCATGTTGATTATAAGATACAATAAATTACTGTACTTGCAGACTTGCTGGTATTAGTGATTGGCGCGTTTTCTGCTATATATTCTATTTGAGTGTCTACTTAGTATAAAATAGACTTTATTTACCTGTGCTAAAACATGCTTTAAGTACGCACCCTGATTATAAAATTACCCTCAAAGTGCAAAAGCTATCTAGCCCTTGGTTTATATCATGACTGACACTATGGGGCCCTTTTACTAAAGTGTACTACATTTTAGCAGTTACTGTTTGGTAATTGGAAAACCTATGCATTAAGGGAATAATTCTATGAAGAGCTGTGTAAATTTACGTGCCGTTGGCATACATAAATAGTGGTATTTAAGGCTTTTACCCATGTAAGGGAGAAATTAGATCTTACCTCATAATTTTCTTTTCTTGAGTCCTTCAAGACCAGTTAGCCACATGGGGTTATGCTCTCTTACCAGCAAATGGAGACTGAGAACTATTGGTTTGATGGCATCACTCTATATAGGATCCTGTGCAGTCCACAACCAGACAGCATTTCTATAACAAAGCAAGAAAACTGTAGCCTCCTAAGAACCACAAGAGGGTAAGGAACACTACCCGGACAACATAAGCGCTACAGAAGTCTTAATCTAAGATCAAAGACTAGTGGAATTCATCCCTGACAAAGATCATCTAATGAATCAACTTGTAGGATGCTCAGTTTCCGAAGGGGGGGGGGGGGGGTTCAAGACTAGACTGGAGGGACTCAAGGAAAGAAAATTTAGCAAGTAGGATACAATTGTTCCTTACTCTTTGCCCCTCCAAACCAGTCAAGATGTGTTGGAGGTACCAAAGCAGTCTTCAAATAGGGAAGGCCCCAGACAGGTCTGCCTCAGTACATGCCCCAAAGACTAAATCCTGCCTCAATTTTACTTTCGAGTCTGCAATGATGAAGAACCAAATTCAGTGACAACCAAGTGGCCACTCTACCAGATTCCTGAAGAAAAAGCAAATTAGACTCCATCCAGGAATAAACTTGCACATCCACTGACAATGTGCACTGAAGCAATAGCTTCCTGAATCCAGCAAGACTTTGATGCTATCTTGCCTTTCTTGGCCCCATTAAACACAGGAAACCAATGTCCAAATTTGCTAAATCTTCAGTCCTTCACCATTAATGCTTCAAGACTTGTCTCAAATCCAGTCAATGGAGGCCCTCTGAGGAATTGTTTTGCCTGCTGACTTAGAAGCTGGGAAGCAAAAAAGGATTGATTAGCATAAATGGATGAGAAGCCCAGTAGGAAACTAATCCAGTTACAATGCCTTTTGACCTCACAAGGGAATACTCCCAACAGGAAGAAGCCTGAAATTCTGAATTTCTTCGGGCTGAGCTGATATCCACTGAAACACAGCTTTAGATGTCAGGTCCTACACTCAAGGACATCTTGACCAAGATGGCAAGCCACAAATCAAGATCCCCCAGAAGGCACCATAATGAGCTTTTACCAAGACAAGAAAATGAGTTTTCAACTCCATGACATTCCACCGGACATTGAAGAGGCTTATGATGCCTAATTCAATGCTGATGTTTTGCTGTTTGCTTTCCTTGTGCAGACTTCCTGGCTACCTTTCTGTGTGCTGCTGCTGCCCTCCTGATCCCTCCCTGACTGCAATCAAAGTTGTGATTTCACTTCCAGGGTCAAGAGTATTTAATCTGGAGGGCTCCACATGGCGGTGCCACAGTTTTGCACTGCGGGCGCGTGCCAAAGGAGTGCACAAGGATCAGGCCCTGCTCCTTGTGCTCTCCTTGGGGATCTCAAGAGGCATCCTCTTGCTGAGTCCTGGCTTCTTCCTTCTATTCTGGTTCACCTTTGGTGCCTTCTTTTTCTCCCCTTTTCCCCTTTCACTTTCTTCCCCATGGGCCCGATTCTGAGCTGGATGTCCTGGCCCTCTGTGCGCCCGGTTGGAACCGGACATACAGAGTTAGCCGGGATTCTGATCCCTCGGGGCATTTCTAGCTCCGTGGGATCAGAATCATGTCCAGGCTTGTACGTTCAGGCCAGGACCTCGATTCCTGTCAGCCTGCACATACAGGCCTTGCCCGTCTAGCTCAGTCAGAGCTTTTGAATAGAGTCGCGGCACTATGGCATCCGGTTGCCATGGCACCAAGGCTCCATTCAAAAGCCACGAACCCCGGCCATTGGACAAAATAGTGCATTCCCTGCAGCCTGGCCCCCAATCTGGCCTCCTAAGGCCAGGGTCGAGCTGCAGGAAATGTCCTCTGCTCCCTCCTGCCCTTTCTGAGTCCTGGGTCCGCTGTCCCCCGCCAACTATGGGAACTTATTCCACCTCAGAGGTGGAATTAATTCCCCGTTCAAGCCATCGGCCCTGGACGTAGAGGGCCAGCATTGGTATCGGCCCTGTACATCCGGGGCCGATGATCGCCCACTGCCTGCCCTAACACCACCCCGATCCACCCGTCTAACTTCCCCATACAACATGCGGGGAAGTTAGACGGGATTGGAAGAGGGCACGAATAGCAGGGTTGGACGTCCCAATGGCACTATTCATGCCTCGGAATGACCCCATATTCCTCCTGCACATCAGAATCCTGTTATCTGGGACCACTGCCCTGGTGTATCTCATCCTCTTTGGTAGGACAATCTGACTTTCGTTTCCTTACACCAATTACTTACTTTCAGTATCTATCCTCCACCTCTTCTCCTGCCTCCTCTTTATCTTTTGGTCTTCTGAATGTTTGCTCTCTCTGTCACAAGTTCTCCCTTGTTGCAGACCCTTTTCAGCCATTTTAAATCTGTGTTTTCTGGCTGTAACTGAAACATGGCTCCATCTTCGAGATCTGGTCCACTTACTAGACTCTTGCTAGCACAGTAGATTTCTCTGTTGTTTTTCCCTTATTGATTAGATCAAAATTTATCATGCTATGATCACTATTGTCAAATGCTTCTAACACCATGATCTCTTGTACCAGATCTTGTGTGTCACTAAGAACTAGGTCCAGTTCCTGAACCTGCTGCTCCATGAAGCAGTCATTTATTTCATCTAGAAATGTTTTCTCCCTAGCATGTCCTGATGTGGCACTGAACCAGTCGATGGTGGTATAACTGAAATACCTATTATTACTGTGTTGCCAATTTTGTTAGCTTCTTTAATTTCTGTTAGAATTTCATCATCTTTCACTTTTTATTTTTCTGTTCAATTTGGCCAGACGGACTGTAGTACACTTCCACTGCTATTCCCTTCCCCCTTTCACATGGAATTTCTATCCATAAAGATTCTACAGTACATTTTGTTTCCTGCGCAGCGCCTGTTGCGTATGGCCTGCTCCCTCCTTGCTGGTACTCGCACTACTCCATATCTGTCTGTTACTGAGCCAAACACATTTCTCCTGGCTGGTGCTCCTAAAATCCCAACCAGATCTAGTGTGGCTGACCATCCTTCTTTGGCTTCCTTTCTCTATCTTTTTTCTCTCTTTTTGTTTTTAAATAAAGTTATCAATGAAGCAGTTCTCTTTCATCTCCTCTTCAGGCCCCTTTCCAAAAGAAGAGGAGGAGGACAGAGGGTGCTACAGCCGAAATATCCAACAAAGAAGCAGTTCTCCACAAGTTTCCCCTTGTGTCCCCTTCCAAAAGTAAGAGAGGATGACAAAGGGTACTGTATCCAAAACATCCCTCAAGCTATAATGGATGGGTACTGGGGGGGAAGAGGAACCTCTGGGCTACGTGAACTGTTACCAGTCAGTTTTAGTCTTTTTGTTTCCCTCTGGAGAAGCTTAACTCTCTTTAATTAGATCCCTCCTTGCATACAAGAGGAATGAAAATGACCAGATCCAAATCATACAGGTCTACTGACCTACCATCTGCTGGAGACTGAGAAATACTGGCTAAATGTGGATTACACAGAACAAGGGCCGGTGCCAGGATATGAGGTCCCCTTGGCAAATCTCAATCCTTCCAACTCCCCCAGCTTCCACTGCCACTCTCCAGCATCTTCAGTGGCAGCAATGCCATTAAAGCAGCAACACAATGCTTCCCAAAGCCTCCAATGCTGCATTACTTCCGTCCCCATTCAAACAGGAAGTCTGCATCAGAGGCGTATGGAAGTGGTTGGTCAAAGTGAACATCAACAGCAATTCACCGTCACAGACGTTGAGTAAACACTATGTTGTTGTTTTAATGGCATTGCTGCCACTGCAGATGATGGAGAGTGGCAGCAACAGCCACAATGGGCCACCCTGGAAACACTGGCACTCTAGACAACTGTCTAGTTTGCATAATGGGTGAACCTGGCCCTGCACACGACCCTATAGAGAGTGACATTATTAAACCAGTAGTTCTCAGTCTCTATCTGCTGGTAGGAGAATGAGCATGTACAACACACATTAACTGCATGGCAGCCTATAGAATTACTCTTCAGCTGTTGGGGACATTGCTAGCATCTGACCATGTAGTTAATATAGATAACAAAATGTACCACACTGTGCATACTAAAGAAGCAGGGGTGGTTCTATAATTAGGTAGGTTAAGGCAGCCGTCTCAGGCGTCAGTTTCTTAGAGGCGGCAAAAAATGCCTCCAAATCACCAGTGCCGGCTGGCTCACACTGCCAATAAATACAACCCCCAAATCCCAGAAGATTCGCGATTTAGCACAGCTCTGCCCTGCCACTTTTGCTGTGTTGGGGTCGGTGGCAGCAGCAGAAGCAAACTGTCAAAGCTGGGAGTTTGAATTAAAAAAAAAAGAGAGACAACCAATTAAGCAAAAGAGCGGGCCTGTGCCTCATTCCACTCTTGTGAGCAATCGGCCAGTCCCGCCCCCTAACGTGACATCAGAGGGGGTGGGATCAGCCGGGATGCTCACATGAATGGAATGAGGCATGGGCCCATGCTTTTGCTTGGTTGTTGTTTTTATTTGTATTTTAGTACTGAGACCTGCCGTTGCATATGAATTGAAGTTCACCGCGACTATGCACATGTGAATGTTATAAATGTGTTAAGACTGATCACTATGATTATTTGATATATTTTTGTTGCATTTGAGTTTTTTAGAAGTTTTTTGCATTACGTACACTTTAATAGTGACCAAAGCATTTTTGTTTAATTTTTATCTGCATACTGTATTTTTATTTTTAAATTGTGGTCACTTATTCTATACTTGGTAAGAGTCTGTGTTATGAGTGTGTGACCAACACCAGGTGTTTTGTTAACATGGAGTTTGTATATAGGGATCTGTACTGTAGTAATCTGAATTGTTCAGCTTCTCAAATAGGTATTTGGAGGTTCCAGGGCCCACTGTAGTATTTATAGTGATGCTTTTTTTGGATGGGCTCCTTATGTGAGTTTTGGAAGTTGGTGCTGATATGGTATGGTAGATTTGCTGTATAGATCCTCAGTGACTTTGTTGAAGGATTTTGTATTAGTTCACAATATGCCTGGTTCTGGAGAATGTTTGTTGTTGTTAGTGAGTTGATCGGAATCAATTTTTTTTTTTTAAGATATTGAACTCTGTGGGTGAATATCCTGATTCTGCTCTGCATCCACTGTTGAAGGAGGTTCCGTGGATGCAAAATATATGTTGAAAAAGAAAAAGAAAGAACTATAATGCAGTTTATAACAAAATAAAAATGAGTTATAATTTAGTTTTATAAACTGTGCTGTGGTTCTCACTCTTTTAGTTAGTTCCTTAGTGTGCAAACATCTTGCATTTCCTCCATATAATCTAATTGGCTTTTTGGTTTCGTGCAGTCCCTGACTGGAGTTTTGAGAAAGCCCTGCCCCCCTCTACAAGGGGGGGGGGGGCAGGGGGCGCCATCTTGTCCTTCGCCTCAGGCAGCAGATTGCCTTGAGCCGCACCTGTAAGGAAGTAATTTTTTAAAGAATTTTCATGTGTATATGCCAGTAAATGTGTATAAAAGGCCTCTTATAAAATTTGAGAAATTTTAAGGCCTCTTATAAAACAAGATAAACAGTACCATATAACGTCTGTCAGACGGCTGCCTAGGGTGAGAACTTACACAATCTTGACGATGCATATATTCATATGATTCTTGCAAGGTATTGTGGGTATTGTAGTTCATTCACTCCCAAACACAGCTGATGACAATAATTTGAGTTGTGAAACCAAGTGGTAAGATCAATAAAATACTTCTTTTATTGATGGGGTTTAATTCACCCAGCACATGTATGCTTGATAGCACTATAAATGAGGTTACTTGCTTGCAGTGTTTAAAATGGATAACAAAAAGTCACAAAGTAAACCAGAAAACAACCTTCAGCTTGTCAGGCAATTAGCTAATGTTTTCTTAGCAAATAATTACCAAATACAAAGGCACAAAGTAAAGAATAAACTTTGCTGGTTAGGTTAACTTCTGCTTATTTTCCACGCCGATCTCAGCAGTGATTCTCCCTTGCTCACACACACAATCAGGTGCAGCCCTAATTACTATCAATGGACCAGCTGAAAGCCTTTAGCTGGCTGGCTGCTACTGTGTGAGCCCAAATCCTGCTTTAAGAGCTGTTTGCAGTGGAAATAAAGAACAAAGTTAGGTTTCTTTGTGATGGCTGATGTGTTTGCTCATAGAAAACTAGCAATAGCATTTAGATAAAGAACAGTCCATGTAAATAGTTTCATCTGCTGTATTTCCCCCTGCATCAACAATCATAGGGTCAATATCATACATTGGCACAGATGAGTCTTTCATTAAGGCACTATCATGAGAATGCTTATTCCCTTGCTGCCATTCTCTATTATAGATAGGGTCTGGATCAGTGTTCATACCTGAGCCTCTCCTGCTATCATTATTCCTCTCTGTATAGCCTGGCCAATATGTAATCCAATTCTGATGTCCAGCCTTCCAATCTTGATCCCTGGACGCTGGATCTTCTCTCACATACCTTCTGGCCTTGGTCTGAAAGTCCCTTCCACATGCAGTCTTCTCTCTTCCAGGTAGCCACTGGTGATTCCTATCTCTGCCACTCCATTCCTCTGGCTGAATCCAGTCCAATGGACTCTGCTGGCCTTTGGAATACCTCCCAGTATGAGTACTGCCTTGGAATCTCCCAGACCTTCCAATGGCCTTTCTTCTCTTCCTTCCAGAGAGTTTCCTTCTCTCTCTATCTGCTTGGCTTGGCTTCTGTTTCTCCAGGTGATACTGGTGCTTGTAGCCGTTGCTGAAGCTCTCCCCTCTGTATCTCTTCCTGAAGCTGTTCTTGAAACTGTTGCTGAAACTGTTATCTGAAGAAAAAGCTCTACTCTTATCCTGTTCTAATGTGTGCTGCTCCCTAACACAGCGCAGCTGTGTTGAATCAGGCCCTGCCCTTTGAGATGAGTGCTTAGGGATTACCTCATAGCTCTCTTGATTGCACACACATTCTCTCACTTCAGCCCCTCTCATGGCTGCTGGAAACCTGGTGCATTCTGGGACTGGTAGTCTTTTATGTGAAAACTCTGTTTTCTTGCTTCTACCAGAACTGACAGGTTGCTTGTTCAGAGTCACATCATCTTTTCTATAGCTCCTACCTGAGCTATGATAAGCTTCCTTATCACACGTCTCAACAAATAGGGGTGTCCTACATGGAGTGGTGGGTTTACCCCTAAACAAAGACATGGGGAGGGGTGGCCTGCACAGAGCCACAGGTGCACCTACTCTTGCCATCATGCTGGGCAAACTAGATGGACCATGCTGGTCTTTATCTGCCGTCATTTACTATGTTACTATGTTTGTGCATGTAGTGTGATTAGGTGCGCACTTGTGACTTTAGAATAGGCGTGCTCAGAGGAGCAGTTTGGATGGAATGCATATTTTATAAAAATACGTGTGCACATGCATACTTCACACACTATCATTTACACAGAGTTGACCTTGTTATAACACCACTCAGGAAGCTGAAGCATTATTATGTGCCATCTGGTAGAACATCTTTTGTCAAATTAGAGACCTGTTACATTTTCTGCATCTGAGTTTTGAAAACACTATACAAAACATTTAGGGCCTGATATTCAAAGGCATTTCTATGGTTTGCAGTGCTGTAAACTGTGTAAATGCCACTATACACCCCGATGCTAACTGCTTAGCATCGCGGTAGGCCGGGGCGTTCCAGAGGCAGAACCTGGGGATAACAGTGCAGCAGCAATATTCAGTCACTGCCCGGTTATCCCTCAATGGTGAAAGTTAGGTGCTGTAAAAGCTGTCCTAACTTTCGCCGCCGGAGCTAACCGGGCAGCTGCTAAATATTGCCGCTGCACAGTTAGCTTCTGTGCCATGTGAGGCTGTGCGGCGATCCCGGATATTCAAGACTGGTGACCAGATTTAATATCCAGGGTTAAAGTTCGGCAGCAACAGCTATGCTCCTTAGAGGTGCACAGCCATCGCAAATGACTATCGGGCCCTTCAATTTTGGCATGCTGTGGAAAATCATAAGTCTCATTCTCCAGGACCAAGCAGGAAGTCAGTCCTCACATATGGGTGACATCGACATCGATGAAGCCCTTGCGGAGCATTTCCCCAGCTTTCCATGAAAGCCTTTGGGAATGCAGGCACGCATGCGCGGTTCCCTTCCCGCCTAAAGGTGCCATCTTACCTCAGTCTCTCGTTTTCCGTGAAGCCCGCCAAACGTGAGTCCTTGTCATCCCGGAAAATTGTTTGACTTTGTTGGCGATTCGCTGTTTTTTCGTCTCCGGTTCGACGTCGGTTCCCCTCCCACCGGGTTCGGTACACCGGTATCGAGCCCAATCTCCTTTTTTCGGTTTTTGCCCTTCGTGGCTGGCGTTCGCGCCCTTTTTTTCTTTTCCCTGGAAGGACGGTCCTTCGACCTCGCGGGGACTCTTTTTTCCCCGATGGCTTCCAGTGGTTTTAAGAAGTGTGATCGGTGCAAGAAACTGATGTCTCTCACCGACACACATGACTGCTGCCTCCGGTGCCTCGGTCCTGATCACGACCCTAAGACATGTGGACCATGTGGAAAGATGTGTTCCAAGGCACTGCGTAGTCGACAGCACCAGAAAGGAAGGCTCTTTTTTGACTCAGCCTCCGGCCGGGCCCGGACCTCGTCTGAGGCCTCGACATCTTCATGGACCAGCAGCGGGCACTGATGGCCAGCCTGTCTGGTGCATCTGCCCCGACCACCGGGACATCGACCTCGAAGTCGACCCCGGAGACCGAGTTGATACTCGAGGCCATGAAGGCTCGAGGTCGACCTCGGTCGCGGTCTCCCTTGACCTCCCGTTCGGGACCGAGGGCGTCGACACCGGTGCCATCGGCGTCAGGGCGGGTGCTCGCAGGCCCCACGAGGTCGGACCCTGATTCCTCATTGGACGAGTCCGCATGGGAGATGGAGGACGAGGAGTCTCTCGATACCTTTAAGACTTGGTGCGTCCCATCAGACTCACCGCAGTCTGAGCACCGGAGTAGATCCCCTCCGGAGGATACCAGGTTCTCCGAGTTCGTTCGGGATATGGCCACTGCCTTGGCTATCCCTACGGACCCCGAGGAGGAGCCTCGAGCCGAGGAGCTCGAGGCCCTGCAGTACGACTCTCCTCTGAAGGTGGCCTTTACTGTCCCGGTCCCTCCGATGCTGGAACGGCTCCTCTTCCGCATGTGGGAGGCACCGGCCTCGGCGCCGGGTTTAAGCAAGCGGGTCAATTCGATCTATGGACTCCGGAAGAGTCTTGGCTTTCAGAAGGCACAGCTACCACACCATTCCATGGTGGTGGAATCGGCCATGCATCGCCTGAAAAGTCAGAAGATGCACTCCGCGGTGCCCCCTGGCAGGGAGGCCCGGAACCTCGATGGTTTTGGTAGAAAGTGCCTCCAGGGCTTGATGCTTGCTTGCTGTGTCCAGTCTTACCAGCTGTACATGGGCATGTACTTACGGGACCTGGCCAAGGAGCTGGCCGGGTTCTCTGCTGATCTCTCCGGGGAACCCTTGCAGAGGTTCAAGTCCTTGTCCTCGGGGATCCGGGAATGCTCTAAATTTATGTCCCGTGCTGCCTACGATGGCTTCGAGGCTTCGGCCCGTGTTGCGGCAGCCGGCATCGCGGCTCGACGCCAGGCATGGCTGCAGTCATCGGACCTCGAGCCATGGGTTCAGGACAAGTTGGTCGATGTCCCTTGCCGAGGTGAAAACCTTTTTGGCAAGCCCATGACCGAGAAGGCTGCACAGCTCGAGACCGAGCACCTCACGAGGACAAGGCTGTCTAGGAAGACTTCTGCCCCTTCTCACAAGAAGAAGGGCTCGGGGAAAAAGTCCTTTTACCCGAGGAAGGGCACTGCCTACAAACAGTACCCGCAATATCAGGCTGCCCAAGCTGCCCCTCAGGGTCAGCAGGCCAAGGGGCAGGGTAATGGGCCCCATAGGCAGAGGACCCCCAAGCCTCCGGCCCCTGCTCCCACACAGCAGGGTGGGGGATTTTGACTCCTTCAGCATAGCCTCTCTGTCCCTGCTCTCCCAACCCTGCACAGGAGGTCGCCTAGCCCTGTTTGCCCACCAGTGGCCACTCATCACCAGAGACAGTTGGGTGCTAAGCATAGTCCAAAAGGGCTATGCCCTGCACTTCCTGCAGCTGCCTCCGCCATACTTCCCAGGGGAACCTCCATGGCCTCCCCTGCACACAGATCTTCTCCTTCAGGAGCTACAAGGGCTGTTAGTTGACAGGGCGGTGGAGCCTGGGCCTCCCCACTTGCAAGGCCGAGGGTTCTACTCCAGATATTTCCTGTTACCCAAAAGAACCGGTGGTCTTCGACCTATTCTGGATCTCAGAAACCTCAACAAGTTCCTGGAGAAGGAAAAGTTCAAGATGCTTACTCTTGGAACACTTCTGCCCTACCTCCAGCAGGGAGATTGGCTATACTCCTTAGATCTAAAGGATGCGTATACCCACATCCTCATCCATCCAGACCACAGAAAGTACCTCAGGTTCATTGTGGGAGGAAACCATTATCAGTACAGAGTATTGCCTTTTGGCCTCACTTACACTCCCAGAGTCTTTACCAAATGCCTAGCAGTGGTGGCAGCCTACCTGAGGAATCAGGGAATCTTTGTCTTCCCCTATCTGGACGACTGGCTCATAAGAGGTCAGACATACCAGGCCAGACAAGCCACCCTCAGAACTATTGCTGTTCTTCAAAGCCTGGGGTTTGTCATAAACTTCGCAAAGTCCACTTTGCTCCCCTCCCAAAACTTGGAGTTCATAGGAGCAAGGTTGGACTCTCTGCTGGCAAAGGCGTTCTTGCCAGAAGACAGGGCCCAAAGACTGATAAACTTAGCAAACCAGTTTCTCAGCAGGTCACTGGTCTCCGCCAGACTCTGCCTGAGACTTCTTGGCCACATGGCCTCGACAGTTCATGTGACCCCCAATGCAAGGCTCCATATGAGGCCTGCACAGTGGTGCCTGCGGACTCAGTGGTCACAGGCCACAGGCAGCCTCACAGACAGGATAAGGGTGTTCAGACACTTGCTGCACTTCCTCAGATGGTAGCTACATCCACCCAATCTGTTAAGGGGAGTACCTTTTCAGAGTCCTGCGTTCACAGTGGTCTTGACCACAGATGCCTCCCTGCAAGGCTGGGGAGCTCACTGTCTAGGCAGGTGCACCCAGAGTCTGTGGTCTCCCTGGGAAGCTGCACAGCAAATCAATCTCCTGGAACTCAGACCTATTCGGTTAGCCCTCAAGACTTTTTCTCACACCCTGGCTCATCAGTCTGTCCTGGTTCAAACAGACAACCAGGTAGCCATGTTCTATGTGAACAAGCAGGGCGGCACTGGGTCCAGGCTCCTCTTTCAGGAGGCACAGGACCTTTGCTTGTTTGCTCTCAAGCACAACATGCTCCTCAAAGCAGTCTATCTACCTGGCCAGGAGAACTACCTGGCGGACAGGTTGAGCAGGATTCTGCAGCCCCACGAGTGGCAGCTCCTCCCACTTCCTGTTCAGCTGTTGTGGTGAGCAGACCTGTTCTGCAGAGCTCCTGTTAGGGAGGAGTTTCTGCTTCCTTCCTGTGGCTGGATGTCGGGCCCTGGGCCACCTCCAGCAGGAGAGGCCCAGGCTCAGAGGCCTACCAGGCCTGGTAGGCCTCCTTTGGTGCAGACTACTGAGGATGCTGGGACCTGTCTTCAGCCGATACCCCAGGAGGGGGCCTCCCCAGGTAGGACTACAGATGGTCAGGGAACAGGGACCCACTTGCCCGGAGGTTTGGGCCCGCTGCCCCAGGGAGGAGGCTCCTCTCTCCTCCCCAGGCAGGGTGTGGAGGCTGGGTGGAGGCAGGGAGAGGCCCTGGGGAGGCCTTGGAAGCCTGCCCCGTACGGTGCTGGAGGAGGTGGGTTCCCCCCTCCGCCTCGGGTTCTGGAGGAGGCCTCTACCTCTTCCAGTGAGGATGAGGACGGAGGGTCGGGCCTGCCATCCTTCCAGAAACCAGCTAGGGCCCCAGAGGAGATTGTGGTGGCAGTACGGCGGCTCCAGGGTCTCCAGAAGGAGGCGGCCCAGCTGGAAACTCAGCTCTCCCACCTGGAGAGCCTGCAGGCCACCATTCCCGGTGAGGAGTGGGTGGCCTATACCATCTATAGAAAGGGGGTAAAGCGGGCCTTGAAGGCTAAACACCAGGAAATCATCTATCTGAGGAGCCAGGGTTGTGGGTCCCTGTCTGAAGTGTATCACAACTATGATAGATGGCAGGGTAGATCTGTAGTCCAGGGGAGGCCCCCAGGGGTGGGTAAGCCGGTAGGAAATCGACAGTCCCGTTCTCTGTTGCCCTTTCAGGGTGAAGTTGAATTGGTGAAAGCTGGTGCCTGGGCGTTTGGGGGCGGGGTCCCTGCCCACCTAGATTCTTTGGAGCCAATGATGACAGCCCCGCCGACGACCCGATTGCAGACATCGATTTCCTGCACTAATGATTGGGGCAGTGAGCAGGGTGTCCGAGGAGTTGATCTTTCCCATCAGCAGGCCTTTCCCGTTCATTTACCTGCTCTCCCGACATCAGCGTGTGTTGGTGGGGTGCCCCAAGATGGCCGCCAGGCAGTTCCCCGTGACGTCAGGCTTCTCACCGTTGCCGCCGATGCAAGGATTGCCCCGATGGAGGAGGTCTCTGCAGGGCTTCCCCCAGCCCGATCGACACTCCAAGATGGCCGCCGCCAGGGGTGTAACGTCACTTCCGGGTATTCCCGGAAGTGTGAAGCGAGCCGGGATTCTGTCTTTGCCTTGCCGCAGGAGCAGCGACGGCGATCTGAGGAGGCTCTGACTGGATTTCCCCGCTCGTCCTCCGCTGAAAAATGTCCTCGAGGTGGTGATTCGCACTCGGATCCGATGCAGCAGCGTCGGGGATCTCAAGGCTCTGTGCTGTTTGACCGCCGAGTTCATTCCCCTGTAGTGGGTACCGGATTTTCAGTGCGGACTTGGGGTGGGGGGGCTGCTGTGAATAGCGACTCCCCTGTCTTGGCTGCTCTTCCTGCTCCACGACGGCTGCAGGATGGCCGCCCATCTTTTTCAGAGGTGGCTGTCTGGCACCGGAGGGGTGCAGGACAAGGGAAGGAGCGGGGTAGGGGCTGCTGTTCGTTTTCTGCAGCCCCTGAGGGGAGTCAAGAGCAGGGACAGAATGTTTCTTTGTCTTCTGTGTCGGCGGAGCGGGAGGAACAAGCGCCTGCAGTTTCCGCCAGTGTGGATGAGGGGGGCCTGGCTCGCAGGGGGGCGTCCGCCTTTCCTGCTGGAACCGTGGCTACCGGCCAGGTGGTTCTGGACCCATGTGCCACGTCTGGCACCGACAACCAGGTAGGACCTGAGAGGGACAAGGGGCAGGGGGTGGAGGTGTGGGGGATGTTCTGGGTGGCGGTCTGCCCTGTTGTCTCGGGCAGGTCCTGCCTTGTTGTCGGTAGCCGTAAAGGGGGTAGCGGACGGTGGGTTAGGGGAAGGGCGGATGGAGGAAAGGGGGGAGCGGACGACTGGTCATATAGTGGGGAAGGAGGTAGTGGCTGATTTGGAACGAGGGAAGGAGTTGTTCTCAGTAGGGTCAGGGGGGGCGGTGGTCCCCCTGGATCCCGGGAATGAAGGGGAGCGGGGTCCGTCCCCGGTAGTGGTGGCCGAGACCCAGGAGCCTTGCGCTGGGTCGGGAACGCGGGAAGGAGGTTTGGGGGAGCCTTCCGGTCCCCTGGGTGTCACCGAGAACCAGGTTTGTGATGCCCTGCGATTGGCCTTGGAGACCCCGTCGGGCCCCCTGGGGCTTTTGCTGCCGTTCCGCCGATGGAGGGGGCGGCAGGGGGTGATCCAGGGGTTCTCGGTGGCACCCAGGGATCCGGGAAGGATAGCATTCCAGATTCGGTTTTGGCAGAGATGATCTTGCCCAGTTCTCAGGTCGCCCCATGTGGGGAGATTGTGGATCCTGCAGACCAGCAGCAGGATCCCCCGCAGGTAGCAGCAGGGGAAGGCCAAGGTAGGCAGGGGATGGGAGCTGGGGGGTCGGCTTCCCCCCCCGTACCTTTGCGGAGGCTCTGAGGGGGTCGGGCACCACTCCGGGGAAGTCGGGTGAAGGTGGGGGGAGGGGGAACTCCCAGGGGAATGATCCCGCAGGAGGGGGAGGAGGTGGGGGAGGGTTCCAAAGAGGGGTAGGGGGTGAGGTCCGACGGCGCAACGTGGCGCAGATCCGATGGGCTGGGGAGGGGTCCCCTCCAGCCAGGGAACAGGTCTTGAGGATGGTCCTTGGGCTGGGGTTTCTCCCAGGAGATCTCTACGCCTTTATCCACATGAACAACACCATTGAATATGATGTTAGTTTCATGCTGAGACGGGGGCTGGAGATTTTCTGGGACCGATACCAGCAGCAGAGGGGGCAGGAAGGGTGGGCTGACTTTCGTGTTGTGCCTATCTCTCGCCAGGGGACGGTACCTGTGACCATCCTATCCAGGAATGAGTCGCTCCCAGGGCAGGACATCCAGTTTTGGTTGTCGCGCCATGCGGTGCTCCTCGCACCCCTGGTTAAGGGCGCTGGGCCCCTAGGGGTGTGGGACGGGTCGTGGAAGGGCAGGATCCATTTGCGTGAGGTGGGAAACGTGGTGCAGCACGTGCCCTCGGCCGGTTTTCTCGGTCGGGATCGCATCTTGTGCTATTACCCCGGGCAACCCCGCGAGTGTCACCGCTGTGGTTCATTTCGCCATTTGAGTATGAACTGTCCCGAGCAGGTCTGCACCCGTTGTGGTGGACGGGGTCACGCCTCGGCCGGGTGTCTGCTAATTCGGTGTAACCTTTGCGGGGAGTTGGGCCACCCCTTCGCCCGCTGCCCCTCTGCGTCACACAATGGACCGGGGGGATGCCGTCACTCCACCTCGGGCTTCTGTGCGGGAGGGGGTTGTGGAGGCCCCTCTCCCTCAGGAGGAGTCCGAGGGCCCTAGGGTAGAGGAGTCCATCGAGCCGAGGGAGCCACCAGGGGGAGGGGATTCGGGTAGGAAGGAGGAGAGGGTTGATGTGGTGGAGGTTAATGTATCACGACAGGATAGTGGGTTGAGGGTGGTGCCACCTGAGGAATGGACTACGGTCCCTTCCAAGGGTGGCAAGTCCAAAAGGAAGAAACGGGAGACATCCCCGTTGCCGGATGCAGAGCCCGTGTTGGACATCAACCGTTTTGTCTTTTTGGCTGCTGATGCGGCTGAGGCAGATGAGGGCTTGCCTGTGGAGGCAGGGCTTCCTGTGCGGCGCTCGGAGCGGTTAGCGGCGGGGGCGGCCCCTCTTCCTCAGCGGCGACCTTCAAAGATGCCGAAGGCGCGCCGCAGTCAGGGTCCTCCAATCAAGGGGGATGCTGGCGCCCGACGGGTGAGGGAGGATGGGTTTGTACCCCCGCAGTTGGGTTCGGGGCCTTCGCAGGAGCCCCCTGCTGACCCGGCCGCCCTGGCCTCCCCCGCGGGGGTGGGCACTGTCGTATTGTCTCCGTCTTTGTCCGGGGAGGGGGGGGCAGTACAGGTGGTGGACTCCACGGAGGAGGTCATTCCTCCGACCCCTGACCCGTTTGTGCCTCCTCATCCCGTGGGGGCTGGGTCTGCCCTCGCGACAGCTTTGCCTGGTGGTCCCGGGGGCGCCAGCACCTCCTGGGGTGACAGGGTCGAGCGGGAGGAGGAGGAGATCCTCGAGGTGGTCGACGTGGACCAGGAGGAGGTGCTCCAGCTCGCGGGCTTGTCCTGCAAGCGGGATTCTGGGGATCCTGGGGTTGGTGAGAAGAGGAGGAAAGGGTCACTGCACTCGAAATAGGCATGGCGTGCACTCCTGCGTTCTCGTGCGCCACCATCAACGTGGCCAGCATTTTCTCAGACCAGGCGCGGGCTACGGCCTATGATTTTCTTTCTACGAGTGGGCTGGATGTCATCTTCTTGCAGGAGACCAGGCTCACCTCGCTCGCTAGCCTTCATCGGGCGAAGCGAGAGTGGAGGTGGGGCCCTTCGTACTGGTCACTTGCGGCATAGCCCTACGCAGGAGTAGCGGTTTTGTTCACGTCTAACCGATTTCAGGTGCAGTACGTGTGGGAACTGGAGCAGGGCCGGTGTCTGCTCTTAGACGGCTACTGTGGGCCTCATCGGTTTCGTTTCGTGGTGGTCTACGGCCCCCAGTCTAAGTTGGCGCGGAAGACCCTGTTTGGGGTCATCCGCCCCTACCTACACACCTCCCGTTTGGTGGTCCTCGCCGGGGATTTCAACACCACCACCTTTTTGCAGGACCGAGGGGGGGAGCGTTGCCCACCTAGTTACGAGGGCCTCTTTTTGGCCGAGATGACCCGGACGGCTGACCTGGTGGATGTTTTCCACCGGGCCTTTCCACGGTCGCCGGGTTTCACCTACTACCATGGGACCTGCAGGAGTCGTATCGATCGGATATATGTGAGTGCCCAGGTGGAGTGTTCCCCTCCGCAGTTGCAGGCGGTTGACTTTTCGGACCACCGCGTCCTCTCCGTGTCCTTCCTGGCTAACCACGAGGAGCTTAGCAGGGGTCCTGGCCTGTGGCGACTGAATGTGCAGTCGTTGGCAACATCAGAGGTGGTCCAGGAGTTCTTGGCCTTTCTCGCAGACCAGGAGACCCTGTTGGGTGTTTTTCCTTCCCGTGGCGCGTGGTGGGATGAGGTGAAGACGCGTGCCCGACAACTCTTCCGTTCCCGGGGTACCTCCATGGCTCGATCCCGCTACCTCACCTACACTGTCCTCCGGAGGTCGCTGGATCGTTTGGTATCCCGAGGGGCAGCGCCGGAGGAGGTTGAAGAGGTGCGCGTCCAGCTCCGTGGCCTGCTTTACGATCGCCATGCCTCCCTATGCTTCGAGGGGGCGGCCGGTGGGGTCGCCACTCCAGACCCTTTCCTGACTTGCAGGGAGAGGGTTCGGCGTCGGGAGGTCATGGCCCTGCGGGGCGAGGACGGTACCATTCATACCTCCCAGGAGGACCTTTTGCGGATGGTGGGGGAATACTTCTCGGACCTGTTTGGGGATCGCCCCGTGGACCTCACCCATATCCGAGAGTACCTGGGCCTTCCCCCGGTGTATTCGGCTGTGGTCCAGGCACAGGTTGATGAACTCGCTGCACCGATTCAGCAGGTGGAGGTGGAGAGGGCGATTCGTGCCATGCCGTTGGGGAAGGTGCCTGGGCGCGATGGGCTCCCGGTGGAGTTCTATCGCATGTTCATCGCCCAGCTGGCCCCCTTCCTGACCTCCCTATTTCAGGAGATCATGGACACGGGGTCTCTCCCGTGGTCATTTCGTGAGTCTGTCCTGCTACTGCTCTCCAAGGGGAAGGACGATAGCTCCTTGGACTTCTGGCGGCCGCTCTCTCTTCTGAACGCGGACCGGAAGATCCTGGCCAAGTGTTTGGCCAACCGACTGGTGGAGGTGTCGGGCGATTTGCTGTCCCCTTCCCAGTATTGTTCCGTTCGGGGGAGAGGGGTTCTAGACGCTGTCGCCACAGTCCGGGAGATGGTGGAAAGAGGCCGGTCGCTCCAACGGGACCACTGGTTGGTCTCCTTGGATCAGTCCAAGGCCTTCGATCGAGTCAGTCACCGGTACCTGTGGGTGGTGCTCCAGCACTTAGGCCTCCCCGCAGGTTTCCTCTTCGTCGTGCAGGCGCTGTACCGAGGGGGGGTGAGCTTCCCATTTATTAACGGGTGGCTCGGACGGCCATTTGGTGTCGCCTCGGGGGTGCGGCAGGGGTGCCCTTTGAGCCCCCTGCTGTATGTTTTCTCCCTCGACCCCTTCCTCCGGAGATTGTCCTCAGGTGGGTTGCGGGGCCTGGAGGCGCCTGGTGCGTCCCCGGTGACCATCGTTGCCTACGCTGACGACATCTCAGTTTACGTGGACGGCACTGAAGGGGTAGAGGCCCTGCGGGAGGCCGTGGAGGAGTACTCGGGGGTAGCCCACTCTGTTGTCAACCACAGCAAGTGCCAGACGCTGTGGTTGGGCCCCTCGGAGGCCTCCCCGCCTTCCTGCGCCCCCTTTCCTCCTCCCGTGGGGGAGGTCCGCGTTTTGGGCCTCGTCTTCGGGTCGGAGGACTGTGCGGAGTCCAATTGGGACCGTTGTCTCGAGACTGCACGGTGTCGGGTGCTGCGGTGGAGGGGGTGGAGGTGTACGTACGAGGAGAAGATCAAACTCCTCGGGACGTTTCTGCTTCCTCTCTTTCTGCACGTAGCCACGGTCTTCGTCCTTCCGTTGTCCCGTCAGGCGTCTGTCTGTGCCGTCTTTTTCTGTTTTCTGTGGGGTAACCGCTTGAACCCTGTCCAGCGCAACATCGTCTGCCTGGATCGGGCAGAGGGTGGTTTGGGTATGTTGCACCCCCTTGTTTTCCTGTCAGTCTTGTCTATGGCGTTTCACTTAGGTAGGATGAGGGAAGGGGGTGGGGTTTGGTGGGTGGCCTCCTATCGGGAATGGTTCTCCCGCTTCTGGGAGCAGTGGGAGGGGGCGTCCTCGGTCCCATGTGTGCGCCGGAGAGGGGAACAGGCCCCATCGTACGTATTTGTGATGGTGGGGCTCATTCGGCGGTGGGGGGTGACCGACCTGCTCGCCCAGTCCTTGGGGCGAAAAGGATTATACCGGAGGGTACTCACCTCTCACTATCAACCACGGTGGGCCCTGCGGGACTGTCCGGCGGATGTGATGCAGCGGGGCCTTCGGCTGTTGAACTCCCCTCGGCTACCGAAGAAGGTTCGGGATGTAGCCTGGTTGTCTTTCCACGGGCGTTTGTACGTGAGGGACAACCTCAAGTACAGGTCACAGGCCGAGCGGGTCTGTCCGAGGGCCGGGTGTGAGGGGCAGGCGGAGACCATGGACCATTTCCTCCGGCAGTGCCCCTTTAACGTGGAGGCCTGCCGGTTGGTGTCCGCTGCTCTTCACCTGCGCGACCTTTCCCTCCTCACGTATGCGGAGTGGGTGTACGGGGCCTGGTCCTTTCCTCTAAGGCAGGACTCCGGGACCCTCTACCTCATCACGGCTGTAGTGCGCTACCACCTGTGGCAAGCGCGCTGTCATGTCTCGACCCGGGGGTTGGTCCTGCCCCTCGACGAGGTGGTGCGGGACATTCTGGAGGAAGTGTCCAGCATGGCGCAATGTGAAAGGCGGGTGGTGGAAGCCCATCGTTGGGAGCGTCTGTGGCGTCACCTCACCCTCCGCCCCCCGTGAGGGGGAAAAAAGGGGGTTCCCTGGGGTTATCGTCCCTGTAGGGCTCTGAGGTTTGTTTTTGTTTCACTAGGGGAGGGGTGTGGCAGGAGGGGTTGGGTTTCCTTCCCTGGGGTTTATTTCTGAGTATGACTTTGGGGTTGTTTTTCTCCCGGGGGGGGGGGCGGGGGGGGTGAGCTGGTGCTGCTTCAGGGGTGAGACCACTTGTCCGCTCTCCCTTTCCTCTTCGAGGGGGTTGTCCCAATTGTTGTTGTTGTTAGTGGTTTTGTATGTCCTTTTTGTGTCCTGGGCATCCCGCTCCGCTGCCTGATCGCAGGGCAGCACAGGGGTTATGTTATTTTTGCTTTGTTTTTAGCCTTTGATTTGTATGATTAGTTATGCTTTGTTTTGGTGGGATTATGTTGGGGATGGGCTTAAGATGCCCTTATGTTTCTGTTTGGGGGGTGGGGGTAGGGAGGCTTGTTTTTGATGTGTTTGGTTCTGTGGGACGGATGGGGAGGGGGCAGGGGTTGGGGTGGAGGGGGGGGGAGCTGCTGCTCCCGCTGCAGGGGGAGGGAGGGGGACAGGGGACTGTGGCGTTGAGGGGGTGGGGGGGGGGGGTCTGGCTGTGCCCACGCACGGGAGGACTGCATGAACAGCGGGCCTGGCGGGGCCGGTTGTGCGGGGGAGGGGTTCAGGGATTGCAAGACGGACAATGTGTGGACTGCTTTGGGGTGTTCTTGCAGGGAGGGGTTGGGTCGGGCAGGGACAATGGACCGAGGGGGGGAGGGGACATGGACATTGTCAGAGACGTTTGTGGGTGGTTGTTGGGAGGAGGGGCACGTGTGTTGATTGCTGGGTTTGGTGGTGGGTTTGGGGAGGCGGGTCACGGGGGGGTTGTGATATTTGTTTTGTGATATGTCGGGGGGGTGGGGGTTTTGGGGGGGTGTGGGACTTGGTTGGGGTGATTGTTTCTGCTTTTTGTATGTATTTTGTTGCTTGTTTAATAAACTCAAAATTTCCATCCCATGGTAGTTCAAAAGATTTTCATGCAATGGGGACTTCCATCCATAGACCTGTTTGCCAGTCCTCTGAACAAACAGCTGCCCAAGTTCTGCTCCAGGCAACCGCATCCTCTGCGGCTAGCAGCAGATGCTTTTCTGATTCCCTGGTCTCAGGGCCTCCTGTATGCGTTTCCTCCCACGCCTCTGGTGGCCCGAACTCTGTTCAAGATTCTCGAGGACAAGGCCTCGGTTCTGCTGGTGGCTCCCAGGTGGCTGAGACAGCCTTGGTTTCCACTTTTGCTACAGCTTGCAGTGGATCCCCCACTGCCTCTAGGGTTACAACCCGACCTTCTCTCTCAGGATCAGGGTTCTCTGCTGCACCCCAACCTCAAAGCTCTCAATTTGATGGCATGGAGGCTGCAAGGGTAGTTTTGGCCCCCTGGGGCCTTCCTCAGGAAGTTGAAGAGGTTCTCCTAGCCTCTAGAAAACAGTCCACTAGAAAAACCTATGCTCTCAAATGGAAAAGGTTTTCTGTGTGGTGTCAGCTACGTACAGAGGATCCCTTCTCCTGTACTGTACCTGTAGTGCTTCAGTACCTATTGCACTTATCCAACCAAGGACTTAAGTCCAATTCTGTTCGGGTCCACCTCTCAGCTCTAGCAGCTCACCACTCACTAGTGGAAGGACACTCTCTGTTGGTTCACCCTTTGGTGTCCCGCTTTCTCAGAGGCTTGCTTTTGCTCAAGCCTCCAATCCATCCTCCTGCTCCTGAGTGGGAGTTGAATGTGGTCTTGCAACAATTGACTCGCCCACCTTTTGAGCCAATGGCTACTTGTTCTCTCCACTTCCTGTCCTGGAAGACTCTCTTCCTGATAGCCCTAACCTCAGCCAGGCGAGTGAGTGAGCTTCAGGCCCTGGTCTGTGACAGGCCTTACACCAGAATCTATAGGAACAGGGTGGTCCTCAGGACTCATCCTAAGTTCCTCCCTAAAGTTGTCTCCTCTTTCCACCTCAACCAGGAGGTGGTTCTTCCAACATTCTTCCCTAGGCCTCATGCGAGCCAGGCTGAAACAGTTCTGCATACCCTGGACTATAGGAGGGCCTTATCCTTCTACCTTGACCGTACACAAGGGCACAGAAGAGCTACTCAGCTCTTCATATCTTTTGACCCTAATAATTTGGGGTTAGCTGTGTCCAAGCGTACCTTGTCCATCTGGGTGGCTGACTGTATCACCTGGGCTTACAAGGCGGCTGACCTTCCTTTGCAGGGTCGGGTCACGGCCCATCGTGTCAGGGCAATGGCTGCCTCAGTGGCTCAACTCCGCTCTGTACCATTGGTAGACATCTGCAGGGCTGCTACTTGGTCTTCAAGCCAGACTTTTGCAGCCCACTACTGCCTGGAGAGGGAATCCCATAGGGACAGTGCTTTTGGCCAGGCAGTACTCCGGAATCTCTTTGAGGTTTAGGCAACTCCTGCCCTCCTGCCCTCTGTTGGGCTACCTGTGGAGGTTCTGTCAGTAGAAAGCCTTTCTGTGATGCTGGGATTAGAGGGAGTTCTCTTGTTCAGCCTGGGTTCCTGGTAGCCCAGAACTAGGGAGTCACCCATATGTGAGGACTGACTTCCTGCTTGGTCCTGGAGAAAGAGTAGTTACTCACCTGCACCAGGTGTTCTCCAGGAGCAACAGGAATCAGTCCTCACAACCCTCCCTCCTCCCCTTGGAGTTTCAGTTGTACATAGTTTTTTTTACATTTTTGTGTGCTGTTCTTAGCTATGTCATTTGACTGAGGTAAGATGGCACCTTTAGGCGGGAAGGGAACCGCGCATGCGTGCCTGCAATCCCAAAGGCTTTCATGGAAAGCTGGGGAAATGCTCCGCAAGGGCTTCATCGACGTCGATGTCACCCATATGTGAGGACTGATTCCTGCTGCTCCTAGAGAACACCTGTTACAGGTGAGTAACTACTCTTAGGGGCTTGTTTACAAAGCTGCGGTAGTGGTTTGCGATCGCTATCGGAGCCGCGGCCCCATTGATTTCAATGGGGCTGCGGCTCCGATAACGATTGCGAACCGCTACCGCGGCTTTGTAAACAAGCCCCTTAATGTGATGGTGCTAGACAGGAAGTCTGGGGTTCATTGAATGGAAATTTTAGCTGCTTGCTTCTCTCTCACTAGAGTCTATGACATAAAACTCATTTAACTCTAGAGGTGCCAAGTTACCCAGTTTCAGGATGAGACTTTTTGTCAGTTCTGTTTTTAAATCTGCATTGCAATGCAGTATGGTCTTTGTAGCCCTGAATTCACCCATTAGAATCAGTTCAAAAGGTCCCCTATGCATCAGAATGGGATTGTCACAAATCCAGGACTGGCTTAAAATCTCACTCTTGGAACTTGGCAACTCTGTAAATCTCTTTCTCTCTTGAGTTTTTCTGCTGCTTTCCGAAGGGTTTAGAAGAAAGGTTGGCACCTGGGGATTGTTTGCCTTTACTGAGGGAGCAAGTCGAAGAGCTGCTATACTACAGTCAAGAAGGGGAAAGGAAAGCAGAGTTCTAGACAAGCAGAAAATTGATGTGAGCTCATGTTTAGAACCATGTGTCTTCTTTGTCAATAAGGGTCTTCAAAGATTGAAATGAAAGGACATGATTTGAGACAGAAGTGTGCTCAGAAATGCTGATTGTTATCACACTAGGCACAACCTCTAGCATTGTGCTACTCCAGAAGATTACATACTCCTATAAGAACATAAGAAATGCCATACTGGGTCAGACCAAGGGTCTATCAAGCCCAACATCCTGTTTCCAACAGTGGCCAATTCAGGTCACAAGTACCTGTTAGGTTCCCAAAAGGTGCAGCAATTCCATGCTGCTTGTCCCATGGGTAAGCAATGGATTTTCCCAGTCCTATTTAACAATGGTTTATGGACTTTTCCTCCAGAAACCCATCCAAACCTCCCTCAAATCCAGCCACAATAATAGCCTTTAGCACATCCGCCGCAATGAATTCCATAGTTGAGTGAAATAATATTTTCTCTGATTAGTCCCAAACATGCTACATTGTAGCCTCATTGAGTGTCCCCCAACCCTTCTACCCTCCGAAGGAGTAAACAACCTATCTACATTCACCTGTTCCACTCCACTCTTTATTCCATAGACCTACATCACATCTCCCCCCAGCTGTCCCCCCTTCAAGCTGAAGAGCCCCACCCCCCAAGTCTCTTCATAGCGATATCCCTCCATCCCCCTTACCACCTCAGTTACCCTTTTTTGTACCTTCTCTAATTTCGCCATATCTTCCTTAAGATACGGCGACCAGAATTGTACATAATACCCAAGGTGTGGTCGCACCATCGAGCGATACAGTGGCACCACAACATCCCTGGCTCCATTCTCCATTCCCTCCCCTATGATTACCAGCACTCTACCTGCTTTCTTGGCCGCTGCCGCACACTGAGCAGAGGGCTGAAACGTATTATCCACGATGACACACAAATCCTTTTCCTGGGTGATGGTTCCTAATGTGGAACCCTGCATCATGCATCTGTAGTTTGGGTTGTTCTTCTCCAAGTGCACAACTCCGCACCCGTCAATGCACAACTCCGCACTTGTCCTAATGTCCAATCAATTATCAAGCAATTTTCAGCCTGCACAAACAACTTGGAGGCCAATGGGTAGTTTGCATTCAAGGGTATGCAAGCTGATTTTCAAAAGGAAGCTTACCACACTTTCTCTTGAAACTCCAGTGATCTGCTGTCCGTTTCTAACCAGCAGACTTTGCAGGTGCATACTATGCGGCAAGCCAGTGCAGGGGCGGAAAGTGAAATCTGCCATATCTTTTTCCAGGCTTGCTCAGGCCTCACCTCTCTTCCTCAATGAAGGCCTGGAGAAATTTTTAAAGAATCTATTTCGAAAGCACTTTGAAATTTGCCCTTGTGGACAGTAATTTTTTTAACAGGGTGCCTAAGATAAGAGGATAAGCAGGCGTCTATTTTGTAAAGACACATAGGTGCCAATTTGTTTTTATAAAATACTAGTGTAAGTGACAGGGACCACACTTTAGATTCATGCAAAGACATTTACACTTGCTTGAGTTCATGTGTAAATGAACGCATATAAAGTTTGCTAGTATGAGGATAGATTAAGGTATTTTAGAATTAAGGTGAATACTTGGAGACACTGTCTGTGCTCTGCCCGGACTGTCTTCCCAGTTAAGCCTACCAGCAATGTACACGCATTCATGTGAATGCATCTGGTAGTAGTAGCAGCAGTAGTAGTATTATATAGGAGACCATTAATGCACATAAGTGTCCACAGATAGATCTCTTGTGGGAGCTCTGAGTGTGTTGTAATCTGCCTATTCTTGAGCTTTGACTTCTGCCTGTTTCTAGGCTCTGCCTCTACTCGCTTTTTAGATTTGGTTCTATGCTGGGTTACGCCCTGACCAGGGTCGTAACAAGGGCTGTTCAAGTGATGCGACCACACAGGATGTAAGGACAGAAGGGGTGCTGGTATCATCCCTGGACTTATAGGAAGCTCAGAAAGAGTGAGTTATTGCATCTGGTTGGATGGGGAGGGACACCAGATTCATTAGTCAAACAGGGCGCATTTCTAGCTTGTAACGGTCCGGGCCCTGACTTCTGTTTGTTCCTGGACTCTGCCTTAGTCTACTATTTGAATTCAATTCTACGCTTGGTTCTTCTACTACCTCCTCTTCTGCCAGGCATCTGGTATCCACACCATTTTGCTAGAAACACCTGTGCTTCAAGCCCTTTCAAAGAGAAAGGGAGCTGTTATGGTGAAGGCACACTGTTATGGTCCCCGGTATTCCTCGGGAGTGGTTCCTATCCTCTGTCTAGGTGAAGAACAGGCAGAATCCACAAGCACACAGAACCTTACATGTGCTCATTTATACCTGTTGTAGAGCAGATGTAAAAATCCATGCCCAAATTTAAGGCTCAATCTCTGTTTAAGATGAGCGGAATATACGTTTTTAAAAAATAAAGATAAATAACTAAAACCAGTAGATGCTTTCTTATCTTTATAGGATAGGCTTAACATAGGCACCTTTTGACTCTCTTAACCTAGGCACTCTGTTATAAAATTAGTCTCTGGATGTAGAGTTGTGCAAACTCCTCCATGGACACCTGCAAATGATAGTACTTACATGTGTCGCTACCAATGCAAATGCCACGGTTAACACCTACAAAGCTTCATGCTCTCTTTTTGAACATGCTCTTTTGATAAAATGGCTGTTCCCACTGTATGAGCCATCAAATATACATATGTTTTCCACACCCTTATATGTATTTTACAAAAGGCTCCTCATTCAGAAAGATGTCAGTTCCCTTCTGGACATCCAGCCCCTGTACAGCCCCTCAGAATTGGGTGTACTGGCCTGTAAGTGCAGGCCGGGTCCTGATTCTGAAGGGCCGCAGGCCCTACAGATCCCTGGATAACTCAGGTACTTGAATGGAGCCATGATGCCATGGCACCACAGCTCCATTCAGGAGCTGCAATTGCCAGCCGCAGGGCAGAGCCCCTCTTTCCACACAGCCCGACCCCTGATCCGGCCTACCATGGTCAGAATCAGGCTGCAGGGAACCCACTGTACTCTCTCATCTTCCTGCCGTCTCTGGCCTCTGCTGTCCCCCAACATCCAGGGGGACTTATTCCACCCTCTTTAGAAGGTCGACCCAGGACATACAGGGCCAACCTCAGAATCAGCCTTGTACATCTGGGGTGATGGCCCGCCCATGCACCACCCTCAATCACCCTCCTGTCCACCCCCTCCTGCCCCCATCTGAGGCTCCCCATACAACCCCGATGTTCGTACAGGGAGCCTTGCATGGGGACGGCAAGGGAGACGAATAGCGGGGATGTATTTTCCAGGCAGGGTGTATATCCCTGCTTTTTGTGCCTCAGAATGACCCCCATAGTCTTTTGTAAAATATATTGCAAAATTTGAAGATCTCCACTTGGGCATCCCTTTTCTGACCTTCAGGTGTGCGCAATAGGCAGTGGAAAAAAAACAAGAACAACATATAGCAGATACCATAGAAAATATTTCAGGAAATCCCTTTAAACCTCTAACACATCAGCATCTATTAATTAGCATCTAACACATCAGCATCAGTTAGCAGCACCTGCCAGCCATATAAGTGATGGCTAGTAAGATATCCTCTGCCTCCTTCTGCATTAGCTGGACAAGGCCGATGAGGTCTGTGGGCAGAGCCTCGGTGGAATTCCACGTTATCCTGTTAGCAGTAATATTCAGACTGCTAACCAGATACCTATCCGCAAAAAATTAGGCCAGAAAAAAGGCTGTCCTAATTTTAGGCAATTAGCTCTCCAGCTAGCGGGCTGATATATCTCTGCTAACCAGATAGGGGCAAGAGTCACCCCTGAATCTGGATATTGATGCTGAATATCAGGTTTTTATTTCACCACAGCAGTTAGCGTTTTAGAGAGTGTTGACTGCTATGGCGTCTATATTGACCTGTGAATTTAATTTTTATTGTAGTTCTGGCCTAGCAGTTTCCTCTGCTCTCTTGAGTTTCCAGCTCATTCAGAATCTGCCTCCCTTGGGCTACATTGCCATGCGTCTTCATTTCTCTTATTTAGGGTCAGTATTTGGCCCAGGGTTTCACAGACTGAAGCTTCTTCTTCAACCTGGTAAACATGTGCCCTAGGGGGTATGTTTACTAAGCAGTGGTAGTGACTTCTGTGCGATATCGGCATCACGGCTCCATTGGGGCCGTGGCTCCGATATCACACGGAAGCAGCTACCTCTGCTTAGTAAACATACCCCTGAGTGTCATTGTTAAGCAAGGGCTGTGATGAACAGTGTAGCCTCAGATTACCTAGGAATGGAAGACCTGATCTGAGAATTAAATACAGTACAAAACATAAGATACGAACATAAGAAATGCCATACTGGATCAGACTAATGGTCCATCAAGCCCAATATCCCATTTCCAACAGTGGCAATCCAGGTCACAAGTACCATGCAGAATCCCAAAAGGTAGAAAGGTTCCCCAGGATAAGCAGTGGATTTCCCCCAGTCCACCTTAATAATGATTTATGGATTTATTTTCTCCAGGAATGTGTCCAAACGTTTTTTAAACTCAGCTATACTATGAGCTTTTACTACATCCTCTTCCAATGAATTCCAATGCTTAATTACGAGTTGACTGGAAAAATATTATATTATATTATAATTTCTCCAATTGGTCTTACGTACTGTATATTACTTTGTAGTATCATTGCATGTCCCCTAGTCTTTGTACACTTGGAAGGAGAGAAAAAAAGATTCATTTTAATCGTTTTCCTCTACTCATTATTTTATAGATCTCTATCAGAGCTCCCCTCTGCGGTCTCTTCTCCACTTGGGTGTTCCTTTTCTGACCAAGACAACCTTCCAGTCTTCCACATGGCAGCGCTTACTACTTCCACTAAGCTACCAGGCCAGTCCAGCATCCCACTAAAATTCCATAAAATAACCGTAATTTCTTAAACAATGTTTGTATGTTTATTTTCTTTTGTTCTCTCTTTCCTAGTTTTTGTATTGATTCTGGACTAGTCTGAATATCTTTAGTTAAAATAAACAATAATACAGATGTTACTTACAAACCTCTGGAAATAAATCCTGGACGGTGTTCACAGATACGGGCAAAAGTCCTTCTGCAACTGATTGTTGGTAAAATAATCCTGAAGAAAGATTTGTTTCTAAAAGTAGAGCATTGCAGCCAAGTTAGTATTTGGAAACTGAAAGTGTTTTTGTGGCTGCATTGAGTCTTTGCCCTCTCAGGCTTTTTCTTTTCCTCCCCTGCCCTTCTACTGAAGAAGGAAATAGTTTATCAGTCTAGCAGTTTCCTGGCAGATAAGCAAATATTTAACAGGGCAGAATGGTAGGAAACAGAAAAAATGCATTTTTAAGAAGGAATAGCAAATGCAAGCCTGACTCAATATGCAGGGAAACGTAACATTAATTCTGTAGTCTCATAATGACTTGACTAACCTGCTTGGTTGCACAAAATACACTTGCCAAGACTCACTTTAAATTCAAAATGATATTAGCAACCAGCACAGAGGAATGTAACACAATAATAATTGATAACAACAAATTAAATCACACTTTGCCTCAATTACAGAGCTCCCAACTCCAAAGATGAAGAGCTATCATTAATCTTGGAAGCAGTATGCTCTTTCATCTCACCTCACAAACCCCTGCTAACCCTGAGAGATTTCAACCTCAACTCGGCATCCCAAAAATAGGCTAGGTCATTCCTCCAGGCAATGAAGACCATGAACCACATGCATATAATACACGAGCCCACACATAGGCAGGGTTACACCCCAGACCTCATCTTTATCCCATCTACACTGATAAAGCACCAACACAACTCTGCCAGCGATAACACTACTATACAATAACATTCCATATACCAGTCCCTACTCCAGACAATGACACCCAAGAGCAATGTTATGGGAGAAGATTCAAGGCTTATAATAAAGAGCAATTCCTGAGGGAAGTTTTACCCAAACTGGTCAATACCAACACTGAGCTTGACAGTACATTGGACAACTGGAATCATGCTATCTCGGAAGCTGCAGTTGCACCCTGTAACAGAACAACTACAGTATAAAAAAGGCAACCAACCCCATGATTCTCAAAAGAAATCAGAGAAGCCAAAAGGAACCTTAGGAAAATAGAACGGAAATGGAGATGAACAAAAGACCAAGGTATACTATAAGAATACAGAACCATGGAGAATGAATACAACAACACAATCAAGAGATGCAAACAGGAATACAATACAAATTTGATTATGAAGGCGGTAACTCTTTGGAGTAGAAACATAGAAACATAGAAACATGATGACAGAAAAAGACCACAAGGCCCATCTAGTCTGTCCTTCCATAACAACAACTACAACAGTCCACTTTTTACCTTTAGAGATCCTCTGTGTTGGTCCCATGCTTTTTTGAATTCAGTTACTGTCCTCATCTCTACCACCTCCACTGGGAGACTATTCCACGGATCCACTACTCTTTCCGTAAAGAAATATTTCCGCATATCACTCCTGAATCTATCTCCCTTCACCCTCATCCCATGTCCCCTCGTCACAGAACTTGCTTTCAATTGAAAGAGGCTCTCTCCCTGAATAGAAACATAGAAACATGATGACAGAAAAAGAGTAGTCTGCAGGCTAACAAAGGAACCCACACAGAAAACTCAACTGACATACACACGCAACCCACACAGAAAACTCAACTGACATACACACGCAACGAATACCAGACTACCTCATGACAAAGCAGAATGGAACACAACCAGAAAGAAAACTATGTGGAACAGCTTAGCCACACCAGGACATGGGGAAAATTCAATATCCCAACAATCAAACAAGTAGCACACACAATAGCAACACTGAACACTACAACCTCACCGAGCAATCCCTGTCTAGTTTCATGGATAAAGACAGCTAAGGAAGAGCTCATCCCTTTCATTCAGAAAAATCATACACACATCCCTCATACAGGGCCATATGCCCGCAACCCTGGCCTCAATAAGGCCCATCTTAAAAAAACAAAAACTGCAGGCAGACCCCACATCAAATTGACCAATTTCAAGCTTACCTTTCATAACGAAAATCCTAGAAAAGACAGTACAATTACAATTGCAGGATCATATCAAGTCTCGTGCCCCCCCCCCCCATGGATCCACATCAACATGGCTTCAAACCAAGCTACAGGATGGAAACATTGCTAAGAGCACTCTTTGACCACATAATCAAAGTAATAGACAATACAAAAAAAGGCATTATTCTAATATTTCTTGACATATCAGCAGCATTCAACTCTGTATCACATGCCATCCTGCTCCCACGCCTAGAAGAGATTGGTGTCTACAACAACACATTAAAATAGTTCAAATCATACTTACAAGACAGGTAAGTATGTGGTGGAAACACATCCTCTCCCTTCACATTAAAGCAAGGTGTCCCACAGAGGTCAGCAATATCAGCCCTGTTATTTAACCTATGCATTCAGCCAGTTTGCAAGGTCATAGGGAAAAATAACATCCACTACAAAATTTACGCCAACAACATCATACTATACACATCTTTTGATGTCGACACAAATATAACCAAATGCCTCACCGAAGTCTCAGGATGGCTCAACACCCATAACCTCACGTAAACTTTAGGAAAATGGGAGCACTCACAATAACAAGGAACAAGAGTTCACTCCTCCATACACTAAGTTCTAAACAACAGACACATAGCTGTCAAAAGTGAAGTGAAATACCTAGGATCATCCTCGATCAAAACTTAAACTTACAAGCCCATATTAAAAGAACAACACAGAATGCTAAACATAAATTGAAAATTATCAGGAAACTAAAGCTCCTCCTGAGCCACAATGACATCAGAACGGTCCTACAAGCCATAGTCACACCAGTGTTAGACTATTGTAACTCACTATACCAAGGCCTGCCAGCAGTCACCATTTATTCTCTCCAGATGGTTCAGAACACCGCTGCCCGCATTCTCACAGGAACGAACAAATAAGAACACGTAACGCCATCATTGGCTCAACTACACTGGCTTCCGATAAAGGCAATAATGAGTATACTCAAAATATTGCAAAACAAATCAGCTGAGTCACTCCAAAATCTAATAATAAGACATTCTGAAAGCCGCCCAATGAGAACAAATGGCAAAAGCACATTAGCTACTCCAACGGAATTCTCCAAAATTAAGAAGACCATCTCCAAACGGGCTTTATCACTCTATGCACCGATGTTATGGAACTCCCTCCCTGAGGATATCAGAAACACAAGAGACACCAAGGACTTCTGGAAAAAGTCGAAGGCACTCCTGTTTATTGAACACTTTGGCAGTATAACACAGAATAACATGGACAGTCCCTCCACTCAGGCACCAAACAATGAATAAGGAACAATACTATATGATCACAACTCATGACCCCAAACCGTAAATAAGTTATGCTTGTAAATAAGTTATGAAACATACTGTTAAGGATTATGTGTGAAGCCCCGTTATGTGCATCCCCACCCTTATAAGATGTTATGATGTATACAAGTTATAGAGTTGAATGTAAACCACATTGATCAATATAAACAGTTTGTAGTTCAACGTAAACCACCTTGATTTAAAGAAAATATGGTATATAAATACTGTTAAATAAATAAATAAATATGACATGCATATAGCTTCATCTGGCTTATCAAGAATGGCTCAACCATTAGGCAAGTCTAGGTGATCGCCTAGGATGGCAGCTTTTGAGGGAAGCAGCAGTCAATGCAAAATAATAGATCTGTTAGCTCTCTTCAGATCATATTGGCATTGCAAAAGGCATGAATTTCCTTTTTCTATTCAACCACTGGCAAAGATTTGTTGCACAAGTGTTGCAGCATATGTGTGGGGCCCAGCTCTTTTCCTGATCTCCAATTTTGCAGCCAAAGTAAAGGTGGTAGGCTTTCTTAATCAAAGCAGTTATACTGCATTTTTTGATGCAAAGTCACGTCACCACAAATGTAGCAGAAGTGATTTGCAGTATTCAAACAACTACGAGGCATCTCTCACTTTGATTAAACGTAAAAAATCAAAAACGGCAGAGTGATGTAATTAAGCTGCGTTAGGATTGCATCATCTATGACTTCTAACATGATGCAATTCATATCATGTATGACACAATAGAGCCTTCAAATTGCATCATTCATTAATTGTTTTGCCTGAAAAGCAAGTACTGTCCAAACAAAAACAGAGATTTATCACAAATTCAGTTGAAGATATGCATGCATTTTAGCAATTTATGGTTTAAATTAAGATCCCTTCCCATTATGACTTGCATATCCTTAGCACTTCTGAATTTGAGATTGTACAGCTGTGGTCAACATTATTGGCACCCTTGCATTTTAATTATGCTATGCATAATATCTTGAGAAATAATTGGAAATATTCCAACTGTATTGTTCAAAGGTATACAACAAAAAAAGAGATGTCTGTGTAACTTAGATGTAGTAATTTCTGAGAAAAAAACCCAAAGCATGACCACTAATACTTAGTTGCACAACTCTTGGCAGTGAACACTGGTCAACAAATTTTTACAAAAGTCATGTTACTGAAATAAAAATAGTCATTTCTTATCAATTTTTATATGCTGAACACGAATATGACAGTGGAATTGCAAAGTTGGCTCTAGTTTTTTTGTAATCTACAAGAATTAATGGTTACATCACGAAATGCATGTCAATAGTAAATATAATAGGCCTTCGGTTAATACCTGTAAAAAAACAAGTCATAGACTACTTCTTAGATTTTTTCGCCTGTCTCTAGTACAGCTGTTCGGGAGCTTCTCTGGGGAGTGTCCAGCAGTAGTCAGCCAGCATTGTAGTGGACCATGTTCTCTGGTATCTTTGCTCCATCGTTGTGATATCCTGGTGAAAACGTTCGCCCTATTCATCACTAACAATACCACAGTTGTCAGGAAAGAAATCGAGATGGGAATCAAAGAAATGGATCTTTAGAGACATATTGCAGCCAAGTTTCTGATACTGCATCAGCATGTCTTCTACTAGTTCCTTGTAGTTTTCTGCCCTAACATTCCCGAGAAAGTTTGTTGACACTAGGCGAAAAGCATTCCATGCTTGTTTCGCATCACCCTGCAGCAAGTTGTTGAACCAGTCTTCTTTGAAGAGCTCTCGAATCTGAGGATCCACAAAAACTCCCTCTTTAATCTTTGCTTCGCTGAGTCGAGGGAATTTTTCATGCAGGTATCGGAAAGCTGGCGAAGTGCGGTCCATGGCTTTCACAAAGTTTTTCATCAAACCTAGTTTGATGTGAAGGGGTGGTAGCAGGATTTTGTGAGCCTCAACCAGAGCTGGGTGCTGGATATTTTTCTCTCCAACTGTTACATTTTGTCTGCGATTCCATTTCTTCCGCAAGTAGTGCCAATCCCTTGCTCGGCTATCCCACTCACTTAAGAAACACATGTATTTTATATATCCCTGCTGCAGTCCCATTAAAAGGGCAACTACCTTCAAGTCACCACAGAGGTGCCAGCTGTATGTTTATGTTTATTTATTTGATATACCGCCCTACTTTATCAATCAGAGCGGTTTACAATTCACAAACAATTAGAAACAGGCACAGGGCCAGAAAGGAGGAAAGGAAGTTACAATTGTTGATATAATAGAATGAGAGAAAGGATACAGGACTATACGTAGGGGACAGGATCAGACAAGAGGGGAGAGAGGGTCATAGACCAAGGAAAAGAGGTGGATTTTTAGGTCTCACTTGAAGGTGGCGTGATGGGGTTCTAACCGGAGGGAGGTGGGAAGTGAATTCCAGAGTGCAGGGCCAATGAAAAAGAAAGCAGAGGAGCGGGTGGATTGAAGGTGAGTGAGGGAGGGGGAAGGGAGATTAAGGCGGTTAAGGTGGAAGGAGCGGGGAGTGTGTCTGGGGGTGTGGAATGTAATAAGGTCTGACAGGTATTGTGGAGTACTAGTGTAAAGAGCCCTGTGAACTAGAGTAAGTAATTTAAACTGAGTGTGAAAGGAGTGGAAGTCAGTAGATGCTTTAAGGTATCGTATGTCTCTTTCATGTGGATGGCATGCGCTACTGGAATAGACGGAAGACGGTTTCCATTGTTCAAAAGCACAGCCTTCAGACTCAGTTTCGAAGAGTCTATAAATAGTCTCCAGTCTTGTGGGTCATGAGTGATTTTTAAGGCATTCATGAGGCTTTCAATATCGGAACAGAATACCAGATTACTTTCCTTTCCGACTGCGTATAGTACACTGCTGACGTCAGATGGCTTCAGCAGCCATCTGGCAGTAGTATTGCATTGCATCAGAAAATGATACAATCAACTCTGGATGATGTGTGCATGCTGGTATTACGCAATGTGATGCAATATTACATCATTCAAGGCTTATTTGGGATGTTGTTGATGTCCTACTGGATAAATTTACACGGTGAAACGTCAAAAATGAACTATATGCAATATCTTCAAAACAAGAGCCAATATTTTTTTTTAATGTTATATTCATGTTCAGCTCACCAAGATACTACAGATTAGGGCCTTTTAAAGTCAGTAACGATTTCAGTGTTGACCAGTTTGATTGTAGGAATGGAAAGATAGAGGGATACCAAAATCCCTAATACGTAATTGAAGATAGATGAATTTCATGATACAGGCCTCTAATATGTGCTGATTAGATGAATTTTGGTAACAGTGACAGTCACTCATGTGTTTAGCTTTTCACTTACTGCTTTTAAATAGAATTAGACATAATGGTCGTAAGAACTGTGTAACTATTATTAAATAACTGTAGAACTTTCGCATCCATATGGCGTTATTGAAAATACCATGGCTTGAGTGAGTTGGATCTTTGTACAGAGAGAGATATCTCTGTTCTTGAGATGTCTTCCTCCATATAACACTGCCAACACTATCCCATTCTGTTGCTACACAGATGGGTGGTTTGTTTTGGTCTGACACATCAGCTGAGACCTGTCCATCTTGGGAGACCCTGCCAGTAGTTAGCTTTGCCCTCTGCATCATGATGCACACAAGCCCTCACAGCACGACAAGCTACAAGCAAAGTGAGGGAGAAGAGTGTAATATGAGCAAATATTTGACTCTTACTAGAAGCAACTCTTTGTCAGGCACTGATACAGACAATGCGATCAAAAGGCAGCAGGGCATCCCAACCTGTAATGGCAGTCTTCCACAGTGGGTCTTGGACTGATTTATGTTTATGTTTATTAAAACTCTATGCCACCCTACCACAACTATCATCAGAGTGGTTTACAATATGATAAAAAATATATTAATATATTAAAAGTAAGAAAAGGAACTACAAATATAATAGGAAAGGGAAAAAGATATATAGAGAAAATGAGATTAGTAACTGAAGGCTAGAAAAGGCTAGAAAATGGTCATGACTATTCCACAACCCTACCCCTGGTGATCCCAAAGAGCTATAGCAAAGAAATGGGTTTTCAGGAGGATCTTAAATTTCTTGAAAAATGTTTCAATTCAGATATATGTTGTAAGGACATTCCCAAGGATAGGAGCCAAACATAAAAAGCTGTGTGACAGGAGGCTTCCAATCTTGCATGAGATACAGGGGAAACGACTAAAAGAATTGTATTTTGAGATTGAAGGGAATATTCTGGGGAGTATGGGACAAGTAACGTAGCCAGGTAAACAGAGAAGCCAGAATAAAAAGCTTATGAACAAGAATGAGAACATTGAAGTGAAAACAGTATGTGAGAGGGAGCCAGTGGACTAGCAGGATTCAAGGAAAGAAAATTATCAGGTAAAATGTCTCCTCCTTTATCATTCTGCTAGACCAATCCAGATGAGTGGGATGTACCCAAGAAGTCAGGATAGAGGATGAGCAGAAGATGACACTCTGGACAGGGATTGCCCTGCAAATGGTGCCATCTAATCCAGCTCCCACATGAAACTGTAGTGCTTCATAAAAGTTGTGAGTTGACCACATGGCTGCCCTGCAGATATCTTCTGGAGACACCAAGGCAGACTTTGACCAAAAGGAGGCTGGTGCTCCAGTGGAGTGAGCTTTGACTCCCTCTGGCACCCGCTTACCTGAAAGAAGGTATACTGACCGATGGCCTCTTTAATCCAGTGAGCAATGGAGGAAATGACTGCTAGCAGTTCTTTCCTAGGGCCACCAAAGAAGGCAAAAACATGATCTGATTGGCAGAAAGAAATAACTTCCAGGGACCTGATCATAATCCACCATACATCATCTAGGTATACTGAGGGGCTCTTCAGAAGAACCTCCTCGAAGCTCCTCTGAGAAGGAGGGCAGAGCAACATTCTGGCTAAGATGGAAGGAGGACAGCATAGTTCACAAAATGACAGAGGCTGCTGAGATGACCAAAAAAGGTTCCCTGCAGGGCAAAGGCCTTCAGCTTTGACACCCACCTGGTGGATGCTATGGCGCACCAGGACGAGCAGTCAACGGTCAAATCCTTGAAAAAGGCTTTGCAAATAGGCTCAAAAGGAGGCCCTTTCAATGTCTTCAACACCAAAGAGAGACTTCACTTAGAAACAATCGTAAACACTATTGGATAGATTTGTTTTGCTATCTTGAGGAAGTGGAAACAATGCCAGGTCTGCCACTTGAACCTTAAGAGAGTTAATGCCTAAACCCTGGTTCATACTAGATAGTAAGATTGACCAAACCATGACTATGCCTTAAGCAGGGTATCTAATAACAAGAGGGGTTTCCTACCAACAGATTCAAGAGAGCTGCATGAAATAGCCTGCAAGGTCATTCTGGAGCAACTAGAATTTCCTGGCCTGGGTGAGCCTGAGTACTATATAGAGGATCTTACCAAGGACCACAGAGGGAAGACATACATCAATCCCTTCTGGGCCACTCCTGAAGCAGGGCTTCCAAGCCCACCACTCATGAACCCTTCCTGTGCCTATAAAGGCATTCTTCTGAGTGGCCATAAAATTGAACACTGGAGGACCTTGCTTCAGCACTATGAGGTTGAACACAAGAGGGCTAAGTTCCCAGTCACCCAAATCCATGGTGCTCCAACTCAAAAAGTCAGCTCACATGTTGTCAACACTGGTGGTGTATGCTGTGGATAGGGAAATCAGATGCTCCTTTGACCAATGACACAGCTTTGCTACCTTGAGAGCCACTCTGACACTGCAAGTTCTGCCCTGCTTGTTGATGTATGCCACAGCTATAGCACTGTCAGAGAATAGTCATACTGCTTTGCCCATCAGGAGAGGCTGAAATCTCTACAGGGCTAGGTGGATTTCCCTTGCCTTCAAGAGATATATTGCCCAGGAGGCCTCCCAAAGAAACCAGAGCCCCTGGGCCAATTGGCCCAGGCAATGCACATCCCAGCCCTTCAGGCTTGCATCTAAGGTAACAATCACTCATTCCAGCACCTCAAGCAACAACGTGACCATCAGATGGCAGGACGGTAACCACCACTGTAATTTCTCCTTGATCTCCTGGAGGAGGGGAAGGGTCTGGTCATACAAATAGAAACAGGGAGACCAGAGGGCCAGCAGGTGCCTCTGCAGAGGCTTGTGTGCCCTGGCCCATGGAACCAGCTCCAAAGTTGATGCCATGGACCAGAGAAGCTGGTGATAGTTCCAGGCCCATGAGGCTGAATGAGTGCAAAATGCCCTGAGTTGGCTCTGAAGCTTGAGAGGCCTCTCTGTCATTAAGAAACTCAACCCAGGAGAGTATAGGACCAAACCCCCAGGTACTCCATGATCTGGGATAGTTGATAACCAACCTCAGCCTTTCCAGCCAGTATATCATCAGGCCTATGTCCTCTCTGGACTTCCCCAGAGAGACTGATCAGATCAGCCAGACATCCAGTTATGCATGATGCTGCATAATCTGCTTGTGCAGAAACGCTGCTCCCACCACCACTACTTTGGAAAGGTATGAGAACTGTGGCTAGGCCTTCTGGGAAGAGCTCTGTATTGGAAATGACAGCCCCAAACACAGAAGCAGAGAAACTGCTGATGCTGCTCCCACATAAGAAATTGAAAATACACCTTGGTGAGACCTAGGGAAGTAAGGAACCTCCAGGCTGATGAATATAATGACAGATCTGATAGTCCCCACACAGAAATGAGGGACTCAGAGTTTAGGAATGCTGGAAGGAACCTCCCTTCCTGGGCATTATTCTGTGGATGGAATAACATCCCTGGCCCTGCAGCGGGGGGTACAGAAAAAATAGCCTGCAACTGTGGAAGGCATTGCAGACTTTCCTTTAATGTCACCCACTTGCAGAGAGCCACAGGGAGACTTTACAATAGCATCCTGTATAGGCACTGCTGTAATGCAAATATTTTGCTTCATAAACCCCCAAACTGGCTAGAATCAGTGAGCTTAGGGTTAGAAGGCAGGAGTCTTGTAGGAAGAGAAACACATCTCCAACCTTGGCTGAGGAACCTGAGAATTCATTGATCTAATGTTGCCTTGGTCCCCTCAGAGAGGAACTGCTGGAACTATACCCCAATCAAATGAACCTCAGGAGGGACTGCTGAAACTCATTGAGGGGGATAACTAGCTCCCAATGGAGTCATGGTGAAGAATCAAGCATACTGAAAGCTCGAAAAGGACTGCCCCTTCCTGGACTGAGATCCTAGGACTTCCAATACAGATTCTTAATTGTTTGTGGGTTCCTTCAGGCTTCTTTTATGGCATTTCAAAAGGAACTCATGGGACTTCCAGGCCTATCTCCCAAGAATCTCTGTGGGCAAGCCTTCACAAGGACTCTACCATTTCACTAGGCTCACCTTGATGAGCAGCCAGCCCTTAAAGGGGAGTTTGCCAGTCATATCTTGGAGGCAGTATCCACCAATTGAGTGCAAAGTCAGAGCCATCAATGGGTTGCTACCACTGCTACCATGGAGTTGAAAGAGGTTCTAATAAAGATAGAGGGCACCAGCCACCTAGGTAGTCCATTGCCAACCTCAAAACCTCTGAGCTGTCTGGTAGGAGCTGGATCTCCTTCAGAGGACTTGTATCCTGGCCTGCATACAGCACTGTCTAAGATCCTAAGATAGCTGTAAAGGCATTCTTAAGGAGGTACTTGGCCCTCTGAACCTGAGACTTCTTGAGTGCAGCTACTCCCTCCGCATGGATGACTGGGGCCTTTTGTCACAGCCAAAATCAGGGCTTCCACTCCAGAGAGCCCACAGTGCCAATCCTTTTCCCTCTGGGGCTGTGAATAGGGGTCATCTCAGGGGGGTTCTTTCTAAACCTTATGTGCTAGAATGGGTAGCTTACCATTCCACGTGCAGGGCCCAAAAGGCAGGCAGAGCTCTGGAGTCTCAATGCGTGAATGAGACAATAGTGCAGAGATGAAGGGTTTGGATTTGTTAGGAACTGGGAAACATTCTGGGGAAAGGAGGGGCTCCTCCGAAGGGATGGGCTTCACCTTAACCGGGATGGAACCAGGCTGCTGGCATTTAAACTAGATAATAGGGGAAAGCCGACAGTCGCCCAAGAGTGGATGGTTCGGAAGAATATATCCTTGAAGGATACTACCAAAAGCAGAGAGGTTCCAAAAAAGAGTGAAGTAGCCCAAATGCCCTCAAGTATGAAGCAGACAGAGCTTAAAGATCCCAAATTACCCATGTCTACCAATAGCCAACTTAATATGAATAAAATACAGTCTCTAAAATGCTTGTATGCAAATGCTAGAAGTCTAAAAAATAAGATGGGAGAGTTAGAATATATAGCACTAAATGAGAGGTTAGATATGATTGGAATTTCAGAGACATGGTGGAAGGAGGACAACCAGTGGGACACTGTGATACCTGGGTACAAACTATATCGTAATGATAGAGCTGATCAAATTGGTGGAGGGGTTGCGCTCTATATTAGAGAGGTCATTGAGTCACAAAGGATTAAAGTTTTGCAGGAAACAAAATTTACTGTAGAATCTCTATGGATTGAAATTCCATGTAAAAAGGGGAAGGCAATGGCAGTGGGGGTGTACTATCAACCACCTGGCCAGAATGAACAAATGGATGATGAAATGCTCAAAGAAATCAAGGAAGCTAACAAAAGTTACAGCGCGGTAATAATAATGGGTGATTTCAATTACCCCGGTATCGACTGGGCCAGTGTCACGGCAGGACATGCTAGGGAGATAAAGTTCCTAGATGAAATAAATGACTGCTTCTTGGAGCAGCTGGTTCATGAACCGACCAGAGGGGAAGCCATATTAGACCTAGTCCTTAGTGGAACACCAGATCTAGTGCAAGAGATAAGGGTGTTGGGACCACTTGGCAATAGTGATCATAGCATGATCACCTTTGATTTAATTAGTGGAGGAGGGATAGTAAGGAAATCCACAGTACTACCTTTTAACTTTCGAAAGGTAGACTATGATAAAATGAGGAAAATAGTTAAGAAAAAATTAAAAGGAGCAGTTGCAAAGGTTAAAGACTAACATCAAGCTTGGGTGTTGTTGAAAAATACTATCTTGGAAGCCCAGACCAGCTGTATTCCATGCTTTAAGAAAAGTGGAAGGAAGTCCAAAAAACTGCCAGCTTGGTTTAAAGGTGAGGTCAGAGAGGCTGTTGTTGCCAAAAAAGCATCTTTCAGGAAATGGAAAAAAAGAGCCAAATGACGAAACCTGGAAACAGCACAAGCACTGGCAGGTCAAATGCAAGGCATTGATAAAGCAGGCAAAGGGAGAATTTGAGAAGAAGCTTGCTGCGGAAGCAAAAATGCAAAATAAAGATTTTTTCAAGTACATTCGTAGCAAAAAACCTGTGAGAGAGTCAGTTGGTCCATTAGATGATAGAGGAGTTAAAGGGGCACTAAGAGGTGACAAGGCGATAGCGGAAAGACTGAATAAATTCTTTGCTTCGGTCTTTACTGAGGAAGATGTAGGGATGTTACCCATGACTGAAGTGGTATTTAAAGGTGTGGAAGAATTGAAGGAAATATCAATACATCGGGAAGATGTATTACAACTATTAGATAAACTGAAGAGTAGCAAATCATCTGGGCCAGATGGTATACATCCAAGGGTGTTGAAAGAACTGAAATATGAGATTGCAGACCTGCTATTAGTAATTTGTGAACTATCATTAAAATCATCTCTAATACCTGAAGATTGGAGGATCGCCAATGTAACACCAATTTTTAAAAAGGGTTCCAGGGGTGATCCGGGAAACTACAGACCGGTAAGCCTTACGTCAGTACTGGGAAAAATGGTAGAAACCATCATAAAGAATAAAACTACTCAGCATGTAGATAGTCATGGCCTAATGGGAGACAGCCAACATGGCTTTAAACAAGGAAGATCTTGTCTTCCTAATCTGTTATGTTTTTTTGAAAGAGTGATGAAACAGATGGACAAAGGTGAGTCGGTTGATATAGTGTATCTAGACTTTCAGAAAGCCTTTGACAAGGTCCCTCATCAGAGACTTTTGGCAAAACTAAAGAGTCATGGGATAGGAGGCAGTGTACTATTGTGAATCAGGAACTGGTTAAAAGATAGAAAGTAGAGGGTTGGGCTGAATGGCCAATTTTACCAATGGAGAAAGGTGAATAGTGGTGTACCTCAGGGATCTGTGCTGGGTCCGCTGCTTTTTGACATATTCATAAATGACCTGGAATGTGGAATAACGAGTGAGGTTATGAAATTTGCAGATGACACAAAACTATTTAAAGTTGTTAAAACCCAAGAGGACTGTGAAAAATTGCAAGAGGATCTTGATAAATTGGAAGACTGGGCATCAAAATGGCAGATGAAATTTAATGTGGACAAGTACAAAGTTATGCACCTAGGGAAGAACAACCCAAACTATGGTTACACGATGCAAGGTTCCACATTAGCAACCACCACCCAGGAAAAAGATTTAGGTGTCATTGTGGATAACATGTTAAAACCCTCGGCCCAGTGTGCAGCGGCAGCCAAGAGAGCAAATAGAATGCTAGGTATCATAAGGAAAGGAATGGAAAATACAACAGAAGATATTATAATGCCTCTATACCGTTCCATGGTGAGTCCGCACCTTGAATATTGTGTGCAATTCTGGTCGCCGTATCTTAAAAAGGATATAGCGTTATTAGAAAAGGTTCAGAGAAGAGCCACCAAAATGGTAAAGGGGATGGAAGGATACTCCTATGAAGAAAGGCTAAAAAGGTTAGGGCTCTTTATCCTGGAAAAGAGACGGCTGAGGGTAGATATGATAGAAGTCTATAAATTAATGAACGGAGTGGAACGGGTAAACGTAGATCGATTGTTTACGTTATCAGAATATAGAAAGACTAGGGGACATACAATGAAGCTACAGGGTAAACTATTTAAGACTAATAAAAGAAAATATTTTTTTCACTCAACGTGTAATCCAACTCTGGAATTTGTTACCGGAGGATGTAGTAAAGGCTGTTAGTGTAGCTGGGTTTAAAAAAGGTTTGGACAAGTTCCTGGAGGAAAGGTCCATAAACCATTATTAAGAAGGGACCCAGGATATCAATGCTTGACCCAGTACAAGCATTGTGGAACCTGTGTCTTTTGGGGAAACTGCTAGGTACGTATGACCTAGATTGGCCACTGTTGGAAACAGGATACTGGGCTTGATGGACCTTGGTCTGACCCAGTATGGCATATCTTATGCTACTGCATAGGATCAGATAGAGGAATGAATACAGCAGGATGCCAGAAACCCCCTCGGGTAAAAGGTGAACTTGCCTGCAGACCTCATCCAAGAGCAGGCTGCACTTCTGCAGAGCCGCCATACCATCATGAAAGGGCATAAAGAGGATTCATCAGTGAAATAGGTGGATCATGGAGACCCTAACCTTTCACCAGGAAAGTCACGCTGACCTCCTCAAAATTACCTTCTGGCGAAAAAGATTTTCTCTTGAATCTCTCAACCAACCCCACAGGGGATAATGTTGGACTCCCAGAGGAACAGATAAGGGCAAAGTGGGGGCCTTGATCCCTCTAACTGCCCATGACAGAGGCACTTGTAGGCTCTGGGTCTCCCATAGGGGAGGCCTGGGCCTTAGATCCCCTCAAAGCAGAGACTGAAGATAGCCTGTGGGCTGTTTCAGAAAATCCAGTGCAAGCCAGTTGAAAGGAAGATCCTTGGGGTTCTGGAGTGTCACCCCGCCAGGCTCAAGCAACTATCTCAAATGGCTGCAGCTTCCACCGACAAAGAAGTAAAGGAACAGCATGGGCTACAGAAACAGTACTTGGGTCCCAAAATGCAGAAAAAAGGGTTCCCCAAGCCTTCAAGCCACAACTGGAGCAAAAAGAACCAGTTGTGGAAACAACAGCTGGATGTCGCAGGCTGCATCAGATGATGCGAATGATGAGCAAAGCAGAGGCAAAATAGAAAAAAAGACCATAAGAAAACCCGCTGAAAAAAGAAGCAGGCAAATAGAGAATCCAAAAGGGGAATCCTTGCACCTGTCAGGCTGAACCTGAATAGGGACACCCCAGATGTTTATGCAGGCCTGAGAGGCCCAGCTGCTGAGCAAAGCTCTTATTTTTTTTTTAATTTGGAGCTGCTTAATTTGATAGCAGAAAGAGAACCAAATAAAGCCCATTGAGTACTACTACTACTATGTATCATTTGTATAGCGCTGCAAGGCATACACAGCGCTATACAGAGACATGTAAGAGACAGTCCCTGCTCATAAGATCTTACAATCTAGTCAGGACAGACAACACAGCTGTGGACTAATATATATCTAGAGGACTGTTAAGGAAATACAAAGGAGGTGAACAGGAGACTAGGGGGAATCAGGATCCAAAAGCAATCTCAAAGAAGTGAGTTTTTAGCCTGGATTTGAAAAGAGCCACAGATGGAGCCTGCATACCGACTCAGGTAACATGTTCCAGGCATCGGAAACAGCAGATAGAAAGAGGCATAAGGAGCAGCAAGGTAGAAAGAGTAAAAACAAATAATCAGAAAGAAGGCAGAGATAAAAAATAACATCTTTATCTTTATTTAAAATTTGATAGACCGCTTTTCGTCGAAACATAAAGCGGTGTACAATAAAAGGTTAGCAATGCAAAAACATGGAAAAGAACGCCATAATAAGATAGGAAAGCAGAAGTACAAAAAGCATAGACAAGCATAGGACTTTCATAAAACATAAGAATACAACAAGGCGACAGGCCCAGACAGGGGAGGACAGGACAAGGTATAAATAAACAGACACACACGGCTAATGAGAACATCAGGGAGGAACATCAGGAGAGAGATTGAAGGTTTGTTGAAACAGATGAGTTTTGAGTAATATCTTAAATTGAGGATAGGAGGATTCCAATCAGAGAGGTGGTGGTAGTGCATTCCACAGTACTGGACCCAGAAAGAAAAAAGCTGCATGGCGGGTTTGTTCAAGATGAGCTTGTGACGGAGAGGGTAAGGACAGACGGTTAGTATGGATAGAACGAAGCTGACAGTAGGGGGTATGGAGAGAGATCCGATCTGCAAGATATAAAGGGGTATTTGTATAAATAGCATGCTGATGAAGGACAGCAAGAGAAAACAGGCCTGGGTCTGACTTATCAGCCCCACCTCAGGGGCCCAAAGGGGTTCTCCTTCTCTCTGGCCCACCAAGCATTGGAATCCTATGGAAAATAATGCTGGACACAGGTTGCTTACCTGTAGTAGGTGTTCTCCTTGGACAGTGAGAAAAATCATCCACACATGTGTTGTCATCTGCACGGTGCCAGTTCGAATCTGCCTTCTCAGAGCCCAGAAGAGCTTTAAAGCATAGCTTAATGAACTTCAATCATAAGTGTAGGTGGGAGGGATTGTGTGGATGACTTATCCCGTCAAATGAGAACATCTTTTACAGATATGCAACTCTACTTTCTTTTTGGCAAGCAGGATAAAAACATCCACACTTGGTTGACTTCCAAGCTGAGGACACAAGGGATATGAGCATATTATCTGTAGATGTGAAGTTGTTAGTCACCTGAAGAGTTACTGTGGTAGGCTGAAAACTCTAGACAAGTCCCATACCTATGATACTTTTGGTACCATATGTGATGAATATTACTGATGTAGTTCAATAGTGTGAAGGAATGCTCATCGCAACTGACAAGGTACAGAGAGTGATTATTAAGGACGAACAATACCTGCTCCTCTTTTACAACCTGTCTAGTTGGTTTGTCTGTTTGTTCAAAATTGTATTCATGTGTGTTTGCTTTTCTGTTTGATTTTTTTGTTCTACCTAATTTAAAGATGAAGGGGAGGAGGAAAATGGTAGCGTGGACTATGTTGGGGCCACCAACTGATAAGGATATCCACATCATGAATTGAGCTATTAGCCCAGTTTAGTAGACATACTCCCTTGTTACGAACAGCCCATGCTAACCATTAGCCCAGTTTAGTTAACATGCCTCTTTGTGTTAAAACAATCTTCATAAATAGTCCAGACAGACTATGATACTCTAGGAGCTAATGTGATCTCATTAGTTATTAGTGACTTTGATAAGGAATATTGACAGGATAGTGGTTGATATGGTTTACCCGAGGACGAGGAAAGGATTATACTCTGGTCATGGGCAGAAGGAGTACAATGCTAGGAATGTGCCTCTTACAGGTTGAAGGCGATATACAAGAACAGGTCTGTTATTACTGTAATATTTGTGAACAAGATATCACTCCGGGAGATTGTGACTACACTCTGGATGATATGAAGTTAGCAGTCATTATTTCCATTTCCTTATCGTATTTTCTTGCCGTTTTGTTTAATTAATTTTTTAATATTCATTATGTATTACTGTTGAATACTGTGATTTTTAAATATGAGGGAACTATACTGTATGCCTGTTGTTGTTAAGTGTTGTCGAGTCGGAGTCGACTCATGGCAACCCTCTGGATAGCTATCCTAAATTGTGTTCGGTCTTCAGTCAGGCGGCTCATTGTTGACAGACTGGTACCCGTAGCTGCTGTTATTGTATCGATCCATCTCATTGCTGGCCTTCCTCTTTTGCGTTGACCTTCTATCTTGCCAAGCATAATGTCTTTCTCTAATGATCTCTCTCTTCACATGATGTGTCCAAAGTATGAAAGTTGAAGTCTTGTCATCTGAGCTTCTAAAGAAAGCTTAGGTTTGATCTCCTCTAGTACCGACTGGTTTGTTCTTCGGGCAGTCCATGGTATACACAGTATTCGCCGCCAGCATCATAATTCAAAGGCATCAATTTTCTTCCTGTCTATCTTTTTCACTGTCCAGCTTTCACATCCATATGATGTTATTGAAAATACCATGGCTTGAACAAGTCGAATCTTTGTATGGAGAGAGATATCTCTGCTCTTGAGAATCTTATCTAGGTCTTTCATAGCCATTCTGCCAAGAGCAATGTGTCATCTGATTTCTTGACTGCTTGTTGCTTCTTTATTGATAGTTGATCCAAGTAGGTTAAAGTTGTTCACAATTTCAATTTCTTCTCCTTCAACGATGAACCTGTTGATTATGCCAGTTGTCATGATCTTTGTCTTCTTTACATTAAGGTGCAGGCCCATTTTGAGACTATGTTCTTTGATTGTGAGAAGCAAATGTTTCAGATCATCTTCACTTTCCGCCAGTAATGTGGTATCATCAACATAGCGAAGGTTGTTGATGAGTCTTCCACCAATCTTCACACCTCTGTTGCCTTCATACAATCCTGCTTCTCTGATGATTTGTTCTGCATATAAATTAAACAGGTAGGGGGAAAGTATGCAGCCTTGTCTTACACCTTTGCTTATTTTAAACCATTCTGTTTCTCCTTGTTCCATTCGAACTGTTGCTTCTTGATCAACGTAGAAGGGGGAGAAGTAGGACCGGTGAGCCAGGTAGCGGTGGTCTTTGAGAGGTTAAATTGGAAATGGTTGGTAGTTAGCCAAGCTGCGACATGAGAAAGGCAAGTGTTTAAAGGACAGAGATCTGTGCAAAAGGGTCTGTGTGAAACAAAAGAAGAATGTCATCTGCGTAAAAGTAATCAGAAATGCCCAGTTGTTGGATTAAGAGAGCCAAGGGTGAGAGAAAAATGTTGAAAAGAAGATGTGCTAACACCGAACCTTGAGGTACTCCACACAGTAGAGGATATGCAGAGGAAGTAGAAGATCCTTTGATGACATGGAAAGTGAACTGTGAAAGAACAGTACCACAGAATCCAATATTGTGCAACCGGGAAAGAAGAAGATCATGATTAACAAGATCGAAAGCCACAGATAGATCCAAAGAGATAACATAGTATCATAATATATGATGGCAGATAAAGACTAGCATGGCCCATCTAGTCTACCCAGCAAGGTTGCTCCTCCCCATAGTTTAGAAGTGTACCCATTGCTCCATGTAGGTCACCCCTATTTGTTGAGATATAAGAGAAAGTTATGTTTATTTTGATTTTATCCTGTTGCTATAAAGGGATCCACTGTTTCTGTCCAATGCCATTTTGAATTCTGTCACTGTATTTGCCCCCACCACTTCCATCGGGAGGTATTTCAAGCATCCACCACTCTTTCAGTGAAAAAGTATTTCCTGACATTGCCTTTCAATTTACCCCTTGCAACTTCATGTTATGCCCCCTAGTTTTACAGCTTCCCTGTCTTTAGAAGAGGTTTTTTTGTTCATTAATACTCTTTAAGTATTTAAAGGTCTGAATCATATCTCCCCTGTCCCTCCTCACCTCCAGAGTGTACATATTTAGGTCTTCAAGTCTCTTCTCATAAGTCTTCTGATGCAGGCTCCAAATCATTTTGGTTGCCTTCCTCTGAACAGTTTCCAGTCTTTCTATATCCTTTGCAAGATATTTATTTATTTATTTAAGATTTCTTATATAACGCACTTTTACCATCAGCACGGTTTACATTGAACAAATATATACATACAGGGTAACTGTAGTGTATTTTACATTTAACAGGATTTGAAACTTGGAAGAACAGGGTCTCCAAAACTGAACACAATATTCCAAGTGAGGCCTCACCAGTGACTTGTTCAATGGCATTAGTACTTCTTTCTGCTGGTAATTCCTCTTTGTATGCAACCCAGCATCCTTCTGGCTTTTGCCACTGCCTTGTCACACTGCTTTGCCACCTTGAGATCCTCAGAAACAATCACTCCATGGTCCTTCTCATGTTGCGTTCGAGCTGGGTGACTAATTGTTGAGAGACAAGTTTCTCTAAGAGTTTAGCAAGGAAGGGCAGTTGTTTAGCAAAAATTGTACACGTCACAATTTATACCTACTCCCTATCACATTTGGAGTGGAGGAGTAGCCTAGTGGTTAGAACACTGGCTTGGTAACCAAGCCACCAATGTTTGATTCCCATTAGCACATTTAGGTTTTTGATGCTATTTTTGCCCAACCCTTTACAGGAGGTCTTAAGAGGGTTGTCACCTTAAACCCCCTGATTTATCCTTCACTCTAAGAGACCTCTGTAGGTAAGTAGCAGCAGCTACACATCTATGTTTGCAAAATAACTTTGCTGCACATATACTGTAAGTGCCAACATTTAGAAGTTGTTGTTTTGTTAAGTGTCATCAAGTCAGTGTTGACTCATGGTGACCCTCTGGAAAGTAGTCCTAAACTTGTTTGATTTTCAGTCAGGCGGCTCATTGTTGATAGAGTAGCATCCATAGCTGCTGTTATAGTATCTCTCCATCTCATTGCTGGCCTTCCTCTTTTGCATTGACATTCAATGTTGCCAAGCATGATTTCTTTCTCTAATGCATGATGTGTCCAAAGTATGAAAGTTTAAGGGGTATGTTTACTAAACTGTGGTAGCGGACTCCGTGCAATATTAGAGCTGTGGCCCCTTTGAAATCAATGGGGCTGCAGCTCCAATATTGCACAGAGTTTGCTACCGTGGTTTAGTAATCATACCCCTAAGTTTTGTCATCTGAACTTCTAAATAAAGCTTAGGTTTGCTCTCACCTGGTACTGACTGGTTTGTTCTTCAGGCAATCCATGGTATACACAGCCAGAAGACTTCAGCCTGGGAGGGAACAGCCATCTAGCTTGGAGTAGAGGCAGCATGGCAAGCCACCCACCACCTTAAGGTAGGTTTGTCGTGCTGGATTATTTATTTATGTGCATTGATATCCCACTTTTCACCAGGTCAAAGTGGTTTGATAGAAAGGGGGGGGTACAATAATCAGCTCAACAGAGAAGAGGGGGGCCGACACCAGGGGGGGCCAACATCGATGATCTAAACAGAGAGTGACAGTACTAGACATTTGACATGAGTCTCTCAGTTGGTGGGGGGGGGGGGGGTTAGATCAGATTGAGTCTGGATGGGAGACTGACAGGAGCTGGCAGTCAGGGAGAGATGTCCATCTCAAATCCAAGATATTCATGAAACAGGAGGGTTTTTAACTGTTTCCTGAATGTGGAGAGGTCTCTGTTGACTCGAATCTGGTTCGGAAGGGAGTTCCAGAGGGAGAGCACGTACCGTTCAAATGCCCTGTTACAGGTATGTTGATTGAACTTAGTTCATTTGTGTGGGATAGTGAGAGTGTTGCTGGTGGTCTGGCGGGTTGGTCTGTTGAGGGTAGGCCGTACGAGTAGAGTCCGGAGTTGGAAAGTCTGCATTTGATGGAGGGCTTTGTGGATAAGTATGAGAGATTTGTATTTAATCCTTGCTTCGAGGGGCAGAATGTGAAGCTCTCTCAGGGCTGGGGTGATGTGATCGTGTTTCTTAACTCTCTGGATGATTCTTGCGGTGGTGTTTAAGGCAGTCCGTAGGGGGTTGGTGTGGGTGGCCGGTAGTCCATGATAGATTGCATTACAGTAGTCCAGGTGGGGGAGCGTCATATTCTGCATGACTGTTCTGAAATCCTGTGGGTCACTGAGTGGTCTGAGTCGTTGTACCATCTTTGCTTTGAGGAATATTGTTCTCGCAGTCCTTTTAATCTGTTGCTTAAATGTAAGCACTTGATCAATGATGATTCCCAAATATTTTATATAGGGTTGAACTTGTATTTGGGTGGTTCCCAAAATGGGGTGTGGTGGTGGGGAAGATGTTTTGGTCCTTGGTCACAATGAGGTCTTCTGTTTTTTTTTTAAAGTTGATGGATAGGTTGTTTTCTTGTAGCCAGTTAGTGATGTCAATGAAGCAGTCTGATAGGTGATTGTTTGTTGGGTTTGCAGTTGTAATTATTATTTAGCTTTATTTATTATTTAGCTGTATTTATATCCTGCTTTTCACTGGGTCAAAGCGGTCAATTGGGAGATACATTTAACATGAGAGGATATGACACACATATGCTAATACTTACAGGGAACATGGGCAATGGAGGGTTAAGTGGCTTGCCCAAGACCACAAGGAGTACCTATAGGACTAGAAATCCCAGTCCCTCTGGCCTGAGATTGCTGTCCCCAGGTGGGACTTGAGCCCCTGGCCCTCTGGCTTGAAGTACCTTGTCCTAACCACTAGGCCACTCCTCCCCACAATGGGTCCATAAAGCATTACGTCATCTGCGAAGATATGGTAGTTGATGTTGTGAGAGCGTATTATCAATCTGCTGTGTGGGCCCAGGATTCGGCACCCTTCTCCTAGCCGGAAACTGGGATGGGATGCAGCCACCTCCCCATCCTTGGTACCAGGACCGTACTGAGCCCTGTGCGAGCGGTGCGGCCACACAGGGCGCAAAGACTTAAAAGGCGCATTTCGGCTCTCTGCCGTTGCCTGCCGCCACCCCTTTTTCAGTGGCAGGCAGCAGCAGAGAGACAAAATGCGCCCCTTAAGTCTTTGCGTCAGCACACTAAGCAGGTCCTGTCTCTCCGGGAGGGACTAGACCTGCTTAGCATGCCGGCGACTAGCAGATCGGGCGTGCACCCCTCCTCCTGCACCCCCATAAAGTGTCTAAATGGAGGTGCGGGAGGGGGGTGCGCGCCTGATGTGCAAGTCGCACAGGGCGCATTTCAGTCTCGGTACGGCCGTGCTTGGTACACCACTGAATGTGCATTGACATTTTAGCACATTTCTGAATAACTACTAAAGATGAGTACATAGTAGCACTGTGGAACTAATTTCTGTTACATTTTTGCAAAGATTAGCATTCAGAACAGCACTCCCTATTGATGCATGTCACACTTTGGTGCTAGTGTCTCAGAGGAGTATAAAGCCTGCTGGCACTGAAATTTGGCTCATATTTGTATTAACATAGTATTGAATACTAATTTCATCAACCAGTGACTTGTTTGCAACAGATAAAGTTAATTTTTGTGCTGTTAGGAGTAAGCTGGAAGGAGCTTTGTTGGGACTTGGTAATTGCAAGTGATTTTAATTGCTTGTTCAAGACAAAGACCCTGGAGCATTGAAAAGTTATATAATCCTATATGACTTATAGCAATAGCTTTAAAGTTCTTTGAGGGAGCTAGAGGTGTCTACAGCTCATTGAAACAGTCATTAATTCACAGACATCCTGCTGAAAGGAACAAATTGATATAAAGAATATACAGTAAGTCTTTTTTCTACCTCTTCTGTCAGAAATATTAGTGATTCCTCAATAACAGCAATTATCTTTCTGGACCCCTTTTTTCTCATGTTTTAATATAATTGTGCTCATAAAATATCCATGTTTAATGTTTAGTAAACTTGATAATGAATTGATATATCATTCCCTACATCAAAGCAGTGCACAAAACAAAAAGATAAAATAAATTAAACAATTAAATAAAATGCAATGAACACAGGCAATTATTAATAACACTGGTAAACAAAATCCCAAATTTTTCCGGTAACAGAAATGAAAATGGCTGATTCTAGTACTGTTTTTCGTTACGAACTCAGATATGTACTTAGAAATTCTCCATCATGTAACTTTTTTGAGTGACATGTAGTTTAAATTTAGACTATGTTGCTCATATTTACGTTAGATGTATATAGATGTATATTGTAACGTAATGTCTCCTAAAACATAGAAACATAGAAACATGATGACAGAAAAAGACCACATGGCCTATCTAGTCTGTCCTTCCATAACAACAACTACAACAGTCCACTTTTTACCTTTAGAGATCCTCTGTGTTGGTCCCATGCTTTTTTGAATTCAGTTACTGTCCTCTTCTCTACCACCTCCACTGGGAGACTATTCCACGGATCCACTACTCTTTCCATAAAGAAATATTTCTGCATATCACTCCTGAATCTATCTCCCTTCACCCTCATCCCATGTCCCCTCGTAGCAGAACTTGCTTTCAATTGAAAGAGGCTCTCTCCCTGAACATTTATGCCATGGAGGTATTTAAACATCTCAATCATATCACCTCTATCCCGCCTTTCCTCTAAGGTGTACATATTAAGATCCTTAAGTCTGTCCTCATATGCTTTATAATGAAGCCCATTAATCATTTTAGTAGCATCCCTCTGCACCGACTCCATCCTGTTCACATCCTTTTGAAGGTGCGGTCTCCAGAATTGCACACTATACTCCAAATGAGGTCACACCAAAGACTTATACAGAGGCATTATCACCTCCTTTTTTCTGCTAGCCATTCCTCTCCGTATGCACCCAAGCATCCTTCTAGCTTTTGCCATCACCTTTTCTACCTGTTTAGCTACTTTAAGATCATCAGACACAACCACGCCTAGGTCCCGCTCTTCTTTAGTGGACAAAAGTACTTCACCTCCTATACTGTATTGCTCCCTTGGATTGCTGCAGCCCAAATGCATGACCTTACATTTTTTAACATTAAATCCCAGCTGCCAAATTCTAGACCATTCTTCAAGCTTAGCTAGATCCCTCCTCATGTTATCTACACCTTCCTGGGTGTCTACTCTATTGCAGATTTTGGTATCATCCGCAAAGAGGCAAACCTTACCCGACAGCCCTTCCGCTATATCACTAACAAAGATGTTAAAAAGAATCGGACCAAGGACAGATAAAGGGTAGTTGCATGTGACTTTCTGCTGTATTGCGTCTCAAGAACATCCCTCTTAAGGGTCCAACAATAGTATGCAAGCATACTGGAGCTCCATTTGCCCTGGTACCTATTTTCCATTACCGAAATGTCCTGGTGACTTTTCTTTCAGGAATTTGTCCAAACCTTTTTTAAAATTCAGCTATGCTAAACGGCTTTTACCATACCCACTGGCAGCAAGTTCCCATAACTTAATTATGCACTGAGAAGAAAGACAAAGAGCCCGATATCCCTGGGCATTTACTCGTGTAAATGCCGCTGAGCTGGATATTCAGCGGCACTAACACGGTGAGAGCTGCTGAATATCACTGGGTGCTGCTGCTACATGCTCCAATGCTAAGGGTTTAGTAGTGGTGCATTCTGGGGGCATTCTGGTGTGGAGCTGAAGCGGTGATATTGAACTGCTGCCCAGTTAGCAATATGCGGTGAAAACCAGGTGCAGAAAACCCTGCCCTAACTTTTTCCGAATATTGCCAACCGGGCAGTGGCTCAATATCACCATTACCTGGTAGCGAGCAGCAAATACAGCTAACCTGGATATTCAATGCTGGGTCCGGATATGACCCCGGCATTGAATATCCAAGTTTAGATTTCAGCAGCCGCAGCTAGTCATATTAGTAGCGCTAGCCGCTGGTGCTGAATATCCCCTCAGAGTTACTCACCTGTAGTAGGTGTTCTCTGTGGAGCGCAGGATAAGTTCTCACATGTGGCAACATCACTGATCAAGTCCCACATGGGAAATCTCTCCCATCCTCCTCTAGAATCTGCCAGAGTTGTTCTAACACTTTTTAATTTACATCGATTTCAAGGAACCCCCTACTCCAAATCTAAGGCTTATTAACAGATTTATAAGGGTATCCCTTCATATTTTTCACTTGAGAGCCTGTGATATTTCAGGACTCTTCACATGTTCCATCCTCTGCTTTTTTAGTGCTGGAGTTCTATCTAGTTATTTTCATATATCTCATTCCAGAGCTCAATTCTTATCTACAGACTCTTTTTATTATAATGTCCCATTTGCTGTCAATATTAGAACAAATTCCACAAAGCAACTGAATCCTAATCAGTAGAGCCTTCTCAAATATTTCAGTATCATAAACCACTAATGCCCATTGCTCAACTGCACTTAATCCAGTTTAATCTTTACCTGCATTGTATAGTATTAGGACTTCTAACATCAGGCATTCCGGGGGTGGCACCATGGGTTAACCATGCAGCAGCGATATTCAGCCACTGCATCGTTATCCTAACTGGGTAAAGTTACGACAAGTTCCTGGAGGAGAGGTCCATAAACCATTATTAAAAGGGACCCAGGATATCACTGCTTGACCCTATACAAGCATTGAGGAGCCTGTGTCTTTTGGGGAGACTGCTAGTTTCTTATGAACTAGATTGGCCACTGTTGGAAACAGGATACTGGGCTTGATGGACCTTGGTCTGACCCAGTATGGCATATCTTATGTTCTTATGACAGTTGAATGACTGTCCTAACTTTAGCCGATTTTGTAATCGAGCCAGCAGCTAAATATCGCCACTGACCGGATTGCAAGACCGCAATCCGAGCAACTCAGATATTCAATGCCAGAGTCCAGATACGACCCTAGCACTGAATATCTGGGGCAAAGTCAACGAGGCGTAGGTCAATCGCTTTAACTGTGCTGGCCACCTACAATGAAAAGCCTATTAATTTTAACAAGTTTATTTCATGTGAGTTATGAGTTGTATTTAATCTGAGGTTATAATGCGTAAGAGTTTAATATATTAACTTCTGGAAGTTCTGATTTCCATTTTGAGCTTGATTGTATTTCTCAATTTCCCTTTTAGAGAAATGAAATGCAGCTGAGAAATCGGACCTCAGTGACAGAATTCCTTTTACTGGGACTCACCAGTGATGCAAAGACGCAAGTTTTACTCTTTCTGCTGTTTCTAGTTATTTACCTAATCACACTAACAGGAAATCTTCTAATAATCACCGTGATCTGTGTGGACCCTCAACTCCAGATTCCCATGTACTTCTTTCTTAGAAACCTTTCCTTCCTGGACATTTGTTATACAACCATTGTTGTCCCCAAAATGCTAGTGAACTTTCTGTCCCAGAAGAAGACTATTACCTTTGTTGGCTGTGCTGCACAGATTTTGGCTTCTTTATTCTTAGGTGAGACAGAATGCATTCTCCTGGCAGTCATGGCTTGTGATCGATACATAGCCATCTGTAACCCACTGCACTATACTGTCATTATGAATAAGAAGACGTGTCATCGTATGGCAGCCAGCTCCTGGGTTTGCGGATTAATGATCTCTGTGGTAGATGTTGCGTTTACTTTCTATTTGCCCTTCTGTGGCCCAAACACAATTAACCATTTCTTTTGCGAGGTGCCAGCTCTCCTCCGCCTGGCCTGCACCGACACACATGTTAATGAAGTGGTGATATTTGTGGTCTGTGTGATAACATTGGTTGTCCCTTTTAGTTTAATTCTTTCCACTTATGTTTACATTATTGCCACTGTTTTGCGCATCCCTTCTACCACAAGGCGGAATCGCACTTTCTCCACTTGTGCCTCTCATCTGACAGTAGTAATGTTATTTTATGGAACTGCCATCTTCATGTACATGAGACCTAGAGAAAGTTACTCTCCTGAGAAGGACAAGATGATATCTGTGTTTTACACAGTGATCACTCCTATGCTGAACCCCATAATTTACAGCCTCAGAAACAATGATGTGAAAAGGGCATTGAGAAAACTGAGACAGTTGAAAACACTCACCTGATATACCAGGTTGGCATTTCCTGGGCAGTAAAGTGAAAAAATTGGCTTAACCCCAAAAATACCAAACTGATCCCAAATCAGGAATATCTCATTGGGTCACATTTTTGGTAGGGATAAAATACATGAGGCATTTGACCTGAAGTGTACATGCAAAGCTAATCCATCAGGCTATGGTATTCTGTTGAGTCAATCCACATCTGGAATGTGAAGGCTCAGTTAAAAGAAAGATGGCAACAAGATATGGTTTGTTGTTATGGAGAATCAGGCCGGCCCTAGAGTTGGTCCAAAGTGTTAGCACCCTAGGCGAACCTCAAGCTTTACAACCACTCTGGCTGTCAAAATCTATCATTTAGCTAGGTATGCACTGATTTTGCTGCCTTCCAGAGGTTTCTGCCCTAGGTGACCGCCTAGTTTGCCTAGTGGTTGAGCCGGCCCTGTGGAGAATGTAATTGTAGAGATGAGCATTTGAGGCAACCAGAAATGTCTGAAATCCCAAAGATTAGAGAGCCACAGGAGGAGTGGAGGATGGCCATAGTGCTACCATGGTGCCCCTTTGAAACAGCACAAGAACATATCCCTAAAAGTAGAGGGGAGAAAGCTCCTCTTTGATCTAGGTGTTTGGAACCTTCAAAACTTGGCAACCTAGGCAGTTGAATGTGTTGTCTATACCTAAATCTAGATCCAAAGGGAAGAGAGAGGTTTATTTTAGAGGGCCATTAGGCTTAACCTTCTGCAATAATTACTCCAAAAAGCATTCAACCACATCAGTTGTGGTAGTTCAAAATTAAAAGCTTACTGAGCTATTTGAACATAGTGAATATTACAAAGAGTATGCTTTTTTCCACTGGCATCCATACAAGACAAAAAAAATTCAAAACAGACAATGCACAATCGATTGACAATATAACGACTGGAATTCTCATTTCCCATAACCCTAACAAAATGTTGGAGATGATCTCAATCTCTCAAATTTATTGCACATATTCAACTTAATACTGGCATTGTGCCAAAGAGAGCCTCTCTCTTGAGTTCATAGGGTGCAATAACCAGCAGTACTTGGATAGTACTGCTGAATCTCTCCTTCTAAAGACCAAGGTTTTTGGAGATGGCCTTGTACCCCTTTAAAGTTTGATGTTTGGTGATAATGGCTTTTCTGATGATGTGAAAATGAACAGGGAGTGAATGTGGCTATTTTAAACATTAGAGCCATCATTCATTGGTTGATTCAAGTCATGTGAGTACTGACAATTAGAAACACAGAAACATGATGGCAGAAAAAGACCACATGGCCTATCTAGTCTGCCCTTTCATATCAAATACTAAAGTCCCTTCTTTTCCTTTTTCTGTGTTTGTCCCATTTTTTTTTAATTCAGATACTGTCCTCATCACTACTACCTCCACTGGGAGACCATTCCATGCATCTACCACTCTTTCCGTAAAGAAATATTACTGCACATTACTCCTGGGTCTATCCCCTTTCACTCTCATCCTATGTCCCCCGGTAGCTAAGCTTGCTTTCAATCGAAAGAGGCCCTCCTCTTGTGCATTTATGCCATGGAGGTATTTAAATGTCTCTATCATATTTCCTCTAACATATACATATTAAGATCGTTAAGTCTGTCCTCATATGCTTTATAACTAAGACCACTAATGATTTTAGTGGTCATCCTCGGCACAGACTCCATCCTATTTGCCCTTTTGAAAGTGTGGTCTCCAGAATTGCACAAACTACTCCAAATGAGGTTGCACCAGAGACTTATGCAGAGGCACTATCACCTTTTTTTTTCTGCTAGCCATTCCTCTCCCTGTGCACCCAGGCATCCTTTTGGCTTTTGCTGTCACCTTTTCCACCTGTCTAGCCACCTGAAGATCATCAGAACCAATCATGCCCTGGTCCCACTCTTTCTTTTGTGGACAGAAGTACCTCACCCCCTACAATATACTGCTCCCTTGGATTTTTGCAGCCCAAGTGCATTCTTTAGCATTAAATCTCAGATGCCAAATTCTTGACCATTCTTCAAGCTTAGCTAGATCTCTCCTTATGTTATCTACTCCTTCCTGGGTGTCTACTCTACTGCAGATTTTAGTATCATCCACAGACAAGCAAACCTTACCCGACAGCCCTTCTGCAATATCACAATATCAAGGACAGATCCCTGCAGCACACCACTGGTAACCTTCTTCTCCTCATTGAGCTCTATTTACCTATATCCCTTGTTGCCTCCCACTTTATCAGTTTTGAACCCAGTCAGTCACTTTAGGGTCCATTCCTAGGGTGTTCAGTTTATTTACAAGTTGCCTGTGTGGAACAATGTCAAAGGCTTTACTGAAATCTAAATACCCCACATCTAGGGCTTTCCCTAGGTCCAACTCCCTGGTCACCCAGTCAAAGAAATCAGATTTGTTTGAAAAGACCTGCCTCTGGTAAACTCATGCTGCCTCAGATCCAGCAAGCCATTGGACTACAGAAACTTCATTATCTTTCCTTTTAGAAGTATTTCCAATAATTTACTCACCACAGAGGTTAGATTAACTGGCCTGCAGTTTTCAACCTCATCCTTACTTCCGCTTTTGTGTAAAGGGATCACATGTGCCTTTCTTCAGCCCTCTGGGACCACTCCTGACTCTAAAGAAGAATTGAAAGGGTTAGTCAGTGGAGCCACTAGAACATCCCCAAGTTCATTCAATATTCTCAGATGTATCCCATCTGGTCCCATTGCTTTGTCTACTTTTAATTTAGCTAGTTCCTCATAAACGCAGTCTTCTGAAAATCGTTCAAGATCCCTGTCATTTTAGTTCCTATTTGTGAGTGTTTTCTGAGGTCCTGCTCCTGGCTCTTCATCTGTGAACACAGAACAGAAATATTTGTTAAGAATTCCACTTTACAGTATCTTCATCAGCATCTATATATTCCTCCCCCTCACCCCTGATTCTGACAATACCACTTTTGCCCTTCCTCCTCTTACTAACATACCTGAAAAATATCTTATCCCCCCATTTGACTGCATTGACTTTTTCTTCTTCTTTTTGTATCTTTGCTTTCCTGACTACTTTGCTAGCTTCTCTAAGTTTTTCCAAATATAGATGCTTGTCTTCTCCTCTCTGTGATCTCTTGTATTTTATGAAAGCCACCCTCTTTTTCTTCACCTTTTCAGCTACTTCTTTTGAGAACCATAGTGGCCTCCATTTTCTTTTGCATTTATTCACCTAACAAAAAGGTTTGCTTTTCTTAAAATAGCCCCTTTCAGGTTTACCCTTTGATTTTCTACATCTCCCAGCTGTTTCCTTTCTGCTAATGACTCCTTGAGGTATTGCCCCATCTAGGCAAAGTTAGTTTTCCTAAAGTCTAAGAGCCTCACTTTTAAATGGATTTTATAAGCCCTAGTCCTAATATAGGTCTCAGCTGAGGTGCCAGACCAAGACAAACCACCCATCTAGGCAGCAGCAGTATCTTGCCATTAAAACCCAATGAATAGTCACAACAAAACAAATTGCACTATAGTGCTGGAAGATGAGACTCGCAGGTTGGAAGGCACTCAAATGGCTAATGGGGAGGAGCTGAAGACTTTTCAAAGTAAAGTCAGCATTTATGATGTGGTTGGATCAAAGCCCTCAGGACATCTGACTGCTTATGTCACTGCACATGAGATGAGAGTCAGAAGCTGCAAAGATATCTTATATATTAGGACATGGAACATACGAAGCATGAACCAAGGGAAGTTAGAAGTGGTCAAGAATGCAATGGAATGTGTACAACTCAAATCTGTTGGGTGTCAGCGAACTGAAATGGAGTGTCATCGGGCATTTTGCATCTGATGATCACATAGTCTACTATGCTGGAAATGAAAGACAAAGAATAAATGGTGATGCATTTGTAATTAAGAAGATACTTGCAAGAACTGTAATGACATACAATACAATCAGTGAATGCTTGATTTCTATTCGTCTACGAGGAATGCCCATCAACACAACAATAATTGAAGTATATGCCCAACAAAAGCTGCAGAAGAGGATGAAGTTGATGAGTTCTATGAACAAGTACAAGTTGAAATTTACAGAACATGCAAACGGAATATCCTGATAGTCATGGGTGACTGGAATGCAAAAGTTGGTAACAAAGAAGAAGGCAAAGTGGTTGGAAAAAATGGACTTGGCAACAGAAATGAAGCCAGAGAAAGACTGATAGAATTCTGCAAGACCAATGATCTATTCATTTCAAACACTTTCTTCCAGCAACACATGGCCTTCACTCAATGGATTGTTCAAAAATCAAATGGACTAAATCTGTGGAAGTCAACGATGGAAAAGTTCTATAACATCTACAAAGACAAAACCTGGAGCTGAGTGTGGTACAGATCACCAACTACTAGTATGCAAACTCAAGCTAAAGTTGAAAAAGAGCAAACCACTCATGAATGAGGCAAAATATGACCTTGAGAATATACCACTGGAATTTAAAGACTGCCTGCGAAATTGATTTGCTGCTTTAAAAACAAATGACAGAGCTCCAGAAGAGTTATGGGATGACATCAAGGATAGTGTTGGAGGAAAGTGAGAAATCTCTACAAAAGGTGAAAAAGCAAAAATGGCCAAAATGGATAACTGAAGAAACTCTGAAAATTGCCCAGAAACATATAAAAGGTAAAGTGAGAGGAGAAAGAGAAGCAATTGCAGAACTCACCAGAGGTTTCCAATGTGCATCAAGACAAGACAAGGTGAAGTACTACAATGACACATGCAAGGAAATAGAAGTAGAAACTATTAGAGGAAGAACAAGATTGACTTTCTTAAAGCTGCGAGAGTTAAAGAAAAAAATTACAGCCTTGAACTGGAATGTTACAAGATGCTCACGGATCCATGCTGAATGATGCTGAGCAGATCAAGAAAAGGTAGAAAGAATATACAAATTTATTATATGATAAAGATCAATTGGACCAACAGTTGTTTCAACCTGTACCTAATGATCCAGAACCGTTGATGATGAAAGAAGAAGTTGAAGCAGCATTATCAAAGAACAAAACACGAGGCATTGATGGCATTCCCATAGAAGTATTACAGTAATCAGATGCAGCTGCTACCATACTTACAAAGTTCTGCCTGGAAATTTGGAAGACAACATCATAACCAACTGACTGGAAAAGATCTGTGTTTATACCAATACTAAAGAAATGTGATCGAACTGACTGTGAAAATTATCGCACAATCGCTCTGATCCCACATGCCAGCAAGATTCTACTGAAGATTATTCAGCAGAGACTACAGCCGTATCTGGAACGAGAATTTTCTGACGTGCAAGCATGTTTCAGGAAAGGGCGAGGAACAAGAAACATCATTGCAGATGTGAGATGGATCCTTGAAAAGACTAAAGAATACCGAAAGGATATCTATATGTGTCTTATTGACTACAGCAAGGCATTTGTCTATGTTAACCATGAGAAACTCTGGGCCACATTAAGAAGCATGGACATACGAGAACACCTGATCGTTCTCTTTTACAACCTTTACATTGATCAAGAAGCAACAGTTTGAACGGAACAAGGAGAAACAGAATGGTTTAATATCAGCAAAGGTGTACAACAAGGCTGCATACTTTCCCCCTACCTCTTTAATTTATATGCAGAATAAATCATCAGAGAAGCAGGACTGTATGAAGACAACAGAGGTGTGAAGATTGGTGGAAGACTCATCAACAACCTTCGCTATGCTGATGATACCATATTACTGGCTGAAAGTAACACCTTGTATGATTTGTAGCCATAACAAACAAAACAGAGCACAAAGTACCTGCAGCAACCAACTGGCTACAAAAAAGCTGCTATCAAGACTGGCGGATTTTCAGGTATTGACAACCCCTTCCTTTATTGACCTCAACGTGTTTCGGCCTTAGGCCTTATTCAGGGGGATATGGGAGACAAACCTCAAAAAGATACATTATAAAAATGAAATCACATAATAGTATATAAATTAAAAGACAAATAAATAAAATATAATATATACTAAATAAAAAATTAATAAGATAGCATGTAAATATTACAATCAATAAATAATAATAAAAAAAGAAAACAAATAATGAATTAAAAGAATTCAGAATGTGGACATGCAAATTACATCATAAGAGTATAAAAAATCACATTAAAAGAGTGCAAAGGTATCACCTGCACAGGCCAAACAAGCAAATTGTATAAATATGTAATAAATAACTAAATCAAATGCAATAATAATGTCTAAAAAGCATATTAAAAACCATACCACATGAATTATATCACAATAATAAAAAAACTTAATGAAGCACATTGTAAACATATAAAATGCATATATATAAGTGCCACATAAATGAAGTAAAACCATAGAATAAAAAGTGATAAAAAGGTGATGAGGAGGACATATTTTTATTTATTTATTTTATTTGCAGTCTCTTTTATACCGCGCTATTTGACATCAGTGCGGTTTACAATGAACATAAGAGTTGCACATCTCAATTTCGTGATTTGTGCTTACAGTGAAACAGGTATAATAACTTGGGTATACATTAAACAGGAAAATTAAACTTGGGTATGCATTAAGCAGGTATAACAGGTAAAATAGGGTATAAATAACCAGTCCCTTAACAAGGAGACACGATGAATAAATACAGTCTACTTTATGCAACAATATAATGAGTTATGCGGCACTGCTTAAGTTTCTCATGGTGGTTGGAGGGGAAGGTGTGATTGCGAGTGATCAGTCTGGGAATGTGACGTGCATGAGTTTGAGGTGCTGCATTGAGATGTGAGAGTGGGTGAGTGTGGGGGGAAGACTGCAACGTCGTAGTGATGAAGAAAGAGGTGCCGTTTCAGTGCCTTCCTAAATTGGGAGATATTGTAAGGTATATTGAAATACCTTTTAAAATCCTTTCTGTGAAAAGGCTAGTGCCACTGGAAAAAAGAGATAAAGAGGAAAACATAAATACCACTATTAGAGAAGAAGAAGAACAGGAGTACCACTGGGAGAGACAGAAACTTTGCTATGGTACTGCATCAATTAGCTCTATAAAATAAAAGCTCCATGCACAAAAAAAAAACAAAAAGGGGGACGGAGATCCTCTTGTTAAACACATTGGAGAAAACTGCTATGGAATATCTGGGAAGCCATGCCATGGTGGTGGCAACAATATTGATGATTTGTTGAAATAAATGAACTTTAAAAAGGAACATTAAAAAATAGGGATACATGGAGCAAAGTTCATTTTTAGGGGGATGCTAATGTCCCAGAGGAATTCTTGAAAAGCATTCTTATTGTTAGAATTTCCCCCTTAGCGTCATCCTGGCATGGAAAGCCAGGTATTTCAATTCAAAGATTAAATAAAAAAGAAGTATCTATACACTGGACCAAAAGCATGTGGTCATTTCAAATGTGGGAAATGTAGTGTTTGTGACAATGTCTTGTTCACAAAAGGTGTATTTTGTTGGGATATGTAGGCCCTTGCATTAATCTCTAATGAGTTACAGATATATAGGTCAGCGATGCTGTTGAACTGTGGGCAATGAAAGTTATATTGGCCTGAAAATAAAGAAATAATCAGCTATTGAAGTTTGTAAAACTCTGGGCAGACGTGCTCAGGGGCTTGCATGCTAGGCTGAAATAGCAAATTACATCCAGAGAAAACCACAAGCTGACAGTTGCAGATAAAGCTATGTGGATGCCAATAATGTCCTGAAGAAAGCAGATGGCGTTGACAGAATTGGGTAAGTATGGAAAAAAAATAGAAATAAGGGCCTGCCTGGGATCTTGTGGTCAGAACATACTGCAAAAAGCATTTTTTGGACAGAGAAGGTGGGGGCATGGGCAGGAGTGAGAGGCACTGAACTCATAGACTAAGAAATTATACATGGTCAAAGATATACACGTACACGGAAGTAAGAAAATGTATATAAGTGACAAGAATATTGTGCTGAGGGGGAGGAGGAATTCTGGAGGTGTCTGGTGTCTGATGACTGACAGAAGCTCTCCTCTCCGTTGCCTGTATTGTCCATCAGTTATCTATTAAACAGAGATTCTGATTGCACCTGTACTAACTTTTGGATCTGGACTATACAGGAAATTAGTGATAATTAGTAATCGGTCTTTTGTGAGTAACAGGGCCTCACAATTGGTGCCGAACACCCGGGATTGGGGTACGGGTGGGTCTTTATGACCAAGATACAAATTTAAAGATTTGGATTCCCCTCAAGAAAGAAGAGGGAGGTACGTTCCCGGTGCGTAGTAGAGACCGGAGGAGAAGAAGTGAGTGACGGATTCCCTAGGAAGACGGCGGCTGTGACGACGGCGTCATGAGTATAAGTATTTTTAACCAAGCTTGTTAAGTGTTGTTTAAGTTTTGTTTTGTTATATGAATAAAGTGTAAGAAAAAAATTTGCTGTTATAAACTGGGACTGAATGATAAGTGTTTGAGACTGTACGTGTCGTCTGACACGAAGCGTGTGTGTGTTCTTGCTCACGGTTCCATACCTCCGCGAGGAGATTGGCTGGGCTTGAATGAAGCGAATTCTTGTTTGAAAGGTGTCCTGGACATTTTGTGCACTTCCTTCCTCTGTAAATAAAGAGGTTGGATATTGAGATCCTTAAATAAAAGGTTGCATGTAGGAATCATGTCTTTGTTTAGGAGAAAGAAAGATGGCAATCAGGACATAATGGTAAATCAAGTTTCCCCAGTGACTCCTGTCGAACGGATGATGAGAGATAATCCCTTATTAGGAAAGGAAATATTTAAAGTTTGCCTTAAATGGGCAAAATGGAGCGCTGTTCCTGGAACGCCTCTCGGCTGGCCACCGGAGGGGTCCTTTGATGGTCGTTGTTTAGTAAAAATTAGGGATTATGTTCTATTCCACAAGACTGGGGCTAGTCAGCTGAAACACTTAAGGTACATTTCCATGTGGATGAAACAGGTAGATCCAAACACCCTCAGTAGTGATGATCCACCCCCCTATTGGACTACAGAGAGTCGTACAATGGCAGCAATAGGTTATGCAGACCCTTCCATAGATCTATACACCAAGGAGACAGAATTAGAGGACAGACCTAAAGATAAAATTAAAGATAAAAGACCAGCAGAAACACACAAGGAAAGAGTTAGATACTGGGATGAGATAACAACACCATCTCTTATTGAGACACCCCCAAGTAATCCAATATATCCCCATTGGGAATTGGAAGACATAATGCGAAATAATAACTCCCAACTACGTAGAAGATCCCGGTCTGCATCTCCCCGCCGGGAACAGCATACGGGATGGGTCCAGGTAGCAGGTAAATTACATTTGACCCTTGATCCAATCCCTGAGCCCCCGGTGTGTGACCAGTCTTTGCTGGGAGCCACAGGGGGTGATCAAACCCAAGTACAGTCCACTCCCTCTGTCCTTGACTCCATTAATTGCGATAAGTTTCCCGTGATGTCTGCGGACAAATTCCCTGGTAGTATTGATTTACCAGAAGGTCAATGGGATCTTGATCATTTTTCTAAACAACCATGTGAAAGTAGGCAGAATGTTAGGAACCGGACGACCAGAGCCCATGAATATCACTTAATGCCCGTACAGAGTTCTAAAGAACTAGTTCAACCTAAGAAAACCCCTGTAGATTTTGTTTTTAATGAAGAAGGAGGTGAAAGTTTCTATGTATATCATTGGAGTTCAAACTTACATGGGTGGACTACAGCCTGTGCCCCGCAAATGAGAATTTGGCCAGAACAAGGGTCAGTGAATACTACAGATTTAAACCTAGCTCGTAGATGTATCCGTGGAGGGGAGGGGGATCCACAATGGGACTATAAACTGATACAACAAAAGAAAACTGTTTCCGTTTTTCCTTTGACCTTCAAAGTAGAGGTTAAGAGCTCTGCAGGATAATGTGGTATTCTGAGCAGATTGCAACTTGAGAATGATTTAAATCCTGAGTGAATAAGAAGTTAATCATGTTTGGCTTTTGTTCTGATTGTATATGCTATTAAGCAAAATTAAAAGTTAAACAGGGATTTTATATATTATGGCAAGCACCTCATGGAGGTCAAGGTTGGCTGTAACTCTCAGTGATTTGCTTTGAAATAACTTGAAAGGGAAGTGTTTGCATTCCAGATGTCCACCAATCTTTTCATGAAAAAGTATCAGTTTTAAATGTCTGCTTCCCCAAACTGTAAGATTCAAGGTAAATTACTGTGTGTGCTCTGCACTGATGACTGATGAACAGGCCAGTGACACCATGGGCGTTCACTCATCTTCCCAGTTTTATTTGCTATGATATTGGATTTTAGGATACATTCACCTGTTTTTAAAGTTATGTGTTAGTGTCCAGAGCAAAAGTGTACTTTGTTTTGGAAGTCTTTTAAATTTCATTTCCAGGAGTTCAGTCTTTACTTGCTGTTTAGAATGAGCACATATATCCATTCAAAATTACACCAATTAAGTTAGTGGGACTGGGACACTGTTTAAGAATCTAAATTTATATTTTCTGCCTCCCATTTGTTTGCCACAATACTGACTTTTAACAATTGTTTTAGAAGCAATCCCAGAATTGCTTCTAAACAATTGTTGCGAGCAGCAATCCCAGAATGCAATCCAAGAAGAAGAAGGGGGGAGGGGTGCTGCATTCTTTTCTTTGTACTTGTAGAATTTCAGGCAACTGAATTGGTGGAGCAAGTGAAGGACATTCTGATAAGAAGTTATTTCAGATCTGATGCAGCACACCTGTGGACAACAGCGACCCCTACTGCAACTACATAATGCTGACTTTTGTGTGACCTTTTGAACTGGTTCAAGCTTGTTTGCAATTTATGTAGAATGGTATAATGGCATAAACAGTATTGTGTGTTCTCTCCTGCTCTCTCTCTCTGGAGAGTGGCAAGTGTCTGCTGCATTATGTTTTAAATGCTATCATGTATCCAGGAATATCAGGGTTTCACTGCTGTTGCACTTAATCCTTTTTATGCCTGGAAGCTAGTGTATCAGGCTGTATTTCTGCTCTTTTTTTTCTAAGCCATGCTTTAGGCTTACCTTTTTAAGGCTACTTTTGAATAAGTGATTCCCACATTGTCTATTTGATTTGGCTAATTACATTAGAGAGGTTCGACCAGAGCCTCCGTGATTTCCCTTGCAGGGCTTCGGATCACGTTCCAAGAAATTGCTGATCGGGTGGCTACTACACAGTCTGTATCCAGCTCACCATTGTCACTGTTGCTTCCCCCTTTGCTGCCCACTTGAATGATACTGACACTTGGACTCATGTCAGTCAGTTGAAGGTTTCTCCAACTGTCACCTCTGTTTGATCTACTTCCTTCCTGTATGAACTGTTGTTGACCAAGATGATTGCTGCCAAAGCTGCTCCTTGGGACACCATCTGTTTCCTTCATCCTGATGGACAATTAGTTTTACTTCTACGTGTTCACAATACAACCCACATCTTCAAAGAAGTTCTCACTTCAACCCTGCCTTGAACTGAACTCTTATCGGGACATTCTGCTGAACTTTTTGATACCCTTGTGTTCTCCATTGCTATTAAACGTAGGTTAGATGCTGGACTTCCTTGGTACCTTTCGAGACCCCTGCCATAACTGCTGAATTAGGAATGGCTATACGCCAGTTACAATGTTTGACTCATATACAAATGAAAGCTGTTACTGATTCTATAACTAAGCTATCAGAGTCCCTAGAGCAGAATACCCAAATGACCCTACAAAATAGACAAGGCTAGATTTGCTCCTTGCTTCTGAAGGAGGCCTTTGCTCTTTTATTAATGCCACTATTTGTTGTACGGTCATAGCGAATCATTCAGTGTTTGTGCTTAATGCTATGGATAAAATACGCCACCTGTCAGATTTACATATTGATGACTTTAAGGGAGGACTGAATGTAGGTGATTGGTTTTCATCCCTTGCCATCATCACTTGGTTCAGGCTTCAAAGGTCTTTTCATAGCTGCAGATGTTTTTCTCATGTTTGCCCTCATGTTTTGTTGTATTGTGTCTGTTATAATCTCATGCTGTAAGAAGCAATGTACCAAAGTCTCTACTTCCGTGCTGCCAGTGCGCCCATCTGTTTTTTATACTCCAGTCCCGGTAGATGAGTTGTGCCTCTCACCACCCTAACCCCTGAAAAAAAGAAAAAAAAGAAAAAGAAATAGTGGAGTTGTTGGGATATGTAGGTCCTTGCATTAATCTCTAATGAGTTATAGATATATAGGTCAGCCATGCTGTTGAACTGTGGGCAATGAAAGTTATATTGGCCTGAAAATAAAGAAATAATCAGCTATTGAAGTTTGTAAAACTCTGGGCAGACGTGCTCAGGGGCTTGCATGCTAGGCTGAAATAGCAAATTACATCCAGAGAAAACCACAAGCTGACAGTTGCAGATAAAGCTATGTGGGTGCCAATAATGTCCTGAAGAAAGCAGATGGCGTTGACAGAATTGGGTAAGTATGGAAAAAAAAGAGAAGTAAGGGCCTGCCTGGGATCTTGTGGTCAGAACATGCTGCAAAAAGCATTTTTTGGACAGAGAAGGTGGGGGCATGGGCAGGAGTGAGAGGCACTGAACTCATAGACTAAGAAATTATACATGGTCAAAGATATACACGTACACGGAAGTAAGAAAATGTATATAAGTGACAAGAATATTGTGCTGAGGGGGAGGAGGAATTCTGGAGGTGTCTGGTGTCTGATGACTGACAGAAGCTCTCCTCTCCGTTGCCTGTATTGTCCATCAGTTATCTATTAAACAGAGATTCTGATTGCACCTGTACTGACTTTTGGATCTGGACTATACAGGAAATTAGTGATAATTAGTAATCGGTCTTTTGTGAGTAACAGGGCCTCACAATTTACACAACCCAACTCTTCACGTAAGGTATATCTTAATGACTTTTCTAACTGTGATACCACACAAGTTATTTATTTGATCATTTGTCCATGTCAATTATGTTATATCAGCAAAACCAAGAGAAGTATCAAAATAAGAATCAGTGAACATAAAAGCTGTCTTCGGAGGAAGGTTGTTGATAAATCCTTGGTGTCACATTGGACTCAGGCCTAACATACAGTTTACAATCTCCGTTTTTTGGTTTTGAAGATAGTTTGCTTCAATTGGCAGGGAGGTGATATAGATAAGCTTTTACTTCGGATGGAACAGTGTTTCATATATGAACTGCAAACGTTGCACCCCTTGGGTCTCAATCATGTTGTAGACCTTTACGTTTTTCTATGAGTGTTACAATTTTTCTCTGTTTAAAAAGTTTCCATGTTCTGTTTTTCTTCCTTTCCTCCCCCCCCCCCACTTTTTCCTTCCCCCAGTTTCTCCCATTCCTTCCCCCTAGTCCCCCTTCCCATTCCCCTTTCCCCTCCCTCCCCCTCCCTCCTTCTCCCCTTCCCTTTACCTCCTTTTCTCCCCTCCCTTTTTTCCCCTTCTCTTCCCAATCTCCCCTATTTTCCCTAACCCTCCTCCTCTCTTCCCCCTCCCCTCCTCTCCCACTTCCCCTCCCTCATCCCCCTTCCCACCCTTTCCCCCATCCTCCTCCTCTCTTCTCCCTCCACTCTTCCCAATTCCCCTTCCCCCTTTCCTCTCTCTTCCCCCTCCCCTTCCCCTCTGCCTTCCTCCTCCTTCCTCTATTTCCCTCTCCCCTTCCCTTCCCTTCTCTCTCTCCCCATCCCTCCCCCACCCTCTGCCCTCCCCCTCCTCCTTCTTTCTCTTTTTTTTCTCTTTTCTGCCCCTCCCTCCTCCCCCTCCATCTCCCTCCCCTTTCCTCTTCCTCCCCCTCCCCTTCCCCCTCCCCTTCCCCCCTCCCCTTCCCCCTCCCTCCCCCTCCCTCTGTCCTCCACATCCTCCCCCTCCCTACCCTGCCTTCTGCCCTCCCCCTCCTCCCCCTCCCCCCTCCCCTTCTCTCTTTCTGTTTTTTCTTTTATCCCCCCTTCCCCCTCCCCCTTCCTCTCCCTCCTCCCTCCTCCCCATCTCCAGCCCCTTTCCCCTTCCTCCCCCTCCTCCTCCCCTTCCCTCTTCCTCACCCTTCCCCCTCCCCTCCCCCTTACCCCACCCCACCCCAACCCCCTCTCCTTTCCTCCCCTCCTCCCCCTTTCCTCCCTCCATTCAGCCCTTCTTTTCCTTTCCCCCTCCCCCTCCCCCCTCTCTTCCCTTTCCATTTTTTTGTATTGTAGTCCCTTTTCCATTTTTCATCTCATAATATGTTGAAATATTTCAATTTAATGGTTTCCCCATAATTTTTACAGCATTCACACAATAACCTTTCACCTTCTGACAGCGGGAAAATGACTTTAAATTGGTTTGCAGTCAGTACGCACACTCATTCTAGTCATTGGATGAAGGAACTCGCTATTTTGTTTGTAGTGGTAAGTCCCGTTCTTAGCGGTTCATTTATTTTTCAATATTTTTTCTATAACCTTTACTTTTACCATGTCAAAAGTCCCTGTGATAATTCCACTTAGATATTGATAATTCCACTTTCGTTGAATGTGGAAATTATTATTTCTTTCTTTTTTTGGGTTAACCATAGATGCTCTCTCTCTCTGGCGAAAAACCCGTTCTACAGCCTCCTATCAGCTCTTTAAGTTTAGTCATGCCCACTATCGGTCTTGCATCCATCAAGCCAAATGTTCCTTCTACTCCGCCTCCATTGCTTCAGCCTCCAATAAGTCACGGTATCTTTTTGCCACCTTGAACACACTCTCTCAACTACAATCCCCTTCCACTCGAGACTCCCGTTCTTCCACGCAAGCCCCTAGCCCTACCAGCTTGGCTTCGTTCTTTACCTCCAAGGTCCAAGACCTTCGTTCCTCCCTTCCCCTTTGTCCCCAGGCCCTGACTTCCCCTCCCCCTATCTCACCCCCATCATCCCCGCTGTTATCTCATACTTGGGCCAATTTCTAACCTATCACATCTCTGGAACTTGTTCAGCTACTGTCTACTACTCACAAAACTACTTGCCCTCTGGACTCCATTCCCTCTTCATGGTTCTCTGAGCCTCCCGCTGAGCTACTTCAACCTCTCCTGACCATCATTAACTCCAGTCTGTCATGTGGCACCTTTCCTCACCCTTGGAAACGCGCCATAGTCCGCCCCCTTCTGAAAAATCCCTCACTTGACCCTTCCGTACCCGCAAATTATCGTCCGGTGTCCAACCTCCCTTTTGCTTCTAAACTTTTGGAGAAGGTAGTCTTTTCGCAACTCTCACACCATCTGGATTCCACGCACTTTCTGCACCCCTGTCAATCCGGATTTAGTCCCGACTACAGTGTCGAGGCTACTATCACAGCGGTCATGAACGAAATCCACACTTCCCACGACCAAGGTAACATCACGGTGGCGGTATCCCTTGATCTTTCAGCCGCCTTCGAACTAGTAGACCACTCTCTTCTTCTTTCTCGTTTACGGGATGCAGGTATTCGTGGTGTTGTTTATCATTGGTTTCACTCCTTCTTATTCTCCAGGTTTTTTGCAGTCACATCCACCTGTTCTACTACAGACCTTCTTCCCCTCCCCTGCAGTGTCCCGCAAGGCTCCTTCTGGCCCCCTTATTATATAATGTTTTTTTGGCTCCCTTGGCGGTACTCATTCAGCAACTCGGGATTTCAGGCTACTACTATGCCGACGATATCTTTCTTTTGCACCACACTTCGTCGGCCCATCCAGATATAACCTCGCTAGAAATCTGTCTATCTTCAATTTCCTCATGGCTCGCCTCCAACTGTCTAGTACTCAATATTGCTAAGACTGCTGCAATATGGTTCCCCCACAGCTCCCCTACTCCGTCACTTACTCCCTCTTTTTCAGGCACCCATATCTCTCTGGTTTCTAAACTCCGCTACCTTGGTGTCATTCTCGACAGCAACCTTACCTTCCATGATCACATCTCCCATATTTCTCGTCGCTCTTTCTTCTGTCTCCGACAAATTCAGGCCATTCGACCATTCTTATCCTCTCAAGCCCTCACTACCCTTCTACTTTCCCTGGTCATCACTAGATTGGATTTTTGTAACACCATCTATGCAGGTATCCCCCAATATCAACGGCACCGACTACAGCTAATACAGAATACAGCCGCCTGGATGATATTACATGCCTCCCCTCGCGACCATATTACCCCGCTGCTGCAACATCTTCACTGGTTACCACTGGAATTTCGGATTTCTTTCAAGACCCTTACATTAGTACATCGCGCCATCTATCTTTCCCAACCTTAATACCTCTCCGATTTATTAACCTTCCATACTCCCACTCGCAGCCTTCGGTCCTTCCATGTCAACCGTCTTCACCTACCAGCTCCCTCCAAAGCTCACTTACAATCTACCCGGAAATCAGCTTTTTTCTACTTGGGCCCCTCCCTCTGGAACTCCCTTCCCACTTCCCTCCGATTAGAAGAATCCTACCCCAAATTTCGTTCCTTTCTTAAAACCCATTTTTTTCCTTAGCTTTTAATGTTTCTCTATAAATCTCCTCTGACCCCTCTCTTCACTCTCAATTGCTGTCCTTTCCTCTTGTCTCCTGTACCTCTCAGATTATTGTAACTTTCTTTTCCTTTTCTAATCTTGAATTTATTTTTGTACTGTAAACCGCCCCATGTAATGGGGGGCGGTATATCAAATGTAAATAAACAATAAACAATAAACAATAATGCTAACATTGATTCTGCTTTTGAAACTAAGCTTTAGGAATAACTTAGTATTCCACGATCCTTATGAGTTCCTTCAGTTTAATTACACCAAAACAGCAATTTTTTGTCATTGGTTTTCCTGTACCGCAACCGTCCCTTGGTACGTTGGCAGTTCACTTAGGTGCTCGCAGTCAGTTGGTTACTCACGTGAGCGTTGTTCTTGGTCTCTGGTTTCCTATGACTGATATATATTTTCAACATGCCATATATCATTTAGGTGGTTTTATTTTATTAACTAAGGTCCAGCGTATAGATACAGCAATGAGATGCATTGATACAATAACAACAGCTATGGGTGCCACTGTCAACACTGCCTGACTGAAGACCGAACACAGTTTAGAACAACTATCCAGAGGGTCGCCATGAGTCGACACCTACTTGAAGGCAGCTAACAACAATTCTAATACTGAACCACACCATCTGGTGATCATTGAATGTGAGATGATCTCCAACTATGACATCAGAAACACTTTCCCCATTGGAAAGAACCACATCCAGTATGGTCCCTTCACACGTGTGTTCAGTTACCAGTTGCTGGAATAGTTCTCCCTGTAGAGAATCCAGGATCTCCTTACTTCTAGATGACACTTGTGATAAGGAAGCTCATCAAAGCTCAGGGAGTAATGACAAAAGAGGAGAATTTACTCTGATTAAGGGACCTGTGCTGGCAGGTTATAGAACTAAGATAGCTTGTTTCCCTAAAAGACTACATGATCCAGAATGCACCTGTATGCAGAAAGTCCCTAGGGAAGCTAGAGTGGAAAAGCATGTGTCTAATCAGAGAAAGCATTATGTCATCCCTAATCAAACAGCCCCTAGAAGAATGCTTAATCCACAACACCTGAAGAATGCAAGGGTGAGTTGCAATCTAAGCCCTTTAAAGCTAGAGGGGAATCTTCAGGAAGACAGAAGGAGAAGGGGAATCAGAAGGAGAATGAGAACAGAAGGAAGAACAACTGGAACCTGAAGGAACAAGGACAAGGAAGCAGATGGTCCAAGAGAGGAGCTCAGAGAGGTACCTATGCATGGAGAGATACCTGGGGGAAAGAAGAATCTTCAGAGGACTGGAAAAAGCCAGAGGTCTGTAGATCCACAGCCAGGGACCCTCAAGCAACACCTAGGAAGAGGTCTGTTGCAGCTAAGGAGGAAAGGAGTCCAAATACCTCTTGGAGGACGTCTGGAGAAAAGATCCTGAGGTCCAGAGATACCAACTGGAGGACAGGACACAGAAGCTCTATTGCATACTGGCCAGAATACCAGAAGAAGCAGCCAGATGCTTGCCTGGATTCAGGTAGGAACTGTGAACGTTTCTCTAGCTTTGAGCAGTGCAAACAACAGGGAAACAGTTTCTCTCCATGCAAAGGTCAGTTCCTAAAGCCCTCTGAGTCAGACGGAGAAACAGAATCTATGCAATTTCAAGAGCAAGGTTTAATATCTGATACAGAAGATAATTATATGGACTGTTCTTTGAGTAAGTTGTTGTTTTAGGAAAATCCTAAATATCAGACAAAAACATCAAAAGGAAACATTCTAAATATTAGCTTCCCATAAAGTTTTGTTGAAAAGAAAAAGCTTTTGGGAAAGTTTTGCACGTGTGCTGAAATCAAGCTACTGATTGCAGTTAATTGTCACCTGTTGGTGGAGGAGAGCCCAGCACAAGCCGTGCACACGTAGGATTAAAAAGTTCTTTTCTGTATGGAGAAAGTGAGCTATGTTTTAGTATAAAGAAGTTTTCCTCTTTGATTTGTTTTTCCCCAGCACTGCTAAGGAGTTTATTAGCAGTGGCTGAAAGAAGCCTTTCTGTTCTATAAAGGACTTTGATTCTTATTTGCATAAGATATTTCAGTTGCCTTATTTTGTGTTGAATAAAACCTTGGAGAAGTTATCTGGAAGGTGTTACCAAGCATATCTGTGTGTGGGATAATCACCCCATAAATAAACTCTAATTTTGTCTATACTCGACAAACTACAAGAGTTTTCATTATTCTAAAAAGGCAAGCTTTGTGTGAATGGACTTCAATAACCACAATCCTTTGCAAGACAGTTAATTTGCATACTTGCCAAGATGGTGGTACCTTCATAACAAGCACCCCCTTTTACACACTGCAGCAGGGATGTGCCAATCAACTTCTGGAATTTTGAAATCACCTATCAGTAGCATTTCACTTCACCTTTTATGGTAATACTGAGTATGTCTTCTATTAAATCCCTGTTCCTATGAGGGAGAATGCAAATCAATTTCCCTTTCCCTTTCCCTTTTTCTAGTTTAACCCACAGTACCCCCTCGCTCCCTTTTAAGCCCTGTAATTTTATAGCTTTAGTATTATTTTTTACATATAGTACCACTCCTCCTCCCCTTCTTCCTACCCTGTCCTTCCTAAATAAAGTGTAGCCTGGTATAATTACATCACAGTCATGGTTGTCCATGAACCACGTCTCCATAACCGCCAATAAATCCAAGTCATCCTCTTCCATTAAAGCCTCAACATCGGGATCTTATTTCCCAAACTACAAGCATTTATACACATGGCTTTCCTGATGTTGCCCCTTTTACCCATTTCTATAGAGGTATTTAATGTTTCACTTACCTGGGGGCATACTCTTACTTGGGGATTCTCTTCACCCATCCCCAATGAATCTAATTTAAAGCCCTCTTAAGTAGTTTAGCCAGTCTGCTGTGGAAGACCCTTCAACCTTTCTTGGACGGATGGGTGATATTTCTTCTCTTTTGCCCATGGAACATCATCCCATGGCCCAGGAAACTAAAACACCCTCAATGACACCATCCATGCAGCCATGCATTCATCTCCAGGATGTGAGCTTCTCTGCCTCGGACTTTATCCTCGACAGGGAGGATTGAAGAGAACATCACCTGTGCACCTATCTTCTTCACCCTCTATTCCAGAGCCATGAAGTCACTTTTGATATGCTTGGAGGTATACCTAGCAGTATCATTTCTGCCAACATGGATGAGCAATATCGGATAATAGTCAGTAGGTTTGATGAGTCACGGCAAACTCTCCATAACAGGGGTGTCTAATTTTACTGGAATGGGAATGTAGTTCTTCTGTTCAAACTGATTAGAATTGTTTATAAGAGTGCCAATAATCATGTCCTGGAAATGTCCCAGTTTTTATACTATTTCTTACTAGTTCCTTTTTAAATTAGCTTGTTTTATTTGATTCTTTTATGTGTCAAATATGTTTGCATATCTAGCTCAAAGCTATTTTACTGGACACTTTTTTTTAGGAGATAATGGACATTAAGGGGTTGAACTGCAAGGGTGCCAATAATGTTGACCACAACTGTGCATATTTTGTGTTGTTGTTAAGTGTCGTACAGTTGGTGTCAAATCTTGGCGACCCATTTGATAGCTGTCCGAAACTATATTTAGTCTTTAGTCAAGAGGTTCATTGTTGATAGAGTGGCATCTATAACTGCTAGTATTGTATCGATCCATCTCATTGCTGGCCTTCCTCTTTTCCATTGACCTTCAACCTTGCCAAGCACAATTTCATTGCTAATGATCCCTCTCTTCGCATGATGTGTCCAAAGTATGAAAGTTGAAGTCTTGTCATCTGAGCTTCTACAGAGAGCTTTGGTTTGATCTCCTCTAGTACTGACTCATTTGTTCTTTGGGCAGTCCATAGTATACACAGTATTCTTCACCAGTGCCATAATTCAAAGGCATCAATTTTCTTCTTCTCTATCTTTTTCACCCTCCAACATTCTTATCCATAAGATGTTATTGAAAATACCTTGACTTGGACAAGTCAGGTCTTTGTATGGAGAGAGACATCTCTGCTCTTGAGAATCTAGTCTAGGTCCTTTATAGCCATTCTGCCAAGAGCAATGCATCATCAAATTTCTTGACTGCTTGTTATTTCTTTATTGAGCCAAGCAGATTAAAGTTTCCACTATTTCAATTTCTTCAGCATCAATCATGAACTCATTGATTTTGCCATTTGTCAGGACCTTTGCTGTTTACATTAAAGTTCAGGCCCAATTTAAGACTATGTTCCTTGATCTTGAGAAACAAATGTTTCAGATTATTTTCACTGTCAGCCAGTATAATGGTATCATCAGCATAGCGAAGGTTGTTGATGAGTCTTCCACCAATCTTCGCACCTCATTTGTCTTCATACAGTCCTGCTTCTCTGGTGATTTGTTCTGCATATAAATTAAATAGGTAGGGGGAAAGTACGCAGCCTTGTTGTACAACTTTGCTGATTTTAAACCATTCTGTTTCTCCTTGTTCCGGTCAAACTGTTGCTTCTTGATCAATGTAAAGGTTGTGTAAGAGAACTATTAAGTGTTCTTGTATACCCATGCTTCTTAATGTGGCCCAGGGTTTCTCATGGTTTACACAGTCAAAAGCCTTGCTGTAGTCAATAAAACATATCTAGATATCTGTTTGGTATTCTTTTGTCTTTGAGGATCCATCTCACATCTGTAATGATGTCTGTCATTCCTCGCCCTTTCTTGAATCCTGCTTGCACTTTAGTTCAGGTATGGTTGTAGTCTCTGCTGGATGATCTTGAGTACAATCTTGCTGGCATGTGGGATAATTTCCACTGTCAATTGGCTCATCCTTCTTCAGTATTGGTATAAACACATATCTTTTCCAGTCAGTTTGCTATGATGTTGTGTTCCCAATTTCCTGATAGAGCCTTGTATGTATGGCAGCTGCTGCATCTGATTGCAATGGGAATGCATCAATGCCCGATACTTTGTTCTTTGATAATGCTTTCAATGCTGCTTCAACTGCTTCTTTCATCACCAGTGGTTCCTGATCATAAGGTACAGGTTGAAACGGCTGTTGATCCACTTGATCTTTATGGTATAATGACTCTATATTCTTTCCATCTTTTCTTGATGTTCTCTGCATCATTCAGCATGGATCCTTGAACATCTTGTAGTATTCCAGTTTGAGGATGAAATTTTTTCTTTAACTCTCATAGCTTTAGGAAAGCCGATCTTGTTCTTCCTCTAATAGTTTCTGATTCTATTTCCTTGCATGCATTATTGTAGTACTTCTTTTCTCATCTTGCTGCACGTGGGAAATCTCTGAGTTCTGTGGTTGCCTCTTTCACCTCTGACTTTAGCTTCTCTGCATTTCTGGGCAATTTTCAAGGTTTTTCGGTCATCCATTTTGGCCTTTTTTGCTTTTTCACTTTTTGTAGAGACTTCTCATTTTCTTTGAGCACAATTTTGTTTATGACATCCCATAACTATTGTGGTTCTCTGTCATTTGTATCCAAAGCAACAAATCAATTTTGCAGGCAGTCTTTAAATTCCAGTGGTATATTCTCAAGGTTATATTTTGCTACATTCATGAGCGGCTTGCTCTTTTTCAGCTTTAGCTTGAGTTTGCATACTAGTAGCTGGTGATCTGCATCAGAGTCAGCTTTTCCAATATTGACTTCCACAAATGTAGTCAATTTGATTTCTGTACAATCCATTGGGTAATTTCCATGTGTACAGTCACCGCTTATGTTGCTGGAAGAAGGTGTTTGAGATGAATAGATTGTTGGTCTTGCAGAATTCTATTGGTCTTTCTCTAGCTTCCTTTTTGTTGCCATATTTTCCAACCACTTTACTTTCTTCTTGTTTGCCAACGTTTGCATTCCAGTCACCCATGACTATCAGGATATCCTGTTTACATGTTCTGTCAATTTCAGTTTGTACTAGTTCATAGAACTCATTCACCTTTTCTTCTTCTGCAGCTGTTGTTGGGCATATACTTGAACAGTAGTTGTGTTGATGGACATTCCCTGTAGACAAACAGAAATTAAGCATTCACTGATTACCTTGTATTTCATTACAGTTCTTGCAAGTTTCTTCTTAATTATAAATGCAACACCATTTCTTCCTTGTCTTTCATTCAAACATATTCTACTATGTGATCATCAGATGCAAAGTGCCTGATGCCAGTCCATTTCAGTTTGCTGACACCCAACAGATTGAGTTGTACACATTCCATTTCATTCTTGACCACCTCCAACTTCCCTTGGTTCATACTTTGTACATTTCATGTCCCAAAATACAAGATATCTTTTCAGCTTCTGACTCTCATTTCATGAGTAGCTACATCAGCAGTCAGACGTCCTGAGGACTTTGATCCACCGCATCATAAATGCTGGCTTTATTCTAAAAGGTCTTCATCTCATCCCCAGTAGTCAGTTGAGTGTCTTCCAACCTGGAGATCTCATATTCCAGAACCTAATAAATATATGTAATAATACAGATGCTTAAAGAGGTCTGCAATTACTTAACTTTCTGGAAGATCATATCCAGCATCACGCATCAGAATGGTCCGTTATCAAAGGAAGCAAAACAGCTTCTATACCACAGCTTGGCAAGGAAATCTTCTTCCGACTTACATCTGAGTACCCCACTATTCTATTCACTCATACCAAATTCATACCCTATATTTATTAGGTTTTTCTTCTGTTACTTTACAGGAGATTACAGATACGTCCGTGGAGGTTCCGTTGATTTGTTTAAGATGACACTATGTATATTATAGTATGGTTGGTGTTGGATTAAATTATAAGTATTTTGAATCCCTAAGAGTACTCTTGTGGACTTAAAAGGATATAGATGAAATTTAGATAAAGCTGTTTTGAATAAAGATTCTTTGGAGGCTATAATGACCAGTGATGTGAGCGTCAGCTGTTCCCTATAGTTAAATTCACTAAATGTAGGGTATGAGCCATACTGAGGTCTTATTTGCCTACCGTGAAAGAAGCTTTAATCTTATTAAAATTTAGAAAAATTGTGTGACTGATCAGGTCTTTTGGACGAGAGCTAATTATTGTTTAGTTTTACGCATACCATGGCAATTGTGAACCTTACTTCTAAGGCAAGAGATGGGGAGTATGATCTCAGTCTCTCAAATTTACTGCTAAGACTTGGTTGCATCATGCCAAAGAGAACCTCCTGCTAGAGTTCGTAAGATATAACATGTATGGGTAGTTTGTCAAAATTGGCTTGGAAATTCTTCTTTATCAAGCTTGTGGCACCCAACACGATGGGAAATATTTCTGTATCTTTCTGCCACATTTTCTTGGTCTTCGACTGCATTTCCTGGTATTTCATGATCTTCTGCCTCTCCACCCGATTCACAGAGTAGTTGCTTGGAACTAACACCTCTATTATCAATGCTGTTCTGATATTTTTCTCCTTAACCACTATATCCAGCTTTCTCGCATCCAGCTGTTTATCAGTCGGAATGGGAGTATCCCAGGTGACCATAACCTCCTCATTCTCTGTAATTCTCTTAGGGTCATGATCCCAGTGCTTTTTAGGCATAGTGATGTTGTAATGCTTCCAGAGTTTCCAATGGATGAGGTGTGGTATTTTATTATGCCTTTCTGTATAGAAATTTTCTGCTTTCAAAACTTCACAGCCAGCTATGAGGTAAGTCACCATTTCCAGGTCTTTCTTACAGAATTGACATATGTCTGTGTTGTCAGTTTTTTCAATGCTTGCTGTAAACCATCTCACCTGTAAGTTGCTGTCCTGGGCTGCAACTATCAACCTCTAATCCTTCGGTTTCTGTTCACCCTTCCTTAACCATTCATGTGTCCATTCTTGATCGATAAATGGTTCCTGGAGTAACACTCTGTATTTCCCACTGTATTTGTGTATCTGTCACTTGTACTTGTACTTGTACTTACTACCTTCCCTGTGCATGCTTGTAGATTTTCATTCATTCCTTCTAGTCATCGGAACACTTGCCCAGGTTTGATGATGGAGACAGATTCTGGACATTTACTCTCATATTTCAGCACTTCTTGTGTATTTGGATCCAAGGATGCAGTTAAGTAGGTCTGAAGGCCTATGATAGTAGCTCTGTATGTGTAATCAATCTGAATGAGTGCTAGCCCTCCTTCAGCTCTATGGATGTACAGTCCTGGTATACACTGATTCTTGTAGATCACTTCATGGACATGGAAGAGTTTTCGTATTTCCGCATCCAGTTTTCCAAGATCTTTAAGAGGTCAGTCCACAACCCCAAAGCTGTATGAAAGTACAGGAATTGCCAGCTGATTGATGGTTTATATCTTATTCCGTAATGTTAAAACACTTTTCATTCATTAATGATTTAAATCTCCTATAGTATTCTTTACTGATCTTTTCTCTTAGTAATTTCTGCTTGAGTATCATCCCTTTTTCTACTCCAAGATACTTATATTTGCTTTTCTATTCAAGGTCCATGAGGTTGCAGCCTTCAGCCAGAGAGATATTTTCTGTTTTGCTCAATTTTCCTCTAAAAAATGTTGCCTTAGCATATTTGTCAAGACCAAAGGTCATCCTGATGTCATCAGAAAAGCTTTTCACTGCACAGAGTTGCTCTGTTAATTGTTGGTCGCTGGAACTATAGAGCTTCAGTTCGTCTACAAATAATAAATGAGATGTTTCTAGATTGTTATGTTCTTTAGGAATCATGCTAAATCCATACCCCAAACAGTTGATGAAAGTACTCATTAGATTAAGCACCTCACAAAACAGAAGGGCGACAGGGAATCCCCCTGAAATATTCCTGATGTTAGGAATGATATACTGACCATATTCATATTTCAAAAAGATTATGGTTTGCCTCATTGTCATGGTGAGATTAATGTACTCTGTCAAACCAGGATTTGTTTTATACATTTCAAGGCAATTTATTATCCATGAGTGTAGGATGCTGTCAAAATCTTTCTTATAATCAATCCATACTATACCGAGATTTCTGCTTTTCTTAGTGCTGACCATGATGGCCTTATTCAATATTAACTGGTCTTTGGTGCCATATGCCTCTTTCTTGTTTCCTTTCTGCTCTATTGCTATGATGTTATTGGACTTGATATGATCATATATTCTGTATGCATCTATTGCAGTGACCATCTTATAGATTGTAGGTAGAAAAGTTATTGGTCTATAATTGTTGGGAGCGCCACTGGGGTCTCCTTTTGGAAGGAGAAATGTTCTTCCTGTAGTAAGCCATTGTCGTGTTAAGTCTAGCTGTGTAAACGATTGATTTTTGCAAGTCACCAGGTCTGGGTGTAGTGATATTAACTGTTTGAACCAAAAGTTGGTTACTCCATCTGGGCCAGGGCTCTTCCATTTTGGGGCCTGTTTTATTTTTTCTCTTTTTTTTTTTTATTAAGCTTTTGGCATATACAAAATATAATAAAGAAACAAATACATGTTGTTTATCAAACTCAATATACTCATCTCAAGAAACAAACTAATACATAATACAATCACACTCCACATCAACATAAACCTAGAATCAGATTCCTGGAATTTATGTGAGGTCTCCTGAGAAAACCTATAGAGAGATGCCATAGTATTGAAAAACTTGGAGTCCATCTTTGCAATAGCCAACCAGAGATCTTTCAAAGTAATATCCTGTGCAGGTTCAGTCCTCCTGCAAAACAGGAACTGGAACTGGTCCTGGTTTGAAAAATGATGTGAAGAGTTCTGGAGATCTCCTTGACACAGTAGAAGATAACTGAGGGTGGGGGAACGGTGGAGGGGTCCGATCTGCCGAACTGAGAATTACTCCTTCAGGCAAGGGCTGCTGATTCACTTGAAGAGCAAAATGTTTATCCAAAGGACCCACAGCTTGCACAGGAGCTTGGGCCACAGAGTCTACTTTTGAACCAATCTTAGCCTTCCACTTGTCCATAATTTCAAACTACAATAAGCTGTGCAGTACCTAAATCTCCATTGACAAAAACTGATCCAGGGTATTCCCCAAGCTCACAAACGCTGATGGTATGCCGAAAGGGTGCCAAAGGGGTGTGGCCTGCTTCTTTGTATACGCCACTTCAGACCACAGCCTGGATGATATGCAGCCCTGGGGCTTCAGGCAGCTGACGTCCCAGGGAGAGAAGGGGTTGCTGACACCGTGCCTGCACAGGCACTCCTGCTGGCTATTCCCCCCTCACACATAGGACTCAGTGGCAGAAGAACAGTCAGATGGCGATCTCTGTCCTCCCTTGGGGATTGTTTTAACCTGCTCACCAGCTCATTTGTTGTCACTGCAGGCCATTCCATAGGTGTGATGTTTGCTTCTTCTAAATGCTCCTGTATACAGGGTAATCATTCTGCTTCTTGAGTTTGCATTATAGGGTCCTCATATAGTTTTCTCCAGAAGCTTTCTGTTTCAGCTTTGGTTGGTGATGCTTTTATTATCTTAATGATCTTTTTCAAGTCCCTGTAAAATTGTTTTGGGTTCTCTCTAAATAGCTTTTTTTATATCTTTCTTTTCGGTTTTCTTCATATCTTTGCAGTTTTTGCGCTTCTGCTGCTACTTTCAATTTATTGTTGGAACATATACATTTCAGGTCGTCTATTAATGCAGCATGTTTCAGCTTGATGTCTTGGATCTTCCTTAATAACTTATGTCCTCTGACATTATAATATAAAACTATTGGGTTCATTGATCTCTGGAGTGGCGGCATATAAAAGTTTATAAATAAATAAAATAAATAAATAAATGGTCCCTTTTATAATGGATATGGTCTTGTTCATCTTTATAATCATACTTTTAACCTTAGGTGTTAAATTTAACTTGGGCAATCTTTCCCTTGCCTGAAACCTAGCATATTCATCTGTTTCCATATGGACTAGGAGTTCAATCTTGAATTCCTCCACCTCTGGTCTTTCTCCTCCCTTTCTTCCCCCTCTTCAGTTGATTGGTTGACCTGTCCTGTAATTATTTCACTCTCCTGCAGTTCCAGATCTCAAAGCTCCATCCTCTCAACTGCTCTTTCTGTTTCTGTGTATTCCTTTCTTCTGGTACTCTCACCCAAGTCACCTCCTCCTTCCTGTATTTCTCTTTCCACGGAAGCCCTTAGTTGCTTCAAGATATTATCATACACATACTACTTTGCTTTGATCTGTGAAATTGCAAATGCAATGTGCGCCTTCGAGTCAATGCTGACTCCTGGCGACCCAGATTTTAAATTTGCATCTGTTGCTTTTTTCAGTTTTTCTTGTGGCAATTTTCCTCTTTCATCTAATTTTTGGACAAAATCTCTTTTATACCCTCTTGATTTAAATATAGGGTTTTAGCAGTACATTATCTCCTCCTTATTTGCAGGAGTCCATTTAACCATAGTCAATCCTCTTAACTTTTTCATTCATTTCCGTGGTTCGTTTCCTGCCACAGTGGGTCTGCGAACATGCTCACCATGGCCTTTATCTGTGGCAGGGATATTATCTACACCTGCAGTGCTTGCACTATCGCAACCACCATCGTTAGCACTAGTGTGTAAGCTACAGGTCGGCACCTTTTTATCATTGGCGATGTGCAGTCAGTTTGTATTTTTCTTCTTTGTTCCTACCATACTTCAATCATAGTGTCGCCTTGCTGGGGATTCAGTATAGATTTTATACAATGGGGTCACCATGTGACGGTATCCATCAGGACTTGGGGAGGGAACTATAATCCCACCCCCATGGAAAGCACAACAGTTCACCAACCACAGCTAGTGAAATGTATGCTGCATTTTCCCTTGACCCCTTGAGTGTGTGGTATATGTGTGTGTGTGTGTGTGCATATGCATGTTTGATTTCAGTGTCTTAAATTGTGTCTTTGTGTGGTTGTGTCTGTGTTTTGATTGTGTGTGCATATATGTGTGCATGTTTTCTTTGAGTGCCTCAGTGTGTGTCTTTGTGTGCTTGTGTCTGTGTTTTGAGTCTATGTGTGTGTGTGTGCATTGTGTCTGTGTGTGTGCATGTTTTGTTTCAGTGTTTCAATGTGTATCTTTGGTTTGGGTGTGCGTGTCTGTGTTTTGAGTCTGTATGTGTATGTGTACATATGTCTGTCTGTTTTACCTGTATATGTGTGTATGTGTCTGTCTGTGTCAGAGTTGTGTACTAATGCTATGGGTAGTTAGAGGAGACTTTGGGAGAGGCGGTCTGAAGGTTTGATTTCAAGGAAAAAGAAATTAGAGCCAGTACTTTGTTTTGGAGAAAGTGCTGTAGTGCCATATAAAGTTGTAAAAGTGACTTTTTCTGAGTCAGGGGATCTTGACAGAGATTATGTATGAATGCTGATGCTAATGAGGGTAGTCGAAGTTGAGGAAAAATATTTTTAAAAGGAAAAAATGGTTTTGAATTGAACTGTGCGTTAGAAGTTTTATTATGTAGAGGAGAGTGTTGAGAGTGGGAACAATGTATGAGGATTATTTTTTAGGGATGTGTTTGGTGATTTTATTATTGTATTAAAGTATATTTTATTTTAAAAATGTATTTTTCTATGAAAATCAATGGGAGTTGTCATAGCAACTATTCAAATTGGCCAGTGTCCACCTCAGACCAGAGATGGAATCCCAAGACAGAGGGAAGCTAAACATTTGACGCCCAATTGGTACCACCTTGGAGACACTCTGGCAACTCCATAGTTACATTCCGGAATCAGGAGGTATCACCTGGGATCTCCGGGAACAAGCAGGAATGTTGTTGTCACATATGGGTGATGTCTGTACCAACAGAGCCCACGTGGGAATGCTCCCAAGTGTCCAATAAGAAAGCTTTCGGGAGTATCCCACTGTGCCTGCATAGCTCCCTTCCTGCTTTCCCCACTCTCCCTTCTCAGTTCTTCATTTTCTGCGGAGCCATCAGGAAGCAAATCCTGTCACCGCAGAAAATTCTTGTTCTTCATATTGTTTGTGCTTTGCATCTGCCTTCCTGTCGACATTGGTACTGACTCCTTGTCGGTTCTTTCTTTCTTTCATCTTCTCTAAAAAAAAAAAAAAAGGAGAAAGTTTTACTTTCTTCAGGTATATCGAAACCATTTTAGGCCCAGGCCTTCCATTTTGTCACCGACACAATGGAAAAACCAACTAATGGTTTAAGAAATGTTCTAAGTGTGGCAGTACCATATTGGCCACTGACACCCATGACTGCTGTCTGAAATGCCTAGATCCTGACCACCAACCATCAGAATGTCCCCTCTGCAGGAAGAAGACAAAGAGAGTCCTTCAGAATTGGGCTGCAAAGTTAGGCACCCTCTTTGCTTTCCATGCCGTCTCTCTAGCATCAATGTCATTAAGGGCATCATCTTCCTCCCATGGATCTCAGGTATCAAAACAAGTCTTCATCAAAGACTGGCCGCCACCCCCCCCCCCCAAGGGTAGAACTCCTTCTAAGCATCAAGATGCATTGAGCATTGCCCTGGAGGGGGATACACTGGCCAAACAAGCCTGGCAGGAGGACCTTTCCTCCAAAACCATTGAGGGGTCCCAGGATGCTCCCGAGGCCTCCACCTCTGGAGAGCTCATGGTGCCATGCTCAGGGATTGTGGCCCACAATTCCGGTACCGATACCCAAGCATCAGCAAGCTCCATGGATCAGCACATCCTGGCCATCGAGTGGAACTTAGTGGCCTTACTGGCAGCCTCGGTTCCAGTAAAACCTTTACAGTCAGTTCTGCAAATGCCAGCGCTGTCTTCGGTACTGAAGCAAACCACATCGGGTTACATGCCGCTCAATATGCTACTGCCCATGCCTGTCCTTGAGTCCATCTCTGGTACCGAGGTTCTGGCCAAACAGATTCCAAGTATTGGTACCGACTACAATCAGTACCGAGTTCTGGTGGAGCGGGAACACCCCGCCTGTCGATACTTCGAGTCTTCAGAATCAGATTCATTGAATGATGAATTGGCCGATACTCGAGGCCTACAAAGTCTACCAGAAGACCCGTCTCCGTCTCCACAATGTCGCATGTCCCCGCCAGAGGACATGTCTATTCAAGACTTTATACGCGATGTTGTGAGGGGCCTTTCCATAACAGTAACATCAGAGAAAGAACCTAGAGCTGAAGAACTGGAAATTCTCCGATACCCAACAACTCCAAAGGAAGCAGCTACACTTCCCATTCACTGCATTCTCCATGATCTCATGCTCTGTATATGGGACACATCCCTTACTATTTTTCTACATACTCGATGGCTGGATACCATGTTCCAGGAACCGGAATGTCCTGGTTTTCAAAAGACACACCATTCAATGATAGTAGAATCGGCAATGAGTCAAATCAAAAGCGCTAAGATACATTCCTCTAACCATCTGGGTAGGGAATGGAGAACCCTCAATGTTTTTGGCTGACATTGCTTTCAGGCTTCCAGGCTATCAGCCAGAATTAGTTCCTACATACTCTACATGGGTATGTTTCTCAAAGAGATAACTAGTGATTTAGAATCAATGGTTCCTCTTCTCCCTGATGTCAAGAGAACAGACTACCTCACCCTAGTCAAGCAAGCTCAGAACGTCTCAAAATTTGTCAATAGGGCAACTTTTGATTGCTTTAAGTGCACCGGTAGAGCTACATCGATTTGCATCAGTGCACATAGAATTGCATGGCTGCAAGCACCGGATCTTGAACAATGGGTTCAAGATAAGTTAGGTAATATTCCTTGTACTAATGAAAACCTTTTTTGGCAAGGATTGGCAAGACAAAGCATCTCAGTTAGAATCTGATAATGCTACCTTAAATAGACTTTCTAGATCCACTGCCAACCAGCTAAAAAGAAGGCAGAAGCAAATAAAGCCTTCTTTAGTAAAAAAAAGAAGTATTATCCTTCTTACACCCTGCTTCTCAGTGCCAGCATCATGCTCCTAAAAAGGGACAGCAGCCTCCAAAACAACAAAGGAAGTCACAGACTCCTATGATGCAGCCAGCTCAGCAGACCCAAGCTGCTCCTGGTTTTTGACTCCTTCCTAGAGAACATCGCTGCTCTGCCTCTGGAGAACCGCCATCCTCTTCACATTGCTGGCAGACTGTGCCATTATACCCATCTGATCACCTCAGAGCAGTGGTCATTAAGGATAGTGAGAGAGGGGTACAGGCTTCATCTGCAAAGCTTGCCCCCCTTTATCTCAGTAAGAGAGTATGGTTCTCAGCCCCCTCTCACTGCTCTGCTACTACAAGAGGTCACCTTCCTTCTACTATACAGTGCAATAGAAGAGGTTCCAACATCCCAGCAGGTGGGCTTCTATTCTTCATACTTTCTCATCCCAAAGAAAACAGTAGGATACAGGCCCATCCTGGACCTTAGAAACCTAAAAAATTTCTTGTACATGAGAACCCTCTAGGGACCCTTCTCCCCTATCTCCAGAGTCAGGACTGGCTCTGTTTTCTAGACTTAAAGGAAGGGTACACCCATATCCTTATTCATCCAGAACACAGAAAATTCCTACACTTCATGTTCCAAGGAAGATGCTATCAATACAGGATCCTTCCATTCGGACTGGTCTCTGACCCAAGAGTCTTCACAAATGCATGGTGGTTGTAGCCGCATTCCTAAGAATTCTAGGGATATTTGCCTTCCGTTACTTAGACAACTGGCAAGCACTTCTCAAGAGGTCAGCCTGTCTCTCTGACACACCATGCAGGTGTAACAGCATTTGGGATTCGTCATAAATCTTCCAAAGTCCCAATTAGTTCCCACTCAGACTCTAGAGTTCATAGGAGCTCTCTTAAACACTCAGCAGTCGAAGGCATTTCTGCCCCAATTCTGCTGCACTTGACTCAATCAGCTGGCATCTCAGGCACGTCTCAGGGGCTATCTCACTGCCCGGGAAATGCTGCAACTTCTGGGTCATATGGCATCAACAGTGCATGTAGTCCCATATTCCTATCTCCACATGTGCACAGCCCAATGTACTCTGGCTTCCCAGTGGACTCAAGCCTCAGACTGTCTCAGGGACAGGATACTAGTATCTCCCCCTCTGACGGCATCTCTCCAATGGTGGTGTTCCCCAAAAAATCTCCTCATAGGATCACCTTTTCAGATGCCTCCACATCAATGTACCCTAACGATGGATGCATCCAAAATGGGCTGGGGAGCCCATTTAAGACGTCTTTCCACTCAGGACTTCTTGTCATCACAGGAGTCACGACTCCCTATAAATCTCCTGGAGCTTCGAGCCATTTTCAATGCTCTCAGAGTGTTTCAGGAACACCTTCATTACCACAGAGTCCTAGTCCAAACTGACAATGAAGTGGCCATGTTCTATGTGAACAAGCAGGGAGGAACATGTTCTTGATCCCTCTGCAGGGAGGCTCTACATCTCTGGTCCTTTGCCATTGCTCATCACATCCACCTACAAGTGGTGTATCTTTCAGGCAAACAAAATGTCTTAGCAGACAAATTGAGCTGGATCCTTCTTCCCCACGAATGGTCTCTCCATATAGACACAGTATTCTACATCTTTCAGATCTGGGGGACTCCAGAGATAGACCTCTTTGCCACTCCACAGAATGCCAAGCTTCCACACTTCTGCACCAGGACTCTCATGTTGGACAGTTAGCAGGTGGATGCTTTTCATCTCCACTGGGGACACGGCCTACTTTATGCCTTTCCCCCCATTCCCCTGATTTCCTAAACTTTTTTCAAACTCCAGGCGGACAGGGGCTTCATGATACTCATAGCCGCACACTTTCCATGTCAACAGTGGTTTCCTCTCCTCCTTCGTCTGTCTCAGACTCAGCCGATAGATCTCAGATCTGCTTCAGATCTACTCTCTCAGAGGGGGGGGGGGGGGGGGAGGATGCTGCTCCATCCCAATCCGTAATCTCTCCACCTCACAGAATGGCTGCTGAAGGCATAGCTTTTCAGCATCTTAACCTTTCTCAGGAGGTTAAGGACATTCTTTTAGCTTCCAGAAAACCATCCACCAGATGTTCCTACACCTTTAAGTGGAGTAGATTCTCACTCTGGTGTTCACAAAGGGATCTTAATCCCTTCTCGGGTCCAGTGGAGGCACTTCTCCAATATCTCCTCCACCTTTCATCCTCTGGTCTCAAAACCAATTCAGTAAGAGTGCACTTAATTGCAATTGCAGCCTTTCATCATCCTTTAAATGAGCTGTTAACCAAGCCTCCCATCAGATCACCACCAGTGGCATGGGACCTTAATGTTGTTCTGGGGCAAACCACCCTTCAAAACTTTAGCCACCCACCTTGCTCAAGTTTCTAACATGGAAGGTCATCTTCCTCATTGCCCTCACTTCAGCAAGATGCATTAGTGAGTTTCAGGCCTTGATGGCCAACCCGCCTTACACTTAGTTCCACCATGACAAGGTTGTCCTTAGGACTCATCCTCACTTCATGCCAAAATATTTTTCGCCCTTCATCTGAATCAGTCAGTTTACCTTCCTGTCTTTTTCCCTAGACTGCATTCATCTAGGGCAGAGGCAACCCTCCACACTCTGGATTGTAAACAATGGGTTCCCCAAAAAATCTCCTCATAGGATCACCTTTTCAGATGCCTCCACATCAATGTACCCTAACGATGGATGCATCCAAAATGGGCTGGGGAGCCCATCTAAGACGTCTTTCCACTCAGGACTTCTTGTCATCACAGGAGTCACGTAAACGTGCTTTAGCATTCTACCTTCAGAGGACTCGAGGGCACTGAAAGGCTTCCCAGTTGTTCATCTCCTTTGACCCTAGTCATTTAGGGATGCCAGTATCCAAGCCTACCCTCTCCAAATGGATAGCAGATTGCATCACTTTTGCTTATGATATGGAAGCCTATCCATTGGAGGTCATGTCATGCCCACAATGTTTTGGCTATGGCCACCTTGATGGCAAATCTATGCTCTGTAGCCATTGATGAAATCTGTAAAGCAGCAACTTGGTCTTCGGTCCATACCTTTGCTGCTCTGGATAAGGAATCCTGCCAGAATGCCATGTTTGGCCAGGCAGTTGTCCAGCATCTCTTTCAGACTTAGAGCAACTCCTACCCTCCGTCCCGGAATTTTCGATACCAGATAACTATGGAGGATCTATGACCTCTTTTAGCCTCTCCTGAGGGGAACCACTACTGGTTTGAGGTATCTTATCTGGTATCTTCCAGCTAGAGAGTCCCATATGTGAAGACTACATTCCTGCTTGTTCCTGGAGATAGCATATTTACTCACCTGTAACAGGTGATCTCCAGGAATGGCAGGAATTTAGTCTTCACAACTCTCCCTCCTCTCCTTTTATCTCAGCTACAAACTCAACTGAGGAGGGAGAATGGAAAAGACAGGAAGGCAGCTATGCAGGCGCAGTGGGATGCTCCCAAAAGCTTTCCTACTGGACTCTGGGGAGTGCTCCTGCGTAGGTCTGTTGGTACCAACATCACCCATATGTGAAGACTAAATTCCTGCTGTTCCGGGAAATCACCTGCTACAGGTGAGTAACTATGCTATACCTGCAGTTCTTTACTTCAGAGACCAGGGAACTGAAGAGTACAGACCTGTGTTTAAGTGGCTGAGGCACTAGTCTCAAGAAAGCCTAAAGGAAGATCAGAAAAGTAGAAGTAGTGCTGTTTTGAGTACAAAGGTTGAATGTAAAATGTGTGAGTGCATAAGTAAGGTGATCCATGTGTTATTTAAGAACATAAGAAAAGCCATACCAGGTCAGACCAAGTTCCACCAAGCCCAGTATCCTGTTTCCAGCAGTGACCAATCCTAGTTGCAAGTACCTGGCAGATTCCCAAAAAGACACAAGGTTCCACAATGCTTGTCCTGGGCTAAGCAGTGGATTTCCTAAGTCCTTTTTATTTGTCACCATGAATGTGGCTGAAAGTGGTTAAAAAGAAAACTGGTAATCTCATGTAGTGGAATCCTATTAGTGTTCAATTTAAGATACTGAAGTACTTCAAGACCTGTCAGAGATGATGTCTTGGAAGCACCAGGTGAAATAAACTTGGGAGATTTATAATCTCAGTAAATGCAGAACTGATGAGGTCAAAACCTATGATCGATGCAGGCCTCGATTAATGGGGCCAAAGAAGATTCACATTACTGAAAACCCTTAACAACATTTTGATAATTGGGAGGCATGAATGAAAAGTGGGATGTACATGATCTGACTGAGATGATGTGTGAGGTGCATGTAGAAAAACAACCAATAAAGGTCTCTGAAGTTAGGAGAATTTAAATTTCTTTTCTTTTCTTCCTGAGTCAGGGACAGTAAAGGGAATGCCACTCAGGTAAAAGAGAAAGTTTAGGTAAACCGGAGAGGTATTTGAGGTGGACTTACATTGTAGAGTTAAAAAAATTAGATCCTATTATTAGATTAGATAGGGTTTTGCTTCCTATTTCTTTTGTAAAGTTAGGTTAGTAGATTCCATTGGACTGCAGTGAAGGAGAGACTGCTACTGATCCAGGAAACAGCGAGACTACAGTGCACCAACGATTGCCGCCCCAGCTGTCACTGGTTTGGACTTTGCTGAACACATGCATCACATGAGTGCTAGGGAAGAGGTGATAAAGTTAACGTTTAGAATAGAGCACACTCCTGCTGCAAAAGAAGAATTAGTCTAGGAAATAAGGAATACATAAAGTATCCATTCCTTGTACTTAATAGCATCAAATGTTCAGTTACAGAACAATTTATGAGAAAAGGGACAATTGATACTTATCTGATATTTGTTGTTAATCCCAGATTTGTTGCTGCAAAACCAAGAAAAGATTGCTAAATTATTTGCTTTACACCATTAATCGTAAGAAAGAAATTAGTTCTATTAAATGTCTGATTGAATTGAGTTAATTAAAAATATTGTTAGTATTGAAATTTTATTTTCTCTGTCAAACAATATTTTTTTCATATTAACATCAAATAATTTACTTGGGGAAGACTTTACCTGAGCATTTCAAACTGAGGGAGCCTGACCTGAACTTTGGTCACTTGACTATGACTTCAAGTATCCGTGGGGAAGACTCTGTCTCAGGAGAAAATCCACAGTAGCAGCCACTGTGTCGGCACTGTCTGTTTAGTTTGCGCCTACCATTTAGCCAGCCTGAACCCCCTGTACCCCCCTAGTCCTCCTTATGAAGCCTGTCCATGTTGTTTTGCGCGTTCTCCGTGGCCAAACCCGGACATTCAGGACTGATCTCCGAAGTGGACCTGTACGCTCGGGGTTGCCCTCCGCCCACCACCCGCCCTCGCTCAGCCTCTGTCCCGTCCCCTCCCTCCCATGAACAGAGCTCCCCGTACAAATCACCTGTTTGTACAGGGAACTCTGTCCCTGCAGGCTGCCCAGCCATTTAGAGGGTCTAGACATCTGTGTTCAGGATGACTGCAATAACTTCCTTTTAATATCAGCCTGCACGTATGTATCTGTGTGTGTAAATCTGTGTATCTCTGTGAGTGTTCGCATCTGTGTGTGTGCCTTGACTCTGTGTGTCTGTAACCAGGAAAAATGAAAAGAGGGGAGAGGCAGTTTGAAAGGAGCAATCCCCTAATTGCTGTGTTTCAGTGAATTGAAGTTTCTGCATGCTGCAGAAGCTGGGACTTCTCCTATAGAAATGCATTGAGTCAAATTTTTTTGGCAAGGATGGGGGAGATTATTTCTCTGGAACCCCCTGTCTAATCTGGCCCATTTTCAAAATCAATATATCTTTCGACTGGTTTTCCCCATCCCAAATTAATCTTGCCGTATTAAATTTTAGTTATTTTGTCCCAGGCAGACAGATGGATAGACAGACACACAGACATTTTTGACCCTTTATGTATAATATCTTTTTAATAGCCATTAGTTTGGGAAGAATAAAAAGTCAAGATCAAGGAATCTTCTCATTTCCACTGCTCTCTGTTCAATGGGAAATATCTTAAAACCTCTATACTCTCTTCATGATGTCAATAAATCCCAAATAGGCCATTTCTATTCACAATCCCAGGTAGTATCAAACTAGTAACAACCCAGCAGCATCCTTTTTTCTTTATTGGGCACACTATCTGGAACAATGTTGAGTTGGAAATTAAATTGTTGGATGATTTTCTCTTATTTCAAAAATACTGTAAGTCCTGAATGTTTAAATAAATTTCTGATTAATTCTCTTTTTCTTTTACCGATTGTATTGTAATTTTATGTTGCATTGTTTAATTGTGATTTTTGTATTTTATGCTGAAAGCATTTTGTAGCCTCCTTAGGGGCAAGCAGTCTATAAGTTTGTTATATAAACAAATAACTAAGAACTATATTTTCTGTATTTTCTATCTGCATTAGACATATAGAATATTTTTATGTTTGAAGGTCATATTAGTGTAATACTATTTAACTGTATTATCTTGTATTGTATATTGATATGTACTTTGGGATCTTCTGATCAAGGTGAATCATCAAATATAAAACTAAACTCAGTTGAACTAAACTGAATGAAGGTACTTAGGAAAATAGTAAATGCAGAATATTTTTATGAACCTCTTACATCTCTGTGGTGAATCTGAGAGGTGGAAAGCTGCAGAGTCTAAATTCTTGATTACTGTATACTCCTGTGAGAAAAATAAAGAGAAGAGATCTTGCAGACAACTTTAAAACCCTGAGGAAATGACACTAGCTTGGAAAAGGTTTTGTCTCCAAGCTGTGGGGTTTAAAGATATCCCAGAGCTACGTTGAGAAGACATATTGGGGGCATACTTTTCTAAATGCAATTATCAGTTCTGCTAGCCATGTTAATTGAGGTGAGAGAGATGTTCAGCAGCATATAGCCGTTTGTGCCACTGAATGTCCCTGTTAGCTCTGTAAATGCCCTGATGCTAACCTTGTAATGTTGGAGTGTTCTGGGGGTGTTGTCAAAGGTCAGAGGTGATATTCAGCCACTGGCTGGTAATCTTAAAGTGGCTAAAGTTAGACATTTTAAAGGCTGCCCTAACTTTAGCCGCTTTAGCTAACCAGCGAATCAGGACATTCAGTGCTGGGTGCTGGATACGACCCCAGCATTGAATATCCGGGTCTTAGTTAAAGTGGCGACAGCCAGCCGCTTTAACAGCACTGGACACTGCAGCTGAATATCAGCCTCATTCTGCTTAACATCCTCTGAATGAAGAGAGATGTTTGGGCTTCTCGAGGTAATCTACTCTGACATTTTTTTAATATAAACAAGTTGAAAAGTGCAGATTTAGGGGCATGTTTACTAAAGGTTTTATCGTGCATTAATTACTCATAACCTTTTTACGAGCACAGTGGCATGTAAAAATTGCAATGTGTGCCTTTGAGTCAGTGCTGACTCCTGAGTTTTCTTAACAGTGTGACCAGAAGTAGATGTCCAGGCTTTTCTTCCAAGGCAATGGAAGGTTAAATGACTTGCCCAAGGCCATAAGGAATGCTAGTGGGAATCAAACGCTGGTCTCTTGGTTACCAAACCGGTGCTCTGACCACTAGACAATTCCACTCATGCATTAATTTCAATAATACATATTAACCTTTAGTAAATATGCTCCTACAAGCTCAGGCTTGGGTGTGTGGGGGATTTGGTTGAAATAGCCATGATAAAATCTGTCTCGGGGTAGTTTCTCCTAATGGGTTAGTTTTGTGCATACCATGGCAGTCATGAACCTCACTTCTAAGACAGGGTATGTGGAATATGATCTTAATCTCTCAAATTTACTGCTAATGCTTGACGTAATACTTGCATCGTGCCAAAGAAAGCCTCCTGCTGCAGTTCATAAGATGTAACATGTATGGGTTGTTTGTCAAGATATGCTTGGCAATTCTTCTTTATCAGGCCTTTGGCTCCCAGTATATTGGGAAATATTTCTGTATCTTTCTGCAACATTTTCTAGGTCTCTGATTGCATTTCTTGATACTTCAAGATCTTCTCCCTCTCCACGCGATTCACAGAATAATCACTTGGTACCGGAACTTCTATTATCAATGCCATTCTGGTGTTCTTCTCCTTTACCACTATGTCAGGTTTTCTGGCATCCAGTTTCTTATCCGTCGGAATGGGAATATCCCAGGTGATCATAACCTCTTCATTCTCTGTTATTCTCTTAGGGTCATGATCCCAGTGCTTTTCAGGGACAGTGATGTTGTAGTGTTTACAGAGCATCCAGTGGAAGAGGTGTGCTACTTTATTGTGCCTTTCTGTATAGAAAGTTTCCGCCATCAGAACTTCACAGCTTGCTATTAGGTGAGTCACTGTTTCCAGCTCTTTCTTACAGAATCGGCATATGTCTGTTGTGCCAGTTTTTTCAATACACGCCATAAACCATCTCATCCGCAATCCACTGTCCTGGGCTGCAACTATCAACCTTTCATCCTTTGGTTTTTGTCTACCTTTCCTTAACCATTCATGTGTCCGTTCTTGATCGACAAAAAGGTTCTTTGAGTAAGACTCTGTATTTTCCACTGCATTTGTGCATTTGACACTTGTTTTTCCTCGCCTGCTGATCTAATTCTTTGAAGAGTTTTTTCTCTTGTTTTAGAAATCCTGTTATTTTCTTTCTCATGCACACTTGTGGATTCTCGCTCATTTCTTCTAATTGTTGGAATGCTTGTCCAGCTTTGATGGAGACAGATTCTGGACGTTTACTTTCATATTTCAGCACTTTTTGTGTATTTGGATCCAATGATGCTGTAAGATAGGCTTGGAAGCCTACGATAGTAGCTCTGTAGGTGTAGTCAATTTCTATAAGTCCTAGCCCTCCTTCTGTTCTAGGGATGTACAATCTTGGCATACACTGATTCTTGTAAATTACTTCATGAGCATGGAGGAGTTTTCTTGTTCACGCATCCAGTTTTTCAAGCTTTTTATGAGGCCAATCCACAATTCCAAAACTGTAGGAGAGTACAGGAATTGCCAGCTTATTGCTGGCTTGTATCTTATTTCGTGATGTTAAAGCACTTTTCAATAACAGTTTTAATCTCCTGTAATATTCTTTACTGATCTTCTTTCTCAATAGTTTCTGCTCGAGTGTCATTCCTTCCTCTATCCCGAGATACTTATATATGCCTTCCTGTTCAAGTTCCTTGATGTCACGACCTTCAGCAAGGGAGATGTTTTCGGTTTTGCTGAATTTTCCTCTGAAAAAAGTTGCCTTAGCACTTTTGTCAAGGCCAGAAGTCATCCTGATGCCATCAGAAAAGCTTTTCATCACATGAAGCTGCTCTGCTAATTGTTGGTCGCTGGAACTGTAGAGTTTCAGATCATCTACAAATAGCAGATGGGATGTTGCTTCTGGTTTGGTACAGTCTTTAGAATTTAGGTTAAATCCATACCCCAAAGAGTTGATGAGAGCACTCATTGGATTAAGCATCAAACAAAACAGAAGTGGTGACAGGGAATCTCCCTGAAATATTCTTCGCTGGATCTTAATGTTAGGAATGATATGACCATACTCATATTTCAAAAAGAGTGTGGATTTCCACATTTTAATAATAAACTTAATATATTCTATCAAACCAGAATTTATTTTATACAGTTCAAGGCAATGTATTATCCAAGAGTGTGGGATTCTGTCAAAAGCTTTCTTATAATCAATCCATGCTTTGCTGAGATTTCTGCCTTTCTCAGCACTGGTCATAATGGCCTTATTCAGCATCAACTGGTCTTTGGTTCCATATGCTCCTCTCTTATTGCCCTTTTGCTCTATCGCCATGATGCTATTGAGCTCGATGTGATCATATATTCTGTCTGCATCTATCGCAGTAAACAGCTTATAGATTGTAGGTAAGCAAATTATTGGTCTATAATTTTTAGGAATGTTAGTCGGGTCTCCCTTTGGATGGAGAAACATACTTCCTGAAATAAGCCATTGCAGTGTTAAATCCAGTCGCTCAAACAATTGATTTTTACAGTTCGCCAGGTCTTGGTGGAGTGATGTTATTTGTTTGAGCCAAAAGTTGGTTACTTCATCTGGGCCAGGGCTCTTCCAGTTTGGAGCTTGTTTTAACCTGCTTTCCAGCTCTTCCTTTGTTATTACAAGCCATTCCATAGGTTTGATGTTTATTTTTTCTAAATGCTTCTGTATGCTGGATAACCATTCTGCTTTGTGATTGTGCTGTATAGGGTCCTCATATAGCTTCCTCCAGAAGGTTTCGGTTTCGGCTTTGGTTGGAGGTGCTTTTACCTTATTAATACTCTTCTCCAATTCCTTGTAGAATTCTTTTGGGTCTTCTCTAAATAGTTTATTCTGATATCTTTCTTTCCTGTTTTCTTCATATCTTTGAAGTTTTTGTGCTTCTGCCGCTATTTTCAGTTTATTGTTGGAACATATAAATTTCAGGTCTTCTTCTGTTAATGCAGCATGCTTCAGCTTGATATCTTAGATCTTCCTTAATATCTTTGATGATCTTAATCCTTTTAGATACCCATCCAGCAGGGATACCTCTGCATGCAGTGATTGTATTTTTCGTTCGATGTGCTTTTTCCAAGGAGGAACTGTTATCGTCTTTTTCTTCTGGCATTGCTCTCTAGATCATAATATTCTTGCAGTAATAATTTTAGCAGCACAATATTGTATTCGATTAATTCTGGTGATGTCATTAAATGGTCCCTTTATACTGGATATGGCCTTGTTCATCTTAATTATCATACTTCTAGCCTTAGATGTTAAATTTAGCTTGGGTAATCTTCCCCTTGCTTGGAACCCAGCATATTCATCTGTTTCCATTTGGACTAGGAGTTCTATCTTGAATTCCTCCACCTCTGGGTCTTTCTCTTCCCTTTCTTCGTCCTCCTTTGCTTCCTCCAATTCAGTTAACTTGTTGACCCTTCCTTTATTCAGCTCACTCTCCTGCAGTTTCAAATCTCTCAACTCCATCTCCCCCTCAACCCCCTTTTCCTTTTTTGTGTCTTCCTTTCTTTTGGTACTGTCACTTAAGTCTCCTCCTCCCTGTATTTCTTTGTCCATGGAATCCCTTAGTTGCTTCAAGATGTTATCATTCTCATACTTCTTTTCTTTGATCTTCAAAATTAAAGATCTTAAATTTGCATCTGTTACTTTTTGCAGTTTTTCTAATGGCAAATTTCCTCTTTCTTCCAGCTTTTGGCGGACTCTCTGTGTATACCCTCTTGATTTAAATATAAGGTTTGTAGCATAAATATAGCAGCACATTATCTCCTCTTTATCTGCAGAATTCCACTTAACTGTAGTTAATCCTCTTAACTTTTTCATAAATTTCTGTGGTTTATCTCCTGCCACAGTGGGCCCATGAACAGGCTCATCATGGCCTTAATCTGTAGCAGGGATGTTATCTGCTTCTGCAGCACTTGCACTATCGCAACCACCATCATTAGCCCTAGTGCTTAAGCTACGGGTGGGCAACTTTTTATCCTGGGTGACGTGCGGCCGGTATGTATTTTTCTTCTTCGTTCCTAACATATTTTAATTGTAGTGTTGCCTAGCTGAGATTCGGTATAGATGTTATACAACGGGGTCACCATGTGAAGGTACTCAGCAAGACTTGAGGAGGGAACTTTATTCTCTCCCCCTTAGAGATGCACATCAATTCAACAAATGCTGCACATCCCTTTGACCCCTCAACAAATGCTGCACACCTCTTTGACCCCTAGGGTAGCATGGGATGTGTGAATGGGCAGGTCAGCATAGTGTGGGTCATGACTGATGGTGTTTGTGAGCTGAGTGTTCCCGTATATCAATAGTATAATAAGGATATCCTCTGATTCTCTTTTCCCCCCTGATTTCACCTCTCTTCCTTCAGATCTTCAGGTTTCCACCTGGAACACCTCTCTATCTGCTGTCCTCAATCAGATCACTTCTCTTCACCTCTCTGCATCTCACCTTCTAAAGCATTATCCTTCGTATTACCCCGGCCTCTGTCTGCACTACTCCTACCTTCACCGGCCAGAGTGGCTGTGTAGGTGGCAACACACCTCTGACACCCTATATCACTTCAAACAATGTCACCATCATTATTGCTCCCTCGTCCATGAAGTGAAAAAATCCTACTATACAGATCTCATCACCTCCTACTCTAACTCCTCTCACCAACTGGCCAGAATGAACAAATGGATGATGAAATGCTCAAAGAAATCAAGGAAGCTAAAAAAAGTTACAGCGCAGTAATAATAATGGGTGATTTCAATTACCCCGGTATCGACTGGGTCAGTGTCATGTCAGGACATGCTAGGGAAATAAAGTTCTTAGATGAAATAAATGACTGCTTCTTGGAGCAGCTGGTTCATGAACCGACCAGAGGGGAAGCCATATTAGACCTAGTCCTTAGTGGAACACCAGATCTAGTGCAAGAGATAAGGGTGTTGGGGCCACTTGGCAATAGTGATCATAGCATGATCACCTTTGATTTAATTAGTGGAGGAGGGATAGTAAGGAAATCCACAGTACTACCTTTTAACTTTCGAAAGGGAGACTATGATAAAATGAGGAAAACAGTTAAGAAAAAACTAAAAGGAGCAGTTGCGAAGGTTAAAGACGTACATCAAGCTTGGGTGTTGTTGAAAAATACTATCTTGGAAGCCCAGACCAGCTGTATTCCACGCTTTAAGAAAAGTGGAAGGAAGTCCAAAAAACTGCCAGCATGGTTTAAAGGTGAGGTCAGAGAGGCTGTTGTTGCCAAAAAAGCATCCTTCAGGAAATGGAAAAAAGAGCCAAACGACGAAACCTGGAAACAGCACAAGCACTGGACAGTCAAATGCAAGGCATTGATAAGGCAGGCAAAGAGAGAATTTGAGAAGAAGCTTGCTGCAGAAGCAAAAACGCGAAATAAAGACCTTTTCAAGTACATTCGTAGCAAAAAACCTGTGAGAGAGTCAGTTGGTCCATTAGATGATAAAGGGGTTAAAGGAGCACTAAGAGGCGACAAGGCGATAGTGGAGAGACTGAATGAATTCTTTGCTTCGGTCTTTACTGAGGAAGATGAAGGGATGTTACCCATGACTGAAGTGGTATTTAAAGGTGCGGAAGATTTGAAGGAAATATCGATACATCGGGAAGATGTCTTACAACTATTAGATAAACTGAAGAGTAGCAAATCACCTGGGCCGGATAGTATACATCCAAGGGTGTTGAAAGAACTGAAATATGAGATTGCAGAACTGCTATCAGTAATCTGTAAACTATCATTAAAATCATCTCTAATACCTGAAGATTGGAGGATCGCCAATGTAACACCAATTTTTAAAAAGGGTTCCAGGGGTGATCCGGGAAACTACAGACCAGTGATCCTGACGTCAGTACCAGGAAAAATGGTAGAAACCATCATAAAGAATAAAATTACTCAGCTTGTAGATAGTCACAACCTAATGGGAGACAGCCAACATGACTTTAGACAAGGAAGATCTTGTCTTACTAATCTGTTATGTTTTTTTGAAGGAGTGAATAAACAGGTGGACAAAGGTGAGTCGGTTGATATTGTGTATCTGGACTTTCAGAAAGCCTTTGACAAGGTCCCTCATCAGAGACTTTTGGCAAAACTAAAGAGTCATGGGATAGGAGGCAATGTACTATTGTGGATCAGGAACTGTTTAAAAGATAGAAAGCAGAGGGTTGGGCTAAATGGCCAATTTTCCCAATGGAGAAAGGTGAATAGTGGTGTACCCCAGGGATCTGTGCTGGGTCCGCTGCTTTTTGACATATTCATAAATGACCTGGAAAGTGGAATAACGAGTGAGGTTATCAAATTTGAAGATGACACAAAACTATTTAAAGTTGTTAAAACCCAAGAGGATTGTGAAAAATTGCAAGAGGATCTTGATAAATTGGAAGACTGGGCATCAAAATGGCAGATGAAATTTAATGTGGACAAGTGCAAGGTTATGCACCTAGGGAAGAACAACCCAAACTATGGTTACACGATGCAAGGTTCCACATTAGGAACCACCACCCAGGAAAAAGATTTAGGTGTCATTGTGGATACCATGTTAAAACCCTCAGCCCAGTGTGCAGCGGCGGCCAAGAGAGCAAATAGAATGCTAGGTATGATAAGGAAAGGAATGGAAAATAAAACAAAAGATATTATAATGCCTCTATATCGTTCCATGGTGAGACCGCACCTTGAATATTGTGTGCAATTCTGGTCGCCGTATCTTAAAAAGGATATAGCGATTTTAGAAAAGGTACAGAGAAGAGCCACCAAAATGGTAAAGGGGATGGAAGGATACTCCTATGAAGAAAGGCTAAAAAGGTTAGGGCTCTTTAACCTGGAAAAGAGACGGCTGAGGGGAGATATGATAGAAGTCTATTAATTAATGAACGGAGTGGAACGGGTAAACGTAGATCGATTGTTTACCTTATCAGAATATAGAAAGACTAGGGGATATGCAATAAAACTACAGGGTAAACTATTTAAGACTAATAAAAGAAAATATTTTTTCACTCAACGTGTAATCAAACTCTGGAATTTGTTACCGGAGGATGTAGTAAAGGCTGTTAGTGTAGCTGGGTTTAAAAAAGGTTTGGACAAGTTCCTGGAGGAAAGGTCCATAAACCATTATTAAGAAGTGACCGAAGATATCAGTGCTTGACCCAGTACAAGCATTGTGGAACTTGTGTCTCTTGGGGAAACTGCTAGGTACATATGACCTAGATTGGCCACTGTTGGAAACAGAATACTGGGCTTGATGGACCTTGGTCTGACCCAGTATGGCATATCTTATGTTCTTATGTTCACTGTCCAACATTCACATCCATATGATGTTATTGAAAATGCCATGGCTTGAAGAAGTTGACTCTTTGTATGGAGACAGACATTTCTGCTCTTGAAAATCTTGTCTAGGTCCTTCATAGCCATTCTGCCAAGAGCAGTGCGTAGTCTGATTTCTTGACTGCTTGTTGCTTCCTTATTGCTAGTTGATCCAAGTAAATTAAAGTTGTCAACTATTTCAATTTCTTTTCCATCAATGATGAACTTATTCATTTTTCCAGTTGTCAGGATCTTTGTCTTCTTAACATTAAGATGCAGACCCATTTTAAGACTATATTCCTTGATTGTGAGAAGCAAATGTTTCAAATCGTCTTCACTTTCAGCCAGTAATGTGGTATCATCAGCATAGCGAAGGTTGTTGATGAGTCTTCCACCATTCTTCATACCTCTGTTGTCTTCATGCAGTCCCGCTTCTCTGATGATTTGTTCTGCATATAAATTAAAGAAGGAGGGGGAAAGTATGCAGCCCTGTTGTACACCTTTGCTGAATTTAAATAATTCTGTTTCTCCTAGTTCTGTTCGAACTGTTGCTTCTTGATCAGTGTAAAGGTTGTGCAAGAGAACGATCAGGTGTTCTGGTATACCCATGCTTCTTAATGTGGCCCAGAGATTCTCATGGTATACACATTCAAAAGCCTTGCTGTAGTCAATAAAACACATACATATATCTTTTCGGTATTCTTTTGTCTTTTCAAGGATCCGTTTCACATCCACAATAATGCCTCTCGTTCCTCTCCGTTTCCTGAACCTTGCTTGCACTTCAGGTAGTTCTCGGTCCATATATGGTTGTAGTCTCTGCTGAATGATCTTGAGTAGAATCTTGCTGGCATGTGGGATCAGAGCAATTGTGTGGTAATTTCCACAGAGAGATGGCTCACCTTTCTTCAGTATTGCTATAAACACAGATCTTTGCCAGTCAGTTGGCCATGAATTTGTCTTCCAAATTTCCTGGCAGAGTCTTGTAATACACAGTACTACATTTAAACTTTCAAAAGGGAGACTATGATAAAATGAGGAAAATTGTTAAGAAAAAATCTAAAATGAGCAGCTGCAAAAGTTAAAGATTTACATCAAGCATGGGCTTTCTTTAAAAATACTACTACAATACCAGATGTATTCCACACTTTAAGGAAAATGGAAAGAAGGCCAAAAAACTGCCAACATGCTTTAAAAGTGAGATCACAGAGACTGTTGTAGCCAAAAAAAGCATTTTTCAGGAAATGGAAAAAGGAGTCAAATGATGAAAACGGGAAAGAACAGAAGCATTGGCAAGTTAGATGCAAGGCATTGATAAGGCAGGCAAAGAGAATTTGAAAAAAAGCTTGCTGTGAAAGCAAAAATGTCAATTATCTAAAAGAATTCCAGGGGTGATCCGGGAAACTACAGTCAGGTGAGCCTGATGTCAGTACCGGGCAAAATGGTAGAAACCATTATATAGAATACAATTCCTGAACATGTAGATAGTTAAGGTTTAATGGGAGAAAACCAATATAGATTTAGCAAAGGAACGTTTTGTTTTACTAATCTCTTATATTGTTTTGAAAGTGTGAATAAGCAGATAGACAAAGGTGAACATTTGATATAGTGTATCTGGATTTTCAGAAAGCCTTTGGCAAGGTCCCTCATTAGAGGAACTTCGTCAAATTAAAAGTCATGGGATAGGCGACAGTGCACTATTGTGGATCAGGAGCTGGTTAAAAGATAGAAAGCAAAGGGTAAGGCTAAATGGCACATTTTCTCCATGGAGAAAGGTGAATAGAGTATCCAGGAATCTATGCTGGGTCCACTGCTTTTTAACATGTTTTTATTTATACCATGCTCTTTAGAATCTGTGTGGTTTACATGCATACTAGCAGGTACTTTTTATTCCCTTGTCCCTGAAGGGCTCACAATCTAAGTGCACCTGAGGCACTGGAGGGTTAACCTCTGGCCTGAGGTTGCTTGTCCCCATCTGCAGGGGCGGCCCAAGGGGGGTGCGGAGCCATGTGCGGAGACTCGGTGCGGGGCCTCATTTGCATAAGGGGCCTCATTTGCATAAATATTTGCATAATGTTACCATATACTAACTTTTAGTAAACGTGCCTCTTAATGAGTGTATGGATAAAGAAAGACTAAAAGATTTCTACATTCTATAATCCAGTGCCAACTGCCAGACACATTAGGAACTACTACAAACACTGCCCATTTAGAACCCATAGCAAACCCGCCATATCCTAACAGCACTACCAGGACTCACAAAGCACCATACTCTACCAATCAAAAGGCAACACTGCAAATATTAAACCAATACATTTCAGAGAACAAGAATACATGACCTACTGGGGAAAGAGAACAAGTGGCAATGTCAAATAGGAATTATATAAACAGAACACCTCAGCTCAGTTACACATGCAGAACATAGACCATCACCAAACAAGTAATCACAATTTAGAAACAGGAAGACAATAATTAAACTGGGAATCCCAAAAGCCAAACTTGGAATGTACAACACTGTAGAAATAAAACTATACATTAATTTGCTCTTGTACTAAACAAAGCGCAGACGTTAATGATGCACATTTACCAGAGCTGACATATTCCAATTAATAAATTCAAAATAAAGAGATATTTTTCTACCTTTTGTGCATTTTTTTTCAGCTGCAATTGCTCCAGCCACTTTCTTCTGGTTTCTTCGTGTCTTCTGCTAACTCTCCATCGTCTGCTGTCCATTTGTCCTTTCTTCTCTCTTCTAGCTTTTTTTCCATTCTCTCTCTACATCTGCTTTAACATACTAATCTTTCTCCTTTTGCTCTTTCCTCATTCCTATTTCATCCACTCAAATTTTACCCCTCCATCCTCAATCCCCACTTACTCTACAATACCCGGCCAATTGTAGATTTTTTATCCCTCCCACACAAAATATTTTTCCCTTCTCCATTTTACTCTTCCAGCCCCATCCCATTCTAATCCTCCCCCAACATCAGCTCCCTTCTAGTTCCAGCCTCACCCAGCATCCATTCCCTTCTAGTCCCTGCATCAGCCCATTTCCAGTCCTAGCCACCCATCAGCCCATTTCCAGTCCTAGCAACCCCCCAACCCAATACCAGTCCTAGCCCCCCCATCAACCCACTTCCAGTCCTAACTCCCTATCACCCCATTTTCAGTTTAAGCCCCCCCCTATAACCCATTACCAGTCCTAACCCACCATCAGCCCACTTCCAGTCCTAACCCCATCAACCCATTTCCAGTAAGCCCCCCATAGCCCATTGCCAGTTCTAACCCCCCCTCCCCCATCAGCCCACAGCCTATTACCAGTCCTAACCCCATCAGCCCACCTCAAGTCCTAACCACTCTCCATCAGCCCATTTCCTGTCCTAGCCCCCCATAGCCCATTATCAGTCGTAACCCCCCATAGCCCATTACCAGACAGCCCCCATCAGCCCACAGCCCATTACCAGTCTTAACCCCCCATAGCCCATTACCAGTTCTAACCCCCCCTAACAGCCCACAGCCTATTACCAGTCCTAACCCCATCAGCCCACCTCAAGTCCTAACCCCTCCCCATCAGCCCATTTCCTGTCCTAGCCCCCCCCATAGCCCATTACCAGTCCTAACCCCCCCATAGCCCATTACCAGTCCTAACACCCCATCAGCCCACAGCCCATTACCAGTCCTAACCCCATCAGCCCACCTCCAGTCTTAAGCCCCCCTACCCATTTCCAGTCCTAGCCCCCCCCATAGCCCATTACCAGACAGCCCCCATCAGCCCATTACCAGTCTTAACCCCCCCATAGCCCATTACCAGTTCTAACCCCCCCAACAGCCCACAGCCCATTACCAGTCCTAACCCCATCAGCCCACCTCCAGTCTTAACCCCCCCATCCCATTTCCAGTCCTAACCCCCCCCATAGCCCATTACCAGTCCTAACCCCCCGCCCCATCGGCTCAAGTAAAATTAAATTTAAAAAAAAAAACGCTGGCTGCTACCGCTGCCGCTGCGGCAGAATGGACTGTCCCGCGGGGGCCCCTCTGCCCGGCTGAATCCCTCCCTCCCTCCACGACGGCTGAGCCCCTCCATGCCGGCTTTGAGAGTCGCGAAGGGAGAGTGTCTCCCTCGCGTCTCTGTTAAGCCCGCAGGGGCTAATGGGAAATTTCCCAGCATTTTTTTTTTAAATTTAATTTTGAAAAAAGCAGAATGTTCTTTGCGCGGGGCCCCCTGAAACGCGGGGCCTGTGAAAAAAACATTCTTGCTCAATGGACGGGCTGGCCCTGCCCATGTGGGAATTGAACCCCTGGACTTCAGGCCTGAGGCAACCTGTCCCAACCACAGAGCCACTCCTCCCATAAATGAAATGGAAATAGGAGTAATGAGTAAGGTGATCACATTTACAGATAACACAAAATTATTCAAAGTTGTTAAAACACAAAAATTGTAAGAGGACCTTGCTAAATTGGACGTCCAAATGACAGATGAAATTTCATGTGAAGAAGTGCACAGTTATGCACCTATGAAAGAACAATCCAAACTATGGCTACATGGTGCAAGGTTCCACATTAGGAACCACCACCCAGGAAAAGGTTTAGGTGTCATAATATGTTGAAACCCTCCACCCAGTGTGCAGCGGTGGCCAAGAGAGCAAATAGAATGCTAGGTATCATAAGGAAAGGAATGGAGAATAAAACAAAGGATATTATAATGCCTCTGTATCGTTCCATGGTGCAACCGCACCTTGAATATTGTGTGCAATTCCGGTCATTGTATCTTAAAAAAGGATATAGCAGAAATAGAAAAGGTACAGAGAAAAGTCACCAAGGGGATGGAAGAATACTCCTATGAGGAAAGGCTTAAAAGGTTAGAACTCTTCAACTTGGAAATGAAAATGGCTTAAGGGAGATATGGTAGAGGTCTATAAATTAATGTACGGAGTGGGTAAACATAGATCGTTGTTTATGCCATCAAGGGACACACAATGAAGCTACAATGTAACCCATTTAAGACTAATAAGAGAAAATATTTTTTCACTCAATGAATAATCAAACTCTGGAATTCGTTACCGGAGGATTTAGTAAAAGCTTTTAGTGTAGCTGGGTTTAAAAAAAGGTTTGGACAAGTTCCTTGAGGAAAGGTCAATAAATCATTATTAAAGAGGACATGGGAAATCCATTGCTTACCCCAGGACAAGCATTGTGGAACCCGTGTATCTTTTTGGGAACCTGACAGGTACTTGTGACCTGGATTGGCCATAGTTGGAAACAGGATACTGGACATGATGGACTTTAGATGACCCAGTATGTTATTTCTTATGTTCGTATGTGCTTCTGATTCTGAGTATTGTCTATAACAGAGCAGTTTGCACAGGATGTACATGAGTCAGAGGTTATGTAAATGGCCAAGCAAGCTTAACATGGGTCTGGCACGAGCATGACCTCACTGTACACATCTGTTCATACTGAGAGGCCACACTCACTCTGACTGAGCTGTGACCATGTCATGGCAATGTATCCACATAGTGCTATCTAGGGTCAAGCTGCAGTGACATGGGCACTGCTTCTTTAAAGCAGTCCAATCACTAGTCACGCTGCTGGATGTTCATGCTGTTTGTTTGAAGCAAACATCTTAATGGTGACTATGTGTACATGCTGTGGATTGTGTCTAGTTGACCTGGCACAGATGGTATGTGAGTGGCTGACAGAGCCCAGTGGCACAGCAGATGTAGGCTGACTGTGATGGATCTAACTGAATAGATGACTCAGAAAGAGAGACAAGCAGCTTACCTGGGGCTGCCTGTAACCTGCTGGTGACTGCTTTTGACAGGCCGTACTGGCTGGCTTCAACACCCCCCTTTCTGCTTAGGCACTACTCACTGCATTCAAGTTTCTTGGAAACAGCTGCCTGAGCCCTAGAGCATGACATAAAATGTTACACAAGAGTCCCTGGCCATCGGGTGCAGGACACAAGGACCAGATGGGACATGCCTAGGGTTGCCAACTGGCCGGTTTTCAGCCGGCCTGGCCGGTTTTTCCACGGCCAGGCCGGCTGCCGGCGCAGAGGCAAAACCGGCCCTTTAAAAGCCGGTTTTTTTTCTCTGGCCGCAAGATCGGGAGCGGCCAGAGCAAAAAAACCGGCTTTTCTCCGCTTCAGAGGGAGCCGGGGAAGCCCGCGCGAGGCCCCGGCTCCCTCTGAACAGCCACCAGTGTGAAGAGCCTTTACCTTCACGCTGGCGGCTGTTCCTGTGAAGCCGCGAATGCTGGGAAAGGTTAAAGGTTGCCTTTTAACCTTTCCCAGCATTCGCGGCTTCACAGGAACAGCCGCAGCGTGAAGGAAAAGGCTCTTCACGCTGGTGGCTGTACAGAGGGAGCCGGGGCCTCGCGCGGGCTTCCCCGGCTCCCTCTGAAGCCTCAGACAGCCGCGATGCTGGTCGGGGGGGGGGGGCAAGGACTTAATTGGCTGTGATGGGGGGACCTGGACTGGAAAAGGGCTAAGGGGGGGGGGGCAGTGGCCTGGATAAGGGCTAAGGGGGGGGACCAGGACAGGAAAAGAGGGCGGGGGACTTGGACTGGAAAAGGGCTAAGGGGGTGGGGGGACTTGGAGTGGAAAAGGGCTAAGGGGGGGGGACTTGGACTGGAAAAGGGCTAAGGGGGGGGGGACTTGGACTGGAAAAGGGCTAAGGGGGGGGGACTTGGACTGGAAAAGGGCTAAAGGGGGGGACTTGGACTGGAAAAGGGCTAAGGGGGGGACTTGGACTGGAAAAGGGCTAAGGGGGGGACTTAAACTGGATAAGGGCTAAGGGGGTGGGACTTGGACTGGAAAAGGGCTAAAGGGGGGGACTTGGACTGGAAAAGGGCTAAGGGGGGGGACTTGGACTGGAAAAGGGCTAAAGGGGGGACTTGGACTGGAAAAGGGCTAAGGGGGGGACTTGGACTGGAAAAGGGCTAAGGGGGGGGGACGGACTGGAAAAGGGCTAAGGGGGTGGGACTTGGACTGGAAATAGGCTGTGATGGGGGGGGGGACCTGGACTGTAAAAGGGTTATGGGGGGGGACATGGACTGGAAATGGGTTGTGATGGGGGTGGAGGGGACCTGGAACAGAAAAGGGCTATGGTGGGGGGGGGGAAACTTGGACTGGAAATAGGCTGTGATGGGGGGGGGGGACCTGGACTGTAAAGGGTTAGGGGGGGGTGGACATGGACTGGAAATGGGTTGTGATGGGGGTGGAGGGGACCTGGACTGGAAATGGGCTATGGTGGAGGAAGGGGGATCTTGGACTGGAAATAGGCTGTGATTAGGGGGGCTAGGACTGCAAATGGGCTGTGATGGTGCGGGGGGACTCGGACTGCAAATGGGCTGTGATGGTGCGGGGGGACTCGGACTGCAAATGGGCTGTGATGGTGGGGGGGGGGGCCTAGGACTGGAAATGGGCTGTGATTGGGGGGGGGGAGCTAGGACTGGAAATGGCCTGTGATGTGAGGGCTAGCACTGGAAATGGGCTGATGAAGAGCTGGAATAGGACTGGAAATGGGCTGATGTGGGGCATGGGAGAATGGGACTAGAAGGGAGTGGATGCTGGGTGGGCCTAGAACTATAAGGGAATTGATTTGGGGGTAGGACTAGAATGGATGGGGAATGAGAATGGAGAGGGGAAAAAATATTTTGTGTGGAAGAAAAGTCTATGATGGGCCGGTATTGGGAGAGTAAGAGGGGCTTGAGAATGGAAGGGTGAAATTTAAACGGATGATAAAGGAATAAGGAAAGAATTGGGGGAAAGAGCAAAAGGGAAACAATCAGTATGTTAAAGCAGAAATAGAGAGAGAATGGAAAACATCTAAAAGAGAAGAAAGGACAAATGGATAGCTCGCAGAAGACACGAAGAAACCAGAAGAAAGTGACTGGAGCAATTGCAACTGAAAAATAAAACACCCAAACAGAAGGTAGAAAAATACTTTTTATTTTGAATTTATTAACTGGAATATGTCTGGTCTGGGAAGTGTGTATTGCTAACATCTTTGCGTTTTTGTTTAGTGCAAGAGGAAATTACTTTATAGTTTTATTTCTCCAGTGTTGTACATTTCATGTTTGGATTTTGGGGTTCCCAGTTTAATTATTATCTGACCAAGGAAGTTAGCCTACACGTATCCTCGGTAAGTTTTGTGGGTGGGGCTGGGGGCGGGGCAGGGGTGGGACTAGGGGCGGAGAATGGGTGGAGCATGGCAAGCCACAGGTGTCGGGTTTTTCTCGGTGAAAAAGTTGGCAACCCTAGACATGCCACTCCGATGTGCTTCAGTTATACAAGTTACAAAATGGCTAGCATGACATACCACAGTCAACATCTGCAACATTCTGGTAGTGAACCTTTCCAGAACTTGGCAAGGCTATATATTGTGGTGCTTGGTCTGGGGACCAGGTGATGTATGCCCTTCCACACATTCAGGGTGGCCAGTGAAAAAGGACATTTGTTATGTCCATGAAGCACACAATGTGCCTGCACATTTCGGAGATCATGTGATGGATCGCTGCATTCTCCATAGGGGCAAAAGTAGCATATTGGTGCTCAGATTGTGAGGTGCATCCTGGGAAATAAAGGGACTAACCAATACTGGCACATGTAGCCCAAATTGCAGCAACTAGTGGTGACCCTGAGCACTGGAGCATTGCCCAGTACCTGCATGTCTTATATGACGAAGGAGCAAGTGTGCATGGCTCCCTGGAAAGGGCAGAATGGTCTGGGATGGACCTCATGGGTCACAAATGAGGTTTGAGTTTGGTGTCGTATGTGCAAAAGTACTTATCTTGTAGTGGACAGCAAGTCACAAGGGAATATACGCCCTGCACATGTGCTGCCTCAGGGATTAGTGCCACACTGTAGCCTTGTGGGGAGTATCAGCAGCAAAACTAGTAAGTTAGGCTCTGTTTCTTGTCTTGGGGTGGGGGGGGGGGGGAGTTGCTGCTTTTCTCTGTCATAGGTTTGGTGACTGTGAGACTCCTGGCAAATGAGCCACGAAAGAAAGCCAAGTCTGTATATTAGGCTTTATTATGGGTAGAAAAATAAGAAAAATACAGGCTATATAGTAGATATATGAGGTAGCAAGTTATAGCAGTCCTAGGATTAAAACTATGCAAAGGCAATAAGTCGCTGATTAGCAACCGAAGGTCATAGACATATGCTCCACTTAGAAAAGTACAGGAAACAGCTATCTGGCTATGAGCTACCACTGGGGAGAATGTAAGATCCATACCTTAGCGCTCCACTAGAAGAACCATTGTGGTTGCAGTCCGAGGCAGTCCCTGGGACAGCACAAAGTCCAAAAGCGGTAGCTAGGCTGAATATTGCTGGCTCCAGCCAACTGCAGGTGAGCAACATGAGAACACAGAACCGTTAGATTTGTGGGAGTCTTATTCTCCTGGGGTTAGTGGAACGGCCTACACACGCACCAAATGGCACGAAACACTCCAACTGCATCTGTAAATAGGCCTACTGAAGACTGTTTCTAATTGTATTACGTTTAATTTCATTCATGCAAACATCTACTCTGCATATGTAAAAAAGTTTAAATGATTGAATTTAGTTATGTGTGCTTTACTGCATTGTTTAATATTACCTTTGTTTCAATGTAAACCATTTTAAGTTTGTTTAATGTAAACCGCTTTGTTTATGATGAAAAAGTGGTATATAAAACTCACAAATAAATAAATAAATACATTAATCTGTGGATACTGTATTATTCCTTGTGATGAATCCTTGTCACATTCTGGTGATTGGTTGACATGAGATGTTGCAAAGTGTCTCTGCGAATCAGGTGGTAGTCATCAGGTAGTCATCCTGCAGACAAAGGGTCCATGGTGAGAGATGAAATGCAAAAGATAAAGGCATGCGGTCTCATGCATTGTTGCAAATGTCTAAGGCCAGTAGGACAATCTGTGGATGAGAAAGGCCTGAGAAGCAGGTTCTCTGACATGTAGGCATGGCTAGAAACAATAGTCCTCTGTATGCACACATACAGACACTTGGTAGACAGATGTTGGGTCAGCAGGTCTGAGGCTTGGGACACAGCAGAAGTTTCTTGTAGCAGGAATCCATCTTGGTTCAGGGTTTGGTTCAGAGCCAGCCACAGGGTACCAGTCCTGCAGCCCAGTGGACCTCTGTGCGCGAATGTTGTTTGGCTTAGGAGGTACAATGGAGAATCCGGCATCTTGCTCTCACATGTGGCTTGGCTTTTGGACAGAAGATTACTACTGCTGCTGTTATGCAACTGTTATGCAACTGCAGTTATGCAATTGCAGTACTGAGTGTTCAGTGCAGTCCGTACTGCATGTGAACCTCTGCAAGCAGGCCCTAGGTGTGGTTTACAACTGTCTCTTTTGTCTGCCGGCTTGTTTCAAGTCCTGGGTTTAGGCCATTGCAGGCAGGGAGCTGTAGTCTGGTTTATTCTAGAGAGTGCTATAGGGGCAGGTGTGCAGGTGTAGTCGAATGCTTAGATCACTGTTTCAATAAGGAGCAGGCCAGGTTCCAATCTTACTTGTGGCCTTGGGAAAGTCACTTCACCCTCTATTGCCTTGGAAGAAAGGCCTGGAAATATACTTCTTGGTCACGATGCCAAGAAAACACAGGAGTCAGCTTTGACTTGAAGGCATGCTTTATTCTTTTTTATGGCATATTGACTCTGCTGCAGCACATTGAAAAAGGTCGTACAATGTTATCCTGTAGATGCATGACACATGAGTTGTACATGATTGGAAACTTTTGTTATAACTGTGATTGAACATCTTTTGCTCCACCACATATATGCAGTACATGCAGGCACGTCACACTCCTAGGGTGCTCACCTGCTCAGATCATCACATGTCCTTACTTGCTCCATATGGTCAATATGAGAGACACATTCAGAGACATGAGTAGACCCCAGGTATCTAACATCATGTGAGTGACCTTGTTCCACCAGACAGTGTGAGTGTAGACCTTATCTATACAAGAGCACATTGTGTTTGCATGCAGCTTGTGTAGATGTGTGGCTGTTCTGTCCTTGGATCGTAGCCTCCTTACTTATGCAGTAGTTATATGCATATGTGTCAGGAAGATTGCATTGGAAGATTGGAGCAGCTGAGACATCTGTGACACCCAAATAGATGATATTAGATCTTTCCTGCAGCACAGTAACTATTTTTCACACACACTACAACTGAGGTTAGCTGCATTTGTGAGGTCTTATTGGATACACTGGGGCAGCAAGGCCATGCAGCACTCTCATCTACCCCCATCCATCCTTCAGCCCATCCATCAGCATATATCCATCATGTTCACTCATGCATTCTCCTGCCAGCTGCTACACCCTGGCCCATACTGTGGCATTTTACTTATTAGGGCGTATCACTCACACCTCACCTGCAACTCATATGCAGGTCACCACTGCTGCCCAAGCTACTTCATGGCATACTTCTACCCAATCCTATGCCACCCACTGACATCACAGTGGGTTATATGAGCACCTCTCCATGATACAGTCCAACCGCCCTGTCACATTATCCACACACTCACTGTCTCACATGTATGTGATATGACCTATCCATCATCAATTCCCTTTGTTCCTATCTGGAAGCTCACTTCTGACTTATCCAGAGCCTCCTTTATCCTGCGTTAAGGCAACCATCCTTACCGCATGTTAACCTACATGCTTGGTGCTCTTAATGCCCGCTGTCCACTTACCGCCCGCTAACCAGCTGTTAGCGCCCTTTGCATTGGAATGCTTCCTCTTTGCCTCAACTTTTAATGCATGAAGGGGGCATTAACACTGCCTTTCATGCATGTTAAAGGGTGTGCCCTTTCCACTGCTTAGTAGACATACCTAATACATAGTCAAAATTTGTCTTCATAAGAAAAGGAGAGGCAAGGGGCAATCTGGGGACATGCCAAAAGTTATCTAGATAGTGGTAATATTTAGCTGCTATCCGGTTAATTTTATCTTTTTAAAAGGGCAAAACACAAAAAGCAGCTTTAACTTAAATGAATCTTAGCCCTTTAAGTGGATAAAGCCACAGGAATATCAGGCATAAAGATAAGCAGATACATTATCATCATGCACTGGTCATGTGACTGATCACAGCTCCCATTTTATGCCTAGAAGTAGAATTAGCTCCTGTAATATGAAATTCCTACTGTGCGGTGTATGCTTATGGGCATTTTATGCTATGGATGCATTTTGCCTCTGAGGCATATCTTTTGCTTGGATTAAGGACAACATAGAAATCCAGATTATTATTCCTATTACTATACTTCAAAAGCATCTATATTTATAAAAATGGTTAAGAATATCTATTGACTTTTCATAATATGCTGTTATTTTTGCTGTAAAATTGCTTTGGGTTGAACTTTGAGGAAGGCAATATTTAAATGTTACAAGACAATGATCTTCAACCCCAGCTAAACACCCATGCCTCTGCTAAAACTAGATAGTATGCTTGTTTCAGTAGATAGTAACAATTAATACAAAAACTGTGTTTTGTTGCCTATACAGGATTAAAGGTTTGATTGAAATACAGGGAATAATTTCTATATTCACTGATAAAGTTCTAAACGCAGGTGGATGCTCAGCTCTCCAGGTGAAGACTAAATAAAAGCAGATTCTCGTTCATAGGTATCATGGGCATTATGATTTTGTAATTGCTAGTCTGTATCTGTTTGCTAGAAATATCTTATTGGTCCCATAGTTGAACATTTAATTGATCCAAAAGTTGGAAAGTAATTGGTCCCAGAGAGAATTATTAATGCTAAAGCTGTTTGTGCGAAACTGGGGAGAGACAAGATTGATAGAAAGGATACAGAAAGAATAACATCGTTTCTGGGACTCAGTGTGCTCAATATAAAGCTGATTAATGTTATCAGACGAGTTTCCTTACAAAGCACTGCCACACTCTGAATATCCCATCTATGCCACAGACCATCAAACGACTTCTGACCATTCTAATGCATGTTATCATTCAGCCCGTATGGAACTCAGGTCCCCAACTTTTCATTTTCAAACTTTTGACCCAAAGGGTTAGCTAGTGGAGCTATGGGATTATCTGCACAGATCTGAGAGTAGAACAGATTCCTGTTATACACCGTGGTCTGTGATGGATGGTTGCTGTAATCATGCTTACTTGTTAATCATGCTATTTACATCTAAAAGTTGGAAATAACTTTTAGAGTTTTTACAGAACCAACTTTTTTAACAATGCTCATAGAAACTCATTCCCGTGATAGACGAGTTTGGTATTCTGGTGTGTGCGTACACTTTTAATCAGGCCCAGGGTGTACTGTTATAAGTAAGTATTAATACTGAGACTAGGCAAAAAGCAAAAATAGTCTGGTGTTGATATAAAAAGATCAGTGTAATTAGGTAATAATTAGGGTATCAACAACACAGAAAGTTTTGATTGGTACTAATGCTTTCTAATTAATTCTGATGCCTTTGTTTACAGCCATGTAATTCAACATATGTGATGATGTTTCTGCAATGGGTTTTAAACAAGTTAACTATACATCACAGCAATCACAAAGACAGAGGAAATGTTTTCAGTTATTTACAGTTAAATGTAGTAATATATATTTTTTTATGGAATTTTCTATATATTTTACAAATACTTTTTTTTTACTATGAAGAACAGAGATTTACTAGTTTGACAATCCCCCAAATTCAATCAATCTATTTTTTTGTGCTATCAAGTCAGTGCTGACTCCTAGTGACCCCTGGGAAATGGATCAAACCCCAGAATCTCAAACATTAACTTTTACTTGTTTCTAGGAGGTTCTGATTATGAGAAATCTGTTAATTCCTTCTAATAATAATAATAATACTTAACTTTTTCTAGCACTATTGGAGGTTTGCTGTACAGTAATAATAAGTATCCAGGTACAATACTTACCTGGGTGGGTACCAGAGGCAATGGGAGATAAAACAATCCATGTTACATGGATTCTTGAGATGAGAATTAAGACATCTAGGTTGGGGCATGTGCAGTTCCCCCAGTATTTTACAAAAGACTCTGTCGAACACAGAGCCTTTTGTAAACACCGACAAAGATGTGCAGGACTGTGTGTGGATTTGCCGGCACATCCAGTGGGATCGATGATTTTAAAAAACTGTACATGAAAAAAAAGAGTGTCCTGATTTCCCCAAATGTCAACATCTGCAGCTTTTTAAAAATAGTGGCTCCTGATAGCATCGATGCCCCTCCATCCCTCTGATAGACAGACCCCTCCATACCATCATGTCCTTCCACATCTCCCATAACTCTTGGTCTGCTCTTGAAGTGATAAAGTATAATCTATAAAAACAAAAACCATCACTCCATTCGAACCTCAGTCAATGTGACATTAATTCTCCTACTTGTGGAAATTTATCCTTTTATATTGTGTATTATGTGCTGTTTAGGTCTCAGACTCGTTGGCACTATAACATATTTATAAAGATGTCCATTACGGTGCCTGATAGCATCAACGACCTTATTAGCACTTCTATACACTAATAAGAGTAGTTACTCACCTGTAACAGGTGTTCTCCAGGAGTAGCAGGAATCAGTCCTCACTTACGGGTGACGTCGGCGCCGACGGAGCCCTCGTGTGGAGCATTTCCCCAGCTTTTACAGAAAGCCTTTGGGAATTGCAGCGCGCATGCGCGGTCCCCTTCCCGCCCAAGGGTGCCATCTTGCTCAGTCTGATGACATAGCTAAAAGACAGCAAAATAATTAGCAAAATAAATTATATGACTGCAACTCCAAGGGGAAGAGGGAGGGTTGTGAGGACTGATTCCTGCTGCTCCTGGAGAACACCTGTTACAGGTGAGTAACTACTCTTTCTCCAGGACCAAGCAGGAAGTCAGTCCTCACTTATGGGACTCCCCAGCTTAAGGCTACCGGAGACCACAAGCGGAAAAATGAGCTCCCTCTAGCTCGGCAGCACAGAAGGAAGGAATCTTCTCTGAGAACGCCCCTGACCGGTAGCCCAACACCAGGGCCGGAGGTTAGGAGTTGCCTAAACCCCAAAGAGATTATGGAGTACTGCCTGCCCGAAAGCACTGTCCCTGCGGGACTCCCTCTCAAGGCAGTAATGGGCCGCAAAGGTCTGGCTTGAAGACCAAGTAGCGGCCCGGCAGATGTCTGCCAACGGAACAGAGCGGAGATGAGCCACAGACGCAGCCTTCGCCCTGACACGATGAGCCGTGACTCGACCCTCCAACGAGAGGCCGGCTGCCCCATAAGCCTAGGCGATACAGTCAGCGACCCATATGGACAACATACGCTTGGAGACAGGGATCCCCAACTTATTGGGGTCAAAAGAAACGAAAAGCTGAACAGCCTTCCAATGCTCCCGCGTACGGTCAAGGTAGAAGGATAAAGCCCTCCTACAGTCCAGGGTATGCAAGACCATCTCAGCCAGGTTGGCATGCGGCCTGGGAAAGAAGGTCAGAAGAACCACCTCCTGATTGAGGTGAAAAGGTGAGACAACTTTAGGAAGAAATTTAGGGTGAGTCCGTAGGACTACCCTATTCCTGTAGAACCTAGTGTAAGGAGGATCAGACACTAGTGCCTGCAGTTCACTCACTCGCCTATCCGAGGTGAGAGCTACCAGAAATAAAGTTTTCCAGGAGAGAAAACTGAGAGGGCAGGTAGCCATAGGTTCAAAAGGCGGACAAGTAAGCCGCTGTAAGACCACATTCAGATCCCACTCAGGGGCCGGTGGACGCAAAGGAGGCTTAAGCAGAAGAAGGCCTCTGAGGAAACGAGCCACCAAAGGGTGGTTGGAAAGAGGCCTGCCATCCACCAGCGAGTGGTGTGCTGAGAGAGCACTAAGGTGAACTCAGACAGAGTTAGACTTAAGGCCCAGATTGGAGAGGTAGAGCAAATATTGCAACACTACTGCTACCAAGCACGAGAAGGGATTCTCACTGTGCTGAGCACACCATACGGAGAATCTACGCCACTTAAGAGCGTAGGATTTCCTGGTGGATTGACGCCGAGAGGCCAAGACTACATCTTCCACCTCTCGAGGTAGTAGGAGGTGAGTGAGGACTACCCTTTCAGCAGCCAGGCCATCAGATGAACGGACTGGAGGTTGGGGTGCAAGAGAGTCCCCTGATCCTGAGACAGGAGATCATGTTGAAACCCCAGAGGAAGAGGTGTGTCCACCGCCAGCTGTAGCAGAAGCGGGAACCACAGTTGCCTCGGCCACCTGGGGGCTATAAGGATTAATGAAGCCCCGTCTCTGAGAGTGTGGAGATGAACTGAAGGATACCTTACTTTGGGAATATTCTGACTGTGTAGCCCTAAAGCCTGCAAAAACTATAATTTCCTTATCGTTCCTCCAGTTTGGTCATCCACCTCTGGGTGGTGCACCTCCTCCTGCGGCTTGGAGACTGGACCAGTCGGGGTCCTGGCGTCGCTGGATGTGGCGTGCTGAAAATCCCCATTAGCCCCAGTGTGTCCAGTCTCCAAGCAGCAGGAGGACTTAGTGAGCCTAGGTGCTGGGCTCACTAGAGAAACTGATAAGGAGCAGGCTAGTTAGGTTGCATTCTTTCAACTTTCTTGATTTGGTCTGATTTGCCTTAAGTTAACTTCTTTTAAGTTATTTTAAATTCCTTCAAATTCTGGTGGGACTGTTTCTTTAAAAAGAAAAAAAAAAGAATCAGTAAAGGGAGTTCTCTTATCGATTCCGTCCCTGCCTAGCTGCATAAATTTAAAGTTTGGCTATTTTTGTTTTTCGGATCTGCCCCTTGATGGCACTGCCCCGAGCTCCGCAAACGGCACACATTCAGCCTGATTGCGGCGGAGCTGTAGGCCGCGGCTCCGGGGTCGGCTCCAGGCACCTGTCACAGTTGCAGGAGGCACTCTTGACTTACAGGGGCTAGCATCGCGGGTCTTGGCTGAACCGCAGCAGTCCATTGGTGCCGATTTGCAGTGCGGACGTTCCCGCACCGTTCAGCTGTTTGCCACCCGTGCCTGGAGGGCTTTATTACACAGTGCGCCAGAACACTGTGAGGAAACCGCGGCCATTTTGAGCATGCGGTTTCCACAGCCACTCTGAATCGCGCGGCAGCAGCACTACCCTTCGGGGCTGCAGTTTCCCCCCGGATTGCGGTCAGTGGTCGGCAGCAAGGTATGCTTTCGGGTTTTTGGGCCCTAGCTGTTCTGTTTGTTTCTTTGCTTTTATTTTAAATTATTTTAATTTTAATTTGTTTTCTTTTCTTGGGCATCGCTCTGAGGAGGCTGGTAGCAGCACAGTGCGGTTTGTCCACTTGACAGCCAGGGCAGAAAAGGTGCCTGGATAGAGCATATATTGCAAAAAAAAAAAAAAGAACCTGAGAGAAACAGAACAGAAACTGAAGGGTCAAGCATTGCCCTACCTCCAGTGCCCTGTTATTGGTGGAACCCGAGGATTCTAGGATCCATCAAGGTTTCTACTCCCATGTCAGCGAGTTCCAGTGTATTATTTGTGGCACTCGTAGAGGCACGAGCGCAGACACAGGAATCTGTCTATGCTGTGCAACAGTCTCCGTCAGTATGGAGCAGCAATTGGAAAGCTCCATGGCTTCCGTTTCTCATGTAGCGGTTGCAGGAGCGGAGGGTGAAGCGGGGATAGCGGGTCCCTCCACTTCGCCTTCAGAAATGGTTTCCGGTATCCCTGGTGCGAATTCGGATCTGGGGTTTTCTACGCAGATGAAGATTTTTCTCCAGATTTTGTGTTACTCATGCATCAAGCGTTTTGTCGCAGACGGCAGGGTCAGTTATTAGGTCCCCCGCCTATCCCTTCCTCTAGTGCGCACTCTGGGCTGGCGGAGTGCAACAGCTTTGTATTGAAAGCGGCCAAGAGACCGCGGCCGCCTGATCCCTTCCCCTCTGAAACAGACTGGCAGGAGGGAGAGGAAGCAGAGCTTGACATAGATGCAGATATGGATGAGTTAGAGGAGGGGGAGATTCCTGAGCCTGAGGATCAGGCGAGGATCATACGGGTGTTTCGAAAGGATGAGTTGCCGGCTCTTATTACGGAGGCCCTACAGACGCTTAAGCTAACTACTGAGCAACTGCTTGAGGAGGAGAATGGTGCAGATCCCATTATTCAGGCGGTACGTCAAACGCAGGTGGTGTTTCCTATCCACAAGGTAATAGATCAGATGATTCAGAACGAGTGGGATCATCCCGAAGCGGGACTCAAGGGGATAAGATCATGAACAAGCTCTATCCCTTGGCGGATAAAGACATGGAGCAGTTCCGTTCTCTGAAAATTGATGCTGCAGTTTCGGCAGTCACTAAAAAGACCACGATTCCGGTGGAAGGCAGCGCAGCCTTGAAAGAGGCGCAAGATAGGAAAATGGATAGCTTATTGAAACAATCTTTTGAGGCGTATGTGGTGGCTTTGCAGGCCTCCATCTGTGGGGCTTGGGTGGCAAGGGCCTGCCTTCGCTGGGTCCAACACCTGGCACAGTCAGCATCCTTTGGAGCACGATGCAGTTCGTGAGCTACAGCGCTTAGAATCCGGATCGGCGTATTTGGCAGATGTGACCTTTTTATTGTACACCGCTCTATGCTTTGGCCGCAGCGGTTTATCAAATGTTTTAATAAAGATAAAGATGTGCACTTCGACCTCGTGAGGGCCTTATCAGATAGTATGGCTTCATTGGTAGCGGCGCGGAGATCCCTTTGGCTCAAAAGAGTGTAGCTGGGTTTAAAAAAGGTTTGGACAAGTTCCTGGAGGAAAGGTCCATAAACCATTATTAAGAAGGGACCCAGGATATCAATGCTTGAACCAGTACAAGCATTGTGGAACCTGTGTCCCTTGGGGAAACTGCTAGGTACGTATGACCTAGATTGGCCACTGTTGGAAACAGAATGCTGGGCTTGATGGACCTTGGTCTGACCCAGTATGGCATATCTTATGTTCTTATGTTCTTATGACTTTGAACAGCATTCTGGACACTAGTGGCGTGGGAGGAAACGCATACAGTAGGCCTGTGGACCACGAGATCAGAAACACATCCGCTGCTACTCTGAGAGGATGCGGTTGTCTGGAGCAAAATCTCGGGAGTTGCCGGTTCAGAGGACTGGCGAAAAGATCCAAGGTGGGGATCCCCCACTTGAGAAAGACCTGCTGACCACCAATGGATTCAACTTCCATTCGTGTGGTTGCAGGATCCGGCTCAGTCTGTCTGCCAGGCAATTTTCCTGACCTGGGAGGTAGACAGCCCTGAGAAGGATTCCGTGATTGACAGCCCAAGAGCACAGTCGTTGTGCCTCCTGACAAAGAAGGAAGGAGCCTGTGCCTCCTTGTTTGTTCACATAGAACATGGCATCTTGATTGTCCATCTGGACCAGTACAGACTGGTGAGAGGCGAGGTTGGAGAAGGCTCGCAGAGCTAGGCGTATCGCCCGTAGCTCCAGGAAGTTTATCTGTTGAGTAGCCTCCCAAGGGGTCCAGAGACCTTGAGTACATGTCCCTTGGCAATGTGCTCCCCAACCGAGAAGAGAGGCATCGGTTGTCAGCACCTGCGGAGGGGATTGGAAAACCACTCCGAGCACCAGATTTGGAAGATGAAGCCACCATTGCAGAGAGGAGACCAGGAGGTCGGAGATCCTCACTGAGTCCGCTAGGCCCCCGGAGGCTTGATGCCACTGAGTGCGAAGGCTCCACTGAGCAGGTCGCATGTGCAGGCGGGCATTGGGGGTGACATGAACCGTGGAAGCCATATGGCCGAGTAGTCTCAGGAATTGCCTGGCAGAGATCAGGGAATTGCTGCGAAACTGGCTGGCCAGATCCATTAGCCTGTGGGCCCTGTCCAGAGGCAGAAAAGCCTTTGCTTGAAGAGTGTCTAGTCTGGCCCCTATGAACTCTAAGTTCTGGGACGGGAGCAAAGTGGACTTTGCGAAGTTTATGACAAACCCCAAGTGCTGAAGCAGAGCCACAGTGCGAAGGGTGGCCTGGTTGGCTTCCTGGGAAGATTGGCCCCTGATGAGCCAGTCGTCCAGGTACGGAAACACAAAGAGACCCTGAAGTCTCAGGTAGGCCGCCTCCACTGCCAGGCACTTGGTGAACACCCTGGGAGCGGAGGAGAGGCCAAAGGGAAGCACTCTGTACTGATAGTGGTTTCCTCCCACAACAAACCTGAGATATTGTCTGTGGTCTGGATGGATAAGGATGTGAGTATACGCATCCTTTAGATCCAAGGAGCATAGCCAGTCTCCCTGCTGGAGGTAGGGTAGCAGGATTCCAAGGGTAAGCATCTTGAACTTTTCCTTCTGCAGGAACTTGTTGAGGTTTCGCAAGTCTAGGATGGGTCTGAGGCCTCCTGTTCTTTTTGGTACCAGAAAGTACCTGGATTAAAAGCCTTGACCTCTCAGGTGGTGGGGCACCGGTTCCACAGCCTGATCCTTTAGTAGACCCGTCAACTCCTGAAGGAGTAGGTCCCTGTGCAGAGGTAGTCTCGGAGGCTCCCCTGGAAAATAGGAGGGAGGTACCTGGTGAAAATGGAGAAGATAGCCTTTTGGACTATATGAAGAACCCAGGTATTTGATGTGACGGCTGACCACCTGTGGGCAAAGTGGGCCAGCCGGCCTCCTGTGCTGAGAGAAGCCAGCTGAGGAGAAGAAGCTATGCTGTTTGAGTCAAAAACCCCCACCCTGCTGAGCAGGGGCCGGTGTTGGTGGCTTGGGGGTCTTCGGCTTACGGGGCCCTTGACCCTGTCCCTTGGCCTGCTGACCCTGTTGGGGAGCTGTAGAGGCCTGATAATGAGGGTACTGTTTGTAGGCAGATGACTTCCTCGGGTAAAAGCTCTTTTTTCCCGAGCCCTTCTTTTTCTGAGAAGGGGCAGAGGTTTTCCTGGAAAGCCTAGTCCGGGTCAGAGTCTCGGTCTCGAGTTCTGCAGCCTTTTCAGCCATGGGCTTGCCAAAGAGGTTTTCACCTCGGCAGGGGACATCGACCAACTTGTCCTGGACCCATGGCTCGAGGTCGGATGACTGTAGCCAAGCCTATCAGTGGGCACCGATGCCAGCCCCAGCTACTCGGGCCGAGGCCTCGAAGCCATCGTAGGCTGCTCGAGAGATAAACTTCGAGCACTCTCGAATACCGGTGGACAAGGCCTGGAACCTCTGCAAAGGTTCCTTGGAGAGACCAGCAGAGAACCCGGCAATCTCCTTTGCCAGGTCTCGGAGGTACATGCCCATGTAGAGCTGGTAAGTCTGGACACGGCAAGCAAGCATAGAGCCCTGGAAGCACTTCTAACTGAGGGTATCCAGGTTCCGGGCCTCCCGGCCGGGAGGCACCAAGGAGTGCATCTTCTGACTTTTCAGTCGATGCATGGCCGATTCCACAACCATGGAGTGGTGCGGTAATTGTGCCTTTTGGAACCCGGGGCTCTTACGGACTCGATAAATGGAATCGACCCGCTTGCTTAACACCGGTGTCAAAGCCGGGGTCTCGCACATGTGGAAGAGTAGCCGCTCCAGCATCGGAGGAACCGGAACAGTAAAGGCCTCCTTCGGGGGAGAGTCATACTGGAGGGCCTCAAGCTCCTCGGCTCGAGGCTCCTCCTCGGTATCCGTGGGGAAGGCCAAGGCCTTGGCCATATCCCGCACGAAGTCCGAGAACCGGGTATCCTCCGGTGGGGACCGTCTCCGAGGTTCAGACTTGTCTCCCAGCCCGACTCCTAGGAGGAGGAATCGAGCGGCTCCGGTCGGGCGGGCACCGATGCCCTCCGCCCCGACGCCGTCGGTGTCGACAACCTCGGTCCCGAACGGGAGGTCGAGGGAGACCGTGGCCGAGGATCGACTCGAGCTCGCATGGACTCGAGGATCGGCTCGGCCTCCGGGGTCGACTTGGACGTCGAGGTCCCGGTGGTCGGGGCAGATGCACCGGTGAGACCGGCGATCAATGCCCGCTGCTGTTCCATGAAGGCAGCGAAGCTGCTCTCCAAGGCCGTCAACCTGAGTCCGAGCTCAGGAGACCCAGCAGCCCCCGACTCGGACCCCGACGGCGTCGGGCCCGACGTCGGCTCCCTCGGAGAAGAGTCAACGAGGACAACAGCACTTACATTTCCAGGAGACTCCATCTTGACACGAGGATGCTTCGCAGGCCTCTCCGACTCCGAAGACCCAGGACGGCTATCGGGGCTATGCGACCTGGCCCTCGAGGAACCAGGAGCACCCACCGACGCCGCCCTCGCGGGTTTCTTCTTCCTGCGATGTTCCCACGAAGGAGACCCCCGCTCAGAGGAACCCCGATGCTGCTCGGGGCCTGAGTCCCGAGACGTCGATGCCTCTGACGAGGTCCGGGCCCGGCCAGACGCGAAGTCAGAAAAAATTCTATCCCTCTGGTGCTGCCGACTCCTCAAGGCCTTTGAGGACATTTTGCCACACGGACCACAGATCATCGGGTCATGATCGGGTCCAAGGCAACGGAGGCAGCAGTCATGTGTGTCGGTAAGAGACATAAGTTTCTTACACCGATCACATTTCTTAAACCCGCTGGCAGCCATCGGGGGAAAAAGGGCCCCTGCTAGGTCAAAAGACCGGTCTGCCAGGGAAAAAGAAAAAAGGCGCGAATGCCAGTCACAAAGGACAAAAAATGAAAAAAGAGAGAAAGGACTCGATACCGGCGTATCGGTCCGAGCGGGAAAAGGATCCGGCGTCGAACCAGAGAAAAAATAGAAAAATAGAGAAAATCAACTTTTTCCTTGGGGAAAAACGAACTACGTCCGTCGGGCTCCGCGGAAAAAAGAAGACTGAGCAAGATGGCACCCTTGGGCGGGAAGGGGACCGCGCATGCGCGCTGCAATTCCCAAAGGCTTTCTGTGAAAGCTGGGGAAATGCTACGCACGAGGGCTCCATCGGCGCCGATGTCACCCGTAAGTGAGGACTGACTTCCTGCTTGGTCCTGGAGAATGAATGAAATAGCACAAGTGAAGCTTTGAGATAATTGAAAAACGAAATGCTGCTTAGCTTTCAAGTGCACCCCTACGCCATCCCTTGGTGCCCTTTGTTGCGTTTCACTCTGAATGAGCTTCTTCAGGGGGATTTACAACTGAAAAGTAAAAACAACAAAAAAGTTTTTAAAAAAAAATTCACCACTAATTCCTCCATGTTTACTGCCTTTAAAAATTCCTCAGAACTATACTTCTTTGTCAACATACCATTACAGAATTTCTGAACTTGTGCTGCAGACGCTGTCCTCACCAAGTTTAGTAGATCAAGAAATCTTTAGAAAGACGCCACACATGCGGATTGCCCCTAGAACTGCCTTATTATACCCTTGTGTAATGACGTCACCGTCTGGTGTAGCGAACTCCCCTTCATATCCTGCTTCAGTAGTGATTTCACAGGCATGCTCCCCAATCAATATATGTGTTCAAACCTGCAGGTGCCAAGGTTTGCAAATTGAATATCCAACGTTGTTCCTTTATGAGAAGCATTTGTTCCTGCGATTTACCATTTAAACCTGAAACAACTCTTTCAACACAAAAGCATCGTAGATCCTCAAAAGTATGAGTTTGTTCCAAACCATGTTGAACCATCGGTGCTGAAATAATTTTACATTTCAATTGGCTTTTGTGTCCTGCCATACGTGTTTTGAAAGGTCTAGTGGTTTTTCCTATGTAAAATAAATCGCAAGGGCGCACACTGCATACACCACAAAAGAGGAGTCACAGGATGTACTAGTGTTCAGGATATAGTTTTTTCCATGACAGGCAAATTGCTGAAGCTCGGTGGTAATCTCACAAATATTGCAGTGGCCACACTTCTTATGGCCCTTGGTTTGATCCCTCATTTTCTCTTCTAATGGGGGCCGCAAAACATCCGGACTTAATTTCTCCTTTAAATTTCTGTCCCTTAGCCAGACACATCGAATTGTCCGTTCTTCCAGACCTGGGACATTGCTCAATTGCTTCCACATCTCCCAGGCATCATCAGTACCTCCCGAAGTATCCATAACCTTCTCCCAACTGCCTGTCAGCACAAGATCAACCGCCCTGCTCTGATTCCCCTTTCAACTATTCCTTGCCCCCAATCCCCCTGACAGCAAATGGCAACCCCCAAAACCCCTTCGGACAGGATAAACATCATCCCCCTCCCCCGCACTGGTGAACAACAGCCTTCCTCGTCTCTCAGACTCCCATAATAGCGTGCCTAGCCTACCCCTACTCCCCTGACTCCCTCCTCTGAATCTTAGGGGGGGGGGTGTTCCTGATAGTCCAATGAGAAGTAGGAATGATCCTCAGTGTTTATTGATTTGGATTAGAATTAGTTTATAAATATTTATTCAAAGTGGCCTAGTGGTTATAACACTGCCACTCTTGTGACTTTGGGATCTTTTTAGATGTAACTGGATGTGTAAATGGCAGAATTTACACATCTAGGTTGCTTGCATGCACAAACAGTGATTTTGAAAAATGCTCTTATTTGGCAGCTTGATCCTTAGTAGTAGTACAGTGAAACCACTGTTAGGGGTTGAAAGGTACCATTTTGAACCTGGATGACAGACAGAATTGGAGTCACTTGCAATTGCTCCTGTTTCCGTCTAGATCACCAGGAAACGCTTCTGGTAAGAGTCGGGTTAGTAGGTGGGGGAAAGTGAAGCATGCTCTTGAGATGGGATTTGGGGGAGTGCAAGGCCGTTGATGCTGTTGGGAGCAGGTCTGGAAGAGTGGGGATTGTTGTTGATGCTCTCGAGGTGGGGGGGATGGGGAGTTGCCATGTTGTTTTTGTGGAGGGGTGAATTAGGAGCAGGGGAGTGGTTGCTGGGATGTTGTCAGGGGGATCCAGAATAAGGGTGATCTTGTGCTGTTGGGGGTGGGGGAAGAGATTGGGGTGCGAGCCAGAACTGTTGGCTCTTAGAAACATAGAAACATAGAAATATGATTACAGAAAAAGACCACATGGACTATCTAGTCTGTCCTTCCATATCAACAACTACAACAGTCCCCTTTTTTCCTTTAGAGATCCTCTGTGCTTGTCCCATGCTTTTTGAATTCAGTTATTGTCCTCATCTGTACGACCTCCACTGGGAGACTATTGCACAGACCCACCACTCTTTCCGTAAAGAAATATTTCCACATATCACTCCTGAATCTATCGCCCTTCACCGTCATCCCATGTCCCCTCGTAGCAGAACTTACTTTCAATTGAGAGGCTCTCCTCCTGAACATTTATGCCATGGAGGTATTTAAACATCTCAATCATATCACCTCTATCCTGCCTTTCCTCTAAGATGTACATATTAAGATCCTTAAGTCTGTCCTCATATGCTTTATAATGAAGACCACTAACCATTTTAGTAGCCACCCTCTGCACCGACTCCATCCTGTTCACATCCTTTTGAAGGTGTGGTCTCCAGAATTGCACACTATACTCCAAATGAGGTTGCACCAAAGACGTATACAGAGCCACTATCACCTCCTTTTTTCTGCTAGCCATTTCTCTCCGTATGCACCCAAGCATCCTTCTAGCTTTTGCCGTCGCCTTTTCTACCTGTTTAGCTACTTTAAGATCATCAGACACAACCACACCTAGGTCCTGCTCTTCTTTAGTGGACAAAAGTACTTCACCCCCTATGCTATATTGCTCCCTTAGATTGCTGCAGCCCAAATGCATGACCTTACATTTTTTAACATTAAATCCCAGCTGCCAAATTCTAGACCATTTTTCAAGATTAGCTAGATCCCTCCTCATGTTATCTACACCTTCCTGGGTGTCTACTCTATTGCAGATTTTGATATCATCCGCAAAGAGGCAAACCTTACCCGACAGCCCTTCCGCTATATCACTAACAAAGATGTTAAAAAGAATCGGACCAAGGACAGATCCCAGGGGCACACCACTGGTAACATCCTTCTCCTTAGGATGAGCTCCATTTACCTGTACTCTTTGTCACCTCCCACCCAACCAATTTCTAACCGAAGCAGTAACTTTAGGGTCCATTCATAGGGTGCTCAGTTTGTTTATAAGTCGTCTGTGAGGAACAATGTCAAAGGCTTTACTGAAATTTAAATACACCACATCTAGGGCTCTCCCTCGGTCCAATTCCCTGGTAACCCAGTCAAAGAAATCAATCAGATTTGTCTGACAAGACCTGCCTCTGGTGAATCCATGCTGCCTCAGATCCTGTAATCCGCTGGACTCCAGAAGCCTCACTATTTTCTCTTTCAGCAGCGTTTACAATAATTTACTCACCACCGAAGTTAAACTAACCGGCCTGTAGTTTTCAATCACATCTTTACTTCCGTTTTCAGTGGAGCTGCTAGAACGTCCCCAAGTTCCCTCAATATTCTAGGGTGTATCCCATCCGGTCCCATCGCTTTGTCTACTTTAAGTTGAGCTAGTTTCTCACGAACACAGTCTTCTGAAAATTGTTCAAGATGTCCCTTGCTTTTGTTCCTGTTTGTAATTGCCTTTGACGCTGGCACTTACGCATGCCTTCGAGTGCGTGTAAAAGTTGACATATAAAATTAAAAATTTTGATATACCTTCCCATTAAAAATGAAAAGCTCACATTTATTTCTTAGGCATGCGCAAACAATGCCCAGGCCATACCCCGGCCATGCCCTCTTGAAATCTCTGTGTCCCAGGAATTCTGCTATCCAGGGATTCCAAAATTGCTATTTGTATGTGCATGCAATCTATACATATAATTTACAGATCTAAAGTTTTCAAAAATACCACTCAAAGGGGCTTGTTTACAAAGCCACGGTAGTGGTTTGCGATCGTTATCGGAGCCGCGGCCCCATTGAAATCAATGTGGCCGTGGCTCCGATAACGATCGTGAACCGCTACCGCGGCTTTGTAAACAAGCCACAAAGTGTTTTGTGTGACATCACAAGGTATGTCAGTAGCAAGAACAGAATTTAAATGCCGACTTCCCTTGTTTTCAGCCCATTGCTCTTACCATTAGGCCACTTTGAATACATATTTATACACCAGTTCTAATAGCAGCACTTTTCAAGCTATCCACTTGTGCTACGTCTGCAAGTGCTTTTTATCCATTCACTTTGTGCCAAATTTCAGAGGAAACTCACTGTACAATTATAGCCATGAATTACTATATAAAGAAAACTATAGAAAGTTAAACAAGCTTTATCTTAACTGAAATTGATGAGCTTCTACTCCCAGACTGCAAGGAGCTCATCCTTTGGGAGAGTTTTGCTGCCATAAACCTCCGACATCCTCTAGTGGATGTCAGTTTGTCTCATCAGACAGCTTGGTCATTACTATTCACCCCATGGCTGCTGTTTCCTGCCCGAAACCATCTTGTTACTGTGTGGATGCCTGTATAAACTCTGTCATTGTCTTGTGTCATTGTCAGAGCTTGGTCTGCACTTCTTGGTGTCACCTTGTGTTTTGGTTGCCTTACTACGTTCTGGATTACAATTCTCTTTGTTGAAAGCTTCCTTAATTATGTACTAGTTCCTGTTGGGTCCTGGCTCTGCTTCCGCACTGTGCCTTCCTAGTGAATGACCTGTGCTTCTGTTTTTATTCCTTTTTCTTGGTTCCCCTGGTATCTGGTAGACCCTCTTAGTCTCTGGGTTCAGGCAGCTATGACCTGACAGCGACCAGCACTAGAGGGCTCAACCCAAAAGAGAAAGTGGATGCTGCAGCCAAAAGACCCTGCGTTTTCTTCTTTTGGCTTGGTGTGTCATGTCTTATACAGAACTTATCTTTGGACCTTGTCTGTTCATTCTTCCCAGATCCACTTTATTGACAAGAACTATCACATCAAGCTCTGGCCAGTATGGATGTCACTGAGCTGATTAAAGCCCTAATGGCCCAGGGGAAACTCTTGGGGGAGTTAAGTAAGCAGCTAGGTCAGCTGAATTAGTGTTCAAGGCAACAGCAAACAGACTGAGACTATCCAGCCTCAGAAAATTAGCCTACAGAACCTACTCTTCGAGGCCCTGTGCCTGAGGCACTGCTAGCCTTGCCTCACAAGGAACCCAGGATCAAAACTCTCCTGCCCTTCTTTGAAGATCCAAAAAACCTATCATAGATTCTTGAACTAGTTGTCCATTGTATTCATGCTACAGCCCTCTCATTTTCCAAGGTGGCCTATATTATCTCACTGTTGAATGGTGAAACACTAGCTTGGGACCCTTGCCCTCCCCACTCTCAGACAGGACTCAATTTTTGTTAATTATAATGCCTTTATTCAAGAGGGGGCAGAGAGGGAGGGGGCCAGAGTGAGGGAATGGCCAACTGCCGGAACATACAGAGCTTATTCAGGAGAGGCCTCTGTATGTTCCCCGGCACCCCCAAGGATGTCCAGCAGGGCCGGATTTACCTTGAGTGAGGCCCTACGCCAACAAAAATTGTGGGCCCCCAGCAGGGGCGGCCCAAGGGGGGTGCGGACCTCATTTGCATAAGGGGCCTCATTTGCATAAATATTTGCATAATGTTACCATATACTAACTTTTAGTAAACGTGCCTCTTAATGAGTGTATGGATAAAGAAAGACTAAAAGATTTCTACATTACTATAATCCAGTGCCAACTGCCAGACACATTAGGAACTACTACAAACACTGCCCATAGTAAACCCGCCGTATCCTAACAGCACTACCAGGACTCACAAAGCACCATACTCTACCAATCAAAAGGCAACACTGCAAATATTAAACCAATACATTTCAGAGAACAACAATACATGACCTACTGGGGAAAGAGAACAAGTGGCAATGTCAAATAGGAATTATATAAACAGAACACCTCAGCTCAGTTACACATGCAGAACATAGACCATCACCAAACAAGTAATCACAATTTAGAAATAGGAAGACAATAATTAAACTGGGAATCCCAAAAGCCAAACTTGGAATGTACAACACTGTAGAAATAAAACTATACATTAATTTGCTCTTGTACTAAACAAAGCGCAGATGTTAATGATGCACATTTACCAGAGCTGACATATTCCAATTAATAAATTCAAAATAAAGAGATATTTTTCTACCTTTTGTGCATTTTTTTCAGCTGCAATTGCTCCAGCCACTTTCTTCTGGTTTCTTCGTGTCTTCTGCTAACTCTCCATTGTCTGCTGTCCATTTGTCCTTTCTCTCTTCTAGATTTTTTTCCATTCTCTCTCTACATCTGCTTTAACATACTAATCTTTCTCCTTTTGCTCTTTCCTCATTCCTATTTCATCCACTCAAATTTTACCCCTCCATCCTCAATCCCCACTTACTCTCCCAATACCCGTCCAATTGTAGATTTTTTATCCCTCCCACACAAAATATTTTTCCCTTCTCCGTTTTACTCTTCCAGCCCCATCCCATTCTAATCCTCCCCCAACATCAGCTCCCTTCTAGTTCCAGCCTCACCCAGCATCCATTCCCTTCTAGTCCCTGCATCAGCCCATTTCCAGTCCTAGCCATCCATCAGCCCATTTCCAGTCCTAGCAACCCCCAACCCAATACCAGTCCTAGCCCCCCCATCACCCCACTTCCAGTCCTTAACCCCCCATCACCCCATTTTCAGTCCTTAACCCCCATCACCCCATTTTCAGTTTAAGCCCCCCCTATAACCCATTACCATTACCAGTCCTAACCCCATCAACCCATTTCCAGTCAGCCCCCCATAGCCCATTGCCAGTCCTACCCCCCCATCAGCCCACAGCCCATTACCAGTCCTAACCCCATCATCCCACCTCCAGTTTTAACCCCCCAGCCCATTTCCAGTCCTAGCCCCCCATAGCCCATTACCAGACAACCCCATCAGCCCACAGCCCATTACCAGTCTTAACCCCCCCCAACAGCCCATTACCAGTCCTACCTCCATCAGCCCACCTCCAGTCTTAACCCCCCAGCCCATTTCAAGTCCTAGCCCCCCCCATAGCCCATTACCAGACAGCCCCCATCAGCCCACAGCCCATTACCAGTCTTAACCCCCCCCAAAGCCCATTGCCAGTTCTAAGCCCCCCCAACAGCCCACAGTCCATTACCAGTCCTAACCCCATCAGCCCACCTCTAGCCTTAACCCCCCCCAGCCCAGCCCAGCCCAGCCCAGCCCCGCCCATTTCCAGCCCCAGCCCCCCAATAGCCCATTACCAGCCCTACCCCCCCCAGTCCATTTCCAGCCCCAGCCCCCCCAATAGCCCATTACCAGTCCTACCCCCCCCCATAGCCCATTACCAGTCCTACCCCCCCCCGGCCTAAAGTAAAATTTAATTTAAAAAAAAAACCTGGTGGCTGCCGCCGCGGGGCCCCCTCTGCTGCCGCGGGGGCCCCGTCTACAAGCTGAAGCGGTCGGGTCGGGTCTCTCTCCCTCCCTCCCTCCCTCCCTCGCTGCAGGCTGCAGGCTGCGAGAGACGCGAAGGGAGAGCGTCTCCTCGCGTCTGTGTTAAGCCGGCAGGGGCTGATGGGAAATCCCATCAGCCCCTGCGGGCTTAACACAGACGCGAGGAGACGCTCTATCTTCGCGTCTCTCGCAGTCTGCAGCGAGGGAGGGAGGGAGAGACCCGACCCGACCGCACCGCACCGCTTCAGCTTGTAGACGGGGCCCCCGCGGCAGCAGAGGGGGCCCCGCGGCGGCAGCCACCAGGTTTTTTTTTTAAATTGAGTTTAAAAAAAATTACCTGGTTCTTTTTTTGTGGGCCCCTGCCGGCTGTGGGCCTACGCCATGGCGTACATGGCGTATAGGTAAATCCGGCCCTGATGTCCAGCCTATTCCATCTCAATAGTGGAATAAGTCTTGGGTGCCTCTCCATTCACGCACTACAGCCCCTCCACACCCCCACATCCCCCTACACCCCATGGCATTGGCCTAGCCGAGCACCTGCACCCATGATCTGGGCCATATGGGCCTCTGGTATAGGGTTGCCAACTGGCCGGTTTTCAGCCGGCCTGGCCGGTTTTTCCATGGCCAGGCCGGCTGCCGGCACAGATGTAAAACCGGCCATTGAAAAGCCTTTTTTTTGCTCTGGCCGCAAGATCGGGGGCGACCAGAGAAAAAAACCGGCTTTTGTGCCGAAGTCTGCGGCGCGAACGCGAACGCGATTCCCCATAGCAGTGCAGCCGCTGCTTCTGCTTTGTACAGAGCAGCGGTTGCAATACACTTACATTGAAAAGTAAAGACAAACTGTGTAAGGAGCCCTCCGGTCATCGCAGAGCCCGAGGAAGTGATGTCATGGGGGCGGGCTCCTCACAGGTTGTCTTTCCTTTTCAAATTAACTTTAGCTCCAATAAAGTTAATTTGAAAAGGAAAGACAACCTGTGAGGAGCCCGCCCCCATGACATCACTTCCTCGGGCTCTGTGATGACCGGAGGGCTCCTTACACAGTTTGTCTTTACTTTTCAATGTAAGTGTATTGCAGCCACTGCTCTGTACAAAGCAGAAGCAGCGGCTTGGGCAGAGGGGGGGGGGGGGGTGATGGTGTGAGTGAACCAGCAAGGGGGGGGGGGTGGTGTGAGTGAACCAGCAAGGGGGGGTGGTGGTATGAGTGAACCAGCAAGGGGGGTGTGTGGTGGTGTGAGTGAACCAGCAAGGGGGGATGGTGGTGGTGGTGTGAGTGAACCAGCAGTGGAGGGGGGGGGGTTGGTGTGAGTGAACCAGCAGGGTAGGGGGGGGTGAGTGAGTGACCCAGCAGGATGGGTGAGTAAGTGACAGGGGGGTGGGTGAGTGAACCAGCAGTGGAGGGGGGGGGGTGGTGTGAGTGAACCAGCAGGGGAGGGGGGTTGGTGTGAGTGAACCAGCAGGGGAGGGGGTGAGTGAGTGACAGGGGGGTGGGTGAGTGAACCAGCAGGGGAGGGGTGGTGAGTGAGTGAACCAGCAGGGGAAGGGGTTGAGTGAGTCAGCAGGGGGGGGTGAGTGAGTGAACCAGCACTGAGGGGAGGGGGGTGTGAGAACCAACACTGAGGGGGGGTATGACTGAATCCTCGGTAGTTTTTGTGGGTGGGGCTAGAGGCGGGGAAGGGGTGGGACTAGGGGCGGAGAATGGGTGGAGCATGGCGAGCCACAGGTGTCGGGTTTTTCTCGGTGAAAAAGTTGGCAACCCTACTCTGGTACTGCCCAGACAGTGGTCTTCAGGGGCCGATGCACTAAAAATCCTATTCCTGAAAGTAAATGTCATCTATGTAGTCCATTATTACAAACCACTACCTAGCTGCAATTAATACCTGCAACATCACCTTGATAGAGATTTATCCACGTTAGTTTATTTTCCTCTTGCTCTCTACTTGCCTCATAGTAATGGGAGAGTAAGACGAGGTTAGTGAAATCTGTCAGCTTCCACCACGAAGAAACCACCAGACTCTGACCACTTGAGCCATCTGACTACATTTAAACATCACTAATGCTGTTCCAAGTGAGTCTGACAGTAAGCTCTTCAGGGTAAAGGAGGCTACAGTATGTATTCATTATTTGAAACGGAAATCAAGTTATGTTAGATTGTATCATGGCAAATTTACATTGATTGGCAAGGTCTTAATGTTACTGTTAAGGACAGATATCCCTTACCATTGATCTCTGAACCTTTTGACAGGTTCTAAGGTGCCAAGATTTTATCCAAGTTGTACAGTATCTTCGTGAGACTTGCAACCTCATTTGGATCAGATAGGGTGATGAGTGGAAGACTGCTTTCAAAACAAGAGAGAGCCATTTTGAGTACAACACAAAATGATCATGTGATGTGGCTTTTCCTGTTCTCCTGGAGCTGCCTGGCCTATTTGCCCCCAATCTGCAAACACCTGTGCTAGAATCATATTATTCCACCTGAATCTGGGTGCTGGGAGTGTAGATTATTAATTGGGAGTTAGAAAAGGAGGACCATGTCATCAAAACCACCATGCAGAAAAACCTAGGCCTGGGGATAGCAGGATGGTGTAGCAGCCTGTGTAGATAGAGCCGGGAACGTAGGGCTGATTATGGCCATGAAGGAAGCAGTCACTCAGATGCTGGAGGAAATGTTGGAGAAATTGTATGATAGCAGATTTTTACTTCTTCTTGAGGGAACCTGCCATGGTGCAGGCAGGAGGCTGAGTAGAGGATCTCAGGCAAAGGATCTGGAGAGGTTGCACAAGCTAGTGCGGCAGCATTTTCATGTTATTCCATTCAATCCATTTATTAATTTTTAAACTGCCTATCAAAACTATCTAGGCGGTGTACAAAAAACCCCACATAAAATATCACACAAACAATGGACATATTTAAACATAAGACTGATCTCATAAAAATTACATTTTAAATATTCAGTACAATCAAAAAGCTTCAATGAAAAAAAAAATTTAAGCATTTTTAAAAGGAAAGAAATGCTGGGCCTGATGTTCAGTGCCTGCGGTTAGTGCTGCTAAAGGATCTAACTGCCCCCACTGAACTTTAAACCTGGGTATTCAATGCCAGGGCCATATCTGGGTTCCGGCATTGAATATCCAGGTTGACCGGATTGCCGGGAAGCTAACCATGCAACGGCAACATGCAACCGCTGCCCGGTAAGCTCGTGTGCAAAAGTTAGGCCACCTTTTACTGCGCCTGACTTTTGTGATGTTTTGGTAACCTGGCAGTGGCTCAGTATCACTGCTGCCTGGTTATCGCTGGGTGCTGGTTACCATCGGGTCATTCAGCAGCAACAGCACCCGCGGATATTCAGCAGCACTAATCATATTAGTGCTGCTGAATCATGGTCAAGGGCATTGATACAGTTCGAAAGTCTGCTAATGATTTTAATCCCTTTGAATATCCCCCCTCTGTCTCTTGTTTCAGTGCCAGAAATAATGTATTCCATGTTCTTGAAGTTGTATATTAAAAGGCCCATGTCCATACCAATATCCTAATGTGCTCTCTTAACAAGCCCTGAGAAATTTTTGGAATCATTCAGTCCCTCATAAAGGACACGACTAAGCAGCATACAGCAGGCACCCCCCCCCCCCCACCCGAAGGAATTTGCTACCCACTTCCAAAAAACCCCCAATGGGAATCCCCCTAAACCAGGAAATCCTCTCTCAGACAATCCTCCTTCCACCCATGCTCCGTTGAGTACATCGAGGACATAAAGGGGCTCAACACCACCACCTCCCCAACCGATCCATGCCCCTCACACTTGATCAAGTCAGCCTGATCTGACCTAAATGCTTTCATTATGAGAATCATATACCTTTCCTAGCAAATGTCTGGTATCTTCACCTCTAAAAACTGCTACTGTCAGATCCCTACTAAAAATTGCCAGACTGAACCCACGACATAAAATCCTATAGGCCCATATCTAGCCTCCCTTTCTTGGCTAGGATAATGGAGAATATAATCCAGCAGCAGATCCAAGATCACATTTATTTATTTACATTCTCTTATATACCATGCTATTCTGCATCAGTGCAGTTTACATTGAACAAACTGAACTTACATTGAACAGGGCATTATAACTTGGAGATAACTATTTTACAGGGAACATGGGCTATGGAGGGTTAAGTGGCTTGCCCAAGACCACAAGGAGCACCTGTGGGACTAGAAACCCCAGTCCTTCCAGCCAGGGGCGGCCCAAGGGGGGTGCGGGGCCATGTGCGGAGACTCGGTGCGGGGCCTCATTTGCATAAATATTTGCATAATGTTACCATACACTAACTTTTAGTAAACATGCCTCTTAATGAGTGTCTGGATAAAGAAAGACTACCAGATTTCTACATTACTATAATCCAGTGCCAACCGCCAGGCACATTAGGAACTACTACAAACACTGCCCATTTAGAACCCATCTAAACAAGCAATACACCCAATGGAATCAACCCAACTAGATCCCGTTTAAACTACTTGGGGAACTAAATGGGGAGCTCACCTCGAGAGTAGTGAAATTTCTACTCATCGGTGAGCAATCCGACAAAAATAGGTAGTTTTTTAGGTAGTTTTACACAGCACTATCCAGTGGGTTTTGGTGATCAAGTAGTTTAAACGGCATTTAGAACCCATAGCAAACCCACCGTATCCTAACAGCACTACCAGGACTCATAAAGCACCATACCCTACCTATCAAAAGGCAACACTGCAAATATTAAACCAATACATTTCAGAGAATAACAATACATGACCTACTGGGGAAAGAGAACAAGTGACAATGTCAAATAGGAATTACATAAACAGAATACCTCAGCTCAGTTACACATGCAGAACATAGACCATCACCAAACAAGGAATCACAATTTAAAAACAGGAAGACAATAATTAAACTGGGAACCCTAAAAGCCAAACTTGGAATGTACAACAACAATGTAGAAATAAAACTATAAATTAATTTCCTCTTGTACTAAACAAAGCACAGACATTAATGATGCACATTTCCCAGAGCTGACATATTCCAGTTAATAAATTCAAAATAAATGTGCATTTTTTTTCAGTTGCAATTGTTCCAGCCACTTTCTTCTGGTTTATTTGTGTCTTCTGCTATCTCTCCATCATCTGCTGTCCATTTGTCCTTTCTTCTCTTCTAGTTTTTTTCCATTCTCTCTCTACATCTGCTTTAACATACTAATCTTTCTCCTTTTGCTCTTTCCTCATTCCTATTTCATCCACTCAAATTTTACCCCTCCATCCTCAATCCCCACTTAGTCTCCCAATACCCAGCCAATTGTCCATTTTTCTTCCCTCCCACACAAAATATTTTTCCCCTCTCCATTTCACTCTCCCAGCCCCATCCCCTTCTAATCTCCACCAACATCAGCTCTCTTTTAGTTCCAGCCCCACCCAGTATCCGCTCCCTTCTAGTCCCCACATCAGCCCATTTCCAGTCCTGGCCCCCCATCAGTTCATTTCCAGTCCTAGCTCCCCCATCCATTTCCAGTCCTATCCGAGTCCCTTCATCAGCTCATTTCCAATACCAACCTCCCATCAGCCCATTTCTAGTCCTTTCCTAGCCCCACTTTCAGCCCATGTTAAATCCTAGCTCCCCTCCACTCAGCCCATTTCTAATCCAAGCCCCCCATGAGCCTACTTCCAGTTCTAGCCCCTCCATGAGTCCATTTCAATCCAAGCCCCCACCACAGCCCATTTCCAATCTTAGCTCCCCCCTACACCCAATTCCCAGTCCTATCCTAGCCCCTCCATCAGCCCATTTCCTGTCCTAGCTCCCTCCCCTAAGAGCCCATTCCAAGCCCCCCTTCCCATCAGCTATTTGCAGTTCAAGCCCCCTTCCACTCAGCCCATTTCCATTCCAAGTCCCCCTCCCCATCAGCTATTTGCAGTTCAAGCCCCCCACTTCCCCTCAGTCCATTTCCATTCCAAGCCCCGTCCCCATCAGCTATTTGCAGTTCAAGCCCCCACTTCCCCTCAGCCCATTTCCATTCCAAGCCCCGTCCCCATCAGCTATTTGCAGTTCAAGCCCCCTTCCACTCAGCCCATTTCCAGTCCTAGCAACCCCTCCAACCCATTACCAGTCCTAGCCCCCCATAGCCCACTCCCAGTCCTAATCCCACCAGCCCATTTCCAGTCCTAATCCCCCATCACCCAATTTTCAGTTTAAGCCCCCCATAGCCCATTACCAGTCCTAACCTCCCCATCAGACCACTCCCAGTCCTAATCCCACCAGCCCATTTCCAGTCCTAATCCCCCATCACCCAATATTTAGTGTAAGCCCCCCATAGCCCATTACCAGTCCTAACCTCCCCATCAGCCCACTCCCAGTCCTAATCCCACCAGCCCATTTCCAGTCCTAATCCCCCATCACCCAATTTTTAGTTTAAGCCCCCCCAGCGCCCATTACCAGTCCTAACCCCCCATCAACCCACTTCCAGTCCTAATCCCACCAGCCCATTTCCAGTCCTAATCCCCCATCACCCAATTTTTAGTTTAAGCCCCCCCATAGCCCATTACCAGTCCTAACCCCCCATCAACCCACTTCCAGTCCTAATCCCACCAGCCCATTTCCAGTCCTAATCCCCCATCACCCAATTTTTAGTTTAAGCCCCCCCATAGCCCATCACCACTCCTAACCCCCCCCAGCACCCATCACCACTCCTACCCCCCCCAGCCCAGCCCAGCCCAGCCCAGGGAAAATTTAAAATAAAAAAAAGCTGTCTGCTGCCGCTTCCGGGGCCGCCGCGGCAGAATCGAGTGTGCCGCGGGGCCCCCCCTGTGCCCGGCAGAGCCTGCCCTCCCCTGTATCAGCTCTCTCTTTCCAGCGGCAGTCACACGCGCCGGCTTTCAGAGCGCGAAGGGACTAGTTTCCCTTTTGCGGCTCTGTTAAACCCGCGGGGGCTGATGGGAGAAACTCTCCCCTCGCGCTCTGAAAGCCGGCGCGTGTGACTGCCGCTGGAAAGAGAGAGCTGATACAGGGGAGGGCAGGCTCTGCCGGGCACAGGGGGGGCCCTGCGGCACACTCGATTCTGCTGCGGCGGCCCCGGAAGCGGCAGCAGACAGCTTTTTAAAATTTTTTTTTCATTTTACTTTTGGATCAGAATGTTTTTTGCGCGGGGCCCTGTGCAAAAAACATTCTTGCTCAATGGACGGGCCGGCCCTGCTTCCAGAACAAGGTTGTTGTCCTCTAGTGGGATTTGAACCTCCAACCTGAGGTACCGTGCCCCAACCACTAGGCCACTCTGCCACTCCTCTAGATCAAGAATAGCATGGTTTCCTTCAACAACATGGTTTCAAAACCCTCCTGGCCACTCTCCTAGACAATCTTGTTATGGGCATGAACAAAGCAAAACAAGGATTCATCCTAAGATTCCTGGACATCCCATCCCACCTCCCTCCCCACTAAGGCTACAATTTCCTTGCGGAGCTTCACACAGAATGCCTCCACTTGGGAGCACCGCCATCACATATGACAGTAGCCCCCCACCTCTAGACAGTCCCCTCCAGCACTGCTCTGAAAAACTCCGACAGATGATGCAGCCTCACCAGAGTCAGGTAACATTGGCATAAGACCTTGTAAATATTTTCCACATGACGGGCTGCCACCTGTCTCTTGCTTAGCCCTTGAAAAATTAATTCCCTGGATTTATCTAACACAATACCCAGATCCTGCTTCCATTGGCTTTGATAGCAAAATTTCCCCAAACTATATGCTTTCAAGATCAAGTAATATCTTTTAGAGAGACACTTCTGCCACACTCAGGGGTGCCAAAGAATTGGATAGCCCTCTGGGATCCCGCGGAAGTGGAGATTGCAGTGGTGGCTCCTGTTTCCTTTTTCCTCAAGCATGTCTGTGAAAACTCTTTGAGCTCCCTCAAGCTCCCGGACTTGATTTGACAAGTCTCTAATAGTCTCAACCTGCTCCTCCACTTGGGTCTATACAGACTCAATGCGCCTTCCAAAATCATAAGAACATAAGAAAATAAAATATGCCATACTGGGTCAGACCAAGGTCCATCAAGCCCAGTATCCTGTTTCCAACAGTGGCCAATCTAGGTCATACACACCTAGCAGTTTCCCCAAAAGATACGGGTTCCACAATGCTTATATTGGGTCAAGCATTGATATCCTGGGTCCCTTCTTAATAATGGTTAATGGACCTTTCCTCCAGGAACTTGTCCAAACCTTTTTTAAACCCAGCTACACTAACAGCCTTTACTACATCCTCCGGTAACAAATTCCAGAGTTTGATTACATGTTGAGTGAAAAAATATTTTCTTTTATTAGTCTTAAATAGTTTACCCTGTAGCTTCATTGCATGTCCCCTAGTCTTTCTATATTCTGATAACGTAAACAATTGATCTACGTTTACCCGTTCCACTCCGTTCATTAATTTATAGACTTCTATCATATCTCCCCTCAGTCGTCTCTTTTCCAGGTTAAAGAGCCCTAACCTTTTTAGCCTTTCTTCATAGGGGTATCCTTCCATCCCCTCTACCATTTTGGTGGCTCTTCTCTGAACCTTTTCTAATAACGCTATACCCTTTTTAAGATACGGCGACCAGAATTGCACACAATATTCAAGGTGCGGTCTCACCATGGAACGAAATAGAGGCATTATATTATCCTTTGTTTTATTTTCCATTCCTTTCCTTATGATAGCTAGCATTCTATTTGCTTTCTTGGCCGCTGCTGCACACTAGGCCGAGGGTTTTAACATGTTATCCACAATGCCGCCTAAATCCTTTGTGGTGGTTCCTAATGTGGAACCTTGCATCGTGTAACCATAGTTTGGGTTGCTCTTCCCTAGGTGCATAACTTTGCACTTGTCCACATTAAAGTTCTTCTGCGATTTTGATGCCCAGTCTTCCAATTTATCAAGATCCTCTTGCAATTTTCCACAATCCTCTTGGGTTTTAACAACTTTAAATAGTTTTGTGTCATCTGCAAATTTGATAACCTCACTCGTTATTCCCTTTTCCAGGTCATTTATGAATATGTTAGAAAGCAGCAGACCCAGCACAGATCCCTGGGGTACACCACTATTCACCTTTCTCCATTGGGAAAATTGGCCATTTAGCCCTACCCTCTGCTTTCTATCTTTTAACCAGTTCCTGATCCACAATAGTACACTGCCTCCTATCCCATGACTCTTTAGTTTTGCCAAAAGTCTCTGATGAAGGACCATGTCAAAAGCTTTCCGAAAGTCCAAATACACTATATCAACCGACTCACCTTTGTCTACATGTTTATTCACACCTTCAAAAAAACATAACAGATTAGTAAGACAAGATCTTCCTTGTCTAAAGCCTTGTTGGCTGTCTCCCTTTAAGCCATGATTATCTACATGTTCAGCAATTTTGTTCTTCATGATGCTTTCTACCATTTTTCCCGGTACTGACGTCAGGCTCACCGGTCTATAGTTTCCCGGATCATCCCTGGAACCCTTTTTAAAAATTGGTGATACGTTCCAATCTTCAGGTATTACAGATGATTTTAATGATAGTTCACAGATTACTAATAGCAGGTCTGCAATCTCACATTTCAGTTCTTTCAACACCCTTGGATGTATATCATCCAGCCCAGGTGTTTTGCTACTCTTCAGTTTATTTAATAGTTGTAATACATCTTCCTGATGTATCAATATTTCCTTCAATTCTTCCACACCTTTAAATATCACTTCAGTCATAGGTAACATCCCTACATCTTCCTCAGTAAAGACCGAAGCAAAGAATTCATTCAGTCTCTCTGCTATCGCTTTGTCGTCTCTTAGTGCCCCTTTAACCCCTCTATCATCTAATGGTCCAATTGACTCTCTCAGAGGTTTTTTGCTATGATTGTACTTGAAAAAGTCTTTATTATGCATTTTTGCTTCCGCAGCAAGCCTCTTCTCAAATTCTCCTTTTGCCTGCCTTATCAATCCCTTGCATGCCAGTGCTTTTGCTCTGTCCAGGTTTAATCATTTGGCTCTTTTTTCCATTTCCTGAAAGATGCTTTTTTTGCGACAACAGTCTCTCTGACCTCACCTTTAAACCATGCTGGCAGTTTTTTGGACTTCCTTCACTTTTCTTAAAGTGTGGAATACAGCTGGTCTGGGCTTCCAAGATAGTATTTTTCAACAACACCCAAGCTTGGTGTAAGTCTTTAACCTTTTCAACTTCTCCTTTTAGTTTTTTCTTAACTATTTTCCTCATTTGATCATAGTATCCCTTTTGAAAGTTAAAAGGTAGTACTGTGGATTTCCTTACTATCACTCCTCCACTAATTAAATCAAATGCGATCATACTATGATCACTATTGCAAAGTGGCCCCAACACCCTTATCTCTTGCACCAGATCTGGTGTTCCACTAAGGACTAGGTCCAATATGGCTTCCCCTCTGGTCGGTTCATGAACCAGCTGCTCCAAGAAGCAGTCATTTATTTCATCTAGGAACTTTATCTCCCTAGCATGTCCTGCCATGACACAGACCCAGTCAATACCGAGGTAATTGAAATCACCCATTATTATTACTGTGCTGTAACCTTTGTTAGCTTCCTTGATTTCTTTGATCATTTCATCATTCATTTGTTCATTCTGGCCAGGCGGTCGATAATACACCCCCACTACCATTGCCTTCCCTTTTTTACATGGAATTTCAATCCATAGAGATTCTACAGCAAATTTAGTTTCCTGCAAAACTTTAATCCTTTCTGACTCAATGCCCTCTCTAACATAGAGTGCAACTCCTCCACCAATTTGATCAACTCTATCATTACGATATAGTTTGTACCCAGGTATCAAAGTGTCCCTCCTTCCACCATGTCTCTGAGATTCCAATCATATCTAACCTCTCATTTAGTGCTATATATTCTAACTCTCCCATCTTATTTTTTAGACTTCTAGCATTTGCATACAAGCATTTTAGAGAGAGTATATTATTCATATTAATTTGGCTATTGGTAGGCATGGGTAATTTGGGATCATTAAGCTCTGTCTGCTCCATACTCAAAGGCATTTGGGCTACTTTACATTTTTTTGGAACCTCTCTGCTTTTGGTAGTATCCTTCAAGGATACATTCTTCCGAACCATGTGCTCTTGTGCGACTGTCGGCTTTCCCCTATTATCTAGTTTAAAAGCTGCTCTATCTCCTTTTTAAAGGATAATGCCAGCAGCCTGCTTCCATCCCAGTTAAGGTGAAGCCTATCCCTTCGGATGCTGCCAGACTGGAGGTGGGACTTCAGGACTATATCCCTGTAGGTCTTGTCTATGTACCTCTCTGTCTTTCTTATGTCTTCCAAGTCTGCTACTCTAGCCTCTAGAGAATGGACTCGTTCCCTGAGAGCAAAGAGCTCCTTGCACCTAGTGTACATGTAAGACCTCTCACCAACTGGGAGAAAATCATACATGTGACACTCAATGCAAAAGACTGGAAAGCCCCTATTTTGCTGCTGGACTGCTGTCTGCATCTTAGTTTTAAGCTTGTGTTTATATCTTTAAGTTCTTTACTTACTAAGGGTTGCTATGGATACTTAAACTAAAAATTGTACCTAATACGTTTAATATACCTTGTTCATCTGAAGCTTAATTAATCTCAGGTCCTTAGTGTATGACTGATTTGGATAATGAGCTGCACCTGAGAGCACCTCCTTTCCTTTAAGATGTGTAAGTACCTATAAAGCTACGATTATCCCGGGGGTGGGTGTTGGGGAGGGAGGGAGAGAAATAACACTTATTAAAAGAGGGCTGCTACACAGTACCCTGTCTTGTGCTTCTGAGGTAAGCTGTGGCCAACTTCCTGGGTGATTAACAGTCCTTGCTTGGATAGAAGTACTTTCAAAATGGCCTTTTGACCTGCCACCTGGCATTAACACCTATTGAAAACGTTTCACAGGTCTCTTGCCTCCTAGGTAGAAGGCCTCTTTGTAAAGGTCTCTAGAAGACTTCATTTGTTGCTCAAAAATACTGACCCTGTTTTGCCTTTTATGCTAAGTTAGATTCTGATTTGATTTAAATTAAAGCTCTTTGCTGCTGCTAGGCTCTGACTTATTATGAAATTTAAACTAGAAGCTCTGTGCTGGGTTCTAAATTTAACCAGAAAGCTCTCTTCTGTGTTTTAAATTTAAACTTAAACTGCTGCTACTAGGCCCTGGCTGATTTAACAAATGCACTGAGTTCACAGATTAATCAGCTTTAATCCAAAGAAGTCCCTTCAGAAAAATTCCCACAATTGCAGATCTCTCTCCAGAAGTAGCAGTCCCCTTTTCTAGTCCTTCAAGACTGAGAATCACAGAACTCTGGTTGAACTATTTATTCCTGTGCTGCTGAAGTAAGCTGTGACCAACGTTCTGGGTGATTAACAGTCCTTGCTTGGTTAGAAGGAGTCTTTCAAAATGGCCTTTTGACCTGCTACCTGGCATTAACACCTATTGAAAATGTTTCACAGGTCTCTTGCCCCCTAGGTAGAAGGCCTTTATGTAAAGGTCTCTAGAAGAGTTTATTTGTTGCTCAAAGAATGCTGACCCTGTTTTGCCTTTTATGCTAGGTTATATTCTGATTTGATTTAAATTAAAGCTTTTTGCTGCTGCTAGGCTCTGACTTATTATGAAATTTAAACTAGAAGCTCTCTGCTTAGTTCTAAATTTAACCAGAAAGCTCTCTTCTGTGTTTTAAATTTAAACTAAAAGTACTTTCCTGATACTAGGCCCTGAGTGAGTATTAAGTTTAAACTACAAGCTCTCTGCTGGGTATGAAATCTAACCAGAAAGCTCTCTTCTGTGTTTTAAATTTAAACTTAAACTGCTGCTACTAGGCCCTGACTGATTTAACAAATACACTGGGTTCACAGATTAATCCGCTTTAATCCAAAGAAGTCCCTTCAGAAAAATTCCCAGAAGTATATACTCACAATTTCAGATCTCTCTCCAGAAGTAGCAGTCCCCTTTTCTAGTCTTTCAAGACCTATGCATCTCTGCCCTTAGGTTTGCTGCCATACTAGCGAAGTGTCCTCTCAAACGCTACATTTCCTCTTTGATTTCCAGGAATCAGTGCTGGAGTTCCCCTGATCCCATCACTGTTCTGTTCTCAGCATCTGAGTCACTCTCCTTACTGCTGTTCTCTGTTGCCACACGGCGCCTTGTTGAGTCCCCCTGCGCCATCTTAGCCACTTCTTTCTGGGGAGTTGCGTACCTCTCATAGGTAAAGTCTTTTAAATTGAGGGGTTTCATTTTACCACCTATATGGCATTAGGACTGTGGGTGGGTTACCACACACATTACACCAGCGAGACTAAGAAAAGCACGCAAAAAGTAAGCTTTATTGTCAGGGGGATGACGGAGCTCAAAAGTCACACCATCATTCTTCCCAGTGACATCACTTCCTCTCCCCTTTGTTTCTAAGCTATTTGAATGTGCAGTTCACTGCTGTTTTGACTTTCTCTCCTCTCAAGCCCTTCTGGATCCATTGCAATCTGCCTTTGGTCCTCTACATTCTACTGAAACTGCTTTTGCCAAAGACTTTTTCCTGACCATATCGAAGGGCCTTGACTCAATCCTCATCCTTCTTGACCTTTCTTATGCTTTTGACACTGTTGACCATGACCTTCTCCTCAAAAACATGCCATTGCTTGGTTTTAAGGGCTCTTTTCTATCCTGGTTCCCTTTTTTCTCCCACCATACTTTGTTTTTGTTCTGGTGGATCCTCCTCTCAGTTGGTGTATTCCCAGGGTCTGTCTTGGGACCACTCCTTTTCTCTCTCTCCAGTTCTTTGGTGCACTCATCTGCTCTCATGGTTTTCAGTGCCATCTTTATACTGATGACTCTCTGATCTCTCTCTCCACAACTGAAATCTCTCTGGGAATCCGAGCCCATATCTCTGCCTGCCTATCTGACACTGTTGTCTGTCACTACCATTTGAAATTCAACATGGCCAAAGCCAAGCTTCTTATCTTCCTCCTAAACCCACCTCCCCCCCTTCCTCCTTTCTCTGTTTCTGTTGATAATGCTCTACTTCTCCCTGTTTCCTCGTCTCACAACCTCGGGGTCATCTTTCTCTCCTCCCTCTCCTTCTCCACACACATCTAACTGACAGCTAAAACCTGTCATTTCTTTCTCTATTAGATCAGCAAAATTCACCCTTCCTTTCTGAACACACTGCTAATACACTTATCCAATCTTTAGTTATCTCCTGTCTAGACTATTGTATCCTCCTCCTTGCTGGTCTCCCTCGGAATCATCTCTCATCCCTTCAATCTGTTCAAAATTCAGCTGCATGGCTAATCTTCTGATAGTCTCGCTATGCTCATATAACCCCTCTTCTTAAGTTACCTCATTGGCTCCCTATCTGTTTCCGTTTCCAAACTTCTCCTTCTGACCTATAAGTACATTTATTCTTCTGCTCTTTGCTACCTTTCCTTTCTTATCTCTCCCTACAGTCGTCCTCGGGAACTCCGCTCTTCTGGCAGATCTGTCTGTGTCCTTCTCTTTTACTGCCAACTCCAGACTTTGATCTTTCCATCTTGCTGCTTCTTATGCCTGGACAAACTACCCGAGTCAGTACATCAGGCCTTATCTCTGGTCCTTTTCAAATCTAGGCAAAAAACTCACCTCTTTGAGGCTGCTGATCCACATAGTCTCCTGCTTTCCAACTATGTGTTTCCTTACCATTCCCCTAGACATATCCTAGTCCCCGGCTATTGTGTTGTCTATCTTGACTAGATTATAAGCTCTGATGAGCAGGGACCATCTCTTACATGTTTCTGTGCAGTGCTGCGTATGCCTTGTAGTGCTATACAATGATCAGTAGTAGAAGTAGTAGCAAGGAAGGGAGCATGCTAAATTGCAGAAGGGTTGTGTGGGAGAGGTGATGTATGCCTCTGCTGGAGAATGGCATGCTGGAGTGGTGATTCTAACAGGGAAAAACACTTCATGGAAGGTACAGAATGTGGTAAAGGACCCAAGTGGGAGATTTGTCTTGATAGGAAGTGGTATTATGCAGCATGTATGCTTGAATGATAAGGATATGCATTTCTTTCAAAAGTTAATTAGGCCATAATTGAGATATAGCTCCATGCCTGTGATGCTGGGGGGAGATTTTGAATTGTGTTATGTATCTGACAATGGACCACTCCTCCATTTCACGTGGAATTCAAGAGTGTGTGTAGGGGCTTATGCTGTCTGATCTAGGGGCGTAGCCAAAGGGGAACCTTGGGGGCCTAGGCCCCCTCACATTTGGCTCAGGCCCCCACCCCAACTGCCATGCATCACATCACTAACATTAGGAGCTGCATGGTGCTGTTACTGTGAAGAGGTTAGGGCAGTGGGAGCCTTTCTGCAGCTCACAGCAAGTCAGTCTCGTGGTCATAGTTGCAGCATATATAGATCGCTTACTCGCATCTGCCTCCCCCCAATCCCATCAGGCATTGCCTAAAACCAACCAAATGCCACACTCTACTGGTCTGTCCCCTCAACAGCGGGACATGTGCATCGGAAGGGTGGGACCAGCAGAGTCTTGCAGAGTGCTTCAGCATGAGGATTTGTATCATGTTTTTTGTTTTGTTTTAGCAACAGGACCATGAGATATGGGGAGAGGCTATGGAGGAGAGATGCTCAACAGGGAGGAAGGAAGGGAGAGAGAGATTGAAATGGTGGAACAAGTGTGGCCCATGAGGGAAGAGGGAGAAAGGAGGGGACAGAGTCAAGGAGGGAATAGAAGACAGAGGGGAGATGCTGAATGGGGAAGGGGAGAGACAAGGAGGATGAGGATGGGAGAAGGGGCAGACTTTGAAAGATGTTGGATATTGGAGAAGGGACAGATGGTAGGTTTGGGGGCTGAGTTGGGAGAAGGGTTTTATGCTGGGGTTGGGAGAAAAGGGCTAGGGCTGGGAGAAGGAGGCAGTTGCTGGAGGATGGCAGTGAGAGAATGGATTGAGGCTAGGAAAGTGAAAAGGAAGAGGAGGATAGACACAGAGGGGGAGGGGGGATAAAGCACAGACATATGTAACAGAAGGCGGAGATGGAGGAGCAGAGGGAATGATGCTGGGGCAAGAAGGAGGAAAGACAGGGTAAAGGAATATTAGAAAAAGAAGTAGGTGGGTGGATGTTAGAAACATAGAAACAGAAAAATGACGACAGAAAAAGACCACATGGCCTATCCAGTCTGTCCTTCCATAGAACGCCTGTTCTATGTAAAACCAAACAGCTTGTTGTTATGGTCATTGTGTTATAATGTAAACCACGCTGATACCGAAGAGTGTGGTATATAAGAAATTGTAATAAATAATAAATAAATAAATATCATCAACTACAACAGTTCCCTTTTTTCCTTTAGAAATCTTCTAAACAGTCCCATGCCTTTTGAATTCAGATACTGTCCTCATCTCTACCACCTCCACTGGGAGACTATTCCACGTAAGGAAATATTTCCGCATATCACTCCTGAATCTATCCCCGTTCACCCTCATCCCATGTCCCCTCTTAGCAGAACTTGCTTTCAATCAAAAAAGGCTCTCCCCCCTGTGCATTTATGCCATGGAGGTACGTCTCAATCATATCACCTCTATTCCGCCTTTCCTCTAAGGTGTACATATTAAGATCCTTAAGTCTGTCCTCATATGCTTTATAATGAAGACCACTAACCATTTTAGTAGCCACCCTCTGTACTGACTCCAGCCTGTTTATATCCTGTTGAAGGTGCAGTCTCCAGAATTGCACACAATACTCCAAATGAGGTTGCACCAAATACTTATACAGAGACACTATCACCTCCTTTTTTCTGCTAGCCATTCCTCTCCCTATGCACCCAAGCATCCTTCTGGCTTTTGCTGTCACCTTTTCTACCTGTTTAGCTACTTTAAGATCATCAGACACAACCACACAGAGGGTATGAGGGAAGACATAGGGGGAGGATAAATGCTAGAATTGGGGGAAGGGCAGAGCTGTTGCAAATGGGAGAAAGAGGCAGAGGGATAAGAATAGGGTGAGAAACAAAGGAAGGGGACGGTTTTTTGAAGCAGGTTATAAAAGGTGGAAATGAGGAAGTAAAAAGGAGAATGGGAGCCTGGATTAGGGGATAAGACATAAGAAAGAGTGTAGAGGTGGAGAGGGAAGGAACTGGAGAGGCAGAGGTAGATGAGGTTGAGAAGAGGATGGGTAGAGGGTGAAAATGAGGGACTAGAAGTTAGCTGAAAGGCAAAAATTGAAGGCTGGCAAAGGAATTAGAGACAAAGGTGGAAATAGGAGGATTAGAAAGATGAGCATGGGAAGTGGAGGGAGACAGTCTGTCATTTAACCCAGCAGGCACCAGAATTGCAAGCATCTAGCACCATAGCCAGCACTTCCTGGTGCTGATCTCACAAGATCAGCATCAGTCCCTGCTTGCTCACAAAAACAAAAGCACCATTTAGACTGCTGTACTGGCGTTGCTGCGTTAAATGAGGGGCTGACCAATGGACTGTGGGATGACTCCTGCTACTACTCCTGCTCATGGTGATGGCAGCGCTGTCCATGATGGTAGAGGAGAATATGCAGGGAGGGTTATGCGAAGCTGTGGGCAGATGCAGGGGATAAAGAAGGGGAGCAGCAGAAGGAATGGATGCTGGGAAAGGGGAGATACTAAGGCAAAAGTAAGGATACTGGAGAAGTGGGAAAGGGATCAGGAGAACATGTTCTGGGGATATAAGGTTGAGTACATAGCAGGGAGGGATCTAAGAGATTGATAGAAGAGCTAGAAGATGACAGACTAAAAAATTGGGGAAGAGAATGAGGACTCAGGGTTTGGGTGGCGATTGATTGGGTATGAGATTTGGAGGTTAAGCAATTGGTGGTTCTGTGAGTAGGGCTGTGTTGCATGAGCCGTGAAGTGCATGAGAGAGTGAATAAAGGTAGGAAGGATCAGGAGTGGTTGGGAGGTAATAGAAAGGGACAGGAGACTGTGAATGGAGTGAGAGACAAGGAGGAATGGGAAGGGTAAAGAGAATGGGGGAAGGAGGAGCAAAATCATCTATGGAGAGACAGAGAAATGGAAAAATGAAACAAAACAATGAAAGATTCTTGTCATAGAAAAATGGAGGAAAGAAGAAAGACAAAGGAAGAAGAAACAGAAAATGGAACAGAGACCCAGGAAAAGAACTTAGGTAAAGATCAATAAGGAGAAAGTGAAAAAAGAAGCCAGGACCCATAAAAAGATCAGATAACAAAAATACCAAAAAGGTATTTTATTTCAGGCTTTTAGTTTTTGGAATATATCAGCTTTGGGAATATGCAGTCTATATGTCTTTTGTAGGACAATATGCATTCCTTCTTCAGTGTTCCCCTGCTGAAGAATCTGGTTTCAATTTTTATATGCATGCTTCCGTTTCTAATTTGTATTCTCTTATTCTGTATGTGATGAAGATCCGCCTGTCTTCTGAACTTGAAGTATTCTGCTAGTATGTAGATTCTGTATGGAAAACGGTAGCAATCCATCTTGTTTTGTTTTTTTCCAGTATGAGATGTTGGTGTTCTTGGGCCTGTTGCAATTTTAAACAATGGTTTTTCCTAGGAAGGGTTGATATTGTTTGAATCTTGGGGGTGAGTGCTTTTATGGTACGGTAAAGTTCTGCTTTTTTGTTTTTTTGTTTTTGCAGGGATCTGTGTTACTTCAGGGATTGCCTTGCAGTAGAGCTTGTGTTGTTGTTACTGAGGTAACATCAGAAGTTGAATATAATGTTTTCATATGTTGAGCTGTAAAGTGATGCATTCCAGTTCTGCTGTGCACCCGTTGTACATATTTTATTCTTATGATTATCATGATATTGATGTTTTAATGTAGTTATTTTGTTTTCTGCCTTGAGCGTTCTAGAAAAGGGACTTAAAGAAAATATCAGTGTGTTGTTTATATTACGATTGAATCTGATGTGTCTATAATGTAAGTGCTTGAAACAATTGAGTTTTAAATATTTAAAATCATTGTCCATGATACATGACAGCTGTTGCAGAATATTTAGAAATCCATTGTCAGGTGCTCTGAAAGGCACAATTTATTGATAAAAGTATAACTAGCATGGTTTAGACCAGGGGTCTCAAACTCCAGTCCTGGAGGGCCGCAAACCAGTCAGGTTTTCAGGGTATCCCTAATGAATATCTCATGCATATTCATTAGGGATACCCTGAAAACCTGACTGGTTTGCGGCCTTCCAGGACTGGAGTTTGAGACCCCTGGTTTAGACTGATATGGCTAGTGCCCCCCTAGGTTAGCTTTGGTCATTCCCCCCCCCCAAAAAAAAGAAAAGCAGTTCTGGCTATGCCACTGGTGTGATCTATTAGGACTTAGAGACTCTTGGCGGGTCCTTCATCCAAATGAGAGACTGCACTCATGTTTCAAGAGCCCATCTGATTCCATATAGATAGGAGAGGTTCTGGGTGGAGATTTTCAGCTTATCTGTTTTTGGATGAGAAATTCCAGGTCTTCGTAAGGCAGAAGTGGGATGAATATCAATCATTTAATGAGGGACACCGGAGCGACCCAAAGTTATTTTGGGAGGCAGGCAGAACTGTTCTCAGAAGCAACATTACTGTGTATGACAGACACCTGGTTGCCTTGGATAAGCAGGCACAAGTGGATAGACTGCATTTGGCAAAAGAACCATCAGAGGTGAGCTGTGAAAAGTTTCAAGCCAGTGGTCTAAGGGGAGTATGTTGTATTATAAGTTGCGTATGTACAGGAATAAACCAGGTAGCTTGCTTTCTTTTCTGACAAAGAGCTGGCCAAGCTTGAGGGTTGTTGCAGTGGTGCCAGATGCACCTTGGGGCACTTGGTGAATTCTAACGAACAAATTTCTTTGATCTTTCAGCAGTTTTTATCAGGTATTAATAGTGCACAAGAAGAAAACCTTGTTCTGTGGAAAGAAGGTTCTAGAGCAAGAGGTCATTTAATGAGGCTCCAAGGTGGTTCACTCTATGTTTATGTTTATTTACTTTATATACCGCTAGCAAGGATATCATAGTGGTTTACATGGAATATAAAACAATACAGAAAGCCGTTGGCAGAAGAAAGAAAGGAAGTTACAATAACGGATAGGAAAGCAAACCAGGAGAGCCATACAATGAGACAGAGGAGAGGAGAAGAGAGAGGGAAAGGGGGAAATGGGTTTACACAGAGGGGTCGGGGAGGTCAAAAGCAAGGGCAAAAAGGTGGGTTTTCAGACTGCTCTTAAAGGTGGTGTGTTGCTGTTCAAGCCGGATGGAAGAGGGGAGGGAGTTCCAGAGGACGGGGCCGATGAAAAAGAAGGCAGAGGAACGTGTGGACTGGAGATGGGCATGTGAAGGGGAAGGCAGATATAAACGATTAAGATGTAGAGATCGTAAGGAGCGGGTAGGGGTGTGAAAGTGGATGAGATTGGCCAGATACTGAGGAGAATGTGTGTAGAGTACGTGATGGACAAGTGTGAGAATCTTGAAGTGGATGCAGAATGTGATCACGAGGAAAAGAATGGAAGATAAGCCGAGCAGCAGCATTCTGGATACGTTGTAGACAGTGAAGTTGTGTAGAAGAGAGACCAACCAGAACGGAGTTACAAAAGTCAACCCGAGACATGACCAGGGATAGGAGGAGTGTGGCAAGAGCCTGTGCAGTGAGGAAGGGCCGGATAGCGCAAATTTGACGTAAGAAGAAGAATGATGTTTTAGAAATATGAGAGATGTAGTCGCGAAAGGACAGGTCGGAGTCAAAGAAAACGCCCAGGTAACGAAAGGAGGAGACTAGGGGGATTGGAAAGCCAGAAAGGGAGGGTGACACCTGAGGAGGAGGACTACCGCGGGTGAGCCAGATAGCAAGAATTTTTGTAAGATTGAGGTGAAGACAATGAGTAGTAAGCGAGTCGGCCACGGCCGAAAGGCAAGAGTTGAGAGGGGAAAGATCAGGACAGAGGGGAGAGGTGTGGTGCAGAAGGACCAGATCGTCAGCGTAATAAAAAGAAGAGATCCCATGTTGTTGAACCAGTAAGGCAAGTGCTGAGAGAAAGATATTAAAGAGAAGGGGGGCCAATACTGAGCCTTGTGGGACACCGCAGAGAAGGGGAAAAGGCTCGGAGGAGGATACAGGGGTAGATAAAGAGAGAACAGAGCAGGACCTGGAGGAAAGAAAAGAGCGAAACCAGCGAAGAACTGTGCTACAGAGACCCGCTTTGCGTAAGCGGGCCAAGAGAAGAGAGTGATCTACGAGATCAAAAGTAGCAGAGAGGTCCAAGAAAACTGCCACCGAAAAATCACCACGATCGTGAGCAGTATGAAGCTCATTAAGAAAACCCAAAAGAACCGTTTCCACACTGTGGCCAGGATGGAAACTGGACTGGCGAGGGTGAAGAAAGTGGGTAGAGTCAAGATAAGAGGATAACTGAGAGAAAGCAACCTTTTCTAAAATTTAGAAAGAAAGGAGAGGTTGGAGACTGGGCGATAGTGGGCAGGGATCATGGGGTCAAGTGAGGGTTTTTTAAGAAGGGGACGAACCAGAGCGTGTTTCCAAGATTGAGGAAAAACACCCGTGGACAGATTGGAATTGATTATAGTAAGGGCAGGTGGAATGAGAGATAGGGAGGAAGAAAGTAGCCAGGAGGAGGGAATAGGATAGAGAGTGCAAAATGTTTTCTTGGAAGAGGAGATTATTGCGATAAGTTCAGAGGTGGTGATTGTATGGAACGAATGCCAGACGTGGGATAGTTGCGAATCGGGAGGGGGAGAGCAGGGAGGTGGATCGGAGATAGGGGGAGGACAGTGGGGCAGGGATTGTCTAAGGTCAAGTATCTTGGTACTGAAGTAGGTTGCCAGCTGAGAAGGGGAAGGAGAGGAATGGGGGGGGGATGAGGGGGGGGGGCAGAACCAGGCTGAAGGGATGTAAGAAACTGGAGGACTGTGTAAAGGTGATGGGTCTGATTGGGTGCTGAGGAAATAGCAGTTGAAAAGCAGTCACATTTGGCTTTATGGACTTGTGATCGGTAGTGGGCGTGTTCAGACTTGAAACGTGACAGTGTGAAGGGAGAGGGAGCTTTACGCCACAGATGCTCGGCGCGGTGAAGCTGTATGCGGTAGAGATAGAGGCCACTATGATACCATGGTTGGGAGGGGCGGCGAGAGAGTGGACGGGGATGAAGGGGAGCTACATGATGAAGAGCAGTAGAAAGACAAGTAAACCAAGAGGAGGCTTGGGAGGTGGGTGAGAGAAGGGAAAATTCGGAGGGTAGAAGGTCAGATGCAGGGGGAAATTGTTGGAGGGTCAAGGGGGTTATGCGACGAGTACATGGTGGGGAAGTGGAAGGTGGAAGGAGAGAAGATGGTGAGGAGAGAGAGGAGGCAAGAGGTGAAGGGGAACAGTGAAAAGGCAATAATGATCAGTCCAAGGTAAGGGAATGGTATGGAGAGATTGTATGAGGTAGGTAGAGACTGAAGGGGAGAGAAGTAGGTCAAGGGTATGTCCTGCAGAGTGAGTTGGAAGAGAGACGTGTTGAATGAGGGACAAATCGTGAAGAAGAGAAATGAAACAATGATCTCTGGTAGAAGTTGGGAGATCCAAATGTAGGTTGAAATCGCCAGCAATGAGCAGGCAAGGAAAGGTTAGGGATAGATCAGTGATTGATGATAGAAGGGAATCCCAAAGGTCAGGCCGTAAGGCTGGAGGGGAATAAACAAGGAGGAGATGCATGGGAGAAGCAAAATGAAGTTGAGTAACGTCAGGAAGTACTTTTTCACAGAAAGGGTAATACATGGGTGGAACTTTCTTCTAGAGTGGGTGGGTGGATCCTTAATTGCAAAAACACAAAAAGATAGTAGAAGAATTATTTAACAGCTGGGTTTCTCTGGCAAACTGCAAGTACAGATTTGAGGGTTTATTTTTATTAAATTGCTAGCTTTCTGACTGGGAGCTCTTAAAAGGGGTCTAGTGTATTTTTAAAGCAAAGTTACATTCTTTTTGGTGGTTTAGTGGCAATATTTTCTTTAGCAGAGTAGGTTTTAAACTCTAGTAACCTTCTCAGCTTTTGGGAACTTCTGACACCTAATCAGGAGTTAGTGGGCCTGATTAGCCTGTGAATGAACTGAGAGCAGCGAGGCCTGCATAAAAGGCTTCAGAACCCTGCCCTGTTGAGGCATTCCAAACAGGGGCTCTACAGGTCAAACAACGGTAAGGATTTGAGGGTTTATTTTTATTAGATTGCTAGTTCTCTGACTGGGAGCTCTTAAAAGGGTTCTGGTATATTTTTAAAGGAAAGTTACATTCTATTTGGTGGTTTAGTAGCAATATTTTCTTTAGCAGCAAAAATGCAATGTGTGCCTTTGAGTCAGTCCTGACTCTGGGTGACCCAGAAGCTCCTGGGTTTTCTTGGCAGTATTACTGGAAGTAGATTGCCAGGCCTTTCTTCTGAGACAGTGGAGGGTTAAGTGACTTGCCCAAGGCCACAAGGAGTGCTAGCAGGAATTGAACCCTGGTTGCTTGGTTACTAAGCCAGTGCTTGAACCACTAGGCTACTCCTCCACTCCTTTAGCAGAGTAGGTTTTAAACTCTAGTAACCTTCTCAGCTTTTGGGAACTGCTGTCACCTAATCACCTCAGGGGAAAATACAGTATTGGAATAGCAAAGATTCTGATGTAGAATAATCGTTGCTCTCATAAAAAAGCTTACAAGGAACGGCTCTGTATCCAATAACAATCACAATCATTCTACATCAGAATCAGTTGCCTCTTGAATTCTGCCATCATGGCATGCCAATTTTTGCATCTTACAAGATGAATACTTTGTAATTCTTTGCTATTCCAATACTGTATTTTCCCCTGAGGAAGGCGTTTGCCAAAACGCGTTGGAGTATATTAATAAAGCATCTTGTGACCATCACACGCTTCTTGCCCCTTGTGTGTTCCGGAACAAATGATACTGCCAGGTATCCCTCTGAGTGTATCAAAAGTGACTTCATGTCTCTGGGACCGAGGGTGAAGCAGTTAGGTGCACAGGTGGTGTTCTCTTCAATCCTCCCTGTTGAGGGTAAAGGCCAAGGCAGAGAGGCTTGCAACCTGGAGATGAATGCATGGCTGCATGGATGGTGTCATCGAGAGCGTTTTGGTTTCCTGGACCATGGGATGCTGTTCCAAGGGTTGCAGAGCAGAGATGGTATCCATGAAAGGTCAACGCATCTTCAGTAGTAGACTGGCTAATCTACTGAAGAGGGCTTTAAACTAGATTCATTGGGGATGGGTGAAAAAAGCCCCCAGGTAAGTGATGCATTAAATACCTTTATGGAAATGGGTATCAGGGGAAACATCTTTGTTAGTGATATAGCGGAAGGGTTGTCGGGTAAGGTTTACCTTTTTGCGGATGATACCAAAATCTGCAATAGTGTAGACACCCAGGAATGTGTAGATAACATGAGGAGGGATCTAGCTAAGCTAAGCTTGAAGAATGGTCTAGAATCTTGCAGCTGGGATTTAATGTTAAAAAATGTAAGGTCATGCATTTGGGCTGCAGCAATCCAAGGGAGCAATATAGTATGGGGGTAAGGTACTTTTGTCCACTAAAGAAGTGCGGGACCTGGGCGTGGTTGTGTCTAATGATCTTAAAGTAGCTAAACAGGTAGAAAAGGCGACGGCAAAAGCTAGAAGGATGCTTGGGTGCATATGGAGAGGAATGGCTAGGAGAAAAAAAGGAGGTGATAGTGCCTCTTTATAAGTCTTTTGTGCGACCTCATTTGGAGTATAGTGTGCAATTCTGGAGACCACACCTTCAAAAGGATGTGAACAGGATGGAGTCGGTGCAGAGGGTGGCTACTAAAATTGTTAGTGGTCTTCATTATAAAGCATATGAGGACAGACTTAAGGATCTTAATATGTACACCTTAGAGGAAAAGTGGGATAGAGGTGATATGATTGAGATGTTTAAATACCTCCGTGGCATTCAGAGCGCAAAGAAAACCGACCACATCACCCCAATTCTGAAAGACCTACACATACTTCCCCTCGAAGCAGGAACTAAATACAAAGCCATCTTACTTACCCACAAAGCCATCCATCAAACACAGAACACCCAGCTTCGCACACTACTGTCTCGTCCAGCCCACGGCAGAACTACCAGACAAGCCTCCAGCAATTCCCTCACCGTCCCTCACAAAAGAACCAAATGCTCTCAACGGACATGCAATCGAGCCTTTGAACTTGATGCTCCATCCCTATGGAATTCTCTACCGAGCCGTCTCAGAAATAATGCTGATCTACTATCTTTCAGAAAACAGCTAAAAACCATACTTTTCCAAGAATACTTCAATACGACTCCCACCAAAAAGTACACTAACCCCTGATCCCGCCCACCATGAACCTCTGACTCAAAGCACCACTAATCTGTCCATGTCCAATGTCTGTCTCATGTAATGCCGCTTTGACCCGGTGAAAAGCGGGATATAAATACAGTTAAATAAATAAATAAATAAAATAAATAAATGTTCAGGGGGAGAGCCTCTTTCAATTGAAAGCAAGTTCTGCTACGAGGGGACATGGGATGAGGGTGAAGGGGGATAGATTCAGGAGTGATTTGCGGAAATATTTCTTTACGGAAAGAGTGGTGGATCCATGGAATAGTCTCCCATTGGAGGTGGTAGAGATGAGGACAATATCTGAATTCAAAAAAGCATGGGACAAACACAGAGGATTTCTAAAGGAAAAAAGGGGACTGTTGTAGTTGTTGATATGGAAGGACAGACTAGATAGGCCATGTGGTCTTTTTCTGTCGTCATATTTCTATGTTTCTATGTTGCTATGTTACAGTATTAATTAGAAGTCCAAGCAGCAGCACAGGTGCCCACCTAGCTAAGTTTGTCTGGTAGTCTGTAAGTACTGTACAAGCAAAAAGAGAAGTCTACTTCTACTACTAGTATTGAGCATTTGTATAGCACTACAAGTCGTACGCAGCGCTGCACAGACATGTAAGAGACAGTCGCTGCTCATCGGAGCTTACAATCTTGTGTCATGGTCCAGGGCAGAATAGACCAGAGGAAATGCAGGAAAAGGCTCGGGGGAGTTTTAAAAGGCACACTGAGAAGCACATGGCTAGGGGTTGCCATGAGCAACAAAGGAAAACACAAGCTCATGCTGCAGCAAAACACCCAGAGAGAGCATTACGTAAGGGCTCATTAGTAAGGCAGAAACAGCTGCAGGAGGTTAGCCCAATGTAAGTCTCAAGCTATGACGCAGTTAAAATAGGGCCAGCTTTGAGCACAGAGAACGAGAGGAGGAGGAAGGAAACCACCAGCAGATACACAGGAAGCAGATACACGAGGAGCACAACAGGAAGCTCAGCTAAAGGCACGAGGAAAGAAGGAAGTTACTACACCAGCCCAGAAGCAGTTGACAGAACTGTAGGATACAGAAAGACTGCAACTAGCAGAAAAGCCATTGCCAGAAACCAAGGCAGAGGAAGGGATAGAGAGAGATCCCAGGAGCCATACCGGAGTGTTTCTGAAGAAGAATCTATCTGCTCTGAAGGAGAGTTTGCCCCAGAAGAATTCTCTCAGGTCAGTGTTTTAAACCAGGGCTACAATAAGGAAAAGCCTGGCTGTGAGCTGACTAGAATTGCTTATAGCAAACCGAGGGAGAGAGAGATAGATAACAGGCTTAGCAGTCACACTTCTAAGCAAACAAACTGACGCTGGGCTGGGAAGCACCCTGGTGAATGGAATAGAGGGGCCTTGGAATTCCTGTCTAGAGATCTGAGAGGGAAAGATCCTGTGAGGGCAGAAGCCAGACTCTATGGTAACCAGCCTTTCCTCACTGATAGAAATGAGAGCAGCTTCAGCTATGAAGAAAGAGAGTTAAATGCTTGCCAGAGAAGTTACAGCCCTGAGCAAGTTTGCACAGAAGAAAGTCCTGAAGATATGGATTATGAATGTTGTGCTGATACTGATAATTGCTCTAGAATGGACTGTACACTAGTTCTTTCAGACGCTATAACCTCTTTTTGCTGAAGGGCCGTTCCCATTGAAATCTGTGCAGGTGACACTGATTTCAACAGCACAGTTCTTCTGAAAAGTAAGAAAACTGTTTTCCTGTTTTGTTTGTTTAAGCTGAAGAGAAGCATTTTTGTTATCCTTACTGATCCTTTTGTGTTACCAGAAAAATATGGTTTATTTCCTTTTTGTAACATTGATGCAAGAATTCTCCCGGGACGGGAAATAAAACCTCTTGAAAGCTTAGTCTCTCACTCACAACTACTTTCTTATTGACTGGCTATTGGGACACACAAACCCAGGGGACATTATAAAGTCCCTGCTTGAAATAAGAGGACCCCACTGCACATCTCCAGCCTTCCACCACAGGGGCCTGGGGAGTCGGTGACAAAGTGGCGACGTCTGCAGGATTTTTGCATAAGACAGCAAAAGGAATAAGCACAGAGGATTACAGTCTGCAAGGAAAAAAAAACATCTTAAAGGAGAAGCACTGTCAAGCAGGTTCCTGCCACCAAGAGCTGACCAGAAAAGAAACTTTCTCATAGGCTGACCCCTGCCAGGAGACTCAGGTAAAGGGTACCTAGGCCTGTGCAGGGAGGATAAGAGTGAGAAAGAGGGTGTTGGTGGGCAGAGGGAAGACGGTGGAAAAAAGGAAAAAAAATATATATATACATAGAAGTGGCGGTATCACACTTGGTTTGGTTTTTTTCTTGTTTCTCCCACAGGTACATCAGTGAAAGATGGAGCCTCAAGATGTAGCCCACTGGATGAAGGAGCAGTGGGATAAGCAGGTCAAGCTCATCCACTTTCTACAGGAGCAGACCACGCAGACTATACAAGCACAGCAGAAGCCATTGATTGAGGCCATAGAAGCTTTACTGAAGAAACCAGCGGACACTGGAGCGGATATCCCCATGACATTGCAAGCTGCAGGAATGAGGTCGTATGAGGCTTTTTCTTTAAGGCCATTACAGCCTCAGGATAACCTGGACGACTATTTGGACGCTTTCGAGCGTATAGCCACTACTCTAAAATGGCCAGAAGAGCAATGGGCCATTCGGTTCGCCCTATCGCTCTCTGGAGAGGCGCTTTCGGCCTATAAGTCCATGCCTGCGGAGTTAGCCTCTAACTATCTTGAGGTCAAAAAGGCCGTAAAAGATAGGTTAGGGCTTACCCCTCTTCATTACCAGAGAATGTTGAGAGAGGCAGTGATTAAGCCCCAGGAAACTCCTAAAGCCCTAGCACAAAGATTAAAGAGTCTAGCAGGAAAATGGTTGTTAACAGAAGGTGCAACAATGGAAACAGTCATAGATAAAATTGTTTTGGAACAATTTCTACAGGCTGTTCCCAGCGGGCTAAAAACTTTCCTTTCCCTCCAGCAGTGCCAGACCTTGGAGGATGCAGCTACTCTGGCAGAGCGATACTTCGCTGCTGAGAGAACTGACACCTCGGGGCATGGTATCTGGCTAGCAGCAGGGAGAAGGAAAGAGAATAGGAAAGGAAAGTATGTACATGATAGGATGTATAACCCTGCAGTAGTAAATGTTAATGTCTCTGATGATGTTCATTCCATGCCTAAGGGTAAATGTTTCAGGTGTGGAAAGGCTGGGCATTACCAAAGATCCTGTACCGAACGGATGGTTTTGATGACAGGGACAGAGGAAGCGGAGAAGGATGAATACCGCATACAAGTACAAGTGGAAGGTATATATACCTTAGCGCTACTTGACTCGGGGGCTGACCAGAGTCTGATTTCCAAAGAACTCTGGGAGCTCATAGAGGAGAACCGTTAGTCGCCCCCGAGTCGAGCAGACAGTCATGTGAAGGTCAAATGTGTGCACGGCACGTTTGTTCCTTATCCTTTACACAAAGCTGTCATAAAAGGTTTAGGCACCACTGAAGTGATGAAAATGGCTATAGTTCCAAAACTCCCAGATGATGTAGTTTTAGGAAAAGATTGGCCTCCTTTACACTATAAGTTAGAAAAAGAGTGGGCTATTAAGTTGGGGCTAATATCCACTCGCTCTCAGGCAGGACCCTCAAAGGATGGGGGAGGGTCACATGAGCACACTAAGGACCCGGAAGGGGAAGAGAATGTTCCAAAAGGGGATCCAAAAGAGAAAGACACTCAAAGGGAGGACCCAGAGGAGGAAGAGTTAGTTACTCTCCCTAGCCACGAGGATATAATACATCCCTCTGAGAAAATAGAGAGGAAAGAGAAAGCTAAAAAGCGCAAGGAAAGACAAGCTAGAACCCGGGGGAGGGCCGAACTTGAAGGTTCCATAGGGTTACCATGGGTACCAGCGGAGGTGGTGAAAAAATTTCCCTCCTTTCCCATGGAGCAAAGGGCTGACCCAGCGCTGAAGAAGGCATTCGAATGGGCAAAAGAGGTTAGACAGAACCTACCCAGGTTTTTCTTAGAGGATGACCTCCTATATAGAGAGTCTATAAATCCCCATAATGATGCTGTGCGAAAACAACTAGTAGTTCCCGTGACTTTTAAAGCCAGTGTTTTAAGATTGGCCCATGATCATCCGGTGGGGTGTCATAAGGGGGTTCAGGGTACGCTGGACCAAATCTTAACTAGGTTTTATTGGCCAGGGATTTTTAAAGAGACGCGACAGTACTGTGAGGCTTGTCCAAGCTGTCAAAGGGTGACGGTTGCGAAGCCTAAGGCAGTGCCAATGGTCTTGACCCCTACGATAGCAACTCCTATTAAGAGATTGGGTATGGACATCATTGGACCTCTGGTGAAAACGCCGAGAGGATTTAAGTATATCTTAGTTGTGGTTGACCATGCCACCCGGTTCCCTTGGGCCATTCCCTTGCAGAACACGTCAGCTAGGTTGATAGCTCTAGAGTTAATTAAACTCTTTTGTGAAGTAGGTTTCCCTAGGGAAGTCCTGACTGATCAGGGGAGCAATTTTCTCTCACGACATCTGGCCATGGTTTGGGAAGCCTTTGGCATTCGCCACATCAAAACATCTGCTTACCATCCCCAATCGAACGGACTGGTGGAACGTACAAACCAGTCGATTAAGCAGCTATTACGCAGGGGTCTGACGAAAAAAGAAATGCAAGAGTGGGATACGTTACTCCCGTTCACATTGTATGCTTGCAGGGAGCGCATACAGACGTCCCTGGGGATATCCCCATACGAGTTATTGTTTGGCCGTACTCCAAGAGGTATCTTGGATATTTTGCACGAGCAATGGGTGGAGCCAACCATACAGGAGGTAGGGGTACCCCAAATTCTCAAAGAATTAAGGCAGCACTTGGAAAGAACCGCTAGAGCCTCTAGAGAAAATCTACAGGCTAGTAAGAATAAACAAAAGTGATATTATGATAAGGGCACCAAGCAGCGACACCTAAAAATTGGTGATAAGGTCTTGATCCAGGTATCCGACCCCGGACCAAAATTTGAGTCCAGGTGGAGGGGCCCGGGAACAGTGGTAGGGAAGGTTGGCCCTGTGTCTTATAAAGTGGAAAATGAGAGGGGCCGCCAACAGACATACCACATTAACGTCCTTAAATTGTGGAAGGAACGGTCTGCCATGGCTAGTTTAGTCACACTGATATACCAAGATAGACCCCAGAGACTGGAGCCTAGAGGTAGGTCTCAAAAAGGTATTCCCAGCTGTCAGGTAAGGACTGCAGCCAGGAATAGTTTAAGGGGGGGGGGGGGGATTTGTCATGGTCCAGGGCAGAATAGACCAGAGGAAATGCAGGAAAAGGCTCGGGGGAGTTTTAAAAGGCACACTGAGAAGCACATGGCTAGGGGTTGCCATGAGCAACAAAGGAAAACACAAGCTCATGCTGCAGCAAAACACCTAGAGAGAGCATTACGTAAGGGCTCATTAGTAAGGCAGAAACAGCTGCAGGAAGTTAGCCCAATGGAAGTCTCAAGCTATGACGCAGTTAAAATAGGGCCAGCTTTGAGCACAGAGAACGAGAGGAGGAGGAAGGAAACCACCAGCAGATACACAGGAAGCAGATACATGAGGAGCACAACAGGAAGCTCAGCTAAAGGCACGAGGAAAGAAGGAAGTTACTACACCAGCCCAGAAGCAGTTGACAGAACTGTAGGATACAGAAAGACTGCAACTAGCAGAAAAGCCATTGCCAGAAACCAAGGCAGAGGAAGGGATAGAGAGAGATCCCAGGAGCCATACCGGAGTGTTTCTGAAGAAGAATCTATCTGCTCTGAAGGAGAGTTTGCCCCAGAAGAATTCTCTCAGGTCAGTGTTTTAAACCAGGGCTACAATAAGGAAAAGCCTGGCTGTGAGCTGACGAGAATTGCTTATAGCAATCCGAGGGAGAGAGAGATAGATAACAGGCTTAGCAGTCACACTTCTAAGCAAACAAACCGACGCTGGGCTGGGAAGCACCCTGGTGAATGGAATAGAGGGGCCCTGGAATTCCTGTCTAGAGATCTGAGAGGGAAAGATCCTGTGAGGGCAGAAGCCAGACTCTATGGTAACCAGCCTTTCCTCACTGATAGAAATGAGAGCAGCTTCAGCTATGAAGAAAGAGAGTTAAATGCTTGCCAGAGAAGTTACAGCCCTGAGCAAGTTTGCACAGAAGAAAGTCCTGAAGATATGGATTATGAATGTTGTGCTGATACTGATAATTGCTCTAGAATGGACTGTACACTAGTTCTTTCAGACGCTATAACCTCTTTTTGCTGAAGGGCCGTTCCCATTGAAATCTGTGCAGGTGGCACTGATTTCAACAGCACAGTTCTTCTGAAAAGTAAGAAAACTGTTTTCCTGTTTTGTTTGTTTAAGCTGAAGAGAAGCATTTTTGTTATCCTTACTGATCCTTTTGTGTTACCAGAAAAATATGGTTTATTTCCTTATTGTAACATTGATGCAAGAATTCTCCCGGGACGGGAAATAAAACCTCTTGAAAGCTTAGTCTCTCGCTCACAACTACTTTCTTATTGACTGGCTATTGGGACACACAAACCCAGGGGACATTATAAAGTCCCTGCTTGAAATAAGAGGACCCCACTGCACATCTCCAGCCTTCCACCACAGGGGCCTGGGGAGTCAGTGACACTTGTCAAGAAAGACAACACAGAAGGTGTAGACAGGGATAAAACAAGGAGGAAAGGAAAAGAAAAAAGGAGATCAGGTGTGTCAAGATCCAAAAGCAGCAATGAAGAGGTGAGTTTTCAGCCTGGATTTGAAAAGGGTCAGGGCAAGGTGCCTGGCGTACAGACACAGGTAGTTTGTTCCAGGCGTAAGGTGCAGCAAGGTGAAAGGAGCGAAGTCTGGAGTTAGCAATAGAAGAGAAGGGCACAGATAGAAGGAGTTTGCCAGAAGAGCGTAGTTCCCGAGGGGGTTTGTAAGGAGAGATAAGAGAAGAAAGGTACTGAGGAGCTGCAGAGTGAATGCATTTATAGGTCAGTAGAAGTTTGAACTGGATGCGGAAATGGATAGGGAGCCAATGAAGTGACTTGAGAAGAGGGGTAATATGGGCATGACGAGGCTGGAGGAAGATTAGCCGTGCAGCAGAGTGCTGAACAGATTGAAGGGGAGAAAGATGATTCAAAGGAAGACCAGCAAGGAGTAGGTTACAGTAGTCAAGACGGGAGGTGATTAAGGAGTGGATAACTGTCTTAGTAGTGTGTTCAGAAAGGAATGGGCCAATTTTGTTGATGTTATGGAGATGAATCAGATGAATGTGTAGGGAGAAGGAGAGAGACGAGTCAAAGACAACCCCAAGATTGCGAGCCGAGGAAACAGGAAGGAGTAGAGTTATCCACAGAGACTGAGAAAGGAGGAAGAGGAGAGGAGATTTTAGGGGGAAAGTAAGAAGTTCAAAATTTCCTCTCCTCTTCGTCCTTTCTCACTTAGCTGTGTCTGCCCTGAAGATACATGTTCCTCTTGCTGACTGAATTGGTGATAGAGTATAGTAAGGAAAGACCTAGGATTCTGGATATTCTGGTAATGACACTTTTATGGCAATTTTTATTTAGCTTACACCTTTCCGGTAGCAGCTTAAAGTGAGATACATTCAGATACTGTAAATATTTTCCTGTCCCTGGAGGGCTTACAGTCTAAGTTTGTAATTGAGGCAATAGAGGGTTAAGTAACTTGCTCTTATGACACAAGGAGAACCAACGGGATTTGGACCCTGGCTTCTCTGGTCCCCAGCCCACTGCTCAAACCACTAAGCTACTCTTTCACTTTGTTGGAGCTGTTAACTGTCTCAATTATTGTGTGATCTTGTGCTTGGACATGGACAGATGGGATGCTAGGGAGAACTTAAGAAAGGGGATCTTTCATGTTTTGCTACCCTGGAGTGTGGAGTACAATGGAGAACGTTGTCAAACTATCCTGGGAAAGGAGTGATATCCTGTAAGTGATCATGCTATCAGAGTGATTTTATAAACCATTTTCCCACATAAAGCAGTGTTTTACTTGTTTAAATGGAGTCTTATAAAATGAAGTCAAGCCTGAAAGTGGCCTCAGTGCAAATTGGTGTGTGCTTCTACAGTAGACGTGCACAGGACTGGAATTTGAAAAGAGCGTAACCTAGGCATAACTGCTGCAGGATTTAGTAACAGACACCTATGTATTTTTATAAAATTGGCTTCAAACAGGCACTTTTTGACCTCTAAACCTCAGCACTCTAGTTATAAAATTACCCCCAATATGACTGGCAGGAGAGATATATGCTTGGTGATGTGGACACTGGATAGATCAATTTATCTTTGTCTACTATTAACTTCTATTATATGTTACAATGTAAGCTCTTCCCTTCCTAGTCCATCCTCAATACTATTTCTTACTCTCTCTGGTCCTTCACCGCCAGTTTCTCCTCTTCAGCTCATGCATACTACTTTATCTACTCTGCCAGCCCATCTAAACCACATTCTGCCCCTCCCCTCCATTTGGCGCATCCATACCACATACTTCCCTCTCACACACACAGCCATTCTCCATCTTAGTCCCTAGCTCACCCCTATCATACTGCGTTTCTCTGATATTCCCCTTGCTTATTCTCATCACACCTTCCTCTTTGCTTCTTTCTCTTTTCTACTCCTTTTTTCTTGTACTCTCTCCCTTCACCTCTTATTATGGCTATTCTGCCTTCTCCAATCTGAAGCTGAAGCTGCCACTCTCTGTCCCTCTCTGTCCCCTAGCTCACTCCAGCCAGTGCAACTACTGCTGTCTCTCCAGCTGGCTTCTGAAAGAGGAAGTATGTGGGCAGGAGATGGGGAAGCACAGAGACCATAAGCACGTACGTATGTTCTTCCCTGAGCCTAGAGTCAGCGTTAGGTGGTATCAAACAGCAATTTCCCTGGATCAAACAGCAATTTCCCTGGGCTGCCATGCTACAGGGGTTCCCAAACCTTCCTCAAGCGGAAGAAGATAGTCTGCAGATGGGATTTGGGGGTCCCCACCCCAGTTTTTGCCCTGGGTCCCTGCATGTCCAACACCGACCCTGCATGTTGATGCAGTATAGCGGGAAGATGAGGTCCAGGCTCTGACACTTGCAAGCTCAGCAGTCAGGTTCTGCTGTCTGGAAAACCTGAGGCTGCTGGTGATAGGAAGTGAAGATAGCCCAGGGGTGTTGCTGAAGAACAGGGAGACTTGCACTGTCCGCATGCAGGTCAATGCTTCTACCAAGCTTGCTAGTGCTGCATCAAAGAAAGGTATAACAAAGGGTACGGTTGATACAATTTTTGTTAACAAGGGTAGTTAGGAAAAAAGGAAACAAAAAAGCAAAATAAGGTAATGCCTTTTTAATGGACTAATTTTAATACATTCTAGGACTAGCTTTCAAAGGCTAAAATCTTCTTCAGGTCAGGCCAGGTTTTAACCTTCGAAAGCTAGTTCTAAAATGTATTAAGATAGTCCAATAAAAGGTTATCACCTTATTTTCCTTATTTGTGTTTCCTTTTTTTTCCCTATCTTTAAACACAGCAACCACACTACTTTGTCCAGGATGTTAACAAGCATAAATTCCTTCTGTTTATACTCAGCTCAAGCCCAACATATTGTCTGACAGTATGTGATTACTCAAGTGGCTTATAAATTAATTTGCTAAATGTTTTGAAGATTTGTGCATCGTACCCTAATACTATTGATTTAGGGAAGGGGTGCCTGGTTACCGATTTGGGAGCTTGAGAGAGAAGCAAACTTTTATAAAGTTTATTTATAAGTAAAGTATTTGCATCTTACTAGTGACCATTACTTCTACTGAACATTTGTATAGTGCTACAAGATGTACACAGTGCTGCACAGTCCCTGCTCATCAGAGCTTACAATCTAGTCAAGACAGACAACTCAGTAGCTGCAGACATGGGCTACATCTAGGGGGAATGGTAAGGAAACACAAAGGAGATCAGGTGAGTCAGGATCCAAAAGCGGCAGCGAAGAGGTGAGTTTTCAACCTGGATTTGAAAAGGGTCAGAGAAGCCGCCTGACATACAGACTCGGGTAGTTTGTTCCAGGCATAAGGAGCAGCAAGGTGAAAGGAGTGAAGTCTGGAGTTAGCAATAGAAGAGAAGGGCACAGATATGCACATCAGGGACTAATTGATCCCCTAATAACTCAGCAAGGGGGATTTAGTACTTGAAAGATCACTCAGCTGACAATAAGAAATCTCAAATGAAGCTACTTTTGTACACTGCTGCTGCTGGAGATAGTGGTACAAGCTAGTGCTACCCTTGATTATTTGGCTAAGGATGGCAAACAAGAAGGCTCAGGAGTGGAGAGGTACTGTGTACTGTGAATGCCACCTGTCTTGTACACCACACACCAGTTCTCATGTTCCAGATCGCATGCTGGTAGGTCAACGATCATGGCAGGTATACAGTCAGCACTGGGGAAGAGATGCGATTGCTTTCTACTCCAGCTAGAGCCTGCCCTGCTGCCTAGGGCGGTGCACGAATGTGAAGTGTTCTAGATAAACCTCATTCTGCCACCCTCCTCTTTCTTCCTCCATTACCTTCACTGTCTCCCCTCTCTGGGATCTGCAGTGATGGCAATGAGATTAAAACAGCACCGCAGTGCTTACCAAAAACCTCCAGTGCTACGTGCTGTTCATGCAGACTTCTTTTGGCATGGGGGCAGAAGCAGCTGGAGCCATTTCTACTCCTATGCAAACAGGAAGGGACATTCCAGCAGCACTACAGTGGCAGAGATTTCTGGTAAGCACCGCAGTGCTGTTTGAAAGGTATCATTGCTGCTGCAGATCCTGGAGAAGGACAGCAGTGGTGACAATGGGGGCGAGAGCAGAAGAGGTGGCAGGAATGAGGTTTGTCCAGAGTACCTCATACCTTATCTTTACACTGGCCCTGGAAGGAGCTGGCAGCAGTGTTCCTCTTTGCAGCGCCATACCTAGCCCTGTGAGAGCAGTGCAGCCGCACAGGGCGCAAGAAATAGGGACACATTTGGGGCTGCTGATTTTGGTTCCCTCCCCCGACACGCTGCTTACCCTTGCCCCGCTGCAGACGCTTTTAGTGTTGCCTTGGTAGCCGTGGTGGCAGTGGCAACAGCATTATCCAATTGAGAAAAAAAACCCGCGGGTCTTTCCGACTCAGCGCTTGAATGGTTGGTCTGGTCCCTCCTTCCTCTGACATCTGCTTGCATCAGAGGAGGGAGGGACCAGACCAGCCATTCAAGTGAGGAATTACTAAGACCCACGTTTGAATGGCTGGGCTGGTCTCTCCCTCCTCTGACGTGAGCATACATCAGAGGAGGGAGGGATCAGACCTGCAGACAAGCACGGAATCGGAAAGACTCGTCTCTTTTTTTCAGTTGGATGTCACTGCTGCCATCGCCACCACCAAAGCAATCCTACAAGCAGTGGCAGCTGGGCAAGGGCAGGCAGCATGGGGAAGCGCCGTTTGGATAGGGGGGGGGGGTAAGATGGGAAGATGCATGGGGCAAATGACAAACCTGTGATTGAGAGGGGGTAGGGGTGCACCAGAAGTACAATTTGCACATGGAGCATTTATGGCGTGGTATGGCCCTGCCTCTTCTGTGCTGGGGCTGTGTGCACTGGTGCAGTATTCTCCCTAGCACTTGCTGCTCCTTGGTGCCTTCTGCTTGCCAACCCGTTAGTGTTGCTGCCACCACAAGGTAAGTCACTCAGGAGCCCAAGTCAGAGAGCCTTGTGTGCCAGAAATGGCCTATGAGCCCTGTTTTACACCTCTTCTTCATGTCATACCTATGTCTTCTCATTCTCATCTCTCTCCCATTCTGCTTCCTTGGTTCTCGCCTCCCAATTCACTCACCGTTCCCCACCTCATTCTCATTCTCCTTAATTTCTTTCTCTGTTTCTTCTTCTACTCCACTCTCTCCATTTCTCTATCCTCCACACCCCTCCCCCTCCTTCCTTATTTCTCTCTTCCTACTCATCCTCTCCCCGCCTTTCCCTCAGCTCTTCTTATTCCTTCTTATCTCTCTCCTTTCCCCCTTCCTCATACCCCCAATCCTCTTGCTTCCTCCATCTTTCTTCCTTCTACCTTCTCTCCCTCCTTCATTTTCCTCCTCCCTCTCTCTTTCCTTCTCTTTTCTCCCCCCCCAAAAAAACCTTTTACCCTTTAGGAGCAGAGGAGTAGCCTAATGATTATTTCAGCAGTTTAATTACCAGTAAAGAAGGGGTTCAAATCGTAACAATGCTTTTTTAAATTGGCCTCTTTGAAAATTTACTAGGGCTGAATGTCTAAATTTATACTCAAAATTTCACTAAACTTCTAAATTGAGGAGTATAAAAAGTAGGTAGGAACAGGGGTTGAAGGAAAATAAGCTAAGAGCTTAGCATTGATTTTCCGCACTAGGTCTAAATTAAGATGAATTTTCAGCTGAAAAGTTAGGCTCGTACAGTAAGTTTGGCTGAGAGTAGGCCCAAATTTAGGAGCTTAAACGTAACAGCTCAGGGAGCAGTATTCAGATTACGGGATGTTTAAACACCACGGCAGTATCTGGATAATGGATGCCACTAAATATCCATAGTGTGGCCATTATCTGGATAATCTCCACCATTATCCAGATAGTGGTGATCTTTAGCTTCTATCAGGATACTAACTTGGAGCCCAGGATTCAAAACGATTAATGTGATTAGCAGATCTGCTAAACCACATTAACCGTGGTGAACGAGATATTCAGCAGCACTAACATGGTTAGTGCAGCTGAATACGAGTGCCACCACCAGGTGCCCCAATGCTAGCCGGCTAGCATTGGGATGTTCTGGGAGTGGAGCAGGGGCAGCACCCAGAGATATTCAATCACTGCCCAGATATCCCTTAGTGGAGAAAGTTGGGCACAGTAAAGACTATCTAAACTTTCACCACCGAAGCTAACGGGACCGTGCTTGAATATCGCCACTGCCCAGTTAGCTTCAACATTATCCAGCTGACCTGGATACTCAGTGCCAGTGGCCATCTATGGGTCCTAGTATTATATAAGAACATAAGATATGCCATACTGGGTCAGATCAAGGGTCCATCAAGCCCAGTATCCTGTTTCCACCAGTGGCCATTCCAGGTCTGAAGTATTGTACCTGTCGGGTTCCCAAAGATATACACATTTCATGCTGCTTGTGCCAGGAGTAAGCAGTTGATTTTTTTCCAGTCCTTTTTAATAATGGTTTATGGACTTTCCTACAAGAACTCGTCCAAACCTATTTTGAACCCAGTTACACTAATAACTTTTACCACACTAGTAACAGCAGGAGTGGAGGAGTGGCCTAGTGGTTGGGACAAGGCACTTCAGGCTGGAAGGTCAGGGGTTCAAATCCCACTAGAGGACAGCAACCTTGGGCCAGAAGGACTGGGGTTTCTAGTCCCACAGGCACTCCTTGTGGTCTTGGGCAAGTCACGTAATCCTCCATAGCCCATGTTCCCTGTAAAATAGTTATCTCCAAGTTATGATGCCCATTTTTATTTTTTATTTTATTTGCAAGGCTTGATAGACCGCCCAGGCCGAGGCATCAGGGCGGTGTACAATAAAAACAAGCTGCTAGAAAGTAAAGAGAGAAAGGAACGCCATTCAAGTGACAGGAAAGCATGAGAGAGAAAGACAGAAGAGAGGAAAGGATAGAATAGCAAGACCTGTGAGTTAGGGTGGAAGGGGCAGGAACAGAGGGTGGGGGATGGAATATGGAATGGGGAGAAAACCAGCGAGACCGTTAGGGGGGTACCGGGAGATCAAAAGCCTGAGAGAAAAGGTGGGTTTTAAGAAGAGCTTTGAAGTGCGGGAACAAAGGCTCAGTACGGAGGGAGTGAGGGAGGGAGTTCCACAATGCAGGGCCCAAGAAGAAGAAAGCAGAATGACGGGTGAGTTCAAGACGAGCTTGGGATGGGGATGGAAGAAAGAGATGATTACTGTGGGAGGAACGAAGAAGACGAGGGACGGGCTGGTGATAGATGAGATCGGATAGATATTGAGGGATACCTGTATGGAGAGCTTTGTGAGTGGTAATGAGGTACTTGTAGATAAACCGAAATTTAATGGGGAGCCAGTGAAGGGAGAGGAGGCAAGGAGTGATATGATCAGAAGGGGAAGAAAAGGTAATTAACCGGGCAGCAGTGTTTTGGATGAGCTGGAGACGACGGAGTTGATAAGAAGGAAGACCAGCAAAGATAGAGTTACAGTAGTCCTGTTCAATGTAAACCACACTGATGCAGAATAGCACAGTATATAAGAGAATATAAATAAACAAATTCCAGAGTTTGATTACTCACTGAGTGAAAAAATCTTTTCTCCAATTAGTCTTAAGTGGGCCACATTGTAGCTTCATTGCATGTCCCCTACTCTTTCTACTTCTGAAGGAGCAAACAACCGATCTCCATTTACCTGTTCTACTGCATTCATTATATTATAGACCTCTATCATATCTCCCCTCAGCCATTTCTTTTCCAAGCTGAAGAGCCCTTATCTTTTAAGCCTTTTCTGATAGGAATATCCTCCCATCCCCTTTATCATACTGGCCGCTCTTCTCTGTACCGTTTCCATTTCTGCTATATCTTTTTTAAGATATGGTGACAAACTGCACACAATATTCAAGGTGTGGTCGCACCATGGAGCCATACAGAGGCATTATAATATCCTTTGTTTTAGTCTCCATTCCTTTCTTTATGATTCCTAGCATTCCATTTGCTTTTTTTGCCGTGGCTGCACACTGGGCAGAGGGTTTCAATGTACTATCCATGATGACACTCAGATCCTTTTTGAGTGGTGATTCCTAATGTGGAACCTTGCATTGTGTAACTGTAGTTTGGGTGGTTCTTCTATAACTTTGCACTTGTCCATATTAAAGTTCTTCTGTCATTTGGATGCCCAGTCTCCCAATCTTTCAAGGTCATCTTGCAATTTTTGCACAATTCTCTTGTGTTTTAACAATTCTATAATGTATACCACAAAATATGTTGAAGAATTAGTTGAAAAATGTGATTTGATGAGCTTATTTGAGGGGCTCGTAGTCCAACTGCCACCCGCAATAGTGAGGTTACAAAACACACTGATTGTAAGGGTAATGGCCCAAAGATGTCCCTCCTCTCTCCAGTCAATGTTCCTATATAATAGACTTACAGACATAATTTCCAATATTTTTGCCCTTTTGATAGGCTACCACTGGTTTCTCCATAAAGCATATATGCGATTGAAAATCAATGAGGCTATCTTTATCTTTATTCACAGACTTTATTTCCCACTCTTAGTGACATCAAAGCGGTGTACAATAACAGAATGCAAAAAGAGGGCCAAAGGCCAAAAAACAAATGAACTGCAATTGGTGAGAGGACAGAAGAGATATTAACAAAAGTTAAAGATGGAACAGGACAGTAGGAGATACTAGGGGGAGGAGGGAGGAAGATCGAAGGCTGAGAGAAATAGGTGAGTCTTGAGGAGAAATTTGAACCGGGGGAAGGAGAGTTTGAGATGGATACAGATGATGAGAGTTCCAGAAAGAGGGCCCTAGAAAGAAAAAAGCAGAGTGGTGGATTGATTCAAGGTGAGAGGCATTTGGAGAGGGCAGATGAAGACAGTTAACATGAGCTGAGCGGAGACTGCGGATCAGGTCATGAAATTGAAGGTCATCAGAGAGGAATCTTGGGGGGGGGGTTGTGCATATATGGCCTTATGGACAGAGGTGAGAACCTTATAGTGTATGCGTTATTGAACAGGAAGCCAATGCAGGCTGATGAGAACAGGTGTCATATGATCTGAATAAGAGGCGTGTGACAAAATCCGGACAGCGGTGTTCTGAATGAGTTGTAATCAACGGAGGTGTGATAGTAGAAGGCCAGTGAGGACAGAATTACAGTAGTCAAGACGCAAGATCACTAGGGAGAGAAGCAGAGAAGTGAGAGAAGGGGGGTCAAAGAAGGGGCATAGAGCTCTGATCTGTCTTAGTGAGAAAAAACGGTGGACTAGGAGTGAAATGTGCATGTGAAAGGAAAGAACTGAGTCCAAGGTAACCCCAAGATAGCGGAAGGAAGTGACTTTGGAGATTGGGGCCCCAGAGATGGTGGAGGCAAGGGTTGGAGTAGGCCTTCTGAAGGTAAACCAAATAGCAGAGGTCTTTGTGGCATTTAGGTGCAAGAAATTAGATGAAAGTCAGAGCAACCATTGAGAGACAAGCGTTCAATGAAACATAGAAACATAGAAACATGATGACAGAAAAAGACCACAAGGCCCATCTAGTCTGTCCTTCCATAACAACAACTACAACAGTCCACTTTTTACCTTTAGAGATCCTCTGTGTTGGTCCCATGCTTTTTTGAATTCAGTTACTGTCCTCATCTCTACCACCTCCACTGGGAGACTATTCCACGGATCCACTACTCTTTCCGTAAAGAAATATTTCCGCATATCACTCCTGAATCTATCTCCCTTCACCCTCATCCCATGTCCCCTCGTCGCAGAACTTGCTTTCAATTGAAAGAGGCTCTCTCCCTGAACATTTATGCCACGGAGGTATTTAAACATCTCAATCATATCACCTCTATCCCGCCTTTCCTCTAAGGTGTACATATTAAGATCCTTAAGTCTGTCCTCATATGCTTTATAATGAAGACTACTAATCATCTTAGTAGCAACCCTCTGCACCGACTCCATCCTGTTCACATCCTTTTGAAGGTGCGGTCTCCAGAATTGCACACCGTACTCCAAATGAGGTCGCACCAAAGACTTATACAGAGGCATTATCACCTCCTTTTTTCTGCTAGCCATTCCTCTCCGTATGCACCCAAGCATCCTTGCATACGGAGAGGAATGGCTAGCAGAAAAAAGGAGGTGATAATGCCTCTGTATAAGTGAGATAGGGTGAGATAGGGGGCCAGTGGCGAGGTATGATGCAAAATTATAATATTGTCGGCATAATAATATGCTGACAGACCAGACTGTTGAATCTGCAAAGTGAGGAGCACCAGAAAGATGTTAAAAAGGAGAGGGGCAAGCATGGAACCCTGAGGAACACCACAGACAAATGGGAGGGAAGTGGAGGAGGTGGCACCTGAGAAAACAGAAGGACTTCGAGGAAAGAAAGGAATGAAACCAGTGCAGAACTGTCCCGGATATGCCTACCACATGGAGATGTGAGAGGAGAGTGTAGTGATTGATCAGATCAAAAGCTGAGGATAGATCAAGAGAAACAACAATAGATATGACACCCCGGTCGTGAGAAGAGTGAAGTTCGCTAAGGAGTGCCAGCAGGATCGATTCTGTGCAGTGACCTGAAGCCAGATTGAAGGGGATGAAGCTAGTGAATAGAGTCCAAATGCTGAGAAAGTTGTGTGAAAACAAATTGCTCCAAAATCTTGGAGCCCAAAATCTATAGTGGATGCCCATACTGAAAATGGAAGAACACAGACCAAAAGGGTTGATTGTTCCACCTTTTCCGATCCAGCTATTAGTAGATCCCGTTGTGCATATAAGCCCTTTAAATAGGCTTGTTTCACAATTTGCCTAGGATATCCCTTTTGGAAATATCATTACATTAATAACATGGCTTGATGTTTATATTCATTAACATCATAGCAAATTCTCTGCAATTTTAGGAACTAACTGGCAGCCCCATTTTTAACTTATATGGATGGTGACTTGTAAAATACAATAAATTATTTCTCGCCACTTCCTTTTGAAATGTTGTAAGCAAACATCTCCCTTGTTTCATTATAGTAATATCCAAAAGAGGAATCCTATGAAGGTTATTTACCCTCAAATTTCAAATTACTTTTACAGATATTAATCCATTACAAAAATTCAGAGATCTTATTCTGACCTCTTCCAGATCTTCATGTATTGTATCTATCCAGAGCCATGGAGAAATTGCTCCTTGAAAGCAGTCACGTATAACGTGGCTATCATTGGTGCTATTGTTGCTCCCATCATTATTCTATACAGTTGCTGGTAATAAACTCCATTAAAACTGAAATAATTTTTTCCAGGTACTAATTTCAAAAGATCTAACACAAAATGCTTTGAAAGCAGAGTAGGTAAAACATTCTTCCAATCCATCATCGCCAAAACTTCCACTGCTTCCTCCTGATCCACATTAGTATAAAGATAATTTATATCTAATGTCACCATAATATCCATAGGGGTAATATCTGTCACTTCTGCTAAAAGGGTACATGTGGCTGGTATTCTTCAAATATGAATGTACCTTTATGGCCAAAGGACTCAGCAATTTGTCCAAAAAAATGGAGACTGGTTCCAAAACAGAATTATTAACTGCCACTATAGGTCATACTGGAGGTTGATGATGATTTCTGTGAATTTTAGGAACCTTATAGAAAATGGGGCATGATTTATTTATTTAATTTATTTATTTATTTACATTCTCTTATATACCGCGCTATTCTGCATCAGTGCGGTTTACATTGAACAAACTGAAATTACATTGAACAGGGTATTATAACTTGGAGATAACTATTTTACAGGTAACATGTTTCATTAATCAGATACTGTGCCTCCTTTGAGGTCGCATAGCCTATAAATACCTCATGATTTATCAGTGCCTCAATTTTCAAGAGCACTCTAAGGGTCGGATCTACATAAAATTTACTATAATAACGCCTATCACTTAGCTGGCGATCCGCCTCAGCCACATATTGCTCTCTGGATTGGTCCACCACAGCCCCCCTCCCCTTATCAGCTCTCATTATAATATTCTCCTTTTGTGTTAATTCCTCTATTTCCCGCTGCTGTTGTCACATAATATTCCAGCTGATTGGTACATATTGTCTCTCATAACTCTCTAAATCCTGTAACAGGAGCCTTTGAAACGCCGATAACAATGGATCCATCGGTCATGGTGGAATCCATTTTGATGATTGTGAAACAATCGAGGAGTCAGCCAGTATAGGATGAGTTTGTAAATATAATTGAATCTGTAATTTTTGGAAGAAACTATATACAGCAATGCGAAGATCAAAAGGCTTATATAATGCAGTTGGTACAAAGGATAAGCCCAAGTCCAGTATCTTCCTCTGTTCCTATGAAAATTCATATGGAGATAGGTTCACGACTGCTGTTTCTTGGACCTGGCTTGAGTGATTGGGCCCTGACAACTGTTGCCAAAGTCGGCCTGTCTTGGCCGACGGCCCTGAAACTGGCCTCACCTTCTTCCTCTGCCCCTCCGGCCCTGATACTCTAAAAAAATCATGACCATACTCACGCACAAACTCATCACCACTGGAATCGACATCCTCAGATGTGTAATCTTCACCTTCCTATACTTGGGCTTCCTCCTTATTCATCCATGGGAAAATCGACTGTGATTGAAAATCCTCCTGATCCCTACGAAACGTCTTTAATTTTTTTCACATGCAGTGAATCAATTTGAATTTTTAACGTGCTCCTGCATCTCTTTTTACCTCCTTTGAAAAGAACTTGTTTTGTAATTCTTTTTCTAATTTAGATACAGTTCCCTTTACTTCTCCTTTTGACTCCAACAGCGTTTCTACAACAGGAACACGAGATCCAATATACATTTCATAAGGTCCCCATTCCATTTTTGCAAAAGATCTTCCTTTGTATTAAATAATTTTAACACATGCGACCCAGTCTAGGGGAAGTTCCTGTTCTAATATACTGTGAGAGAGTTGAACTGTGAAGCAACTGTGACCATTTTTCCCTTTCTGTTACATCATCAACTGGACTTAGCTCAGGAACATCCTTAAGAATCCAAGCCATTTGAGCATCTGTATAAGCATGCACATCAGTCCATTTAGAGGTAGCCATCTTGATCCACAATATTATATTATACGTCCAATATGGATCGTGCTCAGGATTTTCAGTTCCACAACAGTGACACACAACTATCCCGATGATCAGTGTATCCCATATTTAACCAAACTTACATCCTATCACTTGTTAATTGTTGTTGGACTTTAAAGTGAAAGCAGCTATGAATCAGCTGCCATCATTAACTGTTGTGGAACTGGAAATCCTGATGACGATCCAGAAACATGGAATAAGGCCAGGACTTAGAAAATACTCTGCTGTGCTCTGCAATTCATCCCATATGGAAGAATGGTTGTGACAAGTATGTGTTGAATTGGTGTGACTGCAGTCTAGAAAAACAGGAGAACAGAAAGCAGAGGTGAGGGAATGTTGTAAGATAAATAAACAGAAATGTTATGAAAAGCAATAGTGTTTATTCAGGCTCTGCTGAAATTTATTTTAGTTATTTATTTTATTTGAACAGTTTTCTATACCGCCCCTTCCAATGATCAAAGGCGGTTTACATCGAACAGTTAGAGTTACATAGAACAATATTTAAACTATATACAGAGAATGTATAACATGCCAGCTATACCAGAAATGGGCATAGTGGAGGTTGGTTAATATATAACTATAGGTACAAGGAGGAGCAACCTCCTGCGGGTAGGACAAGCGAACACAAGGAGCAGGAGATGTGGGAAGAATAAGGGTCTTTATTATACACAAGGGACCCCAACGCGTTTCGGCAACGCCTTCCTCAGGGGGAATGACACCATGCACACGTTGACGATTAACACTCCAAACTAGTATACCAACTAGTAACGAAATCAAGTTACTAGTTGGTATACTAGTTTGGAGTGTTAATCGTCAACGTGTGCATGGTGTCATTCCCCCTGAGGAAGGCGTTGCCGAAACGCGTTGGGGTCCCTTGTGTATAATAAAGACCCTTATTCTTCCCACATCTCCTGCTCCTTGTGTTCGCTAATATATAACTATATACATAAAAGAATTCGCAATGTGCTGCTTGTGCTAAATTAACTACATTTTGTTAGTTAATTGTTTTAACACGGTTCCAGTTTAAATTCACTGTTTAGTTTCCTAGACTTAACTTTGTTTAATTTATGATATTTTAAGATGTTCTATGTAAAATTAAGATGTTCTATGTAAAACAAACCTCGCTTTGTTATTTGTTGTTATTTGTACACCGCAACTGATCTCTGGAAGATGCGGTATAAAAATGAGTGTTAAATAAATAAATAAAATAAATAAATAAATAAAAGAGCTGAATCAGGGGACCCTAACAAATCCTGTATTCTGACAACTGGGACTGTTGATGTAGGAATAGTATGTGAGTGAGTCTGGAAAGAAATCATGTTGCAGTGAGAAGGGACATCATATATGTGGTCCTGGGATGTCATGTCATTATGGTATAGCAACTGTTAGTCATAGGTTTGGTTTGGCAGAATGGGTGTGACGGCAAGTGAGAGTATGTGGTTTGGGGGTAGCACAGGAGAATCTGGTGTGCTGCTCTGCAGTTCAGGGAGGCCTTGAATAGCTGGCCGGTACCTGGATCATATGGATGACCGCAGTGTCACTGGATGCCAGTGTGATAGGGCAGCCATACATCAGCTGTCCCAGGCACTGTGCCAGTATCTTCCAGATTGTGCCATAAGGTCTACAACCTTCCCCAGTCCAGGTGATTTATCTGGAGGCTGGCTACCTGAGTATGATGGCACAAGGATCCCTCTCCTATGCCCACACAGGCCTGACCAGGGGAGCAGTGCCACAAAGCAGACTGTAAGAAGGCAGACAGGGCTGTCCCATAAATAGAGGATGTAAACAGATAGACAAATGCCATGATGGGGCAGGAAATGCCAGTACCCAGATATGTGTGAATCAGATGCCATAGCCAGAAGGCCATATTACTACCACTACTACTACGACTGATAATTTGTATAGCGCTACAAGACATACACAGTGCTGCACAAACACACATAAAAGATGGTCCCTGTCAGAAGAGATAGCATTTGAGTCAAGGCAGACAGCACAGCAGCTGTGAACAGGACACATTTAGGGGGAATGGTAAGGAAACACAAGGAAGCTTAGGCGGATTAGATCCTAAAGCGGCAATGGAGAGGTGTGCGCTCAGCCTGGATTTGAGAAGGGGGGACCCAGTCTATGCATGGTAACCAAAGAAACTTTTATTAATGGTTCTTTTCAGGGGTACAATATGACAGCCCCACATGGGTTGCCTCAGCTAAACCCTACACAGGCTGTGTTTTGGCTCTGCCTTCATCAGGTTAAACCCCGCCCCCATTTTTTTGACATGTTTGTCCAAGCTGTATAGAGTTCAGATTCCTAACAACCATTTTAAACTCATGCTCCTTTAACTATTTATTCTATGAAACAGATAAGAATTTAATATGTGAGAGCTATAAAGAGAATTCCCAGGAATTTAATATGTGAGAGCTATAAAGGAAATTCAGAGTAAAGGAAATTAATCTGGCCCGTGGGCTATTTTTGCTTAATGTTATGTGGGTTGTATAGTTCTTGATGATTAGAAATGTGGATTATTTTCCTCTCCTGCTTTGTTTATATTTATTCTAATGATCTGATAGCTGATATTGATTACATAAAGCAAAATTTGTCTTTCCTCTCCTTTCAGTTGCTACACATATTGAAAGGGGTCTTGTCAGAAGAATACATTCATTCACGGTTCATGATTGATTCTTTGGTACAAGTCACATCCCTTGTTTTCTAAATAAACATTTCTCCCTTAGTCTGGATATTTTACTTATTACTGTTTTATGCCTTTTAGACAATGTATTTAACCATTATTTAATTATTTGATGATTCATTTATTTATGGTTTCATTTATTATAGTTTTATATATGTTTTGTGACATTTGTTCATGAAATCACATTTTACGACATTGTTTTTATGTCTTATGATACTGTTTTTTATAATTTCTCCTTTTTTAATATGTTTTTAATGTTTGTTGTTTATTCTTTTAGTTAGCCAAAAGAACCCCTGATGAAGGCATAGCTGAAACATGGCCTGTGTATGGTTTGGCTGAAGCACCCCATGTGGGGTTGTCATACTGTACGCCTGAAAAGAACCCTTAATTAAAGTTTCTTTGGTTACCACGCATAGACTGGGTCCCTGTTGGTTTACGTGATGTAGTGCTTTTCTGTTGGACCTTTGTATTTGAGAAGGGCCAGAGAAGTAACCTGACATACAGACTCAGATAGTTTGTTCCAGGCATAAGGAGCAGCAAGGTGAAAAGAGCAAAGTCTGGATTTGGCAATAGAAGAGAAGGGCACAGATAGAAGTGATCTGACAAAAGAGCGGAGTTCCTAGGGAGAGGTGTAGGGAAAGATAAGAGAGGAAAGGTAGTGTGGAGCAGCAGCATGAGTGCACTTGTAGGCAATAGGCATGAACAGGGCATACATTTCTTGCTCAGCAATATTATGCATCCTTTGGGGAACTGCAATGTTAGTTTCGGGTTTGGTGAACAGGAATCACTGGGGCTGTCTTATAATGTGTCGCGCCCTTGCCCCGCCTAGGCGGTTGCCTGACGAGGAAAGGGGGCGAATGTTCCTTTCAATTGTGAACTCCTGGGCAAAGGCCTCTGGGAGTTGTAGTTCCTTATTCAATTAATTGTAGTTGTAATGAAGTGCTGAGCCGAGGGTTGAAAGCAACACAGGAAATTTTATTCGCCTCCCTTGATAACAGGAACTTCTAAAGAAGCATGGCATATCACATGTACAGACTTTCCACAAGAAATAAAAGGTTTGAAAACTTCTCAAAGGTATCAATTGCTCTTGCTTACTTCAACAAGGCAAATGCTGTTTCTTCAAAAGTAAAAGCTTTAATTCACAGTGCTTAACTGAAACTAAATGTCCATTGAAAACTTTCAATGTTGCCAAACTCAAGCAATAAACTTTTCTTCTTAGCTTTAATTCCTTAAGGGTTTTAATTAGTTATTCCAGAGACTTTAGTCCTTCCTCTTTAACAAGTCTCTTTTAAAACAGCAGCCATACTAATTAAAACTTCCTTCCTTCTTAGAACAACATGCACATCAAACATATGGAAATTTCTTCAAGCTTATAATTCCAAAACATTCTTACTTTACTGTTATGGATAAATCACATTCCATTTCTTGCTCGGGTTCACTCAAGACATTATCACTTTCTCCAATGTCCATTGATTCACACTCAGAACACTCTGGTTCTGTGACGTCGTTGAAAAACAGCTGTTCCCCTCGAGACCTCTCTCGGGACGCAGAGCTGCTATCAAAGCCAGTTACTTCCTGGTCTTTTATCAAACGTTTAAAAAGCTTTAAAACATTCAGGCTTTCTTTGTTAAGAGGTTTTCTTACCAGCCCTTCCTGGGTTCTTGAACCTCCTGCAGGCTTCCTGTAACCCTGGTACTGGTTTAAATACTGGAGCTGGCTTTTGGGATATTCTTCCCTCCAACTGCTGTCTGGGAACCTTTCTTGAGACCCTTGGCTAAAGTCCTTACGAGCAATACCTTTTGGGATTCTCCTCAGCAGTGCTTCACTGCCACTTCCCTGGCCATGCTGGTTCCTGGATAAATTAGCCCTTCCGTCTCTCTTCCTCCTGTAAGAGTGAGACTCCTGCTCAGACTGAGGTTCCTTCCCAGACTCCGCCTCTGAATCAGATTCAGCTCTCCTCCTCTCGTTCCTTCCTGCTACTCCTCTCTCTCTCCCTGTTCTCTGGGGCTTATATGAGTGGGACTGACCTGTATCTTTCCACCCTGCCCCCAGCTGTCTTGGATTACCACCCTCAGTTACCATGGAGCTGGGGCGTGGCCTTAGGAAAGCAGCTTTGGACAGGTTTTTTTCAATGTTAGCTGCACTTTTAAAGTGACCTTTCCCTGCACTTTCCTTCTGACTAGGGGAAACTGCTTGTGTTTTCTCTATTTCCATAGGCACCTGGCTGGCTTCACCACCACAAATGCCAAGTATCATTTGATGCAAGGTATGTCCCGACATACATTTTCATATTTACATCCTCTTAAACCATATTAGGGTGCACGGGGATTACCTAGCACTTTTCAGGGCATGAAGATTTGTTAGGAACTGGGGAACATTCTGAGGAAAGGAGGGGCTTTTCCAAAGGGATGGGCTCCACCTTATTTGGTATGGAACCAGGCTGCAGGCATTAACCTTTAAAAAGTTGATAGAGCAGCTTTTAAACTAAATAATAGAGGAGAGTTGACAGTCGCCCAGGAGCGCATGGTTCAGAACAATGTATCCTTGAAGGATACTACCAAAAGATTGAAGTTAGGGCACATCAGCAGAGAGGTTCCAATAAAGACAAAAGTAGCCCAAATGCCCTTGAGTTCAGAGCTTATAGATCTTAAAGATTCCAAATTACCCCTGTCTACTGATAGCCAGATTAATAAGAATAAAATACAGTCTGTAAAATGCTTGTATGCAAATGATAGAAGTCTAAAAAATAAGATGGGAGAGTTAGAATATACAGCACTAAATGATAGGTTAGATATGATTGGTATCTCAGAGACATGGTGCAAAGGGGACAACCAGTGGGACACTGTGATACATAGATACAAACTATATCAGAATGATAGAGCAGATCAAATTGGGGGTGCGGTTGGATTCTGTGTTAGAGAGAGCATTGAGTCATAAAGGATTAAAGATTTGCAGGAAATGAAATTCACTGTAGAATCTCTATTGATTGAAATTCCATGTAAAAAAAGGGAAGGGGAAGGTAATGGTGGTGGGGGTGTACAATCAACCGCCTGCCAGAGTGAACAAATGGATGATGAAATGCTCAAAGAAATCAGGGAAGCTAACAAAAGTTACAGTATAGTAATAATAATGGGTGATTTCAATTATCCCGGTATCAACTGGGTCAGTGTCACGGCAGAACATGTTAGGGAGATAAAGTTTCTAGATAAAATAAAGATGCTTCTTCAAGCAGCTGATTCATAACCGACGAGAGGGGAAGTCATTTTGGACCATGTCCTTGGTGGAAAACAAGATCTGGTGCAAGAGATAAAGGTGTTGGGGCCACTTGGCAATAGTGATAATAGCATGATCACGTTTGATTTAATAAATGGAGGAAGGATGGTAAGGAAATCCACAGTACTACCATTTAACTTTCGAAAGGGAGATAATGATAAAATGAGGAAAATATTTAAGAAAAAACTAAAAGGAGCGGTTGCAAAGGTTAAAGATTTACATCAAGCATGGGTGTTTAAAAATACTATCTTGGAAGCTCAGACCAACTGTATTCCATGCTTTAAGAAGTGGAAGGAAGTCCAAAAAACTGCCAGCATGGTTTAATGGTGAGGTCAGAGAGACTGTTGTTGCAAAAAAAGCATCTTTCTGGAAATGGAAAAAAGAGCCCAATGACGAAAACTGGAGACAACATAAGCAATGGCAAGTTAGATACAAGGCATTGATAAGGCAGGCAAAGAGAATTTGAGAAGCAGCTTGCTGTGGAAGCAAAAACATGTAATAAAGACTTTTTCAAGTACATTTGTAGCAAAAAAACCTGTGAGAGAGTCAGTTGGACCATTAGATGATAGAGGGGGTAAAAGGGGCACTAAGAGGGGACAAGGTCAGAGTGGAGAGACTGAATGACTTCTTTGCTTTGGTTTTTACTGAAGAAGATGTAGAGATGTTACCCATGACTGAAATGATATTTAAAGGTGATGCCACAGAAGAAATGAAAGAAATATTGATACACTGGAAAGAAGTGTTACAACTAATTGATAACTGAAGAGTAGCAAATTACCTGGACAGAATGCTATACATCCAAGGGTGTTGAAAGAACTGAAATGTGAGATTGAAAACCTACTATTAATAATCTGTGAACGATCATTAAAATCATCTGAAATACCTGAAATTTGGAGGATGGCCAATGTAATGCTAGTTTTTAAAAAGGGTTCCAGGGGTGATCCAGGAAACTACAGACCAGTGAGTCTGATGTCAGTACCGGGAAAAATGGTAAAAATCATTATGAAGAACAAAATTACTGAATTTGTAGATAGTCATTGGTTAATTTATTTATTTATTTATTTAACATGTTTTGTATCCCGCCTTTTCCTTCAATCAAAGCGGTTAATACAGCACAAAGTTAAACAAAGGTGAGGGAAACATACATTGCATTATCATTACATCACAACAAAACACTAGGAGTACAAACAGGGAACACAGTACATAACTTACATTACATTACCTTACATTAACTACAAACAGCATATCGCTGAACAGAATGAGCATATAGCAGCAGATAGTGGGTCCCGCACGGTCCACCGCCTAAGAGCCACGCCAAAGGGCCCTCTTGCGAGGCCCTCAGGCGCGGGCCCGCAAGGCACGGGCGCGCCATTGCTGAAGGGATTTTAAATGATTTGAAAAGTGCTCAGATTGGCTGCAGTTTTCTCTCACACACAGTTCCCAACTAAGTAGGCACAGCTGATTCTCACTCACTGCTCACAGGATCGTTGGAGCCTTTGCTGAAGGGATTCTAAATGATTTGAAAAGTGCTCAGATTGGCTGCAGTTTTCTCTCACACACAGTTCCCAACTAAGTAGGCACAGCTGATTCTCACTCACTGCTCACAGGATCGTTGGAGCCTTTGCTGAAGGGATTCTAAATGATTTGAAAAGTGCTCAGATTGGCTGCAGTTTTCTCTCACACACAGTTCCCAACTAAGTAGGCACAGCTGATTCTCACTCACTGCTCACAGGATCGTTGGAGCCTTTGCTGAAGGGATTCTAAATGATTTGAAAAGTGCTCAGATTGGCTGCAGTTTTCTCTCACACACAGTTCCCAACTAAGTAGGCACAGCTGATTCTCACTCACTGCTCACAGGATCGTTGGAGCCTTTGCTGAAGGGATTCTAAATGATTTGAAAAGTGCTCAGATTGGCTGCAGTTTTCTCTCACACACAGTTCCCAACTAAGTAGGCACAGCTGATTCTCACTCACTGCTCACAGGATCGTTGGAGCCTTTGCTGATGGGATTCTAAATGATTTGAAAAGTGCTCAGATTGGCTGCAGTTTTCTCTCACACACAGTTCCCAACTAAGTAGGCACAGCTGATTCTCACTCACTGCTCACAGGATCGTTGGAGCCTTTGCTGAAGGGATTCTAAATGATTTGAAAAGTGCTCAGATTGGCTGCAGTTTTCTCTCACACACAGTTCCCAACTAAGTAGGCACAGCTGATTCTCACTCACTGCTCACAGGATCGTTAATGGGTGACAATCAACATGGCTTTAGCCAAGGAACATCTGGTCTTTCTAATCTGTAATGCTTTTTTGAAGGTGTGAATAAACAGGTAGATAAAGGTGAGTCGGTTGATATAGTGTATCTGGACTTTCAGAAAGCCTTAGGCAAGACGTTTGGCAAGCCTCAAGAGAGACGTTTGGCAAAATTAAAAAGTCATGGGATAGAAGGCAGTGTACTCTTGTGGATTAGAAACTGTTAAAAGATAGATAGCAGAGGGTAGGGCTCAATGGCCAATTTTTCCAATGGAGAAAGGTGAATAGTGGAATACCCCAGGGATCTGTGCTGGGTCCGCTGCTTTTTAACATATTCATAAATGACCTGGAAATGGGAATAATGAGTGAGGTAGTCAAATTTTCAGATGACACAAAATTATTCAATGTTGTTAAAACCCATGAGGATAGTGAAAAATTGCTAGAGGACCTTGATAAACTGGAAGACTGGGCATCCAAATGGCAGATGAAATTTAATGTGGACAAGTGCAAAGTTATGCACCTAGGAAAGAACAACCCAAACTATGGTTACATGATGGAAGGTTCCACATTAGGAACCACCACCCAGGAAAAGATTTAGGCATCATCGTGGATAACATGTTGAAACCCTCCGCCCAGTGTGCAGCAGTGGCCAAGAGAGAAAATAGAATGCTAGATATCATAAGGAAAGGAATGGAGAATAAAACAAAGGATATTATAATGCCTCTGTATCGTTCTTTGGTGTGACCGTACCCTGAATATTGTGTGCAATTCTGGTTGCTGCATCTTAGAAAGGATATAGCGTTATTAGAAAAGGTAAAGAGAAGAGCCACCAAAATGATAAAAGGGATGGAAGTATATCCCTATGAAGAGAGGCTAAAAAGGTTAGGGCTCTTCAACCTGGAAAAGAGATGGCTGAGGGGAGATATGATAGAGGTCTATAAATTAATGGATGTAGTGGAATGGGTAAACGTAGATCAATTGTTTATGCCATCAAAATATAGAAAGACTAGGGGATATGCAATAAAGCTACAGGGTAACCTATTTGAGACTAATAAGAGAAAAAGCACAGTTACTTACCTGTAACAGGTGATCTCTGGGAACAGCAGGAATAAGTCTTCACATATGAGTATCGTCGGTACCGACGGAGCCTGCGCGGGAACGCTCCCCAGCATCCAATCAGAACGCTTTTGGGAGTATCCCACCATGCCTACATGCTGCCTTCCCGCCTTTCCCAACTGTCTCTCCTCAGTTGACTTTTAAAGCTGAGACAAAGAGAGAGAGAGAGAAGGGAAAGAGATAGATAGAGAGATACAACTCCTAGAGGAGGTGGGTGGATTGTGAAAACTTATTCCTGCTGTTCCCAGAGATCTCCTGTTACAGGTAAGTAACTGTGCTATCTCCAGGAACAAGCAGGAATGAGTCTTCATATATAGGGACTCCCAAGCTAAGATGCCTGGAGGAGGCCCCAGCATGTTGCAATCTAAAGATGGGCCATGCTTATCCCTCAAAACCTCAGGCATCCCAGGGATGGAGGGTAGGAGTTGAACTAGAAAAGAAAAAGAGATGCTGTGGAACAGCTCAACTAAACAAGGTATCCAGAGGGGAGTCCTTGTGTAAATCATAAATATTAGAAAAATGTTAAGTTTTAATTTTCTAATATGGATCTCACTCAGAAATATTGCAAAAAATATTTGTTGAGGGTAATAAGGATCTGTGTTAGAGAGCCAGAAAATTATCCTCAAGACATTCCCCCATTGTGAAGTAGAGGGAAAAAAATAATTTTGCAATACAGGAAGAGATGAGAAGTCCTCATGGCCAGAACTAACCCTAGAAGAAATACTAGGGGAGTTCAATGAGGTTGGACTTTTGAAAATAGGAAAAGCTTCACATTAACGGGGGGGATCCAAGATGGCAGATTTGGTGAGGAGCTGAGCGGCACGGCGTTTTCTTTTTCCATCCCATGGGAAAGAAGCGGAAAGCTAGAGGGGCGAAACAGCCTTCTGCCCCTCTAGCCTCAACGCCATTACCTTCAGAGGTCGTCGGACCTCTTGACTTTTACTTTTTGTCGGTGCCGCGGCAGGGGGTTATGGGAGAGAGTGACCAGGCTCGGTGGTGTTTGGAGGTGGAATCCTCATCCTCCGCCTCTGGTGTAAAGCTGTCTTCTCCTGGCTCAATGCCAGCCCTGAAAATACCTCGACCATCCAGTGCCGAGCCAGGAAGTCCATATCGGAGCGGTGAGTTCGTGGAACTCGCTAGTGGAAGGAGTTTGGGAGCGGAGCGTGGTTTGAGCTCCGGGGCTTCTGGAAAACGACTACAGAGGGCTGAGTCTCTAAGTGAGATGGCAGAGGCAGGCGCCGCTTCGGCAAAGAGCTTGTTGGCTCCCTCTACCTTGACCCTGGGCGTTGCTGCTTTGCCTTCTCCGGTGGAGTCTTCCTTATCGGGACCTGTGGATTCTCCAGAAGTGGTGACATTGGAGGTGATTTGGGCTGCCATTATGAAGCTTGTCAGACGGCTGCCTAGGGTGAGAACTTACACAATCTTGACGATGCATATATTCATATGATTCTTGCAAGGTATTGTGGGTATTGTAGTTCATTCACTCCCAAACACAGCTGATGACAATAATTTGAGTTGTGAAACCAAGTGGTAAGATCAATAAAATACTTCTTTTATTGATGGGGTTTAATTCACCCAGCACATGTATGCTTGATAGCACTATAAATGAGGTTACTTGCTTGCAGTGTTTAAAGGGATAACAAAAAGTCACAAAGTAAACCAGAAAACAACCTTCAACTTGTCAGGCAATTAGCTAATGTTTTCTTAGCAAGTAATTACCAAATACAAAGGCACAAAGTAAAGAATAAACTTTGCTGGTTAGGTTAACTTCTGCTTATTTTCCACGCTGATCTCAGCAGTGATTCTCCCTTGCTCACACACACAATCAGGTGCAGCCCTAATTACTATCCATGGACCAGCTGAAAGCCTTTAGCTGGCTGGCTGCTACTGTGTGAGCCCAAATCCTGCTTTAAGAGCTGTTTGCAGTGGAAATAAAGAACAAAGTTAGGTTTCTTTGTGATGGCTGATGTGTTTGCTCATAGAAAACTAGCAATAGCATTTAGATAAAGAACAGTCCATGTAAATAGTTTCATCTGCTGTATTTCCCCCTGCATCAACAATCATAGGGTCAATATCATACATTGGCACAGATGAGTCTTTCATTAAGGCACTATCATGAGAATGCTTATTCCCTTGCTGCCATTCTCTATTATAGATAGGGTCTGGATCAGTGTTCATACCTGAGCCTCTCCTGCTATCATTATTCCTCTCTGTATAGCCTGGCCAATATGTAATCCAATTCTGATGTCCAGCCTTCCAATCTTGATCCCTGGACACTGGATCTTCTCTCACATACCTTCTGGCCTTGGTCTGAAAGTCCCTTCCACATGCAGTCTTCTCTCTTCCAGGTAGCCACTGGTGATTCCTATCTGTGCCACTCCATTCCTCTGGCTGAATCCAGTCCAATGGACTCTGCTGGCTTTTGGAATACCTCCCAGTATGAGTACTGCCTTGGAATCTCCCAGACCTTCCAATGGCCTTTCTTCTCTTCCTTCCAGAGAGTTTCCTTCTCTCTCTCTGCTTGGCTTGGCTTCTGCTTCTCCAGGTGATACTGGTGCTTGTAGCCGTTGCTGAAGCTCTCCCCTCTGTATCTCTTCCTGAAGCTGTTCTTCAAACTCTCCTTGAAGCTGGGCTGGAGCTTGTAGTAACTGTTATCTGAAGAATAATCTCTATTCTTATTCTTTCCTAATGTGTGCTGCTCCCTAACACAGTGCAGCTGTCTTGAATCAGGTCCTGCCCTTTGAGATGAGTGCTTAGGGATTACCTCATAGCTCTCTTGATTGCACACACATTTCCTCACTTCAGCCCCTCTCATGGCTGCTGGAAACCTGGTGCATTCTGGGACTGGTAGTCTTTTATGTGAAAATTCTGTTTTCTTGCTTCTACCAGAACTGACAGGTTGCTTGTTCAGAGTCACATCATCTTTTCTATAGCTCCTACCTGAGCTATGATAAGCTTCCTTATCACAAGCTCCATTAGGAATTGGTCCCACGAATGACTGCCTTGGATGTACAGGTTTCTATATGTATGGAGGATGTGAAGGAAGTTATGTCTAAAGTTGCAGTTCTACAGACTAACTTTTCTCAGACTCAGACTCAAGTTTTGGCTTTGGAAAATGAGGTTGAATCTTTAAAAAAAATTTCTGTTCCTATTTTTTCTAAGTTGGAAATGCTGGAGAATGTTGTGTGGATGTCTAACATTCGTTTAGCTAATTTTCCTAGAGTGTCCTTAATATCCGCGAGAGATATGTTTCGTAATTATCTAATTGAAGTTTTAGGTATTCCCCCTGAATTTCATCCCCTTTTAGTTAAAGTATATTATTTGCCTTCTGGTAAAAAAGAGTTAGGGCAGGGAACTGTTATTGGTTTACCTCATATGGATGTTTTAAATGTTACTGACATACTGGAGTCGTCTCAGGAAGAAAAAATGATACCCTCTACATTATTAATTACCTTAGCGTTAATATCAGATAAGGAATGGTTAATGAAACTTTTCTTTAAAAAACGTCATGTGCCCTTTAAGGATTTGGCTGTCCGGATGTTCCCAGATTTATCTAGGGAGACACAGAGGAGGAGGCGTGAATTTCTATTGTTGCGTTCTGGGATACAGCAATTGGGTGGGTTGTTTTTTCTTAAGTTTCCCTGTAAATGTTTGATTAAATATCAAGCTAATTCCTATATATTTTTGAACCCTCCCAATTGATCTCCTTTATCAATGCTCGGGTCCCTGAAGGGGGGGGGGGGGTGGATATCCTGCCTGTTGTTGAGTAAATTAAGTATACCACTGCTAAGCTCCTCCTGTTTCTTTCAATGTATTGGATAGGTTATTACTGGATTGTATCCCCTCCACTTTGAGGGCTAGAGGGAGGTGGATTGTTTGTGTTATTTTCCTCTGTAAGTATAATTGCTTCTTTATTGTTGCTTTGAGTTTCCATCTCTATTTCTGTTCAAGATGTATTCTTGATTGTTTTTGCAAATTTAAAAAAATTTAAATAAAAAAAAAAAAAAGAAAATAGGAAAAGCTTCTGTAAAGTCCAAAAATTGAACTTCTTGTCCTTGGAGCAGAATAAGGTCCTAGGAAGAGTGGAGATAATCTGACTGATTGGGATGAAAAGGTAGAAATACCCTTTGCAGAAAAAAGGGGATAGGTCTTTAAGACCCCCTTTATTCCAATGTAAGAGAAAGATATTTGTACTAGGCATTGAGCCTCCAATTTTTTGAAGATCAGTAAAAGTCTTTGTAAGTGATGTCACTTATGATGAAGACTTTACATGTAGAGCTTCAGGTGTGAAGTAACTGAAAAGGTAACAGTAAAAGAAGGTATTTGGTAAAATACCATAGAAATTGGTTGTCCACTGAGTTTATGGTATGCTGGGGCAGCATTAATATGGGCATTAGACAAATCTTTCAAAGTCAGATGATGTATAGAGATTGACGCAACAACAAGAAGGATTAAGACCTACTTGAGAATTTTGATGGAGAATCTCTGTCTGGTTAAATATGGAAGAGCTATAGAAAAAGTTTCATAGAACTGGTAATATGTTCTTCACTTACAGGGGTAGGATTAGACTTCTTGAAAAGATCTAGCCCCTGAATAACCAGGTCTGGAGACGTACGTGAATGAGTGCAGAGGAGATCCTTAGTCTTAAGACAGCAAGTCTGGATCCTTCTACAATTTCAATTAGTAGCTGGAGAAAAAGACGCAATATAAGGGGATACCATGTTTGTCCCTTTATGAGGGCAATATGAGTATCATGCGTTCTCCTGTTTAATATAAGCTACCATGAAGTATAGGAAATTAGAAGGAGAGTAGTGAATAAGGACCAACTGCAGTGAAAAAAAAATGCATCCCTGTTGGGGAAGTTCCAGTGAGATGTGGAACAACCAGGGAATTGTGCAATTTTCTACACTTTCACGTGGTCTAAACCCTGGTTACCTTTTCTTAAAAGGAAATTTTAAGGAATATGGTAAAAATAGGAAAAACTAGTCATGTAGGAACAAGACTGGTAGAGTCTACCAGCTGAAGCCCTTATTAACTATCTGGCCAGCTACCTATTAGGAGTAGCTCTGAGGCTCTCTGGCAAAGGCCCACAGTTGCAGAGCTTTGTTGTAGAATTGCAGAGAGCATGTTGTAGGTTGCTTAGATCTGGCTGTTGATTTGCCAGTGTGCAACCTAATCTATTCTGTTGGAGCAAAGAGAACTGAACGTGGCTAAGAATAGTAGACAGGCCTGATGCCTGCAACAATAAATAGTCCAAATGAGTTCTGGATCTCCTTTGGATTTATCTGTTATTAAGGCAGCATAAAAGTTAGGTCCCATAGGTTGGAGAGGACCGACAGACATAATTTGGAGTAGTAATGCCCAATTTCTGTCCGAAAAGCTGCCTTAAAAAGATATGTGAGAAGGAGATGAACTGCAAAAGGGGAGAAAACTCTGTATGGAAACTAGTTACTGGAGTAGATTTTGAAGAAAACCCTAAGGCATAGGAGATAAGCCCTCCAGTTGATTAGTAGTACTCTTAGAGACTGAATGTCTGGACTAAAAGGGATAGAAATTAATACAGAATTGAGAAGACTTACAATTTAGTAAGTCTTTGAAGGGATAGGGTCCCCTTGCAGATAAAAGTATGAGATATCCTCATACAGGAAAACTGACAAGGTGAAAGTTATAGTTCACCGTATTGTTAGTTCTCTTTTTTGTTTTAAAAAGAGAAACTGTTATCTCTGGGGTATGATAGTCCCTAATAGCTTTTAGCTAGAAGGATAGATTCTCTTGTAGCAAGAGATCTATACCCAGAGGCGAGGATTGATTCAGTGTATGATGGAAATCTCAGCATGAATGAGATGACCTTTAGATGCTTCTGTTGAAAAGAAGGAGGTTCTAGTTCTAAACCTCACACAGAAAAAATGAATAAAATATCAGAAACCCTGCAATTGCTGGGTTTGCTGAGCCTGTTGAGGTTTTGACTTTCTTAGTCTGGTGTGGTGTTGCCCATCTTTGGAAACATCTGTAGAATGGGTAGAAGATGGATAAAACTTTTTGCCCTTGGGGGAATAAAGCTTTTTATGAGATTTTTTATTAGCTGGGATAGAGGAGAGTTTGGACAATCCTCTGAAAGAAAGAGCATCAGTGCGCAACTGATTAGCTTGAAATAAAGCCTCCTTGTTGAAGAGATTTTCACCAGTATAAGGAGTATTTCCCAGCCTTTCCTGAACCCATCTATCCAAGTCAGAAACTTGGAGTCGTGCTCCTATGGCTACAGCAAAAGTTCTGCTAATAGACTCAAAACAGTCCAGGGAAGCACGATTAAGAAACTTAGAAATATTTTGAGCATGATTGACTAATAAGGAATAGTCTGCTCTTTTATGCTCTGGAAGAAAAGGGTTCAAAAACTTTAAGTTCTTTGTGACTTCTTCAAGAGATAATCCCATATAGAAAATATATGAGGTAATTTTTGCAGAAAGCATGGATGCCTGGAAGCATCAACATCCAAAGGCATCTAAAGTCCTAGACTCATGACCTGGCGGATAAGAAGAGTGCTTCTTTGCACTCTTAATACGCCTCATTGCTGATTCTACAACAATAGAATGATGAGGAAGTTGAGTCTTCTGAAAACCTGGAGAAGGTGGCACCTTGTACATAGTGTCAAGTGTCTTGGAATGTGGGGATACCGTTAAGGGAGTTTCCCACATTCTTAACAGTAGATCTTGTAAGATCTGATGCACAGGAAGCATGATCACCTCATTTGGAATCCAGGGAAATTGCAGTGTCTCTGAATTCCCCGGTAAGGATTCTTTACCAGGTATAGAAATGGCAAGTAGCTTTGCCAAATCAAGCAGAAAAGCTTGAAAAGAAATCTCCCCCGAAGAGGAATCTTTAAAATGAGGGGTAAAGGCTAGACTTGTAGAAAAATCAGCCTTGGTACCGATGGATTCATCCCAGTCATCGGGATTGGAAGACTGAAAAGGATGAAGCATCAGATTTTCTTTAAAGCGATGTCTTTGGTACCGCCCGAGGTCGGTACCGAGATGAGTTGGTACCGAATCTTCCATGCTAGAGATCGATTCCAAGCTCGGCATCGAGGGAAGCGATTCTGTCGAAGTAAGCATGGACGGTACCGACACCGATGCCAATGTCGATACCGGTACCGGTACCGAAGGCGATACCGATACTCGAGGAGCGGTCTGCAGCAACTCTAACGGTACCGAAGTAGCCGAGAGTGCTAGACTACGTTCATTGGTGAGGAGTGTTTCGTCCATCACCATATCCGATGCCGGGGTGTCGGTACCGCCCGAAGCGGCCACAACCACCGAGCATGGCCCAGGTATGTTCATCGAGGTAAGAACCTCGGGAACAACCCGGAGCCCCGTTAATGCTTTAGAGCCTGAAGACTCCCGCCGGGGCTTTATTGACAAGATGTCCTCGAGGGCAAGGCCGAAGCCATCTCGATGCTGAGCAGGAGATCTACCACTCGAGGACTGGCTAGTCTTTACAGACTTTTGTTTGGTTACCTGATCCTGTGAAGAAGAAGATACTCTAGCTGGTAACATCAAAGGGGATGTGAACCGGGTATCGAGTTCTACTCGATTCTGAAGACTTCTGTTTGAGCTCCAGCAGGAGAGACACTCCAGAGGGCAATGGTCAGGACCTAAACATTTTAGATACCAAGTATGAGTGTCTGAAAAAATATCTGTACCGCCACACTTTGAGCATTTCTTAAGGATAGTGGCGGGCTTTTCCATAACGGAAGGGTAGAGGCCTAGTGGCCTAGAAACCATCAGGCACTAAGCAGGAAAATATTTCTAAGGAGAGAAGAAATTCTTCAGGAAAAAGAAAGAAAAGTACCGGCGGTACCGGTAGTGTCGAGGGAAGGCAGACACGACCACAAAAAAAGTAAAAAATAAAAGAAGAATTTTCTGCGGTGACAGGAATACGTCCTGCCGACTCCACGGAAAACTGAGGAGAGACAGTTGGGAAAGGTGGGAAGGCAGCACGCAGGCATGGTGGGATGCTTCCAAAAGCGTTCTGATTGGACGCTGGGGAGCGTTCCCGCGCAGGCTCCGTCAGTACCGACGATACCCATATGTGAAGACTCATTCCTGCTTGTTCCTGGAGATTATTTTTTCACTCACAACGTGTAATCAAACTCTGGAATTTGTTACCGGAGGATGTAGTAAAAGTGTAGCCAGGTTTAAAAAAGGTTTGGACAAGTTCCTAGAGGAAAGGTCCATAAGCCATTATTAAAGAGGACTTGGGATATCCACTGCTTGCCCCAATATAAGAATTGTGGAACCTGTGTCTTTTAGGGAAATTGTTAGGTACTTGCGACCTAGATTGGCCACTGTTAGAAACAGGTTACTGGGATTGATGGACCTTGGTCTGACCCAGTTATGGCATATCTTATGTTCTTAAGATGACTGGCATGGTCTAGGTTGCAGTAGCAGTCATTTCTCATTGGTATTTATGTCTAGTTTACATCAGCAAACTACTGTCAGTGTAAAGAGCAGGTTAGGAGGTGATTGTGTTTACTGAGGGGCATGGCATCCGCGGGTACATCTCAGAGATGGGCAGGATCCAAAATGTGCAGCTTTTCAGAATATGGTGTGGGTGGGCATGTGTAAAACCCATCCCGCGCCCGAAACATGCAACTTTCCAGAATATGGTGAGGGAAGGCACATCCAAAACCTGACCTGCGCCTGTTGCCAAGATAAACATGTTCGCGACCGAACTTGACATCTCCACCTTTACTAGATGGCCTAGTTGCAATTGGACTCCATGTTATTCATGTTGTCCAGATTTAAGAAAGAATTAAATCACCAAAGGTAATCTGTGATCTGTCATCTATAAAGGGCCCAGCAAAGAATTGCCAGAAAACAGACACAAACACAGCCCTGACTGTATCCTCCCCAGCAATAAAATACACTTGACCCACAAGCAGTAATCTTGTGGCGAGAAGGGAAAGGAGGAGCACAGGATGCACCAGCTCACTAAAGGGGGTGGGGGAGTGTTCCTGAGGCCTTGTAAGAATTAATCGTACTCGCTCCCTCAAAGGACAGAGTCCCTTGCTGGGGTGAGGGACGGCAAGGATTATGATCTGTCCAAGCACACACGTATGTCCCTATAGTGATGTGACTCATCCAAGGTCTACATGCCACCATCTCACTGGATGTTATTGCTGATCTCACTCACACACTTGTGTCTCCTACAGTCTGTTTTCCCCCATGTCTATACAGGTGACAGAGGATACCCACTGTGGCAGTAGTTGATGACACCCATTGTCCATCTCAGCTATGCAGTACAGGAGCGCTACAACTGTGTGCACTGAGCCACCCACAGAACCATTTAACACACATACAGCCTACTGAAGAGCTGCTTCCCCTGTCTGGACTGCTCTGATGCCAAACTCCTCTACAAGCCTGCTAAGGTTTACCAGATCTTAATGGCATGTTGAATGCTCTACAACAATGACATAAGGTGAAGGCAACCCTAACACATGTCCCAGTCATACCTAAGGAGGAGGATGACACAGAGATGGACGCAGCTCCACAAATGCTCATTGGCCAGGGTTTCAGGAGGGGTGTGGTGGCGTGTCAAAACCTGATCCATACTCACTTCACCTAACAGTGTGCTTGAAGCCCATGAAGGGTGAATAATTCATATGAGGCAGAAGCATTTATTGTTTTATATTTTTGTTCAAGTCAAAGAGGTCCTGGCCCCTTCCCCTGCATCCCCACACAAACACAGTGGCACAACTCCTATGAATGTTACATGGCCCATCCACAGCCCCTGCCTCTGGCCTGCCGCCTGACCCTACCCCTCACAAAGGCCACATGAACAAGGGTCTGTGTCACAACAGTCACTGGTGTGGAGGGTGGCATGTCACTTGAATATGAGGAGCTCTCACTCTGGTCACCCACTTCCCTGATCCCCTCATAGAATGGTGGGAAGGACAGAGAAGGCCCGCTGCCCAGAGGAACAGGCCCCAGAATATTGGAGGCCTGTACAGTGGAAGCGTCATGTGTGAAGGCCTGCTTTGTAGTGGCACAGATAGTGACACAGGTGGAGTTTGGGACAGACGTGCTTGTAGCAGAGGTGACAGCTGGTGCAGATTCACCATTGCCATGTGTATGGCTTGTGGCCACTGCTTGACATGAGCAGGATGCTGGAGTGTGGACTAGGCAGGTGTGGTTCCTGTCAGCTCCTGCGGAAACTCCATGATTGTATCTTTCAGGTAGCAAATGGAGTGGTGCTTGATTGCTGCAAGCTGGTGCCTCTGTAGTTCTACACTTTGCTGTAGCAGCTCCAGTTTGGACCTTCCCTGTGCCTGCTCCACCTTGTTGTGTGCCAGCAGCCTCTCTGCACACTCAGTGTTCTTCCTTGACATCTTGGTGCTGCTGTGGGGCTCCTGGCCATTTGCATCCTGCCATTCCAGTAGAGCTAGCAAGTTTGTGAGGAGCTCGATATCTTCAGCTCCTGTTTCCCTGGCTGCCTGCCGCTGTGTGCCATGGTCTGAGGCTTCTTGCGATTCATCTCTCTGGGCAGTGGCCAAGTGCCCTGATGTAGGATCAGCAGGAGTTGTGCCCAGCTCTAGCTCAATACTCTGTCCCACAGAAGCAGTAGCACCTGTGAAAACATAGAGCAATTATGTCAGCCACAAGGTATAATCTGACTGTCACCCACAGAGGGATGTCAGTGTATCAGCTATCAAGATGGCCCAGTTGCCCCTGTTAAAACAGGCCCACATTCTTAGATGGGGGCTGTTGTTCCATTATGCAACGCTGCTCTCCGAAAAAAGGTTGCACAGATCACAACATGTTATCACCCCAACCACACAAATTGATATCAAATCTCTGAATGTATATCTAACACCATAGTAGATATATTCCCAAAGCAAGTTTCAAACCCCAAACCGTGAGATTGCAGAGCATGCACCCCTCCTTACAACTGTATCACTGTATACTCCAACTGCTTTAGTCCTATAGATCAGTGAATGAGTACACTTGCTGTGTCCACATTGGTAGAATTGCTCTCAGCTCTGTACCGGAGAGAAGTGGAAAGTGCTGCATGCCTGTCAAGCCCATAATAGCACTGCCACCTGGTTTAGAGAGTTACACACAAGAGTACCCTTTCCGATGAGATGTAAGCAAGCACTGACTAACTGGAGGTATAGATATGCCCTCACAGCCACCATTCAATGGCCCCGTCAGTTCTGTCACTTATGATTGAAGGGGATATGCAGTGGGGCAGTAACATGTCTCATATCACTCACCCATACATGCTGTCGCGGTCTTGCAATGAAAAGGATGTTAGGAAGGGATAAGGAAATGCATCTGAAACACACAGCAGGGGGCAACATCACTGCCTCACTGCTCATCTGAGATCAATGGAGGCCAGGGCCATCTCCTCCAGCTCTGTAGGGCTTCTTGCTGGCCATCTGGGCCCACACATCTGGCCTTTTTGGCAGTGTTGCGGCACACCTGCTGCCACTTCCTTTTGAGGTCCTCAATGTCACGATTGTTATGATAAATAGCATTAACCTTCCGGCAGATGGCATAGGCCAGTTAGCTCTTGCACACTGAAGTTAGTTTTCCTGGTTACAACTTTTGATGCCATGTCCTACTTGGAACACACACACATGAAAGATACATGCTCAAAGTGTGGCGGCGCGGCCGTCCAAGACGTCTCTGTTTATATCACAGAAATGAGTGTGACTGGAGACGTACAAACATTTGAAATATAGCAACATTACTGGACTTGGTGCCTACCAATGGTGAAAGTGTTTCTGATGTTATAGTGGGAGATCATTTTGCATCCAGTGATCACCAGATGGTGTGGTTCAGCATTAGGACTAGGGCTGTTAGAATCCATTCAAAAGCAAGGGTCTTAAACTTTAGGAAAACTAACTTTGCCAAGATGGAACAATATCTCAGGGAGTCATTAGCGGGATGGGAACAGCTGGGGTATGTAGAAAACCAGTGGGCAAAACCATCCTTTTTGTTAAAATGGTAAATAAAGGCAAAAGGAAAAGGAGACTGCTATGGTTTTCGAAAGAAGTAGCAGAAAAATGAAAAAAAAGAGGGAGGCCTTCATGAAATACAAGAAATCACAGAGAGAGGAAGACAGGCATCTATATTTGGAAAAACCTAGAGAAGCTAGCAAAGTAGTCAGGAAAGCAAAGATTCAAAAAGAGGAGGAAATAGCCAATGCAATAAAATGGGGGGGATAAGACATTTTTCAGATATGCTAGTGAGAAGAGGAAGGGCAAAAGTGGTATTGTCAGACTCAAGGGTTAAGGGGAGAAATATGTAGGAGCTGATGCGGATAAAGCGGAATTGCTTAACAAATATTTCTGTTCTGTGTTCACAGATGAAGAACCAGGAACAGGACCTCAGAAAACACCCACAAACAGGAACAGAAGTGAGGGGCATCTTGAAGAATTTTCAGAAAACTGTGTTCCTGAGAAGCTAGCTAAACTTAAAGTAGACAAAGCGATGGGACTGGATGGGATACACCCTAGAATACTGAGGGAACTTGGGGACGTTCTAGAAACTCCTCTGACTGACCTTTTCAATGCCTCGTTGGAGTCAGGAGTGGTGCTAAAGGACTAGAGAGAGGCTAATGCGGTCCCTTTACACAAAAGCGGAAGTAAGGATGTAGTTCAAAACTACAGGCCAGTTAGTTTAACTTTGGTGGTAAGTAAATTATTGGAAACACTTCTGAAAGAGAAAATAGTGAGGTTTCTAGAGTCCAGCGGATTACAGGATCTGAGACAGCATGGATTCACCAGAGGCAGGTCTTGTCAGACAAATCTGATTTCTTTGACTGGGTGACCAGGGAGTTGGACCGAGGGAGAGCCCTAGATGTGGTGTATTTAGATTTCAGTAAAGCCTTTGACACTGTCGTCACAGGCAACTTATAAACAAACTGAGCACCCTAGGGATGGACCCTAAAGTTACTGCTTGGGTTAGAAATTGGTTGAGTGGGAGGGGACAAAGAGTACAGGTAAATGGAGCTCACTCTGAGGAGAAGGAAGTTACCAGTGGTGTGCTCTAGGGATCTGTCCTTGTTCTGATTCTTTTTAACATCTTTGTTAGTGATATAGCAGAAGGGCTGTCGGATAAGGTTTGCCTCTTTGCGGATGATACCAAAATCTGCAATAGAGTAGACACACAGGAAGGTGTAGGTAACATGAGGAGGGATCTCGCTAAGCTTGAAGAATGGTCTAGAATTTGGCAGCTGGGATTTAATGTTAAAAAATGGAAGGTCATGCATTTGGGCTGCAGCAATCCAACAGAACAATATAATATAGGGGATAAAGTACTTTTGTCCACTAAAGAAGAGCAGGACCTTGGTGTGGTTGTGTCTGATGATCGTAAAGTAACTAAACAAATAGAAAAGGTGATGGCAAAAGCTAGAAAGATGCTTGGGTGCATAGGAAGAGGAAAAAGGAGGTGATAGTGCCTCTGTATAAGTCTTTGGTGCGACCTCATTTGGAGTATTGTGTGGAATTCTGGAGACCGCACCTTACAAAGGTTATAAACAGGATGGAGTCAGTACATTGGGTGGCTACTAAAATGGTTAGTGGTCTTCATTATAAATCATATGAGGACAGACTTAAGGATCTTAATATGTACACCTTAGTGGAAAGGCAGAATAGAGGTGATATGATTGAGACATTTAAATACTTCCATGGCATAAATGCACAGGAGGAGAGCCTCTTCGATTGAAAGCAAGCTCTGCTATGAGGCGACACAGGATGAGGGTGAAAAGGGATAGATTCAGGTGTGATATGCGGAAATATTTCTTTATGGAAAGAGTGGTGGATCCGTGGAATAGTCTCCCAGTGGAGGTGGTAGAAATGAGGACAGTATCTGAATTCAAAAAAGCATGGGACAAACACAGAGGATATCTAAAGGAAAAAAGGGGACTGTTGTAGTTGTTGATATGGAAGGATAGAAAAGGTATGCCATGTGGACTTTTTCTGTCATCATTTATCTATGTTTCTATGGACGTTTCTGGACATGGGTGTGGCCATATTGGCAGTTGTACGTGTCTGTTGATACTTCTCCGCTTCCACCCTAGCCACCATTTACTCTACATGTCCATGTGCAAATGAGATATGTAGAAGATAGAAAGGAGCTGGAATATCTAGCAGTGCTGGGCCAAACAAGGTATGTCTTTGTGGGTGTAAGTTTACAATGCACAAGGCCAAGATATTGCACATGTGCTTGAAGTCAGATTCCTTTCGGTATGCATTGCTGGTCCCTGAGTAGGTTCAAGGTGTGCACAACCATGACAGAGAGTGAACCAGGCCCCCTGCACCCTCTTGCAAGCCGAGGACATTGGTGTGCTTAGCCTGCCCAGCACTGTGTTCTCTCCACCCCCATTTACAACACCCTAAGTGGCTGCTTGCACAGCCATGCCTTCACACCACTCCTATTGTAATGGCGCAAACCATTTTCTGGACTGATGGAGGTCAATGTGAGGGATACGATAACTGATAGGCAATCCCTTTTCTAATTCCAAGATAGAATTTTGGAGATATGGCAACCAGCACTACACAAAATACAAAAGATTCCCTGACTGGAAAGTTAGCCTAATGGTTAGAGCAGTGACTTGATGATTAATAAAACAGAGTTTAATTCCCACTTACGAGTACATTCCTTGTCCAGGAGTTGTGCTAGGGTTTCTAGTGCCCCCTCCAAGCTATAAATCAGCAACCCTCCCTCATTAATGTTGGCTGCATCCTACCCTCCTTTTTCCCAAAACCACTTTGTGAACTCTATTCAAGCAATAGTAGTATTTCTCCTTCAAATCCAGTGTTGTAAGAAAATTGCAGCAAAAAGAGCAAATGCATAACCAAAATAAAAATACTTAGCAGTAAATACTTAACATCATACAAACAGGCTGTGATAGTCCAAAATAAAAAAAATAAAAAATAGAATGTGATTCTGATCATCTCACTAACAACAACATAAACATTCTCCAATGCCAGGCATATTGTGTACTCATATAAAACACTGCAAAAGTCACTGAAAATCTACAAAGTCAAATCTACCATACCAGCATACACTTCCAAAACTCAAACAATAAGGAGCCTACCCAGAAAAAAGCAGCACTACAAATACTGCAATGGGCCCCTAAATATCCATACACCTGTTTGAAAAGCTGTACAAGTCAAATTACTACAGTACAGATCCCTACGTACAAACTCCATGTTAACAGAACACACGGCCTTGGTAACACACTCAGAACAAAGACCCTCATCAAGTACAGAAGAAGTGACCACAACATAAAGTAAAAATAAAAATATGTAGACAAAAATTAAAATGAAACCCCAAGAAGCCAGACTCCGCATGCGCTGCCACACCAGATAAGAAATGCAGTTCCCCATACTGTTTGAAATATAGGGATAGCGCAAAGTCCAATCGCTAAATTGAAAATAAAATTATTTTTTCTACCTTTGTTGTCTGATGATTTTTGATCATGCTGGTCCTGATCTGAGGTTTCTGTTTTCCTCTGTCTTCTCTTAGATCTTTTTCTATGGTCTATAGTCATAAGAACATAAGATATGCCATACTGGGTCAGACCAAGGTCCATCAAGCCCAGCATCCTCTTTCCAACAGTTGCCAATCCAGGTCACAAGTACCCAGCAGTTTCCCCAAAAGACACAAGTTCCACAAAGCTTATATTGGGTCAAGCAGGGATATCCTGGGTCCCTTTTAATAATGGTCTATGGACCTTTTTTCCAGGAACTTGTCCAAACCTTTTTTAAACCCAGCTACACTAACAGCTTTTACTACATCCTCCGGTAACAAATTCCAGAGTTTGATTACACATTGAGAGAAAAAATATTTTCTCTTATTAGTCTTAAATAGGTTACCCTGTGGCTTCATTGTATGTGCCCTAGTCTTTCTATATTTTGATGATGTAAACAATCGATCTATGTTTACCCAATCTACTCCATTCATTAATTTATAGACCTCTATCATATCTCCCCTCAGCCATATCTTTTCCAAGTTGAAGAGCCCAAACCTTTTTAGCCTCTCTTCATTGGGATATCCTTCCATCCCCTTTACCATTTTGGTGGCTCTTCACTGTACCTTTTCCAATAATGCATTATCCTTTTTAAGATACGGTGACTAGAATTGCACACAATATTCAAGGTGCAGTCGCACCATGGAACGATACAGAGACATTATTATATCCTTTGTTTTATTTTCCATTCCTTTCCTTATGATACCTAGCTTTCTATTTGCTCTCTTGGCCGCCGCTGCACACTGGGCAGAGGGTTTTCTTTTTTTTTAGTTTATATTAACACTCAAGCATTTACAAGAATGAATAGAAATAATGGGAACAACACCACAATCCACAAATTAGAAATAAAAATATTCAAAGTAATCTTTCCCACAATTAGTGCACAATTAAGAGGGGGGGGGGGGGCTACAGGAAATTTAGCAACTGACCACAGCCTCAATAGCACTTGAAGCTAACAAGGTCAAAGTAACACAGAAGAAATATATAAATTACAAGCAGGAAAGACTTATGCGTCAGCCGTATTGAGGCCCACCTCCACCCGTAGCTCTTCCCTTGCACATATAAATTCTGAGAGCTGCTTAGGCTAAAAAAAAAAAGGAAATTCTTGCCTTGATAGGAAACATAACACTTAGGATATTTTAACACAAAGGTTGCACCCAGGGAAATAAACCTGGAACGAAAAGCCAGGAATTCTTTCCTCCGTAATTGGGTTACTCGAGACAAACCTGGAAAAATTCTAACATTTGAACCGAAGAACTTCTCATTAATATTCTTAAAAAATAAATGAAGAATCAATGCCTTGTCGGCGTCCAAGGCTAGAGTTAGAAGCATAGCAGTTCTTTCTGTTACCACGTCTAAAGAACTTTCCAAAAAGCATGTCAGATCTTCAATTCCACTCACTGCTGCCTCCAAGTTTCTCCCCGGTACTTCCAAGTTCTTCACCGACAAATACTGCACCCTAGTAAGTGGGGGCAGGTGCTCAGTTGGAATCTTGAGCACCTCTCGGAAGTATTTCTGCACCATTTCCAATGGGGACATAAGTGGAGACTTTGGAAAGTTAAAAAGATGGAGGTTATTTCGTCGGGTAAGATTTAACGTTGGAAGCACTTTGGGACGCTATCTCTGCCTTAATTACAACCCTTTCAACAGTGGTGGGTTCTGTAACTACTGAGTTAGCTGTAATGAAATTGGAGTCCTCTAAGAGTCAAGAGCTGCAAACAAGTTCTTTGTTGCAGGTGAAGGAAGATTTGGGGCATCTTAAAGAGGAGCATAATGCTCTAATGAAGGAGAGATTAGTGTTGTCGCAGAAGACGGAACATCTTGAAAATCTGGGCAGAGGGTTTTAACATGTTATCCACGACGATGCCTAAATCTTTTTCCTGGGTGGTGGTTACCAATGTGGAACCTTAAATTGTGTAACCATAGTTTGGGTTGCTCTTTCCTAGGTGCATAACTTTGCACTTGTCCACATTAAATTTCATCTGCCATTTGGATTCCCAGTCTTCCAATTTATCAAGATTCTCTTGCAATTTTCCACAATTCTCATGGGTTTTAACAACTTTAAATAGTTGTGTCATCTGCAAATTTGATAACCTCACTCATTTTTCCATTTCCAGGTCATTTATGAATATGTTAAAAAGCAGCAGACCCAGCACAGATCCCTGGGGTACTCCACTATTCACCTTTCTCCATTGGGAAAATTGGCCATTTAGCCCTACCCTCTGCTTTCTATCTTTTAACCAGTTCCTGATCCACAGTAGTACACTGCCTCCTATCCCATGACTTTTTAGTTTTGCCAAAAGTCTTTGATGAGGGACCTTGTCAAAGGCTTTCCGAAAGTCCAAATACACTATATCAACCGACTCACCTTTGTCTACCTGTTTATTCACACCTTCAAAAAAACATAACAGATTAGTAAGACAAGATCTTCCTTGTCTAAAGCAATGTTGGTTGTCTCCTATTAAGCCATGACTATCTACATGTCTAGTAATTTTGTTCTTTATGATTGTTTATTTATTTTATTTTATTTAGTATACACTTATATACCGCTACTTCCAGCGATCAGTAACGGTTTGATTACAAATTTGGGAGTTTGTCAAATCAAGACAGAAAATTTGGGCAAAAATACACATAGATTAGAGGGTATGGCACATCACACAGAATTAAGGACTTAATGGCTAGGCTTTACATATTTACATATTTACAGAGAATATTTCTACGTATCAGATTAATGTTTCGTTTGTTTTATGTGGTAATCCGCTGTGATTTACATCTGGTTGTAGTGACATTGGAAAAGATGGGTTTTTAGTTTCTTCCTGAAAGCATTAATGTCTTTAATTGTTCATAGTTCGTATGGTAGTCGATTCCAGATGGTTGGGGCAGAGAATGAGAATGCTCTGCGGTTAGTACTGGCTTTTACTGATCTGATGTTATTAGGAACTTGTAGTGTGCCTGTGTTGATAGTTCTCCTGTCTCTGTTGGTTGGTTGCGTGCTGACAAGGGTTGAAAGGAATGATGGCGCTAGGTTGTGTATGAGTTTGAACGTGGTTACCAATGTTTTATATTGTATCCTGGCAGCAATGGGTAGCCAATGTAGCTCGATCAATACAGGTGTTATGTGTTCAGCAATGCTTGCTCGCATGATGATCCTTGCCGCCACATTTTGGGCCATTTGCAGGATATTTAGAGCTTTCTTTGGCAGACCCTGCAGGATGGCGTTGCAGTAGTCTAGGTGAGGCATAATGAGTGCTTGCGCAACAGACCGAAAATCACAGGGTTCGATTAAGTTCCGCAGGGGTTGTATGACTCTAAGTTTGTGGAAAATGGCCTTGTTGGATTTGCGCAGGTGTTTTTCCATCTTTAGCTTGCTGTCGAGTGTGACTCCCAGGTATTTGATCTCATTCTTTGTGTTGTACGTGTTGTTACAGAGGGCGATTGTCGGAGGAGGTTCAAAATTGGGTTTACTTGATATATACATCACTTCAGTTTTCTTGTGGTTGATTGTCATGTTATTTTGCTGCAGCCATGCTAACATCTCGTACAGGCAGGCTTCAAGCTGGGTATACTTCGGGTCGGTGGTGTCCAATTGTGTGTATAGCATAATATCATCTGTATAGATATGGTAGTTGATATTATGTTTTTTGAAAATGTCACAAAGGGGCTGCATGTAAATGTTGAAAAGTAGCGCCGAGAGGGCCGAACCCTGAGGTATGCCTTGAGTTTGTGTGAATGCTTCTGCCGTTGAATTGGACCTGTGGCCTTCTGTTCGTTATGTAGGAGGAGAACCATTTAAGGGGGGTTCCCAAAATTCCTATTGACTCCAGTTTGTTCAGTAGGATTCCATGATGGACAGTATCAAAGGCGGCAGAGATGTCAATGAAAATGAGTAAAAACATTTTCTTCCTGTCTTCAAGGCCTTTGTGGAGGTTGTTAAGCAGTGCTATTAAAAGCGTTTCGACCCCATGGTTTCGCCTGAATTCGTACTGTTGCATGTCCAGTGTGTCATGGTCATCAAGGTGCTCTTGAAGTTGTATGAGGGCTGCTTTTTCGATGATTTTTGCTAGGAAAGATATGCTGGAGATGGGACGGTAGGATGTTGGGTCTGCTTTGTTGAGTGTGTTGTTCTTTAGTACTGGTCTTATTATGGATTTCTTGAGCTGGTCAGGCATAGTTCCTTGCTGCAGCGATAGGTTTACTATGTGTGAGACTTGGTGGACTATATCTTTTTTCGCTGCCTTGACCCAAGCAGTAGGGCAGGGATCTAGTGGGGAGGTGGTGGTATTGATGTTAGTTATTATGTTGATTGTTTGTTGATCATCAATCTTGTGGAAATTCCTCCATGTCAGATCTTGTTCCACAATAGATTTCCGGTGTGCCTCTTCCATACAGGGGTCAGGCAGGGTTGCAGTCAGCTTGCTTGCGTAATGGTTTGCCAGCGTTTGGGGGTGGATAGAGTTATCCTGGTGGTCTGGTTGGGATGTTTTTCTTAGAGATTTCACCAGCTCGAATAGTTCCCTAGGTTTGTTGATAGCTTTATTTAATATGTTCGTGTGGTGCGTCCTTTTTGCAGCGTTTACCTCTTCTTTGTATTTCGTGAGGAGGTTGAGGTACTCTGTCCTGTGTTCAATGGATTTCATACGTCTCCATTTTTTTTCACGCTTTCTGAGTTCTCGCTTCATTTTGGTCAAAGTTTCAGTGTACCAGGGTTCAGATTGGTTTTTGGTCAGGTTCGAGGTGGTACTCCATTTAGGGTTTGCTGCGGTCTGAATTCCATTGTCCCAGCTTTCTGTTAGTGCATCGAGATCCATGCTTTCCAGGTCTATGTGCGTCTTAATGTTGCTTATAAGGCATTCCAGGTTTAGTTTGTTGAATCTTCTTTGTTGGTGTATTATTCTTCGTGCTTTTGTGTCTTTTGGTAAAGACGGTAGTTTTATCCGAATATCGATTTGGTGGTGGTCTGACCACGGTATTGGGTTGATCTTTACCAATGGTTTCTCTTCATTGCACTGTTTGCTTGTGGGAATGAAGACCATATCCAGTGTATGGCCCTTGTCATGGGTGGGCTCATTTATTATTTGTTGATATCCTAGTTGGGACATGGCTTCCAGGAAGGTTTCTGCGTGAGAGGCTGCTGTTGATGCTAGGTTTAAGTCTCCTAGAATAAGTTGGAATTTCTTTGGTTGAGTTGCGGAAATATTTTCTAGTGCTGATGCAAGTATATCATGCTGCGTTGAGGGGGATCTGTATATCAGACAGATGGATAGAGCTGGGTTTTCGACTTTAAGGAGGTCTATGTCTATGTTTGAGTCCAGGTACGTGGTGGAGAGTTGCAGGTTGGTTTTAGCTATTATGAGAACCCCTCCACCTCTTTTATTGGCGCGTGGGCAGTTATACATGTTGTATCCGGGACTGCTTATCTGGTTTAATATGGCTGCATCCGTGTCAGTGATCCAGGTTTCTGTTATACAGAGTATGTCTGGTTTCTCATCTTTGATGATGTCGTAGATTATGTGGGTCTTGTTCCTGATTGATCGAGCATTGATGAGGGTGATGTTACAGGTCTCATGCGGTATTTGCGGAGCCTGGTTTTGTGTGGTTGGGAGTAGGAATGGCCTGTTGATTTGCGTTTTTGTTGCTCTAGGTTTGCGGTGTCTCTGTTTTCGACTGTTGTTGCTGGTAGAGGACCTCTGGTAGGGTGTGTGTATTGGTTCCTTGGAACCAATACACACACCATTTTTCCGGGTACTGACATCAGGCTCACTGATCTGTAGTTTCCCGGATCACCCCTGGAACCCTTTTTAAAAATTGGTGTTACAGCGGCGTTACATCCTCCAATCTTCAGGTATTACAGATGATTTTAATGATAGTTCACAGATTACTAATAGCAGGTCTGCAATCTCATATTTCAGTTCTTTCAACACCATTGAATGTATACCATCTGGTCCAGATGATTTGCTACTCTTCAGTTTATTATATAGTTGCAATATATCTTCCCGGTGTATCGATATTTCTTTCAATTCTTCCACAGTATCACCTTTCAAAACCATTTCAGTCATGGGTAACATCCCTACATCTTCCTCAGTAAAGACCGAAGCAAGTGACCCATTTACCCCTCTATCATCTAATGGTCCAACTGACGCTCTCACGGGTTTTTTTTGCTTTGAATGTACTTGAAAAAAGTCTTTATTACACATTTTTGCTTCCACAGCAAGCTTCTTCTCAAATTCTCTCTGCCTGCCTTATCAATGCCTTGCATTTAACTTGCCAGTGCTTGTGCTATTTGGCTCTTTTTTTTCATTTCCTGAAAGATGCTTTTATGGCAACAACAGCCTCTATGACCTCACCTTTAAACCATGCTGGAAGTTTTTTGGACTTCCTTCTACTTTTCTTAAAGTGTGGAATACTACTGGTCTGGACTTCCAAGATAGTATTTTTAAACAATGCCGAAGCTTGATGCAAGTCTTTAACCTTTGCAACTGCTCCTTTTAGTTTTTTCTTAACTATTTTCCTCATTTTATCATAGTCTCCCTTTCGAAAGTTAAAATGTAGTACTGTGGAGTTCCTTACCATCCCTCCTCCATTAATTAAATCAAAAGCGATCATGCTATGATCACTATTGCCAAGTGGCCCCAACACTCTTATTTCTAGATCTAGTTTTCTACTAAGGACTAGGTCCAAAATGGCTTCCCCTCTCATCCGCTCATGAACCAGCTGTCCCAAGAAGCAATCATTTATTTAATCTAGAAAGTTCATCTCTTTAGCATGTCCTGCTGTGACACTAACGCAGTCAATACCGGGGTAATTGAAATCACCCATTATTATTACTGTGCTGTAACATTTGTTAGCTTCCCTGATTTCTTTGAGCATTTCTTCATCCATTTGTTCATTCTGGCCAGGCCATCGATAGTACACCCCCACTGCCATCCCCTTCTCCTTCCCCTTTTTATATGGAATTTCAATCCATAGAGATTCTACAGCAAGTTTTGTTTCCTGCAAAATTTTAATCCTTTGTGACTCAATGTCCTCTATAACTTAGAGCGCAAACCCTCCACCAATTTGATCAGCTCTATCATTACAATAAGATTTGTACCCAGGTATCACAGCGTCCCACTGGTTGTCCTCCTTTCATCATGTCTCTGAGATACCAATCATATCTAAGCTCTCGTTTAGTGCTATATATTCTATCTCTCCCATCTTATTTTTTAGATGTGTAGCATTTGTATACAAGCATTTTATAGACTGTATTTTATTCATATTAATCTGGCTATCGGTTTGCAGGGTTAATTTTGAATCTTTAAGCTCTGTCTGCTCCGTATTCAAGGGCATTTGGTTTACTTTTGTCTTTGTTGGAACCTCTTTGCTGATATGCTCTAACTTCATTCTTTTGGTATATCCTTCAAGGATACATTGTTCCGAACCATGTGCTCTTGGGCGACTGTTGGCTCTCCCATATTATCTAATTGAAAAGCTGCTCTATCTCCTTTTTAAAAGTTAATGCCAGCAGCCTGGTTCCATCCCAGTTAAGGTGAAGCCCATCCCTTCGGAAGAGCCCCTCCTTTTCTCAGAATGTTCCCCAGTTCCTAACAAATCTAAAACCGTCATCCTTGCACCATCGTCTCATCCACGCATTGAGACTCCAGAGCTCTGCCTGCCTTTCGGGTCCTGCGCGTGGAACAGGAAGCATTTCAAAGAATGCTACCCTGGAAGTTCTGGATTTCAACTTCTTACCTAAGAGCCTTCAGAACCTCCCTTCCACATTTTCCTGCATCATTGGTTCCCACAGGTTCTAAGACAGCAGATTCCTGTACAGCACTATGTTAAACCTTGTCTAGGTGGCGGGTGAGGTTCGCTATCTTCGCACCAGGCAGGCATGTTACCAGGCGATCCTCACGTCCACCAGCCACCCAGCTATCTACATGCCTAATGATCAAATCACCAACTATAATGGCTGTCCTAACTCTCCCCTCATGGGCCATGGCCCCTGGAGAAACTTCCTTGGTGTGAGAGGGTTTTACATCACCTGAAGGACAGATCCTAGCTACAGGATCAGTTCCTGCCACATCAGGGTGATGGTCTCCTATCACGTGACCTCTTTGTCCATGGCAGCAGGGATGCTGCCAGACTGGAGGTGGGACTTCAGGACTATATCCCTGTAGGTCTCATCTATGTACCTCTCTGTCTTCCTTATGTCCTCCAAGTCTGCTACTCTAGCCTCCAGAGATTGGACTCATTCCCTGAGAACAAAGAGTTCCTTGCACCTAGTGCTCATGTAAGACCCCTCACCAACTGGGAGAAAATCATACATGTGACACTCAGTGCAAAAGACCGGACAACTCTCATCTTGCTGCTGGACTGCTGTCTGCATCTTAGTTTTAAGGTTGTGTTTAGGTATTTAAGTTCTTTACCTACTAAGGGATGGTGGGGATACTTATACTAATAAAACTATACCTAATACGTGTAATGTACTTTGTTCACCTGAAGCTTAATTAATCTCAGATCCTTAATGTATGCTTGATGAAGACAAACAGCTGCACCTGCGAGTAAATATGGCACCTCCTTTCCTTTTAGAGGTTTAAGCACCTATAAAGCTACAATTATCCCAGGGGTGGGTGGGTATTGGGGAGGGAGGGAGGGAAAAAGACTTATTAAAAGTTGGCTGCTACACAGTACCCTATCCTGTGCTTATAAGGTAATCTGTGATCATTTTCCATGGGGAGTCCTACAACCCTTGCTTGGATAGAGGGAGTCTTGGGGACTCTTTACTGCTTCTAGGCCATGAGTGATTTAACAAATACACTGGGTTCACAGATTAATCAGCTTTAATCTAAAGAATTCCTTTTTCCCCAAGATTTAGAAAAATTCCCAAAAGTAAATACAATTGCAGATCTCTCTCCAGAAGTAGCAGTCCCCTTTTGTAGTCCTTCAAGTGTAGTTGTAAGTCCATCTGCCATTTCTTGTCTCTCCTTTTGCTTTCTTCATTTTCTTTCATCAGCCTTTTTCCAGTCCCAGTAACCCTCCCCAGTATTAGCCCCCTTTACAGTCACTACCTCCCAGTACCTTGCAGTGTCAATCCCATTGCATTCCCTGTACTGCCACTAGTGTCTATTCCCTTTTAGTCCCCCTCCTTCTCTATCGTCCAGCCCTTTTTAATCCAAATACCATCCCAGGTATCAGAAAACCTCCAGTCCCAGTGCCTCCTCCTGTGTCATTTCCCTTCCAGTCACCCTCTCCTCTGTCCATCTGCCTTCCTGTGCCATCCCCGGGTATCAGCTCCCTTCAAGCTCCCACCTTCCATCAGCCTCCTCCTTCCCCTCTTTTCTTCTCCCTTCTAGCCCCCACCTTCCCCCTTATCAGTTATCTTCCAACCCCCCTCCAATTACCCAGCCACCTTCCAGCCCTATCCCCAAGTGTCTGTTCCCTTCCACCCCCCCCCCCCCCCCGGTGTCTGCTTCCTTCCATCTCTCAGTGTCTGCTCCCTTGTAGCCCCCATGTCTGCTCCCTTTCAGCCCCCCATGTCTGCTCCTTTCCAGCTCCCCAGTATCTCTCCCTTTCAGCTCTGCCCCTGTGTCTGCTCCCTTGTAGTCCCCCCATGTCTGCTCCCTTGTATTCACCCCGTGTCTGCTCCCTTCCAGCTCCCCAGTGTCTGCTCCCTTGTAGCCCCTCATGTCTGCTCCCTTCCAGCTCCCACGTGTCTGCTCCCTTCCAGCTCCCAAGTGTCTGCTCCCTTTCAGCTCTCCCCCTGTGTCTGCTCCCTTGTAGCTCCCCCTCGTGTCTGCTCCCTTTTGGCTCCCCCCATGTCTGCTCCCTTGTAGCCCCCCGCGTGTCTGCTCCCTTTCAGCCCCACCTCGTGTCTGATCCCTTCCAGTTCTCCAGTGTCTGCTCCCTTTCAGCTCCCCCCATGGTTGCTCCCTTCCTGCTCCACTGTAGCTGCTCCCTTCCAACCCCCCCCCCATATCTGCTCCCTTACAGCTCCCCAGTATCTGCTCCCTTTCAGCTCCACCCAGTGTCTGCTCCCTTCCAGCTTCCCCCTGTGTCTGCTCCCTTCCATCTCCCTAGTATCTGCTCCCTTCCAGCTCCCCCCCCTGTGTCTGCTCCCTTTCAGCTATTCAGTATCTGCTCCCTTTCAGCTCCCCCCATGTCTGCTCCCTTTCAGCCCCACCCCATGTCTGCTCCCTCCAGCTCCCCATTATTTTTATTTTTTTATTTTTTTTTATTTAATGGTATTTATATACCGCCTTATCCTTCAATCAAAGCGGTCACAACACAAGTGGGAGATACATTTAACACATGGGGATTTTGAGACACATACACTAATACTTACAGGGAACATGGGCAATGGAGGGTTAAGTGGCTTGCCCAAGACCACAAGGAGCATCTGTGGGACTAGAAACCCCAGTCCTTCCGGCCCAAGGTTGCTGTCCTCTAGTGGGATTTGAACCGCCGACCTTCCGGCCTGAAGTACCTTGTCCCAACCACTAGGCTACTCCTCCCATTGCTCCCTTCCAGCTCTCTTCCTGTGTCTGCTCCTTTGTAGCCCCCCTCCCATGTCTGCTCCCTTTCAGCCCCTCTGTGTCTGCTCCCTTTCAGCTCCCCAGTATCTGATCCCTTTTAGCACCTCCCCCCCGCCCCCCCCCCGGTGTCTGCTCCGATTCATCCTTCAAAAAAGAAAGCAGCCACAGGAACATTTCTGTTTCTGCGGTTCTGCTAACTTTTAAATTGCTGGGTCGCGGAGTTTCTAAAGGCAAGAATAAGCATTTCCTGTTTCCTTCTTTCTTTTTTGAAGTGGTGGGTGGCAGGCGGCTAGCGATGGCGCCCTCCTGCTGCACTTACCGAGCTTACCGGGTAGCGCCGGCCCTGGCCAAGTCACTTCACCCTCTGTTGCATCAGAGGAATCATGATGTATGGGTCAAGTCATCTAGGTCCCTTTTTAAAATATATATCTAATTTTATATTACAATGTACAACACTGTGCTTAGGGAGGACATTTCATAAAATAACTATGTGGTATGCGCATATCTGACGGAAACACGAATATGCTGTGTATGCGTACGTGATGGAAATGGACATGCGTAAGCGGCAGCAGATGTGGATGTAGAGTAGTACTTAAAACTTTGCTCCACATTCCCCTGCAAGTGTGAGTGTGTGTGCATTTGGAGGTTTCCACGGGAGTAGCTGCTGTGGTAAACATTAAATCATGGAGGACATTAGTTCCTGGTCTGTGATGGCCCTGCTGCATAGGGCTGACTTGGAAAGGAGGAGAGCAGCAAGGATGTGACCATATCCAAGGGTACCCACGCTGAGAAGCCAGTACATGGACCTGAAAGATGAACTCTGTGTTATGAGGTTCCATTTTGATCAGGCAACCATACATGATCTGTGCCTGGAGCTGGAGCTCTACCTTGCTGCCATCACATACAGGGGACAGGCCCTGTCTGTGCACGTAAAGGTCACCACAGCACTTTCCTTCCTGCAACTGGTACATTCCAGTCAGTGCTGGCAGCTGCAGCAGGCCTGAGCTAGGTGGTGGTATCCAGGTGCATCATACAGTTTCTCAGTGCTTTCATGAGGCATGCTGCACACTACATTACCTTCCCCCCACACACAGCAGCAGAGGCAGCAAACAATGCTGCAGTTCCTTGAGGTGGCCAGGTTCCCTTCAGTGCTGGGCATCATTGACTACGCATGTGGCCCTGAGGTCCCAACGATGGAGTGAGGCCACATACCACAACCAGAAGGCCGATCACTCAAACATGCAAGTCATGTGTAGTGCCAGGGGGAAATAACAAACATCGTGGCAAGATAGCCAGGATCCTGTCATGATTCGTACATCCTCAGCCAATCCAGGATACATGCCAGGTTTGAGAGTGGTGAAATCTCCAGAGACTGCCTACTAGGTAAGATGACCTAGAGATCCCCTCACCCATGCCCACACAGGCCTTAAAAGGGGAGCATATCCAAAAAGCAGACTGTGGGAGGGCAGGCAGGCTTGGGCCATAGCTAGCAGATGTGTACAGAGCAAAAAAGACATGTCAGAGATCAGACATTGTGTGACTAGTTTAGGCACATTTAAGGAGCTGCTATGAGAAATGTCGATAACCACTTATGTGGTAGAGATGCCATAGCCATGGACTGAGAGTGCTATACAGTCAGAAAGCCATAGTTAATCATGATGTGCAGATGGAAGACACAGGATTCATAGCAATGGAATCCCTATAGGGTCATCTGTGATCTTTCGCCTACAAAAGGCCCAGCGACATCTTGCCAGAAAACAGACAACACAGCCCTTGACTGTGTCCTCCTGCAGCAATGAGATACACCTGACCCCCAAGCAGTAACCCTGTGGCAAGAAGGGAAAGGTAGAGTATAGGATGCACCAGCCATTCCCAAACCCCTCCCCTTCCCCCTCCCCTCCACAGCCCCATTTCAGCCTTTTCCCCTCCCCCTTCCATCCCCCAGCCCCATCCCAGCCTCTTCCCCCTCCCCCTTCCATCCCCAACCCCATCCCAGCCTCCTCCACCTCCCCCCATTCCCTGCCTTGTTCCAGCCTCCTCCCTCTCCACCTCCCATCCCCATCCCAGCCTCCTCCACCTCCCCCCATTCCCTGCTTGTCCCAGCCTCCTCCCTCTCAACCTCCCATCCCCATTCCCATCCCAGCCATCTCCCCCTCCCCCTCCCCCTCCCATCCCCTAGCCACCCCTCCTCTTGCACCTCTCTCTCCACCAGCCACCTCTCCTCCATTGCCTCCTCCTCCTCCAGGGACTCCATATCCTCCTGCCCCACCACCTCCTCCTCCAGCTCCTCTGCCTCGTCCAGGGGCCATATATTCTGTGCCCAGTGCTATCTATCCCCTCCCCTTCAGAAGGACTGCACACCTCTGTCTGGGCTAGCACAACCTCCTTGTCTTCCTCCGATTCTGTTGGTGGTATAGGTGCTGCCCCTGCTACTGATGCTGATACTGGGGCTCGGAGGGCTGTGTCCACTCTTCCTCAGGCTCTTCAGGAGCAGGTGGGGGAGAGTCATCCTTGGGCACAGCTGTATATGGGAGACAAAGATATTATTAGCTACAGCAACTCATATGCTTGCATGCTATATGGCAGGGCTACATCACAGTAAGAGTGAGCTGGACGGTCCTTTCCATATATATGCATGATCAGTATCAGATACAGTTGTGTCCTGGTTTTGCATGGGCAGCCTTTGCGATACCCATGGATGTGAGGGTATTGTGGGATTGTTTGATGTGATTGGACCCATTTTGCATTGGTCCCCAGGGTATATGACAGGTCTGACACCCATAACAGTTGGCTTGAGGAGCTAACAGGTTCCCATGGAGTCATGCAGGTGTGTGTGTGTGTGGGGGGGGGGGGGGGGAGTGTCAACCTGTCAGCTATTTGTTCTGCTGTCTAGCTTCCACTCTGAGGCTTTGTACATTCAGGACATGGATAGTCTACAGCTGATTGGTGTTGGACTACAGGACATGTTACATCTTTTCATTTATTTGCCCCGGCAGTGGAGATATGCTCCTCTGATGTGTACTTGGCATGTGTTTGTTGATGGTTATGCTTGCTGCTGAGGCATTTGAGGATGTCCAACTCAACGAGGCTGGTTGCTGTAGCTGGGTGATTGGTTTGTTTGCTATCCTGTGACCTTAGGGACTGTCTTGACCAGGGGGATCACATTACGGTCACATGTGAGCCTATTTGTCGAAGATTGGGACCCTATCTTTCCCATGTGTGAGCTCCTACTAGAAGCAATGAGACGAGTATTATTGACCTACACTTGCGGCTACTGATCACATCCTCTTGTGCATCTGGACTTTCTAATGGACAGATACATGCACTCATGCTAACAAACACAGTATTGTAGTGTTGGTGGATTGAGTTATTACAGGGATGTGTGTTCTTTCTTTGCAGGCTTCCATTTTATGTGCATAATTCACCTTCACTAGGTACGTTTTATTTTTCTGACTTTAAGAGGTCTGTCTGATGTTTAGCGTTACCAACCTCATGTCCTTTGCCCGCCTAACCCTTCTTTCCTGCGACTCTGCCCTCCCTTGATCAGACTTACAACCTCTTTCCTATTAAGCTATGGCATTCATTTATCACTGTTCCTTTTCCCACTTTTGCTTTTAATTGTACACAGTCCAGCTGCAACTTGTGAAGGGCGGTATATCAAATGTTTTAAACTTTGACTCATGACTATTGAGACCCTTCTCTTTCTAATGCTGATATCCTCACATGGGCTGGGGGCCTATGGCGTCCTTAGCAGGGTACTGGAACATTGTGGGCCAGATGTGGCATGCCTGAGCACATGGCATGTTTGCATGGGTGGCTGGATTCCCATGACTAGACATGCTGTGAGTGGTGCAGTACTCCTGCAGATCATTCAATGTGACCCTCACTGGGGCCAGACTTGAAGATTATCTGCATGATAATGGACTTTGTGACAGGCCTAGATCGCATGTTGACTTGATAGATCATGTGTTTGATGCATGTGTGGTACTACTGAGCTCAGGGTTTTGGTACCAAATAGCTCGGAGCAGGCTGGGGAGGACAGGTGTGAATTAAATGCCATGTTTGATGTTGCAAATGTCAATTATTTCTGAGTGATCTGGTCACTTTTCCATTCACACAAGTGACCATTGTGACATTCAATTCAATGGGGGAACATCTTGGATACCATAGGCAGACCTGGGGATCGCTACTTGCTGCCTTTACCTGGTCACAGTGCTGTGTTGGCACTGTCTGTCATGGACCAGATATGGGGGATCATCACTGCCCTCATATGGGTGGTCTTCTCTTCACATCCCCTGTGTCTTGCCCTTACAATGAGGGCTGTGTCAACAGCACTGTTTGCTCCTTGGACCCTCTCCATGTCTGCTTTGTACCTGTGAGCTTCCTCCCAGCATCTGCCTCTTTCTCCCTCTCCTCCATTGCCCCCATGAGCATGTCTGTGCAGAGTCTGGCTGACCTATATGGACAATGTAGGTGGTTACCTAGGGTGGACACATCTGGGGGGTGGTACTAGTGGGGCATTCAAGCTAGCTGTTATATTATGAGCACCAGAGGGGTTGGACAAGTTGCAGTTAACCTTGGGAGACTCTACCTTGGAGCCGCTCGAGGGCTAGCCCTGTTCCTGTGACCTCCCTTCTCATGTCACATCAGTGGCTCCATATCATCTTCTGCCTCCTGTTAATAATTCTCCTACTGAACAACTAGGGTATTCATTCTGCTGCTTATTACTGCCTTTACTCTCTCACCTCAGTGTACGCCCCTCCTTGGTGGCTCCACTCTTGGGGCAGACCCCTTTTCTGTGTGTCCTCTACAATTGGCACCTCCACACCTCATTCATTCTACCTTGGTGCTCCTTAGGCCTGGGACACCCTACCGATGTCTGTGCATCATGCTCTTCCTCTGGCCTACAGACCCACCTCTTTGCAGCTGCTCTTGTATGCTGATGCTCCGCTCTTTCTTGATCACTGTGTATGTGTCTCTTGCTACACTCTGAACACCAGTTTTGCAATGTTGTTGCTCTTTAATAGATTGTCAGCTCAGCTGAGCAGGAACTGTCTGACATCTCTTTGTACAGCACTGCAAATGCCTTGTAGCCCTATACAAAGCAGTGGTGGTAGTAGATCTCTATGGAGGGTGCATAGCTGCCTCTCAAATGGTCTTAGTCTTAGCATCATCATTCACTTTGCTCTTGCTGCAGCTGCCGGCGTATTCGCCGTAGCAGTCTCGGCCTGGTTTGTCTGATGGTGCAGATTTGCACTCAGTATGTTTCCATGTCCAGCATTATATGAAAGCATCTGTGGAGTGGAGAAAGACATGCCCCTTCATAAGAACATATGGCATGCCATACTGGGTCAGACCAAGGTGCATCAAGTCCAGTATCCTGTTTCCAACAGTCACCAGTTCAGGTCACAAATACTTGGCAGGTTCCCATTCCTGTCACGGAGTGGACAGTGGATTTCCCGGGTCCTCTTTTATAATGGTTTCTGGACATTTCCACCAAGTACTTGTCCAAAACCTTTTTCAACCCTGCTACACTGAGAGCTTTTACTTCATCATCCGGTAGCAGATTCTAGAATTGACTTACACATTGACTGTAAATAATTTTTCTCTTAGGCTTCAGTGGGTTGCACTGTAGCTTTATTGTAGGCCCACTAGTCTCTCTAGTTTTTGATGGTGCAAGCAAGCAGAGTAGAGATCAGAGGTTTGATTCTCAGAGGTGCTCCTTGAATGAGTCATTTTACCCTCCATAACCTCAGAGGAAGGGGCCATGTGATCTACTTTCAGGTCATACCTTTCCAAGAAACACGGGGGCTTCTGGGTCACAAGGGGTCTGCATTGACTTGAAGAGTATTTTATTTATTTATTTTTTATTTAACAGTATTTCTAAACCGCCTTATCATAATAATCAAGGTGGTATCACAGCAAACAATCTGGTAGTGTGAGTGTGTTATACATGCAGTGAAGGTGAAAATTTAGTTGAGTGCGTGTTGAATTGTGTGCTAGATTTGTTTGAGCTATGTACAATGTGGGCTATATACAGTGGTGCTAAAAGCTTTTTATTTTACACTACAAGACACTGATGTACGTTTACCTATTCCTCACTTTACAGAGCTGTATCATATCTCCCCTCAGCCATCTGTTTTCCATGTTGTGGCTCCCTTAGTTTTTTAACACCTTTGTAAGTGATATAGCGGAAGGGCTGTCGGGTAAGGTTTGCCTCTTTGCGGATGATACCAAAATCTGCAATAGAGTAGACACCCAGGAAGGTGTAGATAACACGAGGAGGGATCTAGCTAAGCTTGAAGAATGGTCTAGAATTTGGCAGCTGGGATTTAATGTTAAAAAATGTAAGGTCATGCATTTGGGCTGCAGCAATCCAAGGCAGCAATACAGTATAGGAGGTGAAGTACTTTTGTCCACTAAAGAAGAGCGGGACCTAGGCGTGGTTGTGTCTGATGATTTTAAAGTAGCTAAACAGGTAGAAAAGGCGATAGCAAAAGCTAGAAGGATGCTTGGGTGCTTACGGAGAGGAATGGCTAGCAGAAACAAGGAGGTGATAATGCCTCTGTATAAGTCTTTGGTGCGACCTCATTTGAAGTATAGTGTGCAATTCTGGAGACCGCACCTTCAAAAGGATGTGAACAGGATGGAGTCGGTGCAGAGGGTGGCTACTAAAGTGATTAATGGGCTTCATTATAAAGCATATGAGGACAGACTTAAGGATCTTAATATGTACACCTTAGAAGAAAGGCGGGATAGAGGTGATATGATTGAGATGTTTAAATACCTCCTTGGCATAAATGTTTAGGGAGAGAGCCTCTTTCAATTGAAAGCAATTTCTGCTACGAGGGGACATGGGATGAGGGTGAAGGGAGATAGATTCAGGAGTGATATGCGGAAATATTTATTTATGGAAAGAGTAGTGGATCCATGGAATAGTCTCCCAGTGGAGGTGGTAGAGATGAGGACAGTAACTGAATTCAAAAAAGCATGGGACCAACACAGAGGATCTCTAAAGGTAAAAAGTGGACAGTTGTAGTTGTTGATATGAAAGGACAGACTAGAAAGGCCATGTGGTCTTTTTCTGTCATCATGTTTCTATGTTTCTATGTATCTTTCCTCATTAGGGTATTGTTCCATCCCCTTTACCATTTTGTTGTGTTTTCTCTGTACATTTTCTAATTCCACTGTATCCTTTTTAGGAGATGGCAACCAGGACTGCACTAACTACACAGACGTGATAGAGTGAAGGGGCAGCCTAGGGCTGCCCCATCCACTAGGCGAACCTAGGTGGTTAACTAGGGCTGCAGACCTCATTGGGTGTCATGGCACACATGGCCTCCGCCCCAACATGCTGAGCCAAGCCAAACTGTGCCATGTCTCTGCTCCCCGCTGCCGCTGATTCCAGTGGCAGGGTCGGCTCAGTGACAGGCCATGTGCTTCAGCACACATGGACTGCCAATTCTGAGCCCCATGAAGTTGAGTTAGAGGAGTCAGAAGCGGTAGGCCATGTGTGCTGAAGCTCATGGCCTGCCCCTGCCGCCGAGCCGCCCCCGACCCCACCACTAGAATCAATTCAACACAAAGAAGGGGAGGGAGGGCAGCATGCCTCTGGCCTGAGCGGTATATAAAATTCTAAATAAACATAAACATAAACATGCGGGGGGGGGGGGGGGGGCGGCATGTGGTGGGGGGGGGGTAGGCACGCCAGGGCTTATGACTATGGCAGCAGAAACCCTTGGGCCATCCCTGGGGTTGATAACCAAGAGAACACAGCTCAGATCCCACTAGCACTCCTTGTAGCCTAGGCCATGTCATTTAACATTGCATTAGATGTAAGTTAATGTATTATCCATGCTATCAAAATCCCTGTTTAATGTACAATATGGAGTTTAAGTTTCAGTGTTTTACATGATGATGTGATATGAACACCCTGCCTAATATATCACTAATCACATCCATGGTTTTCTCCATTCTTTTCCTAATGATGGCTAGCATTCGACTTGCTCTCTTGGCCAGCACTGCACACTGGGTGGAGGGTTATTACATATTAAATCTTTCATGATTTATTTATCTGACATTTTTTGTATACAGTTTATCCATAATGACAGCTACTTCTTTGTCCTGGCTGGTGCTTCCTAATGTGGAACCTTGCTTCTATTACCCACATTGGGTGGTTCACTGGTGCTCCTGTCCTTGGTAACTGCCCTTCTGTTGCTGCTCTGCATGCATGCATTCTGCACATAACAGATTTTCTTCCCATTTCAGCCCTCTCTCCCTCACTTTGCACATTCCTGTTTCAGTCTATCCATGTGTGCGAGTACTGCCTACCTGCTGCTAACTCTTCCCATGTGTGTCTTGCTATTTATATACTTACTGTGCTAGGGTGATCCTTATTCTCTCCCAACCCCTGCTTGCTGCAGCTTGGGCTGGCCTCCGGTCCCCGGTGGGCAGTAGCACCTCCTCCTCCTTAAGGACCAGCCTTTTTACAAACATAGAAACATGATGGCAGAAAAAGACCACATGGCCTATCTAGTCTGCCCTTCCATATCAACCACTACAACAGTCCCCTTTTCCCCTTAGAGACCCTCTGTGTTTGTCCCATGCTTTTTGAAATCAGATGCTGTCCTCATCCCTACCACCTCCACTGGGAGACTATTCTACACATCTACCACTTTTTCTGTAAACAAATATCTCCTCATATTACTCCTGAGTCTATCCCTTTTCAACCTCATCCTATGTCCCCTCGTAGTAGAGCTTGCTTTCAATCGAAAGAGGCTCTCCTCCTGTGCATTTATGCCATTGAGGTATTTAAACGTCTCAATCATATCACTTCTATCCCGTCTTTATTCTAAAGTTTACATATTAAGTTCCTTAAGTCTGTCATCATATGCTTTATAATAAGACCACTAGCCATTTTAGTAGCAACTCTCTGCACTGACTCCAACCTGTTTATAACCCTTTGAAGGCGCGGTCTCCAGTATTGCACACAATACTCCAAATGAGGTTCCACCAAAGACTTATACAGAGGCATTATCATCTCCTTTCTTCTACTGGCCACTCCTCTCCCTATGCACCTAAGCATCCTTCTAGCTTTCACAGTTGCCTTTTCTACCTGTTTAGCTATTTTAAGATCATCAGACACAATCATAATCTAGGTCCCGCTCTTCTTTTGTGGACAGAAGTACTTCATCCTTGTACTATATTACTCCCTTGGATTGCTGCAACCCAAATGCATTACCTTGCATTTTTTAATATTAAATCTCAGCTGACAAATTCTAGACCATTCTTCAAACTTAGCTAGATCCCTCCTCATGTTATCTACTCCATTCTGGATGTCTATTCTATTGCAGATTTTGGTATCATCCGCAAAGAGGCAAACCTTACCCGACAGTCCTTCCGCAATATCACTAACAAAAATGTTAAAAAGAATCGGACCGTGGACAGATCCCTGGGGCACACCACTGGTAATCTCCTTCTCCTCAGAGTGAGCTTCATTTAACTTTACCCTTTGCTGCCTCCTACTCAACCAGTTTCAAACCCAAGCAGTAACTTTAGGATCCATCCCTAGGGTGCTCAGTTTGTTTATAAGTTGCCTGTGCGGAACGGTGTCAAAGGCTTTACTTAAATCTAAATACACCACATCTAGGGCTCTCCCTCAGTTCAGCTCCCTGGTCACCCAGTCAAAGAAATCAATCAGATTTGTCTGACAAGACCTGCCTCTGGTGAATCCATGCTGCCTTGGATCTGGTAATCCGTTGGACTCCAGAAGCCTCACTATTTTCTCTTTCAGCAGCATTTCCAATAATTTACTCACCACAGAGGTTAGACTAACCGGCTTGTAGTTTTCAACCACATCCTTCCGCTTTTGTGTAAAGGGACCACATGTGCCTCTCTCCAGTCCTCTGGCACTACTCCTGACTCCCAAGAGACATTGAAAAGGGTGGTCAGTGGAGCTGCTAGAATATCCCCAAGTTCACTCAGTATTCTCGAGTGTATCCCATTTGGTCCCATTGCTTTGTCTACTTTAAGTTGAGCTAGTTCCTCACTAACACAGTCTTCTGAAAATCGTTCAAGATGCCCCTCACTTCTATTCCCATTTGTAGGTGTTTTCTTAGGTCCTGCTCCTGGTTCTTCATCTGTGAACACAGAACAGAAATATTTGTTAAGCAATTCCGCTTTATCCTCATCAGCTTCTACATATTCCTCCTCTTCACCCTTGAGTCTGACAATACCACTTTTGCCCTTCCTCTTCTCACTAACATATCTGAAAAATGTTGTATTCTTCCATTTTATTGCATTGGCTATTTTCTCCTCTTTTTGAATCTTTGCTTTTCTGACTACTTTGCTAGCTTCTCTAAGTTTTTCCAAATATAGATGCCCGTCTTCCTCTCTCTGTGATCTCTTGTAATTTATGACGTCCTCCCTTTTATTCTTCACCTTTTGAAACCATAGCAGTCTCCTTTTCCTTTTACCTTTATTTACCATTTTAACAAAAAGGTTGGTTTCCCTTAAAATATCCCCTTTTAGTTTTGCCCACTGTTTTTCTATAATCCCCAGCTGTTCCCATCCTGCTAACAACTCTTTGAGGCATTGGCCCATCTTGACAAAGTTAGTTTTCCTAAAATCTAAGATCTTCACTTTTGAATGGAGTTTATCAGTCATAGTCCTAATACTGAACGACACCATCTGGTGATCACTGGATGCAAGATCTCCCACTATAACATCAAAAACACTTTCACCATTGCTAAGCATCAAATCCAGTATGGCCCCTTCACGTGTGGGTTCTGTATCTGTTGCCTGAATAGTTCTCCCTGTTACCAGTTGCCTTGTCTCCTTGTCTGAGAAATTAAGAAGCCGGTTGGCCATGCTGTAATATCTGCGATATGGATTTTGCAGCGGTAGAAGGAGAGGAACACTCCATCCTGTTTTCTGTTGCATGTGGACCTCAATTCATGGAGGACAAAACTGTTTTCGATGATACATGTGTACTGATGGGCACACTGATAATGTGCTCGAAGGTACATGGGCAGGATCGGTAAAGCGCAGATGTGTTTTAGATGGTCCGCAAGAGAGATGGTTTTGTTGCTGTTTGCACATACATGCCCTGCTGTCTAGCAGGCACTTGTTCGATGTGCAGCTTCAAATATGTCTTTGATCTGATTCTGGACACGCGTGTATGTCTAAACACGCGGATCCGGAGTTGCTTTGGAAATTTGCTCGTTACGGACGTGCACATTTCTGCCAGAGTTGGATGTCCTTTATGGAATATGGCTCACCTGGATAATGGCAATGATTATTCAGATAGGAGACGGTACTGCCCTTGCTGCACCTATGGACTACCCTGGCACTCTCCAGATAGTGCCAAAGTGGTCTGTGGATATATATTCAGTTTATCAACTTTTCTTTTATATTGGGCTACTATATCATACATTTCTGATGATAGGGAAATACCTTCTGTACCTCAATGTTACTTGCCTCGAGTAGAAAAAGACATTCATTTTAGAGTAGAGGTGTCAAACTGCATTCTGGAAAGCTACAAAGCAGTCCAGTTTTCAGCATTTCCCTAATGAATATGCATCACAAACAAGAAAATCCACACTGAGAGTGCTACTTATATCAAACAAACTCTCAGACCAAAACAATCCAAATAATTCCTAACTCAACTAAACTTACTTCAATAGCTCAAAAGAGTCACAACAGGTAAACCACCTAAAAAGAGAAAATTATGTCAAACCACCATGGCAGCAACAATGTAGGGGAGAAAAAGCCTCAGAACCTCATCACTTCCCACTATGCGGCAACAAAAGCTGTAGGGGAGATCAAGAGCTATGCATCATAGGCATTAACCCCCTCCCCCTTCTTTTATTATTATATGTTTTATTCATGGTGCCTAGAAAGTACACTCTCTATACTCACCTCCCAAATAAAACATTAATCAATTAATCTACTAAAGCTCCTAAACCAGTCTTACAGAACTCCCAAACAACTTTAACCAACACTAAAGTCCTTTACTAAATAACAAACTTCACATACATTCAAGCTGACATCTCACAACTTATATTGCACATTTAAAATTCAAAACACCAATAGGGGAGGATGGGACAGAGAAAGCACTAACATGGCACTTCAGTACTGCGGTTGCCAACCAGCCGGTTATTAGCCAGCCTGGCCAGTTTTCCCATGGCCAGGCCGGCTGCCAGCAAAGAAGAGAAACCGGCCCTTGAAAAGCCAATTTTTTGCTCTGGCCGCGAGATCGGGAGCGGCCAGAGCAGAAAAATGGCTTTTCGTCCACCGTCCACAATCCCCCGTGCAGCTGCTGCTGCTCTTGCTTTTTACAGAGCAGTGGCTGCAATAAAGTTAATTTAAAAGGAAAGGAAACCTATGAGGAGCCCTCCGGTCCTATGAAACTCCTTCTGCAGCACCCGCCCCCTCCAACATCACTTCCTTTTTAGCCTGGGCGCTGCAGAAGGAGTTTCATAGGGCTGGAGGGCTCCTCACAGGTTGTCTTTTCTTTTAAATTAACTTTATTGCAGCTGCTGCTCTGTAAGAAGCAGGAGCAGTGGCTGCAAGGGTGAAGCTGCACTGAGGGGGGGGGTTAAGCTGCACTGGGGGCGGTGAAGCTGCACTGGGGAGAGGGGGAAGATGAGGCTGTACTAGGTGGGGATGAAGCTGACTGGGGAAGGAAGATGAAGCTGCACTGGAGGGGATGAAGCTGCACTGGGGGCGGGTGAAGCTGCATGGGGGGGGGGGGATGAAGCTGCACTAGGGGGGGAGAGGTGGCGGAAGGCTCCACACAGGTTTAAATTTGTTTTTAACTTAACTTTATTGCAGCCGCTGCCCTGTAAGAAGCAGGGGCAGCGGCTGCAAGGGGAAAGAGGTGACAGAAGGGACTGACAGGTAAAAGGTGAGGGCTGGAAGAAGGGGGAAGGAGGTTGCAGGAAGGGACTGACAGGATGAAGGAGGTGGCTGGAAGAGAGTTGAAAGGGGGGAAGAGATGGCTGGAAGGGAGCTGACAGAGGGGAGAAGGAAGGGGCTCAAAGGGAGCTGACACCTGGGAATGGTACTGGTAAGTGACTGGGTAACGGGGAGGAGGCTGGAAGGGAGGGGGGCACTGGGACTGGAAGGGAGCAGAAATGTGGGGATGGCACTGGAAGAGGGATGGACAGAGGTTAGGGTGACTGGAAGGGAGTTGACAAAGGGAAGGCACTGGGAGTGGAAGTGAGCTGATACCTGGAATGGTGTTTGGACTAGCAGGGGCTGGATAGTGAGGAAAGAGGGGGACTAGAAGGGAATGGACACCACTGGCAGTCCTGGGAACACAAGGGGATTGACAATGGAATGTAATGGGAGGGAGGACTGGAAAGGGGACTGATGGAGGGTTACTGGGACTGGAAATAGGCTGATGGAAGGAAGTGAAGAAAAGAAAAGAAGAGACAAGAAATGGCAGATGAACTATAGACCATAGAAAACAAGCTAAGAGAAGACGGGAAAACGGAAGCTTCAGATCGGAACCAGCATGATCAGAGAATAAAATGGTCAGACAACAAAGTTAGAAAAAATAATTTTATTTTCAATTTAATGATTGGACTTTGTACTACCTTTATATTTTACACAGTATCTCTTATTTATCTGATATTAAACTGCATGCAGCATGTGTCTTCTTGGGATTTCAGTTTAATTTGTGTTTATATATTTCTCTTTTTGTTTTGTGCTCATTTATTGATGAAGACCTGTCTGTATTGTGTGTGTGTGTGTGTACAACCAACGCTGTGTATTCTGTCAGTATAGAATTTCTGTTTAAGAATGTGTAGAAGTCTTGCTCGTTCAGTTTGCACATTGCCCTCTCTGCAATTTTTTTGGAGGCAGAGGTGGGGCAAGAGTGGGGTGGGGGCGGGGGTGGGGGTGGGCCAGGGGGCGGGGCAGGGGCAGGAAAGGGCGGGGTTGGGGTGGACATTGGCGGAGTGTGACTAGCCACAGATGGCTGGTTTTTCTCTTTCAAAAAGTTGGCAACCCTACTCAGTATACATTATAGCATAGCAATGGCAATTGTAAATAACAGATTATACAGCAGTGCTGGCCTGCAGTATGAGTTCAATTGTAATGGTCAAAGCACCTTAGAACTGGGGCAAACACTGCAAACAACAAACAAATTAGTAAAGTTCAGAAATCCTTCACAAAAGCGCAGTTTGGTCTTTTTATCTTAAAGCTGTCACTGAGAAACTTCGGAACAGCTCTCAGGGAACACTGACTGAACAGGCTGCTCTGCTGGAACCCACTCTAAACAGACTTCACTGCTGCAACTGCCACAGGCGGGAGGAGTGGTCTAGTGGTTAGGACAAGGTACCTCAGGCCAGAGGGCCAGCGATTCAATTCTCACCTGGGGACAGCAATCTCAGGTTTCTAGCCCCATAGGCACTCCTTGTAGACTTGGGCAAACTATGCATAGATTGTGAGCCCTTTGGGGATGAGGGAATGTATCTAGTACCTGCTTGTAGTATTTGCAAGCCACTTGGATGCCCTTCAGCCTGGGCTGTATATCAAGAAATTGAATAAACATAAGCACAGAATTTGCTGCCTAATGGCAGCAAGACCTCTTTTTACCCTTCTGCCCAACATAGGCTTTGTCAGGAGCAAGGGAATGGAGCCAGGAGACCCTAAGCTTCAGCTTCATTTTGAAAGTGGTGGCAGCTCAAAACAGAGTCAGGCTGCTGCTGTCACCACCACCACTGCAAAATGAGATGATCGATTTGGTGGACAGTGGCGGCGATGACAGGGGGAGAGTGGTGGAGGGAGGGCAGCAGCAGAGGGGAGGGAGGTGCAGCAGGGACTTCTCCCTGGGGCGACAGAAACCCTTGAGATGCCCCTGGAGATATGGTTTTATACATGTCCTTGGAAAAGGTGTAAAAGCTTGCATATGATTTTTTTGTAACCCCTGCCAGGTTGTGTGTCCCTTGTGTCCAGGTTGTGTGTCCCTATGCTTGCTGTTTGGCAGACAGGGGGCATAATGTCTTAGAGCCAATTTTGGCCTTTCATCCTCAACCCTTGGGGTTGATCAGTGTTCCTGAGATGAGACCAGAATACATTGGGAGGTCTGTGGCACCTTCACTCCATCCACTTTAATTCCCTCTCTCTCAATAATGGAGACCATGCCAGAAGTTATCTTCTGAACCAATAAAGTTGAAGGCCACTGAAAATAAAAGCAAAATTACAGGTAATGGCAGAATCAAAAATATATTTCAAGCAGTTATAGGCCCTTCTGCCTGATCAAAAGATATTACAAGCAGTTTCACTCCTTTTTCCTTACTCTATGGTTTTTCCTTGGATAGGAATCCTCCTGAACTATATTTTCAAAGGCACCTCTGAGCTGGAGACTGATGTAGCTGCAGGTCCCCAGTGCTGCACTTGGAAAGCTCCTGGCTCTGGTGTCACTTGAATATAGGATGCACAGTTGGATCTTCTCCTTGCTCCTCTGGATCTTTTGTCTGCTAGTAAGACTGACTCCTCTTCTCCTGAGCATGAGGTGAGTTGAACGTGTTTACCAGGGCACAATAAATATTGGATACGAGGCCTAAGCAATCTGTGTTGCCCTCCAACCTCATTGACCTCTCCTGATGCAGTATCTAACTAGGTGGATCCATCTTGATGGTATGATGGACAGACCAGCCAAAGACAGAAACCTGATGTTAGGGTTTTTATAATGGTTGAATTCTCCCTCCCAGAGGAGTCTGCTCTCAGCATTAAATCGCTTTGGAAAGTGTAATCTTTCTTGTTCAGGAAAATTACAGATCACATTGCACAAATTTTATAGAACCACTGGAGTCTCTGCAGCTTAGAGGAGCAGAATTTAAGGTGTCTCTACATTTATACAGTACATGCGTAGTCCGCAGCTTCGTCTGTGCACCGCTCCAGAGCATGCCTACACAAGGGTCATGTAAAATTACATGCCTTTTTGTCATCGTCCATACTTTTATGCACCCAACCCCGTGATAATTTTATAAAATCTCTTTTATATGCATAAAACAGGGTGTATCTATGTGTGGAAAAAATTACTCTTTTAGCGGCTGCTATTGAATGTATAAGTCTCTGAATACTGATCTAAAGAAATCTAAAACATTGAAGAAAGCAGGAAAGAAATTGAAGGATCAAGAAAGAAAAATAAAGGAAGGAAATAAGTATAGAAGATCAAGAATTACAAAGGTTTGAACTGCCGCAGCCACGGTTGAACAGGTAGGAGGAGTTGAAGCTTATAGGGTCAGGCTTTGGAAGTGTGTGTGTGCGTGTGCATGTGTGATAGTTTTCATCTCACCTCCTCTTCCCCAATCCATGGCATTCTGAGGGAAGAGGGAAAGAGTAAGTTAGCTCCCTTTCCCTTGCCATTCTCCCTACATTTTGTCTCTCCAGACTAATCATGCGCACTAGGCCTTTGTGGCAAGCAGAATTTTTTTCTCTTTATTTTTTTTTCTTTTTCTTTGCTTTCTTCTCTTTCTGTCCAGGTACTAACCCCACCTCTCCCTGCTTTTTACACTTTCTTTAGTTACTCTGTCCCCCTTATTTTTAGCAGTTTCTTCACCTCTCCCATTTAATAAAAAGAAACCTATACATCCCCTTCCCTTTAGGGCCTTTTTCCTCCTTCTTTTAAATCCCCCTCCTTTCTTGCCTCCCTTCCACCAAACGCTCCTCTTCTCTTTCCTCTCTTCCAGGCACTATCTCCCTCCTTTCCATCCCTTCAAGAATTATTTCCTCCCTTCTTCCTTCAGTATTCTCATTTTCTTTTCTCCTGATTTTCAGTCATGGTAACTCCTTCTCTCTCCCTCTAGGCTTTTCCCCCCTTTCTTCTTCCTTCCATCCATTGTCTTCCCTCTATCCCTCCCTCTAGACATTCTCTACTTCTTCTCCTTGGAGAAATTGTCTCTAGGCTTTCCCTCCAGGTATTTCCCCCTCTGTCTTCAATGCCCATCCAGGTATTCTAGACTTCCCCCCAGGCACTCGGTTGGAGGAAGGGTAGCTCCAGCATTCTTGGCCTCCCTGTTCCTCTCCTTCCTCATTAATGTCCATAGTGGCACTGAAGTCTTCTCTGAGCTCTTCCCTCTGCCCATCAACTCAAATGAGTGGGCATGAGTTTCCTCCTTACTATTGGTGGCTATTACTGGCCCATTGAGTGCTCATGGCCCATGCCTTCAAGATGGTGCACTTTTAGCTGATTAAATATATGCATGTTATTGATCCCTGCACTTTTACCTGGATAAAGGTTGGGCAATTTTCTGACAACCAATGTATTATATAAATTTGAATGTACCTGGCTTAATGGCTTCTGAAAAGTATACTAGCCTCACACTGACTTATCAGAGTGCAGCAGTAGTCTAATAGAGCTGCTAACTGAGACTTAGGGAAACTAGGGTTCAAGTCCCACTGCCACGCATAGTGATCTTGGACAAATCACTTAATACTCCATTACCTCAGGTACAAAGTTGGATTGCAAGCCTTCTAAGGATAGGGAGATACTTATTGCGCCTGGTTGCAAGTCACCTTGAACTACTACTAAAGGCCTGAGCAAATTCCAACATCTTTTCCCTTTATTATTTCTTTTCTGAGGGACTGTGGCATTCTCTGAGATTAATTTCCATAAAACAAGACAAAACTCTGTCAATAAGGCAGATTGGCAAGAAGACATTTTGGAAGCACTGGGCCAAACTTATCACTAGAAAAAAATAAAAGTGTGTCAATAATAATTGATTTGATTTGATTCAGTGTGGTTTGATTTTTTTACTGTTTCAGTTGTACAGCCAGCATCAAGCAAAAGAAAACATACTGTAGAAGTGAACATACTTGCCCCTTCCACCTTTCCATGTCCTATAGATCTTTAAAGAGCAACTGTGAAGGCAAGACAAAACAGGTTGAAAAGATCACACTTGTCAAAACATCCCAAGGGCAGCCTCAAAGTTGGTTCAAGGTGGTGGTGCCCTAAGCAAACCTTCAACCTCGGCATGGAGTGGAAACCCTTCTAACTTCACTTCTCAACAACCTTATAAAGGGAACCCAGAACATCCACCAAGGATTCATCATGGTATTCCTCAACATTTTTGTTACCTTCAACACCATCAACCACAATACCCTCCTACAGAACCTCCAGTCAATTGGAATACAGGGTGCCGTATTAAGATGGTTCCAAGACTACCTCCACAACAGAACTCACTATCATCAACCCCATAATCTCAAACTCAGGGCATTTCTCAAGGATCCACACTTTCTGCTCTCCTCTTCAACATCTACCTGCAACTCTTCTGTAACATCATCCAAATACACGTCAACTACCACATTTACGCAGATGACATTATGCTCTACATACCACTCAATCTCAAGAAACCATCATACCAGGAACTCCAGCAATGTTTCTCACATGTCTCACAATGGCTATCAGAAAATCACCTATCCATAAACCTGAATAAAACAGAAGCCCTACTCATTATCAGGAATGTCTCCTTCACCCTCCCCCCACCCCCATCACCCTCAACAGCACTGAAATTCAAATTAAACCAGAAGTAAAGTACATGTGAATCACTCTTGAAGCCACCTCATGTTAAAGTCACAAATAGTGAATACAGCAAGAGCAATTTATTACAAGACCCACACACTACAGCACCTCTGTCCTCTCTTTGCTCCATCAGACTTCTGCTCAGTCCTACAAGCCTTCACAACACCCCACACTGACTACTGCAACTCAGTATATTTATTTATTTCTTATACTGCACTCTTAAGAATCAGTGTGGTTTACATGTATACTAACAGGTACTTTTTATTCCCTTGTTCCTGAAGGGCTCACAATCTAAGTGTACCTCAGGCAATGGAGGGTTAAGTGGCTTGCCCAGGGCCACAAGGAGTGGCCATGGTACTAGAGACCCCAGTCTCTCTGGCCTGAAGTTGCTTGTCCCCATGCAGGAATTGAACCCCTGGCCTTCTGGCCTAAGGTAACCTGTCCCAACCACTGAGCCACTCCTCCTTCCTCATGGACTCCCCAAATCAATGTTTTAACTTCTTCAAATGGCTGGACCATTGCATAAATATCCAAGTACGAATACATCACCCCCATCCTGAAACACCTCCACTGGCTCCCTCTGCAAAGCAGAATACAAGGTCCTGCTAATGACTCAGAAAGCCCTATACCACCAATCCTCCACACACCTCTGATCCCTCATTACCCCACAACAAACAATCAGATCACAGAGAACCTCCATCATGAATACACTGACCACCCTCTAAACTATAACAAAGAATAAACAACAGGCTCGTACCAGAGCCTTTGAATTTTATGCCCCAACTATTTGGATCTCCCAACATAAGAAACACCACAGACCTCCTAATCTTCTGCTAACTCCTCAAGACCCACCTCTTTATCCTCCACTTTGCTTCCTCCTCCCCCTACACCCCAACAACTGAACGCCATTCCTAATTTGTGCCTAAAACTGAACATTACAAGAATATGTAGAGAGTTCACAAACATGTACATAGTCAACATAGCAAACACTACAAGAATACATAGTCAACCTGTACATAGTTAATCCTCCCAATCACCCCACCTCTTGTTTAATGTACAGTTACCTGTTCTAATGTAAACACTGCTTCTATAATTTCCAGTTCACTGTAAACCACTTTGACCATTGCAAAAAGTAGTATGTAAGCGTAGCCAAATAAATAAATAAATAAATATAGTAAATTATGCCCTCCCTCCCCAGTTGTCTGAATATATTGTTTACATATTGTTTACAATGAATATATTGTGCACCCCAGACAGTCTCCTCTGACCTCTCTATGATTCTAGACACAGCCTGCTCCCCCCCAACCTACCTTACGCCCCCTCATAATCCTAGGTGATTTAAATTTACACTCCATAACCCCTAATCAATCATCTACCTTCCTCCAAGCTATGAACGCCCTCCACTTCACTCAAATCCTAAATCATCCCACCCATTACAAAGGAAACATCCTCGATTTAATATTTATTCCACAACAAGCTCCATTCGCTGAACAAATCCTTCACACTATTCAATCTGTTCCTTGGTCTGATCATGCTCTTATCCTCTTTTCCTTCCCCTACTCTACTCACAAAGCTCAACCTCCTACCCACCCTCAATACACTCATAAATTTAGACATTTCAATGCACCCATCTTCCTAGAGCAAACGATCCCACCCCTCGAATTACTAAAAGATATGGGACTTAATCAAGAGTCTCATATCTCCAAATGGAATGAAATCCTATCTGCAGCCTCTCTCCTCCCACCTAAAGAATTCCCTCAAAAGCACCGCAATAGAGCACCCTTGTTCTCTACAAAGCTAAGAAATCTCAAAAGAGAACTTAGGCATTTGGAACGCATCTGGAGACGCTCTCATAACCCTGATGCACATTCTACATACATAATTAAACTCCAAACCTACTGTTCTGAAACCCTCAACCATAAAAGGGAATATAATGAAAACATAATCCAACGGTCTCTCAACAAGCCTAGAGAACGTTTCTCCATAGCAAAATCCTTAATAAATGAACCTTCACCCCAGGACCAGCCCCCGAAAATATCTGCACAAAATATTGCCAACCACCTTACCTCTAAATTCCCCCCTCCCTCCTCTATCAATAATTCCAATTTTACTTCAGACTACAGCACCCAACCTCCTGAACCTACCCTCCCAACCACTTGGAACGAATTCGATCCCATCACACTAGAAAATATCTCTAATGTTATAAAAGACCTGAATACATCCACTTCTGCCCTTGACCCCTGTCCTGTTCCTTGGATCAAGGCTACTAGAGGTTCCCTCAGCCCCTACATCCTATCAATTATACAAACCTCCCTCCAGACTGGTTTTGTTCCACCTCCTCTCAAGCGTGCCACCATTCGGCCAGTACTAAAAGGAACAAAACTTGGCCCTACCTCTCCTACCTCCTACAGACCTATTTCTAGCATCCCTTTTCTTGCCAAAATAGCAGAGAAACTAGTTCAAACCCAACTCCAAGACTATATTGATGAGCACTCTCCCCTTGACTCTTTCCAACATGGTTTCAAAAGGAACCATGGTGTTGAAACCCTCCTTACCTCCCTACTAGACTCCCTGTACTTGCACACCCAGACCTCCTTACCTCCCTGCTAGACTCCCTGTACTTGCACACCCAGAATCCTACCCAAGGATGCCTACTCATATTCCTTGACCTATCGGCCGCCTTTGACTCCCTTCCTCACCATCAACTCTTATGCAGGCTCCATGAAATAGGCCTTAGAGGCACAACCCTAAACTGGTTCCGATCCTAGACGACAGAACCCAACAGGTCCGTATTGGCAATGATACTTCTCTCCCATTTACACTAAAATAAGGTGTCCCCCAAGGACCGAGCCTCTCTGCTCTCCTTTTCAATATCTTCCTTCAACCTGTTTGTAACATCTTTCAGAGCTTTGGCATTCAGTACCAATTATATGCGGATGACATGATGTGCTTCACCCCATTTAATCTCTCCAACCCTGACTTCTCTAATCTAAGCAATTGCTTAATTACTCTGAAATCTTGGCTATCGCAACATAACCTTCTAATTAATCAAACTAAGACTGAAGTGCTACAGGTATTCTCTGCTACCTCATACACCCCCCCCCTCCAACCATTACTATTGGAGATTTCACCCTTACTGTAAAAAACCAGGTGAAGTATCTTGGCATTATCCTCGATCAGAACCTCTCCTTCACTAATCAAATAAAGAGAACTACCAATACAATATATGTTAAGCTACGTACCCTCCGGAATCTCAAACCCCTCTTAAGCCCTACTTCTTTTCGATCTGTCTGTCAAGCCCTCACAACCCCCTCTCTTGATTACTGCAACCTAATCTATCATGGCCTTCCCAAGAATGCTATACAACCGCTCCAACTTGCCCAGAACACGATTGCAAGACTCATAACCAGCTCTCCTAGGCGATCACACATCACACCAGTCCTATATGACCTCCACTGGCTCCCCATCTACTGTAGGATTAAGTTCAAAGTGCTTACCCTTATACATAAAATCATCTCCAATGAATCAGCTCCTTGCCTTTCCCCTCTCATTCCCCTCTCTGCTAGCTCTAGAACCCGCCGCACTATTACCAAAAACCTCATCTCTATCCCAACAACCATAAGATATAGTAAACAATTCACTTGTAACAGGGCTTTTTCCCTTTATGCTCCTACCCTATGGAACTCTCTTCCCCATGAGCTTCGGAACTCTAGAACTCACCTTGAGTTCCGAAAAAACTTAAAAACCCTCCTGTTTCAGGAACATTTTTCCCCTCCCACCTTAGTTCTAACCTTCATCTGCTTCCCCCAGCTCCTACCCCTTCTAAACCTACATACTGACAACTGACACCTCGGTAAATACCTTTGTAAATAGTTGTTTATCCTTATAATTTATAATTAGTTTCATTGTTATTTTATATATTGTTACTTTGTTCTATGTAAACAGTGGAAACACTCTATTTTAAATGTTTTATGTAAACCGTCTTGATTTGTAGAAAGACGGTATATAAAATCAGTTAAATAAATAAATAGATTTGAAAGCCTTGCTCTTTGCCAGGCCTCCAGCAGCTGCCATCCTAGGTGACCACCTACTTCGCCTAAAGATTGTGCCTTGCCCTTTCCTCCATTTTTAAACCCATACATTGCTAGAGAGGAGGGGAAAGGCAGAAGATAAAGTGTGTCCTGTGCTGGAGTTGTATGACACATCTTCATGACTAGTGTTATCTATATTTTTTCTATCTTCAGATAGCAAGGGTCTCTGTGTGTGGTGCAGGGATGGGGTACCTGTCTGTGTGTGGCAATGATGGGGTGCCTGAGTAAGAGTGGAGTGCTGTAGTTAGTAACTGAATGTGCATGGAGTGCGGGACAATAGTGCATGTATACAGGGCCGGCCCGTCCATTGAGCAAGAATGTTTTTTGCACAGGGCCCCGCGTTTCAGGGGGCCCCGCGCAAAAAACATTCTTCAGCATCGCAAGTTAAAAAAAAACAAAAAAAACCTGGTTGCTTCTGCCGCGGCAGCATCAAGAGCTCTGCCGCGGCAGCATCAAGAGCTCTGCCGCGGGGGCCCCCCCCCCTGCCCGGCAGAGCCTCCCTGCCCGGCAGAGCCTCCCTGCATCTCTGCTTTCTTCAAGTCACAACACGCGGGCTTCTTTCAGAGCCGCGAGAGTTTCCTTTCTCGCGGCTCTGTTAATCCCGCCGAGGGTGATGGGAAATCCCATCAGCCCCGGCGGGATTAACATAGCCGCGAGAAAAGAAACTCTCGCAGCTCTGAAAGAAGCCCGCGTTTTGTGACTTGAAGAAAGCAGAGATGCAGGGAGGCTCTGCCGGGCAGGGGGGGGCCCCGCGGCAGAGCTCTTGATGCTGCCGCGGCAGAGCTCTTGATGCTGCCGCGGCAGAAGCAGCCGGTTTGGGGTTTTTTTTGTTGTATTAATTTGGGATGATAGGGGAGAAGGGGGTTTAGGACTGGTAATGGGCTATGGGAGGGGGGGAGGCCAAACTGGAAGTGGGCTGATGAGGGAGGGGGGTGGTTAGGACTGGTAATGGGCCAGGGGGGGGGGGTTAAGGACTGGTAATGGGCCATGGGGGGGTAGGACTGGTAATGGGCCAGGGGGGGCGGAACGACTTGTAAGGGGCCATGGGGGGGGGGTCAGGACTGGTAATGGGCTATGGGGGGGCTAAGTGGGCTGATGGGGGGGGGGGTTAGGACTGGTAATGTGCCGGGGGGGAGGCTAAGACTGGAAGTGGGCTGATGGGGGGGGGGTTAGGACTGGTAATGGGACGGGGGTAGGCTAAGACTGGAAGTGGGCTGATGGGGGGGGGTTAGGACTGGTAATGGGCTATGGGGGGGCTAAGACTGGAAGTTGGCTGATGGGGGGGTTAGGACTGGTAATGGGCTATGGGGGGGCTAAGGCTGGAAGTGGGCTGGTGGTGGTGGTGGTGGGGGGGGTTAGGACTGGTAATGGGCTATGGGGGGGCTAAGACTGGAAATGGGCTGATGGGGGGGTTAGGACTGGTAATGGGCTATGGGGGGGGCTAAGACTGGAAATAGGCTGATGGGGGGCTACGACTGGAAATAGGGTGATGGGGGGTTAGGACGTAATGGGCTGATGGGGGGGTTAGGACTAGTAATTGGCTATGAGGAGGCTAGGACTGGAAATTGGCTGAGTGGAAGGAGGGCTTGAACTGCAAATAGCTGATGGGGACGGGGGCTTGGAATGGAAATGGGTTGTGAGGGGGAGGGAGCTAGGACTGGAAATGGGTGAGTGGGGGGGGCTAGGACAGGAAATGGGCTGATGGAGGGGCTAGAATAGGACTGGAAATTGGCTGTTGGGGGGGTGCTAAGATTGGAAATGGGCTGTGGTGGGGGTTTGGATTGAAATGGACTCATGAAGGGGCTAGAACTGGAAGTAGGCTCATGGGCTTGGATTGTAAATGGGCTGAGTGGAGGGGAGCTAGGATTTGACATGGGCTGATGGTGGGGCTAGGAAAGGACTAGAAATGGGCTCATGGGGGACTGGGATTGGAAATGAGCTGATGGAGGGACTCGGATGGGACTGCAAATAGATGGGGGAGCTAGGACTGGAAATGGGCTTATGGGGGGCTAGGACTGGAAATGGGCTGATGCGGGGACTAGAAGGGAGCGGATGCTGGTGGGACTGGAACTAGAATGGAGCTGATGTTGGGGGAGGATTAGAATGGGATGGAGCTGGGAGAGTGAAATGGAGAGTGAAAAAATATTTTGTGTGGGAGGGAAGACAAATCTAAAATTGTCCGGATATTGGGAGAGTAAGTGGGGATTGAGGATGGAGGGGTAAAATTTGAGTGGATGAAATAGGAATGAGGAAAGAGCAAAAGGAGAAAGATTAGTATGTTAAAGCAGATGTAGAGAGAGAATGGAAAAAAAACTAGAAGAGAGAAGAAAAGACAAATGGACAGCAGACTATGAAGAGTTAGCGGAAGACACGAAGAAACCAGAAGAAAGTGGCTGGAGTAATTGCAGCTGAAAAAAAATGCACAAAAGGTAGAAAAATATCTCTTTATTTTGAATTTATTAATTGGAATATGTCAGCTCTGGGAATGTGCATCATTAACGTCTGCGCTTTGTTTAGTACAAGAGCAAATTAATGTATAGTTTTATTTCTACAGTGTTGTGCATTCCAAGTTTGGCTTTTGGGATTCCCAGTTTAATTATTGTCTTCCTGTTTCTAAATTGTGATTCCTTGTTTGGTGATGGTATATGTTCTGCATGTGTAACTGAGCTGAGGTATTCTGTTTATGTAATTCCTATTTGACATTGCCACTTGTTCTCTTTCCCCAGTAGGTCATGTATTGTTGTTCTCTGAAATGTATTGGTTTAATATTTGCAGCGTTTCCTTTTGATAGTTAGGGTATGGTGCTTTATGAGTCTTGGTAGTGCTGTTAGGATACGGCGGGTTTGCTATGGGTTCTAAATGGGCAGTGTTTGTAGTAGTTCCTAATGTGTCTGGCGGTTGGCACTGGATTATAGTAATGTAGAAGTCTTTTAGTCTTTCTTTATTCATACACTCATTAAGAGGCATGTTTACTAAAAGTTTGTGTATGGTAACATTATGGAAATGAGGCCCCTTATGCAAATGAGGCCCCGCACCGAGTCTCCGCACATGGCCCCGCACCCCCCTTGGGCCGCCCCTGCATGTATATGTGTGGTGCGGGGCTGTGGTGTATGTGTTTGTGTGGTATGGGGATAGGATGGAGGGCTGGGGAGCTTGTGTGATGCAGGGGGGGTCCTGTGTGTGTGTGTGTGTTTGTGTGGTGCTCAGATGGGTTGCCTCTGACTGTGTGTATAGGTGGGGTGCCTATTTGCATGTCTGTCTGTGTGTGTGTATTGGTGGGGTGCCTGTGTGCATGCATGCAGAGCTGAGCTGCCTGCATGTGTGTCATGCGAAGGTGGGTTCTGTGTGTGTGGTGCAGAGCTGGGGTGCCTGTATATGTGTGTATGGTGTGGAGGTGGGCTGCTTGTGTGTGTGTGTGTGTGTTGTTGGGATGGGGTGACTACATGTGCTTTGTGGGAGAGAGATGAATCTTTCGGCACATACACATTGTATCCTTTACTTTCCATGCATGTATCTCTTTATCCTCCAACCAGGGCCGACCCAACTACTAGGTAAACTAGGTGGCCACCTAGGGTGGTAACTTCTGAAAGGCAGCAAAAGCAGGACATTCAAAGCTAAATAGTAGACTCTAGAGCTGGCCCTGCCTCCAACCCCTTGCACTCTCTTCCCCCCACTGAAACCCCTCTCCTGCTGTCGTCCCCCCACTCTGTTTCCCTTCCTAGACTCTATCTGTCCCCTTGCACCCTCACCCCTGCCCTCCATTTCTCCCATAAGTTTTCTCTACTCAAACCTACTACCCCTTTAAATTTCTTCAGTCTTCTGTGCACAAATCTCCCCCCTGCCTCTAACCTTTTTTGCAGGAATTCCTGGTGCTCTTGGCAATTATCGCAGCCTTCTCCTGCCCACTGGAGTTGTGGTCCACTGGGCAGACACTGACGCTCTGGGCTGCTCTTTAATTTGGTTGTTTATCTTAATTTGAACCTATAGGGGGTTATTCGTGCCTTCCTCTGCCAACGTCTAACCTCCCCGCCGGTTGTGTGGGGTAGATGGGGGCGGGGAAGGGACGGCTTGGGGGCGGAATCTGGGTGGGCGGTCACCGGCCCTGGACGTACAGGGCCAATTCTAATGTCGGTCCTGTACATCCAGGGCCGGCGACATGTGCGGGGAAGTTATTCCCTGTACACCCAGGATTGGTGGCCCAGGGTGTGAATGGGGCGGGGGGGGGGGGGCCTGAAGACATTCCCTGCAGCCTGACCCTGGCCTTAGGAGGCCAGATTGGGGGTCAGGCTGCAGGGAATGCAGTGTTGGAGTCTGGTGGCTGGTGGCTGGCATCACAGCTCTTCAATGGAGCTGCGGTGCCATGGCAACATGATCTCATGGCGCCGTGGCTCCATTGAAGAGCCTTGACTGAGGTAGCTGGGAAGATCCTATAAGTGCAGGCTGGGCTAAATCGCAGTCCCGGCCTGCACGTACAGGACTATTTGCGATTCTGTTCCCGCGGGGCTAGATGTGCCCCGTGGGATCAGAATCATGATCCCATCTGTACATCCTGCTCAGACTGGACATACAGAGGGGATCTATGTTCGGGACAGAATGTGCTTGATATGGTTCTTTAGACAAAATAAACACTCGATTTGACCCTCGATCATAAGCGCTATTGCTTATACGGTATGAAATGCACCTAAAAAGAAATGAGGAGTAAGTTCCATAATATCAGGTCCTGACATTGGCCTCTGGTTCATGGTCTTACTTTGTCAGTTCAGCTTTGCAGGCCACCCTGGTTTGCTCACATTCTGGCTTCAAGAGACGAATGTTACTTGACGGCTTTGGTCCCAATTGTCTTAAGTTTGTTACTCAAAGTTTCTTCCTCCTCTGCTTCTCTGGCTCAGTATTGTAGAAAAAATGGAACATGGGAATTGTGGAATAAAACTTTTTTAACAGATGCAGGGGATGAAGACTCACTCAATGTCCTACCATGCCCTTAAGATGAATCGGAGACATCAATTATAAATACATAAAACATCTCTCAGGCAAATATATCTCTATGAGCTAATAATGCAGCCTGAGACATACAACATAATTTCTCGCTGATCCTGCACACAGGAATAATACAATGCTCCTTATATGGTATATGTTCTTTATGCTGCTTTTTTAAGTACACAAATGTAAAACCTGTAGTATTCATGATTTTGTTTATGTTGCACATCTGAAGCTGGAAAAAAAATTCTTCAAGGATTTTATCTGAAACACCCCAGAAATCTGCCTGATCCAAGCCTTGACTATTAAGAAGAGATTTCTTGCCACAAAATTAAATAGAAAAAGTGAGTATACCTTTTAGTTTCTATTTTATAATCTCAAATTTCATAGGCACCAATATACAGTACAGCCATAGAATAATATCAGAATAGAATCAGTGTTCAAAGCTATTGCATTACTGAAATTAGAATTCTGGTACTTTGGAATCTAAATTGCTTCATCACACTGCTATCAGCTTAGGATGAGACATATTTTATGGTAATACTATCAGAAATATTTAGGTAGATTTGATAGCATGTATGAAACTTTTGAAACTAACTTCTTTCTGGGAAGAAAAGGTAAGAGTAACTGAGATTAATATCTTTCTGAAAGTTATCAAACTTTAGAATCGGATCACAAAGACTGTTCATAGCTTTAACTGACTGTGACACACATTCTCATGCTTGTAAGTCTGAGGGCAGTTTGAAAAAGGAATGTTTTAAGCACATCAGAATATGCATATTCTAAATTCCAGATATCCTCAAGGAGACTTAGGGTGTGAAATAACATTTAGTGGAAAGTTTACAGAAAGTTTAGATCAATAATAGTCTGAAAATATTTTCCGCAGTATATTGGCCAATGACCAGGTGTTCAGAAAAAGCAAGGCTTTTTTTGAGGGGGCATGAGGTGGTTGGGAATACCAGTAGCTTTTTCATTGCCTTTTAAAATTGGCTAATGGTCCTCATATAGCAATCAAAAAGCCTTGCATATGAATACCAGCACCATTTCTTTTCTAGGAAAAATGCACCAAGAAAGAGTAGCAGTTTCCAGTTATACTTTATGAAATGTGCATTTTATTTGAAATTCAGTGGCTTTTTCATGATAATAGAACATAGTTTTACATCATTCTTTGTTTTTGCATCTGATAAAAAGCTGTAGCTGGGTTACAACAAGAATATTTGTCCTTCTCACACTGAAAATTTGTATTCAGTGCCCTATAGTCCAAGCGATTCTACAATGGTTCAGATGTGTCTGTGAAGTATTTTGACAATAAACTTTGCCAAGTCTGCATGAAAAAAGAGAGATATAAATAAATGTGTTTATAATAATTATCATTGATTTGATCTATAGCAGAAAAAATGAACCCTAAGCTATACTGTACATACAATATATAAGTTTGGAGTGGTAAGACAGAGTTTCAGCCTGTTTGATAGAACACAACAGTGGGTTATAAGGTTGCAAGAAGGTTGTTTCCAGATAAAGCCTCTTTTGTTTTACAAAGAGTAAAAATACAAGGTAGGTTCAATTGTTAATATGAAGGTGTCGGTTGTCTCTTCTTGCTGTATGTCTTGCAGATTTGGATAGTTCCAGTTTTGCAACATATAATAAGGATAACTTTGTATACGTCATTTAGTTAGCTAAATGGATGTCAAAGGCCATCCATTTGAAACTACATTAGTGTGCAATGCTGTCAAGGAAACGTATATTTGGCAACACGCACAACAGAAAAGCCCATTTTATAAAGGAAGATGTTCAAAATATAGGAATCTCTAGGGGGCCTCTACATATAAATGGTTCTAGATACATGCATATTTATTTATTTATTTGTTTTTATATAATGCTTTGTCTTGAAAATCAGAGCAGTTTACATGGAACTTTTGAACTACTGCGCAATGCAGTTTACAAGAAACAAGAAACAATTACAGATAACAGTTGCAGTTAACAATAACAATAAAGTAAGGTAACTATTTACATATTTACATGTTTACATATTCTTATTACCTCACAAGAGAGTGTGTAGCAACAGTGAGGAAATGGTGAGAGTCATTATGATGATGACCGGAGGTTTATATGAGGTTTATGGCTGTTGATCACATTTATAGTAGTCCGTGAAGATGAATGTTTTGAGACGTTTTCTAAATTGAGTGAGGTCTTTGATTTCTCTTAGAGTATTGGGTAGGTTATTCCAAAGGACAAGTGCGTAGAAGGAGAAGGGTCTATTGGTGGTTGATTGATTTGCTTTTCTTACATTTTTTGGGATGGATAGAGTGTTCTTGCCTCTGTCATACATGTAAGGCAGGGCTGGCCCATCTATTGTGCGAGAATGTTGTTCACACAGGGCCCCGCGCTTCAGGGGGCCCTGCTCCAACAATATCTCGCACATCCTATTCGGCACCGGCAGGGTCGGCTTGAGAGGTAGCCGGAGAGGCCCCAACTCATTGCTGACAGCTGTCAAAGAGTGCGGAGGTCAAAGGGAATTTCCTGTTTCCTGGCATTCAGCACACCAGCAGCCTATACTGGAACACAGCTGGTGAAGTGAAGAAAAAAGGTGCTCTTCACTTCAGTGGCTGTCAGAGATGAACCAGGGTCTCTCCGGCTCCCTCCAAAGCCATTTGGACAGCCACGGGGCTCTTCAGAGGTGGGGGGGGGGGGGGGGCTAGGACTGGAAATAGCTGATTTGGGGTCTAGGAACTAGAAATGGGCTGAGTTGGGGAAGGCTTGGACTGGAAATGGGCTGATGGGGGGCTAGGACTGGAAATGACTGATGGGGGAGCTAGGACTGGAAATGGACTGATGGGGGGCTAGGATTCGAAATGGGCTGATGGGGGCCTAGGTTAGGACTGGAAAGGGCTGATGGGAGGGCTAGATTGGAAATGGGCTGATGGGGGCCTAAGATAGAACTGGAAATGGCTGATGGGAGGGCTAGGATTGGAAATGGGCTCCCACTCCTTGCCTCATCTAGCCGCAAGCAGTATGCAGTCAGAGATAAATTTGTCTGTATGGCATTTTGTCTGGTCCAGAGATCACTTGTAGAACGAAAGCTCCTCCCTTCTGCCTTGACCAGGTGTGCCTTCACCCCGGCATCACACTGAGTGAACAGAGTAGGAATCACTTTTCTGCTAAATATTGTCCTGCTGGGCACTTTGTAGTTGGGAGTTAGCAGATGGAATAGCTGCTTAAACCGCACATTTTCTACATCCTGCAGAGACTGATCATCCATAGAAATCATTTCACTTATGCAACATGTTACCTCTTTGGATGCAGGCTACCTCTTGGTATGGAAGACCATCCCATTTGCTCCACTGTAGCCTGCCTCTGTGTCTGGGGTAAGGCCTGTGGTGTACTCACTGGTGATAGTAGGGACTGAGGAACCAGGTTAACAGACCGATTGCTACTAGACCCTCCCCTTTCCTCCTGTTCATTCCTCTGACTTCCAGCCTTCTCTGAAAGCAACACACTGTATATTGCTTTTCTAGGTGGTATGTCATGGAAGTATTTGAAAGACGGCCATTTTTTTCCACAACTCACATTCTTTTTGTAATGCAGGTGCCCTGCAGAGCATTGATCTTCTAGGGCACAAAAGCGCCTCCAAAAATGTCTTTATTCTCGAATCTTCCTTGTATGCTTTGATGCTGCTGTGATTAATGGCACATCAGAAGTGAGAGGTCTACTGGGTCTGATAGCTTTATCAACAGAGTACTGTGGCTTACATCTGCCTCTACACTAGGTGTCTCCTCATCGAACATGGGGCCAGTAGTTATCTCCTCAGCCACCACACATGAAATATCTCCAGAATTATCCACTTCTGATTCTTGGCTATAAAGATCTTCTCCAATACAAAGTGGGTATCCAAAAGTGAACGTTGCACTTGTTTTAACTGCTACTGTTGCTGTACTCCTTCCCTGCAACTACTGCTTCCAGGATAAGCCTCTAACCCTCTTTCAAGTTCTTTATCTGCTTTCTCTGTTCTTTTTCTTGTCGAAAAATCATCCATAGCTTTGGTTAGTGGTCTACTTCTAGTGCTGCCACTGCCTAATAGGACTGCTGATCTAATCATACTTCTCCATCCTTCTTTCTCTTAGCCCAACTACCTGCCAGTTATCTCCCTCTTGAATAGAACATTATGAACTGTTTCATTTTCAGTCAGAGTAGTGGGTAAGAGTAAGTAAAAATATGGTAAAAGGATTAAATATCAGCAGGCAGCGGAGCACAGTAGTCGGTGTACACTTCTCTTTCAGTCAAATGTGTGGTGGTGAGGCCTGCTAAAGTCAATCACAGAGCTTTGTTTCGCAAAGGAATAATATAATTCTATGTTAGTTTCTCTGTCCTTTGTCATCCTGCCTTAGGCAGGACCAGGTAACTCTCAGCCTCTGTCTCTTTAGAGCACTCCCACACTGGTAATAAACTAAATGTTCCTTCTATCTTTTCCTGGGCACTGTTGGGATCATTTTGGAAGCCCTATTTGTGCTTTGGGCAACCAAAAATGGGCATAGAGATGTTCAAAGCCAATTTAGAAGTCGGGTCTATGGATGTCCCCACCTGATCTAGGCATCTGAGAAGTGTTTGTTTTGGCTGGAAATTATCTAGAGTGCAGGGAAAGGAGCTTTCCATCATCTCCAGTACTCAACACAATTTCAGTAACAGCAGCAGTGGAATTTGAACGTTGGCTTTCCTGTTCCTAGCCCAACATTCTAACCATTAGGCTTTTTTTAGATGTCCAGGTTCTGAAATATTATGCTGGGGATGTCAATGTAGAGGCCCTCACAGACATCCTTATCAAGCAAGTCCACATTTTGTGAAATCATGTTGGAACCTGGACATGCCTGCTTTTTTTTCAGACGTTCTGGCTTAGACATCCCAGATTGCACTGGGACATCCTTTTGGAAATTCCCCTCCATGTGTGCTATGCACAGCACACTAGTACACACAGCCCGTGCACTACAAACTTAGCACAGTGAAGCTTGTGTTGAGAACACATAGGGGGTCATTCTGAGGCACAAAGAGCTTTGGGATATCCATCCCTGCTATTCGTTCCCACTCCTGATTCCGTCTAACTTCCCTGCTCATGGATCGTGGGCGGTGTTAGGGCGGATGGTGGGAGGTCGTCGGCCTCAGACGTACAGGGCTGCTTCCAATGTCGGCCCTGTATGTCCTGGACCGACAGCTTGGACAGGGAACTTATTCCACCTCTGAGGTGGAATAAGTTCTCTGATGCAGAAGGAACAGCAGGCCCGGAGCTGGGAAGGGGTGGCAGGGGGCAGAGGGAATTCCTGCAGCCCGACTATGGCCTTGGGAGGCCAGATCGGGGGTTGTGCTGCGGGGAAAGCACTTTGAAGAGCCGCGATCCACGGCGGTCGGCTCCCAATGGAGCTGCAGTGCCATGGCAACTGGACACCATGGTGCTGTGACTCCATTGAACTGCCCCGACTGAGTTAGTCGGCAAGATCTGTTCGTGCAGGCCGGACAGAATCGGGGTCCCGGCCTGCACATACAGGTCTGTTGGCGATTCTGATCCTGCGGGACTAGACGTGCCCCATGGAATCAGAATCGCAACTCCCTCTGTGCGTCCGGTTCCAACCGGGTACACAGAGGGCCTGGACATCCAGGAGACACAGTCAGAGAGCTGTATTTTTGAAATTTGAATGTCTAGTCTCCCTGTCACTAACAGTATATCAGTTCACTATATCTCTTGTCACTTCTAGCCTGCCTGCTATAGAATTTATCCCAGCCTTTCTTCCCCCTAAAAAGCAGAAGAGTTAGCACAGCAGCCAGTCACAGCCCCCTTATATACTGCTTGGGTCTCAGATTAAAAAAAGAAAAAAAGTCTACATGCAGCATTGATTTCAAACCATGCACTGCCAAACTCCTCACTTAGAAACAAAATCCCTAACAGCACACTACTGGCATATACAAATTATAACATCCTTTTTACTTCTCCAGCATCTCCTCTTTTCCTTACTCTTTCAGATAAGGAATCATATTACTATGGCAATAGCATAAACACAGCAGCATGCAACCAATGAGGATGCAGAAACAAACAGAGCTCCCCCACAGGAAGCCACTAAATAAATAACAGTACCTATTTAGCATATTCTTGTAAGAGGGGGTTTGCACAGGCTTTATTTAGTGCACACTGTACCTAAATGGCCTTTCTAAAATGTTCTTTATTATATATTTATGCATTGTCTACATTTGTTCCTAGTATTTGTTTGTTATGTCTTGATGATATTATTTTAGTTTTTTTTTTTTATCTGCCTGGGCCCAGAGTGGTTGCCAAAATAAAAGTGAAATTATTTGTATTATTATATGATCATTTCTTGATTTGCATGATTTGTTTTGTGTATTTTAATAATTTAGATTTATTTGTACATTGATTTGTATTATTGTGTCTATGTTTATAATTTCATACCTTTATTGGCATCCAGCTAGAGCTGTTTGTGATTTGTAGAATATACATTGTTTTAAATAAATAGTTTTAAATAAATAGATTGATATAGATGTAGCTATTTATCTATCAAAAAAAACAGGCACTGGGTTGCCAGCATACATACACACACACACAGCAATACACAGAGCTTTCAAGAACGCATATTTTTGGCGTGTTCTGGACAGTTCTTTAAAATCTTTCTAGTTTTAAAAATTGCCTCCCTTTGCAAAACTGTTTTTCTAAGGACAGCTCCTTAATCAACTCCCTACAGAAGTGCAGGGTTACTGGTTCTGCCACTTATATGTATAAGTGACGTTCTTACATCAGGGTGGCCCAAGGGGTGTAGGGCCATGTATGGAGACTCATTTGCATAAGGGGTCTCATTTGCATGAATATTTGCATAATGATAACGTGCACTGACGTTTAGTAAACATGCCTCTCAATGAGTGTATGAATAAAGAAAGGCTACCAGATTTCTACATTACTATAATCCAGTGCCAACCGCCAGGCACATTAGGAACGACTACAAACACTGCCCATTTAGAACCCATAGCAAACCCACCGTATCATAACAGCACTACCAGGATTCACAAAGCACCAAACCCTACCTATCAAAAGGCAACACTGCAAATATTAAACCAATGCATCTCAGAAAATACCAATACATCACCTACTGGGGAAAGAGAACAAGTAGCACTGTCAAATCGAAACTACAAAAACAGAGTACCTCAGCTTGGTTACACATGCAGAACATAGACCGTCACCAAACAAAGAACAACGGATCACAATTTAGAAATAGGAAGACAATAAACTGGGAACCCCAAAAGCCAATCTTGGAATGTACAACAACACTGGAGAAATAAACCTATAAATTAATTTCCTCTTGTACTAAACAAAACACAAAGATGTTAACAATACACCTTTCCCAGAGCTGACAACTCATATTCCAATTAATAAATTCAAAATAAGTATTTTTCTACCTTTTGTTGTTTGTGCATTTTATTTTTCAGTTGCAATTCCTCCAGTCACTTTCTTCTGGTTTATTCATGTCTTCTGCTAACTCTCCATTGTCTGCTGTCCATTTGTCCTTTCTTCTAGTTTTTTGTCATTCTCTCTCTACATCTGCTTTAACATACTGATCTTTCCCCTTTTGTTCTTTCCTCCATTTCTTTCCATATTCCTTTTTCATCCACTCAAATTTCATCCCTCCATCCTCAATCCCCAATTAATCTCCCAATACCCGGCCAATCATAGATTTTTCTTCCCTCCAACACAAAATATCTTTTCCCGTCTCCGTCCTCACTCCCCTATCCCCATCCCCTTCTAGTTCCAGCCCCACCCAGCACCTGCTCACTTCTAGTCCCATTCTCCCATACCCCTGCATCAGTCCGTTTCCAGTCCTAGCTGCCCCCCCCCATTAGCCCATTTCCAATCCTAGCCCACCATCAGCCATTTCCAATCCTAGTCCTTTCCAGTCCTATCCTAGACCCCATCAGCCCTTTCCAGGTCTATTCTAGCCCCCATCAGCCCATTTCAAATCCTAGCTTTCCCATCAGCCCATTTACAAACCTAGCCCCCACATCAGCCCTATCCAGTCCTATCCTAGCCCCTATCAGCCCATTTCCAGTCCTAGCATCCCCATCAGTCATTTCCAGTCCTAGCATAATTTGCTGCTTTAACTACGGCTGTACATCCATGAGTGAGCATTCAGTTTATTTGGCTACCTAAAAACCAAAGTGTGTGCAAATCACTTTCATGGACATATAGCTGTGAATCAACATGCATACAATAAAAATGTTCTAGTGCACATACAATTAGGGTTACCAACCGGCCGGTTTTCAGATGGCCTGGCCGGTTTGTCCGTGGCCAGGCCATCTGCTGGCAGAGATACAAAACCGGCACTTGAAAAGCTGTTTTTTTGCTCTGGCTGCGAGATCGGGAGCGGCCAGAGAAGAAAACCGGCTTTGCGATCGCGGTCCCCTCTTGCAGCCACTGCTCCTGTTTCTTACAGAGCAACGGCTGCAATAAAGTTAATTTAAAAGGAAAGAGAACCTGTGAGGAGCCCTCCGATCCTAGGAAACAACTTCTGCAGCACTCACCCCCTCTGACATCACTTCCTTTTTAGTCCGGGCTTTGCAGAAGGAGTTTCCTAGGATCAGAGGGCTCCTCACAGGTTGTCTTTTCTTTTAAATTAACTTTATTGCAGCCGTTGCTCTGTAAGAAGCAGGAGCAGCGACTGCAAGAGGTGAAGCTGCACTGGGGGGGGGGGGATTTAAGCTGCACTGAAGCGGGGGTTAAACTGCACTGAGGAGGGGGGTTAAGCTACACTGGGGGGAGGGGGAAGGTGAAGCTGTACTGGGGGGTGAAGCTGCACTGAGGAGGGAAGGTGAAGCTATACTGGAGGGGTGGTGAAGCTGTACTGGGGGGTGAAGCTGCACTGGGGGAACGGGGAGAAGGAGAAGCTGTACAAGGGGGGTGAAGCTGTACTGAGGAGGGAAGATGAAGCTGCACTGGGGGGGGGGGGTAGAAGGCTCCACACAGGTTTAAATTTATTTTAACTTAACCTTATTGCAGCAAATGCCCTGTAAGAAGCAGCAGTAGCGGCTACAAGGGGAAAGAGGTGGCAGAAGGGACTGACAGGTGGAAGGTGAGGGCTGGAAGAGAGCTGAAAGATGGGGAAGAGGTGGCTGAAAGGGAGCTGACAGAGAGGGTAAGGAGGGAGCTCAAAGGGAGCTGACACCTGGAAATGGTACTGGTAAGTGACTGGGTAATGGGGAAGAGGCTGGAAGGGAAGGGGGCACTGGGACTGGAAGGGAGCAGTAACAGGGATGGCACTGGAAAGGGGATGGACAGAGGGTAGGGTGACTGGAAGGGAGCTGACACAGGGAAGGCACTGGGGGTGGAAGCAAGCAGATACCTGGGATGGTGTTTGGACTACAAGGGGCTGGACAATGAGGAAGGAGGAGGTCTAGAAGGGAATGGACACCACTGGCAGTCCTGGGAACACAAGGGGATTGGCATTGGAATGTAATGGGAGGAGAGGACTGGAAAGGGGGCTGATGGAGGGTTACTGGCACTTGAAATAGCCTGTTGGAAGGAAGTGAAGAAAAGAAAAGAAGAGAAAAGAAATGGCAGATGGACTATAGACCATAGAAAACGAGCTAAGAGAAGACAGGAAAGCGGAAGCCTCAGATCGAAACCAGCATGATCAGAGAATAAAATGGTCAGACAACAAAGGTAGAAAAAAATAATTTTATTTTCAATTTAATGATTGGATTTGGTATTATCTTTATATTTTACACAGTAGGGGGAACTGTATCTCTTATTTATCTGATACTGCACCTCATGTCTGTCTTCTTGGGGTTTCAGTTTAATTTTTGTCTATATATTTCTCCTTTTTTGTGCTCATTTATTGATGAAGACCTGTTATCCACACCTTTACCTGCGGCCAATTCACCTGTGGCCAAACTGGTCAATGAGACTCAGAGAGGAACATTGTAAAGCAGTTTAAGAGCTCTTTTATTATTATTATTATTATTCAGTACATTGCTATAGCAATGGGTGTCTAAATAGAGACACCCCCCTTTACATATTTCAGTGACATTTATACCTTTGTTGAATCTACAGGCCCCTACTCCCAGTATATTATTGGCTAACTAATACAGTGTTATTGACCTATCTAGTGTGCTCAAGCAGCACATGTGGGTTTTTCCATATTCTTACATAGAAACATAGAAATATGATGACAGAAAAAGACCACATGGCCTATCTAGTCTGTCCTTTCATATCAACAGATGAGAGATCATATGCCAGAGTGCAGATTTCCTTGTTCTTCTGACCCCCTTTATGGTAGTACATGCTGATGGTCAATGGTTTATTTACTTTTGTGCTTGCTCCATAAAACCTTTGCATTGCAAGAGGTCAACAGAGCAAGGATCTCTTTTATTTACCATGTTGTTGTTGTTAAGTGCCGTCGAGTCGGAGTTGTCTCATGGCGACCCTCTGGATAGCTATCCTAAATTGTGTTCGGTCTTCAGTCAGGCGGCTCATTGTTGACAGACTGGTACCCGTAGCTGCTGTTATTGTATCAATCCATCTCATTGCTGGCCTTCCTCTTTTGCGTTGACCTTCTATCTTGCCAAGCATGATGTCTTTCTCTAATGATCTCTCTCTTCGCATGATGTGTCCAAAGTATCAAAGTCGAAGTCTTGTCACCTGAGCTTCTAAAGAAAGCTTAGGTTTGATCTCCTCTAGTACAGACTGGTTTGTTCTTCGGGCAGTCCATGGTATACACAGTATTCGCCGCCAGCACCATAATTCAAAGGCATCAATTTTCTTCCTGTCTATCTTTTTCACTGTCCAGCTTTCACATCCATATGATGTTACTGAAAATACCATGGCTTGAACAAGTCAAATCTTTGTATGGAGAGAGACATCTCTGCTCTTGAGAATCTTATCTAGGTCTTTCATAGCCATACTGCCAAGAGCAATGCGTCGTCTGATTTCTTGACTGCTTGTTGCTTCTTTATTGATAGTTGATCCAAGTAGGTTAAAGTTGTTCACGATTTCAATTTCTTCTCCTTCAATGATGAACCTGTTGATTATGCCAGTTGTCATGATCTTTGTCTTCTTTACATTAAGGTGCAGGCCCATTTTGAGACTATGTTCTTTGATTGTGAGAAGCAAATGTTTCAGATCATCTTCACTTTCAGCCAGTAATGTGGTATCATCAGCATAGCGAAGGTTGTTGATGAGTCTTCCACCAATCTTCACACCTCTGTTGTCTTCATACAATCCTGCTTCTCTGATGATTTGTTCTGCATATAAATTAAACAGGTAGGGGAAAGTTTGCAGCTTCATTATATTACTCAAATCAGCCCTGACCTCTACAAAATTAGTTTTTCTATTTTCCATATATTTATCTTCTCTCTTACAATATAGCAATAAATAGACACACTTCAAATACATAATCCTCTATATTTTAGTATGCCTTTTAGCTTTAGGTTACTATTCTGTCTGCCAGTCCTTATCCTTTGGACCACAAAGATCAGGAAGGGAGAGGGGGCGGGAGAGAGGAGTATGTACTTAGGGGTATTTTCACTAAACTGCGGTAACGTAGCAGTGGCTACGTTAAGACATGTTATGTAACGTTACATAACGCGCCTTAATGTTCCCGGCCACGGTAAGTCAATGGGCGGGGAGTGGGCAGGGAGAGGCCCCTTTCACACTAACGTGGAGAAATTAAGGGCTGAATCCTAACGCAACTGAAAACCTGGCACACATTTGCAAGAGAGAGAAACGTGTCAGCAATGAACAGCATAGGCAGGGAGCCCAGAAAGGTGATAGTTGTGCTCCATTTGCAGCAACAGCATAGTGCCCAGGTATGAAAGGCAAATGGGGCATGGGGGCTGCAGGCGGGACATGCAGTGGGGGCTACTGGGGCACAGGGTGGACTAGGCGGTTGCCGAGGTGGCACATGGGAACGCAGAAAATGGAAACCAGCAAGAGAGCAGCTGACCAGGGTCAGACATGCCCATGAGTCTGTGGCCCACAGTGTCCCATCCAGGAGACATTACCCAGCAGGTATCCCAAGGGGCACATAACATTGACAGGCAGTGCCGGGTGAAGCGTGGACATCTATGTAGGCACCCCTACCCCAGAACCCACACCGTAGGCAGCCGCCTACCTGCCCCCTGGATGGCCTGGGATGGCGCACCACCGGCACCAACAGCAAATGGTCATGGTGGCATGGCAGAGGGGGTGGGTGATTGTGCTGGAGGGAGCAGTGGCACCCACCTGCAGTGGACCTAGGCCAGTACGTGGTGTGTAGTGCAACAGAAGAGGTCTGGCCGAGGAACATAAGGGTAGCCCCAGGGACAACTATGCTGCTGTGGCAACAGTGTGGTGCAGTACACCCAGCTAGCATGTCCAAGAGCAGAGGGTCAGAGGTTCAGGTCACATCTGTGGATCCTGCAGAGCATCTCCCCATAGTTTTAGCCCACAGTGCAGCCACACCAACAACATGGGCAAACCCCAACGCCGTGGTGCACAGGGATATGGACACCCACTCACAAGGGTTCCACTATCCACAGCTTCATGGAGTGTCAGGCTGTTAGCCCCAGCACAGAGCTGCAGTTATCACCAGAGCACTACTACTACCCCCTGCACAGATTAGCAATATCGGCACTGTGATCAACACCTCACTGATCCCACATTGCTCACACTGCTTCCAGCATTAGCCTGCAAATGTGCATAATGAGGAGCAAAGTATTGTGGGTATGGCCCAGACAGGGCGGATTGGCCAGGATGCATCTGCACAGGGTGGAGGGCAATGGCTGGGACACTGTAGTTCTCGACCACCACCTGCATGGACAGGGTGGCCACAGCATGTCACACTGGGGGGGGGGGGGGTCACTCTCACTCTGACCGAGCAGTGACAATGGCATGTCTATGTTCCCACATAATGCCACACATTATTTGTTTCCAGTGATACCTGTGTGTTCCTGGTTCTGGGGCCCAATTACGGAGATACATGCTTGGTGTCTGTGCTGTGCATCCCATCTCTGGGTGCATAGGGTTCTCCTGTGAGCATGCACTATGGACTGGTTAGTTGGCTGTCTGCAGTTTGCCTGTGCATGGTGGGAACACCTTGTGGGATGCTGCAGGTGCAGTCTGACTGTGCTGCCTGTTGATGAATGGCAGACCATGGCATGTGGCTGTTGAGCCTTCCCCTGCCTACCCCAAGCATCACTGCTGGTCTGCAATGGTCACAGGTATGGCACTGGCCCAGCAGCCCTGGAGGGCTGTCATCCACCAGCAGGACTGTGGTTGATGGTACTACAGCCAGTCTGTAGGGTGCAGGCACCTGTCCCACCACACCCTCATCTACAAAAGGGGTGATTGAGGCCCCTTGGGGTATATAGCACATACCACTTAGACCCATAGTGGTAGTGCTGCATCGCCCTCATGCGAGTCTAGACATCCTACTGCCCTGATAACAGGTACCCATGGCAGCCAGACTGTAACACCAGGTACACACTAATCTAGGTGGTGTCCGGTCCCACAGGGCCACCTCACTCTAGGAATGCTCTGTGTGCCTAAGTAAACATCCCGGTGCTCGCTCCCCAACAGTGCAACAGGCACACCTCCCATTGCAAAACTGTATCCAAACCCAGCCATCCCGCCAGCTTATTACAAACTTGGACCCATAGTGCCCGCACCAAATGACAATCCCAAAACATATGTAATATGGTTCCCACTTCTCGTCTACACCAGCCACAAGTTGCAGATGTTTTAAGTCCTATCTGGAACGCCCACTTATCATTAGTATACGCTCTCCAAAGGAATTTATATTGCAGTTCCTGGAGTGGTGGTATGGGAAAACTCCATGTTAGAGTTGATGTACATGGAGATTCCCATACATTCCCTTCCCCTTCCATCCCCCCCCCCTTACCCCCCATAGCACTCTCATGAAAGCCTAATCAATTAATGTTAAGAAGATAGGCAATTCACCCACAACTGTCAACAACCAAGTATCCCGTGGCTTATCCTCACACTAAACATTCTGCAAAGGTAGCCTACTCCCCTTCGAGTCCAAGAACCTACTCCACACTTCTGAGATTTATCCAAATATGGGTTATGTGGGCAGTTGAAATCTCCTGCCACAATCAATTTGTTCCTCCCCGCTTTCTTTATGAACCCCAGCATCGTTTTGAAAAACTCATGGTCATACACATTTGGTGCATAAATATTCGCTATCCAGATTGCTTCATTATATAACTTGGTATGCATCAAAATATATCTCCCATTGGGATCGATCTGCAAATTACTCACTTCAAAGGGGACACCCCGCTTCACTAACACAACTACTCCCGCTCTCTTCGTGCCCGACACTGCCCCATATGCAGTCGCTACCCAATCTCTCGCTAATTTCCGATGCTCCAGGGCACTCAGATGAGTCTCCTATAACATTGCTATGTGCGCCCCCCTTCTTTTAAGCATCTGCAGTATCTTAGTGTGCTTGATGGGAGACCCTATGCCACCTACATTCCACGAGACTATTTTGACCTCAGGCATGCCCAGTTTGTGAAGATAATGCTGTCTGTTTACGTATCTGATCTTGCTCCAGGAGACGCCCAGCCTTGTCTCTAGAGCCATTTCCCATCCCATCCACTCTTCTATATTGCCCTTGGTAGTTATTCTACCCTCCTTCTATCCAGCAGAGACTCCATAACTCAGTGCTTCCCCCCTCCCTTGCCCAGATCCTCCCCCCCACCACCCTCCCTCCGCCCCCTCCCCTATTCCCATCCCCGCTAGCTTCCTCCTCCCCATCCATTCAGTCTTCATAATACCCGTCATTTTCCCCCTTACTATGTGAACACCCTCCCCATTAGGATCATCATACCCTTCCCCACCTACATCCATGTCCACATTCATACTCTCATCCAGACTTATATCCATAGATATATCCACACACAAATCCCCCCTCCCCTCTCCCCGCTTGCCCCAACATTTTGTAACATCACTTGATCTTGCTGCAGCAAGATACCCCCAACCGGGAGTAAGATCACTGTCCTTGCACCTCCGGGCCCGGGCCCCCCATTGAGAGCAACAGACTAACTAACTAAAGGTGACTAGCCATTCCATCAGTTCCAAAAGTCCACGAGTGCCGAGCCATCTAGAAGGCTTCTGCAATACACCTTCTCGTTGCACACCAAAACAATGTAGTAGGCTCAATGCTGTCCCAGATCCAAACTTGCCATCTGTCTGTCCACCTTAGGCCACATCAGAGGACGTGCGTTGTACAATCGTAGCAGTAAATATCTGTGCCGCAACTGCCTGCTCAAAGGTATGTGTGGTGCCCCTGTGGAAGATTTTCAGAACAGTGGGGTAGCTCAAAGCAAATCAAATTCCCCCTTGTACCAGCTCAGTACAGATGGGCGAGAACTCCTTGCGTCTGGCAGCCAAAGCTGCCGAATAATCCTGGAACATAAGCACTGGTGCGTTATCCAGCTTCAGATCTCGCCGCTTGCGGTACGCCTGCAGCAATATTGTTTTATGCTGGACATTTAGCAGGCAGGCCAGTACAGGTCGTGGTCTGTCCCTGCCTTCCATCCGCTGACCCAGCCTATGAGCCCTTTCCACTTTTATCTGTCCATGCAACTCTGTGAGGCCTAGCTCTTTCGGCAACCAGACTTCAAACAAATTTACAAGCTGACTCTCAGTCCAAGATTCTGGCACTCCTACTAAACGGAGGTTATTCTGACGCGATCTGTTCTCCAGATCATCTACCTTCTGAATCAAGGCTTCAATTTGTTTCTGTTGCTTGTGGCTGCTTCTCTCCAATGCCAACTCACTATCCTCCAGCACCATCACACGTTGCTCAGCTTCCTCCACTCTCCTCGTGATTTTCACAAAGATCTCCCCCATCTTCTCAAGCTTCTTCATCACGGTATCAAACTTAGGGTTAAGTAGCTTTACGACCTCCTGTGCCATATCTTCCGGGCAAGACTCCACACTTTCTTTTCCCGGGGAGTCAGGCGCACTAGCAGTTCGGGCCGTGGCCGCCATCTTGCTTTCCTGCGTGCCTGCGGGCTTCTCTCTCTTCGCCGCTGCTCTCATGTCCTCCCCTGGATGCACCAGTCAGCCAAAATATGTCACAATAAAAGCTCCAAAGAAAGCTCAAAGAATTAGATAGCTCTCGCCACCCGGCGTGTTACTATCGCTGAATTATTAAGAAGTTTCTTAGGGTGGCTCGGGAGCGCGACGAGGATAGCTCCTCACCCGCTCATGTGCTCACGTGATCTCCCTGCCAGCATGGTTTAAAGGTGAGATCAGAGAGGCTGTTGTTGCCACAAAAGCATCTTTAAGGAAATGGAAAAATGAGCCAAACGATGAAACCTGGAAACGCCCAAGCACTGGCAAGATAAATGCAAGGCATTGATAAGGTAGGCAAAGGGAGAATTTGAAAAGAAGCTTGTTGCGGAAGCAAAAACGCGTAATAAAGACTGTTTCAAGTACATTTCTAGCAAAAAACCTGTGAGAGAGTCAGTTGGTCCATTAGATGATAGAGGGGTTAAAGGGGCACTAAGAGGCGACAAGTCGATAGCAGAGAGACTGAATAAATTCTTTGCTTCGGTCTTTACTGAGGAAGATGTAGGGATGTTACCAATGACTGAAGTGGTATTTAAAGGTGCGGAAGAATTGAAGGAAATATCGATACATCGGGAAGATGCATTACTACTATTAGATTAATTGAAGAGTAGAAAATCACCTGGGCCGTATGATATACATCCAAGGGTGTTGAAAAAACTGAAATTTATTTATTTAACATTATTTCTATACCGCCTTCTACTTCAATCAAGGCTGTCTCCACAGCAAACAATCAAATGTGTTCATGTGTTCTCATGCAGTGGTGCGTGTAGTGTGTTTGAGTTGGTGTGTATTTGATTTGATTGACTTAGTATAATGTGCGCTATTATACAGGTTGAGCTATTGTACATTCTATATACAAAGGTTGAGCTGTTATACATTCTATATGCAATGGTCAGGGTGTGGGTATGTCCGTTGTTCTGGCTTGATTAGAAAGTTATGTGACGTGTTCATAGTGTTCAAGGAATAGTGTTGTCTTCAGCTGTTTGCGAAATTCTTTGATGTCAGTCGTTAGTCTCAGCTCGTCTGGGAGGGAGTTCCAGATAGTTGGTGCGGCCAGCGACAGTGCTCGTTCTGTGGTGTCCTTGCATGTCTTGGTGAATTCTTTTGGGGTGTTCACTCGGTTGGAGGTGCCTCTTCTTTTTGGTCGTGTGCTTGTGTCAGGTTTTATGAGTGTGTGTAGGCTGGTGGCTGAGGAGTGCTGTTTGATCTTGAATATGTTTATGATGGTTTTGTATTTGATGCGGGAGTTGATTGGGAGCCAGTGTAGTTATTTCAGTATGGGTGTGATGTGTTCTTGTCTTGCAGTGCCAGTTATTATGCGGGCCGCTGTGTTTTGTACTAGTTGCAGAGGTTTGAGTGTTTGTTTTGTTAGTCCCCGGTAGATTGGATTGCAGAAGTCTAGTAGTGGGGTTATTAGTGCCTGGCAGACTGTGCGGAAGTGCTCAGGGGCGAGGAGGGGTTTCAGTGGTCTGATGAGTCTCATTCTGTGGTATGCGCTTTTGGTGGTCTTGCTTATGTGTGATTGGAGGTTCAGCTCCTTGTCCAGGGTCACTCCGAGGTACTTTACTTCCGTTTTTATAGAGATGTGAGATTGCAGACCTGCTATTAGAAATCTGTGAACTATCATTAAAATCATCTGTAATACCTGAAGATTGGAAGATGGCGAATGTAACGCCAATTTTTAAAAAGGGTTCCAGGGGTGATCCGAGAAACTAAAGACCGGTGAGCCTGACGTCAGTACCGGGAAAAATGGTGGAAACCATCTTAAAGAACAAAATTGCTGAATATGTAGATAGTCATGGCTTAATGGGAGACAACCAACATGGCTTTAGACAAGGAAGATCTTGTCTTACTAATCGATTATGTTTTTTTGAAGGTGTGAATAAACAGGTAGACAAAGGTACGTCGGTTGATATAGTGTATTTGGACTTTCAGAAAGCCTTTGACAAGGTCTCTCATCAGAGACTTTTGGCAAAACTAAAGAGTCATGGGATAGGAGGCAGTGCACTATTGTGGATCGGGAACTGGTTAAAAGATAGAAAGCAGAGGGTTGGGCTAAATGGGCAATTTTCCCAATGGAGAAAGGTAAATAGTGGTGCACCCCAGGGATCTGTGCTGGGTCTGCTGCTTTTTGACATATTCATAAATGACCTGGAAAAGGGAATAATGAGTGAGGTTATCAAATTTGCAGATGACACAAAACTATTTAAAGTTGTCAAAACCCAAGATGATTGTGGAAAATTGCAAGAGGATCTTGATAAATTGGAAGACTGGGCATCAAAATGGCAGATGAAATTTAATGTGGACAAGTGCAAAGTTATGCACCTAGGGAAGAACAACCCAAACTATGGCTACACGATGCAAGGTTCCACATTAGGAAACAACCACCCAGGAAAAATATTTAGGTGTCATTGTGGATACCATGTTAAAACCCTTGGCCCAGTGTGCAGCGGCGGCCAAGGGAGCCAATACAATGCTAGGTATCATAAGGAAAGGAATGGAAAATAAAACAAAGGACATTATAATGCCTCTATATCGTTCCATGGTGAGACCGCACCTGGAATATTGTGTGCAATTCTGGTCGCCATATCTTAAAAAGGATACATCGTTATTAGAAAAGGTTCGGAGAAGAGCCACCAAAATGGTAAAGGGGATGGAAGGATACCCCTATGAAAAAAGGCTAAAACGGTTAGGGCTCTTTAACCTGGAAAAGAGACGGCGGAGGGGAGATATGATAGAAGTCTATAAATTACCCGTTCCACTCCGTTCATTAAACGTAGATCAATTGTTTACGTTATCAGAATACAGAAAGACTTGGGGACATGCAATGAAGCTACAGGGTAAAGCACAGTTACTTACCTGTAACAGGTGATCTCTGGGAACAGCAGGAATAAGTCTTCACATATGGGTACGTCGGTAACGACGGAGCCTGCGCGGGAACGCTCCCCAGCATCCAATCAGAAAGCCTTTGGGAGCATCCCACAGCGCCTGCGTGCTGCCTTCCTGCCTTTCCCGACTGTCTCCCCTCAGTTAAGTTTTAGAGCTGAGACAAAGAGAGAGAGAGAGAGGGAAAGGAAAGAGAGATAGAGAGAGAGACAACTCCTAGGGGAGGTGGGTGGGTTGTGAAGACTTATTCCTGCTGTTCCCAGAGATCACCTGTTACAGGTAAGTAACTGTGCTATCTCCAGGAACAAGCAGGAATGAGTCTTCACATATGGGGACTCCCTAGCTTTAGATGCCAGGGAGAAATCCCATAAGTTGTGTGTCCCTGGGACAGGGCTGCACTTCCCCACCCACATGGATCTCTGGCATCCCATGAGGGATGGTGGGTAAGAGTTGACTAAGTATGGAACAGGTGTTTAAGAACAGCCTGACCAAACAAGGCATCCCGGTGGGAGTCCTTGTCTAAGCAGTAATGGGCTGTGAAGGTATGAACCGAGGCCCAAGTGGCTGCTCGACAGATGTCGTCAATAGACACAGAGTTCAGATGAGCCATTGAGGCTGCCATGGCTCTCACATTGTGAGCTGTGACATGGCCCTCCAGAGAAAGGTTCTTGCTCTGATAGGCGAAAGAAATACACTGGGCAATCCAGTTAGATAGTGTTCTCTTTGAGACTGGTAGTCCCAAATGAGAAGGATCAAAGGCAACAAAGAGTTGGGAAGACTTTCTATGTTGCTGTGTCCTTTGTAAGTAAAACGCCAGAGCTCTTTTACAATCCAGGGTATGAAGATTCCTCTCTGCACTTGATGCTTGAGGTCCTGGAAAAAAGACAGGTAGGTAGACCTCCTGGTTGAGGTGAAAAGGTGAGACCACCTTAGGCATAAAGTGTGGATTAATCCTAAGGACCACCTTGTCATGATGGAACCTTGTATAAGGTGTATTAGCTACGAGTGCATGCAATTCACTAATACGACATGCTGATGTGATTGCAATGAGAAAGATAACCTTCTAAGAAAGGTATTTCAAGGAGGTAGTAGCTAAAGGTTCAAAAGGCGGCTTCATAAGCTGACCAAGAACCAAGTTTAAGTCCCATGCCACCGGAGGTAGTCTAATGGGAGGCTTTGTTAAAAGGAGGCCTCTCATGAATCTTGCTACCAGAAGATGAGAGGAAATAGGTTGTCCATTTAGAGGCTTAAGGGAAGCTGCAATAGCACTCAAATGGACCCTTACTGAATTTGTTTTAAGGCCTGCATTAGACAGATGGAGGAGATACTCCAGCAAAGATTCCAGAGGTATGGCAAGGGGTTTAAGACCCTTCCCAGAACACCAGATAGTAAACCTCTTCCACTTGAAAGCATAAGAACGTCTAGTGGAAGGTTTTCTGGAAGCATAAAGAACATCTTTCACTTGTTGAGAAAGATGAAGATCCTGGAGGTCTAGGCCTTCAGCAACCAAGCCTTGAGATGCAGAGACTGGTGATTGGGATGCCATAACCTTCTGTCCTCTTGAGAGAGGAGGTCTGGAGCAGACCCTAACTCCAGGGAGGTAGCTTGAGAGAGATGTAGAAGCAGAGGGTACCATACTTGCCGTGGCCAATTTGTAGCTATGATAATCATGTGGCCTCTGTCTCTCTGAAGCTTGAACAGGGTTTTGGGAATTAGGGGAATGGGTGGAAAGGCATAGAGGAAGTCTTGACCCCAGTGAAGGAGGAAAGCATCCCTTGCCTGAGCTCCCTGAGCCAGAGTTCTGGAACAGAACCGGGGAAGTTTGGCATTCCACGGACTTGCAAAGAGGTCTATGTCCGGGGTTCCCCAAATTTGAAAAATCTTGGATACCTGGTCCATATGTAAGGACCACTCATGTGGAAGCAGAACTCGACTGAGGCTGTCTGCCCAAGAGTTTTGAATTCCTGGAAGATAAACTGCCAGAAGATGAATGTGATGCTCTCTGGCGAGGGCCCACAGTCGCAAAGCTTCGTTGCAAAGCGACAGAGAGCCAGTTCCTCCCTGCTTGTTCACATAGAACATGGCTACCTGATTGTCCGTGTGGATAAGGACTGTCTTGTGGCTGAGCAGGGTGTGGAAAACCCGCAGAGCAAGGAAGATTGCTCTGAGTTCCAAAAGATTGATATGTAGACAAGTCTCCTGTGGGGACCAGATGCCCTGGGTGGAGAGGTCTTGCAGATGAGCTCCCCACCCCATTGGAGAAGCATCTGTAGTAAGGGTTGCTTGGGGTAGAGGCTGCTGAAAGGGGGACCCCAGCAACAGGTTTTGAGGGGACTTCCACCACTGGAGGGACAAAATGAGGTGACTTGTGTTTGCTATTTTGTCTGACAGGCAGCCTAATGCCTGGGTCCATTGGGTGAATAAAGTCCACTGAGCTGCCCTCATGTGAAGGTGAGCATATGGTACCACATGTACAGTGGATGCCATGTGGCCTAGCAACTGTAACATCTCTCGAGCAGTTAGTAGGGGCTTCAACTCTGCCTGAGAAGCTAACTGCACCAAGTGAAGGCAACGGGCCTGGGGAAGATAGGCCCTTGCCCTTGTGGTATCCAGCAACGCCCCTATAAACTCCAGTGACTGAGTAGGGATCAAATTGGATTTTGGGATTTTTATTACCAGCCCTAAATACTGAAGGATACACATTGTGCAGGTTAGAGAACTCTTGGCCTCTGATTGAGTGGGAGCTCGAATGAGCCAGTCGTCCAGGTAAGGGAAGACGAATATTCCTAGGGTGCGCAGAAAAGCAGCTACCACTGCCATGCATTTCGTGAACACCCGTGGTGCAGAGGCCAGACCAAAAGGGAGCACTCTGTATTGATAGTGCTTCTCTTGAAAAAGGAACCGAAGGAACCTTCTGTGAGTTGGATGGATGAGAACATGAGTGTACGCATCCTTGAGATCTAGAGAACAAAGCCAATCCTGACTCTGAAGGTATGGCAGCAGAGTTCCTAGAGAAACCATCTTGAATTTTCCTTGACTAGGAATCTGTTCAACTCTCTGAGATCTAAGATGGGTCTGAAGCCCCCTGTTTTCTTTGGAATAAGAAAATAGGGGGAGTAGAACCCTGTGCCCTGTTGTTGAAAAGGCACTTCCTCTATTGCCCCCTGGGCGAGAAGAGTGGCAACCTCCTGCTGCAACAGGTTGAGGAGGGAGGTTGGAGAATTGAACTGGTGTACTCTTGTGAGAGGGGGCAAGCTTGAAAAATGAAGTTTGTACCCCTCTCTTATGATGGAGAGTGTCCAATGCTCTGCTGTAATTTGCCCCCACCTGGGAGCAAAGTGACATAACCTTCCTGGAATGGTGGAGGGCTCTGGTCCTTCTAGAGCCAGGAAGGCTAAGTTCTCTAGCCGAAAGTCAAAGGCCCTGAGGGGGCTGAGGTTGCTGGGCTGGGGCAGGCCTAGCAGCCTTTGCTTTGCTCTGTTTGGAGGATTGCTGACGTTTGGTAGGGAACTGAGCCGCAGAAGATGCTCGCTGACCATAAGCAGGATAGAATCTTCCCTTTTTAGAAAAAGGTGTTTTCTTGAATAACCTTTTCTTAGCAGGAGCAGCTGTGGAATTGGATAGTCTATCCAAAGCAGAATTTTCAGCATCCATCTGATTGGCTTTTGCTTGCCAATCCTTACCAAACAGGTTCTCACCTGTACAAGGGATGTTTCCTAATTCATCTTGAACCCAGATCTCCAAATCAGATGCTTGAAGCCAAGCAATCCTACGTGCACCTATGGCAATAGCTGAGGCTCTGCTTACACATTCAAAGGAGTCAAAAGCTGCACGGTTGGAGAATTTGGAGATATCTTGGATATGTTTGAGCCCAGTGAGAAAGTCCTGCCTTTTATCTTCAGACATAAAAGGACTTAAAGTCTGCAAATGGTCAAGTGACTTCTTTTAAGAGCATTCCCATGTAGAGACTATAAGAATTAATTCTCGCAGCAAGCATGGAAGCTTGGAAGACTCTCCTTCCAAAAGCATCCAGGGTTCTACATTCACATCCTGGAGGATTAGAGGCATGTCTTTTGGCACTTCTAATCTTTCTCATTGCCGACTCAACCACAATAGAGTGGTGAGGAAGTTGAGTTTTATGGAACCCAGGACAAGGAGGGACACGATACATGGTATCCAACCTGCGAGAATGAGGAGAGGTGGTTAGAGGTGCTTCCCACATCCTCAACATGAGATCATATAGAATCTCATGAATAGGCAAGGTAGCTGCCTCCTTAGGAGTTTTAGGATATTGTAAAATATCTAACTCCTTGGCTTTGGGCTCTGTCTCAGGGGCCACTGTAATAGAGAGGCCCCGAGCCACCTCCCTGATAAAGTCTTGAAAAGACAAGTCTTCTGGAGGAGACATTCTTCGTTTAGGAGAGGACTCCTCCTGTGGAAGAAGCATCACTGCATCGACCGACTCTTCAGAATCCTCAGAGACCTCAGAGGAATCGAAGTATCGTCTGTCCAGATGCTCCTGCAAAGCCCGATACCCGTACTGACCGGGGTCGGTATCGGGAATAACCGGTACCGGGGTATCAGTAACGGAGGGCTTCAGCGGACAGAGTACTGGCATAGTGGACACCGATGCCGATGTCGATGCCACCGGTACCGGGATAGGTACCGATGGCGATGCTAGAGCCGGTACCGGCGGAGTAGTCTGTTGCGGTACCACGGGCGTCGATGCCACAAGGAAAGCCGCCAGACTGCATTCTATGGACAGAATCCTCTGATCCATTGATGCCGCCAATGCTTGGAAGTCGGTACCGGTAGAAGCCACCGGTACCCCAGAGCATGGCACCAGGAGATCTGTCGAGGCCACGCCATCGAGATCATCCTGGAACCCCGATGATGATGCTTTAGAGGCCGAAGCCTCCCGCTGGGGTAATTTTGCCGGTGCAGAATCCTCGAGGGCAATGCCAGAGGCATCTCGATGCTTAGAAGGAGATCTACCCTTCGAGGACCGGCTGGATTTATGTTTAGTTACCTGAGATCCATGTGAGGAAGAAGAAGCCCTGGAAGACGTTGATGCCACCAAAGCCGCATCAGAGGGAAACAGGGTACTGAGCTTGGCAGCTCGGTTCTGCCGACCTCTTTTAGACATCATGGAACAGGACACACAATCTGTTATGGAATGGTCAGGAGCTAAACATTTTAGACACCAGTCATGGGTGTCGGTGACGGAAATGGTACCGCCACATTTTGTGCACTTTTTAAAACCTGAGGCAGGCTTTTCCATATTTAAGGAAAGAAAGTTTTGGGCCTAAGGCCCAAAACGCAAGTGCACCTGAAGAAAAAGAACGGAAAAAAGTTTTGGTTTTTTTTACAATAAGAAAAGAACAAAGACCGGCGGTACCGGTACAGCGTCGAAGAAGGCAGACGCGACACAAAAGAAATAAAGAAAAAATAAGGAAATTCTTCTGCGGTGACAGGAACACGACCTGCTGGCTCCACGGAAAAGAAGATTTGAGGAGAGACAGTTGGGAAAGGCGGGAAGGCAGCATGCAGGTGCTGTGGGATGCTCCCAAAGGCTTTCTGATTGGACGCTGGGGAGCGTTCCCGCGCAGACTCCATCGGTACCGACGTACCCATATGTGAAGAATCATTCCTGTTTGTTCCTGGAGATACTATTTAAGACTAATAAAATAAAATATTTTTTCACTCAACGTGTAATCAAACTCTGGAATTTGCTACCGGATGATGTAGTAAAGACTGTTAGTGTAGCTGGGTTTAAAAAAGATTTGCCAAGTGGTGGTTCATAGTCTGGGAAAGCTGACTTATTGCTTATTGGCTAATTCTTCCTCTGCCTTTGCTAATATGGAGAACAAGATCTCAGAGTTGAACACTGAATTTGTGGAAACCAAGAATCAAGTTGGGGCTTTTGAACAAAAGCTTGTGCAGGTTTCTGATATAATGGATACATTGGTGAAAGATAATATTATGCAGAGAGGCAAGTTAGAGACTTTGAAGAATGCTTCCCGCGCTTCTAACCTACGTTTGTTGAACTTTCCTATTGTATCTGCAGTAGCTCCAGTGGAACTTTTTAAAAGATACTTACAAGAGTCTCTAATGATTCCAGCTGACTTGCTACCTCCGGTCTCGAAAGCATATTATCTGCCCCTTGGTAAAAAGGGGGGGAAGTGTGATGTTGGGGAGTTACGGATGGACTCGTTGGATGTGTCCGCTTTGCTTCAATCCCCTCCAATGGAAGAGGTGAAAGTTTCCACATTACTGGTGACTTTAGCCCTCTCCTCTGATAGAGATTGGCTCTTTAAAATTTATTTTAAAAAGAGGAATACTTTGTTTATGGGGAAGAGGATTTCTATCTTTCCCGATATCTCGAGGGACACTCAGAGAAGGCGTAAGGCCTTCCTATTGTTAAAACCTGGGGTTCTTAGTTTGGGTGCTACTTTTCTACTGAGATTTCCCTGTAAATGTATTGTACTACATAAATCGCTTAAGTATGTTTTCTTTCAACCTGGGGATTTATCCTCCTATGTAAGTGCTCAATGTTAACATCTTCACCCACATAAGGTAGTTTGGGTTCCTCTGTGTTTTGATGCTCCCTTCTCTCTGCCCCCACCTTTATGCTTGGAACTTATTCTTATGTATGATCTGGGGAGTCCTCCCTCCCTAGTGATTTTTTCCGATTACTGTTCCCCCTCATATGAGGACTATAGATGTGTCACTGTTTGGGTGTTCTATGGTATATTTTCTTGTATATTAATAATGTGTTGCATCTTTTCTGTACAAGTATATTGCTTGATTGGTTTGATGGAAAATTTGATAAATAAAATTTTGAAAAAAAAAAAAAAAGATTTGCACAAGTTCCTGGAGGAAAGGTCCATAAACCATTATTAAGAAGGGGCCCAGGATATCAATGCTTGACCCAATACAAGCATTGTGGAACCTGTGTCTTTTGGGGAAACTGTTAGGTATGTATGACCTAGATTGGCTACTGTTGGAAACAGGATACTGAGTTTGATGGACCTTGGTCTGACCCAGTATGGCATATCTTATGTTATGTTCTTAAAGACAGGTAAGCACAAAAAGCCAGATTGCTAAAGTTAAATGTCTCAAAGTGGCAGCTGATCTAGTGTACCAAAAGCATTAATAGAGCACATATATAGAATGATGAAAAGGTCTTAATGGCAGCTTAGAAGAACCTGTTAATTTTCCTTCTCACATACCCCTCATTTTGTATCTGCATTGCTCTTGTGTGTGTCTATGTGTGCATGCATGTCTGTAAATGAATGCTTGCATGTATGTGTCGATACATGCATCAGCATATGTTTGTGTGTGTGTCTATCACCTCCAATGATGCCTCTTATGTGTTTGTGTCTTGATATATTTATATCTGTGTTGTTTCTCTGTGTGTTTGTGATCAAGCAAGGACATGAGAGGGGAGGGTTATTGGACAGGTACAATTCCATAATCCCTCTGTCACTGATTCATTTCATTTCCATCTTCCACCACATTCAGAAACTTAACTTGTACAGCATATGAAATCCCCCTAGCTCATCTCTTCCTTCCCTGTGATTAGTGCAGCATTCCAGAGCTCTGCCCCCACAGTTTTCCCATTGGCTGGATTATACCCACAGTTTCTGCCTCACTCATATAGGGGGAAGGATTAGAGAAACCGCAAATAGATGTTTAAATCCTGAAAAATTCCAGACATGTTAACTGTCCTGTAGCTTTCAGGTGTTAATATAGAATCAACAGAATCCTGAAAAAAAAGCTAGACAGTTATCAATTCTAGCCTCCTGAGTTCAGAGCACATATGACAGTGCCCCCCTAAACTTATGACCCGGGGTATGTTCTTAGGCAGCCAATATCTTAATCTATAGCTCTACCCATGGCAACAGATATTAGATACCAATCTACTACTACTACTATTAAATCATTTATATAGCGCTACAAGGCATACATAGTGCTGTACAAACATATAAAGAAGACAGTCTCTGCTTGTAGAGCTTACAATGGAATCAAGACAGACAGAACAATGCAAAAGAAACAAGGGGGTTCAAATAGGGAAGGAGACAAGGAGAACAAGGGATTAGGATCCAAATGTGGCCTCAAAGAGGTTAGCCTTTAGCATAGATTTGATGAGGGGGAGAGAAGAGACTTGACGTAAAGATAGAGGAAGTTTGATCCAAGCATAAGAAGCAAGGTGAAAAAACAAACAAACCTCTGGATAACTACATAAGAAGGATCTCAGTTACCAAGTCAACCATTGATCATGTATAAGCCGCATCATTCCCATCATAGATAAAAAAAACGAGGTTTTTTTCCATATTATATCAAAAACCTTTATTCTAGCATTCCATATTCTTTAATATGTTATAGTCTTATTAAAAAATCATAGCCAAAACAATTTCTTTGTTAACAGTTCATATAAAAAAAATCATGTGCTTTTACCAATGAAAATTATACATCCATAAGCAGCGTTCATATCAAGAATTCATAAAAATCATAGGATATCCTCCACAATCATATGTTCTTCAAAGAATACATCTCACATATTTGCTAAAGTCCAAAAGAGTCGTTCAATGATACAACAATTTATATTTATCTCCAGGAGTCAATCTGAATTCTTCCACTACTACCCAACAAAGTTCTTTGTTTCATAGAAAAATTGCTGCATTTCTGTTCTTCAGTTATAACAACTGTCAAGCCTTCAATTCAGCATTCACAACATATAATTTCATGTTGCTTCTAAAGGTTCAACTGTGGAAAAGATGGTGGATCATCTTATGGGCAAACACTCAGAGCCCAATTCAGGAAGGGGTATGTCTGGGCCGTCTGGATGGCCGAAAAATGGAGGCCCCCAGTAGTACCCGATTCTGCAACCGCAGGTGCTAGATGGCCTGTGACTGCAGAATCGGGCACCCAGATGGCCTGGTGATGCCCATATCCCACAGCATGAGATGTTCTCGTAATACCCCCATCCAGCCTGCACTATGCCCCTGCTGGTGTGCTGGTGCCATGGCAGGAGTGCCGACAGTCCGCCATGGCAAAAAGGTGGCTCTCCCCACTGCCTGACCCTTGGCGGGCCCTGCCAGGGCCAGGATCGGGCTGAGGTGCCTCACCTGCTGAAGCTGCTGTGCTGCTGGGGGGCGGCTGGGCCAGATCGCTGCCATTGGTGCTGCTTATTCCACCTCTGTGGTGGAATAAGCAGCATGGCCATCTTCCTTCTGTAGCTCTTTGTTACCCCTGTCATTGCTACACGCACAGCAGCACTGTGCATGTTGGGGGCACTTGGGGCGGAATACGGTCCAAGCGGATAGTGGGGCTGGATGTTCCACTGAGTCATATAGCCCCGCTATTCGCCAGTCAGAATTGGACCATCATTCAAACCATCCAACCAACACATGTTTTTTTCACATGTCTGCACAACACTACTCATCAGCAGATTATTATTGCCTGTGGCTATTTCCAACAGAGCTTTACATGAAAAATACCTTCCATTCTATAAAAATATTCAAATCTAGTTCTAATGTTTGCAGATTGCAAATTGAAAGTCTGCATTAGAGGGAGGTGGAAGCGGCAGGTCATAGAGGGAAGGAACCATGACGTAGAGTTCAGGTGAGCACTGCATCATGCTTTCAATGCCATTGCTGCTGCTGCAGGTTCCAGAGAGGAGAGGCAGTGGTGGTAATGGGGTACCTGGAACATTGGCGCTCTAGGTAACCACCTAGTTTACCTAATGGAAATGCTGGCCCTGCTCCCAACCTTCATCACACTTCTGGTTCTCTCTCTTCCATTACTAACTGTAGCTCTTTGTCACATTTCCCTACCTCCCCCATCTTTACTTTTATCATGCTCCCTGTCCCTTCACCCCTTCTGGTTCTGCTTCTGCTTCATACATATTCTCCACCAACCACTCTGCTCTATTCCCAGCACAATACTTTCTCTGGCTCATTTTCATCCCTCACCACCACCTTTGGCCTTCTTCTGCATAGAGCCTTTCCCTTTGGCTCACTCTCCCAACTATCACCCTAGTTTCACCAGTTTTTTGAAGATCGTCCCCAGGTCTTGTTCACCTACACTCCTACTAATACTCTTTCACATACAACCTCTTCCATATGGTTTTCATTCAGCCCCTATCTTGGTTCTCACTCATCTTCTCAGACAACCCATGATTTCAGTTTTTATATTAGGGGGAAAGGGGCTGATGTGCATTCCCCAATATTCATTCTCCATCCTCACACTGCCTACCGTATTCAACCCCCTCATTACTTTCCCAACATTCATACTCTTGCATCACCCCTCATCTTCCTCTCCCATTCTGCCCTCAGTGGAGAGAGGAAGAAGAAGAAACCAGAAAGGAGAGGAGGTATTACAGAGAGCTTCAAGCTGCCTCTAGCCACTGTACCAACAGCAGTCTGTCCCCTCATAGCTCCCACATACTGCTTGTTGACACAAACATTGATGACCTCATGTTGACTTTGAGTCTTCAAGCCAGTTAGTGCCTTTGCCCTCTTTTGATGCCGTGGGGCCTTTATGTCACACTTTATGTCTTGGAGTGCTGTTGTCTATGGTTGATGCCAGCCACAATGTTTTAAGAAAGTTTGGTTAAAAATGGATGGAAAACCCAGAGTGCAAAATTGCTTGCTCCACTAACTTGAAGACAAATGAATGACACAACTGATCTGAATAATTTGGAATCCAAAAATGAACCGAATGGGTAATTGATCTGAAAGCAAATCAAACTGAAGAGCTACATAGCAGAATTGCAGTTTCCTTCTGCTCCCCAAAGTGTGCTGCTCTAGGCCATTGACTAGTTCATCATGATCAAGCCTAAAAATCCCATGTTGCAAAGTAATAATGGGAGAGCTACAGATCAAAAGGAGTTTGGCACTGCTCCAAGAAAAAAAATGGGCAAATTCACTGTGGGCTTGCACAGGTGCGGAGTTTGGGTGGATCATGGGAGTTATGAGCAGTTATACATACAGATGATAAAATTCCTTAATTTATGTGCACAGTTGCAAAATATGGGATTGGTATAAGTAATCTTGCCTTAATCCAACTCCATACTTTTGCCTTAATGCTCTGTTTTATATAGGCAAGTACACATATACTTGATTTTATAAAACAGGCATAAACTATGCACATGAAAATGAGCATGAACTAGTCATCAAATAAAAAAATTACCATCTAAATATCCTGAGGCTTGTTTCTCACCTTTTCATGTCCTATGGAACTGGACTACATGCGAGTTTGGGAGAGCTTTATATGGGAAAGGGTTTTGACTGAGGGGCCAATGTAATAAGCTGTGCTATCCTTTATAAAGGAGTATACTCCCAATTTTCCTGGGCTAATCTTACTCCAGATGATTTTTTTAGAGCAGAAATATTAAAAGTAAAATCACTGTACTAAAAATTTGTGTAATGGGCATGGTTCCATAGTTTTTCTTGATGTACAAAAATCAAGACACATTTTGGCACAGTATTTTACTCCCTTTGCAACACTGAATCATTCTTTCAGCTCAGGGGTGGAATAAAAATGAAAGGGAACAAAAGGTAGAAGCAGAAGGAAGACAGTTGATGATCCTGACAGATCAAGGACCAGTGGCAACACTAGTGGAGAGGAACAGTGGTGAGAGTCTCCAATCCTCTGTAGTCTGGCAGCCAAACTGAAGAGATGCCAGTTGTCTGATCTCATCTCAATACAGGGCAAAAGAAGGCATAGGCAGTGTGGGAGTATATTGGGGAAGGGGGGGGGGAGGAGGGGGAGGAGACCAGCAGTGGGTAAAGCCAACAGAGCAGAGTAGCACACATACCCTTTTCCCTGCTGAAAAGCATATGGTCTGGATTTGGGAAGATACAGAGCATGATGAATCATCATGTGAGAGATTTCCAGAATCTTCAGATATTGAAAAATGTGTAGATGAGGCGAGTTGGAAAAGCTTGTGGTTAGCATGCTAAGTGGTGAGACGTTAGGAAATGATACTGCCGGGCCAAGAACATTCCACAGATAGAGCAGATAATAGAGAGTGCGAGGGATGCCCCTGGTCTTTCATCTTCTTATCCATCTTCAAGCTCAGTTCCAGTAGCAGCAGCCCCCAAGAAAGCAAAGAGGAAGTTATATAAAAAAAAAACAGACGTGCTTGAGGATGAGGATTATGCAGAGTATATGTATTATGGGAAAGCCATCAGTAGAGGAAAGATAATGGGGAATCTTTAGAAGAATGGTATGCTGCATTATTTGCATAAACTATACACATGCAAACTGGATTCATGGCAGAGTGCTGATGCTAGACTGGGAATTCTATCCTGCACTGCGAGAGGGCTTGAGGATTTATGGTACTTAGAATGCTGACCAGCATACTGAATCTCAGTGGTCAAATTGTGGGAATAACCTCCGTCCCACACACTGAATACCAATGCATAAACTTTTCATCCTCATTGCTTTGGAGTCTTCCTGCCAATATTGGTTTTGCTTTACCTCTCCATTCGTGTCTTGAGGTCTTCTGCCAGAGTTGGTACAATTTACTTTTTCCCAGTGTGTGGGGTATTCCTGTCAATATTGGTGCTGCATTACCTCTCTTCCAGCAATTTGGGAAATTTCTGCCAGGACTAGTGCTTCTATACCCTTCTTCTATTGACATGGGGTCTTTACACCACTGTTTCTTTATTTATTGATTTCACGCGATTTTAGGATTGAAATCCTGCCCTCTCCTCTTCATTCGGTTTTTGTTCTGGAGTCCCTTGATACTTGTCTAGTTTTGATTCTGCATGCTGTTCTGGAGTTACTACTGTATTGTAAGCTGTCATGATGTTCTGTGAATGGTGGTATATCAAATTAACAAATACAAATAATTTACCTGTTTAGCTCTGGACAGGACTAGGGGTGTTCTGGAGGTGGAGGGCAAAATTTATCAGCCACTATCCAAAAAGATTCATCTGATTAAGGGAACCATACAAATAGAAATCATAACTTTAAATGGATAAATTATTTAAGCCCATACAGTATATTCAGTGGTCCTACCTTAACAAGTAGGACAGCTGAATATCGGGCATAAAGATAAACAGGTAAATCATTTATTCCATATCGTCCTGCTAGGCCAGTCCAGACAAGTGAGTTGTGTCCCCCTACCAGCAGAGATGGAGACAGAGAACAAATCTAGAGGTTTCTTATTACCTCACCCTGCACCCATATCTGAGGCAGCTAGGGACATACTACCCCGAGATTTCTCTGTCTTTAGTAGAGTGTAGACACATCTGAGCAGCTGTGGGAAAACTTGGAGGAAAATTTGATTTAGCTTGTGAGTAGCCACTCTTAGGGGCGACTTCCTCACTTGAGCTCGACGTGGGAGGCTCCCATTGGGTCACCCCTAAAACCAGTACCTTCCTGGGTTTGCCAAAGGAGGAGAGGTTTCAGTTCAGTACCCCATCCTTATCCTGTTAAGGGCCACTTGAACAGCCAGAATTTTGGATCAGGACTCCGAGTCTAGCACAGCCTTAATACCCTCTTCCCCTCCTCCTCCCCTGGCTCTTACCCAAAGATTGGATGAATGTTTCAAGAGGTATGTGGCTGCAGGCTGTGGCCGCAGGGGAGTGGTGTTGACTGCAGCACTGTTCCTATACTAGATCTACCCTTCTATGCTTGTTTAAAGTTGTCTGTGGGGACCCCTGACCTTGTCCATTTAGTGGATTGATTTTCAGGTCTGGGAGCAGAATCATTGGCTGTGTTTTTTCTCACCAGTTTCTGCCTCATATTTGTGCTGTGTGCATGTACTACCAGCACTGAGCTGTGCTTTAATCCGTGTTCCATGTTGCATGTGCTATACTCATGGTATCTGTGCACTTTCAATGCGCATCGTGAGCATGCGCTATTTGAGCTTTACCTCCTCAATGCACAGTAGTTCTGTATTACCAGTGCATATGCTCTAAGTGCAGTCCTCCGCAAGGCGGCTTGGTTAAGTGAGGTACAGGAAGCAGCTCTGCTTGAGATAGGCACTTGTCTTCTGGGAGGAAAGACTGCCTTGCTGACACTCCTCTGCGATCTTGACACAGAGGGTTCTGCTCACTTCTCAGAGGTATCGTCCTTACCGTCAGTGGACATGGACCTCCTTCCTTCTTCTTCAGCTCCGGAAATCAGCTGGAGAGAAAGAAAGCACCCCTGCTCAGGATTCCTCTGCTTGCTCTTTTGAGCTCAACTCATGAAGCTTCCCTGAGGGTTCTCCATTGGCCATTCTGCCTTCTGCTGAGGGGCAACCAAGACTTGTGGAAAGTTTCAAGCCTCCATCCCATCATCTCCAGAATTCTTTTCCATTCTTCAGCAAGCATGGTCTTTCTGAAGTGGCAATTCAGATCCAGTGGTCTCAGGGTGCTCCTGTTCCTTCTTCTCTTGCTCATAGGAAAGCTCTTTTTTGCAGGTCAGGCAGAGCCCTGCAGGGGCTCCTCTGCAGAAGCATCCCCAGAAGAGGATGGATTCAGGGGACTTATATCATCTCTCTTATGTTTGAGATTCTGCCTTGAGTTCTGAGAAATCTGATGGTGACTCCATGTGGCGAAAGTGAACCTCTGATGCTGGAAGACCAAGATGAGTCTCTCATCAACCATTTACTTCAGAAAGAGAAGCTGGTAGCATTAATTGATCAGTTTTCCTCTGCCCTGCGGTTGCTGGATGCTATGTCAGTGGGGCAGGAACAGCAAGTGCATCTGCTTTTGTAGGGGGTTCAAAAACCTTCCAGTTCCAGTTCCAACCTGGAAGTTGTTAAGAACATGGTGCACATGGAATGGGACTCACCTGATTCCTCATTGAAAAGGGACAGGGTAATGAGTAGGCACTATGCTCTCTCTCAGGAGGACCTTGCTGCCTGGCTTCGGTTACCCTACATGGATGCGTAGGTGATAGGCATCACTAAATGCACCACCATTCTGATGGAAGATAGTGCAGCCTTCAAAGACCTAGTGGATCACTTTCCTGAACAGCCTGTTTTCAGCCATCTCCTTTATTCTCCAAATGATGATTGAAGAGGGTTTACAGCATGTATCCTTCTCCATTGGATCCATTCATTACCTCAGGATGATACTTCATTGCTTCTGGAGTTGGCAACAGCCTTCTTATCATATGCCATGTATGATCTGATCTGTCAAAGATATTGCATTTTTCATGGTGGCTTGTTGCTGGCTTTGGCTTCGCCACTGCGCAGTAGATACAGCATTCAAGTCCCGATTATCTAAAGTTTTTTTCAAGGGAAAGCTTGTGTTTGGGGAGGACTTGGAGAAGTTGGTCAAGGAGCTTGGAGCATCCAAACTGCATTGTCTTCTGGAAAATAGACCTAAAAGGTCTGGGAAACATGACCCCTTCTCATATACATCAAGTTCTCCTTGCTCCCGCTTCCAGAATTCCCAGGGTTTCTGGGACTCCTGACGTATCACCCAGGGAAGCCATCTTTTCCTCCCTCAGGCTCTTGTTCCCAGACTCAGTCCTTTCGAAGGACTCGTGGGCCCCATACGTCTTCCTCCTCCTCCATATCTGAGTTCTCCCTTCAAGACATAATGATGGTTTGGGGACACATTTCATTTCATTTCATTTATTAAAATTTGATATACTGTTCTTAGTGGGGACAGCAGAACAGTTAACAATAAAAACAATTGTAAAACAGAAATAGAAAGGTACGCCATAAAATGGATAGGAGAGAGTACATATGACAGAACAACATTTAATGAGTAGGTCATGAAAAACAACAGGAAGAGTAAGAGACACAAGAAACATCAACATTCAGAATGAATCGGGGGAGGTCAAAAGCAGTGCAAAAAAGATGTGCTTTGAGCTGGACTTTGAACTTTGTAAATGAGGATTCTAGCCTGAGGGAGGGAGGGAGATTGTTCCAGAGTGTGGGACCGAGAAAGTAAAAAGTAGAGTGATTGTCGATTCCAGATGTGCCTGAGAAGGGGGGTGGGGGGTATGAAAAGGCAGTTCATGTGGACAGAATGGAGGGAACGTTGGGGTGCCTGCAGGATAATGAATGAAGAAAGATACTGTGGAGAACCCATGTGAACAATATATGATCATAGAGAGAGGCGTGAAAAATGAGTCTGGCTGCAGTGTGCTGGACAAGTTGAAGACATTTCAGGGAATATTGAAGAAAACCGGCAAGCACTGAGTTGCAATAGTCGAGACGGGATAGTATGAGGGCGACAACAAGAGTGATGAGAGTGGAGGTGGATAGAAGGGAGCGGACTGCTCTAATGTGATGTTGAGAGTAAAGAGAGCATTGTGTGATCTGACTGAGATGTTCGTGAAAGGAAAGTGAAGAATTGACGATGACTCCAAGATAGCAGAAAAGGGGTGCCTCTTGTAGGTGGTTGACTCCATTGCTTCTTCCAGGAATGGACCCATATGACCTTAGACCGCTGGATGCTCGACATCATTCAGCACTGCTATTTGCTGGAATGCAAGATCCCATCCCAGATGCCTTTGTGATGTCTCCATGCAGATCTACAGCCAAGAAAACTGCCATTCAAGCTATCCTGGAGAATGATCAGCCTCCAGGCTGTCATATCAGTGACATCTGCTGAAAGGGGTAAGGGCTGATATTCCGCTAAAGTACTTTTGGGCATGGTTCAGCATCAGTTCAGAAAAGGACTTCCTGCCCGAGAATAGAGTGGAGAAACTGCTATCTCAGCTGATGTCTTTTTTAAAGCTGAAGGTTCCCAAGGTGTGGGACTATCTTCAGCTCCTAGGGTCAATGGTAGTGACAATCAAGATGGTCCCCGGGCATGAGCTTACATGAGACTGCTGTAAAGGCCCTTACTGTCTTGCAAGTCTCCTTGTTCATGGTACTTTGAGATTAGGTTTCCTCTTCCCCATTTGTGGCATCCAGCCTGTGGATGGTTGGAGCAGATCAGTCATCAGCTAAAAGACCCTCCCCTGAACAATCACTAGCGACTTCTCCTGAAGACAGATGCCAGCCTATTCAGTTGGGGAGCCATTGTGAAGGGCAGACAGCCAAAGGTCGCTGTTAAAATTGAGAAGCCACTTGGATCTACAACCAGCTGGAGGGAAGAGCCATTCATTTGGCTCTCTTGTGTTTCCAGAGCTTAGTACAAGAAAAGGCAGTTTGAATCTTCTCAGACAATGCCATGCTGGTAGCCTATGTCAAAGGCAAGGGGGAACAAAGAGCTCCATGGTTGCCTAGGAAATGACCCTCCTATTCTCCTAGGTGGAGCCAAATCTCCCGGCCCTCTTGGCATGGCATATTGCAGGAGTGGACAACGTGGAAGTGGACTATTTCTGTCGGCACTCCCTTGATCCCAGAGAGTGGGAATTGAACCAAATGATGTTCCAGAGGATCCTGAATGGGTGGGTCACCCTGAGATGGATCTGATGGTGACTTGACCAATGCCATGGTGTGACTGTTCTTCAGCTACCACAAAGAGCTTGAATGTCTTAGTTCAAACTTGACTTGGAGAAATTAGGTTTCTAATTTGCACTCTATGCAAACACTTAGCAGGCGAAAAGCAGGTCTCAGAACTTTAGCCACCACTGAGACTTCCATCTTCTATTATGGTGTCTTAGAACATCAATGACCTATTGTATTTTCAAACTTTTTTTAGTAACAATACACGTTCAGAAACTGACCGAATCTGGTTGTGTTAGTTCAAACTTGGCCAAGGCAGGTTCTGCCGTGTTTCTTCCACGGCCTCTCATAGGGAGAGTGCTTCATCGTGTACAATGCCATCAGGGACCAGTAGCTCTGGTGACATTAGATTGGCCAACGAGGCCATGGTATGCGGATCTGATGCACACTTCTGTCAGAAGCCCTTCATTTATTTTATTTATTTATTTAGAAGGATTTAGTATACCGCCTTATCATTAAATCAAGGCGGTTTTGGCACATCAAACAATCAATAATAGTGTATGGTCTGTAGCATGCAGTGGGGGGAACTGAGAAGAGTGGTGTGTGGTGTAGTGTGTTCGATTAAATCGGTAAGCTATTTACATAATGAGCAATATACATATATACAATGAAGAGGCTGTTTGAGGCGCGTTAGGACCGTGATCCTGTAATGTCTTGGAGATGGTAAATAAAAGCTATTATGTGAGGTCCTTGAAATGTTCTGTGAATAGAGCAGTTTTAAGAAGTTTCCATCTGCTTGGGGGCTCTTGAGGCAGGGGTTGGTCCTGTTAGATAATCCAGCTCCCTTCTTGCTTGTGCCCTGACTGTTAGAGGCGATACTTAGCATGTAAGGGCTATTCTTCTGCTGTGGTTTCCACACTTCTGAAAGTGAAAAAAGGATCCACTTTTCTTGCCTATGTGTGTGTCTTTAGTGCCCTTTTGAGCATTGATGTCATTTGCATCAAGTCAGACCTAGTGCTGCACACTTGCTGGTTCAGCTCTCCTTCCTTCAAGATGAATTTACAAGGACCTCTCCCTCAGTTCACTGAGGGTTCAGGTGGCAGTCTTGTCTTGTTTCAGAGGGCCAATGGTGGGGCACTTAGTGGCCTCATAGTCAGATGTGGCCTGTTTCCTGCAGAGAGTTAAATACTTGTGTCTTCTCCTGTGATCACTTGTTCCTTCTTTGGATCTCAGTTTGGTTCTTCGGGCATTGATGGCTGAGCTGTTTGAGCCCTTGAGGAAGGTTACGCTCAAGGATTTGTCCCTCAAGATCTTTTTAGTTGCAGTCTGCTCGGTGAGACACACATCTCAGAGTTGCAGGCTTTGTTGTTCCAAGATCCCTATCTGTCATTTTTGGAAGAAACCATGTATTTATGACCTGTTCCTTCCTTCTTGTCCAAAATGGTGTTATCTTTCCATGTCAATAAGGTGGTCTGTTTGCCTTCATTCTTAAAGGATCAGTACCAGGGGAAGGATAAGTACCTTTGCCTGGTGGATGATAGAAATGTGTTTCTTCAGTACCTGAAGGTCACCAACTTGCAAGTCAGACAGACTTTTTGTCCTTTTTGTAGACCTATGCAAGGGTGAAGTGGAACAAAGTCTACTTTAGGTTGCTGAATAAAGGAGGCAAAAACCTCGGCCTATGGGGGTCTCAGCCCCCTTCTGGCACATGGGTGGTTGGGCCCCCCTCTGGCACATGGGGGTCTAAGCCCCCCTCTGGCACATGGGGGTCTCAGCCCCCCTCTGGCACATGGGGGTCTCAGCCCCCCTCTGGCACATGGGTGGTTGGGCCCCCTTCTGGCACATGGGGGTCTCAGCCCCCCTCTATTATGTAACTGGCTGGTCTCAGAAGGTATGTGTGCGCATTCCACACTGACTCAGGTTTCCTCCTGGGCAGAGCATAGCCAAGTTGCTCCCATAAACATTTATTTGGTGTCAGTGTGGTCATTGCTTTCCACTTTTGTGAAACATTACCACTTAGATGTCCATGCTCAGGTGTACACAGCCTTTGGGGTAGAGAAGTCTGCCCTGTCTTCTTCCTGAGCAGTGGAGGTATAACTTTGGTATGCCCAACTTCTCTGGACTGGCCTAGCAGGGCAATATGGAAGGTGACATTTTACTTAACAGATAATGTAGTTTCCTTGAGTCCTGCTAGGCCATTGCAGGATCCACCCCTATGATCTGCTATGATCCGCTATTCTCCATTCTGATCTGTGATCTGTTATGATACACTATTATCTGTGATTTGGCCCTGTGGGCTATATTCCTCTTGGCAGGCCTTCTATCTGAAGGATATTCTCTATATGGTTATGCTTCTTGGATTGTTAGTTCTCATTGAGGCTGTGTGCAGTCAGAGGTCTTGAACATGGCTCGGGTACGAATACTGGGAAATATGCCCCTACCTGCCTCAAATATGATTTCAGGATGGGATCATAAGCAACCTCTAGATTTTTCTCTATTTCCCCATATGCAGGTAGGTGGACATAACCCACTTGTCTGGACTGGCCTAGCAGGACAAAGAGAGGACATTATCTACTAGGTAAAATGTCACCTTTTGCTTTATGTGACATAAGAACAAAGCCAATTGTTCATTCTCTCCAGTTATACTAGAATATTTAACTCTATGTAAATACTTTGTAGATATCATGTGAATAGTTCCCCTGTTATCCCATTTTTTGAGTATTCCTTGTTCTATGTAAGCACATTGTGATATTAATGCATTGTTGCACTGTTCAGTTTTAATGTAAACCGCACTGATTTCAATAGCGCGGTATATAAAAAAATAAAAATAAATAAATAAATAAATAAATAAATAAAATCCTGCCCATCCTCCATCCTGATAAGAATATAACACAGTGGCAAACTGCAGAGCATCATTGCTCATAAGCTAGTAGTCCTCATACATGAAACTTCCCAGGTGTAAAGTCCACCAGTATTAGCTGTGATAAGGAAATTATGTGTAGATTTAGATACTCATTTTAAATTTTAATGTTCTTTCCCTTTTGTCTCTTCTTATTCCAACAGCTAATCAAAATAGGAAAAATGAAAAATGAAAAATGTAAATCACACCGAGGTGACAGAATTCTTCATTCTGGGATTCTCTGACCTTCCTGAGATGCAGCTCCTCCTTTTTCTTGTGTTTTTAATTATTTATCTGCTATGCGTGGTGGGGAACCTACTGATTATTTCTGCAGTGTGTGCTGAACCTCGTTTGCATAACCCCATGTTCTTCTTCCTCATTAACTTGTCCTTTCTAGAAATCTGTTATGTGACTGTCACAGTGCCTAAATTGTTGGTGATGCTCATAACATTGTATAAGAAAATGCCTTTCATGCAGTGTATGATCCAGATGTATCTGTTTCTGTGTTGCACATCTGTAGAGTTCTACCTTCTGACTACTATGGCCTATGATCGCTACGTTGCTATCTGCAGCCCCTTGCATTACACTGTCATCATGAACAGGAAAGTCTGCATAATTCTGGCCATTATTTCTTGGATGATAGGATTCCTAACTCCAGTTCCTCACTTTACTTTCTTATCACAATCATCTTTCTGTAGCTCCAATGAAATTAACCATTTCTTCTGTGACTTGACAGCGTTGATGACCTTGTCATGCTCAGGCAACTATATTATTGAAACAACAAATTTTATTGAAGGTCCAATTTTAGCTTGTATCCCTTTCATTTTGACAATTACCTCATATGTGTATATTATATCTGCCATCCTGAAAATCCGCTCTGCTAAGGGCAGACAAAAGGCCTTCTCCACATGCTCCTCCCATCTCACAGTTGTCATTTTATTTTGTGGAACGTCTATTGCTGTGTACATGAAGCCTAAGTCTGCTAATTCCATGGTCCTTAATAAACTGCTTTCTGTGATGTACATAACAGCAATTCCAGTGCTCAACCCCTTAATTTACAGCCTACGAAGCAAAGAACTGAGAATGACCCTAAGCAAAGCAAGTAAAAGAATGGGATGCTATTTTGCTTCCAGAATTGATAAAATGCTATGCAACCACACAGAAATTTTGGCATCATCCCAACAAAGAGTGTAAAACATGTGTAGAGTCCTATGGGAAATCAGCTCACAAATTCTGGAAAATTCAGAGGTGTGAATAAATTCATACCCAGGAGAAAATCTCCATGAGATACAGGAAAATATTTCTTCAGTTTCTTTGAATATTTTTCCTGCAGGGTAGCCTCAATTCAAGTCTAGCAAGAAAAAATGAAAAACGCTTGTTATAAAAGAGGATATTAACTAGGTATTCATTAAAACATATATTTAATTTCATGAGTGGGGGAGAAGCCTGGCACTATAGCAGCAGGCTGATAACCAGGGAAGCTGGTCCTTCTACGGACACACCTTGTGACTTTGGGTAAGTCATGTTGCCTGCCCTTGCCTCAAGTACAGTACAGCTTAGAATATAGGCCCATGGGGTACCAGGAAATGCCAACTGTACTTGCATGTATGTCACCTTGAGCTACTGATGAAAAGGTGTGAGATACCACTGGATTGTACACAGCAGTTCAAACATAAAATAAATATTATATATAGGATACAATGATTAAATCGATTACCAATCCATTAAAACTCAATTACAAAGAAATTAATATCTCATACACTATGTGCAAATACAGGTCAACAAACAAGTATAGGTGATGCATTTTTATTGGACTGTCTTAATGTATCTTAGACAAGAGTTATTCTTTCGTCATCTGACATTTTATTTCAGGATGTAGAAACATTATGGATACTTCATTTATCCATTTAGCCCAAAAATATATCCACAAATGGGCTTGCAAAGACCCTTAAATGGCAACTAGATTCCTAGAGGTAGTGCCATAAGACTAAAGCTAGGGGTCGCAGGCACTGGACAGGAGATTGGGGGGGGGGGGATTGCTCCTGTCCGTATCTCCCTAAACCAGCAGGGAGAGAATTTAAAATAAACCTAGAGTGACCATTGGGAGGAGGGTTGTGATTTGAGATCCAGGGGGATGAGGGTCTTTGAAGAAGGTCTCCTACGTGGCTTTGGGTGGTGTCTATGTGGGGGTCGTGGTATTTTTGGGGGTGCACTGACTCTTTGCTGGGAGTTCTGGCCTTTAAGAATGCAGTTAGAAGAATCAGGCTACATGTTAGTGACCCAATGCTTCCAAAAGGAAAAATAACGGCAGCCTTGAGCTGAAACTATTTTTCCAGGAATGATACAACTTGCACTATTTAACACAAGCTGTTTCAAATTAATGAGGTGTTTTGCATGCTTTACAAGCCATTAAGCATTGCGTATTGGAGTAAAATAATGTGCTTTACCGTAAAATATTGCATGATTTTACCTTTTAGCGCACAATAAGGGGCCAAAATTGTGCATTATTCTCTTAACACATGTTAGTGACTATCCTCCCAAGCCATTATCAAACAATGTACAGTATATTCCATACTTGCTTCCACAACTTTCATAGCATCTTCCTCTTGGCCAGGTAAAGAGAGTTGCTCTGAGGCTTCTGTTTCCATGTTCTCAACAGATTCCTCTGATACGGCCCGGCTGGGGAAGGAAGGGCTTTCTTGTAATCATCTTTTTTTCCACCTTCTTGGTCTGTAGGTTGTAAATGATGTAGTCCTAGGAGAATTCTTTGCCACACTCTCTGGTTTCTCAGTATATAGCTCAGTCACTCCCCTCAGCTGATTGGTCCAGAGATCCTGGACTCTTGCCTATTCCTCTTCCTAGTAGAATAGAAACAGCTGCCTGCAGGGACCTGCTTTAAAGTAATTCTCTCTAGGGAAAAAGAAGGGGGATTGCCATACAGTAGAGAGGAATACTGTGCCTGCAGTTTATCTGAGATTTGTTTCCCCTAGCTACTACTACTACTACTGAGCATTTGTATAGCACTACAAGTCGTTCGCAGCGCTGTACAGACATGTAAGAGACAGACCCTGCTCATAGAGCTTACAGTCTAGTCAAGACAGACAACACAGAGGGTGTAGGCAGGGATAAAACAAGGGGGGAAGGTAAAGAAAAAGTAGATCAGGTGAGCAAAGATCCAAAAGCAGCAGCGAAGAGGTGAGTTTTCATCCTGGATTTGAAGAGGGTTAGCTAACCTCCTTGCAACAACAAGTGGTAATTGGAAGTGGAAGGTAGACCAGTGATAATCCATTGCTAGTTACATCGAAACATGATGGCAGAAAAAGACCAAATGGCCTATCTAGTCTGCCCTTCCATATCAACCACTACAATGGTCCATTTTTTCCTTTAGAGATCCTCTATGTTTGTCCCATGCCTTTTTGAATTCAGACACTGTCCTCATCTCTACCAACTCCACTGGGAGACAATTCCACGGATCTACACTCTTTCTGTAAAAACATATTTCCGCATATTACTCCTGAGTCTATCCCCTTTCACCCTCATCTTATGTCCCCCTCATAGCAGAGCTTGTTTTCCATTGAAAGAGGCTCTCCTCCTGTGCACTTATGCCATGGAGGTATTTAAATATCTCAATCATATCACCTCTATCCCGCATTTCTTCTAAAGTATACATATTAAGATCCTTAAGTCTGTCCTCATATGCTTTATAATGAACACCACTAACCATTTTAGGAGCCACCCTCTGTACCGACTCCAACCTGTTTATATCCTTTTGAAGGTGTGGACTCCAGAATTGCACACAATACTCCAAATGAGGTCGCACCAAAGACTTATACAGAGGCATTATCACCTCCTTTCTTCTGCTGGCCATTCTTCTCCCTATGCACCCAAGCATCATTGTAGCTTTTGCCGTTGACTTTTCTACCTGTTTAGCTACTTTAAGATCATCAGACACAATCATGCCTAGGTTCCGCTCTTCTTTTGTGGACAGAAGTATTTCATCCCCTATACTATATTACTCCCTTGGATTGCTGCAGCCCAATTGCATGTCCTTGCATTTTCTAACATTAACTCGCAGCTGCCAAATTCTAGACCATTCTTCAAGCTTAGCTAGATCCTTCCTCATGTTATCTACACCTTCCTAGGTGTCTACTTTATCGCTGATTTTGGTATCATCCACAAAGAGGCAAACCTTACCCGACAGCCCTTCCGCAATATCACTAATAAAGATGTTAAAAATAATTGGACGAAGAACAGAATCCTGTGGCACACCACTGGTAACCTCCTTCTCCTCAGAGTGAACTCCATTTACCTGTACTCTTTGTCACCTCCCACTCAACCAATTTCTAACCCAAACAGTAACTTTAAGGTCCATCCCTAGGGTGCTCAGTTAGTCTGTGCCTGTGCGGAATGGTGTCAAAAGCTTTACTGAAATCTAAATACACCACTTCCAGGGCTCTCCCTCGGTCCAACTCCCTGGTCACCCAGTCAAAGAAATCAATCAGATTTGTCTGACAAGACCTGCCTCTGGTGAATCCATGCTGCCTCAAATCCGGTAATCCATTGGACTCCAGAAACTTCATTGTTTTCTCTTTCAGCAGCACTTCCAATAATTTACTCACCACCGAGGTTAAACTAACCAGCCTGTAGTTTTCAACCACATCTTTACTTCCGCTTTTGTGTAATGGACTATATGTGTCTCTCTCCAGTCCTCTGGCACCACTCCTGACTCCAACGAGGCATTGAAAAGTCAGTCAGTGGAGCTGCTTGAACGTCCCCAAGTTCCCTCAGTATTCTCGAGTGTATCCCATCTGGTTCCATCGCTTTGTCTACTTTAAGTTTAGCTAGCTTCTCACAAACACAGTCTTCTGAAAATTGTTCAAAATGCCCCTCGCTTCTGTTCCTGTTTTTGGGCATTTTCTGAAGTCCTGCTCCTGGTTCTTCATCTGTGAACACAGGACAGAAATATTTACATAGTAACATAGTAAATGATGACAGATAAAGACCAGTATGGTCCATCAAGTCTGCCCAGTAAAATGGCAAGAGGAGGTGCACCTGCCGCTCAGTGCAGGCCACCCCTCCCCATGTCTTTGTTTTAGGGGTGAACCCACCGCTCCGTGCAGGACACCTTTGTATGTTGAGAAATTAGTTACTTAATTTTATTTTTATTTTATCTTGTTGCTGTAAAGGGATCCACTGTGTCTGTCCCAAGCCATTTTGAATTCTGTCACTGTATTTGCCCCCAACACTTCCATCAGGAGGGCATTCCAAGCATCCACCACCCTTTCAGAGAAAATGTATTTCCCGACATCACCTTTCAGTTTACCCCCTTGCAGCTTTATATTATGCCCTCTAGTTTTACAGCTTCCCCGTCTTTGGAAGAGGTTTGTTTGTTCATTATTTCTCTTTAAGTATTTAAAGGTCTGAATCATATCTCCCCTGTCCCTCCTCTCCTCCAGAGTGTACATATTTAGGTCTTCAAGTCTCTTCTCATAAGGCATCTGACGCAGGCTCCAAATCATTTTGGTCACCTTTCTCTGGAAAATTTCCAGTCTTTTTGTATCCTTTGCAAGATATGGTCTCTAAAACTGAATACAGTATTCCAAGTGAGGCCTCACCAGTGACTTATACAGTGGCATTAGTACCTCTTCCTTTCTGCTGGTAATTCCTCTTTGTATGCAACCCAACATCTTCCTGACTTTTGCCACTGCCTTGTCGCACTGTTTTGCCACCTTGAGATCCGCAGAAATAATCACACCAAGGTCCTTCTCCTGGTCCATGCACACCAACCTCTCGCCCCCTATCGTGTACATTTCCCCTGGATTTCTGCTTCCCAAGTACATGACACTGCACTTCTTTGCATTAAATCTTAACTGCCAAGCATTAGACAATTCTTCCAGCTTTTGTAGATCGTTCCTCATGTTATCCGCTCCCTCAGAGGAGTCCACTCTGTTGAAAATTTTCGTGTCACCTGCAAAAAGACAGACTTTTCCATGCCGTCCTTCAGCAATATCACTCACAAATACATTGAACAGTGCCGGGCCCAGGACCGAACCCTGGGGCGCCCTGCTAATCACCCTCCTTTCATCTGAGTGAGCTCCATTTACCATCATCTTCTGTCGTCTGTCAGTCAACTAATTTCTGATCCAGTTCACCACCTTGTGACCCATCCCCAAACTACTGAGTTTATTGATAAGCCTCCTATGAGGAACAGTATCAGGACTTTGCTGAAATCCAGGTAGATGACATCCATCGCATGCCCCTGATCTAGTTCTCTGGTCACCCAGTCAAAGAACTCAATCAGATTTGTTTGGCAAGATCATCCTTGGGTAAAACTATGTTGCCTCAGATCATGCAACCTGTTGGTTTTGAGAAAGTCCACTATTCGCTCTTTCAAAAGCACCTCCATTACTTTTCCTGCCACCGAGGTAAGGCTCACGGGTCTGTAGTTTGTCACTTCTTCCCTGTCACAACTTTTGTGAAGAGGTACCACATCCGCCCTTCTCCAGTCCTGAGAACTACTCCTGTTTCCAAGGATCTGTTGAAAACATCCTTTAACGGCCCTGCAAAAACCTCTCTGAGCTCTTTCAGTATCCTGGGATGTATCCCATTCGGTCCCATGGCCTTGTCCACTTTCAGTTTTGCAAGTTGTTCTAACACTTCATCTTCAGTGAATGGTGTGGTATCTACTTCATTCCCATTTTTATATTTGGGAGTCACAGGTGGTCCTTCTCCAGGATTTTCTTTAGTAAAAGCAGAGCAGAAGTATTTGTTTAGCAATTTTGCTTTTTCAATGTCACTTTCCACAAATCCGTTCCCAGCACTTCTGAGTCCTGCAATTCCATCTCTGATTTTCCTCCTCTCCCGAATATACCTGAAGAAAGTTTTGTCGCCACATTTCACATCTTTAGCCATCTTTTCCTCTGCCTTTGATTTTGCTTTCCTTATTTCTCTTTTTGTCTCTTTTAGTTTGATCCTGTATTCCTTACTGTGTTACTCTGTTTGCAAGCTTTTGAATTTTGTTAAAGCTGTGTTTTTTGCCTTTATTTGAGCAGCCACGTCTTTGGAGAACCAAATAGGTTTCCTTCTCCACTTGCTTTTATTTACTTTCCTTACATATTTATCTGTTGCCCCTTTTATTGCCACCTTTAGTGTAGCCCATTGCAATTCCACTTCCCTTATCCCCTCCCACCCTGCCAACTCCTCCTTCAGGTACTTGGCCATTTTACTAAAGTCAGTGTTTTTGAAGTTTAGGACTTTGATATGATTGGACTGCACCTTGGCTTTTATCTCAAACCACACCGTGTGATGATCGCTGCTGCTCACAGGGGCACCCACCCAGACATTCGACACGCTCCCACCATTGGTGAGCACTAAATCCAGCATTGAGCTTTCCCTGGTTGGTTCCATCACCGTTTGTTTAAGTGACGCATCTTGGAAAGCATCCACAATTGTTTTGCTTCTTGCCAGATTCGCAGCAGGAGTACTCCAATCCACATCGGGTAGATTAAAGTCACCCAATATGATCACTTCCCCCTTTGTGGCTATCTTGGCAATATCTATAATCAATTCATTATCTATTTCTTCAATTTGAGTCGGAGGTCTGTAGAATACAGCAGTATGGATGACAGTGCCATCTCCTCTTTCCAACACAATCCTGAACGCTTCTTCTTTTCCTCATGCCCCCTGCATTGCAGTAGCTTTAATATTGTTTGTTACATACAAGGCTACTCCTCCTCCTCCTCCTTTTCCTCTTTCTCTGTCTCTTTTGAATAGATTAAAGCCAGCTATGACTATATCCCATTCATGTAATTCATTAAACCATGTTTCTGTAATGGCCACAATGTCTAAGTCCATTTCCACCATTAGGGCTTCCAGGTCTGGAACTTTGTTGGCTAAGATTTGAGCATTTGTGCTCATTGCTTTCCAGCATTTAACTGACTTGCATGTATTTTGCATTGATTTTGTTCTGCCCACTTTTTCCCACTTGTCCTTGATGTGTGGTTTAAAAGTGTGGCTGTTTCAGATGTTGTTCTGCATTTGCCGGGAGTGACGTCACAAACTAGTCCTTCTCCATCTGTCACCCCCTTTTTCTAGTTTAAATGCATATCCACATACTGCCTGAATTTTTCACTTAGGATTCTTTTCCCTGCAACAGAGAGATGTAGTCCATCAGCACAGTATAGTCTCTTATTGGTCCATCTGTTTCCACAGTCGCCAATAAAACTGAATCCTTCTCGTTCGCACCAGGTCTGGAGTGATGTATTATAGCTGTTTATGCGATGCAGCCTTTCAGCCTTACCATGAACAAGTAGAACTTCTGAGAATGCTACAGTATTAACAATGGGCTTGAGTTTCTCTCCCAGAGTCTGGAAGTCCCTTTGAACTGCAGAGGCACTGTTTCTAGCTAGGTCATTTGTACCCAGGTGGATGACAACATCAATTTTGTAGTGCTCACTTTCTGCACTAAGTACATCAACAAATTGGTTTGTATTCCTGCTGGCTGAAGAGCCTGGGAGGCATTTGACTATCTTCTCTCCTTTGAACTGTGTTCCCAAGTTGGTGCCTCTGATGATGGAATCTCCAAGTAGTAGTAGTTTTCTGTTTGGTGAGTTTTTCTTCATGTTTGATACTTTAGCAGGAGATTGGGCATTGATTGACTCATTTAAGGGCCCTTCAGTTTCCATGGATTGGTGATCCTCATTAACCAAAGCAGAGAAGGCATTATGCAGGGATATCTCTTGATGTATAGGATGTCCCTGCGTTACAGGTCACAATCTACCCGAGCCCACTGTGATCCATTTGTTCCTGGGATGTTTGATTCTTTGTGGGAGCGGTGGTGGACTTTGTTCTGTTTGTGTCCTAGAAGAGGTGTATTTAATTGCAGTTAGTTCTTCCCTTAGTAGAGTAAATTCTTTATGCATGGCAGCTAGTTCTTCCCTTAGTAGAGTCAATTCTTTATTCATGGCAGCTGACTTGAGGCACATAGGACAAGCTCTTAGGTTCCAAATGATTCATCTCAGAATGAACGCACCACAGTTATTGCACTGAATACACAACATGCTGATTAAGCAGTCCTAGAAGGAGAAGAAGAAGAAAAGGTGAGCTTAAAACCAAATGAAAAAGGACAGATGGCAACGTATGTGACCACTATATAAGCAATGCAGCCCTATGGTGGGTGGGGTGAGGGGTAGGGTGGGCGGGAACCTACGTGTCCCTGGCCAGTAGGCCTTACATGAACAGTGGGCACACTCAGATATCTGATTTAAGGGCTGCACAAGGAATGTAGGCAGTCAGAATATTCACCAAAAGTACTGTATAACCAACAGTTAAATTATATATAAGCAACAGGCAAAAGATAGAAAGCTGAAAGCTTAGCTGTGTGCAGGCTCTGGAAGCTCTGTTAAGCAATTCTGCTTTATCCTCATCAGCTTCTACATATTCCTCCCCTTCACCATTGAGTCTGATGATACCACTTTTGCCCTTCCTCCTCTCACTAACGTATCTGAAAAATGTTTGTTTCCCCATTTTATTTCATTTCCTATTTCTTCCTCTTTTTGAATCTTTGCTTTCCCAACTACTTTGCTAGCTTCTCTAAGTTTTCCCAAATATAGATGCCTGTCTTCCTCTTTCTGTGATCTCTTGTAGTTAAATTGCATTGGCTACCTAGGAATGATTGTATCAAATTTAAGCTTCTGGTGCCCTCTTTGGTAGATAAATTGATATGGTATCCCACACTTTGGACATTGATTTCTAGCCAAGAGAACGTCCTCTGACTGATCCCTACACATCTAGCTTCCTCTGGCAGCAGAGCCTATAACAAGTTTTAGCTTATTGATCTTAAACATATAATTGGGGTGTGCCACTGCAGATGATCTTTAGATATAGTAGGCTGTTATTGAAATACACTTTTTAAATCAGAAGCAAGATCTTGACTTGACTTTGTGAGTTTATAGCTTATAGTTTTATTTGACTTGATACACCACCTTTATAATGACTCCAAAGCAGGTGGAATATCATGCCAGGGACAAGTTCTGTATTTTCTGCAACAGACCTGCCTGAGACTGCATCAATATTATTAACAGGAAGTTGCAGTAATCTGGCCTGATGGTCAGCACTATATGAATAAGAGCGAATTTCACAAAAGAATCCATTTGGGACTTCAAAGAAAACCTCTCCCCTCCTAGTTTCAAAATAGAAGTCATAATGATTAACAGCAGAGGATCTTCAGTATCAGTTTCAATCTATTCATTTGCATCCAGTTTCATCTTCAGAAAAAGACCACCAAGAGCTGTCTAGTCTTGTCAATATCCTTTTCTTTTGCAATACCACTGATTCAACTCAGTCCTTGGCTTTATCTTCATTTTATTTCAACAAACGACCTTCGATGATTAACTCATGTTTTGATGAATTCTATTAGTCTGTACCTCCATGTCAGTCACTGGGAGACATTTACAGCATTTCTTTGAAGAACTATTTCTTATGTTACACCTAAATCTTCCCCCTCTGACACTCATATCATGGTCACTTATTTAGCATTTCCTTTCCACTGAAAAATGCTTGTTTCTTGTTCATAAAACCTTAACAATACTTGAAAGTCTTTATCATATCCCCCATTGCCATTTTTAATTGCAGGCATAAGTGCATGACATGAGCCACATAAAAGGTTTTGAACTTTTATCCTGCACAACCACATTTTAACAATTGAAAATTCATGTGATCTCAGAAGAACCATAACTGGGCTGTCACACTGGATGATCCAGAATCGATGCTGCAGGTAGTCAACCAGCTATGTCTATATGTGGGGAGCCCTTTGATGATATCATCATGCATGGGAGAAGAGACTCTGGAGCGTTCTTCTGCCCCAGTGTCATGTCAGGCTGAAGTCCCCCTACCCAATGTGGCTGCCTGTCTTTTCAGCCTTGATCATCTGTAAAAGAACTAATCTTTTTAGCAAATCACTTCTGTAAATATTGAAAATAAGTCCAGGACTGATCTCCTTGTTGCTGCTTCACATGTCACTGTGAGGTCCATAATCAAAGGTTTGTTGTACTAAATTTGAAGTGATCCAAACAAACCCACAACTACTCAAACATTTCCTCTGATTGCTGGATAATTTTGTAAGCAACTTGAGCTTATAGAATACCATTTCACATACTGAAAAAGTACTTTTAAAATCACCTGGAATTATATGTGCATAAAGTGATTGTTCAGAAAACAGTGCCTACTTTTATATGACATATATGTAGGCATTCCTGAGGGCATAGAATGGGTGATGAGGTGATGAAATCATCCCTGATGAGCATATTCTATAAAATACATACATATGAATCAGTTCCTACTGGCACATACACGGGCAAGGGAACATCTGCTACTATTACTACTACTGAGCATTTGTATAGTGTTACAAGACATACGCAGCGCTGCACAGACATGTAAAAGACAGTCCCTGCTCATCAGAGCTTACAATCTAGTCAAGACAGACAACACAGAAGGTGTAGACTGGGATAAAACAAGAGGGAATGGTAAAGAAACAAGGAGATCAGGTGAATCAAGATCCAAAATTCATGTGCTTTTGAGCACGTGTATCTGTGTGCAGGAGTGTTTGAGAAGGCTTTATTATAAAAGCAAATACATGTATGTGTTGTTTTTTTAAAATAGGTATAAGATGTCTGCTTATAAGGGGGTTACTTTGTAAGCTCTATTCATGATTTGGATGTCTGAAAATGCCCATTTAAATATGCCAATCCCACCACGTCCCAAGACCCATTTTAGAAAGCCCCAAATGTACACATTTCTGGTGTGATCATATCTATGTTGCATGGGGGCGTAGCAGAGGCATGTCCGGGGCATTCCAAAAAAGATATACGTGTGCACTCCATTCTAGAATGGTGCCGCACATCGAAATCCATCAAAAAAGTGCTCGTTTCAGCAACCCGACAACTGTGCGGAGCAGAGGAGAATGCCCTCTCACTCCCTCAATAGTTTTTGCTGCTTCAAAAAGTATGCCAGTAAATAGGGGGGCCTTCTTCCCAGCTGCCTCGCTGCTGTACTTCTTCATTTGCAAAATGGCAGGCCTGAACCTGTATGTGGCAAGAGATACCCGTGTCCATTCCAGAATACCATCATGGACACATCTATGTTGCTGGGCCAGCAGCCATCCATTTTGGATATGTGCAAGTTTGAAAAATCATCTCAAAATCTGCATCTATCTGTGGTATAATCCTGCATGCCCCTGTGTCTTTTCTATGTGATGAAGATGTTTACCTTTTAATGTGGAAATGGGACGATTTTAGAAAACACTGCCACGTGCCCACTGTTACTGCTTACCCTCTCAGGGAATGTCATACTTTTTGACTTGGTTGTTCCAGTTGCACTTATGTGTTCTTTTTAAAATGTGCCTTCAAGCCTCCTTCATGCTTAGGCACCCTATTACAAAATTACCCTTCACATGGCTACTTTTTATTTGGGTAGCTCATTGCCCAGATAAAATTTATTCAGCCCAAAAGAGGTAGTACTGGAGCTATTCCCAGGCATGGTTTCTTGGGCTGTGCACTGGGCAAACATTTTGGTTTGTTTTTGGTTCATTTGGCCTTATGTCCTGATTTGTGAATGCTTTTTTGTTTTGTTTTGTTTGTTTCACCCATTCATATCAATGTCATTTTTAACACGTGCCAGAACCTTTTAATGCTTGTAAAGTGACCGTGCATGTTAATTTGTAGGTTAATGAGTGTTAAAGTGATTATGTGCACACTAGGGGGCCCTTTTACTAAAGTGAGGTTAGATTTTGCACTTACTGCACATTAGGAGCAGAATCCAATGCACAAGAAGCACTAAAGCTGGGGGCGTATCTAGCATGTCCCCTGTAATTACTGCATGGGAAAGTCCTTTGATGCGTGTTATGTTCATTCGCAATTAAAATGGGTGCACTTAAAGTCTCCTCTTCAGCAGCCCAAGGGTCACATGTGCGGAGACGCATTAAAGGACCTCAATTCCATGGATGCACATTCAAATATGTGCGTGCAGGCCCCTCTGCTCCTAATTGCAATGGAGACGCACAGAAGCAGACCAAATTCTAATCATGCGGGAGCTAGGCGTAACCCATAGGATCAGAATCGGATCTGGGGTCTGTACATACAAGCTGGGACCTGATTCTGATCAGCCTGAATGAACAGACCTCTGCCTGGCTAACTCAGTCAGGCTCCATCATAAAGAACAAAATTACTCAGCATGTAGATAGTCATGACCTAATGGGAAAAAAAGTAGAGAAACTCTGTATTGAAAACATTAAAGTAGAAAGTATCACCAAAAAGCTAATAAGTAATTCACAAAATTCAGCATTAGCAAAGCCAAATCAGCCACACACAGAAGCAACATTAGGTCTCAGTCTTCCCGGGCAAAACAAAACCGGCCAGATGCATTCTGACACGGCAGAGCCCTATTAACATCAACGACCCATAAACAACAGTTGCTCTGAGATGGACTTCAGCCGACTCTTCCACTTGCAAAAAATCAGTAATGATGAAACATTAGAAATTCCACAGTAAAAATATCAAAAGAGTGGTATGATAACTTAACTTTGCAGTCTGTAGCAGCGCTCGTAGAATAGTGGATTTTGGTACTGGCTCAGCACTATTCTACGAGCGCTGCTACAGACTGCAAAGTTAAGTTATCATACCACTCTTTCGATATTTTTACTGTGGAATTTCTAATGTTTCATCATTACTGATTTTTTGCAAGTGAAAGAGTCGGCTGAAGTCCATCTCAGAGCAACTGTTGTTTATGGGTCGTTGATGTTAATAGGGCTCTGCCATGTCAGAATGCATCTGGCCGGTTTTGTTTTGCCCGGGAAGACTGAGACCTAATGTTGCTTCTGTGTGTGGCTGATTTGGCTTTGCTAATGCTGAATTTTGTGAATTACTTATTAGCTTTTTGGTGATACTTTCTACTTTAATGTTTTCAATACAGAGTTTCTCTACTTTTTTGACAATTTTAGCTCTGTGATAGATTGACCATTTTTTATTTGTGTTGCACAATGACCTAATGGGAGACAGCCAACATGGTTTTAGATAAGGAAGATCCTGTCTTACTAATCTGTTATGTTTTTTTGAAGGTGTGAATAAACAAGTAGACAAAGGTGAGTTGGTTGATATAGTGTATCTGGACTTTCAGAAAGCCTTTGACAAGGTCCCTCATCAAAGACTTTTGGCAAAACTAAAAAGTCTTGGGATAGGAGGCAGTGTACTATTGTGGATCAGGAACTGGTTAAAAGATAGAAAGCAGAGGGTAGGACTAAATTGCCAATTTTCCCCAATAGAAAAAGGTGAATAATGGAGTACCCGAGGGATCTGTACTGGGTCCGCTGCTTTTTGACATATTCATAAATGACCTGGAAAGGGAATAACGAGTGAGGTTATCAAATTTGCAGATGACACAAAGCTATTTAAAGTTGTTAAAACCCAAGAAGATTGTGGAAAATTGCCAGAGGATCTTGATAAATTGGAAGACTGGGCATACAAATGGCAGATGAAATTTAATGTGGACAAGTGCAAAGTTATGCACCTAGGAAAGAACAACCCAAACTATGGTTACACGATGCAAGGTTCCACATTGGGAACCACCACCCAGGAAAAAGATTTAGGCGTCATCGTGGATAACATGTTAAAACCCTTCACCCAGTGTGCAGTGGCAGTCAAGAGAGCAACTAGAATGCTAGGCATCATAAGGAAAGGAATGGAAAATAAAACAAAGGATATTATAATGCCTCTGTATCATTTCATGGTGCGACCGCACCTTGAATATTGTGTGCAATTCTGGTCGCCGCATCTTAAAAAGGATATAGTGTTATTAGAAAAGGTACAGAGAAGAGCCACCAAAATGGTAAAGGGGAAGGAAGGCTACTCCTATGAAGAGAGGCTACAAAGGTTAGGGCTCTTCAACTTGGAAAAGAGACGGCTGAGGGGAGATATGATAGAGGTCTATAAATTAATGAATGAAGTGGAACGGGTAAATGTAGATCGATTGTTTACGTTATCAGAATATAGAAAGACTAGGGAACATGCAATGAAGCTACAGGGTAAACTATTTAAGACAAGAGAAAATAGTTTTTCACTCAACATGTAATCAAACTCTGGAATTTGTTACTGGAGGATGTAGTAAAGGCTGTTAGTGTAGTTGGGTTTAAAAAAAGTTTGGACAAGTTCCTGGAGGAAAGGTCCATAAACCATTATTAAAAAGGGACCCAGGATATCAGTGCTTGACCCAATATAAGCATTGTGGAACCTATGTCTTTTAGGGAAACTGCTAGGTACATATGACCTAAATTGGCCACTGTTGGAAACAAGATACTGGGCTTGATGGACCTTGGTCTGACCCAGTATGGCATATCTTATGTTCCTGAATGGAGCTGTGGTGCCATGGTGTCCCTTTGCCATGGCACCGCGGTTCCATTCAGGAGCTGCGATCCCCAGTGCCTAGTTGGACATCCTGCACCAGAGATGTCTACGAAAATCATTTGTGGAATGGCTATGGAGGTGTGTCCTATGTCCACCCATATGTCTGTATAATTGCTTCAAAATAGATGCCAACTTGGCTTTCACACAAAGGCAGCCTGTTATCAAGTTGCTTTCAAGTGTGTGAACATAATGGGCATATGCTATAAAGGCACCTATATCTCTTTGTAATATTGTCCCACAAATCGTTCAGAAATCAAGGTTAAAATGAAGCCGTGGACATTTATACCTGCTCAGCGGCAGATGTAAATGTTCACACGTATGGTACATGCTCATTTTATAGAGTACATACATAAATCGCGACTCTACTGCTACTCTGCCCAAACTCCTCCCCCAAACATGCAGAAAAATGCGCGCGCGCTTATCATCACTCATGTTTGCACATGGGGTAATTTCATAAATGGCATCTTACATGGGTTATACAAGCACACATGTGCAAAAAAGACTTCATAAGATTACCCCCATGCATGTGTTCAATTATTTTATTAAATGTACACATACATCCCAACTCCATCCCTACTCCACTAAAACTGCACCCTGGGAAAGCATGCAAGCAGTACGCTTAATAAATAAGCGTTACTTTGTCGGGGCGCATACCTAGGCATGCAGTTTTATAAAAGGTCTTTTATGCCTGTAAACCAGGTTTTCATACAGGGAAAAACCTTCATAATTTTACCCCTCGCAGTGTTAAAGCGTTAATTCAGTCACTAGACAGGAATACATCTGATATATTAGATTCCAGTCTCTCTTGTATTTACTGTATTTACAGTATTCAAATAGTGGAAAGAGACATGGAAAAAGTGGAAATGCTAAACAAATACTTCTGTTTTGATTTCACAAAAGAAAATCCTGGAAAAGGACCACACATGATTGACAAATGTATTAATGGGAATAGAGTACATACCTCTGGAAGAAAATGTTTTTGAACAGATTTCTAACTGAAAGTGGACAAGGCCATTGGATCAGATGGGATACATCCCAGGATACTGAAAGAGTTCAGAGAGGTTCTGGTAGCACCTTTAAAGGATGTGTGGAACAGATCTTTGGAGATGGGAGAGGTTCCTCAGGACTGGAGAAAGGCTGATGTGGTCCCTCTTCACAAAAGTGGTAGCAGAGAAAAGGTGGCAAACTAGAGACTGATAAGCCTTATCTCAGAGGTAGGAAAGGTAATGGAGGTGCTACTGAATGAAAGTAAAGTGGTCTTTCTAGAATCCAACAGGTTGCAAGTCCTGAGGCAACATGGTTTGACAAAAGGATGATGATGTCAAATGAATTTGATTTGTTTGATTGGGAGACCAGAAATCTAGATCAAGGGTGTGCGATGGGTGTGATCTGTTTAGATTTTAACAAACTCTTTGATACTGTTTATCAAAGGAGGCTTATGAATAAACTGAGAGTATGGGGATGGGTCTGGGTAAGAACTGGGTGAGAAATTGGTTGACTGATAGATGACAGAGGGTGGTGGTAAATGGAATTCACTCAGAAGAAAGGAGTGAGAAGTGGAGTGTCTCAGAGAATGGTCCTGGGACCGGTATTGTTTAATGTCTTCATGAGCAATATTGCTGAAGGGAAAGTGTGCCTTTTTGCAGATGATATGAAGATTTGCAACAGAATGGACTCCTTGGAGGGAGTAGACAACATGAAGAAAGATTGACAAAAATTAGAAGAATGGTCTAATGCTTGGCAGTTAAGATTTAATGTGAAGAAGTGCAAGTGGGAAGCCCTGGGTCCCCGCTGACATGAAGGCTGCAGCAGGCTGTCACGAAGAAGAACCAAATTTTTGAAGGAATAAGATTAAAAATATTTGTCAAAACTTTGAACAAACCTGGTTGACAACTAAATCTACCCTGTATTTTCTCCTTAGTTGATAATAATAGTTGTCTTCTTTCCAGACTTTCCTAGAAACCTGACTTCTGTCTCATTGTTCCATTATGGTCCTATCAGACATATGGTTTGATGCAGTGTAATCACACATATTCTGTACTAAAACAATTATCACTTAAAGAACTGTACAGGCATAAAGCCAGAGTCAGTGCAAGGTTATTAGGTGCCTTAGGTGAACCTTCAACCTTACCTGCTCCCCCCAAGTTCAAAACCCCTCCCATCACAATCCTGCAAAAATTCATTATTAGATATCATGCTTTTAATTTTTAAACTTTGCTTTTTTATGTATGTATGGGCCCACTCTCCCTGCAAGTAAAAGAATGTGCTGATGGCTCTTTGAGTCTATGGGACTCTCAGAATCTATTGTTCTGCTTGGAGTGCTGCTGCTCTTTGCTGTTCCTCAGAAGCTGCTGCCACAAGCCATTGCCTGGTTTTGCCTAGTGGTTGAGCTGATTCCACATAAAGTACTGTGGATACTTATTAAGTTAGAGTTCCAGAGAAGGAATAAATTAAGGAAAATGTTGTCTGTTTTGCTAATGATATATTATGCGGTAGGTTTAGAAAAGCACAACAGCTGCCGAAGTTCTGAGCTGAAGTGAGCTCAGAAATGGTATTCCAGAGCCATAAAGAGAAAGAAATGAATTGTTAGATGCATTCTCTAATGAATACCGAGTTGTGTGGATTACATGCAAAAGCCTATCTTCAGTACAAAGCATGGAGAATCTGATCAAGGAAACATTTTGGAAGGCTGCGGATGAAAGGCAGAAAGCACAGCCTCTAAACTGCAGGGAAAACAAAGCTGAGACTACTCCAAGTGAAAAGTTCTATATTTATTTATTCTTATATACTGTGCTATTCTGCATCAGTGTGGTCTACATTGAACAAACTGAAATTACATTGAACAGGGCATTATAACTTGAAGATAACTATTTTACACAAAGCATGGGCTGTGAGGGTTAAGTGGCATGCCCAAGACCACAAGGAGCACCTGTGAGACTAGAAACCCCAGTCCTTCTGGCCCAAGGTTGCTGTCCTCTAGTGGGATTTGAACCCCTGACCTTCCAGCCTGAAGTGCCTTGCCCCAACCACTAGGCCACTCCTCCACTCCATAAGGTTGTAAATATGTAAAACATTTGATTACATCCCCGCAATACAATTGGATGAAATCATTGTTTGCATGTCTTTTGATTGCATGTCCTTAATTATACTGTTAAATGTAAAAAGTTAAAACTGTTCTCTGTAAAACAACTAGGACATGATTATCCATGTACCTTAAATTTTTTCTGTTATCTGTAAACCGCACTTGATACTTGGGAAAGAGCGGTATATAAATGTGTGCTAAATAAATAAATAAATAAATATGTTTCTGGAGAACTAATAAAGTGACCAACCGTCTCGTATTATATGGGACAGTCCTGTATTTTAAGGATTTGTCCCTTGAATCGTATTACTTTGGTCGGGATGCCTAAATTTCCCCTATTTTAAAACATGTGTCCCACTCCTACATTTCTCCAAATTTGTGCCAGTGGACTTCTCCACTCCAGCTGAAATTTTCAAAGGGAAACTCTCTTTATTTGAGACTATTTCCATCAGAGACACAGAAACATATACACATGCATGTACTCTGTTGTTCTTCAGTCACACACACATGTACATTCATTCATCCATCCCCACCCCCCAAATTAGGTACACACATGCACACTAGCACTTTTTAGACTCTCTGACTGTCTACTGGTGCTGTGTTGCTTCTGCACTCCACTACTTCAATGCTCTCAGTTTTTGCTTTTGCTACCAGTTCTTTTTCACAGCCTGCAATAGCTTCCTCACAATTTTTTCCATTCCTCTTACGTTTCTACCCTTTCTCAGCAACCCCAGTCATACCAACAAGAAACCCATTTATTCCACTGACTTTCTTCCAGACCCTGTGCAGAAAATCAGCCCACCCTTCCTGTGACTAGTGCAACCTTTCCATTGGCTGGGACCTACCACTTTACTCTGCACAGTGAAGGGGGAGCACTGGTGAGCTTTAGAGTTAAAATCTAAAAAATACCCAGCCAATTTAGACATCATTCTAAGTCAGCTACTTTACAAAGTTGTAGAATCCTAAAATAATTTAAATGGTTGGCAATCCTAAACTCCTGAGTCCTCAACAAATCTGGCTCTGTTTCCTCCCCAGAGCCCAGGCAACCATCAGACAAAGCCAGCCAATAGGGAGCAAGGGAAAGTTGAAGCAGTAGCTAGGATACAGAAACCTTCCTTTATTCCTTGTCTTGCAGCTCTGGAGTATGTTTTTTTTTTTTGCTATAGATATACAGACCTGCAGGAGAAAATATTCGGAGTGCTCAAGCACACACGATACCCACAGAGCTGGTGCCTATGATCCTGGTGCCAACATCAATATCAGTATCACGGTCAGTGGTCAGCTGATTTTGTTGATTCTATCATCTGCATAAGCTCTTAGCCTAGGGTGCTTGTTTTTAGTTCATCTATAGACTTTATTTTCATTATAAAATGATGAAAAGAAAGTGTGTTTTAAATGACCAACTACAAAATGAATACCCATTTATTAAGAAACATTCTGGTGATAGCACGGTGTTTTGTAACTAATGCTGATTTTCCTTTTCAATCACACATGCTGGAAAGGGTGACATTGTTCAGTACCTAAGGACAGACAAACACAAGACAGCAGATATAAGTGCTTCTTCAAGTAGAACTGTGATGTCTTTTTTTAAAAGTCAAACTTTTGATGAGAAAACTCAGTCACTGGCTACAATTGAGTATACAAGGACTTATCACTGTGTCGCCCACAATCATTCTTTTTGGTCATCAGACTGTACTTCAAAGTTGCTGAAAAATGTTTTGATGAAAGATATTCTTGTGCATGAACAAAAATGGAAGCAAAAATGGAAGAAATTGTCTGTAATGTTTTCAAACCTGACTCTATTGATTCCTTCAAGAGAGACCTTTCTGAGACAAGTTTTTTAACAGTTTTTTACAATTGTATCAGCACTGCTGCTGAATGCCTGAAATTTGATATTGAAGTTATTGTTGACAAGATATTCAGATTTATACAGTGAGAATCGAAGAACTTAAAGAGATGTGTGACTTTGTTGATAGTGAGTATCAAAAGCTCCTCTGATACAGTAACAGTAGGTGGCTGGCTTTACTAGTAGACATAGAGAGGTTAATTAAAATGTTCAAACCAGTGAAATCATATTTTCTGAGACAGGAAAAATACCCAGTTATCATCAAAAGCTTTTTTGATAATGAATCAGTAGAAGTTTGACTGCACTTTCTCCACAGTCAGGCAGTGATTTTCCAGAATGTGACTTTAAAAATTGAGTCTCAAAAAATTTCAATGATAGAAGTGGCTGGAGTAATCAGTGACTTTAGAAACAAGTTAGTAACTAGGACGAATGAAGTTTTTGCCTCTGACAATCAGAAAGAAGATAAAAGATCTTGAAGAAGTGGCTATATTGATGAAGTAGATTTCAAGAAATCTGTGTCATCTTTCTACACCCCTTGCATTGATTACTTGGATAAGTGGACCATTCACTTTCAGTAGATTGGGAAACAACAGTGGAATCTCCTTCAAAAACAACCGGAGTGGTGTGAGCTAGAGTCATCTTTAGAATGTGTTTTGTCTACAAGACCCGGCTTAGAGTCAGTAATAAATGATACTGAACTGTTTGATGAGTTGTCTTGTCTTAAGCAGAAGGGGCTTTGTAATGAGGCCGAGTGAGGCGGTGGCCTCAGGTGGCAACTTTTTTGGGGTGGCAAAAAATGCCCCCAAAAAGGCCGCCTCACTCGGCCTTCAAAATCTAAACAAAACAAAAAAAAACCTCGGATGGCATTTCCTATTCCCATAAGCGCCAGAGGGCTCATCTTTACAGAGCTGTGGGAAAGGGAAACAATGATGCAAGGTTCCACATTAGGAACCACCACCCAGGAAAAAGATTTAGGCGTCATTGTGGATACCATGTTAAAACCCTCGGCCCAGTGTGCAGCGGTGGCCAAGAGAGCAAATAGAATGCTAGGTATGATAAGGAAAGGAATGGAAAATAAAACAAAAGATATTATAATGCCTCTATATCGTTCCATGGTGAGACCGCACCTTGAATATTGTGTGCAATTCTGGTTGCCGTATCTTAAAAAGGATATAGCGATTTTAGAAAAGGTACAGAGAAGAGCCACCAAAATGGTAAAGGGGATGGAAGGATACTCCTGTGAAGAAAGGCTAAAAAGGTTAGGGCTCTTTAACCTGGAAAAGAGACGGCTGAGGGGAGATATGATAGAAGTCTATAAATTAATGAACAGAGTGGAAAGGGTAAACGTAGATCGATTGTTTACCTTATCAGAATATAGAAAGACTAGGGGACATGCAATGAAGTTACAGGGTAAACTATTTAAGACTAATAAAAGAAAATATTTTTTCACTCAACGTGTAATCAAACTCTGGAATTTGTTACCAGAGGATGTAGTAAAGGCTGTTAATGTAGCTGGGTTTAAAAAAGGTTTGGACAAGTTCCTGGAGGAAAGGTCCATAAACCATTATTAAGAAGGGACCCAGGATATCAATGCTTGAACCAGTACAAGCATTGTGGAATCTGTGTCCCTTGGGGAAACTGCTAGGTACATATGACCTAGATTGGCCACTGTTGGAAACAGAATACTGGGCTTGATGGACCTTGGTCTGACCCAGTATGGCATATCTTATGTTATGTTAGCTCTGCAAAGCTGAGCTTGCACGGGGAAAAGAATGGCAAGGTTCTTCCGGAGAGGCGGGGAGCTGTGGGGCACTTCATTCTGCGGCAGCAGCTTCTCCATTCGGGTTTTTTTTTTGTTTAAATTTCACTTGAAAAGGTCTGAGGCTGTGCTGGGGGGTGGTAGCACTGGAAATGGTAATGGGCTGATGGAGGAGGGCTAGGACTGAAAATGGGCTGATGGGGGTTAAGAAAGGAAATAGGCTAATCAGGGGGGGGGGGCTAGGTCAGGTAATGGGCTGATCAAGGGGGTTAGAACTGGAAATGGGCTGATGGGGGGTTAAGAATGGAAATAGGCTGATTGGGGGGGGCTAGGACTGGTAATGTGCTGATTGGTGGGGTTAGGCCTGGAAATGGGCTGATTAGGGGGGCTAGAACTTATTGGGAGGGTTAGGACTGGCAATGGGCTGATGGGGGACTAGCACTGGAAATGAGCTAGGACTGGTAATGGGCTGATTGGGGGGGCTAGGACTGGAGTGGGCTGATAAGGGGGATAGGACTGGAATGGGCTGGGACTAATGGGGGAGGGGAGGAGAGTGCTGCTGGCCCTGGAAGAAAACTAGGGGCTAGGTTACAAATGGGCTGATGCAGGGGGATGGGAAAATAGGACTGGAAGGGAGCTGATACTGAGAGGGTCTGCCAGGGGAAGGAGGGTGCTGGAATGGAGCTGACACCTGAGATGTACTGAAGGGGGACTGGAAGGGAGCTGACACTTGGGGATGGGAGTGGTAGGTGGCTGGGTGATGGGGAAGAGGCTGGAAGGGAGCTGACATGTGCGAATGGCACTGGAAGGGGGATGGACAGAAGGTAGGGTGATTGGAAAGGAGCTGACTTGGGGGGGGAGGTGGCACTGAGAGTGGACATGAGCTGATACCTGGGATGTTATTTGGACTAGAAGGGGCTGGACAGTGGGGAAGAACGGAAGGAGGTATTTAGACACTTCAAAAGTAACGAGGTACCATATAAAACATTATGCAAACTGGTTGAATTTTTTTTATGCTTGCCAGGTTCCAATTCTCCAACTGAAAGGTGCTGTTCAATCATGAACAAAGTGTGGTTTACAGAAAAAAAAAACATCTGCATGTAGAGATCCTCAAATATCTAATGATTGTAAAGTACAATTTTGAGTTAAGTTGCCCAGAATATCTTAATTATCTTAGTGGAAATGTTGCTATTTTGAAGAAAATTCACTCTGTAGAGAAATACAACAAGTAGGCCTGATTGGCACATTTGTATGTAAAATTATAAACCTAGGCTATTGATTAAAATTTTGGGTTAACATTAAAATTGTAATTATAAACATATCTTTTATTTTCTTTAACTTTGAACCCTTTGGCTTGATTGAGTGTCCCTTAGGAAAGATAGGTTAACACAGATTACTGAAAAGCCTACGACTCCAAAGAAGAGTACAGCACATAGAAGGAACTTTAGAGAAATGCATTGTACTGGTTTAAATAGCATAAGAACATAAGATATGCCATACTGAGTCAGATCAAGGTCCATCAAGCCCAGTATCTGGGACTCAGGACAGGCAATGAAGTTACAATGTAGCACATATAAGACTAACTAGATAAAATATATTTTCATGCGTATGACAGATGAAATTTAATGCCTGCACCGGGAATTGAGCCTACAGCCTGCCTGTGACCAGCGGCAAAGGAAAACAGTCTTGCCGCCTCACAAAAAGAGCACCGAAGAGAATCGGAGTGCTGATCGCTGGCTCCACCCCTCCACACGGCATCCCACAGCTCAAGCAGCCAATCCGGGCTCCACTCTCTGATTTAAAAGGAGAGCGCGCCCAGCGCGCCCGCGCCTTGCGGGCCCGCGCCTGAGGGCCGCGCAAGAGGGCCCTTTGGCACGGCCCTTAGGCTAAGGCGTTTAGGATCGGAGCCAACTCTGTACTGATGTCACGGAATACAGCAATCTGAAAATCCAACTACAACTCTCACCCGCCAATATCGCTCGAGCTCCCCTAGGGTTGAGCTTGCGTACCTTCAAGCGATCCTACAGCTTCCAGACCACAGCAAGTATTTTCTACCTGACTTTCACTGTTGACTATTGCCTATTGTACTGTAGCCAGTATTTGCAACCATTCATAACCACTACATGAAATATACTGTAACCAGCACCCCCCACACACCCTCTACAAATAGCTAATGTTTGATTTACTGTCGTCAGTAATCCAACTTTAATGACTGTTGATTTCATTTACAGCTACTGTCTGATATACTGTTGTCAGTAATCTCATTCACCTATAACTATTGACTGTTTCAATCATTTACATCTACTGTCTGTTGTATTGTTACCAATAATCCCATTCAGCCATAACTAATGTCTGATCTACTGTTGCCAGTAGTCTCACTCATATATAACTACTACCTGAGTTACTGTTGCCAGTAATCCTATTCATTTACAACTACTGTCTACTTTTATTGTAACTATTACCTTCCTGCATAACCCATACAGCGAGTAATTACTAAAAATTACTGTCTGATCATTTACATCACAATCTATCGGACCAATTAATCACAACCACGAGTTGTGTTGATTATCTCATCTGCAACCGCATTGAAATTGAAAACTTAACCCTAATATTAATTCTGAAAATGTACCTGCAAATAGCATTGCTAGTAATATAGTACTGTTGTCAGTATTTCAAAGTATATCTGCATATAACATCGCTAGTAAAATAGTACTGTTGTCAGTATCTCAAAGTACATCTGCATATAACATTGCTAGTAATATAGTACTGTAGTCAGTATTTCAAAGTATATCTGCATATACCGGTAACATTGCTAGTAATATAGTACTGTTGTCAGTAATTCAAAGTATATCTTCATATAACATTGCTAGTAATATAGTGCTGTTGTCAGAAGTCCAAAACTGCACATACACTCACATTAAGCCGAGCCAATAAAACTGAAAATGCTTCACCCTAACAACATGCTCGTACGAATATTATACACCTGTATATTATTAACAATAATAATAATTGACCTATCCTTATGTTTAAACCACAAAAATCACATGACTATACCTATAATACACACACATACTCGAAATGACTGCCACATGGGACACCCTCATCAAAACTACCCAAAAATTAATTATCACAGACTAATACACATACAACAAACAAACACACAACTAACAGATAATAAAATCTGTTCTAACCACTCATCCTCCCTATCATGTATCCTCATTAATGCACGATCAATGAAAAATAAATTACCCATATTTAATGACCTGATAACTGACTTAAAACCTGACATTTTATGTGTCACAGAGACATGGCTCACTGAAACAGATACAGTCTATCTGAATCAACTTGATAAAGAGAACTATGACACATTCTACAAACATAGACCCAATAAAAAAGGTGGTGGAGTTCTAATGATGACAAAAAAAACATTAAACGCCAAGCCAATCCAACCAAATATTAATAATAACATAGACACATTATTAATAAAAATCGGCCTCATAAAAATTTGCTTAATTTATAGACCCCCAGACAATAAAACAGATGGCCTGGATTCTCTTATTGAACTCCTCAGTTCATCTACTGACCAAAATCCTGTGATCATGCTAGGCGATTTTAACCTTCCGTCACTACCTTCATTAGACTCTAAACTATTCCTAGACACCATAGCAGACATAGAGTACCATCAAATAATTAAAACTGCAACACATATCAAAGGAGGAACCCTAGATTTGGTTCTTCTCCCTGAGATACTCTTCAAGCTAGTTAACTCAAATTCCACTGAATGCACAGAGACACCTTGGTCTGATCATTTTATCATCAAAATAAACCTCTCATATCCCATCCCCAGCAGCAATAATTACATAAGAAGCACCCCCACTTCAAAATTCAAAAAATTTAATGAAACAGACTTCCTTGACTCAACAATCCCCTACTTCTTATCAACAACTAATTTGGATGATGCTGTTAACAACTGGAATGATACTATCAATAATGCAGCTAAAAATAAACAACCAAATAAAATGACCAGATACACCAAAACAAATAGTTCACCATGGTTTAATAGCACTCTAAGACAAATGAAAAAAGAACTAAGAAAACTTGAAACGAAATGGAGAAAAACCAAGCTGTCTGTACACAAGGAAATATACAGTAACTATCTAACAAATTACAAGGAAACAATTGACAGCACAAAGAAAAACTATTACGCAGCAATCTTAACAAAATCATACAATAGACCTAGAGAGCTTTTTTCCATAGTCAGAAAATTAACTAATAACGAGCAAACTTCTAGCAACGAAATCACAGACATCTCAGTTCAAACCCTAGCTAACCATTATCAAAACAAATCTAAGAAACCTGCCATGCCCTCAGAAAATATCAACATCACTTATCAACCTGTTGATGAATGGTCAGAATTTTACCCCATTTCAAAAGCGTCATTAAAAACAATCATCTCCAGCCTAAATACTACAACTTCATACTTAGATCCATGCCCAATATCATGGATAAAAAACACACTACCAACTCTACTATCCTATATTCTCCCAATAGTAAACCTTTCACTCACCCAAGGATACCTTCCATCCCCGCTCAAACATGCACAAATACGTCCAATTTTAAAGAACTGCAAACTAGATAAAACATTGCCAACATCATATAGGCCCATTTCTAGCATACCATTCTTGGCCAAAGTAATTGAAAAGGTAGTGCAACTACAGACACAGGAATTCATAGACTTATCTTACCCACTCGATGAACAACAATATGGTTTCCGGCCCCGCCATGGAGTAGAAACGCTTCTAGCAGTATTAACAGATACACTCCTAAAAGGAATTGACAATCACAAACAGGCGTTCATTCTCCTTTTCATTGACATATCAGCAGCTTTTGATAGCGTGCATCACTCAATATTGCTCAACAACCTAAGACAGTTAGGCATAAACTCCACCGTACATAAATGGTTCACTTCATACTTACATAACAGAACACAAAATGTAAGAGCAGGTAATCAAACATCCAACACATACAAACAAGAAATAGGTTTACCACAAGGTTCAGCACTGTCAGCCCTACTCTTCAATATCTATATAAAACCGGTCTGCAATATCTTTAAAAACTTTGGAGTACAATATCACCTTTATGCGGATGATATCATGATGTACATACCTTTTACGATTCCTAACCTACCGATTCAACTTCTATCAGACTGCTACAATGAAATTACATACTGGCTAAAAACCCAAAACCTCCATATAAACCATGCTAAAACTGAAGTCCTAATCGTAACAAAAAACCAAACATTCACTCCTCCAACCCACATAACACTACAAAACCAAGAAATTAAAATAAAAAATGAAATAAGATATCTAGGTGTCATTTTAGATACACACCTTACTATGGAAACGCACATTAGAAATACATTAAAGAAAATCTACTTCAAACTTAAAATCCTCAAGCAATTACGCCCCCTTGTATTTATACAAGATTTTATCAATATAATACAGGCTACCATAACTCCACACTTCGACTTCGCCAACTTAATACTTATAGGCATTTCAAAACAAAACATCAAAAGGATCCAACTTGCGCAAAATGCCACAGCTAGAATTATATTAAAGATAAATTCACTCCAACACATTACACCGATACTAGCATCCCTTCACTGGTTACCAATACAAAGCAGGATAACATACAAAACAATAATAACTACATTCAAAGCCCTAAATGACATGGCCCCGAAGACACTCTGTAACCTAATAAGCAAAGAACCACCTAAGCCCACTCATAGAAAAGGACAATCAAATAAACTCAAGATGCCAAAAGAATATATACGAACTCACAAATTAACAAATAATAGAGCCTTTTCACACATAGCCCCAACAGTCTGGAACTCTTTACCAGAGGACTTACGATCACTAACAGAGATAATAGAATTCAGAAAAAAATTGAAAACCTATCTATTCACTAAACACTATAATACCATAGAAAACCCTCCACTCAACTTAGATAAAGGCTAAACATGAACCTGCCCAAAATCAATATTATACTCCCTACTACAATCAATATGTACAAACTTAAATGAATAGTCATTCCATTCCTATGCATTGATACCCCACTTGTATATAGTTACAACTGTTTTAGGGACAATACTTCTGTTTAAATTGTAACACAAACTGTGTTAGTTGATTTACTGAATTATTCTGCTTAGTCTTTTAAACCCTTTGTTGTACAAGTTAAGATGTTCTATGTAAAAAGTTATAATTGTTCTATGTAAAACAAGCTCTGCATTGTTTTAATCAAATTTATTTGATTAAATTTATTTGATTAATTTGATTAATTTATTTGATTATCTAAGTTGACTATTCACAAGGAAATATACAATAACCATCTCATAAAATATAAAGAAGCAATAGATAGTACAAAGAAAAACTACTACGCAGCAACCTTATCAAAATCATTTAACAGACCTCGAGAGCTATTTTCTATTGTCAGAAACCTTACCAATAACGCTCAAACTTCTAGCAATGAAATCACTGACATCTCAGTACAAACACTAGCCAATCACTACCAAAACAAATCAAAAAAACCTCAAATGTCATTAGATACAATTAACACCTCTCAGCAGCCTATTGACGAATGGTCAGACTTTTACCCCATTTCAAGTACGTCATTAAAAACTATCATATCTGGTCTCAATACCACAACTTCATATTTAGACCCATGCCCAGTGTCATGGATAAAAAACACACTGCCAACTCTACTATCATTCATTCTCCCAATAGTCAACCTCTCATTAACCCAAGGTTACCTCCCACAATCACTCAAACACGCACAAATACGCCCAATACTAAAAAATAGCAAATTAGATAAAACATCCCCAGTATCATACAGGCCCATCTCTAGCATACCATTTTTGGCCAAAATAATAGAAAAAGTAGTGCAATTACAGACACAGGAATACATAGACACATCTTACCCACTTGACGAGCAACAATATGGATTTCGGCCCCGCCACGGAGTAGAAACACTACTTACTGTATTAACTGATACTCTCCTAAGAGGAATCGACAATCATAAACAAGCATTCATCCTCCTCTTCATTGACATATCAGCGGCCTTTGATAGTGTACATCACTCAATAATGCTCAGCAACTTAAAACAGATAGGAATAAACTCAACAGTACATAAATGGTTCACCTCCTATTTAAACAACAGAACACAAAATGTACGAATAGGTAATCAAACTTCAACTACATATAATCAAGAAATAGGTCTACCACAAGGATCTGCACTATCAGCCCTACTTTTTAACATTTACATAAAACCGGTCTGCAATATCTTTAAAAAATTTGGAGTACAATATCACCTCTATGCAGACGATATTATGATGTACATTCCATTTACTATCCCCAACCTACCGTTACAACTCCTCTCAGACTGTTATAACGAAATCACAATTTGGCTAAAAACTCAAAACCTCCACATAAACCATGCTAAAACCGAAGTCCTAATAGTAACAAAAAATCAATCATTTATCCCCCCAACCCATATAACACTACAAGATCAAGAAATTAAAATAAAAAATGAAATAAGATATCTAGGTGTTATAATAGATACACACCTCACAATGGAAACCCACATTAGAAACACCATAAAGAAAATCTATTTTAAACTTAAAATTCTCAAACAACTACGCCCGCTAGTATTTGTACAAGATTTCATTAATATAACACAAGCTATCATAACCCCTCATTTTGATTTTGCCAACCTAATACTTATGGGCATTTCAAAACAGAACATTAAAAGAATTCAACTAGCCCAAAATGCAACGGCAAGGATTATATTAAAAATAAACTCACTCCAACACATAACACCAATACTAGCATCCCTTCATTGGTTACCAATACAGAGTAGGATAACATACAAAACAATAATTACCTCATTCAAAGCATTAAACGACATGGCCCCGACTACACTATGTAATTTAATATGCAAAGAAACACCTAAGCCTACCCACAGAAAAGAACAATTAAATAAACTAAAGATTCCGAAGGACTTCATAAAAGCACATAAATTAACCAATAATAGAGCTTTCTCTCACATAGCCCCTACTATCTGGAATTCCCTACCAGAGGATCTACGATCTCTAACAGAGATCATGGAATTCCGCAAAAAATTAAAAACGTATCTATTCACCAAACACTACAACACCATGGAAAACCTTGCACTCAACTTAGATAAAGGCTAAACAAGTAACTGACAACATAAAGCACAAACCTTCCACATAAATAGACCACACATAGCACAAACGAAAAGACTATCCAATCTCTTATGCCCTAATACCTCCCTCATGTATATAGTTGTATCTGTTATGTACTATATTATGTACGTAGACACCACATTCTGTTAGTTAATTGTTTTAACACAGTTCCAGTTTAAAATCACTGTTTAATTTTCCTAGATTTAAGTTTGTTTAATTTATGATACTTTAAGACGTTCTATGTATATTTAAGATGTTCTATGTAAAACAAACTTCGATTTGTTAATTGTTGTTATTTGTACACCGCAACTGATCTCTGGAAGATGCGGTATAAAAATGAGTGTTAAATAAATAAATAAATTGTTAATTGTTGTTAATTGTACACCGCAACTGATCGCTGGAAGATGCGGTATATAAATAAGTGTTAAATAAAAAATAAATAAATAAAATGTGGATAAGTGCAAAGTTATCACTTAATAAAGAACATCCCAAACTATGGTTACACTATGCAAGGTTCCACATTAGGAATCACCACCCAAGAAAAGGATCTGGGCATCATCATAGATAATATGTTAAAACCCTTTGCCCAGTGTGCAGCAGTGGGCAAGAAAGCAAATAGAAGACCAATCCTAAAGAACAATACAACCGATGCAAGCTCCCCATCCTCTTACTGACCAATATCCAGCATACCGCTCCTCTCCAAATTAATTGAAAAATCAGCCCTACGCCAGCTACAAGACCATGTTGATTCAACCTTCCCACTCAACCCTCAGCAGCATGGATTCCAAGAGTTCCACAGGGTGGAAACCTTAATAACATCTCTGCTGAACACAATTCTCAAAGGGAATGAAAACTTCAAACAAGGTCCATACTCATATTCATTGACATAGCATCCACATTCAATTCAATAATACACTCCATACTCCTGGACAGGCTGATGGAAATAGGAATAAGCGGCACTCCACTGTCATGGTTTTGCTCCTATCTTTCTGACAGAATGACACAGGTCAAGATAAAAAATATCTTATCAAGACCTTTCCCGCTAAATCGAGGACTTCCTCAAGGCTCAGCACTTTCCGTCCTCCTTTTCAACATTTATATTCAGCTAGTCTGCAAAATTATACAGAAGCATAACATACACTACCACTTTTACACAGATGACCTGATGATTTATCCACCCTCGACACCACCAATCCTGACTATTCCAACATCTCCTCCTGCATGATGGAAGTCTCAGATTGGCTGATTCAACACAACCTAGCAATCAACTACAACAAATCTGAAGCTCTCATAATCTCAAAAGACATCTCATTTCACCCCCTCAAAACCTACTAATAGGATCCCAAGCGATTCCAGTGAAAAGTGAAGTAAAATACTTAGGAATACTCCTGGACCAGAGGCTCAATTTCCGATCCCACATCAAGAAATCAACTGCAAAAGCCTACTATAAAATGAAAATCCTGAAAAACCTATGACCCATACTCGACCTGAACCACTTCTGCTCCATCTGCCAGGCAATAATCACACCTCAGATTACTGCAATCTAATTCTACAGGTTCTACCCAAATGTGCTACTCAGGCACTTCAACTAGCTCAAAATTCAGCTGCATGATTAATCACCAGAACCAAAAGACAAGACCACATCACCCCCACCTTAAAATCCCTCCACTGGCTACCTGTCTGACCACAGATAAAGTATAAAGCTGTAATGATAATTTTTAAGACACTGCACAACTAGTCCCCCGAATTCCTAAAAGAGTCAGTCCAAAGAGTTCCAGACACTCGCTTAAGAAGGAGGCAACATCAGAACACACTCTCAACAGCTAACTTCAAAAGGCTACTAACACCCCACAATCAGCTCTCACAGAGTGTTTGAATATTATACCCCATCTCAATGGAGCTCACTCCTGCACTACCTGAGAAGAATTACAGATATCACTGAATTCAGGAAACACCTCAAAAGCCACCTTTCTCAGATCATTTCAACACCACAGAAAGCTCATAACCACCACAACAACATTCCCAACCAGCAGCCCCCATCCACAACAAGCTTCCTATTTAAGCAGGTCACAGTCAATCAAAACACTGTAAGACCACCATTGATACTCACAGGGAATATTACTTGCTCAATGTATTTAATTTGAATTGTTAATTGTACAATGTAAATAGCCACCAAATTGTTAAATGTTCAATGTAAATAGTTACTACTGTATCGTTGCCTCGGAAGAAAGGCCTGGCAATCTACTTCCGGTGACACTGCCAAGAAAACCCAGGAGCTTCTGGGTCGCCAGGAGTCAGGACTGACTCGACGGCACACATTGCATTGCATTGTATCGTTCTATGTAAACCTTGTTATGTTTCAATGTAAACTGCTTTGATGAAACCGAAAAGCGGTATATAAAAGATATTAAATAAATAAATAAACTTATATATGCATGTAAATTCACATTCTGTCCATGTCTTCCCAAACTCTGTCCTTGTGCATGCCCAGAGTGAAAGTATGCACCATGTGGCAAGGAGGCCTATCCAGAGTCTGGGGGAGGACCAAGAGACAGGGAATTCACCCTAGTAAAGGGCCCCCTTTCACCGAGGCAGGGTAGGAAAGCCACAAACACCTCCAGGAATCAGAAAACTTCCACATGGCCCACATTTCATGCTCCCCCTAGTGGAATGAAGGGGAGAGGATACAAAGCCCAGAACCCCTTAGGCAGTGAATGCTCCAAGAACTCAGGTGCCCGAAGTCAGGCTAATTGCCATCACCTGTGTAGGGAGGGGTTGAAGCTAGAGCCCTGGAAGTATAAACCTAGGCCAGAGTATGAGAGAGAGGGAGGAGAGGCAGGAAGCCAGACTGCCACGAGCCGAGGCACAGCTGCAAGCAAGGGAAGCTTAACTGGTGCTGAGCTGAGCAGAGGAACTGAGCTTCCAAGAGAGGAGAGTGCTAAGTGGCATATAGCACGTCTGCAAGAGGGTTTGGAGCCAGGAACAGGAGAGACTCCAAGATCCCCCGAGAGGCTAGCTGAGCATTGTGAGCAGGATGGGGAGTCGGAGCCTATGCAGCTGGGAGAGCCTGAGGTGAAGCTGAATGAGGAGGACACTCCCATGGACTGTTCTTTGTGCCAAGCTTTAAACCTGAGGAGCAGGGAGAAAACAAGCCAGTCTTGAGAGAGAGTTTGCCAGGAAAAGAAACCCATAGTCCACAGGCTGGGTGGCCGTGAGTCCCTCATGTTGGTAAAGGGAAAGGTCACAGGGACTAAAGAGCTAGCCTGGAAACTGGGATAAGCTTGTTAATTTTCTGCTGCTGGAACAAGGACACTGGGGTAAGAAAGTAGCTAATTATAACGAAGCTTTCTTGTGCCCTGAGTTATATTTCTTGCTTGAAAGTTTTGAAGCTGAGAGAAGCTATACTATCATGGACAGTGAATGTGATGCTGTTTTGTGTTTTAGCCAGCAAGGCTAAAGAGGGAATTATCCTTGCTGTGAAAGGCTGTGTATCCTGCACTATGGAGAACCTTTAAACAGACATTTTTGGGTTTGTGTTTGTTTTTGGAGAGTGCTCTGCTTCACAGAGTCCCTGAGCAAATATCCTCTATGTGGTATGAATGAACCTTTGTGTGTATAAAATAAATTTCTGTCATTTGCCTTACCTTTGGAGCCCGACTACAGCTTTCTGTTTGTTGCACACATACAGCCAGCAGAAAGTTCCTCTGAAAACCACGCCTCTCTAAGCTAGAGACGAGTGGTGGCGGCGTGACAACCATCGGTCCAACATATGCACTTTCAGAAAAATAACTGACTACATTACACACATAGACCACTAAAATGTCATGATTTACATACATAATCATGCACAGAAATGTAGGCACACTTTTACCTCCATTAGTGCCACCAAAAATTAATGAATAAAACTAATGCTAAACGTTAAGTGCTTTCAATTAGTCTTAAAGCTCCTTTCCCTAACCTCCTCATACATCCTCCAGTTGTACCACTACCACTCACAAGCATGGCCATTGCATTGGCATTGTCTTCTACTCCAACTGCTCACCCTCCAACTTCTCCACCTCAGTTTTGCCCTTGTCTGACTATCACCTGCTAACCTTCACCCTTATCTGCACCATCTTGTTCTCACCCGATTTCCACCAACATGTTTAGGAATCTTCACACTGTCGACCCTTCAGCTCTCTCCACTGCAGTCCTATCACCTCTTTCTTTCACTATGCCATCTGAGTCTTGATGGGACAGTATCCTCCTATAACACTATACTCTCCTCTTTTTTTATGTTCTTTATTTCAGATTTTATAATGACATACAAACAAAAGCAAAACCAACAATGACAACTCAAGAGAACAGTTACAGTAATGTAAACCAACCCCCCCCCCCCACCCTCCCTGGTTCTCTGGGAATTAGGTACCTGAGTCCCACACCGGTCAATAGGGTTACTGACAACTCGGCTAGACGGCCTTAGGGGCTAATCCAACCACTGTTACCTCTTCCCGCTAGGCGACTTGTGAACGGGCAACGTATTGATCCAATAGAGACCATCTTCTAAAATGTAACTCCACTTTATCAGGGTGATGAAGTTTACTATATATTTTCTCAAATTTAGAATGTTTGCACACCAGATTCCACCATCGCTCCAAACTCAGGTTCTGAAAATTTTTCCAGTTCGCCAGAATCATCTTGATAGCGATAGCCATCATGAAATTTAACAAAAAGCTTTCCTCACACCCTTTGCCTGGATACACCTCTAATGCTCTCAAAAGGACCATGCTCCTCGTTATCTCTACTGACAGATTCAAAATTTTTTGAATATGCCCCAAACTTGCTTCCAAAACCGCTGGACTAGAGGACAGTCAAAAAACATATGTAAAGAGGTGCCGGTCTCCTTCTGACAAGACCAACACATGCCCGAAGCTCCCTTGTCCCACTTGGCTAATTTTGCCGGAGTGATAAAAGCCCTGTGCAAAAAGAAATATAATGATTGTGTGATCGCAGCCGACCTTGAAGTTCTTGATATAGGACCTCATAATATTTTCCAGGCGCTATGGGGCACCTGACAAGAAAGGTCAGACTCCCAAACCCTAGTCAGTCCCAGCAGCCTATGGGAGGCGTAATCCCTAAATAAGGCATATAGCTTAGAGATGACTCCCTTCTGCCCAGTTATGTCCTTAATCCCTTTAATTAACGCACCCTCCGATACCAACTCTGTTAACTTTATGTTGGATGCTATGATGCAGTGCTTAAGTTGGACCCATTAAAAGTAGCTGGATTCTGGCAGAGAGAACTCCAGCTTTAACGAGGCAAAGTTTTTCCATCTGTTCACACCTACTAATTGCCCAAGTGTCCAGACCCCGCAATCTTGCCATTTTTTCCATGCAAACATTTGTCCTCTGTTTCTAAACTGTGGATTCCACCATAACGGGATCTGTCTAGAGGGCAGATTGTCCTTAGCTACCGAGCGTGCGAGAGTTAAATAAGTGTCCTGTGTAGCCCTGATAACACTCCCAACATTTGTCCAGTCCGGGTGCTTAGAACCTAGCATGTGAGCCAGGGGATATGGGGCAGCTGCACGGGCCTCAATCTCTAACCATGTGGGTCACTGGTCAAGACCTTCTGGGTCTAACCATAACGCTCCTTGTTTTAGTAAAAGGGCCTGATGGTACCAATAAAAGTCAGGAAAATGGACCTCCACCCTTATCTTTAGAGGCTTTAAGTTTTTTGCTAGCAATCCGCGGCTGAGAGCCATTCCATAAAAAGTTTATGAGACTTTTCTCCAGCTTAGCATATGATACAGTCGGGAGCGTAAAAGGGAGCATACCTAACACATAATTAATTTTTGGGGCTAAAGACATTTTAATGATCTCTAACCTACCCCACCAAGAGAAATGGAGGGAGAACCAGGCTAAAGTCTTTTGCCAAATCAGCTGCAGCAGCTCATCTATGTTCGTTTGAACCATGGAATCTACAGAGGGGCTATACCAAGCTCCCAGGTACTTGATGCTATCAGCTTCCCACCTAAAGTGGAATGAAGCCATCTCTGCTGAGTTGGAGCAGCTGTTGAGTGGAAATGCAACTGATTTAGACCAGTTAATCTTGTACCCAGAGACTTTGGAATAGGAATCTATCAGGGCTAACATCTGAGGAATTTCAGAAGGCTGTGTAAAAAGAAGTAGATCGTCTGCGTATGCTGACAATTTTACATGCAAATCCCCTACATTAACACCTCTTATGTCATTGTGTTGCCTGACGGCAATGGCCAGAGGTTCCAATGCCAAATTAAAAAGCAGGGGGGAAAGGGGGCAGCCCTGTCTGGTGCCTCTGTGCAAAGAGAAGGAGCACGACAAAGTGCCGTTGGCATAGATACAGGCAGACCCTCTCGAATACTGCACCCTAACCTTATTTATGAAATCTTCACCTAACCCGAACCATTACAATATAAAGAACAGAAAAGGCAATTCTAATCTATCAAGCGCCTTCTCTGTGTCGAGGGAGAGGGCAACATAAGGACTAAGGTCCACTGAGGCCCTTTCTAGTAGATTACAGAGCAGACGGGCGTTGTCTGAGGTAGACCTCCCTGGTACAAATTCACATTGGTCAGGATGCACCAACTCCCCAATAACCAATGCCAGTCTCTTCGCTAAGATGCTCGCGTATATCTTATAATCTGCATTCAGAAGAGAAATGGGTCTATAGTTTGCAACATAATTGGGATCCTTGCCCGGCTTTTCCAGGACACTAATTGTGGCTTCTGAAAAATTTCCCGTCCGACCCTGACCTTTCCCTAGCTCTTCATAATACAGTAACAGGTAGGGAATCAGCTCCTCACTAAAAACTTTATAAAGTTCGGATGGGATTCCATCCGGACCTGCTGCTTTCCCCGAGGGCATAGAGTTAATTACCATGCGAAGCTCTTCACCTGAAAAGGGTTTACCTAAACTCTGGGCTTGGTACGCCTCTAACTTGGGGCGGTTCAGATTATTTACAAAGCTTGTGAATGCGCCTGATTCTGCCTTCAGTTCTGAGGTATATAACTTGCCATAAAATTTGGAAAATTCACTCACAATTTGATCATTCTTAGTTAGTCTCATTTGGTTATTATCTAAAATGGAGGCTATTCTTGACCTATCTTGCTTCCCTTTCACTGCGTTTGCCAGAGGTTTACCTGCTTTATTCTGCTCAACATGGAACCTAGCAGATTGTCTCAGCACTGAATGCTCAACTTCGGAACTAAGGATTTCGTTATATCGAAATCTTAGCCTTTGCAGCCTCAACAGAATTCCTGGCTCGGGTTGCTTGAACCACAGACGTTCGCCAGCTCTGATTTGATTATCTAAGGCTAATAACTGGGCCTTCCGCCTTTTGGACTCTTTGATCTTAAAATTGGTAATCGTTGCCCGCAGCGAGGCATTAAAAGCCTCCCACCAGGCCCAGCTTGCTGAGTCACCCAATTTGTTCTCACAAAAATAGGAAGTGATGGTGGACCTCACCTCCTCCTGGAATGAGGGCTCCGCTAGCCACGCTCTGTTGAAAGACCATGCCGGACAAAGCCGCTCAGTATCTGAAACCTCTACATTTATCGTGACAGCTGCGTGATCCGAGACAGTCATGCTTAAAATCTTCGTGTCGCAGCTGTCCGAGACTAAGGACTTAGATACTAGAAAAAAATCTATGCGGGATGAAGAATTGTGTGTAGGGGAAAAAAAGGTGTAATCTTTATCACCCGGGTGGAGCAATCTCCAAATATCCACTAATCCACAGGAATCCATGAGAGCCATGAGCGCTATGCTCGCTCGGAGGGGTCGTTCAAATCTCCCAGGGTTCCGGTCCAACAGGGACTCTCTGACTAGGTTGAAGTCACCACCCATGATTGTTAGGACCCCGCTATCCCTCTGAATGATGCTATTTATGTTACGGAAAAAATTGGGGTCGTCTTTATTGGGCCCATATATATTTATAATTGAAAGATGCACATTACCAAACATTATTAGAGATTTGGCCCACCTCCCGGACTCGTCATTACTGGTATTTACAATCTTAAATCCCAACGAGGTGCTGACCAAGGTGGCCACCCCATTTTTCTTATAATCTGCCAGGGAGGAACCAACTAATCTATAGTGCTTATCTTCCAATTAATTAGTCTCCTTCAAAGAGAGGTGAGTCTCTTGCAACAGGATAATGTCTGCATGTTGACATTTGCAATATGCTATAATCTTCTTTCTTTTTATCGGAGACTTAATCCTTTTACATTCAGGGATAGTAACCTTAACCCTTTAGCCATCCCATCGGCAATAATTAACTATAAATGTGACCAGTAATAGGCAGTACAAAAACACAGAACTTCTATATGACCCCAGAGAACCATCCCCCAAAACCCACAACAACAGAGAAAAAATTGGGTAAGACAGCAAAAGCACTATTACAGCATAGCGCAGCCCGGGCCCCTTTATAGACAACTTCCATTATCTCCCACCGCCCAACAACAAATATAAAGACCACAGGAAAACCACAGGCCCATCGACCGTACGATTAGCAGGACTAATCTCTGGAACAGTAGGGAGTCTGCTACTGAAAACACCACGCTCCCCAACAGGTCAGCTCTGCTCTGACAGCAGAGTCTGCACCAGGTCCAACTTATCCTTGTTGCATCAGCAGTGCCTCTTGATCCTCGATGTACTGTGTCAACGCAGCCGGATCCTCAAACGTTTTGGTTGCATTATTCAAAGTTACTTTGAATCGCGCAGGGCTGAACAGGCCATACCTTGCCTGGAGGCGTTGGAGCCTAGGGTGCAGAGCTAAAAACTGCCTCCTCTTCTCCACGCTGCATTTGTAAAAATCTGCATAGAAGGCAATTATCTGCCCTTCATACTGAAGGGGCTGACACATTTTTGCCGCCTCAAATATTTGGATGACCTGTTGATGTTGCAATACACACATGATCAATGGACGTGGTCTCTTGTTTTGCAAGTTGATAGTGGCCGGGATACGGTGCGCCCTTTCAGTCTCCAACGGGCGAGTGAAATCAATTTTTAAAAGCTTCGGTAGGAGGTTTTCCAGAAAACAGATAGGATCGTCCCCTTCCGCACCTTCTCCAAGCCCCATGATTCGTATGTTGTTACGCCGTGCTCTATTTCCCATATCCTCTAAATTCCGCTCAAGCCAGTCCAGTTTCCGCGCAGCACTAGAAAAACGCTTGATCTGATCCTCGTGCGCAGATGCAATTGTTTCCCCTTTATCCACTCTGGCTGACAAAGCCTGTATTTGGGAGTGGTCTGAATTCCAAGATGTCGACAGGGATCTGTTGAGCTGGGATGCCTAAGAGAAAGGGCAAGCACTGGGCTCTCCCCGCTGAGCCTTCTTCTGCAAAACCCTCTCCTTCTGTGAGTACCGGGCCGATGGACCGATATGTCCAGCTTACCAAGCATCAAATAGGGGAAATTAGAGGGGGCTTGGAGTTGCCGGTTCAGGATTCTTCGGCTTCTTCTGCCCCGGATGTGACTCTCTCCCCCGGTGGTCGGTGTCCGCCTTCACCTCCGAGGCTGCCGGGTCCCTCTCCAATGAGTGCGGCCGTTTCCCCCTTAGTTCCTGGAGTTGGTGGAACGGTGAGTGAGCGCGGCTCTGGTGTAGTGGACTCCGGAGAGCAGCTGGTTACATCTGCAGCAGTGAATCTCTCGGCAGTTGTTCAAAGTTTGGAAGGCGCTGCTGCTGGATCAGGAGTTTGTGAGTCTGTTGAATAAAGCAGCCCTCGGACTTCAGTATCAGACCCAGAAACGCCACGGATGTTTGTCTTGATGCGTCCTTCAGTTGTATCTCTGGATAGCATTTGGGAGGCCATTTCCGGACTAGCTACTATGGTGAGCCAACAATTGATTTTGGCCGGGACTCGGGTCTCTAATTTAGAAGTTTTATCTTCTAATCTTTCTGCTGAGGTTACTGAGCTTAAAACACAAGTTACTACGAATACTCAGACTGTTTCACAAATTTCAGACGTAGCTGACTCCTTAATTAAGGATAATATGGCGATGAGGCTGAAGTTGGAAGTATTGGAGAATGCTGCTGGATCCTCAAATATTTGTCTTCTTAATTTTCCTATGGTGCCTTTGGCTTCTCCGACTGACCTTTTTAAAAGGTATCTACAAGAATCTTTGAAGGTTACACCAGATTTAATTCCTCCTATCACCAAAGCGTATTTTCTACCTTCTGGTCGGAAAACCGGGGAGAAAGCGGTTGGTCTTCCAGAGATAGAAACATAGAAACATAGAAATATGATGACAGAAAAAGACCACATGGCCTATCTAGTCTGTCCTTCCATAACAACAACTACAACAGTCCACTTTTTACCTTTAGAGATCCTCTGTGTTGGTCCCATATAGAAACATAGAAATATGACGACAGAAAAAGACCACATGGCCTATCTAGTCTGTCCTTCCATAACAACAACTACAACAGTCCACTTTTTACCTTTAGAGATCCTCTGTGTTGGTCCCATATAGAAACATAGAAATATGACGACAGAAAAAGACCACATGGCCTTATTAGACGTATCAGCGCTCCTTCAGAAGCCTAAGGACGAAGAACTTGTAATTTCTACACTGATTGTTTCCTTGGCATTACCATCTGACAGAGACTGGCTTCTCAGGCTTTATTTTAAATTTCGTAATAGTTTGTTTTTGGGTAAAAAAATAGGAATGTTCCCGGATGTCTCCAGAGAAACGCAGCGTAGGCGCAAATCTTTTTTAATTTTGCATCCTGGGGTTACTCATATGGGCGCTACATTTGTCCTTCGTTATCCCTGTAAATGTGTTGTTGTTTTTCAGTCACATAAGTATGTCTTTTTTCAGCCCGAGGACTTGTCTTCTTTCATCAGTGCTCGCATTGTAACTTCTTCTCCTCTTTAGCAGTACCCCACCATTAATGATTCTGCTTGGTTCCCTGTGTACCTTCTGGTATTTCTTTAAAACTTTACTTTAATTTCTTTTACGGGGGATGTTCCTGGCCTCTGTAATAGTTTTCGACTTCTCTCCCACATTTTGGGGACTACTAATAGCATTGTTTAATTTTCTTGATGTTATGTACTTATTAATTTTTCTTTACAATATCTATTACTGTACAAGTGTTATGCTTGATTCATTGTTAAAATGCATAAATATAAAATAAAAATAAAATTAAAAAAAAGCTTCGGTAGGAGGTTTTCCAGAAAACGGATAGGATCGCCCCCTTCCGCACCTTCTCCAAGCCCTACGATTCGTATGTTGTTACGCCGGGCTCTATTTCCCATATCCTCTAAATTCCGCTCAAGCCAGTCCAGTTTCCACGTGGCACTAGAAAAGCGCTTGATCTGATCCTCGTGCGTAGATGCAATTGTTTCCCCTTTATCCACTCTGGCTGACAAAGCCTGTATTTGCGTTCTCAAGTCTTTCATGTCAGACTGCAATTCGGCTAGCGATTCACCATTTGAATCCACATGGCTCCGAATCGCTCTCACCTCCTTTAAGAGTTCCTGCATGCCCTCTGTTGAATCCTGCTGGGGCGCCATTTTGTGCGGCGAGAGCGGGTCAGTCTTAGATTTTTTGGAGCCGGACGCCGCCGAAGTCGCGAAGTCCAAGCGCGTTTGTTTACCCTCTGACATACTCCAACTCTGCCGCAGCAATTTCGCCAACCAGGGAAATAATAGGCCTGATGGCGGTACGGATTTAATGACTGGGGACCGGGAGAGCAACTCTTACACCGCCATGCTGACTTCTTGCTGGCTCCGCCTCCCCTACTCTCCTCTTTTCTGGATGCACCTGCTTCTCCTATTCCATGCCCTGTGAGGCGTACTGTACGTCAACCCTGGCTGTTCTTGACAACCTGCTACCTACCTTCCTATGACCACTCAGCTCACAGCCTTTGGTTTAAATCACTTACCCTTGCTGACTATCTACATTTCAGATTCATGCTAACCTCTTTCCAGTCAGCCATAGCACTCGCCAAGCAAGAGTACTATGTCCATTTAACTAACTCGCTTGCCTCTGACACTCGCTGTCTCTTTGCCACGCTCAACTCTCTCCTCAAGGTTCCTCCTCCCCCAATCCCTCCTTCACTGTCTGCTCAGACCTTGGTTGACTACTTCCATGACATAGTCCAGAAGATTAGCCTTGAATTCTCTGCAGGGTCATCTCTACCTCATCTTCCCCCTCTTCAATCCCAAATTCTTCCCATACCTTCGGTCATCCTTTTTTCCTTTTCTAAAATCACTGAGGAGGAAACTGCAAATCTTCTCTCCTCCTCCCAACTGACTACCTACTCCTCTGATCCTATCTCCACCCATTTACTAAGCTTTGTCTCTTCCACCATCATCCTTTCCATCTGTCATTTCCTTAACCTATTGCTTTCCACTGCAACTTCAAACATGCTGTAGTTACACCTCTTCTCAAAAAACATTTACTAGATCCTACCTGTCCTTCCAGTTATTGATATATCTCTCCTCCCCTTTTCTTCAAAACTACTTGAACAAGAAGTTCACCGCCACAGTCTTTCCTTTTTTCTTCACTGCAATCTGGTTTTTATCCCCACTGCAATCTGGCTTTTGTTCTCTACATTCCACAGAAATGGCTTTTGCCAAAGTCTCCAGTAACTTGTTCCTCACCAAATCCAAAGGCCTCTACTCAATTCTTATCCTTCTTGACCTATCTGCTGCCTTTGATACTGTTGATCATCACCTTCTCCTCGATATTCTGTCCTCACTTGGATTTAGAGGCTCTGTTCTGTCCTGGTTTTCTTCTTATCTCTCCCACTTCACTTTTAGTGTCTATTCTGGTGGTTCCTCCTCTACCACTATCCCGCTTTCAGTTAGCGTACCTCAGGGCTCTGTCTTGGGACCTCTTCTTTTCTCTCTCTACACTCAGTTCCTTGGTGCATTTATATCCTCCCATTGTTTTCGTACCATCTTTATGCTATTGATTCTCAGGTCTACCTTTCTGTGCCTGAAGTCTCTCTAGGAATCCATGCCCGGATCTCTTCCTGCTTATCCGATATTGTTGCCTGGATGTCTCACCACCGTCTGAAACAGAACATGGCCAAAGCTGAGTTCCTCATCTTTCCCCCTAAACCTACCTCTCCCCTTCTTCCCTTCTCTATTTTTGTGGCTAATACTGCACTCCTCCCTGTTTCCTCAGTTCGCAACCTTGGGGTCATTTTTGACTCTACTCTCTTTCTCTGCCCACATCCAACAAATAGATAAAACCTGTCATTTCTTTCTTGATAACTTTAGTAAAATTTGTCCCTTCCTTTCTACACACAGCACTAAGATACATCCACTCTTTAGTCACCTCTATCTAGATTATTGTGACCTCCTTGCTGGTCTCCCTCAAAATTATCTCTCTCCCCTTCAATCTTTTCAAAACTCAGCTGTGCGGCTAATCTTCTGCCAGCCTCAATATGCTCATATAACACCTCTTCTCAAGTTGCTTCACTCGTTCTCTATTCATTTCCTTATCCATTTCAAACTTCTCCTACTGAAATATAAGTGCACAAATTCTGCTGCTCCTCACTAGCTTTCCTCTCTTATCTCTCCATACAGCCCTCCTCAGGAACTCAGCTCTTCTGGCAGATCCTTCTTTATGTGCCCTTTTCTTCTACTGACAACTCCCGACTTCTTTCCTTCCACCTAGCTGCTCCTTATGTCTGGAACAAACTACCTGAGTCTGTGTATCAGGCTTCATCTCTGGCACTTTTCAAATCCAGCCTGAAAACTATCCTCTTTGAGGCCCCTTTTGGATCCTGATCAGCTTAGTCTCCTATCTGTTTCCTTACCATTTCCCTAAATACCAATCTCACTACCATACTCAAATCTGCCTGCACTTCTCCAATAAAGAAACCTCACATTATTCTTGGAAACTTCAATTTAGCAACCTTCACTACTCAACAATCCTCTGACTTTCTTGATTTCATGGAAGACATGGGCTTCCATCAAATAGTAAAACAGCCTACCTATACAAAAGGTAATATACTAGACCTGATTTTTGTCCCTAGATCACTAGTACTACACCCTAAATTCAGTTACCCATCTGCTACGCAGGTCCCGTGGTCAGACCATTTCATCTTAAGAACCAACTCCCAATAGGCATCTTCCCAAAAGCACCTTTAGAAAGTTTGACAAAGCCACTCTTTAGAAAGTTTGACAAAGATGCCTTCCTTGTGGAGGTTACCCCTAAACTCGCTATCTCCATGCAGAATCTTGAAGACACTGTAAAAAACTGGGATACAATAATCAACAAAGCTGCAAGACCAAACTATTCCAGTAAAAATGCTTTCAAAAAAACCTTCGGAACAATGGTACACCCAAGACTTACATAACATTAAAAAAAACACTCAGAAAGCTCGAAAGGAAATGGAGGTCTTCCAAAACTCCTGAAAACAGGAAAATATTAAACACCTATAAGGAAGCAATTCACAGGGCAAAGAGAGAATATCACTCTTCCGTACTAAATAAGGCCATCAACCGCCCTAGGGAACTTTTTGAAATAGTAAAATCCCTAACTAATACACATACAAACCAATCAAATAGCACCTCTATCAACCCACAGGCCATAGCAGACCACCTAGCTTCTAAGTTAACATAGTAACATAGTAAATGATGGCAGATAAAGACCAGTATGGTCCATCTAGTCTGCCCAGTAAGATGGGAAAGAGTAGGTGCACCTGCCGCTCTGTGCAGGCCACCCCTCCCCATGTCTTTGTTTAGGGGTGAACCCACAGCTCCGTGTAGGACACCTCTGTTTGTTGAGAATTTAGATAGTACGTTTATTTAGATTTTACCCTGTTGCTGTAAAGAGATCCACTGTGTCTGTCCCATGCCATTTTGAATTCTGTCATTGTATTTGCCCCCACCACTTCCATCGGGAGGGCATTCCAAGCATCCACCACCCTTTCAGTGAGAAAGTATTTCCTGACATTGCCTTTCAATTTACCCCCTTGCAGCTTCATGTTATGCCCTCTAGTTTTACAGCTTCCCTGTCTTTGGAAGAGGTTTGTTAGTTAATTCTTTCTCTCCCCCCCCCCCCATGTCATCTGTAATTACTCCCAAATCCACCCTCATAAATCGTCTGTATTCCACCCCATAAAAGAAAAATAACTTCTAGAAACAATAACCAAGATCAACACTACAACATCCCACCTTTAACCATGCCCACTCTCCTGGATAAAAGCAACCAAAACTGAACTAGCACCTGTAATACTCAGCATCGTCAATCACTCCCTTTCTCAAGGAGTTATGCCAGACTCCCTGAAACTGTCCATCATTTGTCCCTTACTTAAAAGCATATCCCTCAACAAAGATTATCCTACCTCATACCGCCCAATAGCCAGCATTCCGTTCTTAGCAAAAGTAATTGAAAAGTAGTTCAAATACAATTACAAGACTTCATTGATCTCAACGCTCCACTTGATACCCACCAATACGGTTTCCACCCCTATCATGGCGTTGAAACCCTCATCTTAGTTTTATTTGATATGCTTATCTCTGAGCTAGACAACCCAAACCAAGCCTTCATAATGATCTTCTTGGATATTTCCTCGGCATTTGACATTGTTAATCACACCATCCTTCTGGCTAGACTAGCAAGCTTCGGCATCTTTGGAACAGCCTTAAATTGGTTCAAATCTTAGATATCTAATCGCCGCCAATTTGTAAACATCAATCAAGAGTCATCTACGGCTTTCCTCCAAGAATAAGGTATTCCCTAAGACTCAGCCCTTTCAGCTCTACTATTCAATCTATACATCCAGCCCATTTGCAGAATCTTCAAAAAATACAATATCAAATTTCACATCTACGCCAATGACATAATGGTATATGCCCCTGTTGACATAAAAAATCCTCAATACAACAGCATTACTGATTGTATAACTGAAGCAGAATCATGGCTAAATGCAAACAACATGCTACAGAACCATTAGAAAAAGAAATCTTATTCACGACTAGAAACCAGAACTTCATGCCCCCCACTACCTTTAAACTCCATAATATCGAGCTGCCAGTAAAACAAGAGGTAAAGTATCTAGGTGTCATTATTGACAAGGCACTCACTATGACTGCCCAAGTCAAACAAACTACCAGGGCAGTTTTCTTCAAATTAAAAACCATCCAGCACCTCCGATCGATCCTGCACCTTATGACTTCAGAACGGTAGTCCAAGCTTTGATCACCACTCATTCCAACTTGCACAAAATGTAACTGCTAGAATTTCCAAAGCAAGCCTTACAGACCACATCACCCCAATCTTCTATAACCTCCATTGACTCCCCATTGCTTCAATACAAAATGTTAGTCACAACTTTTAAACTACACAACAATATCTCCCCATCCTACCTATCTACTCTGATCCATACACAAGCTGATCTCAGATTGAGAAGAAAATGTACAATGGACCTCCTAGCCATACCTCCCTCAGTAAGGACAAGCAAGAAGGCCACCAGCAACAGAGCCTTCAGGTACTCTGCCCCAACCCTCTGGAACTCCTTCCCTGACTCTATTAGATCAACTAAGGACCTACAGACATTTCGTAAACTACTAAAAACCCTACTTTTCACAGAATATTACAACTCAGCTATTCCCCATATCCCCCCACCCCCCTCCTGCATCTGTGACCCCCTCCCCCCCCCAACCTGGTACAAATACACCACTGTAAGCTGCTCTTCTGTCAATATACCATGTAAATAGTTCGATTTCAGCTTACACTATGCTTCTGCATAAGTGCCTAACTAGCATGTATATAGTTTATTGTACCATAGTTTAAAATGGTCCCTGTAACCACGTTTTTGGAATTCAGTTCTATGTAAACTGTCCCTGATCAGTGGAAGGGGCAGTATGTAAAAATAATTTAAATAAATAAATATCCTTGTCCTCCGCTATTGTGTTGTCTGTCTTGACTAGATTGTAAGCTCTGCTGAGCAGGGACCTTCTTTTACAAGTGTCTGTACAGCGCTGTATATGCCTTGTAGAGCTATACAAATGATAAGTAGTAGTAGTAAACTATATAGCCCATTAATTTCCTTGCACAATCTAAACATGCCATCAGGATGACTTATTTTTACTTAATTAAACGCATGCATGTTATGGATCCTGCACATACTTTTATCTGAGTAAGGGTTGGGCAATTTTCAGATAGACAATGTTCTGGATACATTTGAATTTACCTGGCTAAATAGCTTTTGAAAAGTAAACTAACCTCACACTGACTTAGCAGAGTGCAGGAGTAGCCTAAGAGAGCAGCTAACTAGGACCCAGGGAAACTATGGTTCATATCCCACTGCCACTCCTAGTGATCTTGGAGAAATCATTTAAAGCTCCATTAGGTACCAAGTTGGATTGCAAGTCTTCTAAGGATGGGAGATACTTATTGCAACTGAATGCAACCCACCTTGAACTATTACTAAAGGTCTGAGCAAAATTCAACATATTTTTTTCCTTCTTGATGAACTGAGGGAGACAGTGGTGTTCTTTGAGATTAATTTGCATAAAACAAGATAAACCCTGTCAATAAGGTAAACTGACAGGAAGACATTTTGGAAGCACGACACCAGACCCATCACTTGAAAAAAAGTAAAAGTGTGACAGAAGAATTTGATTTGATTCAGTTTGATTTGATTTTCTTACTGTTTCACCTTACACAGCCAGTATCAAACAAAAGAAAACAGAAGTGAACATACCTGTCCTATACATCTTCAAAGAACAAGTAGAAAGTAAAAAGACGAAGACTAATAGGAGAAAATATTTTTTTCACTCAATGCATAATCAAGCTCTCTAAAAGCTGTTAGTGTAGCTTGGTTTAAAAAATGTTTGGACAAATTCCAGGAGGAAATGTCCATAAACCATTATTAAAGAGGACCAAAAAATCCACTGCTTACCCTGGAATAAGCAACATGGAAACTGTGAATCTTTTTTGGGAATCTGACTGACTGGCCACTGTTGGAAGCAGGATATTGGGCTTGATTGACCATGGTCTGATCCAGTATGCTTAAATGGATCTACATGTTGGGATGTGATGATTATTTCGTAGTGCTGGGCACACTTGATCTTTAGTTTGACCAGTCAATCAAAAGGGAGAAGGAATCCTCCAAAAAAGCAAACCAGGATGGAAAGAGAAAAGCCTTGAGGTAACCCTTCAATTGGCAATTGAAGTGTTACCTCAGGATTTTTCCCTTGAACAGCTTTTATGTGCTGATCATCCATCCTGACCCCTGATATAGGCAAGTTTGCCAAAACCCAGCTGTGTTGGGTCTCCTAATAAACATATTGAGTTGATCATTTTCTTGTGGCCGTTCTCCATCTCATTTGTTTTTTGCTTTAGTTTGACCAAACATAACATGCCATATATTCTGTTGGCCAATGCATTACATCTTTTGAACTAGGGGGTTGATAGGAGGCAGCAGAGGTGAAGATCTAATGCACTACTGGTCATCCTTGACCTTTCCACTACATTTGACCTTAGCTTATTGATCTTTCATATGTAAAGACTGATGTAATGACCTGGACACGAAGGATAATGTAATCAAGTGAATCTCCTATTTTTATCAAAGAAGCCATGATCCATCTGTGTTATATAGGACTGTGCATTCGTTCAAAATGACAAGCGGTATTTCAATGACATTTCCAATATTGTTTCATATGACAGGGAAAACCTGAAATTGTGTTTTTCCCCACCGTGTTGTCAATAGCAGTTCATTTTTTTCTCATTTAATTTATTAACATTCATTTCCAACCCATCATTGGGTGGGTTACAAGAAAAAACAGATAATAATTCACATATAGTATAACAATTAAAACAAATAGTACACACTATTTATTTAACCAGTTTCGTATACCACCTTATCCTTCAATCAAAGTGGTTGACAAGACAACAAAGGCTTACATACAGAATTTTCCTATTTCTAGATGACATTACAGCAGAGATGTCACAGTCAACAACTGACATATTGAAATCATCTATAAGCAGCATTTCTCTGTCCATTTCTGTCTGTGAAGGATGGCTGTGTATTACACCAGTGTAAACAGATGTTCCATTCCCTCTTTACAGATTAAGCCACAATGGGCCTGACTATGCTCAAATAGAACACCCTACTATGGAAATATAAAACCCACTGTTGCACAATAGTGTGAAATGAACTGTTAGTAAAAGTAAGTAAACCATTAATGGGCTGATATTAAGTAGGGCTTATCTGGTTAGTAGCACCAGTGACTGTAATATTCAATAGCATAATCTGGACAGTGCCGCTCCACATCACCATAGACTACCTCGGCACTATCAGTTTGTGCCAGGGTGGTCCATGAGAGGAGTTGGGGTGGATAGGGAAATTATCTGAATAGCAGTGATTTTCAGTGCTGCTATCCAGAGAACAACCCATATAACTACCTACAAAAAAAGCTGTCCTAAGTGCAATTCATTTCCAGATAGGGGGCTGCATTTCAAATCACTGCTATCTGGATAGCACTTGGCACCAGCACAGAATCCACTAATTCAGCTCTGGTCACTCTCTGGATACCAGCACTGAATATCCATATTTTACTTAAACACTGACTATGGAGTTTAAATATTGCCCCATAAATACCTATATAAAAATGGTAAAATAAAAGTGCAGCATATGGAAAACTCTCTATACTACTAATCGTACTATGGGAAATACGATTCTGGATCTAGATGCTAAAATGAAAGAGGTTGAAATGGATTTAGTGGTAGTCATGGAGACATGGTTCACAGAGATACATGACTAGGATGTAACTCTACTGGATTATATTCAAGAAGAGCATGGTAGGTAGAAAGGGATGATGAGTGGCGTTATATACAAAAACTAATGCTAAAGGAAACAGAATTACAGAGTTTATAAGGTAAGTCAGAGACATTGAGCCTGATTCAGAGAGGTGGAATAAGCAGCACATCCCCTTTGACCTGGCAGGATGTACAGGGCCATGACCTGAATCGGCCCTGTATATCCTGCCGAGCTGGCCCGCTCCTACTCCGCCCAGATCGCTCCCTCTCCTGCCCCCCGTTGCCTCTCCCCCTCCTGCTGCTCAGGACATATGGGGAGAGCCAGAGGGGGAATCGGGCCTAGACAGCTTGTGGGGCACACATACCAGCCCCGGAACCCACATCCCAGAATCGGGCCCATTGTGGCTTAATCTGGAAAGAGGGAATGGAACATCTGTTTATAGTTGTATAATACACAGCCCTCCTTCACAGACAGAAATAGACAGAGAAGTGCTGCTTAAAGATTATTTCAATATGTCAGTTGTTGACTGTGACATCCCTGCTGTAGTGTCATCTAGAAATAGGAAAATTCTGGATTCTCTAGAGCAGTGGTTCCCAACCTAGTTCTCAGGTACCCCCAGGCCAGTCAGGATTTCAGGATATTCACAATGAATATGCATGAGATAGATCTGCATGCACTGCTTCCATTGTATGCAGATCTATCTCATGCATATCTATTGTGGATATTCTGAAAATCTGACTGGCCTGAGAGTACCTGAGGACTGTGTTGGGAATCACTGCTCTAGAGGAAGAACTATGCTGGCAACTGGTAATGGAACACATGTGGCAAGGGGCCATACTGGTCCTGGTGTTTATGAATGAGGAGAATGTTTCTGATGTTATAGTTGATGATCATCTGGCCTCCAGTGATCATCTGATGATGTAGTTCAGTATTAGGACATAGATGGAGATGGTTCATTCAAAAGTGAGGATCCCAGACTTCAGGAAAACTAATGGCCTCCTTTATAAAGCCTGTTAGCTGTTTAATGGGCATTTTAATGCGTGACTACAGGCAGTCTGGAACACTAATATGCAATAGTGTCTGCCTTCGCATGTTAAAACACAGTTTAATTGGTAAAAGCAGGATGTGATGGGGAATGGGTGGAGAATGGCAATGGAGAGTGCATTACCACTAGATCCAGGGCAAGTGCCGTGCGCTCAACGGTGACAAGGCTCTTAACGTGGGTTCACCTAATGACTAATCTATGGGAGCCATTAAGTGAACCCAATATAGTGAAGCACATGATAGGAAAACTCTTCACATGTTAGCTGCAGGGGACACATGGAAACCGCGACAGTTGCCTTGTATTTTTTTGCCATTAACGCACGTGAGATCAGTGTGATAATAGCAAATCCTTAGTGGGCATTAATAAAAGGGGCCCTGCTTAAGGGGAGGCAAGATGGCGTCAGAGCTTCTCCGCTGCTGAGAGTTGCTGCATTTGCTGCCGCGTTAGCTGGACGGCCGGGTGTTGTTCCAAAACCTATCATTGGAGATGGGTCGCCGGAAGAGAAAGCAGGCTGCCCTACCCTCGGGACAGCCTAGTTCTGAAACTACGGGCCAGAAAACTTTGGCGGCATGTGGTTTTACCAGCGCGGGGAGTAGAGCGGCATCTTCGGCGGAGCCGGAGTCATCGGCTCTGAGTGCATCAGGGGTGTGGCTGTCTCCTGAACAGCGCGCCCCCCCCTCCGCCTCGACCTGGAAATGTTGACCCGGGTTTCGGAGTGCTTCCTGCCAGGGCTGTGAGATGCTCGTCGGCAATTGGAAGTGAAGAGGGATCCGATCCTGTTGGAGGTTTTTCATCGTCCTTACCCTTTGTTCAGGCTGTGGTGGATGTGGATGGTGTGGAGAAGAGCTTTCCCCAAAGAGGGGTGTCTACAGTTCCGGCTGGGGATCTGGACACGATTCCAGGTTTTAGAGGCTTAGTTAAGCCATTGGTAGTGGATATGGAGGCACTGTGGGATGCAATTGCTACCGTAAATACTTCTCTGCTGATTGTTGTTGGAGTTGTTAAAAGAGACTCTATCGTTGTATAAGGACATTGCTGATGCAAAAAGGGCTCAAGAGGAACAAGCCCGGCGTTTGGAGGGTGTGGAGAAAGAGTTGGAACATCTTCGTGGGTTGTGTGCTGCCCAAGTTAAAGATAAGATCTTACTATCAAAAAAGGCTGACTATTTGGAGAATTATACTCGTAGAAATAATTTAAGATTGTTAAACTTTCCTAAATCTCCTGTTATGTCTCCTATTGAGATGGTTCATAAATATCTTCAGGAGGTGCTTAAACTTCCTGGAGATAATTTACCTCCAATCGTCCGTGCACATTATCTATCTGTAGGTTCTGGTTTTGGTGGGCCCACCCCTGGAAGCCCTGCTGTAGGAATCGGAGATCTTACCGCATTCCTGGAGGACTCTCTAGAGGTGGTGACCGGCCGTACTACCTTGCTTGTGACTCTGGCCTTGGAGCTTGATAAATCGTTAATTCTTCGGGCATACTTTAGAAATTTCAATTGTACTTTCTTAGGCTCTAAATTTTATGTTTCCTGATTTATCTCGTGCTACTCAGATGAGAAGAAAGGAATTCTTGGGTTTTTGCCCTAGAGTTCTCTCTCTGGGGGGGTAGCTTTCAGTTAAGATTTCCCTCTCGTTGTGTAATTTCTTATGATGGTAAGATTTTTCTCTTTTTTGAGCCTAGTCAGCTATTGGACTTTCTGGTAGCTAGGGAAGGAAATGAGGTGCAAATTGTAACCAATTCGGCCGATGCTTAAGTCTCTGCTCTGTTAAGTTTTTCTTTTTTTTTTTCCTGTATTTTGATTTCCTGTAGCCTCCCTTAATATTGCCTTAATTTTGTGGACTAAAATGGATGATGTATATTCTAATAATTTCTTTTGATATTTTGTCTCTATTTTGATGCTCTATTGTTTATGCATATCATCCTTTTGCTTTTTCATTCTTGTTACTCATGAGTGTTATAATTCAATAAAAATTAAAGTTAAAAAAAAAATAAAAGGGGCCCTACAGTAAGTTTATCAAGATGGACGAATACCATAAGGAATCTTTAGCTGGATGGGAAATGTGGGGGAAATAGAAAAGTAGTGGGCAAAACTGAAAGGAGATATTTTAAGGGCAACAAACCTTTTGCAGGATAGTAAGAGGAAAGAAGTAGCTGAAAAGGTAAGGAAAAATGAGATCAGATTTCATAAAGCACAGGAGATTGCAGAAAGATGAAAATAAACAACAACATCTGGAAAAGCTAAGAGAAGCTGGAAAGAAGTCAAGAAAGCAAACATGCTAATGGAATAAAAAATAGTCAATACAGTAATGTGGTGGCAAATTTTAGGGGGGTGGGGCAGTTCTAGGGTGTATATGTTTTGTGATGGGGCAGTCTGTGGGTTAGGAGGGAAGCTATGGGAGAATAATATTTGGGAATGGAACTGTTTGGGATGGAAGCAAATAACAGTGGTGGGTAGATGCAGGAGGGTAGCAGTTTGCATTTGGGCAGTTACAAGGGGGAGTTTTTGGGAGTTAAGGCAAATGGCAGGGTGGTGAGGCAGTTGTGGAAGTAGTTTTTGGGATGAGGAAGTTTGTGTGGTGTTGGACCAATTGTGAGTGGGGATTATTGGGAGTGGAGGCAATTTGCAGAATGGTGTGGCAGTTGCCGCAGGATAGTTTTTTGGACGAAACAGTTTGCAGAATGGGTGGAAGTTGTGTGGGGTAGTTTTGGGGTGGGGCAGTGTGTAGGGTGGTGGGTCAGTTATGAGGGGGTATTTTTTGCACTAATGCAATTTGCAGGATAGTGGGGCAGTTGCAGCATGTAGTTTTTGGGGTGGGAGCAGTTTTGGAGGTTTGGAATAGTAAAGAACAGGGAGAGGGAATTTGAAATGAAGAATTTCATAATTGCTATGTTTAACTGTATGCATGTCTCTATGTTATGTAAACTGGAACTCCTTCTCCCATAGAAATGTACTGGGGCATTTTTTTGGAAGGGCTTATTTTTCTGGAGCCTCCAATCTAATCTAGTCCATTTTTGGACTTGATGCATCTTTTTACTGGATTTTCCCACTTGCCAAATTTTTTCCCATTCCATTAAATTTTCAAAGAGTTATTTTGCAACCCAGATAGGCAGATGGACTAACAGAAAGATGAATTGACTACTTTTGTTACTTTCTTCCGATTTCAGTTGGGTTGGAAAGGATAAAAACGACTCTATGGTGATCTGAGAAACTATAGATCAATAAGGCTGACATTAGTGGTGGGCAAAAGTGTATAAACTATCCTAAAGAATAAAATTATTGAACATTTAGCTAGATATAGTTTAATGGGACAGAACCAATATGGATTTAGTGAGAGAAAGTCTTGTCTCACCAATCTCCTAAGGTTTTTGAAGGGGTTTATTTAACAGGTTATTTTGTGCCCCTTTATTATTTCAGTCAATGCAGTTTACATTGTAATGTACATTAAACAGGGACTTTGTTAACTTGGATTCTTCTGAAGCAATGGAGGGTTAAATGACTTGTCCAAGGCCACAAGGAATGCTAGTGGGAATCAATGCTGGTCTCTTGGTTCTTAAGTCAGTACTCTAACCCACTCTGCCACGCAATGAATGTCTGAAGAAAAGAATAGAAAAGAAGAAAAGAATAAGGAACAGAGAAAAAGAGAGAGGGGGAAATATGAAAGAAGAATTAAAAATAAGAAGTGACAAAATAAGAAGGTTAAGAGACTGGCTGCAGATAAGAGAGAGTGAGGGCAAAGAGAGAAAGATACTGTAAAGATACCTGAGGATTGAAGGATCGCCAATGTAGCGCCAATTTTTAGGGGGGGGGGGTTCCAGGGGGGTATCCGGGAGGCTGCGGACCGGTGAGCCTGACGTCAGTGCCAGGAAGGATGCTGGAAACCGTCATGGGGAGCAAGGTTGCTCAGCATGTGGATGGTCATGGCCTAGTGGGAGACAGTCAGCATGGCTTTAGACAAGGAGGATCTTGTCTTGCTGATATGTTGTGTTTTTTTGGAGCTGTGGATAGATGGGTGGTTGGGGGTGAGTCGGTTGATGTAGTGTGTCTGGACTTTCAGAGGGCCTTTGACAGGGTCCCTCATCGGAGACTTTTGGCAGGGCTGGGGAGTCATGGGATAGGAGGCAGTGTACTATTGTGGATCAGGAACTGGTTAAAAGATAGAAAGCAGAGAGTAGGGCTAAATGGCCAATTTTCCCAATGGAGAAGGGTGAGTGGTGGTGTACCCCAGGGATCTGTTCTGGGTCCGCTGCTTTTTGACATATTCATAAATGACCTGGAAAGGGGAATAACGAGTGAGGTTATCAAATTTGCAGATGACACAAAACTATTTAAAGTTGTTAAAACCCAAGAGGATTGTGGAAAACTGCAAGAGGATCTTGATAAATTGGAAGACTGGGCATCAAAATGGCAGATGAAATTTAATGTGGACAATTGCAAAGTTATGCACCCTAGGGAAAAACAATCCAAACTATGGTTGCACGATGCAGGGTTCCACATTGGGAGCCACCACCCAGGAAAACGATTTGGGCGTCATTGTGGATAACATGTTGAAACCCTTGGCCCAGTGTGCAGTGGCGGCCAGGAGAGCAAATGGAATGCTGGGTATCATAAGGAAAGGAATGGAAAAGTAAAACAAAAGATATTATAATGCCTCTATATCGTCCCATGGTGAGACCGCACCTTGAATATTGTGTGCAATTCTGGTCGCAGTATCTTAAAAAGGATATAGCGTTATTAGAAAAGGTTCAGAGAAGAGCCACCAAAATGGTAAAGGGGATGGAAGGATACTCCTATGAAGAAAGGCTAAAAAGGTTAGGGCTCTTTAACCTGGAAAAGAGACGGCTGAGGGGAGATATGATAGAAGTCTATAAATTAATGAACGGAGTTGAACGGGTAAACGTAGATCAATTGTTTAGTTATCGGAATATGGAAAGACTAGGGGACATGCAATAAAGCTACAGGGTAAACTATTTAAGACTAATAAAAGAAAATATTTTTTCACTCAACGTGTAATCAAACTCTGGAATTTGTTACCGGAGGATGTAGTAAAGGCTGTTAGTGTAGCTGGGTTTAAAAAAAGGTTTGGACGGGTTCCTGGAGGAGGGGTCCATGAACCATTATTAAGAAGGGACCTAAGATATCAATGCTTGACCCAGTACAAGCATTGTGGAACCCTGTGTCTTTTGGGGAAACTGCTGGGTGCGTATGACCTAGATTGGCCACTGTTGGAAACAGGATACTGGGCTTGATGGACCTTGGTCTGACCCAGTATGGCATATCTTATGTTCTTATGTTATTATGGATAAAGGTTAGTTAGTTTATATAAGACATTACATATTTATTTATTTTAAAGTTTTCTATACCACCTTATCAAGCAATCAAGGCAGGTTACAAGGAACATATCTTAAATAATTACATCATAACAAGATTAACTTTGTACACCAGAACAGTAATTAACTATGTACAGTGTAACTAGTTACGTTTACAGTGCAACTAGTTGCATTTAACATTCAATGATTATTTACAATGAGGGCAATGGCAGATATCTACAGTGTGGTTAGCAGTACATTGGATGTATCAAGTGCATAGTATGTTTATGATGGGTGTGCACTTGAGTCTGCTTGATGTGAACCATAGTGCTCTGTAAAGAGTAGTGTCTTGATTATTTTTCTGAAGTCTGCAGGGACTCTTATATCCCTTATTTTTGATGGGAAGGAGCTCCATAAGATCAGGGCATAATATGAGAAGGCTCTGTTGCTCATTGATTTGTTGATCTTGCAGAAATCAGCTGGGTTGGATAGGGAGTTTTGGGTGCATCCCCTTCTCTGTCTAGTGTCTGGGATTCTGTTTATTAGTGTGGTAAGATGAGAGGGTGATATGTTGTGGAGTAACTTAAAGATAATAACTAGGTTTTTGTACTTGCTTCTACTGGGGATAGGAAACCAGTGTAATTTGTGTAGAATTAGAGTGATGCGTTCCGATCTTGATGCACGCATGATTTGCCAAACTACTATATGTTGTGCCATTTGCAACTGTGATAATGCCTGTTTGGATAGACCCTGCAATATGCTATTACAGTAGTCTATGTGATGGTTAATCATCACCCATATGACCGATCTGAAATCTGATGGGCCCAATAGGGGTCTTAGTTGTTGCAACATCTTAATCTTTCTATAAATGGACTGAGTAGACCTGTTTATGTGAGAGGATAGGCTCAGGGTTTTATCTAGGATAATGCCTAGATATTTTACTTCTTCTTTTACTCCTATTGTGGAAATAAAATCAATGGGGCCGCGGCTCCGATAACAATCGGAAACCGCTATCGCCGCTTTGTAAACAAGCCCCTTTATGTTTCCGAAAAATGTTGCGGATTGGTTAGAGGTATATGTTGAACAATAAGGCTGATAGAGTGGAGCCTTGAGGAATTCCCTGGTTTTGCCTGAAGGGATTTGATGTGGTTTGGACAATTTTTACCTGCTGCATGCGGTCCTGCAAGTATGATATGAACCAGCCGAGAGCAGTTCCACAAACTCCAATTTCTTTCAGTCTTGATAACAGAATATTGTGGCTGATCGAATGCTTGCTTAGGGACTTTGATTCTTTTAATCAGATTATCGAAGAGGGCTATGAAGAGGGTTTCAACCCCATAGTACATTCTGAAGTCATACTGGTGTGGATCCAGTGAGGCATTGGCATCTAAGTGGTCTTGCAGCTGATTTTGCACTATTTTTTCTATTACTTTTGCTATGTAGAGGAGGCTTGATATTAGGCAGTAGGAATTCAGTTGTAGTCTGTCCAGGGTCTTTTAAAATTTAAAAAAATTGGGTGGATAGAAGCTTGCTTCAGTGTATTTTGGCACGAAACCCTGGGATAGTGATAAGTTAACTATTTTTTAGCATAGCTGGTGCCAAACCATCACGGGATATTTTTTACCCAGCTGACCGGGCATGGATCACCTGGAGATGTGGTAGTGTTTATTGCTGTGATTATTTGGTCCTGGTGTTCTAAATTGACTGGGGTGAGGGTTTGCCATGCCAGAATGTTAGGTAGAAGTCCTGGTTTATTTGTTAGTGAATCGTGGTTGTGGAGACCCAGCTTGGTGCTGTAGAAATTGGCTAGCACCTGTGGTCTGATGTAGGTGGAGGGATCCTCTCTGTTTCGTGATTGGTTTAATGACTTCACAATCTCAAATAGCTCTCTTGATCTATTGAGAGATTTCATTAGCAGCCTGGTAATGTTTTTTTTTTATTTAACAAGTTTTATAGACCGCCTCATCCTTAAATTGAAGTGGTCAATAAAACCTGTTTTCCCTCTTGTTGTTGATGGCCCCTCTGAAGATTGTCTGTCCAAGAAGTAGGCAGTACTCACGTTAGAAGCACAAACACAGTCCAAGACGTGAGGATAGTGGAAGACAAATTTATTTACTCACAAACCTAGGCAACCCGACACAGGCCGTGTTTCGTAACCTTCGTCAGGGGTTGTAAGGTAAATTACTATAAACATAGAAACATAATATATTAAAATGAAGGAACAAACAAATTCATCTAACGAAACATAAAAACATAATATAAACATAATAATAAAAAATTATAATAATAATAATAATAGAAGTAAAAAATAATTAAATAAATAAATCATATAATATGAATTATAATAGTGTTGGAACGCTATAAATATAAATGATTATAAAATTATATTAGTAAAATCAAATTAAAAACTAAATACATGTAACCGCAAAAAGGAATGTACCAAGCATGAAATGAACCTCTATACATAGATACCTTAAAAGCACAACAATAGGTGAGACAAGTTAAGAGGTAAAGAGTGGACCTCTATATAAACTAATAATAATATAATAGTGACATTAAAACCATATAAATATACATTAAAACAGATAATCTAAATAATAAATAATAATAATAATCACAATAAATAATAGTGAAAATTATATCATCAAAATTATCTATTATTTATTTTTATTTTATTTATTTATTTAACAGTATTTCTAAACCGCCTTATCTTAATAATCAAGGTGGTATCACAGCAAGCAATCAGGTAAAGTGTGTGTGTTGTACATGCAGTGAGGATAAAACTTAGTTGTGTGAGGGATGTGTTGGGTGCTTGATTTGTTTGAGCTATATACAGGGTGGGCTATTTACAGTGGTGCTAGAATCATATTTTATATATATTCAGTTGTTTGGGAGGATTGGAGTGCTGTTATCCATTCTCTTAGGTTATGTGATGTGACCATAGTGCTCTATGAACAGCATGGTTTTCAGTTGTTTTCTGAAGTCTTTGAGGTCTGGAGTTGCCCTTAGATCGTCCGGTAGATTGTTCCATATTGTTGGAGCAGCCATGGAGAGAGCTCTGTCTGTTGTGTCCTTGCGTGTGTGCTTGTACTCATTTGGGGTGCTGACTCGGTTGCGTGTTTGACTTCTTCTGGGACGTGCGCTGGTTTCCGGTTGTATGAGCAGGTGGAGGCTGTTGGCTGATGTGTGTTCTTTTATCTTAAATAGGTTTATGATAGTCTTGTATCTGATGCGAGCAATGATTGGGAGCCAGTGTAAGTCCTTTAGTGTAGGTGTGATGTGCTCCTGCCTTGCGGCTCCGGATATGATTCGAGCTGCAGTGTTTTGTGCCAGCTGTAGTGGTTTGAGAGCTTGTTTTGGTAGTCCGAGGTATATCGGATTGCAGAAGTCCAGTATTGGGGTTATCAGTGCTTGACAGACTGTACGGAAGTGTTCTGGAGCGAGGAGTGGTTTCAGTCTCCTGATGATTCGCATCCTGTAATATGCTTTTTGGATTGTTTTGTCTATGTGTGGTTTGAGGTTGAGTTTACTGTCCAGAGTAACCCCAAGGTATCTCACCTCCGATCTTATCGGTATCGTGGTGCTTTGTATCTTTATGTTTGGTGGGTGTGTGAAGCTTTGGTTTCGAGTGATGATTAAAGCTTCAGTCTTGTTGTAGTTTATAGCTAGATTGTTGTTATGGCACCACTTCGCCATTTGGGTAAGGCAGTCTGCTATCTTAGAGAAGTCCGGGTTTTCGATTGATATCGGGGAGTATACCATTATATCGTCTGCGTATATTGTGTATTGGATGTTGTTCTCTTTCATAATGTTGCATATTGGTTGGATGTAGATGTTAAAAAGGAGTGCTGAGAGTGCGGATCCTTGTGGTACTCCTTGTTGGACGTTTATGGGCCGGGAGGTGTCCTGTCCCACCTTGACCTGTAGCTGTCTTTCTGTTAGGTACGAGTGGAACCATTTTAGAGTGGTACCGTGTATACCAGTGTTCTTCAGTCTCTCCAGGAGTATATTGTGATCAACTGTGTCGAACGCTGAGGAGATGTCGATGAAGATCATTATAATTCCATTCCTGATGTCGTCAATTATTCTTATGATGCTGTCGAAGAGGTAGATCAGGAGAGTTTCGACTCCATGGTTGGGACGAAATCCGTGTTGGTTGTCGTCGAGAGTTCCGTGTTCGTCAATGTGTTCCTGAAGTTGTAGTTGAACCGTCTTTTCGATTATTTTTGCGAGGAAGGGTATGCTGGAGATTGGTCGGTATGCTGCTGGGTCCTTTTTGTCGAGAGAAGTTTTCTTTGTGATTGGTCTTACTGAGGCAAGCTTTAATTGCTGTGGCATGAGTCCTTGAGTGAGTGAGTTGTGTACCATTTTATGAATGTTTGGTATGAGGCTTGCTTTGGTGGCTTTGACCCATGACACTGGGCAAGGGTCTGTAGGAGCAGTGCTTGTGTTGATTGTGGAGATGATGTCTGATATCTGCTCTTTTGAGGGTGAGTGGAATGTGCCCCAGGTTTTGGGGTGGACGTTCGTTCTGTTGGTTCTACTGGGTGTTGTGCGCTCTGTGGAGTGATATTTGTCTTTGATGTGGTCGGCGAATATCTGTGGATCCACTTGTATTTCTCTTTCTGCTGCTTGCTCTTTTGTCAGGGTTTTTACTATTTCGAAAAGTTCTCTGGGTTTGTTGATGGAAGAATTTATCAGGTTTGTGTGGAATTCTCTCTTTGATTGGTTGATGTGTTCATTGTATTGTTTTTGCTTTGTTAGGTAAAGATGTTGGTCGGAAGTAGTTTTGTTTTTTCTCCATCTCCGTTCAATTTTCCTGAGCTCCCTCTTTTCCTGTCGTATTTTTGCTGAGTACCATGGTTTGTTTTGTCTCTTGTTGTGGTGTTGTTTCTTGGTCCTGTCAACGGATGGTTTGGCGGCGTTAGCTAGGACATTGTTCCAGTTGGAAACTTGTTCCTCCAGGTCCTCTGAGTCAATGTTCAAGTGTTGTATTGTGTCCTGGATGAATTCGTCCTTGTCAAAGGACTTGAATCGTCTTCGTGTGTGTGGGAAGTTCGCTCTTTCGCTTGTCCAGTCTTCTTGTGATTGCAGATTTGTCTCGATTAAGTAATGGTCAGACCATGGTACTGGGGTGATGGTGGGTGTAGAGATTAGGTCTCTTGAAGTTAGGTAGTTTGATGCGAAGATGAGGTCTGGGGATGATCCTAGTCTGTGTGTTGGTGCATTGACTATCTGTGTGAATTGAAGTGATGACATTGCCTGAAGGAAGGCCTCTGCATCTTTTGTATTGGCGGACTTGAGGTTGAAGTCTCCGATTAGTAGTGCTGGTTTGTTGTTTGACGTTATGGCACAGGCTTCTTCGAGTATGAAGGCTAGTTCGTCGGGTGGAGCACGGGGTGCTCTGTAGGTTAGGCAGATTGCAATATTCTTGTTCTTGATGCTAATTGTGTTACACTGCTTTGTATCTGTGAGATTCAGTGTCTTGAACTTGAGTTCTGTTTTTGCTATTATTAGGACTCCTCCTCCACGCTTGTGGATGCGTGGGCAGTTGTATGCTGAGTAGTTGTTCGGTACTAGTTGGTTGAGTAGTACACTGTCGGTAGGGTTGAGCCATGTCTCTGTGATGCATATTATGTCTGGCTGTCGCTCTTCAATGTGGTCTACCAGAGTGTGTATCTTGTTGCAGATGGATCTGGCGTTTATGAGCTCAATTGATGTTTTCTTTGTGGAAGAGGTTGTTGCGACGTGTGCTTCCTTAGGGCCGGTGTTGGGGTTTGATTTGTGTCTGTTTTGTCTCTTTGTTTGGGAGGTTGCGAGTGTCTCTTTGTGTGTGTGTTGTGGACCGAGATATGGCAGTGCAGTTGGTGGGTACCATGGTGTGTTTGTTTGGGGGTAGTGGGGGTGTGTAGTTGGTGGGAGGAGTTGTGTGACTAGTAGGTATAGTGGGAGGAAGTATGTGGTGTGCATGTTGATAGCTTGTGATGTTCTGATAGGGCGACGCCTGTGTCCTTAGGTTTTCGTCTGTTGTTTGCTTTTTTGAGGAGAGCTGTACTTGTTGCAGGGGCTTGTCCTGGGGATGTGAAGTTGTATCTGTTGCGGTGCGGGAGCCTGTCCCTTGGATGTGAAGCTGTATCTGTTGCGGTGCGGGAGCCTGTCCCGTGGAGGGAGCCTGTCCCTTGGATGTGGAGCTGGATCTGATGCGGTACGGGAGCCTGTCCCGTGGAGGGAGCCTGTCCCGTGGATGTGGAGCTGGATCTGTGGCGGACGCCTTGGTGCGGGAGCCTGTCCCGTGGAGGGAGCCTGTCCCGTGTGTGTGGAGCTGGATCTGTGTTGGTCGCCTTGGTGCGGGGGCCTGTCCCGTGGATGTGGAGCTGGGTCTGTCGCGGTGCGGGAGCCTGTCCCGTGGAGGGAGCCTGTCCCGTGGATGTGGAGCTGGATCTGTGGCGGTCGTCTTGGTGCGGGGGCCTGTCCCGTGGATGTGACGCTGGATCTGTCGCGGTGCGGGAGCCTGTCCCGTGGAGGTGGAGCCGGATCTGTGGTGGTCGCGCTGTTGCGGGGGTCTGTCCCGTGGATGTGGAGCTGGGTTTGTCGCGGTGCGGGAGCCTGTCCCGTGGAGGGAGCCTGTTTCGTGTATGTGCAGCTGGATCTGTTGATGAACTCTTGGTCTGACCCACTATGGTACATCCCAAGTCCCTATGTTCTTATCTAGCTAAAGATGACATTGCTCTAACATAGCATCAGCACTGGCATATCTCTGGGTTTAAGGTATCAATCTGGACAAACATGGTAATACCAAATATGGCCTATAAACGATGGTAGTTAACAACACTGGCATATCCCTGGGTTTACAGTATCGATCTGGACAAACATGGTAATACCTAATATGGCCTGTAAACGCTGGAAGCTAACAACAGTATCCAGAGGGAACTAGTCACTAGAGTGCCCAACACTGATCTTGGATTCTAGTCCCAAACATGAATTTCTACCCTTTAAATTAGTATTTTTATGAGAGGCAGGAGGATAATCCTAGCTGTAGAGAGTGGTGCTGCTGCAATCAGATGATTTAAACAGAACTATACATTCAATTATTGTTAGGAGTGCAGTTAATTCATATAAGTAATGAAGCAGTGTTGATAGTTTAAAAATCACTCAAATGAGTGTGACTTACGTGCCCCAGAGTTTCAGCTCTTTAGGCAGTTCGGCGTCTTCGGAGTTGGTATTCTGCGTTTCCACTGTGAGTTGGTGGATTGTCAGTTCCTTGATTGTACGCGAGCTCGACCCCGAGGGAGCTCAGCTGTACCAAGAGGGAGGTGTAGTCTCAGCGTCGTTTTTTCTGTTATGTTTCTGTGACGATCTTGGGGGTGCCTTTGCCTAAGGGCCGTGCCAAAGGGCCCTCTTGCGCGGCCCTCAGGCGCGGGCCCGCAAGGCGCGGGTGCGCCTGTGGCGTTCTCCTTTTAAATGGAGAGCTGTGCCCCGATTGGGTAGAGATGCTCTGAGACACGCTGCTGGAGGGGTGGAGCCAAAAAGCAGCTTCCCCCGAAGAGCTCTTTTGTGTGCAGCAAGGTCTTTTGTAGCTGGCTTGCTCTTTTCTTGCCGCCGATCTTCTGGAGCAGGGCAGGCTCCCTTCGATGAGGCTTCGACTCGGGTAGATGGCTCAGCTCCTCCTGGAGCTAAGCAGAGCAAGAGAGGATCCTGTGCCTGTGGCTTCTCCTTTTAAATGGAGAGCTGTGCCCCGATTGGGTAGAGATGCTCTGAGACACGCTGCTGGAGGGGTGGAGCCAAAAAGCAGCTTCCCCCGAAGAGCTCTTTTGTGTGCAGCAAGGTCTTTTGTAGCTGGCTTGCTCTTTTCTTGCCGCCGATCTTCTGGAGCAGGGCAGGCTCCCTTCGATGAGGCTTCGACTCGGGTAGATGGCTCAGCTCCTCCTGGAGCTAAGCAGAGCAAGAGAGGATCCTGTGCCTGTGGCTTCTCCTTTTAAATGGAGAGCTGTGCCCCGATTGGGTAGAGATGCTCTGAGACACGCTGCTGGAGGGGTGGAGCCAAAAAGCAGCTTCCCCCGAAGAGCTCTTTTGTGTGCAGCAAGGTCTTTTGTAGCTGGCTTGCTCTTTTGTGCTTAGTGTAACCAAAAAGAATTAGAAATAAGAGCGTGCAGCAGGAGCGAACAAACTAGTGAATCTGATACATAATCGTAATAAGGGAGAGAGTATATCCAAAAACAATTACAAATCATATTATGTTTCTATGTTTATAGTAATTTACCTTACAACCCCTGACGAAGGTTACGAAACACGGCCTGTGTCGGGTTGCCTAGGTTTGTGAGTAAATAAATTTGTCTTCCACTATCCTCACGTCTTGGACTGTGTTTGTGCTTCTAACGTGAGTACTGCCTACTTCTTGGACAGTCTATCTACCGGCATGTTTACCCCGTGGAAAGACGTCTTGAGTTTCGGAGATGATGCTCTTGAAAAGCTCCCACCACATGAATCCCTGATCGAAGAAAGAGAAGAAGATACAAATGACTCGTGGTCTAAGTGGGAAGAGGTGGTTGAGCAAACCAAAAAATTGGTTAAGGAACAAATGCATTCAGTATATCTTTTAGAATGTTGCAAATCGAAGATTATCCCGAGAGGACTAAGGATGAACAAAGCTCCGGGGATGTATACTACAGAAGAAGGTTTTATCAAGTGTTGGAACGCTATTCTTAATAAATGTTCTTTAGACCTTATGATACTTTTAATTACTACTGCTAATAAGAAATCAGAAATCTATAAAGCAGAAATAGATGAAAAGTTAGATACACTTAAAAGTTGTGATAAGCAATTTGATAAAGGACATGATAATTATCAAAAGAACATTCAACAATTTAAGAAAGAGATTAAGAATATTAAAATAGAAAAATATAGGAGAGACGAAGACGATTATAGAATTGGTTATGTATACCATTGGAGTAAAAAGATAGATAATGATCGCCTTTGGTTTAAGAGAAGGACCTCTTATTTTGACCGAAAAGATAGTTCAGCTAATGATGATCCTAGAGAGGGTTCCTTGGAACATAAGAAGAAACGCAGCAGGAGCGAATCAGGAGAATTTGATACTTCAGCCTCTTTATTCTCCACCAGAGAATCTAGTAGACCCCTTAATGACAGAAAGAAGAAAGATCAATCAGAACAAGATTATTTTTTCAAAATGGACCAACTCTGGAAAGGAGGAGGTCGAGAAAATTCACGTACCCGTTACGAAAAAAGAAAAGTAGACAGAGATCAAGGGCAGGATATCGGTCAGGGCCCCCAATGGAGAGAACAAGGACAATACTACAGAGGCCGAGGCCGCGGTCGAGGCAGAGGGAGAGGGAGGGGACAGTGGAGAACAGATCCATCCGAAGAGAGATGGTAACTGTAGATTCAGCTTATAAAGAAGATAAAAACAGTGTAATAAATATCTCTCAATATACACCCACACAAGATGAATTATCTATTCTTGGCAAAGGTCTTTCGTTTGTACCCAAGAATAAAACGGATAGTTTTGAGATACACATTGACCTTTATAAATTCTTTAGAAAACTTAAAATATACCATTTCTTTTTTAATCAATCTGATAACTCATGTGATTTTTCGGTTATCAAAAAGAAATCCACTTGGATCCCACCCCAAAACAGTGACCCCGTTTTAGAAACCTTTGAGAAGATAGTTTTAAAACAAATTAATGAAGTTATTAAAGATACCACAACTTCTTATCAAAATATCACAAAAGGTGAACGGGCTGCTATCAAATCACTACAAAAAAATAGTCAAATCATTATTAAGCCTGCAGATAAGGGAGGAGCTGTAGTAATTTGGGGTAAAAATGATTATATCCAAGAGATGAAGAAACAACTCAATGACAAAATGTTTTACCATAGATTAGATGATGACCCTACCCCAGATCTTAAAAGAAGCATTGATAATATTATTAACACTGCCTTCGAGATAGGGTATATTACCCGAAAAGAGAGAGATTTTTTAATTGTAGAAGCACCTGTTATTCCCACTATTTATATTTTACCTAAAATACACAAATCACTTGATAAACCACCAGGACGTCCAATCGTTTCTGCGATTGGGTCTGTTTTAGAACCCCTTTCAAAATTTATAGATGTATTTTTAAGACCTTTTATTAAAGATATGTGGTCCTATGTGCGGGACTCATCCCATGTAATAGAAATTTTATCTACTTTTAATGATGGTACAGATGACATTATTTTAGTTACTTTAGATGTAGAGTCGCTCTACACCAATGTCCCACAAAAGGAAGCATTAGATATTCTTGTTTATTATTTTTTGAAACGGGCGGAACATCGTCGTATTCCCACCTCCTTTCTTGTATCTCTAGCTCAGTTTGTGCTTTTTGAAAATTTTTTTTGTTTTCAGAATTTATTCTATAAACAAATTAAAGGTGTAGCAATGGGGTCAGCAATGGCCCCAGATGTGGCAAATTTGTATATGTTTAATTTTGAGGAGAAGTTCCTCAAGAATCATTTATACAAAGACAATGTTAAATTGTGGATCCGTTATATAGACGACATACTTATACTATGGAAAGGTACAGAGGACCTTCTATCTGAATTTAACATTTGGATTAATCAATTGGACACCAATTTAAGATTCCAAATTATGTACAATTATGACAAAATAGCATATTTGGATCTTCTAATTAAGAAAGAAAATATAGGTTTTTCCACTTCTCTTTACAAAAAGCCAACAGATAAAAATCATTACCTGCATTATAATAGCTTTCATAACCCTTCTCTTAAGAATAATCTTCCTGTGAGCCAATTTCTCAGGGTTAAAAGGCTATGTTCCAAACAAAGTGATTTTGAGCTAGAGGCATCCAATATGAAAGAAAAATTCTTAGCAAAAAATTATCCTATACAATATATAGAATCAGCATATAAGAGGGCTAGAGATACACCGCGGTCTACCCTTCTTACAGTTAAAAGTAAAAAAACACACCAAGGGTTAGTTTGTCCCTTAACATGTTCACAACATTCGGCAAAAATCAATACAATTCTCAAGAAAGAGTGGCATATCTTACAAGCCCTACCGGCATTTCAAGATGCTCAGTTTTTAATTGCACATAAACGCAATGCCAACTTGCGGAATCTTCTCGTCCTTTCAGCTCTCACAGAGAAAATTTTTTTATCTCAGCACAAAGGACAATTCCAATGTGGTAAATGTTCAGTCTTTTTAAATGTTCTTCCAGTTAGGAATAGTTTTACCCATCCAGTGACATTGAGGAAGTTCCCTTTGACAGATTTCGCCAACTGTGACACCCCTAGTGTCATTTATGTCATCCAATGCCCCTGCAGATTATTGTATGTTGGGAAGACCGTACGAAGTATCAAGACCAGGATCATAGAGCACAAAAGTTGTATTCGAAGAAATATAGAAGATAAACCCCTAGTTGCACACTGGAGGGAGTTCCAACATAAATTAACAGATATCAAATTTTTTGTGATCAAAAAAGTCAAACCAAACTGGAGGGGAGGAGATGTGAATAAAACGATTTTACAATTAGAGCAAAGGTATATTTTTCTTTTGGATTCCCTTGCTCCACATGGTTTGAATATGGAACGAGATTTTTCCGTTTTTTTTATAAGTAATTTATAATTAATTTATGGGTTTATTTATTTTATTTTTTCTGCTTTTTTGTAGATACATATATTATTAATACCATTATTTTTCTTTTTTATTATCCTTTTTTATTCACTTTTACATTTTTATATAATATTTTATTTATATTTTTATATATATAATATTTATATTCTTACATATTTTTTATGTGTATATGTATATAAAGAATGATATATAACATATATATATATATTTTTTTTTTTTATATATTTTTTATATTTTTTTAATTATGTGTGTTAAAATTTTTTTTTATATATATATATATTTTTTTTATAATATTTTTTATGTATATATATGTATTGCATTATATATTTTTATAACTTTTTAAGTTATTATTTATTGGCATCTAATTTGAGGTTCTCCCTTCAATTCCCCATTTGTTCTTTTTAATAGAGATTCATAGAAGTAGCATAGAAGGCATTTCATATATTATTCATCTAGAGACGATTTTTGATAGTTTAGGCTCCCTATAGTTAAGTAAGGAAGGTATATCCATAGAGAATAGATTTAGAACAATGGGATTTTAATATGCTCCTCCCCCTTTATAAGTAAATAGTATTTATAGCGCATGTGCAGAGACATTTGCAGCCTAGACGATTGCAGATTGAAGCGGCTTGCATTAGTCCCTTTAAATCGTTTGTATCACGGATTGGCAAAAGTTTCTCAGTGGTAAAACATCTTTAGGGGTTATACCTTGCTTTTTAACACACATATAATAGCATTCTAAAAGGTTATCGTCCCTGTTTTTTTATATAAGTTGATAAATAATTATATTTTAAAGATGTCATCTACTACTGTTCTTAAATTTCTAAGTTATAGAATCGATATTATAAACAAGTGATGGTTTTTAGAACGGAGTCCCTTTCGGTTCTTTACTTAGCTTTTTAAAGAAAGTTTTTAATATAGAGGGCATTTTGTTTGGAAGCTTTTAAGAAGTCACACCATTTGCCTTTGTTTAGCGATTACAGTTTCCCGCCCGAGTAGCGGAAGAAGGCACATGCGCCGGCGTTTTTTGAAGACAAGACAAGTGAGTTTCGTTTGGTTCCTCTCGGAAGGCCATGCGGGCATATGTATAATTCAATGCTTTGTTTTACAGCCTGTTCTCCCCTTTTAGAAGACGGTTGTCTATTTGTTCTTAAGTTTTTATCAGCAATTCATGACTTACACGGAATGGAGGCTGTTTTATATCTAAGAGGTTGGAACGGGTTTTTAGATAGCGTCTATAAAAGAATTACAAATCATCTTCAGTAATATTCTCTCATATATACATAATTCTCTAAAATACATATAAGAGAATTATATATACACACATTTTACAATTTATAATTATAACTTTTAATTGGCCACCTAGTTAAATATATTAAGAGAATTAGACAGGCTCACGATAAGAGCATTTTCTGTCTATGCATAATTGTTCAATTTATTTAATTCAATTTAATTTATTTGTTGATGAAAATCATACTTTTAAGAATGTATGGTGCTTATCTTATGTATGATTTTATTTATTTATTGAATTTAAATTTTATTAACATAATTTTATGATTATACGGTAGTTTTAAATCAATTTGAGTTTATGTATAATGGTTTTTAGGAATATATTTATAATTTTATTTATTTATTTTTTTATATTTACAATTTCCCTCTCAATTATCCCATTATCATTTTATGATATAAATTTAAATTCGTGATGATTTGTAATTGTTTTTGGATATACTCTCTCCCTTATTACGATTATGTATCAGATTCACTAGTTTGTTCGCTCCTGCTGCACGCTCTTATTTCTAATTCTTTTTGGTTACACTAATAGATAATTTTGATGATATAATTTTCACTATTATTTATTGTGATTATTATTATTATTTATTATTTAGATTATCTGTTTTAATGTATATTTATATGGTTTTAATGTCACTATTATATTATTATTAGTTTATATAGAGGTCCACTCTTTACCTCTTAACTTGTCTCACCTATTGTTGTGCTTTTAAGGTATCTATGTATAGAGGTTCATTTCATGCTTGGTACATTCCTTTTTGCGGTTACATGTATTTAGTTTTTAATTTGATTTTACTAATATAATTTTATAATCATTTATATTTATAGCGTTCCAACACTATTATAATTCATATTATATGATTTATTTATTTAATTATTTTTTACTTCTATTATTATTATTATTATAATTTTTTATTATTATGTTTATATTATGTTTTTATGTTTCGTTAGATGAATTTGTTTGTTCCTTCATTTTAATATATTATGTTTCTATGTTTATAGTAATTTACCTTACAACCCCTGACGAAGGTTACGAAACACGGCCTGTGTCGGGTTGCCTAGGTTTGTGAGTAAATAAATTTGTCTTCCACTATCCTCACGTCTTGGACTGTGTTTGTCCCTCTGAAGATTGTACAGTAGTGTGTTCATATATATTGCCCTATCATATGGTAGCTTGGATCTCCTCCATTTTCTTTCTAGTTTGTGCAGGGCTGTCTTTAGAGTTCTCAGTCTGTTGTTGTACCATATGTTAGATTTTCTAGTAATTCCTGTCAATGTTCCTTCTAAGCTGCGCCAGGACCCTTGCAATGTTCCCTTTCATCTGCGCTGGGTCCTCCGCCGGCATTCCCACCGGTGGGGGGAGGGGTGGAGCGATCGATCACACTGCACCATCCCCCCCTGCCGGCAGGAATGTTGGTGGCAGACCCAGCACAGCATAGAGGAGTGGAGGAGTGGCCTAGTGGTTGGGGCAAGGTACATCAGGCCAGAAGGTCAGGGATTCAAATCCCACTAGAGGACAGCAACCTTGGGCCAGAAGGACTGGGGTTTCCAGTCCCACAGGTGCTCCTTGTGGTCTTGGGCAAGCCACTTAACCCTCCATAGCCCATGTTCCCTGTAAAATAGTTATCTCCAAGTTATAATGCCCTGTTCAATGTAATTTCAGTTTGTTCAATGTAAACCACACTGATGCAGAATAGCACGGTATATAAGAGAATGTAAATAAATAAATAAATATTGGTTCCTGTATGTGTTTGCTGGGGCAGCTGCAGCTTTAGATAGTACAGAGTTCCTGTTATCCAGTAAGATATTTATATCAGAGGTGTCATGGTTCAGCTGTGGAAGTATTTCTTGTAAGAATAAGTCTTTGTTGTATGTTTAAAAGCATGTCTTTATAGCGGGATTGGTATTTTGTCTGTAAGCTGTATTAGTTTGTGGAATCTTGAAGGTGATGCTGAAATGGTCAGACCAAGGGACAGCTTGGGTTTGGTAGAAGGGGAGTGCCTGTTTTTCTAGTAGAATACATGGGATGAATATTAGATCCAGGATGTTTCCTTTGTGTGTTGGGGAGTTTGAATGTAGTCCATATCATTCATAGCTCAAAGGAAGGAGTATACCTGTGAAGTGTGGATGGAGAGAAGATTAAAGTCATCTAGAAGAATTAATTCTTTGTTAGTGTGGGAGTATACTGGAACCTGCTTTAACCTACTGAGGAGGTGGGTTGGGCCTGCTCATCAGTCTTTGGAACTGCTGCTGTTAAGTAGACGCTGCTGCTAAGGTCTGGAACCGGCCCTGGAATATCAGGCAGGCACCGAGGGTGTATCCTGTCCCCTTAAAGGACCCCTATTCCAAATATGAGACTCTGCTGTTTTTCTCCGCGACTGTGGAGCGTGACCACAGGGCATGGTCCGAAGGGGCATGTTCAAAGTCACGCAATTTGACCCTTTGACACCACTATGGCATCTGATCTTTGATCCCTATTTAATGTTGTTTTATGTTTTGTCCTCAGTTTGTTTATCAAATGGGGAAAAGGAAGATCGAACAGGGAAACAAAGTTCAGGGAGCCACCGCCACAAGTGTCAAGTCAGTGGGTCTCTTGGATAAGCACTTTGTTCCTCTGCCTCCAGTGCAGTCCTCTCCTGAAGGAGCCTCCCTTAGTTCTGGAGGGAGATCCCCACAACCTTGTCCTGTCCCTCTTCTATCTTCCACTTTTATCGGGAGAGCCCTCCAAGTAGGTAAGAGGTGTTAACTTGGAAGTGACTTTGCCTAAGCCGGTTCAGCTGGAAGATGCTGGTATTATTTCCAGACTCCCGGCCGTATCCCCAGATGCAGAGGTCACCTTAAAGGATATTTGGGGAGCTCTTAAGTATATTGATGATAAAATGACTACTACGCTTACATCTTTATGTGCCTTCTTTCAGGAGGCTGTAGATTCACTGCAACAGCTTGATCGGAAGGCTTCTGCCATTGATATGACAGTTACTAAGCTTGAGTCTCAAGTTCTTCCACTTCATGCAGTTAACAGGGGCAGCCGAAGTGGGGTGCGGGGCCATGTATGGAGATTCATTGCGGGGCTTCATTTGCATAAATGTTTGTGTAATGCGCTTTTAGTAAACATGCATCTTAATGAGTGTCTGGATAAAGAAAGCCTATCAGATTTCTAAATTACTATATTCCAGTGCCAACCGCCAGGCCCATTAGGAAGTACTATAAACACTGACCATTTAGAACTCATAGCAAACCCACCGTATCATAACAGCACTACCAGGACTCACAAAGCACCAAACCCTACCTATCAAAAAGGCAACACTGCAAATATTAAACCAATACATCTCAGAGAATACTAATACATCTCACTGGGGGAAAGAAAACAAGTTTTCACCACAGCAGTCTTTGATTTTTGTATTGTACACCTCTGTATGTCTTTTGATTCAAGCAGTATAGCAAATGTTTGGATAAAGATAAAAGATAAAGTGGGACTGTCAAATAGAAACTATATGAACAGAATACCTCAGCTTGGTTACACATGCAGAACATAGACTGTCACCACACAAAGAACAAGGGATCACAATTTAGAAATAGGAAGATAATATTCATTTCTTCTCCCTAGCTTTTAATGTTCCCTCTGACCCTGTTTGACCTCGTTCTCCTTGCTGCACTGTTTCTGCTAAACTCTGCTTTCCTATTCTTTCCTCTCAAGTGATTGTAATTTCTTTTCTTTTCTCCTTTCCTACCTGATGCTACTATATTATTGTAAACGGCCCCGATGTAATGGGGGGCGGTATATCAAGTTTTAAATAAACAATAAACAATAATAAATAATTAAATTGGGAACCCCAAAAGCCAAACATGAAATTTACAACACTGGAGAAATAAAACTATAAATTAATTTACTCTTAAGAACATAAGAACATAAGATATGCCATACTGGGTCAGACCAAGGTCCATCAAGCCCAGCATCCTGTTTCCAACAGTGGCCAACCCAGGTCACATGTACCTAGCAGTTTCCCCAAAAGACACAGGTTCCACAATGCCTGTACGGGGCCAAGCATTGATATCCCGGGTCCCTTCTTAATAATGGTTTATGGACCTTTCCTCCAGGAACCCATCCAAACCCTTCCCAAACGCAGCTACACCAACAGCCTCCACTACATCATCCGGTAACAAATTCCAGAGCTTGATTACACATTGAGTGAAAAAATATTTTCTTTTGTTAGTCTTAAATAGTTTATCCTGTAGCTTCATTGCATGTCCCCTAGTCTTTCTATATTTTGATAATGTAAACAATTGATCTACGTTTGCCCGTTCCACTCTGTTCATTAATTTATAGACTTCTATCATATCTCACCTCAGCCGTCTCTTTTCCAGTTTAAAGAGCCCTAACCTTTTTAGCCTTTCTTCATAGGAGGATCCTTCCTTCCCCTTTACCATTTTGGTGGCTGTTCTCTGAACCTTTTCCAATAATGCTATATCCTTTTTAAGATATGGCGACCAGAATTGCACACAATATTCAAGGTGTGGTCTTACCATGGAACGATATAGAGGCATTATAATGTCTTTTGTTTTATTTTCCATTCCTTTCCTTATGATACCTAGCATTCTATTTGTTCTCTTGGCCGCTGCTGCACACTGGGCCAAGGGTTTTAACATGTTCCACAATGACCCCTAAATCTTTTTCCTGCTTGGTGGTTCCTAATGTGGAACCTTGCATCGTGTAACCATAGTTTGGGCTGTTCTTCCCTAGGTGCATAACTTTGCACTTGTCCACATTAAATTTCATCTGCCATTTTGATGCCCAGTCTTCCAATTTATCAAGATCCTCTTGCAATTTTCCACAATCCTCTTGGGTTTTAACAACTTTAAATAGTTTTGTGTCATCTGCAAATTTGATAACCTCACTCGTTATTCCACTTTCTAGGTCATTTATGAATATGTCAAAAAGCACTAAACAAAAACAAAAAGATGTTAGCAATACACACTTCCCAGACCTGACATATTCCAGTTAATAAATTCAAAATAAAAAGTATTTTTCTACCTTTTGTTTGGACATTTTATTTTTCAGTTGCAATTACTCCAGTCACTTTCTTCTGGTTTCTTTGTGTCTTCTGCGAGCTGTCCATTTGTCCTTTCTTCTCTCTTCTAGATTTTTTCCATTCTTTCTCTATATCTGTTTTACATACTAATCTTTCCCCTTTTGCTCTTTCCCCCATTTCTTTCTTTATAACCGGGTAAGGCGGACACGTCGCCTCACACCCCTCCCCCCCCCCACTTCACATTTCATTGACAACTTAATTCAGAACAAAACACATGACAACCATTTGGGACTTAAACTGGTCGCAGCTTTAATAACCTTTTAAACAACACACAATACAAATCAACACATTTTAACTCCCCCCCCAAGCAGAGCGAGCCCTCACCCGCCATGTTAGTAGCAAGGTGACGCCACATCCGCTTCCCCCGGGCACAGGCCCGACATTTTCCACGCCCTCCCTCTTCCGGCTTCGCCATGCTATTAGCAAAAGCCTGAGGGATTAACCGGGTCGGGGGTACCCCACCCCCGCCCTCATGCTTGCCACCGGCTCCGGACCCCGGAAACCTCCGGGATCCCGCCAAAGCCCCCCCCCCCAGCTGCAACAACCCAGAACCCCCCAGCCCAAACGTCCCCCACGCCAGGGTGGGTGGGCGGGTGTCCGGCGCCTCCAGCCTCGACCCAGCAACTGCCGGAGCAGTGCTGGGTCCCCGCACTACCCACCCCCCCCCCCCCGTTGCCGACTCCCAGCCCTCTCATTGGCTCCCGGGTGTTTAAAACGCCGAGGGGAGCCAATGAGGGCGCCAGGCCGCGCGGGGCACCGCCGAGCCGCGCGCCGCCGAAACTCCGGGGGGGGGGGGGGGGTGATCGGCACGCCGCCCCCCCGGTTAGGAGCGGCCACGCGGACGGGGCCCGCGGCCTTACTATAACCGGGTAAGGCGGACACGTCGCCTCACACCCCTCCCCCCCCCCACTTCACATTTCATTGACAACTTAATTCAGAACAAAACACATGACAACCATTTGGGACTTAAACTGGTCGCAGCTTTAATAACCTTTTAAACAACACACAATACAAATCAACACATTTTAACTCCCCCCCCAAGCAGAGCGAGCCCTCACCCGCCATGTTAGTAGCAAGGTGACGCCACATCCGCTTCCCCCGGGCACAGGCCCGACATTTTCCACGCCCTCCCTCTTCCGGCTTCGCCATGCTATTAGCAAAAGCCTGAGGGATTAACCGGGTCGGGGGTACCCCACCCCCGCCCTCATGCTTGCCACCGGCTCCGGACCCCGGAAACCTCCGGGATCCCGCCACCGGCTCAGGTCAGCCACGACCAGAGCCGCCCCCCAAAGGTAAGCTGCGACCAGCCCTCGCCCCCCCAATGGAATACCGTCCAAGGCCTCCCGCCAATCGTTAAGCAATAAATCTAGCCCTACTGGGGACAAATGTACCCCATCAGACCTGTAGAGGCCCGGGCAGTCCATGTCCACCCAAGGATGGAGAATTTGACATACCCCCTGCTGACCCACCCACCGGCCAATTTGACGGTTAATTTTTTGTCACACCCCGTGACCACCGTCGCTGAGCCCTACAGGAAGGCCTTGGAATGATATCCGACCATAACAATAACACATCTGGAAACATCCCCCAACACCACCCCAAAGTCCTTGATAGCTGCTCGGATCAACTGCCGGCATGACCAAGCAGCAAGATCGTTGCCACCTATGTGGAGCAGCAAGACGTCCGGTGCGCCTCTGGTACGGTGGAGGTGCCCAAGCAAAGGCAAGAGTTGGATCCATCGAAGTCCGCGCTCACCCAGCCATATGACAGTCACCGCCTGCTCGGAAATTCCCAAGTTCAGCCCCATCGGGCACGTCGCTGCTCGCCGACCAGCCCAGAAGACACAGGAGTGGCCAAGAATCCAACAGCATCGCCGCCCCGTATCTGCAACAAAAGAATAGAACCGTTATTTTCCCCCCCCCCACCCCCCCACTCCCCTACAAACGCACGTGGCTGTGGAAGGCTCTCGACCGCCCACGGCCGATGCGCTGTACCTCCTGATCGGGCAGCCCAGCCACCGCTGCACTGGTCGCCGCCCCAATCCGGAAGGAGTGAGGGGCAAAACGCACCAGGGTCCTCACCTATCAGCCTTAAGGACAGCCGTAGCACTGCCAGAAATTGGAAACGCGTAAAAACCCACGCGTCCTGATGGATAAGGAGGCTACCGCCGACCTCTGGGCGAACGCGTAAGCACACTTGCAGTAATGCGACAGGACACATGTTAGAACCTTGCACCGCTGCCAATTCCAGCCACATACCTTTCCCACCTGATCCGTCTGAGAACGGGCAAGGCGGATACGAACCCCACCCCCGAGAAAGTGCACTTGATGCACTTGCACCTCCCTCCCATTGCGAATCCGACCCGACTCTGCAACCAGCCTACCCACCCGGTTATTGATCACAGACACTACAGCTTCATTGTCGCACTACCAACGCACCCTGCGATTGCGGAGTCTATCCGGCCACAGCAACATGACCACCCAAATGGCTAACAACTCGAGGAAGGTAATATTCTTCGTCAGCCCCACATCCAGCCAGGAGTGAGGCCAGCCTTCCGCGCCACCTGAGCCCCCAAAATAAATCCTCCAACCCAAACCCCCCGCCGTGTCAGTATACAACTGCAGATCCGCAGGAGTCTCCTCCGGGTCTCGCAGCACCGACCGAGGTACCATTAAAGTCACGAAGGACTCGTCGTGCAGGAGACCAGCGTAAGTTTCTCTTCCGGCGGGCGGGCTAACAACGCAACGGAATCCAACTCCGCGCCCAAAAGGTAAGAGTAGTCGCCGGACCCGCCGTCTTCTCAGAAGCCAATGGAACACCCCACACCTAGGCCAACTGTACAAACTCATCCAACAAAGCCTTGCACTGCCCAGTATGCGCCGGTCCTACGAAGAGGAAGTCATTTAAGTAATGCACCACCGAGCCGCAGTCCACTCAGTCCACGAATGCCCAATGTAAAAATGAGCTAAACTGCTCGAAATACGCACAGGAAATCGAACCGCCCCTGGGCATGCATTTATCAAAGTAAAAGTGACCTTCGAAGCAAAAACCCCAACAAATGGAAAGCGGAAGGGAACTGGCCATAAACGGAAAGCGGATTCGATATCCAGTTTCGCCAGCAAGCATCCCGGACCACAGGCACGTACCAGCTCGATGGCCTCGTCAAAGGATGCGTACCGTACAGCACACAAAACCTTAAGAATGTGATCATTAACCGAAGAACCAACGGGAAAAGAAAGATTACGTATTAGGCGATACTTCCCCGGCTCCTTCTTCGGAATGATCCCCAACGAGATACCACCAAATCTGCAAATGGTTGTGCTCTAAAAGGACCAGCCACCCTACCTAACGCTAGCTCATCTGCCAACCTAACTCGAACCAGCTGCGCCAAAAGCCACACCGAAGGCGAATTCCCCGCCCTGTTGACCTCTACACTGCCTATCACCGGCATGAGAAATCCGTCCTTAAACCCACATTCACATAGACAGCTGACCTGTCGCTTCGGATACTTCCTAAGCCACGGACCTAGCGCATCAATCGCAACCGGGGTGGGGGCCAAACTCCACCAGTCCCGATTACTTGTGGCTGGGGCTGACACGCCCCGCCACTCTTTTCAACACACTTGAGTGCTGAGTGACCCCCACTACAGATGGAGCAGGCGTGCCGGAATTTGCAATCCGGAAAGGGGCAGGAAGACTTGTTGAAGCGCCAGCACAAGTCACCAGCTCCCCCCCTCCCCCCCGGAGTGCTCTGCAAAACAGGGGGGACGCCCGATCGAAAGGACCGATCCGCCAGCACGGGTGCGGCGACCCCACCTCTTTGCCCACCTACGCTACCCCCGCCAGGTCTGATCGCCATCTGTGTCAGCCAAAGATTAATGTCCTGCGTTCCCCACGACAACATGCGATTCTCCTCCATCTTATCACGGAATTTCTCATCGTAGTTGAGCCAAGCCCAACCCTCATGAGTCTGTGAGGCCTCTAGTATGGAATCCGTGTAAGCCAAAAGCATACCGTACTGCTCCGGGTGCGAATGACCCCATACACTAGCCAAGCGCAGGAAAGACCGAGTCCAATTAACCACATTCCGGGCCACTCTCTTGACCCTACCCGCCTTCTCGTCCTCCTTACGTTTTCGTCGACTATCCCCCGACCGTTTACGACCATCAAGTAAGCGGAAAATATCTAAATAGCGACGCTTGACAATCTTTTTCCGCAGTGTCTTTGGCACCCCCTCCCATAACTCAGAGAAAAACGCCACTGAGGGCACCGAACCCGCCTGTCCCGCGCCGACCGCCCCACCAGTTGTCCGGAGACTCCGGGACAAGTTGTCGGAAACCGAGCCGGACGAAGACTCAGAGGTTGATGAAGAGGAGGACCGCGAACGCCGCCGCTGGGGACATGAACGCCGCCTGCGCTTGGTCAATCGCGTCTTTCCCCCCTCTCCAGCCCCCGCGCTAGCAGCCGACTCACCTGCCGCTGGTGCTGCTACCTCGGGAGACACGCCCGTCTCCCGTGGCGTCGACGCTGACGCTGCCGCTCCTCCCCCGTTTTCGACAGACACGGGGCCACCACTTGTGCTCCCCCGCCCGCTGTCCGTCTGACCCGCAGGAGCCACCAAAGGGTGCCCCAAGTAGTGCCAGCCGGTCGAAACCTGTGGAGAAAAAACAGGGAAAGGCGAAGGAACACCCGCCACTGGCCAAGGCGGCTGCCACGCCCCTAGCCAGTCGGCATGTGAAGAGCCTTGGCCCCCGCCTTGCCAATGCGCCCGCATGGGCGAGTAAGCTGCCCCAGCAGGAGCTGAGCCACCCCCAGGACTTGCAGCATCCATCACCACACTGCTCGCCTGAGGAGCGACCCCGTCAATCCCCCCCACTGGACTTGTGGCCGCCCCCAAGCCACCCATAGGACCGGGGGCCTCTCCCAGCCCCAAAGCACCTCGTGCTGGGCCTTTTGACCTACCCCGCCGGCCCCCAGCTAAAGGGCCAGCCGAAACCCCCCTGGCCCTGGCCCCCCCCTCCCAAAATGAGCTGGGCGGCCCCCAGGAGCGGGCCCCCCTCCCCGAGAACCGCCCGGCTTAGCCTTGCCATACCCTTCGCGCTGTCGGGCACCCGTTGTCCCTCCGCCGGCCATGGGAAAATTAAAAAAGGCTGGAGGAACCCTGGAAATGAATTAATAGCGGGTGAACTCTTTTTTTTTTTTTTTTTTTGTTATTCGGAGATTGAAGCACCCTAAAGAGCCCCACTGCTTTGGCCACCAATGTAATTGTGGGGGGGGGGAACATTAGCACACTGCCTTATGCCACCCAGTATTTCTGTGCCTCATAAATTAACACCTCAGCCAGCCTTGTTCATTGGGCACTTTGGGGGATTGAAACTCTGATCCCTGCACCATTGGTCAGGCTGTGGCTCTGGATGGAATCGAGGCACTACCCCACGAAAGACCCACTTGCCTGCAGCAGATCCTCTGCCCTCAGCTACAGCCACCGCGAGCCTCCGACTCCCCCGTCGCTGCACAAAAGCTGCCCAGCCACGTTGCAGCCTCTCGTGTTGCTTCTTGCTGCTGGCCCAAGGCCCACGCCGTATCCTGCTCCGCAGTCTGTCCGGCGCCTCCAGCCTCGACCCAGCAACTGCCGGAGCAGTGCTGGGTCCCCGCACTACCCCCCCCCCCCCCCGTTGCCGACTCCCAGCCCTCTCATTGGCTCCCGGGCGTTTAAAACGCCGAGGGGAGCCAATGAGGGCGCCAGGCCGCGCGGGGCACCGCCGAGCCGCGCGCCGCCGAAACTCCGGGGGGGGGGGGTGATCGGCACGCCGCCCCCCCGGTTAGGAGCGGCCACGCGGACGGGGCCCGCGGCCTTACTATTCCTTAATCATCCACTCAAATTTCACCCTTCCATTCTCAATCCCCACTTACTCTCCCAATACCCGGCCAATTGTAGATTTTTCTTCCCTCCCACACAAAATATCTTTTCCCCTCTCCATCCTCATTCCCCATCCCCTTCTAGTCCCCCCCCAAAATCAGCTCCTTCTAGTTCTAGATCCACCCAGCATCCGCTCCCTTCTAGTCCCATTCTCCCATGCCCCCACTTCAGCCCATTTCCAGTCATAGCCCCCATATGCTCCTTTCCAGTCCCATTCCAGCCCCCCATCAGCCCATTTCCAGTCTTAGTCCTTCCCATCAGCCCATTTACAGTTCTGTTCCAGCCCCCCATCAGCCCATTTCCAGTCCAAGTCCCCCCATCATCTAATTTCCAGTTCTATTCCAGCCCCTATTCAGCCCATTTCCAGTCCTATTCCAGCCCATTTCCAGTCTTAGCCCTTCCCATCAGCCCATTTCCTGTCCTATTCCAGCCCCCATCAGTCAATTTCCAGTCTAAGCTCACCCCCATCAGCCCATTTCCAGTCCCATCTTACCCTCCTATCACAGCCCATTTCCAGTCCTAGCCCCCCCATCATAGCCCATTTCCAGTCCAAGCTCCCCCTCATCAGCCCATTTCCAGTCCTATTCCAGCTCCCCATCAGCCCATTTCTAGTCCTAGCCCCATCACAGCCCATTTCCAGTCCCAGATTACCCTCCCATCACAGTCCATTTCCAGTCCTAGCCCCCCATCACAGCTCTTTTCCAGTCCTAGCCCCCCATTCACAGCTCATTTCCAGTCCTTGTCCCCTCATTCACAGCCCATTTCCAGTCCTAGCCTCCCCAATCACAGCCCATTTCCAGTCCCAGCTTACCCTCCCATTACAGTCCATTTCCAGTCCAATCTTCCCCCCCATCACAGCCCATTTGAAGTCCTAGCCCCCCATCACAGCTCATTTCCAGGCCTAGCTGCCCCCATTCACAACCCATTTCCAGTCCCAGCTTATCCTCCCATTTCCAGTCCCAGCTTATCCTCCCATTGTTGTCCATTTGCAGTCCAAGCCCCCCCATTCACAGCCCATTTACAATCCTAGCCCCCCCATTCACAGTTCATATGCAGTCCAAGCTTTCCTCCCCCCATCACAGCCCATATGCAGTACAAGCTTCCCCCCCATTACAGCCCATTTCCAGCCCTAGCCTCCCATCAGCCCATTTCTAGTCCTATTCCAGCTCCCCATTATCAGCATACATCAGCATGACATTATGCCTAGCATAGGTGTCATGGCTTTTTCCCAGACCTTCGATTTCAAGCAGCTTTGTTACTCTGGTGATGTCAGTCTCCAAACTTAATGAGGGTAGTTTACAAGATGAGATAAGCTCTGACCCCCTGCTGATGTCAGTCTCCAAGCCTGATGAGATTGGTCTGCAGCCCCTCCTTGCTAAATCAAGTGATAGCAGACCTCAAACAAACCAAATTATGACAAGGGGAGGTGCTGAAGATTTTCACTATAAATACAGAAACACAAAAATAGCTCTCTCTCTGTTGATGGGACACTTCCTACTATGAGGCTCTGACCCATACTTCTCTCTCTCTCTCCCCCCCTTGTTCTTTTCTTTCTCTCTATATTCTTCTTACCATGAGACTCTGACACACACTTCACACATGCACACACCCACAGACGCAGCTCTGTAACAACCTTATAACTCTGTTCTGTACCTATGTAATAAGCCTATTTCTATATAAAACTCTTTTTCCAAGCCACACCAGTTTTGGTTGTCTTATTTGGGCTGCTTGCCCTACTGTCTCTGTGAAATGAACCCAGGACCAAATGGAGCGTAACCAAAAGTAGAGAGCGGCGAAAGATTACATTTTCCAGAAGATTACATTTTATGGGGGCCGTCTCAGACTTCACCGCAGATCTCCAGTTGGGTAAGTAATAATTTTGTTTGATACATTAAAGTGGATTTCAGACAGGGTGCGACAGGAAAATCAAAAGCCCTTGTGACCATTTGTTTTGTGGGTTAGACAAGGTGAGATTTTTTATTGTCAAAAGGCTCTGTAATAATCCTGAATTTTAATATTACCTACACCTAGGGACATTACATAGAGTGGCTTGCAATTTTCTTATTTGTAGGTAGAGGCTTGTTATGGTTTGTTACAAGGCACAGATTTTTCTCTAATATTTGAGCTGCTAAGAAAAGACAGAGAGATAGTCCAGCTTTAGTTTGGAAGTGGTACACAGGTAAACAGTCCCTCATTGAATACAATATACATCTTTCCTGGTAACACTATTACCTCCTGTCCCTTTGCCTTTTATTTCTCAGTCTCCTGTCAGTAGGTATCTTGGTGAGAGCAGGCTTAAAGTTTGCTGCAATTGATACAGTAACTGACAATTCTGTTAATCTCCTAACACCCTTCTTACTATAATTTCATCCTAAACTTCCACCCTGTTAAAAGGTGGTAAGCACTTTTTATTCAGGTATAACCGGGCAGAGACCATAAGTATGTAGCGAACTATCGGCCCATTTCTCTTCTGAATGCCGACTATAAGATCTATGCGAGTATTTTAGCGCGCAGGCTTGCTATGGTTGTCGGTGAACTGGTTCACCTTGACCAATGCGGGTTCATACCCGGGAGGTCTACCGCAGACAACGCCCGCCTTTTCTGTAATCTGCTTGAGAGGGTCTCGTCGGACACCCGCCCGTACGTTGCTCTCTCATTAGATGCGGAAAAGGCGTTCGACAGGCTGGAATGGCCGTTTATGTTTTTTATTCTGCATTGGTTTGGCTTAGGTGAAGGGTTTATAAATAAGGTCAGGGCGCTATATTCCTGTGCTACCGCTAGTATTTGTGTTAATGGCATCCTTTTGCGCCCCTTCTCCCTCCACAGAGGAAACAGGCAGGGGTGCCCCCTCTCCCCTTTGCTATTTAATCTAGCTTTGGAGCCTTTGGCCATTGCAATCAGAAGTCAGCCGGATCTCAAGGGGGTTCAGTTCGGGACCCTGCAAGTAAAGCTGTCTGCTTACGCGGACGATCTGCTTCTCTTTACGCAATCTGAGAAAGTCCCGTCTATCTTGGCCCTGTTTGGGGAGTATTCCAGTGTCTCGGGCTATAAGATTAACTGGTCCAAATCGGGGGCATTCCCCCTTAATTGTTTCGCAAACTCGGCGGGGATGGCGGATTTTCCCTTTAAATGGGAGGCGGGCAGTATCAAGTATCTAGGGGCATGGTTCAACGCGTCGGCAGATGTCATGATCCGGAAGAACCTGGAGGAGCTTCTCCTCTTTATTCGGCAGAAAGCTTTAGCCTGGTCTCCCCTCCATCTCTCCTGGTGGGGCCGTTTAGAGGTCATTAAAATGTCTCTCACTCCAAAGATTAATTATGTGCTTGGCATGCTCCCTTTTTCTATCCCGGCGAAATGGTATAAAAAGATAGAGAATAGTCTCATTACTTTCCTATGGAATGGTAAGCAACCTCGCATCGCTACAAAAAAGTTGAAAGCTGCTAGGGATAAGGGGGGAGTACATTTTCCTGACTTTTATTGGTACCACCAAGCCCTCCTGATTAAACAGGGATCTTTGTGGCTGACTGCAGACGAGCCTGGGCTGAGACCGACTTGGTTAGAGGTTGAGGCTTGTGCGGTTGCCCCTTGTCCCCTGCTGTACATGTTGAGCTCGCGGCATCCCGAATGGTCCCTGGTGGGGCGGGTTATTAGATCCACGCAGGAAGCCTTCCTAGAGCTGGCGCAGCTCGTGGACCAGGAAGACCTGCCCTCGGGGCAGACTCCATTGTGGTGGAACCCATGATTTAGGATTCGAGGGCATATGTTTGCTTGGAGGAAGTGGCAAGAACGGGGAATTTGGTCACTCGGGCAGTTGGTAGATGCCAATGGATGGAAAGATTTTGCGGCACTGCAGGGGGCGTTCTCCCTACCTGACTCCTCCTTTTTTAAATGGGTCCAGCTTAAACATTGCATTTCACCATCTAACATACCTTTAAGGGCGTCTGTGCTTGATAGGGGGGGGGGGCGCTTTGCTTCATTGGTTGAGAGACACCATTTGCCAGCAGGGGGCTACCTCTAAGATTTATGCCTTATGGAGGGAGCGTACCTCCATGGTTCCTGTCGGGCTGGCCCGGGTCTGGGAATCTGACATCTCTCAGGTAATCCCATCCTCAGTGTGGAAAATTCTTTGGGGCCCGGTGTCTAAAGCCTCTAGGTCAGTCGCGATCACCCAATCACTATATTTTTTCATGCACCGGGCTTTCATAACCCCTTCGAAGCTGGATAAATGGGACTCTGGCAATTCTGGCTTATGCTGGTCTTGCTCACGGGATAAAGGCACATATATGCACATGTTTTTTGACTGCCCCCTGGTTCAGAGGTTCTGGAGGCAGGTGTGGGCTAGAATGCAGTCGATCCTGCACTTCTCGGCGGAGTTGGAGTGGAGCAGGATCTTTCTGCAGTCCTCAAGTGTATTTCCTGGGGGGAGCCATGACCAAAATTTCTTATTTAACTTTATGTCGGCCATTGCCATTAAGATGATCCTGTGGAAGTGGAAGAACTTTCAGAGCCTAAGCTTGGACGGTTGGTGGAATTTGGTCTGTCATTATTCTAAGCTGGGAAAAACCTACTGTAAACTCCACCACCCAGACAGGGGGGACCTGAACGTCCGCAGATGGTCACTATTAGACCTTTTCGTAGCTCGTTCTCAGACTGCGCAGGGGCGTCACCCGGCGGTCCTGTGCCCAGAGCCTTAAGGTATGGAGAGCCTTAAGGTCTGGATAGGCTGTCCTGCCTGAGGTGTAGCTGCCTGGATGGTTGGGGTGGGTGCCCCTTGCTTCCTTTTATATTGCATTTAGGTCCTCGTTCTTTTCCCAGAGAGCCAGGGTGGGGGGAGGGATTGGGGGGGGGGGAGGGTGACTTTAGCTGTTACATGTATGGGTTGCTTTTTGTGCTGTGTAGCGGATGTTTAGATGTTTGTTCTGTAAAAAGTTAAATAAAGACGTTAAAAAAAAAGCAGTTCTTAATGAGCAGGAGTCCTGGCCCAATGCAGAAGATTATGGGGAGAGCACGCATAAGGCATTTTTATTAGAATTGCTATCCCCTGAGATTACAAAACACCTTCTGTTATTTTCTGAAGACCCTAAAGCAACCCCTTTTGATACTTTAATGCTCAGAATTGGGTCTGTTTGGAAGACCCAGCCCTCGCAGGTCATAACAGTATCAGAAGCACAGAAGTGGCAAGCTGAGGGATCCTCCCAATACACAAAAAACACAGACAAAGGATACAGAGGACAGACACCTTGGAGAGGACAAAGCAGAGGTACTTTTAGAAATTCCTCAGGGTACATTCCCTTTCAGGAGCTCAAAGCACAGAGAGATGGATTAGAAAAGGAAAAGGAGAAAATTAAATGGGAACAGGACAAACACATACTGCAGGTAGAACTAGATAAATTAAAACAGGACTTACAAGCAGCTCAGGACAAACACAAGGCTAGTGCATAGGGGTGTCCTGACCTCTTGTGTTCAGATATCAAAATGTCTCAAGCCTTCATAGCCCAGCCTGCCTCCGTTCTCTCAGCAGAGGACTCGATTCCAGAGCCTCTGGATGATGAAACAGATACAGGCCCAGAATACAGTTTAAGGCTTGTAACATCCTTGATACTGGACTCTTGTGGACGCCCCAATGTTATCAGTAGAATAGGGGGTCAGGATAAACTAGCTTTGATTGACACAGGGGCTGGAATTAGTTTTACAAACAGAGCTTCTCCCACTGCAGATCAGGAAAATATGGAAATTTATGAAATTCAAGGATACAGCTTCCAAATGTGTGGCTATCCCAGTTAAATGGGGTATCCCTGTGCACAGTGAACAAAACAAGGAAATGTTGGAAACCACTGCCTCCACTATAGTGAACACACCAAAAGAAATAATTGGAATTGACATTCTCAACCAGTTAAATTTGGTGGTGGATATGGCTAATCTTAAATTGTGGCAGTATTCAGGAACTTCAAGTGCTTCTAAAACTTTAGTGCATGAAGTCATTCCCATGCAGTTAGCAACTCAGTGCACCAAGACAGCTCAGCAGGATGATCTGTGTGTAATTCCCTCAGAGGTGGCTGATATTCCAGTCTGGGTACAAGACAAGTTAGATTGTGGGAAAATGCAAACAGAAATACTGTTGGAAGGCGAGGATCCTCCACCACAGAAACAATACCCAGTACCTCATCAGGCTATAGAACCAGTGACTAAAATTGTGAAGATACTGGAGGAGAGGGGTCTGATTAGACCTATTTCTTCCACATGCAATTCACCAGCCTGGCCGATAGTTAAACCGGGGGGTTCCTTCAGGCTCACTATGGACTTCTGTGCCCTGAATCAAGTTTCAAAATCTGTAGTGCCCGTGGTAGCCTCATACCCTGAAATGATCTCTAAACTGAACCCCAAATGTAAATTTTTCTCTGTTTTAGACATATCCAATGGGTTTTGGAGTCTGCCCCTGGTCCTTGAATGCCAGTACAAAACAGCCTTTCAGTGGTTGAATAAACAATATGCATGGACTGTGCTTCCACAGGGCTATAAGGATTCCCCCTCAATATTTCATAAATACATGCAGGAAGCCCTGTCACTATTGTCTTGCAGAGATAATATAATTCAGTATGTAGATGACATTCTGATTCAGTCTGAGAATGAAGCTGTACACTGGAATCATGTAAGAGAAGTTTTAAAAGCCCTCTGACAAGCTGGTCTTAAAGTTAATCCTGTCAAGGCTCAACTGTGCAAATCACAGGTTTCCTTTTTAGGGGTTACTATTGGCCAGGATGGTAAATCTGTAGATTCTCAGAGGATAGAGCTGATAAAGAAACTTCCACTTCCTACAGATCAGAAATCACTCCAGTCATTTCTAGGGCTCACCGGTTTCTGTCGTGACTTCATGCACAATTATGCTGAAGTGGCAGCTCCACTTTACTCCCTGCTAAAAAGTAAAAGTTATGTTTGGGAGGAAGAACATACAGAAGCTGTAACTAAATTAAAGCACATTCTGACTTCTGCTCCTGTGCTTGCACACCCAGATCACATACAACATTTTTTCCTGTACCCTGTAGTTGGAGAGAACAGCATAGGTGCAACTCTAACACAACGCCTAGGAGGAGTAGATCGCCCTGTTGCTTTCTGTTCCAGAGTTCTCACTTCTCCTGAACTCATAATGGGAAACTGTGAAAAACATGTACTGGCTTCCTATGCTGCTATGCAGAAATTTACATACATCATTGGTGCTCAAACCACATACATATGCAGCCATCACACCCCCCTCAAATTCATTGTAGAGGGAAAGTTAGCATGTAGCAAGATTAGGATGAGAGAATAGTCCAGTGGACTCTCATGTTGCAAGCACAGAATGTAAAGTTTGAATTGTTGAAAGAACCTAACGTGCAAGTGGCTGGAATTTTGCTGGAGGGGCAACCTCATGACTGTCAGTCCTCACCCAGTGCCCCCAATCACATGATCTTTAGGGAACTAGGACTAGACAAAATTTCACCTTTTCTTCCTACAGTATATATTGATGGTAGTAGCCAATGTGAAGGAGGCAGGCGACTAGCAGGTTTTGCAATTGTACAATTGGACCCAAATAACCAAGTGGTACTGCAGAGCCAGTATTCCTGTGGGTCAGCGTCAGCACAGTACTGTGAGCTGGCTGCTTTTGTAGCTTGTATGCAACAATATCAGGATTCACACCCAGAGATACAAATCATTTTAGATTCTGATTATGTCTTTAAAAGTGCCATTGCCCTGTTACCCTGGTGGCTGGCAAATAAATTTAAATCTACAGATGGGTCCACAGTGAAAAATTCATCACTGTGGACTATGGCACAAGAACTGAGTGAGAAGTTTCAGAGAGTACATTTAGTTAAAGTAAAGGCACATAGGAAGAAAGGCCCTTTAGTGAAAGGAAACACATTAGCAGACTCACTAGCCAAGGAAGCATGCCATGTAGGCCTCATATGGCCCTGGTATGAGCAGACACGCATGGTTGCTATTGCTACACATTCCACATATTATGATCAGATAATAACACCAGATTACTTCGTAGCACTGCAGACAAAGGACCCTGAGCTTTCTAATTTGAGGAAGCTTGTGCAGGATGCCCCAGATAACCTATATCAGCACACACCCTTTCTCACACTCGCTATAGAGAAAGACATTCTATGTGCAAAAAGAGAGGAAGGCTTGGTTATAGCTATCCCTAGAGCTCGAGGTAAAGAATGGATGCATTGGGTTCATGGTGCAGGTCCTATGGGACATCCTAAAGCAGAAGAAATGCAGACTATCCCTCATGTTAAATGTATCCCCCAATTGACCGCTTTGACCCGATGAAAAGCGGGATATAAATACAGCTAAATAAATAAATAAAATAAATAATAGGTTGGTATGGTGGCCAGAAATGAAACATGATTATACAGGATCATGTTTCCTCCTGTGTAATCTGTGCTTCATTTGGGAGGCAACCTAAAAAGAGAAGGGGACAGTTAATGAGAGCACCTCCTCGTGGCCCATTTGAGAGATTGCAAATAGATCATGTGGGCCCTCTTCCATTAACAGCTAGGAAAAATAGATTTTTACTCACTGTTGTTGATTCCTTTTCTCATTGGGTAGAAGCATTCCCTGTCCCAGATCAAACTGCTCGAACCACTGCAGAAATCCTAACTATGCAATTTTTTACACGCTGGGGCATTCCCAAGACTATTGATTCTGATAATGGTCCTGCATTTGTTTCTCAGCTCATCAAGGAATTGTTTGATTTTCTAGGCATAGAACAACAACTCCACATTCCGTACCATCCACAGGCAGCAGGGCAGGTAGAAAGAATGAATCAAACAATTAAGGCCCACCTCAGCCCTATGCTTAATCTGACCGGGAAAAATTGGGATCTGGTGCTCCCTTTAGTCCTTATGCGTATCAGAGCTAATGTTTGTAAATCCACAGGTTTTGCACCCTATGAAGCCTTAATGGGAAGGCCAATGCAACGGTGGGAAAATATGCTGCATCCTTTTCTTCCAGAGGACCAGACCGTAATCCTCACCAATGAGTGGATGAATCCCTGCAAGAACATCTAAAAGAAATTCAGACTACTGTGCTAGCTAACACAGAAAAAGCTAGAGATTATTTGCAGGAGGTACATGCAAAAGGTTCTGATTTAAGGCCCCTCAAGGTTGGGAGTAAAGTGATGATTCTGAGACCTAGACCAAACCTCCCCTTTGGAACTGCAAAGTGGGAAGGACCATACTTAGTTACTGATACCTTAGGCCCAAGCCTATACCAAATCCTAATGCCCGACAACCAGCAGTATTGGAAACACATCACCCAGTTGAAACCATATGGGTAATACGTGTTTTATCAGTCTTTGTTTTCAGATACCACCTGAAGACAGCACGGACAGCTGCTTTCTGAAGACAGCATGGACAGCTGCTTTCTAAACAAAAGTCGCTTGAGGATGGTAACTACTTCTGCTGTATAGTTGATGTGTCCTATATAATGGACATGTGTCTAATAGTTATGTAAATAAGTAGTAAACATTATTTCTGTTGTTGCATAGTATAAGTGGGGAGCACTAGTTTACTCCCTAGTAGAGTGAAACAAGATAGCTTTTATTATGTCTCGGTTTCCTGTTGTTCTTGTATCTGCTCTCTTCTACCCAAGTCTCATTACAGGAACTATCATCCGAATATGCACAATTGGCTGGGCTAACTCCACAGGTGGGGTATATTGTTCTCAAGAAATACCCCCACCTTTCCCGGAAGGAAAGGATCTGGTCATCCTGAGTTTCTGTTCCGTACAGGACAAGCCAGTGTTCTATTCATTAAACATCACTCAAGTACAGTGGGCGCCACCAGTTTCCACTTCTCTAGAAAGGACACAAGAATTGAAGGCACCTCCAGAACATTACTTTCTAGGTCCTCCTGCTTTGATTTTGTACAATATTTCCTGTCAGGACAGAGGTACATGGAAAATAACTTATACATGGGTTCTGAGTGATCAACAGCACATCACTGAGACTTCATTCCTTTTGGATGTCTCTTGTTTACCGACCACCCCTCATCCCACCCCTACCACCACTTCTGCTCCTCCTGTACTTTACCTTTCTGATATCCACCCATTTCAGGAAGGACATTCCTTTCAGATTAAATATGATGCACCACACAATGTTTTATATGATGTAGAATACCATTTCCTTACTTGGCATCTATTTCCCAAATTGTTTCTAGTTACTCACAAATATCCAAATTGCTCTCAGTTTGTTGCCAACCACATACAAATGCTCAATACTTGGTTTGATATGCAGGCAGTAACACCCCGAGCCAAGCAATTTCGACACAAGCGTGAATTAATTGATACAATTTTAGGTGGCACAAGGACTGCACTGGGTGCCCTTAATATAATTGATATAGAGGTGCTCCGTAATAAAATGGGATCCACTGCTCAGCATGCTGCTGATGGTTTTACCTCACAACATATTATTAATGAAGCTTCCTCTAAACTGTCCAATGTAGTTGTAGATACCTTTGCTCTTATATCTCCCATTATAGAACAGAAAATTGTTACCTTAGCGCATGCAGAATATAGATTGGGAAAGAATATTTCCTGGGCTCTTGCCTGTGATCAAGTACAGATCGAGCTTATTACTATACTAAAGGAAATTCTGATCACTGCTAAGTTAGAACACTGGCCACCATCTCTCGTCCATATGGCTAGTACCAAAATACCTGAATTTGCTATAGCTCACCTTGATTGGTGGACAGTTAGTGTTCCCATTTGTTCATCACAAGGCTGCTCTATCTGTACTTTGATCCCATGGTCAGGACAACACACAGTTATTTATCCTGTTGTTAATATTGGGGTGCAGTTTGATAATATGCTTATGTATCCTGTGGACCATCTCACATGGGTGCAGCCACTGGACGACACCTGGACGTCATTCAAGCCGATGGACCCCAGTTTGTGTGAGCAGACTACATTTCAGTTCAAGTGTCAACCTCACCAGTTTAAAGAGGCTGACACCTCCTGCTGGAACAATTCCTCCTCTTGCTCCCTGACTGTTAAGCTCTCATATTCCCTGACTACCTCACACAGTTTGTATTACCTTGGAGCTGGACACTTTTGTTTTCATCTGTTCTTTCCCCAGAATGTTTCTTTTTTGATTGCTCCCAGAATGCATGACATTCGCCTTCCCAAGAACACTTTGCTGTACAGTTCAAACTATTTACCAAACAATACCTGGTGCAGTCATACACCACTGGTCTCCATCACCATTAATGGGACAACTTATTCCACACCAATGACTCTATGGACGTTCCAGACTTTATCCCATATGCTGTGCATCCATTACCACTTGGCATGGGAGAAGAGACATTACATAAACTGCTCAACTTTACAGAACTCCATGCCTATATTGATCACCTTAAAACAACATCCACTGAAGTGAATCACACCATCGCTTATGAGAATGGACACATTCGACAAATTGTTGGACATTTGCTAAAAGATGCTCATGTGTCTGTGTGGGAATTGTTATTTGGTTACTCACCTACTGCTGATCATGTCTTTAATGTTTTTATTCACCCTATTATTATTTTAACTTCTGTACAAATATTGCTATGCATTATCATAATTTTCCTGTGCTGTAAAATGAAACAAATGTACATCTCCTTGCAGCGCATGTCCTACAGAACATCAACAACATTTTAAGGTAGTTACACTGAATTTCTCCAGCATGTACCCCTAATTCCAGGCTAATTTGGCCTGCTAATTTGGCTAATTTGGCATTTCCTATTACATTGAATACCAGAGTCAGCTGAAGTCTAGTATTGCTTCCTATCCTCACCCATAGCATCCTGGTACCTTTCGGCTTTAACCTCCTCAGAAATTCCTTTAGCCCTTATGCACTGTTCACTCTCTCTAAGACGGGCACTGAGGTAGCATATTGGGTTCCCCCCCGCCCCCCCAGTAGTGGCTGCCCTACCTAAGACACGAGGTTTGGACTCATAAGGGGATTTGTTTATCTCTAGAACACTAGAGACAGTACTGTGCAGGACAGGGGACCTGCTGGACATAGCAAGGTATTTAATACAGGAGGTATTAGACAAGCTGCCTACTATCATGTAATTGCAGCTGGGAGAGGTACCACAGGTTTGCTTCCACCATTTCCAGGCACAAATAATAAATAAAAATAAAAAAGGTGTGGGAGATGTCAGCATACATCAGCATGACATTATGCCTAGCATAGGTGTCATGGCTTTTTCCCAGACCTTGGATTTCAAGCAGCTTTGTTACTCTGGTGATGTCAGTCTCCAAACTTAATGAGGGTAGTTTACAAGATGAGATTAGCTCTGACCCCCTGGTGATGTCAGTCTCCGGGCCTGATGAGATTGGTCTGCAGCCCCTCCTTGCTAAATCAAGTGATAGCAGACCTCAAACAAACCAAATTATGACAAGGGGAGGTGCTGAAGATTTTCACTATAAATACAGAAACACAAAAATAGCTATCTCTCTCTGTTGATGGGACACTTCCTACTATGAGGCTCTGACCCATACTTCTCTCTCTCTCCCCCCCCCCCCTTGTTCTTTTCTTTCTCTCTATATTCTTCTTACTATGAGACTCTGACACATACTTCACACATGCACACACCCACAGACGCAGCTCTGTAACAACCTTATAACTCTGTTCTGTACCTATGTAATAAGCCTATTTCTATATACAACTCTTTTTCCAAGCCACACCAGTTTTGGTTGTCTTATTTGTGCTTGTCCTACTGTCTCTGTGAAATGAACCCAGGACCAAACGGAGCGTAACCAAAAGTAGAGAGCGGCGAAAGATTACATTTTCCAGAAGATTACACCCATCAGCCCATTTCCAATCCTAGCCCCCCATCACAGCCCATTTCCAGTCCTAGCCCCCCCATCACAGCTCATTTCCAGTCCTAGCCCCTCCCAATCACAGCCCATTTCCAGTCCCAGCTGACCCTTCCATTACAGCCCATTTCCAGTCCAAGCTTCCCCCCATCACAGCCCATATGCAGTCCAAGCTTTCCTCCCCATCACAGCCCATATGCAGTCCAAGCTTCCCCCCCGTCACAGCCCATATGCAGTCCAAGCTTCCCCGTCACAAACCATATGCAGTCCAAGCTTTCCTCCCCCATCACAGCCCATATGCAGTCCTAGCTTTCCCCCCCGTCACAGTCCATATGCAGTCGAAGCTTTCCCCCTGTCACAGCCCATATGCAGTCCAAGCTCCCCCCCATCACAGCCCATTTCCAGTCCTAACGGCCTCCCTCCCAGTCCACCGAAGAGCCCTTCAGCCATGTAAAGGGCTTCAGAGGGAGCCAGGGAAGCCCGTGTGAGGTCCTGGCTCCCTCTGCACAGCCTCCAGCATGAAGAGTATTTTCCCTCACGGTGGCAGCTGTTTCAGTGAAGCGCGCTGAATGCTGGGAAAGGTTAAAGGTCATTTCCCGGCACTCGCGTGCTTCACAGAAACAGCAACCAGTGTGAGGGAAAATACTCTCACACTGGCAACTGTGCAGAGGGAGCCGGGGCCTCGCGCGGGCTTCCCCGGCTCCCTCTGAAGCCATCTGTGTGAGAATGGAGTTCACACGGGGCCCCTTGAAGCATGGCACCCTGTGCAAACAACATTCTCACACAATGGATGGGCCGACCCTGGCGGTTAATTTTGCTGGTATTAAGGATTCCTTGGTTTGGCATGCAAAAGTGGAAGCTCTTGAAAACTCAGTATGTTCTCGTAACTTAACGTTTTTTTAATTTTCCTCATTTGGATAATAAAGGAAGTTTTAGCCAAATCAGAGCCAATGTAAGTTCTTCAAATTTACTATATCCCTCCAAATGTCAAAAAGGTTAATCCTGCCAAGGGAGAATTGAATGTAATGGTACCATCTGTTCAAAATCTTACTACCTTCTTTGAGGACTCTCTCGACATTATAAATTCAAGTTCTACTCTTTTGGTAACTTTTATATCTGAATCTGTGAAGCTGCGCATTCTTAAAGCTTTTTTTAAGTTTAAGTTTAGGCCTGCTAAGTTTTGTGGACAAACTGTTAATGTTTTTCCAGATATGTGTCTCGGGCTCACAGCTCCGGTGGAGAAATGTTTTAGCTTTGAAGCCTCAGATATTAGCTTTCGGAGCCACTTTCGATTTACATTTTCCTTGTAAATGCATAATCACTTTGGATGTGTGTCTTTTGTTTTTGTTGAGGTGTCACATCTGGAAAAGTTTTTGTTAGAGAGACAGGGCATTGGAAAGGGGTGGGAGCATACTGCTTCAAGGATTGTACTTAGAGCATTGGAGTCCTGAGATATGGGTCTATATACCAGGCAAAATGTAGCCTCTTTGGTTTCAAACAGGGTAGTTTTGCTAAATGGGTTAGTCTTTATTTAGACAGTTTTGTATACCACCTTATCCTTCAATCAAAGTGGTCACAACACAACTGGGGGGGATACATTTAACACAAGGGGATATGAGACACATACACTAATACTTACAGGGAGCATGAGCAATGGAGGGTTAAGTGACTTGCCCAAGACCACAAGGAGCACTGTGGGATTAGAAGCCCTAGTCCTTCCAGCCCAAGGTTGCTATCCTCTAGTGGGATTTGAACCCTGACCTTCTGACCTGAGGCAGCTTGCCCCAACCACTATACCACTCCTCCCTGCAATACTTATGCGTACTATGGCAGTTGTAAACATCATTTCTAAGCCAGGGTATGTGAAATATGATCTTAATCTCTCAAATTTACTGCTAATGCTCGGCATAATACTTGCATCATGCCAGAGAGCCTCCTGCTGGAGATAAGATGTAATATGTATGGGTAGTTTGTCAAGATGCGCTTGGAAATTCTTCTTTATCAGGCCTGTGGCTGCCAGTACAATGGGAAATATTTCTGTATCTTTCTGCCACATTTTCTTGGTCTCTGATTGCATTTCTTGATACTTCAAGATCTTCTCCTTCTCCACGCGATTCACAGAATAATCACTCGGTACTGACACTTCTATTATCAATGCCGTTCTAGTGTTCTTTTCCTTTACCACTATGTCAGGTTTCCTGGCATTCAGTTTCTTATCCGTCGGTATGGGAATGTCCCAGGTGATCATAACCTCTTCATTCTCTGTTATTCTCTTAGGGTCATGATCCCCGTGCTTTTCAGGGAGAGTGTTGTTGTAGTGTTTACAGAGTTTCCAGTGGAGGAGGCGTGCCACTTGTTGTGCCTTTATTTCAAATTTGAGAGTGTCCAGGCCTTTATAACTATTATTAGCTATTAGGGAGGTCTTTCGTTTTTTCTTTGCTAGGATCAGAACTCCACCTCTGCACCTATCTTTTCAAGGCATGTGGAAGATCTCAAAATTAGGTTGCTTGATTTGATTGAGAAGGACTGTGTCCATGTCAGCAAGCCATTTCTCAGTGATTAGCATGATATCTGGATCATTATCGTGTATGTAATCTAGAAGGTTAGGGGTTTTATTTTTTTTATTTTTTTTTTAAACGTATTTTTATTAATTATATCCCATCAACAACAAACAAAATAAGAAAACATCCAGTAATGCTTAAGAGATACACAGGCAGGATATCTATAGAACCACATTACCAGGATCCAGACAGTTACCTGTGCACCATGAACCATGAACATAGTCAAAAGAAAGCCCCAAAACCTACCAAAACCCACCCACCCTTCACTCTTCCCTCCCAAAGTTTCAACCGTCACTCAGAGAAAACAGGGTAGAAGTCCCATCCCCCCCTCCCAGAAGCGCCACAGACACACAGTACCATTTATAAGGACGAAGAAGCATGATAAGTTAACATGTTAAACTGCATACAGATCTAGTGCAGACCACCTAGAGAGATTGGACACTACCCCCTTTACATGTGAAACTCTATCAGAAGCTTTTTCATATTTAGCAAACAAACATATCTGATTCCACCATTCTGAGTAGGTAGACTTACAAGGGTTTTTCCAGTGGGAGAGTATTAATTTTAAAGCCACCACGATCATGAAATTCAAAAGAAAGTGATTACTTTTATCTAAGTCCGGGATCTTTGCCAAATTCCGGAATGCTATTATCCGCCAGGTCAAAACAGCCATAAAATTCAGAATACACTGAATTTTAACCCAGACCTTAGTCCAAAAATTCTGAATGTGAGGACAATCCATCATCATGTGTCTCAACGTGCCCACCTCGCCACGATGGGTCCAACATAAATTACTCTCTTTCCTGTTCCATTTACTTAACCTATTAGGGGTAAGGAATGCCCTGTGTGCAAGGAAGAACATAGACTGTGTAAGAGCCGCAGACCTCGAGGCCCAAACCGAGGATTCCCAGAATTTTTTCCATTCCAACTTCGACAGTTTGGTCTCTGTCTCTTCTTCCCACAGACACCACAGCCCTCTAATCGGTGATGTAAAATGTTCCATAAACAAAGCATAAAATCGAGAGGCTACTCCACTTTTGGAGTTTATTTCTTCAATAACGTTTAGTAGCCCCCAGGAACATGATAGCCCATCAGGGGACGGGAGAACAGTCCCAAGGCAATGACACAACTGTATCCATTGGAAGAGGCATACGGGCGGCAGGTTCAATTCAGATTGAATACTACTAAACGCCTTCCAGTGAGAGCTCTCCATTAACTGCCCGATTGTCCAAATTCCCTGCCTCTGCCACTTTATACATGCATATGACTCTTTATTGATCTTGAAAGCAGGGTTATGCCAGATCGGTAACAGTCGCGAAGGAGGATTCCTCTTTTCAATGACAGGGAGAAAGGAGCGAAATGCCTGTTGCATAGAGATGATCACACTTCCAACTTTAGAAGACATCGGATGTAGCATGCCAATAAGTATATTAATTGGACAAGGCGCTACAAGGCGTCCTTCTATCCTGAGCCATGTCGGTGAATATTCCACGGCATCCTTCAAAGCCCACATCGACCCTTGCTTCAGAAGAAAAGATCTGTGATACCATAAAAAGTCTGGAAAATGTATCCCACCATTTGACTTGCCAGCCTTTAGCTTCTTCAGCACAATTCTAGGGGTTTTCCCTTCCCACAGAAAAGTGCTTATTATCCGTTCTAGATTCCTATATACCATGATAGGTAGCAAGACTGGCAACATACTCAAGATGTAATTTACTTTGGGCACTAATGCCATTTTAATGGCTTCCACTCGGCCCCACCAGGTAAGATGAAGTGGGGACCACGTCAGGGTGTACGAACGCGCTATGTCCAGCAGCTTTTCTGAATTCAGTCGCATTGTTTCTTCCAGGGGAGCAGAGTATAATACCCCTAGATACTTTATTGATGTGGCTTCCCATTGAAAAGGAAAGCTATCCACCATGGAGGCGTTTGCTCTTCTATTTATGGGAAAGGCCACAGATTTTACCCAATTCACTTTATATCCTGAAAACTGCGAGTATTGGGAAATCAGCTGTAAGAGCGCCGCTATTGATCCAGGCTTAAGAAAGATCAACAGATCATCTGCGTAAGCTGACAGTTTAATATGAAGATCTGCCAACTTAATGCCTTGAATTTCCTCAGATTGACAAATCTTCAGTGCCAGCGGCTCCAATGCCAGATTAAATAAGAGGGGGGACAACGCACATCCCTGCCTGGTGCCTCGAAGCAAGGGAAAAGGCCGAGAGAGGGTACCATTGACCAAGATTTGCGCCGTAGGGTTGTCATATAATACGCGCACCATGACCACAAACTCTTTAGGCAGGCCAAACCACTCCAAGACATAGTACAAAAAGGGCCACTCCAGCCTGTCGAAGGCCTTTTCAGCGTCTAATGACAGGTCTAATATAGGGTCATCCATGGTATTCGCTCTTTCCAGTATCTCACAAAGAAGGCGCCCGTTGTCGGCCGTGGATCTTCCTGACACAAACCCACACTGATCAGGGTGAATTAGTAGGTGCAACACCTTGTTAAGTCGCCTTGCCAAAATGCTGGAGAACAATTTGTAATCTGCATTTAGAAGGGAAATAGGCCGATAGTTACTGACCACCGTAGGGTCCCTCCCCGGCTTTTGCAACACAACAATCATAGCCTTAGCGAAGGCACCAGTCTGCTGATCTTGTGCTAGGAGCATCTGGTAATAATTCAGTAACTGAAACAATAAATCATCCGCAAAAGTTCTATAAAATTCTACAGGAATTCCATCCGGTCCAGCCGCTTTGCCAGTCTTCATGCCTGCTAGGGCTTCCTTCAGTTCCATAATTGAGAATGGTTTTCCTAAGACGGCCACCTGTTCTGGCTTCAACACAGGTCTATCCACCACTGCCAATAGGTCTTCGCATGCCTTCTCATCAAAAGACACTTCCAAGGCCTAAAGCTGTGCATAGAACTTGCGGAATACTTCAGCTATGTCACCACTTTTGGTCAAGGAAATCTGTTGCTCATCTAATATGTGAGTTATGTGTGCCTTGCTCCGACAGGATTTCAAGCTTGCGGCCAACAGCTTACCTGCCTTATTCTTTTCCGTAAAGTAACGAGCCTGGCAATCAAACATCTCCTGCTCAACGTCTGTACTTAATATCATGTTATATTGATATCTCAGCTTATGCAAATGATTCAACATCGACGAATTAAAGTTTCTCTGAAGGATTCTTTCCCCTACCCTAATCTGGTCATCTAATTCTTTGAGTTTGGCTCGTGCCTTCTTGGCCTTAGCGATAGAAAAGCTGGTAACATGCGCTCTGATCATTGCTTTAAAAGCTTCCCTCCATGCCCAATTCGATGTATCCTCTTGAACGTTCTTGTCAAAATATTCCTTTATAACTTGCTTCATTGCTTCTTTAAAGGATACATCTGCAAGAAGAGCCCTATTGAAGGACCATGCTTGCTGACTAGACAAGCCTTCTCCGAGACCTAAATCTAGCACGATTGCTGCGTGATCTGAGATATGGGTACTAAGAATATTTGCCCCATAAGCTTCTTGCACTAACGGCCTGGAGATTAGGAAAAAATCTATCCGGAAATGGGAGCCATGAGGAGATGAGAAAAAGGCAAAGTCTCTCTCCACCGGATTCAAAATTCTCCATATATCCACAAGACCAGCTTCTTGCATAAATGAGTTCAGAGCATATATCGCTCTACCTCTCCTGGGCCTACCTGGGTCGCAATCCAGTAGAGCAGGGGTCTCAAACACGTGGCCCGCGGGCCGCATGCGGCCCGCGAGACAACTTTGTGCGGCCCGCGACGGAGGAAAACAAAAAACCCCCAAAACCCTGGCTTCTGCCGTTGCCGCCGTGGCAGCGGCAGAATCACTTGTCAAATTTTAAAAAAACCTGGCTTCTGCTGCTCAAGCAGCAAAATCAGCTGTCCTGCGGCCCCTTCCGCTGTGCCCGGAGATCCGAGTCTGCTCTATCAGCGGCGTGCTTTTCAAGCCGCGAAGAGAGTATTCCCCTCTTGTGCGGTTTCAAGCCGCGCGAGAGGGGAATACTCTCCTCGCGGCTTGAAAAGCACGCCGCTGATAGAGCAGACTCGGATCTCCGGGCACAGGGGAAGGGGCCGCAGGACAGCTGATTTTGCTGCTTGAGCAGCAGAAGCCAGGTTTTTTTTTAATTTACCGGGGGGGGGGGGGGTGTGGGACTGGAAATGGGCTATTGGCCGGGGGGGGGTGGGACTGGAAATGGGCTATTGGCAGGGGGGGTATGACTGGAAATGGGCTATTGGCAGGGGGGGTGTAGGACTGGAAATGGGCTATTGGCAGGGGGGGTGTAGGACTGGAAATGGGCTATTGGCAGGGGGGGGTATGACTGGAAATGGGCTATTGGCAGGGGGGGGGTGTAGGACTGGAAATGGGCTATTGGCAGGGGGGGGGGTATGACTGGAAATGGGCTATTGGCGGGGGGGGGGGTATGACTGGAAATGGGCTATTGGCAGGGGGGGGGTATGACTGGAGATGGGCTATTGGCAGGGGGGGTTATGACTGGAGATGGGCTATTGGCAGGGGGGGGTTATGACTGGAGATGGGCTATTGGCAGGGGGGTTATGACTGGTAATGGGCTATGGTGGGGGCTAGGACTGGAAATGGGCAGGTGGGGGTTAGGAAGGACTGGAGGTGGGCTGATGGGGGGAGTTAGGACTGGTAATGAGCTATGGAAGGGCTGACTGAAATGGGGTAATGGGGGTTAGGGCTGGAAGTGGGCTATTGGCAGGGGGGTTATGACTGGTAATGGGCTATGGGGGGGGGTAAGACTGAAAATGGGGTGATGGGGGTAAAACTGGAAGTGCGCTATGGGGAGGTTAGGACTGGTAATGGGCTATGGGGGGTCTAGGACTGGTAATGGGCTGGGGGGGGGGTTGCTAGGACTGGTAATGAGCTATGGAAGGGCTGACTGAAATGGGGTAATGGGGGTTAGGGCTGGAAGTGGGCTATTGGCAGGGGGGTTATGACTGGTAATGGGCTATGGGGGGGGGGTAAGACTGAAAATGGGGTGATGGGGTAAAACTGGAAGTGCGCTATGGGGAGGTTAGGACTGGTAATGGGCTATGGGGGGTCTAGGACTGGTAATGGGCTGGGGGGGGGTTGCTAGGACTGGAAATGGGCTGAGTGGAAGGGGGGCTTGAACTGCAAATGGCTGATGGGGAGGGGGGCTTGGAATGGAAATGGGCTGTGAGGGGAGGGAGCTAGGATTGGAAATGGGCTGATGGGGGGCTAGGATTGGAAATGGGCTGATGGTGAGGCTAGGATAGGACTGGAAATGGACTAATGGGGGGACTAGAAGGGAGCGGATGCTGGGTGGGGCTGGAACTAGAAGGGAGCTGATGTTGGGGGAGGATTAGAATGGGATGGAGCTGGGAAAGTGAAATGGAGAGGGGAAAAATATTTTGTCTGGGAGAGAAGACAAATCTACAATTGGCCAGGTATTGGGAGAGTAAGTGGGGATTGAGGATGGAGGGGTAAAATTTGAGTGGATGAAATAGGAATGAGGAAAGAGAAAAAGGAGAAAGATTAGTATGTTAAAGCAGATGTAGAGAGAGAATGGAAAAAAACTAGGAGAGAAGAAAGGGCAAATGGACAGCAGACGATGGAGAGTTAGCAGAAGACATGAAGAAACCAGAAGAAAGTGGCTGGAACAATTGCAACTGAAAAAAATGCACAAAAGGTAGAAAAATATCTCTTTATTTTGAATTTATTAACTGGAATATGTCAGCTCTGGGAAATGTGCATCATTAATGTTTGCGCTTTGTTTAGTACAAGAGGAAATTAATTTATAGTTTTATTTCTACAGTGTTGTTGTACATTCCAAGTTTGGCTTTTGGGGTTCCCAGTTTAATTATTGTCTTCTTGTTTCTAAATCTTTTAGTCTTTCTTTATCCATACTCATTAAAGAGGCATGTTTACTAAAAGTTAGTGTATGGTAACATTATGCAAATATTTATGCAAATGAGGCCCCTTATGCAAATGAGGCCCCGCGTCTTATGCGGCCCCCGGGTTACTTTACAAGTCCTCATTTGGCCCTCAAAGCAATTTGAGTTTGAGACCCCTGCAGTAGAGGGTCTAGGACCATGTTGAAATTACTGGGAGAGGGGAGCTCTCCTACACCACTTCTGCCAAAGTATGAAAAAAATCAGGTTGGTCACAGTTTGGAGTGTAAACATTCACAATAATCAGTTGCTTAGTACCAATGATCAAATGAGCTTTAGCCCACCGCCCTTCACAATCCACCCTTGTGGACAAAACCTGTAGCTGCAATTTGTTATTTATTAAAACAGCTACCCCATTTTTCTTTCCCACAGCTGGCGAGTGGGCGATCAACTTAAACTGCCTGGAAGATATTTCATAGTTTCTTTGGTAGACAAGTGTGTTTCTTGCAGCAAGATTAGATCTGCTCTTTCTTTCTGAGCGTAAACCAAAATCTTCTTTCTTTTTGCAGGGTGCATGATGCCCTTCACATTCAGTGACATAATTTTAAGGGGGTGCATAGATAATAGGGAACTTAATACTATGTGCCAAGCTCTCTGTAGGTCGAACCAGATTACATCTCTGTGCGCCCTCCCATATTGCAAAACCAACCCAAAATTGTCTGCGACATGTCACCCTACCTCTCCTTGTAAGGAGCAATAACATTGGGTGAGACAGCAGAAGAAACATATAGCGACTGCAAGACCCGGAGAAAAACAAAACAAAAGGAAAACTTTAACAAACATCATATTATTGCCTACTCACATCACTATCAAAGGCTAAAGAATACATACATTGCTCGCATACCGGCCATACTAACAGAAATCTTACTTTTATCTCCCACCCAGATTCACAGCCCACTGACACATATTAAGGCCAGGTCAGAGTAATCTTATTATTCTTAGTGTCTCAACTTAAGAGTACAAACATCTTTCTATCGTAGCATTTATACCCAGAATAGAAAAACTGAAAGACAAAACTGTCCTTGAAATCTGAGGTTAAGGCACCCTTTCCACCTGCATTCTCAGCGCCTCTTGATTTTCAAGGAATTGCAGCAGCCCGTTGGGGTCCTCAAAGGTTTTCGTGTGGTTATCCAGGGTCACTTTGAATGTCGCTGGGTAAAAGAAGCCATATTTCGCCTGCAGATGCTGGAGATGAGGCCTCAACTCCAGGAATTTCTTCCTCTTGTCCATTGTAGCTTTGCTAAGATCTGGGAAAAAAGAGATCTTGTGTCCTTCATATACCACCGACACCGACGCCCTTGCCGTGGCCATTATTTGCATAGCTTGCTGGTGCCGGAGAAGACAAAATATTAAAGGCCTTGGTCTCGGGCTATGCCCTCCAGTATGTGCAGGAATTCTGTGAGTCCGCTCCACCTCAAGCGGCTTGTTTAGGCTTATTTTGAGCAGTTTAGGTAATAGCCCTTCTAAAAAGCCGATCGCATCGGAACCTTCCGCTCCTTCAGGAATGCCAACAATTCTAATGTTGTTTCTACGTGATCTGTTACTAAGGTCCTCCAGGCTCGCCTCCAATTGATCAACCTTTTTTAAGGGCCTTGGAAAGCCTCTGTATATGCTCTTTATGTAGAGTGACTGTAGTGTCCATCTTTTCCATGCGAGCCGTTAACCCCTGCATTTGCTCCTTGATCTCCTGCATGTCAGCTTGCATCTGGGCTAAAGTTTCTCCGTTCACTGAGATCAATGACCTCACTGACCGTATTTCCCCCAGTATCTCTCGCGTCCCCTCATCCGATTCACGCCCAGCCGCCATCTTTAGGGAAGAGGGGGGATCTTGCTTAGCGCGTTTAGACCCTGTATTTCCGCTTGAGGTAAATTCTAACTTTGTTTGCTTAACAGTAGCCATCCTTCTATGCTTCCTTATTCCTTATGCGACAAAACAATTACCACAAATACCCCCGAACTAGGCAATAATATCAGGAATCAACTCGGGTCTGCAGGAGTGAAGCTCCTATGTGTCCATCTTGTTTCTCCGCTGGCTCCGCCCCCTAGGGGTTTTATTTTTAACGATCTAGCATTAATTAGGAAACAACTTAAAGTAGTAGGACTATGGCGATCAGCTATCATGTTATCAGGAGCATGGCAGGTTTTGTTATGTATATAAGACACTCACTTGTGTTTTGTGTTGTACCCAGCGTTCTATATCTAAGGGGTATGTTTACTAAACCGTCTTAATGTTACCGGCGCTAGTTGCAGCATTAATGTGCAGAATGCCATATAAGGTAGTGGGCGGTCCGGAGGTAAGGTTGCAAGGAAACGGTATCATGCGATAGTGGGTGCCATGGCACGTTAACATGCGTTAACCCTAAGTACATGCCAGCGCAGTGCTAGAAGCTGTAAAGATGTAGTCCACTGGTTACTGCAATGACTGTGGAGGCAGAGGTCATGGGTTTGATCCTGCAGTGGTGTTGTGTAAGAAGACTGTCTGAGGCATTTTATTTTTTTAAATTAAATCAGTGCTGTCGGAGGCATTTCCTTTTTAAATTTAAATCAGTGCTGCCAGCAAAAACACCCTCACAGTGCCGTAACCTAAGGTGCAGCATAAGGTGCCCTATAAGGCACTCCATAGGGCACATTATAAAGTGCACTGTCCGCCAAGGCACCTTATAATGTGCCCTATAGTGTGCCTTATAGGGCGCCTTATGAGGCACCTTAGGCTACGGCACTGTGAGGGTGTTTTTGCTGGCAGCACTGATGTAAATTAAAAGTAAAAACCTCAGACAGCCTGATTAAATAACACCACTGTGGGATCAAGCCCATGACCTCTGCCTTTGCAGTCATTGAAGTAACCAATGGGCTACATCTCTATAGCATCTAGCACACTGCTGGCTGGCTACAGAAAGACTACAGGTCACCACACAAACTGTCTGCTGTGGTTACCAAGATAGGGTAAACCCACCCGTACCCATGATGCACTGCACATGCAGATCAGCAGCCTACATCTGCTCACAAGATGGGGTATGCACCTCTATAGCACCCTGGCCTGGTAGGGGGAACTGACCGTGTGTGTTACAGGCACAGAGTAGCTACAGACCGTGATACTGTGCGGTTCCTGTGCTCACCCTGATGGTGAAGTGGGGTGCCCACCACCAGGTCCACCCAGTAAAAGATGTAAATGCCTTAAATCAGGATATTCAATGGTACTTGCACAGTTAGAGTCATTGAATATATTTTTCTAACTCCCCTATGTGCCCTGATACTCCTCCGGTTAGCATCGGAGCATGTTGGGGGCGTTCCGGAGCAGAGCGGAGGCGGTGACAAGCAATAATATTGCATGTTGCCCGATTAGAGGTTTGTGCCAAAAAGATAGGCAAGGAAAACCCTCACCTATCTTTAAGATGCAGGAGCTAACCAGGCAGCATGCAATATTGCTGCTGCCCAGTTAGGTTCAGTGGCTTCCGGTGTGTGCAGCGATCCCCGGATATTCAATGCCTTCACTATGGCATTGAATATCTGGGTTAGAGGTCAGCAGGGAGAACTATGTGCTGACAAGCCACATAGTGCTTCAAAAATGAACCTAGCTCAATATTAGGCTCATGGTTGCCAAAACCCGTCTTCTCCCAACTGTCCTCCCACCTCGAAGCCTCCCTCACCATGCACCCACGGCAATCTGGTTTTCGCCCCGGCTATAGCGCAGAGTCTGTCCTTCTTTCTCTTCTAAATGAATTACACACTGCCCACAACCGAGGTTCATTCACCCTTGCTGTCTCTCTCGATCTCTCTGCCGCATTTGATCTTGTCGTCCATTGCACCCTTCATGTCTACGCGATGCCGGCCTCATCGGCACTGTGCTTCATTGGTTTCAGTCTTTCCTCTCCAGCCGTTCCTTCTCAGTTTCTTCTGGCTCTCTTTCTTCACCCTGAGTCCAACAAGATGAGCACAAATCCACATGCAAAGACCAACCCAGTAAGAAACTTGGAATGCCAAGAAGGAACGTATAAACCAAATTTTATTTAAATATTCCACTTCAGCCACTGGCCCAACACAGGCCGTGTTTCGTGAAGCCTTCCTCAGGGGCTTAAATGGCTGAAAGCAATCATAAAACATATTTTTTTTTTATTTATAGATTTTACATAATCAATCCAGATAATAAACATTCTGAATCTGAATCAGAAAACCATTAAGGAAAAAATCAATTTAGAAAACGAAGGTCTTCTACAACAACCACATCCCTGGTATAGACCACAATAAACAAACCCACAATAAAATCCAAGAATAAAGAAATAAAATACAACACAAAGTGCTATCAAACCAAACAGTGATATCATAGGAGCATAGATTGTATTATATGGCAGCCGGTGAGGGAGTATCCCCACCACCCCCCTTCTCCCTAGAATCAAGAAATTGCAACAGTTATCTGGGCTCAAAAAGCAAATACTGATTAGAACTTAGATTCACCATACATTTACAAGGATATCTCAACTTAAACACAGCACCCAAGGCGACGGTTCTCTGGCGCAAAGCCAGGAACCCCTTCCGCCTCTTCTGCGTGTCCATAGCCGAATCAAGGAAAATTTTTATTTATTTATTTATTTAGCTGTATTTATATCCCGCTTTTCACCGGGTCAAAGCGGTCAATTGGGAGATACATTTAACACGAGGGGATATGACACACATACGCTAATACTTACAGGGAACATGGGCAATGGAGGGTTAAGTGGCTTGCCCAAGACCACAAGGAGTGCCTATAGGACTAGAAATCCCAGTCCCTCTGGCCTGAGATTGCTGTCCCCAGGTGGGACTTGAACCCCCGGCCCTCCGGCCTGAAGTACCTTGTCCTAACCACTAGGCCACTCCTCCCTATTAAAATTAAAATGTTTGAGCCCATAAACTGAGTGACAGATAATTTGCGGAAATATAATCTTAGTACAGTGTTTCTATCAGACTCAAAAGCAAACTGAACCAGTAATGTAGCCCTGCTAGTCACCACCTCTAAAGAGGACTCCAGGAAGGTTGATAAATCAAGTTGAGATGACTCATCTCCCACATCGGGAGCCTGCTGCAACCCAGGGCCCGGGGAAGATACTAATACATACTGGGTTCTCAGAAGAGGAGGCAGCGACTCTGCCGGCATCTGCAAAACCTCAATGAAAAACTTACGGACCAGGTCCATTGAGGCAATCAAAGGTGACCGGGGAAAGTTCAGAAACCTCAAGTTGTTCTTCCGAAGAGAGTTATCCAAATACTCAATCCTTCTTAACTGAACCAACCTGTCCTTCTCATTGACAGCCTTTAGGGACTCCAGATCCTCCACTTTAGCTTCAAGGGTAGCAACCCTAGTAGACTGAGCCACCAAAGCAGAGTCCAACGAAGAACACTGGACTTTAACAACTTCCATCTGATGAGCAAAGGAAGTAACAAAGGGAAGGAGAGTTTGTTGTAAGGCGGAGATAGCTTCCCACAAGCTCTCTAAAGTAACCCGCGCCGGTTTCTCCACCAACCCAGGCAGACTGACTTCCACAGGAACATGCAGCCCAGGTGAGAGCTGTTTCACTTCTGCACCCACAAGGGGGGAGGAAATTCTTACTCGACCACCTTCAGCGAACTCACCAACAACTGCCGTCCCCTCATTCTTCACGGAGGAAACCCCCGCAGCCGCGGGCAACTCCAACAACAGGGAGACACCTCCAGGCTGCTCCCCCGTTAGACCAGAACCAGGCTGAACTGGCGGCGCTTGCAGAGGACTCAGAAACACCCCTTCAGAGCTCAGATCCGAAGAACGCTCCCCAGGATCCGCCGAAGCCATAGGCGTCGGTGGAACGCAAAAAGCCGCAATCGAAGACTGCACCAAACTTCCAGTCAGGGTCGAAACCTCCGGGGGCTGCTGAGTACGTTGTTTCCGTTTCCTCCCCATCTGGAAACGATGCACGACTGATGCGGAGCGCTCCACCTCAGCGTCCTACTCCTCCGCCATCTTGGACCTCTCCCCAATCATAAAACATATTTAAAAACATACAAAACAAACTATAATAAATAAATAAATAAATAAGAACATATGGAACAAACAAAGACGAGCATATAAATAAATAAATGATTAAAACAAGTATAAGCTAATTTAAGTACATACAGCAATTGGAGCTAAAAATGACAACCATGCATAAATAATACATTTATAACCTTAATCAAACTAAAAACATATATATTTATGCGAACAAGTCTTTAAAATAAATAAGTACATGAGCATAAGATCATTAAGAAACATAAATACGTAATGTAGCCTCAGGAGCATTCAAAAATATATGTATAACCATATAAATAATAAACTGTATACTTAAAAAAATTAAATTTATTTATTTATTTATTTATTGTTTATTGTTTATAATCACTTGATATACCGCCCCCCGTTACATCGAGGCGGTTTACAATAAAACTATAAAATATATAAAATGATTAAAAAGAAAAGGAAAATAACAATACTTTAAAACATACTTTTTTTCTTAAAAAAAAAAAAAGAATAGGAGAAAAAGAAGGTCAGGATAGAGAAGATAGATTGCAAATAGGAGCAAATCATAGGAGAAGCAGAAGTCACTGGAAAAGATTAAAAGCAGTGTAGAAAAAAATGTGTTTTGAGACGGGAGCGGAAATTAGGAATGGACTGTTCTAGACGGAGGTCAGTGGGGAGGGAGTTCCATAGAGCAGGACCAATGTAAAAAAAGGCTGATTGCTGGGTAGAGTGAAGGTGAGCTTGAGAGGGAGAAGGGAGGTGCAAGCGATTAATATGAACTATTGAACGGTTTTATATTAAAGGAGCATTGAAGCTGAATGCCCTATTTGTTGTAGTTTTATTGAGTTTTGAAAAGTTGTTTGGTACAAGTAGTGTGTTCAGGTTCCTTTGTCTCACTGTTCTGGTCCTTGAATGAATTGTCAGTAGATCAGTTAGATATGATGGGGCTATATCTCTTATCAGTTTGAACATTGTTATGATAACTTTATATTTTATCCTACGTTGTATAGGTAACCAGTGAAGTTTGTACAGTATAGGGGTTATGTGTTCAGTTGGACCTGCATTTATAAGCATTCTTGCAGCAACATGTTGTGCTACTTTTAGTTGGTGTAAAGCATGTTTTGGAATACCTTGAAGAATTATGTTACTAAAATCTAAGTGAGGCAGGATCAGGGCTTGAAGGACTGATCTGAAGTCCAGATTTGATAATAATGGTTTTAGATTTTTAAGATATCTTAATTTATTATTTATTGTGTTTGTTGTATTCCTGATGTGTGTTGTTAGACTTAACGTTCTGGCTATGATAACGCCAAGGTATCTTATTTCATCTTTTATGGGGATGCTTATGTTTTCAATTTTTATTTCTGTTGGGGGGGTAAATTTTTGATTTCTAGAAACAAATAATGCTTCTGTTTTCTTGAAGTTAATGTGTAGATTGTGTTCATTTAGCCATTGCGTCATTTTAGTGAAGCATGATTTGATATTGGAGAAGTCCAGGGAGTCTATGTCCATAGGGAGATAAATCATAACATCATCAGCTTAAATTGCATATTTTAATTTGCACTGTTGAATGATGTGGCATATAGGTTGTAAATATATGTTAAAGAGTAGAGCTGACAATGCAGAACCTTGTGGGATTCCTTGTTTTTGCGTATAGGTTTTAGATGTATGGTTTCCTATTTTTACCTGTTGCGATCGATCAGTTAGATATGATTGGAACCATGCAAGAATAGTGCCATGTATACCAATCTGAGTCTTTCAAAAAGGATACGATGGTTAATTGAATCAAAAGCAGCCGATATATCCAAAAATATAAGTAATACTGCTTGTTTTGATTTGTCAATGCATTTTAGAATATCATCAAAGATAACTGCAAGAAGTGTTTCTACACTATGGTATGGTCTAAAGCTGTATTGGTGTGAATCTAAGGGGGCATGAAGTTCAATGTGATCCTGAAGTTGATTATATACTATTTTTTCTATAATCTTTGCCATAAATGGAAGGCTAGACATAGGTCTATATGACGAGGGATCAAGATTGTCTAGTTTTTTGTTTTTCAGAATAGGTCTAATCGAGGCTCTCTTTAGGATGGTTGGCATAGTACCATGTGTGAGAGAAAAATTTGCTATATTTAGAATGTAGGGCGCTAGGAGTGGTTTAGTATTTTTGATCCAGCTAACTGGGCAGGGATCAAGACTAGAAGTGGTTGTGTTAATATCTGAGATCACCTTATCCAGTTCTTTTAGTGTTACAGTATGAAATTTATCCCATATGTGTTCAGGCTTTGGGTTGGAGTAAATTAGTGGAATTGGAGGGTCTGATAGTGGAGAGAACTTAGTTATGTAATAATCAGCAAGAGTTTGTGGGTTAATAGGGGTGACATCTGTATTAGGAGGGTTTGATACTTTTTTAACTATTTCAAATAATTCTCTGGGACGATTGAGGGAATTTGTTAGTAATTTTGTATGAAAGACTTTTTTAGAAGCATTTATTGTTTTTCTGTAGTAGTCTAGTTTCTCATTGTATAAATTTCTGTCATTAGTACATTGACATTTTCCGCCTGCTTGATGGCCGCAAACGTTCGGGTGAAAGCAAAAATAAGCGCAAAGAGGACGAAAAAGCCGGTCGGGTGCGGAAGGCATCTCGTAATACACTCAACTGGACCCGTGCTTTTTAGCATTTGGCGAGTGTATGGGGTCATTATTTCCCTGCTCAGTACGGGGAGCTGCTGGCTTATGCTGACGCGATTTTGGCAGCATCACAGGCGCACGACGGATGGGCCTGGTTGAATTATGATGAGGAGTTCCGGGACATGATGGAGGAGAATGGGCAGCTTTCGTGGAGGACGAAGGACATCAACTTATGGTTAACACAGATGTCCGCACGGACTCGGGTCGGGTCAGCGGGTGGTGGGGCTGGAAAGTTGGGTCAGTCTCCTATCGCAGCTGGCTTGCGGTCCTTTTGGGCCTCAGCTCCCGTTGCGTCACAGCCGAGGGGGGTGCCCACGGGAGTGACGTCTGTTGGCGTTTCAACAAAGCATCGTGCCCGTTCCCCGACTGCAAATTTAAGCATGCCTGCTCACTCTGTGGGGGCGGGCATGCTGCCACAAAATGCAGCCGAAAAGGTGTTGCGGGGGCCCCGGCGGGGGGCAAGTGATGGGGTTCGCTGGGCGTTGGCTCCTTCGCCGGTGAGAGTCAACGCGTTGCGCCCGTGGTTGGTGATGTACGGGCGGTCTCGACATGGGGAGGCTTCGAAATTGTTATTAAAAGGTTTTTCCGAGGGCTTTAGGATTCCATCTCAAGGTTCGCCGGCGCACGGGGGGTCTCGAAATGCTAGTTCGGTTCAGGAGCATGTTGCCATCATGCGTAGGAAGGTTGCTGAGGAATGCGCGTTGGGCAGGGTGGCGGGGCCTTTCCGTTAGCTCCCCTTTTCTCCGTTCATTGTTTCCCCATTGGGCGTGGTGCCCAAGAAGGAGCCGGGTAAGTTCAGGCTGATACATAACCTTTCTTGCCCTCCGGGGGATTCCGTAAATGATCGCATTCCTCGGGAGCTATGCACAGTGCATTACGCTTCTTTCAACGCGGCCGTGGCCTTGTTACGCCAGTGCGGGGCAGGTGCTTTGCTGGCCAAGGTAGATATTGAATCTGCCTCTCGTTTGTTGCCGGTCCACCCGTCGGCTTTCCCATTGTTGGGTTTCCGTTTCGAGTCTTCGTTCTATTTCGATAAGTGCAAGCCGATGGGCTGTGCGATATCTTGTGCCTACTTCGAAGCTTTCAGTACGTTCTTGCATTGGGTGTTGGTGAGGCAGACGGGTGTTGCCAACATAGTACATTACCTCGACGATTTCTTGTTTGTCGGGCGAGCGCAGGCGCCTACCTGCGACATTCTGCTGGGAGCGTTCATGCACTTGGGAGGGAACTTTGGCATTCCCATAGCCATTAGCAAAACGGTGGGTCCGGTTACCCGCCTCAGGCATTGAAATTGATACGGTAGGTATGGTGGTGCGCTTGCCTGCGTCGAAGATCGTGCGGCTCAGGGAGTTGGTGGCATCAGTGGGCTCTTCCTCCAAGGCTACCCTATGGGTCTTGCAGTCATTGGTTGGGCACCTTAATTTTGCCTGCAGGTTGCTGCCTATCGGACGTCCCTTTGCGCGGCAGTTATCGTTAGCCATGGCGGGTTTTCGTCTCCCTCACCAACGGGTTCGTGTGTCTGCGGGTATGAGGGACGATTTGCGGGTGTGGGACACTTTCCTTTGTCGCCCCCACCTGGCCGGGTAGATACCTGGTACCAGGAGAGGTCGCCTTTTTACCTTTTAAATAAGTTTCCCTCAAAATGGCTGCCAGGAGGGCTGCTGGGAATTGTAGTCTTATCTTAAGGCAAAGGAGTTGTGAACCAGTGGTAAGGCGCAAAACAGAGAAAATTTATTTGTTTGTAATCAGGGATTCCTTCATACACAGGATACAAGTGAAAAACCAACATACAGGATTTTTACTCCAACGCAAAAGCTTCTCAAAAGAAAGTAGGTACAACTTTGCTTGTGTTCAAAAATGCAGCTTACTCAAAACTTTAACTTCTCAAACGTTTCTCTTTACAGGAACAATATTTCTTGAAGCAAAAACAGCTCTTTGAATGTCCACTGATTATTACTTTCAGCTTTCAGCCTTATAATCAGTTGAGCTTAGCACTCAGCTGTTTTTCTTCTGCCGTGACGTTCTCACAAATCAGGTTGCTCTTTAAGCATTCATACATTCAACGGCTCTCTAGGTTAGCACTCTTCCACATCAGAGGCTTGACACAAAGCACATTGCATCTCATAGGAATTATCTTCTATATCTCCTATTTCCATTTCTTCAACACTATCTCTTTCACACACATCCAAGGGCATCTGTAGGGAGAGCTGACTATTCTCTTTCTTAATCAATTCATTCAGCTTTTTGAGAAGGACTTGCTCCTGCCCTAGCTCTTCTGCTATGTGAGCCAATTGATAATCAGATAAATAGTCTCTCTTTATCCTGGGGTTTTGCTTACAGCTAGAATTAGCTTTTAACTCTAGAGCTAATTCTCCTAAGCTTTTACTGGACAAGAACTGAGGAGGACACACTTGCCTGGAGTCAGAAGTATTCAGTATCTCTCTCTGCCCTGTAAGCAAGTCATGCTGTCTTCCATCTGCAGTAACTTCGTTTGATTGCAACAGCCTTCCTTTCAGCTGGGACTGTTTTGGAACCTTTCCAAACAGTTCTCCCTGAGCACTTGGAAGCTTTAAGTCAGCAGCCCTTATCTCTCTCCTGCTGCCTTCATTCAAAGGTTCACCAATACCTTCATCAGCTCCACCTTTCCTTGCTCTCTCAGCTGTTCTCTGCAATCTCTCGTGGGCTCTCTCGTGGGCTCCTTCACTGTGCCTCTTGCTTGCCCTCTCCCTTGTTCCCTTGCTTCCTCCTGTGCCTCTTGTTCCTCTTCTGTCTGTGTTTCTAAAAGTCAGCTTTTTAAACTGTTCTTCTTCCTGTGCCACGCCTTGCTCCCAGCACATGTGATTAGAGTCAGGCTTCTCTCTAACCCTGACGTGCTGCTGTGGGCGGGGCTTAGGGATGACTAAGTTGTGAGTCAGAGACTCTTGGTTACCGGGGAAACCCTTGATACTTTCAGAATTAAAGGTACAGGTCTCATTTCCCTGTGTATCTCTATGCTCAGCAGTGCTCTCCTCACCACACCTTGCAGAGTTCAATGGCTGCTCATTGCTTCAGCTTCCAGAGCTTTCGAACCTGGACTTGCACTTGTTCACGGATGCGGCCGGCGGTTCCGGGTTCAGAGCCTTTTGCCAAGGGGCTTGGTGTGCGGAGCCTTGGCCTCAGGATTGGGTATAGTCCGGTTTGACCCGTAACATTACCTTCTTGGAGCTTTTTCCTATTGTGGTGGCTTTTTGGGTTTGGCCAGAGCGCCTGCACGATCGATGTGTATTGTTTTGGTGCGATAACGCAGCGTTGGTTGAGGTTATCAACAGGCAGGCACCTCGGTGCTCGCGGGTGGCCTCCTTGATGAGGGTATTTGTGTTGGCCTGCTTGCGCTTGAATGTCACTGCCAGGGCACGTCATGTACCCGGCGCACAGAATTCCATTGCTGATGCTCTGTCCCGTTTTCAGTGGGAGCAGTTTCGGCGCCTGGCCCCAGAAGTGGAGGAGTCGGCCTCGCGGGTCCTGGAGCATCTCTGGTGGGTTGGGACCCTGACTTGATGGCTTTTCTGGCCGCCTCGGTGGCGCACGGCACTTGGGCGATGTGTCGGCGAGGATACTCCCAGGTGAGTGCATTTGGGAGTGCGCGGGGGTGGTCCGGGAGGAGCGTGCCGGATGGGCTGGTGGGCCAATTTGTTGTGTGGGTGAAGAAGCAGGGTTGGGCTCGGTCGGCCGTCGTGTCGGCATTGGCCGGATTTTCCTTCTTTTGTAAGGCGGCGGGTTGGGGCAACCCTCGGGTTTCCTTTTTGGTTCGGCGCCTTTTGGCGGGTTGGGCCAGGGTGCATCTCAGGTCTCGGGATTGGCGCCTTCCGGTTTCTCACGAACTCTTACTCCAGATCTGTGAGGCCTTACCGCGTGTTACGGCCTCCAGTTTCGAGTCCGTTTTGTTCTACGCCCTGTTTGTGACCGCATTTTTTGGGGCATTCCGAGTGTGTGAGCTCGTGCCCTGGTCCACAAGGCAGGGAGCATTTGGCGGGCTCGACTTCGGGCACGTTCTGCTAGATGCGTACCAGGTTCGCATTTACCTACCATGCTCCAAAACGGACCAGGAGGGGAAGGGTGGATGGGCGGTGCTCAGTGCTATCTCTCCCTTGTTGTCCTGCCCGGTGCAGGCTGTGCGGAGTTACTTGCGGCTGCGGCCGGTTGCGCGGGGCTATTTTTTTCATTCACGATGATGGCAAGCCGGTAACGCAGTTTCAGTTTACGGCTGTGCTGCGTCTGGTGTTGCGGTACCTGGGTTATGATGATAGGAGCTATGCTTCGCATTCCTTTCGGATCGGGGCAGCTACGAGTGCGGCTGCAGCAGGTCTTGAAGCGTGTGTTATTCAGCGCATTGGCAGGTGGCGTTCGGGAGCGTTCAAAGCATACGTTCGCCCATAGGTCTCTTTCTGTGTGTGGGCTGCGTGGTGGGTCTGGCTGCAGAGGCCCACCTGTAGATGATGGGGGGGGGGGTACTAATATTTTCCCTTTCCTATTGCAGAGTGGCCCACAGGTGGCAGTCCAATTTTCTACTTTCAGATAGCGCACATTCCGGAGACTGGTGGATCATCGGGCATTCATTCGTCTACTGGGCGGAGCGTCAGGCGGCAGTGCGGCCGCTGGGCACCCACCTCGGTCTGGCAGATTCCGGAGTTCAGCTGTGTTGGATGGGCCAACGCGGCATGCGATGGTGGCAACTTCTGGCCTGTGTCCAGGCGCAGCTTGGATTGCGGCAGCGGCCAGTCGGGCTGTTAATCCATTTGGGCGGCAATGACCTGGCGAACTGATCATGCCGGCAACTGATTCGGACTGTACAGAGGGACATCGCTCAAGTGCGGGAGTTACTCCCGGGGGTGGCCATCGTGTGGTCGGACATTATCCTGCGCCCTGCGTGCTGGACCCTGCGGCGTTGGTCTCGGGGTCTGGTCAAGATCAACCGTCAAATCGGGCGTTGGGTCCAGCAGACAGGTGGGCATCAGGTGTTGCACCCATGGGCAGAGGTCCAGTGCGCTGGCTTATATCGTTTGGATGGGGTTCACCTGGCCCCGGTGGGTCAGGATCTGCTGTTGAATGACTGGCAGGAAGCTTTAGAAGGGTGGTGCTGGTCGCAGCTTTCTTTGGTGGGGGCGGCACAAGGTTAGTGGTTTCCTTGCGCCGGTGGCGGGGTAGCGAGCTGGCGCTCGTCGACCTGGTGGGGCATTTGAGGCGGATGCCGCTTTATACGGGAGTGGCAGCGCTCCTTAGGTTGGGAGAGACGTCCCGGCTGGGGTCTCTGCCCGGTAGAAGGCAACGTTGAGCCGGCCTTTGCTAGCAACATGGCGAGGCGGGCGGTAGGGGGAATGGGAGGAGGATGATGCACTGCTTTGCTATAAACGGCTGGTGGGAGCATCATCCGGAAATGGTGGGGGGAGGGGCAATTGTGGAACTTTCGAATGTTGAGTTGGCCCATGTTGGGGCCGGTGTTCAATGCTGTTAATAAAGCTGCGACCAAGCAAGTTTCACCAAGTTTGATGTCTGTGTGTTCTGTACGGGGGCTGGTCTGGGGTTCAGGGGGGGGGGTTGATAGGAGGCAGGGTTGGACCTGTGCAAGAATTGGGCTTCGATCCCTTAGGGGGGGGGTATGGGGGTTTGTTCAGTGGCCTGGGTCCGGGCATCCGGATACCTCGGTTAATCTTGCCAAGCCGCTGGGCCGGGTCCCGAGGCCGGGCAGTAACCGGGTTCCCGGGACCTGATCCCAACCGGCGTATGTCGTTAGGGCATGTGAGAGTTGGGGGGGGGGCACAGAGCAGGAGTGATGCAGGGGCTCTTGCCAGCAGCTGGACGTCAGCATGTTGGAGTCCGGTGATTGGCCAGGATGGCAGCTGGGGGCGGGGCGGCAGGGAGCGAGGGAGATCAGCGGCGTGCGATCTCCCTCTTCCTGCCTGCTCCCCATCTTCAAAAGGTGTCCCGACCCACCCTCCCTCTGATCTGTGGGTAGGTGGGGGGTGTCGCAGCTGGAGGGGGTAGGTTTTCTCTGTCATGGCTAGTTGCTGGGGTAGCGAGCTGGCGCTCGTCGACCCGGTGGGGCATTTGAGGCGGATGCTGCTTTATACGGGAGCAGCAGCGCTCCTTAGGTTGGGAGAGACGTCCAGGCTGGGGTCTCTGCCCGGTGGAAGGCAACATTGAGCCGGCCTTTTCTAGCAACATGGCGAGGCGGGCGGTAGGGGGAATGGGGGGAGGATGATGCACCGCTTTGCTATAAACGGCTGGTGGGAGCATCATCTGGAAATGGTGGGGGGGGGGGGGGGCAATTGTGGAACTTTCGAATGTTGAGTTGGCCCATGTTGGGGCCGGTGTTCAATGCTGTTAATAAAGCTGCGACCAAGCAAGTTTCACCAAGTTTGATGTCTGTGTGTTCTGTACGGGGGCTGGTCCGGGGTTCAGGGGGTGGGACGGGGTCGGTAGGAGGCAGGGTTGGACCTGTGCAAGAATTGGGCTTCGATCCCTTAGGGGGGGGGGGTATGGGGGTTTGTTCAGTGGCCTGGGTCCGGGCATCCGGATACCTCGTTTATTGGAGGGTCTGATAGTGGAGAGAACTTAGTTATGTAATAATCAGCACGAGTTTGTGGGTTAATAGGGGTGACATCTGTATTAGGAGGGTTTGATACTTTTTTAACTATTTCAAATAATTCTCTGGGACGATTGAGGGAATTTGTTAGTAATTTTGTATGAAAGGCTTTTTTAGATGCATTTATTGTTTTTCTGTAGTAGTCTAGTTTCTCATTGGATAAATTTCTGTCATTATTTGAGTTAGTTTTCCGTCATCTTTTTTCAATCTTTCTAAGTTCCCTCTTTATTTGTCTAATTTCTTGCGAGTGCCAAGGTTGGGAGTCTCTCTGTTTGGATCTGGATTTGTTTGTTTTAGAGCTAGGAAGCATAGCTGCTTTTTTATAGTCTCGTTCCAGTTAGCAATACTGATATTGATGTCTGTTACTGTTTCAGGAATATGTGGTAATATCTGTCCTAAAAAATTTTCCCTGTCAAATTTCCTGAACATTGTAGTTAGTCTTTGTTTCGGCTGTTGGGTTGTGATTCTATTGAAATGTGGGAGATTGAATCTAATTAAATGGTGGTCGGACCATGGAATGGGAATAGCCTGGGGTTGTGAAACATTGAGATTATAATCTGGAGATCTTTGAAGAAGATTAGGTCAAGGGTGTTTCCTTTTATGTGAGTCGGAAAATCTACGATTTGCTCAAAGTCAAGTTCAGACATGGTTTCAATGAATGCTTTTGAGTGTGATGGTGTAGTTGAGGGGAGGTTTAAGTCTCCAATGATTACTAGCTGTTTTTTTCTTGTGTTGAGGGAACATATCATATCTAATATGGAGGATAAAGATTTTGTATCTGTGGATGGAGGTCTGTATATGAGACCAAATGAATGTGAAGTTGTTTCAAACATAAGAACATCCATATTTTCAATATTGTTAGTGTAAATGAGGGAAGCTTTAAGGTTATTATTTATAATAGCGATGACACCCCCACCCCTTTTTAAAGCCCTAGAGCAGTGAAGTAGCTCATAACCATCATTTTGTAATTGATTTAGGAGAATGTTATCATGAACCGTGAGCCATGTTTCTGTTAAGAATAATATGTCAGGTTTATAATCGGTGAGGATATCAGTTATGATCGGTATTTTATTCCTAATTGATCTCACGTTTATAAGCAAACAAAGAAGGTCTTTAGATAAGGATTTGTGTTGTTGGACATGGTGATGGTAAGATTTCCCAGGTGTGATATATATTAGACGATTTCTTTGACCTTGTGCATGAGGTGTTTTGTGATATGGTGCATTATGAGAGATGTTGGGATTCTTATGTTGGAGAATAATTGGAATGTTATGAGTAACAAGGGAGTATGCTTGGATATATTTTGGCACAAATATTGTAAGTAGAATTAGAAAGATAGACATGATTTTAAGCCGATTGATGTAATCCACAATGATAGGAGTCTATTGTATTAATTACCTTTCTGAGATTTCAGTAGAATTGAAAAGGGGAAAGGCAAGGTTTCTGCTCTAAGGTCTGTCAGACGGCTGCCTGGGTGAGAATCTTCACAGTCTTGACAAGTGCATATCTCTATATGATTTGCAAGGTATTGTGGGCAATGTAGTTCATTCACACCAGACACAGCTGCTGACAATAATTTAGTTGTGCTCTTGGGTAAAGCCAATAAGATATTTTATTTATGGGGTTATTTCTCCCAACACAGATATGCTTGGTAGCACATAAATTAGGTTACTTGCTTTCAGTGTTAACTTGGAAAAACAACAGTATATGAATCTCATGATAGGAATAATTACTGACTACTGGTAAATTAAGTTCTAAACAAGTGTAATACGAACCAATGAGGAGCATGCATATTTAAGAGATTGTTAAGAACATGTACATGCAAAAAGATAACTCATCGAGTATGTAACTGCAACAACCAGGGAGGGAACCCACCTGTATATCTGTTGCTTCTATTAAAATTTCATCTGTATTGCCATAAAGGTAAAAAAGAAACAAAAAGAAAAGGAAAAACAGAGGGATGAAGATGAAAATGTATTAAAACTAACATGGGCAGTTGACATAGTATACCTCACTAAACTATGTACATAGGTGTATTGGCCAATGACATTTTGTGAAAAATGTACATAGGTGTATTGTCAAATGATATTTTTTAAAAAACGAAAACCACATAAACACTAACCAATTGACCACAATAATGTTGTAAAAAAATGTGTGAATATGATCTAAAAAAACTCTAACCGTAGTTCAAAATGTGATAAATGTTAAGATACAAAAACGGGTCTATTACCTGATTATAAGAAACCAAATGTTCATTCTACAATGTAACTGTGTAGTAGTAACCACTGGTCCTATGGATTAAAAATGTATTCTTTAAAACTTATTTGCAAAGAAGTAATAGAAATAATAGAACTATAGTTTCCCAATTGTTGACCCAAAGCAATCTTAAATGATTTTGATAATATAGAGGATAATGGATACCGAATATAATCTATGCCACGTAAGGTATGATTGGTCTATATATGTAGTGGGGGACGGCAAACTGTCTTAATTACTGCACATTCATTTTCAACTAAGCCAAAACGCGATATGAAATGCTGACTAACTGCCGCACTAGTATATGCAGATAGGAAAAAACAAACTTCGGACAAAACTGTAAAAACATGTTTGAAGTAAAATATTTAAGAGATGACTGCTAGTTAAAACTTATTATCTAACCATAAGCAACATGAAAAAAAGGATGGCAGCGTGCATTAATTTCTCAGTGCCGCAATAACTATAAAACAGTACATTTGCAGAGAAATGATTATATTGTCGATGTGCCTAATATGATAAAAAGAGAAGGCCATTGAGAGGTAGGCAAAGAGAAAAGGAAACTTACTTCAATCTTGAAAAGAAAAATAAATGCGTCTTCAGTCAAGGAACACCACTGCTTTCTTGACTGATGTAGCCTCATTCAGTGTAAAACGCTCAAAACGCCAGCTTCTGCACACAGGATCCCTTTTTAGCGCGAATGTGGGCAGTGACGTAAGAGAGGATATACAGAGGATATACGGTCTTTACTGAGGAAGATGTAGGGGTGTTACCCAAGACTGAAGTGGTATTTAAAGGTGATACTGCAGAGGAATTGAGAGAAATATCGCTACACCGGGAAGATATATTACAACTATTTGATAAACTGAATAGTAGCAAATCACCTGGACCGGATGGTATACATCCCAGAGTGTTGAAAGAACTGAAATATGAGATTGCAGACCTGTTATTGGTAATCTGTGAACTTTCATTAAAATCATCTGTAATACCTGAAGATTGGAGGGTCGCCAACGTAACACCAATTTTTTAAAAAGGGTTCCAGGGGTGACCCGGGAAATTACAGACCGGTGAGCCTGACGTCAGTACCAGGGAAAATGGTAGAAGCCATCATAAAGAACAAAATTACACAGCATGTAGATAGTCATGGCCTAATGGGAGACAGCCAACATGGCTTTAGACAAGGCAGATCTTGTCTTACTAATCTGATCTGTTTTTTTGAAGGTGTGCATAAACAGGTAGACAAAGGTGAGTCGGTTGATATAGTGTATCTGGACTTTCAGAAAGCTTTTGACAAGGTCCCCCATCAGAGACTTTTGGCGAAGCTAAAAAGTCATGGGATAGGAGGCAGTGTACTATTGTGGATCGGGAACTGGTTAAAAGATAGAAAGCAGAGGGTAGGGCTAAATGGCCAATATTCCCAATGGAAAAAGGTGAATAGTGGAGTACCCCAGGGATCTGTACTGGGTCCGCTACTTTTTGACATATTCATAAATGACCTGGAAAAGGGAATAACTAGTGAGGTAATCAAATTTGCAGATGACACAAAACTGTTTAAAGTTGTTAAAACCCAAGAGGATTGTGGAAAACTGCAGGAGGATCTGGATAAATTGGAAGACTGGGCATCCAAATGGCAGATGAAATTTAATGTGGACAAGTGCAAAGTTATGCACCTAGGAAAGAACAACCCACACTATAGTTACAAGATGCAAGGCTCCACATTAGAAAACCACCACCCAGGAAAAAGATTTAGGAGTCATCGTGGATAACATGTTAAAACCCTCCGCCCAGTGTGCAGCGGCGGCCAAGAAAGCAAATAGAATGCTAGGTATCCTAAGGAAAGGGATGGAGAATAAAACAAAGGATATTATAATGCCTCTGTATCGCTCCATGGTACGACCGCACCTTGAATATTGTGTGCAATTCTGGTCACCGTATCTTAAAAAGGACATAGAGTTATTAGAAAAAGTACAGGGGATGGAAGGCTACTCCTATGAAGAGAGGCTAAAAAGGTTAGGGCTCTTTAACCTAGAAAAGAGGCGGCTGAGGGGAGATATGATAGAGGTGTATAAATTAATGAATGGAGTGGAACGGATAAACGTGGATAAATTGTTTACGCTATCAGAATATAGAAGGACTAGGGGGCATGTAATGAAGCTACAGGGTAAACTATTTAAGACAAATAGGAGAAAATATTTCTTCTCTCAACGTGTAATCAAACTCTGGAATCTGTTACCGGAGGATGTAGTAAGGGCTGTTAGTATAGCTGGGTTTAAAAAAGGTTTGGACAAGTTCCTGGAGGAAAGGTCCATAAACCACTATTAAAAAGGGACCCAGGATATCAATGCTTGGCCTAGTACAAGCACTGCAGAACCTGTGTCTTTTGGGGAAACTGCTAGGTACGTATGACCTAGATTGGCCACTGTTGGAAACAGGATACTGGGCTTGATGGACCTCGGTCTGACCCAGTATGGCATTTCTTATGTTCTTATGTTCTTATCCAAGACCCATCTTAAAAATAAATCCGATCGAAGCGTTCTAATGTATAAAACAAAATAAAAGACATAGCATGTTTAGCGTATTTAAGATAGAACTAATAAAAAATGAACAATGAATAACACAGGTACACTAAAAAAATTTTTTTTTAAACTGCCTCTAATGTTTCGATTGATTTTTACGTTTTTTGGTGCGCTGAATCCAAATCTGGTAACCAATTTGCTCCATAACGTACAGATTTTTTGCTACATTGGGTTAGCAGTTTGAGGTGAACGTTTCAGATTGAGTGCGATTGAGATAAAAGTTTCTTGGATGAATTCTTTATACTAATTGTTTAGTAGTTATTCAAATAAGAATAAAGAAAATTGTAACAAGGCAGCACATAAGAATAGAGTAATGTCAACAAAACACACTGTGATGGTAGCAAAATTGTCTGCACTTAAAACAGCCACATACATGTGCACAAACATTGAGCATATAAGAGCGAGGTTAGACACAAACCAAAGCAAAGAAATGTGCAAAAAATGTTGTACAGGTATGTATGTAAGAATAGAAAACGCAAACCGCACCATTGCAATACATGAAGACAAACACCCGATGGTGTGAAATAAAATTCTAATAAATGAGATCCGACACTGTGGTAATAACTAGCAAATTTTTATTTCAAAGTTTAGTAAAAACACGATATTTGTCAACACAGTTTAGATTTTAAAGTCATTCTTGGGTCAATCAATCTCCTGGTGGGCCCATTTCTTCTTCCCCCGAATGCTTCTCTTGGTGCGCTGCTTGGCGTATTTTTCATCTGGGGTTTCCCGCAGCAGCAACCAGCAGAAATCAGCCATCATAGTGGTGTTCCATCTTCCTTGGTACCTTCTCTCTGCGTCCTTGATGTCCTGTGAAACCTTTCACCTTGTTCTTCACTGTACGCCCCCAAGTTTTCGGGAAAGTAGTTCACATGGGAGTGCAAGAAATGGACTTTCAGGCTCATGTTACAGCCTTGTTCTTTGAAGGCATTGAGCATCCTAACAACAATATCCTTATAGTTCTCAACCCGCCTGTTCCCCAAGAATTTGAGAACAACATCCTTGAAGGAATCCCAGGCTTCTTTTTCCTTCTCAGACATCGTTTCAGCGAATGCTCCATCTGAAATGAATCAGGGCCAACAAACACTCCTTCCTTTAGCTTTGCTTCAGAAAGTCGGGGGAACTTTGAGCAAAGGTACCGAAAGCACTCACCATCTTTTGGAAGGGACTTGATGAATTGCTTAATGAGACCCAATTTAATGTGGAGAGGTGGTAATAGAATTTTATCACGAGGTACCAAGCTCTCATGAAGAACATTTTTCTCACCGGGTCTCAAATACTCCCGAATTGGCCAGTCTTTTTTCCCGCAGTGTAGGTCGCGGGCCCGGCTATCCCACAAGCAAAGGAAGCAGGGATATTTGGTGAAACCGGATTGCTGCCCTAATAGCATGGATAGAATTTTAAAGTCTCCACAAATCATCCACTTATGCTCATCATAACGAATCTTCTGAAGAATCAGGGCCAAATTCTCGTATTTTTCTTGGAGAATAACAGAGTGAGCAATAGGAACTGAAGCGAATGTGTTGCCATTATGAAGAAGAACACCTTTTATGCTGTCTTTTGACGAATCAATGAACAGCCGCCATTCAGCAGGATCATACTTGAGTTTTAAACTTTTCCATCACTCCGTATATATCGTTGCAAAATACCAAATCTTCCTCTTTGCTGAAATACTTCAAAAATTGTGTCTCGCGGGTTGCGGTACCAATAAAAAGTTGTTCCTGGTGACAATAGATTTTTCTGTTTAAGCTGAGAACCTAGCAGTTGGGCAGCATCTTTTGGGAGTCCTAAATCCCGGACTAAATCATTCAATTCAGCTTGAGAGAAAAGTTCAGGTTTCGGATCTGGTTCAGTTTCAAACTCGGAAGTACTGGACTCATCGGGAAAAGCCATCTGATGAGTCTCATCATGATCAGAACCGTCCACACAAATATGATCCAAAGATTTTGGTGGTTCAGGCACAGGTACTTCGTTGCTATGAGGCATAGGCCTAAATGCTGAGGGAAGGTTGGGGTAACTTATTACGTTCTTATTTTTTAAGTTGTATCCCTTCACAATGCAAGAGCAAAAATAGCAGTCACTGCTGTGGTCTCTTTGTTCACGCCACATCCAGGGCCGGATTTACCTATACGCCATGTACGCCATGGCGTAGGGCCCACAGCTGGCAGGGGCCCACAAAATAAAAAAAAAAAGCTGCTGGCTGCCGCCGCGGGGCCCCCTCTGCTGCCGCGGCAGCACCGACTGACCCGGGGGGCCCCCTCTACAAGCTAAATCCGTCGGGTCGGGTCGGTCGGGTCGGGTCGGGTCATTCCTTCCTCCCTCTCTCCCTCCGTGCAGGCTGTTCCTTCCTCCAACTCTCCCTCCGTGCAGGCTGTTCCTTCCTCCAACTCTCCCTCCGTGCAGGCTGTTCCTTCCTCCAACTCTCCCTCCGTGCAGGCTGTTCCTTCCTCCCTCTCTCCCTCCATGCAGGCTGAATCTGTTAAGCCGGCAGGGGCTGATGGGAAATTTCCCATCAGCCCCTGCGGGCTTAACAGAGGCGCGACGGAGACACTCTCCCTTCGCGCCTCTCACAGCGTGCACGGAGGGAGGGAGGAAGGAACGACCCGACCCGACCCCACGGATTTAGCTTGTAGAGGGGGCCCCCGCGGGTCAGTCGGTGCTGCCGCGGCAGCAGAGGGGGCCCCGCGGCGGCAGCCAGAAGGTTTTTTTTTTAAATTACATTTTACTTTAGGCCGACGGGGGTGGGGGGGTAGGACTGGTAATGGGCTATTGGGGGGGGGGCTGGGGCTGGGACTGGAAATGGGATGGTGGGGGTTAAGGCTAGAGGTGGGTTGACGGGGTTAAGACTGGTAATGGACTGTGGGCTGTTGGGGGGGCTTAGAACTGGCAATGGGCTTTGGGGGGGGCTTAAGACTGGTAATGGGCTGTGGGCTGATGGGGGCTGTCTGGTAATGGGCTATGGGGGGCCAAGGACTGGAAAGGGGCTGGGGGTTAAGACTGGAGGTGGGCTGATGGGGTGAGGAGTGGTCATGGGCGATGGCGGGGTTACGACTGGTAATGGGCTGTGGGCTGCTGGGGGCTGTCTGGTAATGGTCTATGGGGGGCCTTGGACTGGAAAGGGGCTGGGGGGTTAAGACTGGAGGTGGGCTGATGGGGTTAGGACTGGTAATAGGCTTTGGGGGGGGGTTAAGACTGGTAATGGGCTTTGGGGGGGTTAAGACTGGTAATGGGCTGTGGGCTGATGGGGGCTGTCTGGTAATGGGCTATGGGGGGCTGGGACTGGAAATGGGCTGGGGGGTTAAAACTGGAGGTGGGCTGATGGGGTTAGGACTGGTAATGGGCTGTGGGCTATGGGGGGCTGACTGGAAATGGGTTGATGGGGTTAGGACTGGAAGTGGGCTGATGGGGGGTTAGGACTGGTAATGGGTTATAGGGGGGGCTTAAACTGAAAATGGGTTGATGGGGGGTTAGGACTGTAAGTGGGTTGATGGGGGGCTAGGACTGGTATTGGGTTGGGGGTTGCTAGGACTGGAAATGGGCTGATGGGTGGCTAGGACTGGAAATGGGCTGATGCAGGGACTAGAAGGGAATGGATGCTGGGTGAGGCTGGAACTAGAAGGGAGCTGATGTTGGGGGAGGATTAGAATGGGATGGGGCTGGAAGAGTAAAATGGAGAAGGGAAAAATATTTTGTGTGGGAGGGATAAAAAATCTACAATTGGCCGGGTATTGGGAGAGTAAGTGGGGATTGAGGATGGAGGGGTAAAATTTGAGTGGATGAAATAGGAATGAGGAAAGAGCAAAAGGAGAAAGATTAGTATGTTAAAGCAGATGTAGAGAGAGAATGGAAAAATCTAGAAGAGAGAAGAAAGGACAAATGGACAGCAGACGATGGAGAGTTAGCAGAAGACACAAAGAAACCAGAAGAAAGTGGTTGGAGCAATTGCAGCTGAAAAAAATGCACAAAAGGTAGAAAAATATCTCTTTATTTTGAATTTATTAATTGGAATATGTCAGCTCTGGTAAATGTGCCTCATTAACGTCTGCGCTTTGTTTAGTACAAGAGCAAATTAATGTATAGTTTTATTTCTACAGTGTTGTACTTTCCAAGTTTGGCTTTTGGGATTCCCAGTTTAATTATTGTCTTCCTGTTTCTAAATTATGATTACTTGTTTGATGGTCTATGTTCTGCATGTGTAACTGAGCTGAGGTGTTCTGTTTTATATAATTCCTATTTGACATTGCCACTTGTTCTCTTTCCCCAGTAGGTCATGTATTGTTGTTCTCTGAAATGTATTGGTTTAATATTTGCAGTGTTGCCTTTTGATTGGTAGGGTATGGTGCTTTGTGAGTCCTGGTAGTGCTGTTAGGATACGGCGGGTTTACTATGGGTTCTAAATGGGCAGTGTTTGTAGTAGTTCCTAATGTGTCTGGCAGTTGGCACTGGATTATAGTAATGTAGAAATCTTTTAGTCTTTCTTTATCCATACACGCATTAAGAGGCACGTTTACTAAAAGTTAGTATATGGTAACATTATGCAAATATTTATGCAAATGAGGCCCCTTATGCAAATGAGGCCCCGCACCCCCCTTGGGCCGCCCCTGCTGGGGGCCCACAATTTTTGTTGGCGTAGGGCCTCACTCAAGGTAAATCCGGCCCTGGCCACATCATAGGTATTCCGAAACGAAATGCTTGTTTTTTACCTTTCATCCATAAGCGTAGATCTTCCTCACATGTCTTGCACACTTTGTGAGGAGCCCACGGTTTGTCTTGATCGCCTAACTTCAAACCGAAATAGGCGAAATATACTTTTTTAATAAATGCAGAAATGTTCCTCTGCCGCTTTTTCACGGTATATTCCCCACAAATAAAACAAAAACTGTCCGGAGAGTTGACGCAACCTCTGGCTCTGTGAGCCATCACAAATACACAGCACTGCAAACTACAACTGTAGTGAACCACTTCAGAATAAAGCTGGATTACGACTGAGCAAACAAAAGGTAATAATGAACTTGCAAGAAACTGAAATTTGACAGGAACGTTCATGTCGCAACCACCGTGTTTGAGCGAGCGAACGAGGCGAGGCGAACAGGAAAGAACATGCGCCAGCGCGAGTACTGGATTTAGCCCCCCGCCTCCCAATTGTCCTGTTAATGTATAAAATGAATACAAAACACTCTAAAATATCATGAGGGAGTGTTTCTAGTTAGTTAACCATTACAACCTCTATTTTGGGCCAAGAAAATAAACTGCAGTCGGCTAAAAAGAAATTATGTGAACATTCCTTATATGAGTAAGAAATCTAATTTTGCAAGAAAACGTGACGTGATGGAACATTTTGGCTATTTTTCCTGGATTCAGCACCCCAAAATCTATAGGAATCAGTTGCAAAACTGGAGGCAGTTTTTTGGTAGTGTACCTGTGTAATGAATGAAAAAAGGGGGGGAAATAAATATTTCACCATGAGGAACCCGAGAATATAAAATCGCGCCTATAAGAACCATCAAACTGTGATTGCAAATATAAAGAACAAAAAAACGATTGGGTTACCCTATCCCATTCCTCAACAGAGTATATGAAGCTGAATCTAAACCCACTCACCAAAGATCTGTGCACCAAACTTGACCTATATTTCAGGAGAAAGTTGAACATATTATATACCACCGAACAAAGCAAAACTGGGGAGAGCCAATATACATGTATGTATATTAAAGTGGAGACAATACAAACTTCCCACCTAACCAATGTAACGCCATAGGAAAGGGGGGGGGGGGAGGGAGGGGAACGGAGGGGGAGGGGAGAGAAGGGGGGGTAAAATTGAAAAAGCCTGAAATAAAAATTATATACAATGACAACATGATGATGACAATTAGATCGCCCTCTCCTAAAGAAAGATGGAATGGTCACGTTCCATATTAAGGCCCTCTGGGTACAGACTACTTAAATTAAAAATATACCGTTGTTCAAGATGCAAGAGAGTGTTATCTATGTTACCTCCTTGCCAATTCAACTTAACTTTTTTGATTACAAAATATTTTAAGTCTGAGAGCTTTTGATTGGCTTCTTGCCAGAGTGTGACTAGAGGTTTTTCTGCTGCCCCTCTTCTAATGCAACTTTTATGCTCGATTATTCTGCTGCGTACTGGGTGTATAGTCTTACCAACGTACAACTTATTACAAGGACACAAGATAACATAAATCATGTGACTAGTGGTGCAGTTTGAAAAATCATCCAAATAAAACTTGAGGTTATTGACTGGATGTAAAAAATAATTTTTGATTGATATTACATGTGAACATACTGAACAGTGACCACATGGGTAGTGTCCTTTATATTTTGAAAGAAATCTCCGCTCTGTGAAGGCTGATTGTACCAATAGGTTTCGAAGGTTTACATTTCGCTTATGGACCACCATTAGAGTAACATCATGAAAGCCTGGGATGGCTTGTATAAGGTGCCAATGTTTACGTAAGCATTTGCCAATGGTGTAAGATTGATGAGAGTAAAGGAGAGAACAGACCATCCCTACGTTAGACTGCTTTACCCAGGGTTTTAGCAATTCTGTTCGAGAGGAATCGCACACTCTACGGTATGCCTTATTTATCTGATAGTGGGAATACCCCCTTTCCACAAATCTATTCTTCATAATAGAAGCCTGTCTTTCAAAATCATGAACAGTGGTGCAAACTCTTTTGGTTCTTAAAAACTGTCCCACTGGAAAATTGTTCTTGAGGGAAGCATTATGAAAACTTGTAAAATGCAATAATTGATTTCTGTCAATAGGTTTTCTGTATAACGTTGTGTGCAGTCCATCAGTGGATTTCCTAATAAGTAGATCTAAAAACGAAATCTGATGGAAATCGTAAGTAAGCTGAAACCGTAAATTAATATCACAGTTGTTAATCCAAATGTTAAATTCTTCTAAAAGATCTACTGAGCCATTCCAAAGGATTAAGATGTCATCTATGTATCTAATCCAAAGTTTGATATGAGCTTTAAATGGATTATCTTTTATGAACTTATCTTCAAAATCAGATACATAGAGGTTAGCAATATCAGGAGCCATGGAAGAGCCCATCGCTACACCCTTAATTTGTTTCTAGAATAAATCTCTGAAGAAAAAGTAGTTCTCACATAATGCAAACCGAGCTAAATCTATTAAGAATATAGTAGGAATACGCTTATGAACTTCTCTCTTGTATAGGAACTGTTCAATGATGTATAAAGCTTCTATCTGGGGAATGTTGGTATATAGGGACTCCATGTCAAGTGTGACCAAAAGGGTATCGGAATCAAGATCTTTAATGGGTGTGAGAATGTTTATGATGTGTGAAGAATCACGAACATAGGACCAACTTCTCTCGACAAAGGGCCATAACAAAATGTACAATAATTGAGAAATGGGTTCTAAAAGAGACCCAATAGCAGAAACTATTGGTCTTCCTGGAGGGTTCTCTATGAATTTGTGAATTTTAGGGATAATGTAAATCATAGGTATTATAGGGAATTCTACTAAGAGGAAATCTCTTTCTTTAGCGGTAAGATAACCAAATTCAAATCCATTCAAAATAATGTTATCAATGGATTTCGTCAAGGAAGCTGTAGGGTCACCTTCAAATCGAAAGTAAAAAGTGGTGTCGCGGAGTTGTCTTTGGATCTCCTCAATATATTGTAATTTGTCCATCACAACCATGGCACCCCCTTTATTCACAGGTTTGATGATAATATTATTATTAGTTTGTAAAGATTTAATTGCTTCTTTCTCTTCAATAGTAAGGTTATGATAAGGGGAGCGAACGTGGTCATTCAATTTATTAACTTCCATTAAGACCACCTTTTCAAATGCTTCAACAAGGGGGTCTGTATTGGAAGGGGGAATCCACCGTGATTTCTCTCTAATTAGAGATAGGTCACTACCAGTATTTGCTTGATTAATGAAAAATTGTTTAATCCGTATTTTCCATAAAAATTTAAAAAGGTCAACCTGAGCTTCAAAGGGATCGTAATTTCTAACTGGCACAAAAGACAACCCTTTATTCAATAATGACTCCTCACCGGGAGATAATTTATATTTTGAAATATTAATGACATTATTAGTTACTTGTGATGTCAATATCTCCTTTCTAGAGACCTCTCTGACCCCCTGCATCCCCTGCCCCAGCCCCGACCATGTCCCCACCCTTTATAATAATTGTTTTGTGTATAGGTTCTTTCTTGATCTTGGTCTTGATTCCATTGCGAATCTACACGGTGGTTGCGTGGTCATGACTGTCCTCGCCCTCCCCCTTTCCATAATGAATCCATGTTTAAAAAATTCTTTTCTTTTCTTTTTTTCTGCAACCTCCCCCGCTGGTTCCTCTTGATCTCTCTCTATAATTTTAGACTTACAACATTCAAGGAGGTTCCATATGTTCATATTTATTTATTTATTATAGTTTGTTTTGTATGTTTTTAAATATGTTTTATGATTGCTTTCAGCCATTTAAGCCCCTGAGGAAGGCTTCACGAAACATGGCCTTTGTTGGGCCAGTGTCTGAAGTGGAATATTTAAAGAAAATTTGGTTTATACGTTCCTTCTTGGCATTCCACGTTTCTTACTGGGTTGGTCTTTGCACGTGGATTCGTGCTCATCTTGTTGGACTCTCGTTTGCAGCATCTTCTCTCCTTGGAAGGGCGTTCTCAGTTTTGGGGAGGATGCCCTAGAGAAATTCCTTCCACGAGATAGATTATCTTCTGACACAGATGATGGAATTGATGGGTTTAACCAATGGGAGGATGTTGCACGATTGACTCAAAGACAAGTTAAAGAAGAAATGCATGGGCTTTACCTCCTTGAATGTTGTAAGTCTAAAATTATTCCTCGAGGACTGAGAATGAACAAAGCACCAGGCTTATTTCAAAACGAAGAGGGATTCGTTAAATGTTGGAATGCCATTTTAAATAAATGTTCGTTGGATTTGATGATTTTATTGATTAGTACAGCCAATAAGAAATTGGAGCTATACAAAATAGAGTAAGATGAAAAGCTTATTGCTCTAAGAGGATGTGACAGTAATTTTAATAATACCCATAAAGATTATGAATGCAATATTCAATCCTTTAGAAAGGAGATTAAAAATCAGAAGAGAGATAAGTTCAAGAGGGATGAGGATGATTATATGTTTGGATATGTATACCCTTGGTGTAAGAAGGTAGAAGGCGATAGAATATATTTTAAAAAACGAACCACTTTATTTGATCATAAAGACAATTTGAGGGAGGAAAAGGAGGGAGATACCACTCATGAACAAACAAGGAAAAGAAGTAGAAAAGAATCAGTAGAAGTAGCGCTCACCCCCGCTCCTTTATTTTCAAGTCAGAGAGATCAAGAGGAACCAGCGGAGGAGGTTGCAGAAAAAAGAAAAGAAAATAATTTTTTAAACATGGATTCATTATGGAAAGGGGGAGGGCGAGGACAGTCACGACCACGCAACCACCGTGTAGATTCGCAATGGAATCAGGACCAAGATCAAGAAAGGACCTATACACAAAATAATTATTACAAAGGGCGGGGACGTGGTCGAGGCCAGGGCAGGGGACGCAGGGAGTTGGAGAGGTCTCTAGAAAGGAGATATTGACATCACAAGTAACTAATAATGTCATTAATATTTCAAAATATAAATTATCTCCCGGTGAGGAGTCATTATTGAATTAAGGGTATGACCTTCCCCCACCCCCCTCCCCTCTTTCTCCACCCCCCCGGTGACATTCCTCAACCTATCTGACTCCTGCTCTTCCTCTACAGTCTCTAACCTTCTCTTGCCTGTCCTATAGTAAAATTGGCGTTCCTTTCTTTTCCTAAGCAGCTTTTTTATGTATTTTGTAAACCGCTCAGATGCTGTTGCATTGAGCGGTATATTAAGCACCTCAATAAAGATAAAGATAAAGATAAAGGTTATCAGAAAATGGGAGTGAGGGATTACTCATGGGAGAGGATTAGCAAGACGCAAAGATATGTGGAGCATTAATTTAAAAAAGCTGCTTCCATGCACATTTGTGGGAAAGCAGGACATTTTTTTTCTCCAAGTGGAGTCTTTTAAGATCACCACTTCTGCTGGATGTGATGTGACATCGAAGTACACTCCTGCATGTCCTTATATATATTTCCAACCTTTCTAACATACAAAGGGAATTTTCCATGTCACCACCTGGACATCTGAATTTCCTTTAGCACAACCTATCGAAAATTGGCCATCTAGTCTATCTAGATTTTCAGAAGGTGTTTGACAAAGTCCCTCATGAGAGACTTCTGAGAAAGTTGAAAAGTCATGGAATAGAATGCAATGTCCTATTATGAACTGATAATGGGTTAATAAAATAGTAGTTTTCTCATTGGAGAAAGATAAATAGTGCAGTACCCCCATGGATCTGTACTAGGACCAGGCCCAGATTTAGGTATAGGCAATGGAGGCAACTGCCGCTGGCGCAAAATATTTTATAGGTGCCGGAGCATTGCCTCAACTGCCATGCCTCAATCTGAGCCTGATGCGGCAGCTCAGTGATTGCGTCGCTGATTGGCTCTGTCTCCTCTGCCTGAACGGCTCTACCATGATGTCCTGCTTACCATGCAACCCGGTCCCTGAGTGGCAGCAGCAAGTTCATTAATTTAATTCAGCCCAGGCTGCCCAGGCCCTGCAGCGTCTTGCCTTCTCCTTTCCCCTTGCATGGTTTCTATGGTAAAAGGAAGCTCTGTGAGAGTATATCCCAGGCTGAATTTAATTAAGAATTTGCTACTGTAGCTCAGGGAATGGGTTGCTTGCTAAGCAGGACATTGGGGCAGGGCCGATCAGGAGGCAGCCAGAGCCGGTCAAGGGATGGAGAACCAGAGCCAAATGAGAGGGGAAGAACCCCCCTATTGTTGCCTATGGGCACCAACAAAATAAATCCACCCCCGACTAGGACCAATGTTTATGCCTGTCCTAAGTTATGTGTATACTGATTCAGATTATGGCACTGAAAATCACCACCATCTTGTTAAGTGCTGGCTCCTCCCCATTTCTGGTCATAAAACGCCCAGGCACTATCCAGTGGGATTTAATTGATGAGCCCAGCTTTGGAAACAAAGGATATGGGAGTGTCGATGAAGTCTACACTTGAGTACATTTCCTTTGTTGTTCTCAAGACATACTTAAAATTATGGCTTGTATAAACAACTTCAACAATTCTGAGACATGGTTATGAACAGTATCAATGAATCCACAGTTTTGGTCATAGGAAGTACAGTTTTATACAGGACACATCAGTCATAGTGATGCATGCAAGTGGGGTCACAGAAAACTGCCTCACATGCAGTGAGATCAGCACATTTTTTAAATATGCAGACTTCCACCCGCCAAAACGGAGGTAATTTTCTAAAGTCATTCCTGTGTGCATGTGGCCACATTTGGTATCAAAATGCATACTTGGCCAGAGGGCATGCAGATTTGGTGGACTGTGGGCAGAACATACAAGTATGTGCATAGATTATAGAATACTGTAATTTACAAGTGTACTTGCAAAACAGAGTCACAGACCTTTATACCAGTTCTGTGCCCTCTAGATTGGTCAGATCATGAAGAGTTGCACCAACTCCAATTAATTCAAAATGTGCAGCATTTTGGGCAGGGTGTGGGTGGGTAGGGTGTGGGCAGTTGCGATTTATGAGTGTACTTCTTAAAATACACATGAGCTATAAGTGTAAACATTTACATCTGCTCCCAAATAGGTATAGATGTCCACGACTTCATTTTAGACAGGTAAATGGAGCTCACTCTGAGGAGAAGGATGTTACCAGTGGTGTGCCCCAGGGATCTGTCCTTGGCCTGATTCTTATTAACATCTTTGTTAGTGATATAGTGGAAGGCTGTCGGGTAAGGTTTACCTCTTTGCAGATGATACCAAAATCTGCAATAGAGTAGACACCCAGGAAAGTGTAGATAACATGAGGAGGGATCTAGTTAAGCTTGAAGAATGGTCTAGAATTTGGCAGCTGCAATTTAATGTTAAAAAATGTAAGGTCATGCATTTGGGCTGCAGCAATCCAAAGGAACAATATCGTATAGGGAGTGAGGTGCTTTTGTCCACTAAAGAAGAGCGGGACCTAGGCGTGGTTGTGTCTGATGATCTTAAAGTAGCTAAACAGGTAGAAAAGGCAACGGCAAAAGCTAGAAGGATGCTTGGGTGTATACTGAGAGGAATGGCTAGCAGAAAAAGGGAGGTGATAGTGCCTCTGTATAAGTCTTTGGTGTGATCTCATTTGGAGTATAGTGTGCAATTCTGGAGACTGCACCTTCAAAAGGATGTGAACAGGATGGAGTCAGTAAAGAGGGTGGCTACTAAAATGGTTAGTGGTCTTCATTATAAAGCATATGAGGACAGACTTCAGGATCTTAATATGTACACCTTAGAGAAAAGGTGGGACAGAGGTGATATGATTGAGATGTTTAAATACCTCCATGGCATAAATGTGCAGGGGGAGAGCCTCTTTCAATTCAAAGCAAGTTCTGCTACGAGGGGCTTGGGATGAGGGTGAAGGGGGATAGATTCAGGAGTGATATGCAGAAACATTTTTTTACGGAAAGAGTAGTGGATCCGTGGAATAGTCTCCCAGTGGAGGTAGTAGAGATGAGGACAGTATCTGAATTCAAAAAAGCATGGGATAAATACAGAGGATCTCTAACGGAAAAAAGGGGACTGTTGTAGTTGTTGATATGGAAGGACAGACTAGATAGGCCACGTGGTCTTTTTCTGTCATCTTATTTCTATGTTTCTATGTTTTTAAGCACCAACAATGTTCTTAAATGTCGGAATTTTAGCCATTTATATGCATATGTGTCCACTTATGCACATAAATGACCTCATAAAATACCTTGCGCAAAAGTACATGCGTTGTTTGCATCCTGCGTACTCACTGTAGGCATGCACATGGGCAGAACAGACAAGTACATGCATTGATTATATTATATTTTATTTATTTAGTTTGCTTTTATACCACTTTTTACCTGGTCAAAGTGGTTTATAAACAACTCAAAGTTACAATAAAACCTGGAATATAGACATTAACTATGTACAAATAACAATTTACATTTATTTGTATATGTTGCAGTGCATGGATGTGTGGGTTAAAGCTTGTTGCGGTGAAGCATGGGGGGGGGGGGTGGGGTGTCTGGAGGGGTGACTGGGTTAGGTGGGATTATGTTACAGGTCCATAGTGTTCAATGAACAGATGGGTCTTCAGATGCTTCTTGAATGTGGAAAGGTTTTTGATGCTCCTGATTTTGTTTTGGAGAGAGTTCCATGGGGTTGGTGTGTATAGTTCAAATCCTCTTGAGCAAGCCTGCTGGATGCTCTGTCTTTGAGTGAGGGATAATCAGGGTGTTTCTGTTAGATTGGCGTCTGGCTCTATTTGGTTGAAAGGGGTAGAGGAGGCTGAGAAGGTGGGAGGAGGAGAGACCAGTTAGTGCTTTGAGGATTGTATTTGATGCGACTGTTGAGGAGAAGCCAGTGGAGTTGCTTGAGAATGGGTGTAATGAGCTTTTTTTGGAGGCTGCCAGAAGGGTATGTGAGGTGGTATGAAGGGCCGTATGTAATGGAAAGAGGGTTGATTATGGGAGTCCTTGATAAATAGAGTTGTAGTAATAAAAGTTTGGGAGGATTTCTGTTTGGAGTGCTAATCTGAAGTTAGGGGGATGGGGCAGGATTGGGTGGAGAGTGTGGATCTAATAGTAGATTGAGTTTGCCATTTTCTTCATTTGTTGTTTGAAAGTGAGGTTGTGGTCTAGAGTGATAGCAAGGTATTTTATTTCTTCCTGTACCTTTATATGGGTGTTGTTTAAAATTATGGTTGCAGGGAGAATAAAAGAGCTATTCTTAGTGATGAATAGGGTTTCGGTTTTCTTGTAGCTGATGGAAAGGTGGTTACTTGTGAGTCATTGTGAAACTTCGGAGAAGCACTGCTGTAGCTTTGCATAGGTTGGTTGATTGGTGTCAAAGGGAGTGTACAACAAGATGTCATCAACATAAAGGTGGTAGAGTAGGATGTGGGACTTGATGTTTGAGCAAAGTGGTTGTAGATATATATTAAAGAGCAGGGCAGAGAGGGTCGAGCTTTGTGGGATGCCTTAAGTTTGGGTGAATGGGGAGGAGAGGATGTCTCCCATCTTGATTTGCTGCTGACAATTGAACAGGAAGGATTGGAAGCAATTCAATACTGTATTCTGAACTCCAATGGATTCGAGTTATCGGAGAAGGATGGGGTGGTTTTTCTGAGTCAAATGCAGCTGAGATATCGAGAATAACTAAGATAAACCCTTGATGTGCTGTTTGGATGCCTTGCATGAGTTTGTTTAGAATGGAGAGTTTGTTTTGATTCAGTGGCAGGGGCGGAAGCTATGTTGTTGGGGGCCAAGTGGTTCATGATTTTCGATATGTTCTTGAAGCTGTTGATAAACCACTTTTTCTATTATAGAATACTATAATTTACACGCATGCTTGTATAAGGTAGGTACCGGCATTTACACCAACTCTAGGGCTGCTGTAAATGTCATGCATTCTCTGCCACTCATGCTAGCACTTGTTCTTGAAAATACATATCAACTAGGCTCAACTTTATAAAATCACCCTCATAACCATTAAATGTCCTCAAAGTACCTCAAATATATTAAATATTAATAAATAAAACATTGCCAAGAGCAAATATATCTCTATGCATTGCTAATGGAGCCTGAGATGTAAACAGTTTCCTGCTGACCCTGCACCAAGCAATATTATTCAGTAGGGTACTTAGTAGGACACATATTCTTTGTTCTTCTTGAAATATTTTTTTGTCCAAATGTAAAACCAATAGCTTTTATGATTATGATTTCATGTTGCACTTGAGAGACCTTGAGATTCTTTTGGGGTTTTATCTCAAAGGTCCCAGGTAGTTCTATAAATACAATTGCCTAACCCACGCCTTTGTTATCAAGCTGAAAGTAGAGTCCGGATTCTCTGGAGTCTAAATGGTTTCATCACTCTGTTTATGAGCCATTTCATCACACACAGATGTATCCAGATTAAACATTTAAGATTGTGCTAGTCTTAAAACAAATTTAGAACAGAATTGTTGAAACTGTTAAATCTGCGTTCTTCGTTGGCAGAAAAGGTAAGAAGTTAGATTAATATCCTCTTGAAGGTGAATCTGATTTTGGAATTGGATCTTGTAGGATCTTGTAGCTTTCAGTGACTGTAATGCACATTCTTATATCCTATAATACCTGGGTGGATACAAACATCTGATTTAGTTTTCACCTGAGATAATTAAAATTAGGAGAAGTTTGAAAAATGAATGCTTTAAGCACATAAAAATATAGGGATGGATAGTCAAATGATTTAGCCAGTTAACTTTGACAGATACATCTGATAAACTGTCATTTTTGAATTTTTTGGACTCTAACCAGTTTACTTTTGTTTGGACAACTCATGTCCAGTTGAAAGATAACTGGTTAAGAAAAGGCAGGATTGGAGGTCTGTTGGGGCATGGTTATATTTTAACCACATAGTACTGATATTTTGTACTAGCAAGTTAAAGATAACTAATTAAGGGGGCTAGTTACTAAGATGCACTGACAGATACAGATCTTTAAATACTTGCAGGGTATTAATGAATAAACTTTTTCAAAGACAGGGGAAGCTGTAGAACTAGAGGACATGAAATGAAGCTGCATAGAGATAAACTCAAAGGCAATGTCAGGAAATAGCTTTTCATTGAAGGGATGGTGGATGCCTAGAATGCCCGTGATGGAGGTGGTGGTGATAAAACCTGTGACAGAATTCAAAAAGGAATGGAACAGACATAGAGGATCTCTTTATAGCAAGAGGATGAAATTAAAGACAATTTAAAAGTCTTTTATTTTTCAGAAAACAGATCGGGGTAACCAGCATGGAGCAGCTGGTACAACCCTAAACAAAGGCATAGAGCAGGGTAACCTGCATAGAGTGAGACGTACAATTCTACAGCTCTAGTCACCTTATTGGCTAGACTAGATGGACCATGCTGATCTTTATCTACTGATAGATCAAAACGAATCTCTCAAAACAGGTATATAGATAGATCAAATCCACAATTCGTCTCGTGTTTCAGCATTAATCATGACTCAGTGGTTCCATAGCAGCTGTAACCAATCCTCCAGCATTGTTTAATGGAGAAACCATCAGAAAAATGGGTTTTCAATATGGAAGAAACACCATTAAGCAAACCTATGGATAAGTAATCCATCTACTCCCTTTAATTTTTAATTTCTTTTTTTCTAATTATCTATAAAGTGTGTCTATAGCAATCCAAGCACAAACTTTAACATTTTTAGCACATATTATTTTCATTTAACTGAAGAAGAAGAAGTTTCAATCCCAACATGAATTCATGTTTCAGATTCTAGACCTTGCATTAGGGGAAATCTTCACACTAGCAGTCATAGCTAAGTGAAAATACTGTATGTTCACTTTAAGGATAATTAAAAAAAATAATTAAAAAATGAAATTGAATAGACTGATGACTGATACATAGGGTTGCTTAATGGTCTCTCCTTTAAACAATGCTGGAGGATTGGTTACAGCTGCTATGGAACTATTAAGTCATAATTTTTTATGATAACGGCAGACATTATGGATTTGATTTTTACCTGTTGTCATTTATGATGTTACTATTAATGGGTTATGTCTTTAAATATCAGGTTGAAATTAACTGGATAAAATGTCACTGAATATTGACCTCATATAATTTTAAAATTCAGATTTCCTCATCAGAATAAGGGTATCACATAAATACAAGGACTAGGGAACATGCCATAAAGCTGCAAAGTAGTATATATAAAATAGCCAGGAGAAAATATTTTTTTCTCAACCTAAAATTAGTTTTGGAACTCATTACTGGCGGATGTGGTAAAATCAGATACCATAGCTGGATTTACAAAAGATTTGGACAAATTCCTGGAGGAAAAGTCCAAAAAAACATTATTAAGGTAATCCAAGAGAAAACCACTGCTTATCCCTGGGGATTAATAGCATGGAACTGGCTACTTTTGGGATATGCCAGGTACTTGTGACCTGGATTGGCCACTGTTAGAAATAGACTACTTGGCTCGATGGACCTTTGGTCTGACCCAGTACGGCAGTTCTTATGTTCTTACGCACATTAGTAGCCAAATGTTTGCGTGAGAAATGTCCATAGTAACATATAGTAACTATATGACAGCAGATAAAGACCAGTATGGTCTATCTAGTCTGCCCAGCAAGGTGGCAAGAATAGGTGCACCTGCCGTTCCGTGCAAGTCACCCTTCCCTATTCCTTTGTTATGGACGTATCCATCGCTCCTTGCAGATCACCCCTATTTGTTGAGATAGAAGAGATCGTTATGTTTATTTTGATTTTATCCTGTTGTTATAAAGGGATCCACTGTGTCTGTTTCATATCATTCCCCTCAAGCTACACTATCGGGGGCATTCCCAGCATGCCTTTGTGCAGTTAGCGCAGTTCAGATGACTTTTGTCTTGAAGGACTAGAAAGGGGGGCTGTTACTTCTGGAGAGAAATCTGAAATTGTGAGTATATACTTCTGGGAATTTTTCTGAAAGGAATTTTTTTCTTTTAAAGCTAATTAATCTGTGAACCCACTATTTTTTGTTAAATCAGTCAGGGCCTAGTAGCAACAGTTTAAGATTCAATTTAAAACACAGAAGAGAACTTTCTGGTTATCTTTCATACCCAGTAGAGAGCTGTAGTTTAAATTTCATAGTCACTCAGGGCCTAGCATCAGCAAAGTACTTTTAGTTTCAATTTAAAACACAGAAGAGAGCTTTCTGGTTAAATTTAGAATCCAGCAGAGAGCTTGTAGTTTAAATTTCATAGTCACTCAGGGCCTAGCATCAGCAAAGTAGTTTTAGTTCCAATTTAAAACACAGAAGAGAGCTTTCTGGTTAACTTTAGAATCCAGCGAGAGCTTGTAGTTTAAATTTCATAGTCACTCAGGGCCTAGCATCAGCAAAGTACTTTTAGTTTCAAATTAAAACACAGAAGAGAGCTTTCTGGTTAAATTTAGAATCCAGCAGAGAGCTTGTAGTTTAAATTTCATAATAGGTTAGGGCCTAGCATCAGCAAAGTACTTTTAGTTTCAAATTAAAACACAGAAGAGAGCTTTCTGGTTAACTTTAGAATCCAGCAGAGAGCTTGTAGTTTAAATTTCATAGTCACTCAGGGCCTAGCAATAGCTAAGTACTTTTAGTTTCAAATTAAAACACAGAAGAGAGCTTTCTGGTTAAATTTAGAATCCAGCAGAGAGCTTGTAGTTTAAATTTCATAATAGGTTAGAGCCTAGCAGCAGCAAAGAGCTATAATTTAAATCAAATCAGAATATAGCTTAGCACAAAAGGCAAAACAAGGTCAATTCTCCTTGAGCAGCATATAAAGTCTTCTAGAGACCTTCACAAAGAGGCCTTCTACCTAGTGGGCAAGCGACCTGTGAAGCTTTTTCAATAGGTGTTAACACCAGCTGGCAGTTCAAAAGGCCATTTTGAAAGACTCCTTCTATCCAAGCAAGGACTGTTAATTACCCAGGAAGTAGGTCACTGCTTACCTCAGCAGCACAAGCATAAATAGCTCAACCAGAGCTCTGTAATCCTCAGTCTTGAAGGACTAGAAAGGGGGGCTGTTACTTCTGGAGAGAAATCTGAAATTGTGAGTATATACTTCTGGGAATTTTTCTGAAAGGACGTTTTTTCTTTTAAAGCTAATTAATCTGTGAACCCACTATTTTTTGTTAAATCAGTCAGGGCCTAGTAGCAACAGTTTAAGATTCAATTTAAAACACAGAAGAGAACTTTCTGGTTACCTTTCATACCCAGTAGAGAGCTGTAGTTTAAATTTCATAGTCACTCAGGGCCTAGCAACAGCAAAGTACTTTTAGTTTCAATTTAAAACACAGAAGAGAGCTTTCTGGTTAAATTTAGAATCCAACAGAGAGCTTGTAGTTTAAATTTCATAGTCACTCAGGGCCTAGCATCAGCAAAGTAGTTTTAGTTCCAATTTAAAACACAGAAGAGAACTTTCTGGTTAACTTTAGAATCCAGCAGAGAGCTTGTAGTTTAAATTTCATAGTCACTCAGGGCCTAGCATCAGCAAAGTACTTTTAGTTTCAAATTAAAACACAGAAGAGAGCTTTCTGGTTAAATTTAGAATCCAGCAGAGAGCTTGTAGTTTAAATTTCATAATAGGTTAGGGCCTAGCATCAGCAAAGTACTTTTAGGGGTATGTTTACTAAGCTGCGGTAATCGTGAATAACGCGCGTAACGTACACTTAACGATCGTTCGCACATCAGAACGCGCATTCTGACGTGCAAACGATCGTTAAGTGTACGTTACGCGCGTTAACCGCAGTTAACGATCGTAAACCCCCGCGGCGCGTTAAAACACCGCAGAAGGTGGAGAGTGGGCGGAGAGAAGGGGTCAATGGGCGGAGAGTGGGCGGGGAGATGCTCCCCTCACACCAATGTGCTGAATTTCAGAGCTCAATTCCAACGCGAATGAAAACCTGTCGTTAAAGGCATATTAAAGGGAAGAGAAACCATTTCCGTCAGCAATGTACAGCAAAACCGGGGAAACCAACAAAACGTGAGCAGTGTGATACATGTGCACAGAACAAAATGTCAAATAAAACTTTAAAATGACCACAAGAAACAGTGTAAAAAGTATAATTCAGCTGGGCAACAGTGATAGCAATGGGCAACAATAAAAAACACTCCCAGGAAAGCTCCAAAAAAAGAAATGATGTTTGGAAGGGTCTACGCTCTGTAGACCCTTTCAAAAATCATTTCATTTTATGGGAGCTTTCCTGGGAGTGTTTTTTAATGTTGCCCAATGATATCATTGTTGCCCAACTTGGTTATGGGTGTTTTCCCCTTTTTTCGAGGTCTTTTTTGAGGTTTATGTGCACTTTTGTCTCCATACAAGGTAAATGAGACCACAGTGCAATTGTGCAGAGCAGGGTTTCTGACTCGTCAGGCCAGTTGACCTATCTCCAGGGACTGCACTGTCTCTGTGGCCACAGTGTGGTGCAATGGACACAGCTAGTACCTGTAAGACCAGAGGGTCACAGGTTCAAATCCCAGCTGGGGCTCCTGCCAACCCAGTCCCCATAGTTTTACCCACCACTAAACAGTGATAGTAAAGACACTCCTTTATTGCAGAGAACATAAGCATGGTTAATACGCCTATATTTTACCACACCAAACACAGACACCATAAACAGGCGCATTACCTAGAGCAGAGTCCCGCAAATGCAGTCCTGGAGGACCCCACACCATTCAGGTTCCATGCTGCCTCTAATAAAGATGCCTGTGCTGCATATCTATGCACCACCCCCATGGTATGCAGATGTAGCTCATGCATATTTATGAGGGACAGCATGAAAACACGAACAGTGTTTGGAACACCAGGACTGGAGTTGGGAAACTCTGCGGTAAAGCAGCAGCCAACAGGGGCAGACACACCCACACACCCACCCACAGGCCCCATTGGTCAATGCCTCCTGGAGAGGCAGGACATTGGGCCCTGCCTGTATCTCCCAATACTAGCAGTTGCATACCTTAGCAATGCCACCCTGCACCTGGGTATATGGTACACAGCTATGAAACGTTTCCTATGATAACTGGCAGATATCAATTCCTACGTTAAGCACATTTTGCTCATTGAGCCCCACCATAACAATCATTCTGATGTCTGCGGTGTGTGCTGCAGGTCTGGTCTCTGATAGTGTTTACCACCCTGGGGAGTGACCCCCAACAGTATTGCGTACCATATCCATGCCTGTACTGTACCCAGGACTGGTGTGGTGGGTATGGCTGCTGAACACCTCTATAGTAGCACAATGCTGGCATAGGTGTGGGGGTGGCTGTCTGTCTATCCAGTGTGTGGTGGCTGCAAACACCTTCCACAGCCCACACTGCCAGCAATGTTGCCAGTATTGGGCTGCCAATGTGCATAATGAGGAGCAAGGTACCATGGGTATAGGCTGGACAGGGTGGCCTGGCCAGGGTGCATCTGCACAGGGCATAGGGCACTGACTGGGACATTTTAGTGCCCGGCCACCACCTACACAGACAGGGTGACCTCAGTATGTCCTGCTGAGAGATCACTCTCACCCTGACTGTGCAGTGACCACAGCATGGCTAGTCACCCCCATATTGCTATATAGCATTTCACTCATGTAATAGATATGGGTTTCCTTTTGGGGCCCAGTCACTGATTTATCTGCTTGCTGTGTATGCTGACATCCCAGTTCTGGGTGCATGCATCTCCACTGGGCACATGCACTATGGACTAACTAGCAGGCTGTTTGCAGCTGGTATGTGTCTTGATGGAGTGGCTTGCAGGGTGCAGCGGCTGATGGCTTGCAGCAGGAGCATATCAGATAGTGGTGGGGTGCAGCTTAGCATATCCAGGCCTAATGTCTGTCTGCTATTGTGTTATGGATGTGTATAGAGCTGCATTGACTGCCCTGTGGGGTGTCTGTTCCTCAGCAGGACAGGGGTTGATGTTCCCCTCTACTGCCACCTTTGCAGGGAGGTAGAATGTGGATCTATTGTTGGGAGACCCTGTTTGCCCCCCTCGGCCCTGGGGGGGGGGGGGGTGGTGGTGGTGGTACATGGGCCACCTTGGGGGTCCATGGGGGCTACACCTGACTGAAACAGACAGAGATATCCAAGGTGTTTCTGCAGAAACTACCTATCTCACACATTAACACTGCTTTGGACCTGCGCCATGGCCTCTTTCAGCCATGGACGGTGCTGTGGACCTGGTGCTGGGCACCTCACTGCACCCTCAGCGTGAGCACAGTACCCGCACAATGTGACGGTGTGTAGCTACTCTGTGCCAGTACAACACACGGTCAGTACCCCCTACAAGGCCGAGGTGCTGTGGGGGTGCACATGGTCACTTCCCCCTACCAGGCCGAGGTGCTGTGGGGGTGCATTCCCCATGGTGTGCATCTGTGGACAGCTGATTTGCATGTGCAGTGCATCATGGGTGTGACTGGCACAATCCAAACCTGGGAAAATCCAGCACCTGCTCACAGGCTCTGATAAACCACACGTACATCTGTTAGCATAATGCATAGGTGCAAGACACCCTAAAGAGTCTGTAATATAAGGTGCCCACGCTGGTAAAAACACACGTACCCACGCACGATTGTACGCACGCACCAACGCACGCAGCTACGCACGGGGCTACGCCCATACCAACGCACGCAGCCTCGCACGCACCAACGTACGTGGCTAGGCACACTCCGAGGGTGTGTTTCTGACACCACTACTCCACGTAAATAAAAACATGCCTCCTCATTCCCTATGTAATGTACAGGGTGATGCCTGGGCCAGCCTTCTGCGTTAGGCACACTGAGGACTCGAACCCATGCTGCCTGTAACAGTGGTCAGTACAGTAACCATTGTGCTACAGCTCTGATTCCGTGCTTTTTGTCTGTACGCCTTCTTACGATTAACGTGCAGTAACGCGCCAATGCGCCCTGTAACGCTCGTTAGTTTTTGGAACGCGCGTTAGTGGTAATGATGTACCGCCCATGTCCTTATTTGGGGTTTCTGTCACTACCGCGGCTCCTAACGCGAATTGCACTAACGCAGTTTAGTAAACATACCCCTTAGTTTCAAATTAAAACACAGAAGAGAGCTTTCTGGTTAAATTTAGAATCCAGCAGAGAGCTTGTAGTTTAAATTTCATAATAGGTTAGAGCCTAGCAGCAGCAAAGAGCTATAATTTAAATCAAATCAGAATATAGCTTAGCACAAAAGGCAAAACAAGGTCAATTCTCCTTGAGCAGCATATAAAGTCTTCTAGAGACCTTTACAAAGAGGCCTTCTACCTAGTGGGCAAGCGACCTGTGAAGCTTTTTCAATAGGTGTTAACACCAGCTGGCAGTTCAAAAGGTCATTTTGAAAGACTCCTTCTATCCAAGCAAGGACTGTTAATTACCCAGGAAGTAGGTCACTGCTTACCTCAGCAGAACAAGCATAAATAGCTCAACCAGAGCTCTGTAATCCTCAGTCTTGAAGGACTAGAAAGGGGGGCTGTTACTTCTGGAGAGAAATCTGAAATTGTGAGTATATACTTCTGGGAATTTTTCTGAAAGGACTTTTTTTCTTTTAAAGCTAATTAATCTGTGAACCCACTATTTTTTGTTAAATCAGTCAGGGCCTAGTAGCAACAGTTTAAGATTCAATTTAAAACACAGAAGAGAACTTTCTGGTTACCTTTCATACCCAGTAGAGAGCTGTAGTTTAAATTTCATAGTCACTCAGGGCCTAGCAACAGCAAAGTACTTTTAGTTTCAATTTAAAACACAGAAGAGAGCTTTCTGGTTAAATTTAGAATCCAGCAGAGAGCTTGTAGTTTAAATTTCATAGTCACTCAGGGCCTAGCATCAGCAAAGTAGTTTTAGTTCCAATTTAAAACACAGAAGAGAGCTTTCTGGTTAACTTTAGAATCCAGCAGAGAGCTTGTAGTTTAAATTTCATAGTCACTCAGGGCCTAGCATCAGCAAAGTACTTTTAGTTTCAAATTAAAACACAGAAGAGAGCTTTCTGGTTAAATTTAGAATCCAGCAGAGAGCTTGTAGTTTAAATTTCATAATAGGTTAGAGCCTAGCAGCAGCAAAGAGCTATAATTTAAATCAAATCAGAATATAGCTTACCTCAGCAGCACAGGACAGGGTACTGTGTAGCAGCCCTCTTTTAATAAGTGGCTACCACCTTGTCACATTGTTTCGCCACCTTGAGATCCTTAGATACTATCACTCAGAGGTCCTTCTCCTGGTCAGTGCACACCAACCTCTTGTCCTCTATCGCATATAATTCCTTTCTATTTCTGCATCCTAAATGCATGACTCTGCACTTCTTTGCATTAAATCTTAACTGCAAGCATTTGACCCAATTTATGTAGATCTTTCCTCATGTTGTCCATTCCCTCAGAGGAGTCCACTCTGTTGCAAATATTTGTGTCATCTGCAAAAGGCAAACATTTCCCTTCAGTCCTTCAGCAATATCACTCACAAATACATTGAACTGTTCTAGTCCCAGAACTGATCCCTGGGGCACTCCACTACTCACTTTCCTTTCTTCTGAGTTAATTCACTTTATCGTCACCTTCTGTTATTTGTCAGTCAACTAATTTCTGATCCAGTTCACCATGATGGGACCCATCCTCAGGCTGCTCAGTTTATTGATAAGCCTCCTATGAGGAATAGTATCAAAGGCCCTTGATCTAGTTCTCTGGTCACCCAGTCTAAGAACTCAATTAAATTTGTTTGGCATGATCGTTCTTTGGTAAAACCATGTTGCCTCGGATCATGCAATTAATCGGTTTCTAGAAAGTCCACTATTCTTTCTTTTAGTAGCACCTCCATTACGTTTCCCACTACCAAGGTATATTAAAATGTTTTAATATGCATTAAAAATTTTATTAACTGAGAAAGTTTCCAAAAATACTGGAAACAAACCGATAATCTTTTCACTATGCAGATCCCTATTGGAACAATTACCTACGGACATTTGCACCTGCAATTAGGAAAAATATTTTTGAAAATATATAACTACTTGTGCTGTTGCCTTCCCCATTGATGAAGAAACTTTGGGTAAAAGAGATACATTTCAGGGGCTGCAATATGAGGACCAGGCAGAGGAAACCTCCTATCCTAAATTTCTTAAGAGACTTGTGAAAGTTCTCTCCCACTCTTCCCCAGTGGTTCCACACAACAGGCAAGACTTTAATGCTATCATGTAATCAATAAACACACCACAAAGTTTACCAGTATTACCACATAAACTTCAGATACTGTGTTATTACCATATCCTATTACATCAATTGACAGTGACCAGAAAAGCATTGCCAGAAAAACTGATTTTGAAATAGAAAGAAGAATGCCAGTACCAACTTATTCGCTCCAAGCATAATGGGGGTTATTTTGAAGGCTCTTTTCGTGGATTGGAGTCTGAAAACAGGCACAGAGACGACTCCAGAGCTATTTTAGAAATCAGGTGTGTGAATATCCAAGTCTGACCGGAAGCATAGCTGGGGCATTCCCAGGAATCTGGACGTCACTGTTTCAACTCAGAAATGTCCTGGACATCTGGAATTGCATCTGCGTTTAGACCTGCTTCACACATGAATAAGCTTCAGGAAAGTACTTCCTTGTTTTGACTGAAAAACATCCAGAGGGTGTAGAGAAGATAGCAGTCCATCATCTCCAGCACATTGAACCATGGCTTTCCTGGGCCTAGCCCACTACTTTAACCATTAGGCTATTCCTAAATATTCAAGTTCTGAAATACTATTCTGGGGACCATATTGGGCAAGTCCACGTTTGTGAAATTATGTCTGCTCCTCGATGTGCCTGCTTTTTTCAGATATTCTGGCTAGATGTCCCAGATTGCTCTTGGATATCCTTTCTAAAACGCCTCTCCACATCTATGAAACCACATCCAGGGCAGCTGCCATTGCCATTGGAGCTCTGAAAGCAGCATGGTTACAAGCCTCTGTTTTTCACAAAGACTTACATGATCATCCGGCAGATGAGCCATGCCACTATGACAGTCTGTTCAGTGAAAGAAACCATCTCTGTCACGAAGGATAACTGTTCCACTGTTAGCAGATAAAAACACCACCTCTTGCAGGTCTCATTTCCCACTCTACTGAAGACAATAGCCATTGCAATATCACCAAGCAGTTTACATCCACAGGCAGTACCAGCCTTACAACTGCCACTTCCACAGAGATAGCACATATAGGCATAGAGCCAAAGGCAACAAATGAGAGACTGGAAACAGTCAACCACTCTTCCCTCTTCCAACCAAAAGCCTGTCTTATGTTTTGACACCATGCCAATGCAGGGTGGGAAGTATAGCAGTTTCAGTAGTTCAAAGCAGCTTGACAATCCGACACAATGGACCGTTGACATGGACATAGCTACCATTGAACAATCCTGGCAAAGAGTCAGGGGCTGCCCACTAGTAAGAGTCACCTGCTGCTTGACTGACCATTACAGTCCCCCCCCCCAACACTATTTCCCTTTCCTGCCTGCTGCAGCAATACCAGGTCAATCCTGCAGCAGCTGTGATAAATCTGGTATAACCCCCCCCCCCCCATACCGTGGTTCCTTTTCAATGTATGGCAGGCAGGGGGTACATAGTTCCAAGCGTTTTACAGTCTTCTAATCTCTACTCCTAGAAATAATTTATCAGGGTTCATTGGATGCGACCAGTAAACACAGAGAGACCTTGCCACTTAAACTCCATTAATATCTCTGCCCTTCTCAAATATCAGAGTCCAATCCAGATTTTGTATTCTGAGCCAAGGGTTTACTCAAAAGTTTAGGGTCACTGATAACAACAGATAAAATAAAACTGGCAGAAAAAGAATAAACCACAGGACTATTTTACGAAGAGATGACTCCTCTTCTCTTCTTTTACACTGTATTATAAACAGATTAAGTTGTATCTCCTCTCACTTTGTTACATTAGCATAATTCACATTTAGTATTCCTTCTCTAGAAGGCAGATCCTAACTGTCTTTTCAATGTAGCGACTACTTTGATGTCACTACTTTGAGCAACAGCACCATCGTGTGTCCTTACAAAATTACTATAATGTAGTCTGGCAGTGATTTAGCATTTTTCAGAAGAGGGAAATTTACTTTCTACCCATTTGCATCATGTTGAGAGCAGATTCCTCAGGAAAGGAAAATCCAGCTCATATGTAAATCACTCCCAAAGGCCAAGTCCTGTCTTTTAGCAGCCAGCCACTGTATCATGAGGAGAGCGTGAACAGTCTACCTAAAAGAAGAGAGATGTTGGTGGCTATTCCCCAGCTTTTCATACCATCCAAAGGGAGCCACAGGCATAGCTGGGGAATAGCCACCAACATCTATCTTCTTTTAGGTAGACTGTTCATGCTCTCCTCATGATACAGTGGAGGCTGCTAAAAGACAGGACTTTGTAAGGACACAAGATGGTGCTGTTGCTCAAAGTAGTCATAAGCAAAGATCCCCTCAATAATAAACCCCTCAGTCTCTTCCCCAACACTTTAAATAAGTTATTTTTTAATATTTTCTTTTTTGTATATTTTTGTCGGAGCATGCCGAGGGAGGGCCAGAACCAAAAGTCCAACCCCCTCCAGACGGCAAACTTCTTTTATTCAATTGCGGGATAATACTGAATCATCCCAGCCTCATGAAGTTGTACTCGAATCATTCTCTTCCATAGAGTCTTTAAGGCAGCAACCGAAGCTGACATAGTATCATCTTTACGATCGTGATCAAGTAAAGAAGGACGTTGCCTCAATTTATCCAAATATTCCTCTGTAAATGCAAAGGTGTCTACCGCCATATCAACCGGTCACTATACAGAATAATATAATATAAACCCTTCTCAAGAGGATAAATATTGAATCATAAGCAAAGATCCCCTCAATAATAAACCCCTCAGTCTCTTCCCCAACACTTTAAATAAGTTATTTTTTAATAAGTTATTTTTTAATATTTTCTTTTTTCTTTTTTTTTTATATTTTCTTTTTTGTATTTTCTTTTTTTTTAATATTTTCTTTTTTGTATATTTTTGTCGGAGCGTGCCGAGGGAGGCCCAGAACCAAAAGTCCAACCCCCTCCAGACGGCAAACTTATTTTATTCAATTGCAGGATAATATGGGGTATGTTTACTAAAACCCCGGTGAAGTGCGGGCCGCGGTAGTGTGCGGGTGCCATATAAGGAGTGGGCGGTCCGTCCTGAAGAAGAAAAGCCATGATTGACATATGCGCTAAGGTGCGCGGCGCCCTTGTGCGCCCCGCACCTTAGCACATCGGATAGCTGCGCGGGAGGCATATGTGGTGCGCTGATGTGCAAACAGAAGAACAGAGCCACAGCACAATGGTTAAGGTAGTTACCAATGGTGCAGGGATCAGGGGTTCAATCCCCCACAGTGCTCAATGATGCTGGCTGAGGTGTTAATTTATGAGGCAGAGAAATACTGGGCGGCATAAGGCGGCGCGCTGATGTTTTGGGCGGCATTCTAATACTGGGAGGTATAAGTGGTGCGCTGATGTGCAAACAGAAGAGCAGAGCCACAGCCCAATAGTGAAGGCACTTACCAATGGTGCAAGGACCATGGGTTCAATCCCCCACTGTGCTCAATGGCTGGCTGAGGTGATATTTTAAGAGGCATACAAATAATGGGCAGCATAAGGCGGCGCGCAGATGGGCATTAGGCGGTGCGCTATTGATTTAGGAGGCTGTTCTATTATTGTGAGGCATAAGGTGGCACGCAGAAGTGCAAGCACAGGATCAGAGCCACAGCGCAATGGTTAAGACACTGACCAGGGATCAGGGGTTTGATCTCCCACAGTGCCCAATGAACAAGGCTTGCTGAGGCATTGTGTATTATGGGGAAGAGTGCTTTAGGGGGCATTTTAGTTTTAGTTTAATTATCATTACTAGCAAATGCACCCTCAAAGCGTGTTAACATAAGGCGCCCTATAAGGCACATTTTAAAGTGCACTGTCCGCCAAGGCACCCTAGAATGTTGCTTATAGGGCGCTTTAGAGGGTGCCGTATGAGGTACCGCAAAGTCAGAGTACTGTTTCTGATGGCAGCACTGTGCAGTTTAAGGAATGAAAAGCATACGTAGGTGCGCTGACATGCAAGGAGGAGCAGCAGTGGAGCACAATGGTTAAGGCACTGACTGCTGATACAGGGGTCATGAGTTAGCTCCCCAGGGTGCCTAATGCGTAAGGCTAGCTGTGGCATCAGCTTTGCAATGTACATATTTGTTCATGCAGCACTGTATGTTTATTTTATTAATTGCTGCCAGCAAACACGCCCTCACGTGCCGTAATGGAAGGTGCCGTAAAAGGCACCCTATATGTCACTCCATAGGGCACATTATAAAGTGCACTGTCCGCCACAGCACCCTAATATGTCCCCTATAGGGCACCCTATAAGTTGCGTCACAGGATAATGTATAGTGCACCTTATATGGACGGGAACCATAAGGTGCCCTATAGGGTGCCCTATAAAGCGCCCTCAGAGGCACCCTATGGGTACAGTACGCTGAGGGTGTTTTTGCTGGCATCAAAATATGTACATTAAAGAAAAAAAATGCTTTGGACAACCCTATCAAATAACCCCACTGTGGGTTTGAACCCATGACCGCTGGTTTCACAGGCAGTGAAGTAACCATTGGGCTACAGCTCTACAGCTGCTAGCAAGCCCCTGGCTGGCTGCAGAGAGCCTGCACATCACCACACAGCCAGTCTGCTGTGGTCTCCAGGATAGGGTTAGCCCACCCGTACCCATGATGCACTGCACATGCAAATCAGCTGTCCACAGATGAACACAAGATGGGGAATGCACCCACACAGCACCTCAGCCTGGTAGGGGGTATTGACCGGGTGTTTTACTGGCACAGAGTAGCTACACACCGTCACATTGTGCGGGTACTGTGCTCACCCTGAGTGTGCGATGAGGCACCCAGGACCAGGTACACAACACCTTCCATGGCTGATGGAGGCCCAAAGCAGTGTTAATGTGTAAGATAGGTAGTTTCTGCACAAACACCATGGTGTGTCTCAGTCAGGTGGGCCACACAACACCACCCCCTCCCCCTCCAGGGTGGCAAACATGGTCTCCCATCAATAGATCCACATTCTACCTCCCTGCAAAGGTGGCAGTATAGGGGAACATCAACCCCAGTCCTGCTGAGAAACAGACACCCCCACAGGGCAGTCAATGCAGCTCTATACACATCTATAACACAATAGCAGACAGACATTAGACCAGGTTATGGTAAGCTGCACCCCACCACTATGTGATATTCTCCTGCAGCAAGCCATCAGCCACTGCAAACCACACCAGCAAGACACATACCAGCTACAAACAGTCACTAGTTAGTCCATAGTGCACGTTCCCAGTGGAGATGCATGCACCCAGAACTAGGATATCAGCATACACAACAAGCAGATAAATCAGTGACTGGACCACAAAAGGAAACCCATATCTATCACATGAGAGAAATACTATATAGCACTATGGGGGTGCCTAGCCATGCTGTGGTCACTGCACAGTCAGGGTGAGAGTGATCTCTCAGCAGGACATACTGAGGTCACCCTGTCTGTGTAGGTGGTGGCCAGGCACTACAATGTCCCAGTCAGTGCCCTATGCCCTGTGCAGATGCACTCTGGCCAGGCCACCCTGTCTGGGCTATACCCATGGTACCTTGCTCCTCATTATGCAGCCCAATACTGGAAACATTGCTGGCAGTGTGGGCTGTGGAAGATGTTTGCAGCCACCACACACTGGATAGACCAGGGGTAGGGAGCCCTGGTCCTGGAGAGCCGCAGACCAGTCAGGTTTTCGGGATATCCCTAATGAATATGCATGAGATATTTATGCATTAGAGATATCCTGCCAACCTGACTGGTTTGTGGCCCTCCAGGGCTGGATTTGGAGACCCCTGCCTTACACCTCTGTCATTTAAGATTGTGAGTGGGCAAGGTGAAGATGTCCTAGACATTGAAAGGGTATATAGAATGTGTCGCATTCCTCCTCGATTCTCACCACCACCAAAAAGTTGTCTAATAGACAATATTTTGGTGGTGGTGAGAAGTGAGGAGGAATGTGACACATTCTATCTAACTGGTCTGCGGCTCTCCAGGACCAGGGTTCCCTACCCCTGGGATAGACAGACAGACAGCCACCCCCACACCTATGCCAGCATTGTGCTACTATAGAGGAGGTCAGCAGCCATACCCACCACACCAGTCCTGGGCACAGTACAGGCATGGATATGGTACTCAATACTGTTGGGGGTCACCCCCAGGGTGGTAGACACTGTCAGGGACCAGACCTGCAGCACACACTGCAAACATCAGAATGATTGTTATGGTGGAGCTCAATGACCAAAATGTGCTTAACGTAGGAATTGATATATGCCAGTTATCATAGGAAGCGTTTGATAGCTGTGTACCGTATACCCAGGTGTAGGGTGGCATTGCTAAGGTTGCAACTGCTAGTATTGGGAGATACAGGCAGGGCCAAATGTCCTGCCTCTCCAGGAGGCATTGGCCAATGGGGCCTGTGGGGGGGTGTGTGGGTGTGTTTGGCCCTGTTGGCTGCTGCTTTACGGCAGGATTTCCCGACTCCAGTCCTGGTGTTCCAAACACTGTTCGGGTTTTTATGCTGTCCCTCATAAATATGCATGAGCTACATCTGCATACCATGGGGGTGGTGCATAGATATGCAGCACAGGCATCATTATTAGAGGCAGCATGGGACCTGCATGGTGTGGGGCCCTCTAGGACTGCATTTGGGAGACTCTGCTCCAGGTAATGCGCCTGTTTATGGTGTCTGTGATTGGTGTGGTAAAATATAGGCGTATTAACAATGCATATGTTCTCAGCTATACAGTTTTGTCCTTACTATCACGGTTTAGTTGTGGGAAAAATATGTGTACAGGATTGGCGGTGGCCCCAGCTGGGCTTTGATCTTGTGCCCTTTTGTTCTTGTACACACTGTCTGTGTGCACTGCACCACTGTGTTGCCACAGATGGGCTGTATTCCCTGGGGAGGCCATGACTGTACATGCGACAGAGCCTGTCTGTTGCGGTGGACCGTGCCAGCCTGCACAGGCCTCGACCACTGTGTGCTGTGGCTTGCAGCCACTGGCCCCTCCGCCACCTGTACCCTTCCGCCAACATGCTGACATGTTCTTATCTTGGAAAACGCATGTGACCGGATTGAGTTGTGGCACTCCAGGATTGCATTTGGGGGAATTGGCTGTAGGTAATGGCCATTGGTATGGTTTGTGTGCGGTGTAGGGTAAAATATGGGTGTTTGCACCATGCTTATGTGCTCTGCAATACAGGGGTGTCCTGACTATCACTGTTTTGTGGTGGGTAAAGCTATGGGGACTGGGTTGTCAGGAGCCCTAGCTGGGATTTGAGCTTGTGACCCTCTGGTCCTATAGGCACTGGCTGTGTTTGCTACACCACACTGTGGCCACAGAGACTGTGCAGTCCCTGGAGATAGATAACCTGACCGAACGGCTCAGAAAACCTCTGCACAATTTTACTGTGGACTCATTCACCTTGTATGGTGACACAAGGGCAAATGAACCTCAAAAATGACCTCGGAAAAAGGGAAAAAAAAACATAATCAAGCTGGGCACCAGTAATATCAATGGGCAACATTAAAAACACTCCCAGGTAAGCTCCAAAAAAAGAAATGATTTTTGGAAGAGTCTACGCTCCGGTTTATAATTTTTAAAGTTTTTGTTGTGGTCATTTACATTGTTTATTTGACATTTTGTTCTGTGCACATGTATCACACTGCTCACTGTTTTTAGGTTTCCCCGGTTTTGTTGTACATTGCTGACGGAAATGGTTTCTCTTCCCTTTAAATGCAGTCTACCGCATTTTAACTTGTAAATTCGGCCCCGCTCCTGTGCGGGGAGCCTCTCCCCTCCCACATTCCACCCATTGACCCTGTCTCTCCGCCCCTCGGGGGCCTTCCTCCGCCCTCCTTTCGCCTTTCCCCACCTCTATCGCACAGTAGCGCACCGCACACGTGCGCGTGTTTGTTGCACTTGTGCGGGGCTTGTTAGTGTAACGCGCACTCGTGCGGAGCACTTAAGAGCACTTAAGTGCATCATTTTCGCATGCTCAAGTGCGCCCCGCACAAGTGCGCAGTTTAGTAAACATACCCCTATGTGTCTTCAAATACTGAATCATCCCAGCCTCATGAAGTTGTACTCGAATATTTGGATAAATTGAGGCAATGTCCTTCTTTACTTGATCACGATCGTAAAGATGATACTATGTCAGCTTCGGTTGCTGCCTTAAAGGCTCTACGGAAAAGAATGATTTGAGTACAACTTCATGAGGCTGGGATGATTCAGTATTTGAAGACACGTATTATCCCGCAATTGAATAAAAGAAGTTTGCCGTCTGGAGGGGGTTGGACTTTTGGTTCTGGCCCTCCCTCAGCACGCTCCGACAAAAATATACAAAAAAGAAAATATTAAAAAATAACTTATTTAAAGTGTTGGGGAAGAGACTGAGGGGTTTATTATTGAGGCGATCTTTGCTTATGATTCAATATTTATCCTCTTGAGAAGGGTTTATATTATATTATTATGTTGCTCAAAGTAGTGACATCAAAGTAGTCACTACATTGAAAATATAAACTCCTCATTCAACTCTTCACCAGTGCTACCAGATTCAATAATACCAATGAATGTCACAGCACAGCCTCAGAAACAACCATAGGCACTCAATTATTCTGGGTTAAGTGTGTGGTACTCCCAGACTCGTGCCGGTTTTTACATCAATGGCTGAATGTTGTATTAATCATGTTGCCAGTTCATGAGCGATAATATCAAGGTAATAATCAAAAAAATACTTAGCTCATGCTGAACCGTGGGACTGTGCCGAATATTTCACTTATTATTTATAAAACTTATTCTTTCTCTTTCTCTTTCTTTTTTTGTCCTTTTGTTTTTATGTATAGAAAACTTTCTTCCACATGCAGTTGCTAATATAAACCGCGTCCCAACGCCAGTTTCTTGAGGCGCCCATGCGTTTCGCCAAATGGGTTTTTCAAGGGACTATAGCATGAAGTGGATTATAATTCTGTGAATAAAGACATTAAAAATGAATTGATCTGTGCAAAACAAATTGATCAAAACAGAGTATAATATCACATCCAAATGTACTGTGACAACTGAAAACAATTTGATGAAAGATTCAAAAAACCTGTGAGTGTGTGCGGCTCAGCAACTCGAAACTTGGTCTCCTACTGATGTACCTGAAGACTCAATAAACGCCGCGCATGCGAGTTCCCGACTGTAACGTCACAGTTTAAATGTCCTGGACTAGAGGGTCCTATTGGTTGATCAGATAATGCATGCTGACCAATCAATACTTTGGTTTAAGCCAGTGGGTTGCACCGTGGCCAATGTGTAAATCCATTTTTGTTCTTTGTAAAGAAGTCGCTGGTCAAGGGTTTTGCCTAAAGCAGGTCCGGACATCATTTCTATACACCAGCAGCGGAGCTGCGAAAAAGTGTGTTGGTGAGATAAGCAATGTTGTACCAGGGGAGCTTCCCTTCGGGCACAACGGAGCCGGCTAGCGTGTTCCTGCATGCGAACCCGAAAACAGCGAATGGTCTTGCCAATGTACAACAGGGCACATGGACAGCTCACGGCATACACTACCCCGATAGAATCACAAGTGGTGGCTTGTCGTAGTTTATAAGTGACACCTTTATGGGTGAAACTTTGACATTCATGTGTGATCTCACAAATTATGCAACGCCCGCATTTTCTATGTCCTGGCTCTTGATGCATACTCGGAATTGGTAATGGAGCTCGTAACTGAGTGGGGCTCAAATATTCTTTCAAATTCCGACTTCTTTTCCACACGCAGCGGATCGATTTATTTTGTAAGCCTGGTACTGTAGTTAAGACATTCCCGTGTTTCCGGAGAATGCGTTGTATACTCGAGCTCACTGGCGAGTAAGCCGTGATGAAATTGACATGCTGAGCATCATCCTTGTGTGTTGCACGGTTCTTCGAAATCAAGAGCAAATCCCTATTACTGTAAAGCGCTTGCTGGTAAGCGCGGTGTATCACTGGAGAAGGGTAACCCCTTTGTAAAAAATTGTTCCTCAGTGTTTTGGATGCGGTCTTATAAGTCTTGAGGTTGGAACAATTGCGACGATAGCGCAAAAATTGTGATAAAGGAAGACTATCCTTTAGAGTGGGAGGATGTGCGCTATCGTGGTGGAGAAAAGTATTGCAATCAATGGGTTTGCGATAAACAGAAGTATCCCATCCCTCAGCCTTCCGCTTGATTTGTACATCCAAAAAGGTGATGGTCTCTTTATGGCAATTGCTAGTGAATTGAATATGATGATCCCGAGCATTCAACCACTGGAGAAAATTGTTCAACAAAAATTCAGTTCCTTGCCAAAGCATAAAAATATCGTCAATGTAACGATACCAGGCTTTGATGTTAACTGTATAGGGTGAAGTAGAGAAATGTAAATCTTCAAATGTCCCCATATACAGGTTGGCCACTGAGGGGGCGCAAGTGGCGCCCATCGCCACTCCTGATATCTGATGGTACAGAATCCCTTGAAATTCAAAATAATTGCGAAACAAGGCTAAATCTGTCAAAGCTTGTAAGAACTGTAGTTGACTTGGAGACAAGTCTCCCTGGGCAGTCAACGCTCGTTGTACTATAGCGCTTGCCGCCGCTTGTGGGATGCTCGTGTAAAGTGATTGGACATCTAAAGTTACTAGTAAAATGTCATTATCACCAGCCCAATGTGCTAGACCCTGTAATAGTACCAAAAAATGAGTGGTGTCACGGATATATGAGGGAATGTCTTGTAACAATGGACGCAAATAGGAGTCCACGTAAGTGGAAATTGGTTCAAGAACTGTGCCTTTAGTAGACACTATCGGCCGGCCTGGAGGGCTCAATAAGCATTTATGGATTTTTGGAACAGTGTAAAATTGAGCTGTCCTGGGAGCAGAAACGTTCGAATAGTTGTATTCCTTCCTAGAGATAAGTTTGTCTTGTAAAGCTCCATGTGCTAAAGATTTGATAATGGCTTGAAGTTCACTGAGGGGGTTCGTCTCAAGAATAGTGTAAGTAATAGGGTCCCGAAGTTGTGTCAGGGCTTCCTGAAGGTAATATTCTCGTGTTTGTATAACTATAGCACCCCCTTTATCAGCTCGACGAATCACCCAGTCCGTTCGAGCTTGTAGTGTTTTCAACGCTTCTCGCTGAGATCGAGAAAGACGGGCATTATGAATAGGGCGAGTGTTGACTAGCTTCTCAACTTCACGTAACACCAAGTCCTTAAAGATTTGTATAGCAGGATGTAATGGGCTTGTAGGAGTCCAAGTGGACCGAAGAGGTAACTGAACTCTCTTTGAAACTGTATTATTGAATCTGGTAGCACTGGTGAAGAGTTGAATGAGGAGTTTATATTTTCTATATTAGTCATTCACAGAGATAACCCCCTTTTTTGTTTAGCGTTGCTACATTGAAAAGACAGTTAGGATCTGCCTTCATCACACATACCCTGCAAGTGATGCCGGTCCTGCCCCCATAGGTACAGGAAGTCTGTATTAGAGGAGGGGGATCATTGTTGCTTGCAGCATGTGTCCCACACATCTTTTCAGATTTATTGTGGCTACTGTAGGTTCAGACCTGGAGTTTCTGCATCAGGCAGAAAAGGAAGCTGCTGAACTTGGGGAGGGGGGTGGTGTAAGGGACATGCTGAACATGCTGGGGCCATGGAAGGGAGAAAAGAGATACAAATGGGGGAGATTTTGAAGCACCTGGGGAGGGAGGAATAGGGCATAGATGGGTGATGCTGGACCATATGGATGGGATAGACCAGAGAGAAAGAGGGGATTCTAGACACAGGGGGAGGGCAGGACCAGATTCTGGTTGGTGTGGGCCCTAGACACTTTCACTCCAAAATATGGTCTTTGAGGACATTATTAATGTCTTTGCTGAAAAAAGAAGCTGAAGAAAGTACGTTTCTTAGGAAATGCTTATAAATTCTGGAATTTTGATTTTTTTAATGTAATTTTGACGTTTTAGTTGCATTACATTTTTGTCCTGCAATCTTTTTTACTTATTTTGCTGCTTTTGAGCTATTTTCTTTCCTTCATAAGCCCTATCAATTTATGCAAATAGGAAGTCTGAGTTGGAGAGTGGCAGAAGTGGCAGGTCTTAGAAGGCAGGAACCGTGATGTAGCACCAGAGAGTTTATGTAAGCACTGCATCATGGTTTCAATGGCATTGATCTCACTGCAAGCCCTGAAGAGGGGTGGCAACAGTGTGCCCCCAGGACATTGGCACTCTAGGCAACCATCTAGTTTGCCTAATGGTAGCGCCAGCACTGGGTCCTTGTATGAATTTTAGAAGTTGGTCTGGCATGGTAGATTTGCCGTAATTCCAGAGTAACCTTTTATTTATTTATTTAACATTTCTTATATACCACCTTTCATGATATCAAGGCAGTTTACATTGAACAAACTGAAATGAGATAAGAATAGAATCAGAAATTTAATTTTGTATGTTGTTTTGTGGGGAAATCAAAATTGCTTACCTATAACAGGTGATCCCTTTGGTAGTCTTGAAGGACTACCAAAAGGGGCTGCTACAGCTGGAAGTAGATCTACACTTATGACTATAATCTTCTGGAATAAACTCTAAATCTTGGGGTAAAAGGGACTTCTTGGGGTTAAAACGGATAAATCTGTATATTTTAGAATTCAGTGCTTTTGTGGGGTCAGTCACTTCTTAGTACCACCAGTGAGCTTTGTATTTAAGTCAAAGCAGAGTATAGCTTAGCATAGAACATAAAATAAGAGTAAATAGACTTTGAAATAAATTTGTTTCTAGAGAGCATTTCATTTAAATCAAATCAGAGTTTAGCTTAACCTAGAAAGTAAAATAGAGTAAATAGTTACTGAAAGGCAAGTGACAGATCAAAGGGATAATTTAAAAGACTCCTTTTGTCAATCCAAGGGTGGTGTGAATCAGTCAGGGAATTTGTAAGACTTTACCTTAGAAGCACAGGACAGGGCACAGTGTAGCAACCAACTTTTAATAAGAGGTTAGACATGATTGGTATCTCAGAGACATGATGGAAGGAGGACAACCAGTGGGACACTGTGATACCTGGGTACAAACTATATCATAATGATAGAGCAGATCATATTGATGGATGGGTTGCACTCTATGTTAGAAAAGGCATTGAGACACACAGAATTAAAGTTATTCAGGAAACAAAATATGCTGTAGAATCTCTATGGATTGAAATTCCATGTAAAAAGGGGAAGGGGAAAGCAATGGCAATGGGCGTGTACTATTGGCCGCCTGGACAGAATGAACAAATGGATGATGAAATGCTCAAAGAAATCAGAGAAGCTGACAAACGTTACAGCACAGTAATAATAATGCAATTACTCTGATATCAACTGGGTCAGCATCAGGGCAGGACAAGCTAGGGAGATAAAGTTTCTAGATTAAATAAATGACTGCTTCTTGGAGCAGCTGGTTCATGAACCGACAAGTGGGGAAGCTATTTTGGACATAGTCCTTAGTTGAACACAAGATCTGGTGCAAGAGATAAGGGTGTTGGGGCCACTTGGCAATAGTGATTGTAGTATGATGGTGTTTGATTTAATAAATGGAGGAAGGATGGCAAGGAAATCCACAGTATCTTTTAACTTTCAAAAGAGAAACTATGATAAAATGAGGAAAATAGTTAAGAAAAAAATAAAAGAAGCAACTGCAAAGGTCAAAGATTTACATCAAGCATGGGTATTGTTTAAAAATACCTTGGAAGCCAAGAACAGCTGCATTCCATGCTTTAAGAAAATTGGAAGGAAGTCCAAAAAACTGCTAGGATGGTTTAAAGGTGAGGTCATAGAGAACATAAGAACATAAGATATGCCATACTGGGTCAGACCAAGGTCCATCAAGCCCAGTATCCTGTTTCCAACAGTGGCCAATCTAGGTCATATGTACTTAGCAGTTTCCGCAAAAGACACAGGTTCCGCAATGCTTGTACTGGGTCAAGCATTGATATCCTGGGTCCCATCTTAATAATGGCTTATGGACCTTTCCTCCAGGAACTTGTCCAAACCTTTTTTAAACCCAGCTACACTAACAGCCTTTACTACATCCTCTGGTAACAAATTCCAGAGTTTGATTACACGTTGAGTGAAAAAAATATTTTATTTTATTAGTCTTAAATAGTTTAACCCTGTAGCTTCATTGCAAGTCCCCTAGTCTTTCTATATTCTGATAACGTAAACAATCGATCTACGTTTACCCGTTCCACTCCGTTCATTAATTTATAGACTTCTATCATATCTCCCCTCAGCCGTCTCTTTTCCAGGTTGTTGTTTAGTTTAGTTTAGTTTATTTGGATTTGATATACCGCCCTATATGACATCAGGGCAGTTCACAATAAGCTAACAATCGGAGAGAGGCACAAGGCCAGGAAAAAGGAAAAGAACTACAATCTTGGACAGGAAAGGGGAAATTATAAAGCTTGTAGAGAGAATACATAAAAGAGGAACTTAGACAAACATTAATAAACCAGGTCAGAATTGAGAGGCAGGGAGGTTATAAGCTGTGGTGAAGAGATGAGTTTTCAACTGTGACTTAAAGGCAGGATAGTTTGTTTCAAGGTGGAGTGAGGTGGGCAAGAAATTCCACAGGGCTGGACCATGGAAGAAAAAAGCTAAATGCTGGTTTGATTGAAGTTGTGCGCGTGAGGGTGAGGGAAGGCGATTGACATGGATTGAACGGAGGGCCAAAAAAAAAAGAGCATCTTTCAGGAAATAGAAAAAGGAACCAAATGACAAAAACTAGAAACAACATAAGCACTGGCAAGTTATATGCAAGGCATTGATAAGGTAGGTAAAGAGAGAATTTAAGAAGAAGCTTGCTGTGGAAGCAAAAATGCATAATAAAGACTTTTTCAAGTACATTCATAGCAAAGAACCTGTGAGAGAGTCAGTTGGACTATTAGATGATAAGAGGGGAAAAAGGGGCACTAAGAGGGGACAAGGCCATAGCCGAGAGACTGAATGACTTCTTTGCTTCGTTCTTTACTGAGGAAGTGATGCCGCAGTAGAATTGAAAGAAATACTGATACACTGGGAAGATGTGTTACAGCTCGCCTCCGTGAAGCAGGTCTATGCAGCACAGTCCTTCACTGGTTTCACTCCTTTCTTCACTCCCGGTCCTTCTCTGTTCGCTCTTCCTCCCCTACTGCTTCCGAGCCCACTCCTCTTCTTTGTGGGGTCCCCCAAGGCTCAGTCTTAGCTCCCCTTCTCTTCAATATCTTTCTCACACCTCTTGCCCTCCTAGTCCAACAACATGGGATATCTGCCTATTACTATGCCGATGACTTACTTCTCCTCTATCACACCTCCCCCCTTTCACCTGACCTCTCTCCTCTCAACACCTGTCTTACCGCTGTCGTCAACTGGCTCACTACTCACTGTTTGCACCTCAACCTCACCAAAACCCTTGCCATGTGGCTCACCCGTGATGCCTCCCCGCCCACACTTTCCCCCTCTTTCTCTGGCTCACCGGTTCCCATAGTCTCTTCCTTTTGCTACCTTGGCGTTCTCTTGGACCCTGCTTTAACTTTCCGTGATCATGTTGCACATATCTCACGACTCTCCTTCTTCCATCTCCGTCAAATCCGGGCTATCAGACCTCTCCTCTCTATGTCAGCCCTCATCACTCTCCTCCTCTCTCTCGTTATGTCCCGCCTTGACTTTTGTAACTCTGTCTTAGCCGGCCTCCCTAATGTCCACCTCCGTCGCCTCCAACTTATACAAAATACCGCAGCCCGTTTACTCTCTCACTCCTCCATCCGTGATCACGTCACGCCTCTCCTTATCCATCTGCACTGGTTACCTATCAAATTCCGTATCCACTATAAAATCCTGGTACTTCTTCACCGAGTCATTCACACCCGCACACCTCAGTATTTGTCCAATCTTGTACGCTTACATGCCCCCGCTCGCTCTCTCCATTCTTTCCACCTCAACCGTCTCTACCTTCCCTCACCCTCTGCTGCTCAACTCCAGTCCACCCGCTCATCTGCATTTTTCTTCCTGGCCCCCGCCCTGTGGAATTCCCTGCCTCCCTCTATCTGACTTGAATCTGAACACTCTACTTTTAAGAAAAACCTCAAGACTCACCTCTTTGCCCGTGCCTTCGACCTGTCCGATCCCTTTGTGTGACCCGCTCTTCTCTGTCCTCCCTTCCTCTCCCCGTCCTGTCCTGTTGTATGACTCTGCTCATTTGCTTTCCTGTCTCATATTGTAACTTCCTTTCCTTTCTGAGCCTATTTTTACCATGTAAACCGCTGTGATGTACTTTCCTCAGCGGTATATCAAATCTAATAAACATAAACATAAACATACAACAATTTGGTAAGCTGAAGAGTAGCAGATCACCTGGACTGGATACAGTGTTGAAATAACTGAAATATGAGACTGCAGACCTACTATTAATAATCTGTGAACTATCATTAAAATCATCTGTAATATCTGAAGATTGGAGGATGGCCAATGTAACGACAATTTTTAAGAAGGGTTCCAGGGGTGATCTGGGAAACTACAAACCGGTGAGCCTGATGTCAGTACCAGGAAAAAAGGTAGAAACCATTATAAAGACCAAAATTACTGAACATGTAGATAGTCATGGCTTAATGGGAGACAGCCAACATAGCTTTAGCCAAGGAAGGTCTTGTCTTACTAATCTGTTATGTTTTTTTTGAAGGTATGAATAAACAGGTAGACAAAGGTGAGTCTATTGATATAGTATATCTGGATTCAGTTGGGGAGCCCATTGTGAGTGGAAGACATCCCAAGATCATTGGAACAAATGAGAAGCCGCTTGGCTCTTCAACCAGCTGGAGGGAAGAGCCATTCACTTGCTTCTCTTGTGTTTCCAGAACTTAGTACAAGAAAAGGCAGTTCAAATCTTCTCAGACAATGCCATGCTGATAGCCTATATCAAAGGCAAGAGGGAACAAAGAGCTCCAGGGATGCCTAGGAAATGACCCTCCTATTCTCCTGGGTGGAGCTGAATCTCCCATCCCTCTTGGCACAACATATTTCAGGAGTGGACAACGTGGAAGTGGACTATTTCAGTCGGCACTCCCTCGATCCCAGAGAGTGGGAATTGAGCCAAATGGTGTTCCAGAGGATCCTGAATAGTTGGTTCACCCTGAGATGGATCTGATGATGACTTGGGCCAATGCCAAGATGTGACAGTTTTTCAGCCACCACAGAGACGGAGTCCAAGGGCTTGAATGCCTTAGTTCAATCTTGACCAAGACAGGTTCTGCTGTATCTGTTTCCTCCATGACCTCTCATAGGGAGAGCGCTTCATCATGTACAATGCCATCAGAATCCAGCAGCAGATTGGCCAAGGAGGCCATGGTATGTGGATCTGATGCACCTCAGTCAGAAGTCCCCTGTGCCATCTATCTGCTTGGGGGCTCTTGAGGCAGGGGTCGATCTTGTTAGATAATCCAGCTCCCTTCTCACTTATGACCTGACTGTTAGAGGTGATACTTAGCATGTGAGAGCTATTCTTCTGCTGTGATTTCCACACTTCTGAAAGCGAAAAGAGGATCCACTCATCTTGCCTATGTGTGTGCTTAGTGCCCTTTAGAGCACTTATGTCGTACGCATCAAGTCAGCCCTAGTGCTGCAGACTTACTGTTTCAGCTCTCCTTCTTTCAAGATGGATTTGACAAGGGCCTCTCCCTCAGTTCACTGAGGGTTCAGTTGGTAGCCTTGTCTTGTTTCAGGGGGCTGATGGTGGGGCACTTAGTGGCCTCATACCCAGATGTGGCTTATTTCCTGCAGAGAATTAAATACTTGTGTCTTTCCCTGTGATCAGTTGTTCCTTCTTGGGATCTCAGATTGATTCTTCGGGCCTTGATGGCTGAGCCATTTAAGACCTTTAGGAAGGTTATGCGCAAGGATTTGTCCCTTAAGGTCTTTCTGGTTGCAGTCGGTGAGGCACATCTCAGAGTTGCAGGTCTTATTGTTCTGAGATCCCTATCTGCCATTTTTGGAAGATGTCATGTATTTATAGCCTGTTCCTTCCTTATTGTCCAAAGTGCTGTCATCTTTGTCAATAAGGTAGTCTGTTTGCCTTCATTCTTGAAGGATCAGTCTCAGGGGAAGGATAAGTACCTTTGCCTAGTGGACAGTAGAAGAGTGCTTCTTCAGTACCTGAAGGTTACCAACTTCTTGCAAAAGTCAGACAGACTTTTTATCCTTTTTGTAGACCCGTGTAAGGGTGAAGTGGCACAAAGTCTACTTTAGGCTGCTGGATAAAGGAGGCAAACCCCTCGGCCTATCTATTATGTAACTGGCCGGTCACAGAAGGTATGTGTGTGCATTCCATACAGACTCAGGCTTCCGCCTGGGCAGAGCATAGCCCAGTTGCTCCCATAAAAATTTGCTGGGTTGTAGCGTGGTCATCGCTTTCCACTTTTGTCAAACATTACCACTTAGTTATCCACGCTCAGGTGTACACAGCCTTCGGGGCAGAGAAGTCTGCCCTATCTTCTTCCTGACCAGTGTAGGTATAACTTTGGTATGTCCCATTTGTCTGGTCTGGCCTAGCAGAGTGATATGGAAGATGACATTTTACTTAACAGATAATGTCATTTCCTTGAGTCCTGCTAGGCCAATCCAGGTCCCACCTCTATGATCTGCTATGATTCGTTATTCTTCATTCTTATCTTCTGTGATCTGTTATGATTTACTATTTTCTGCGATTTGGCCCTGTGGGCTATATTCCTCTTGGCAGACCTTCTATTTGAAGGGTATTCTCTATATGCTCATGTTCCTTGGTCTGTTGGTCCTCATTGAGGCTGTGTGCAGTCAGAGGTCTTGAACATGGCTTGGGTACGAATAATGGGAAATATGCCCCTACCTGCCTCAAATATGATTGTAGGATAAGATCATAAGGAATCTTAGATTTTTTCTCTGTCTCCAAGTCTGCAGGGTAGGGGGGCACAACCCACTTGTCCGCACTGGCATAGCAGGACTCAAGGAGAGGACATTAGCAAGTAAAATGTCACCTTTTGCTTTATGTGACATCAGAAAAAAGCCAATTGTCCAATCCATTCTCTCCAGTTATCCTGCCCATCCTCCACCCTATTAGGAATATAACCCAGTGGTAAACTGTAGAGCATCATTGCTCATAAGCTAGTAGTCCTCATACATGAAACTTCTCACCTGTAAAGTCCATCTGTATTAGCTGTGATAAGGAAATCATGTGTGGATTTCGATACTCATTTTAAATTTTAATGTTCTTTCCCTTTTGTCTCTTCTTATTCCAGCAGCTAATCAAAATGGGAAAAATGAAAAATGTAAATCACACCGAGGTGACAGAATTCTTCATTCTGGGATTCTCTGACCTTCCTGAGATGCAACTCCTCCTTTTTCTTGTGTTTTTAATTATTTATCTGCTATGCATGGTGGGGAACCTTCTGATTATTTTCGCAGTGTGTGCTGAACCTCGTTTGCATAACCCCATGTTCTTCTTCCTCATTAACTTGTCCTTTCTAGAAATCTGTTATGTGACTGTCACAGTGCCTAAATTGTTGGTGATGCTCATAACATGGTATAAGAAAATGCCTTTCATGCACTGTATGATGCAGATGTATCTGTTCCTGTGTTGCACATCTGTAGAGTTCTACCTTCTGACTGCTATGGCCTATGATCGCTACGTTGCTATCTGCAGCCCCTTGCATTACACTGTCATCATGAACAGGAAAGTCTGCATAATTCTGGCCATTATTTCTTGGATGACTGGATTCCTAACTCCAGTTCCTCACCTTACCTTCTTATCACAGTCATCTTTCTGTAGCTCCAATGAAATTAATCATTTTTTCTGTGACATGACAGCATTGATGACCTTGTCATGCTCAGGCAGCTATGCTATTGAAACAACAATTTTTATTCAAGGTCCAATTTTAGCTTGCATCCCTTTCATTTTGACAATTACCTCATATGTGCATATTATATCTGCTATCCTGAAAATCCGCTCTGCTAAGGGCAGACAAAAGGCCTTCTCCACGTGCTCCTCCCATCTCACAGTTGTCATTTTATTTTGTGGAACGTCTATTGGAATGTACATGAAGCCTAAGTCTGCTAATTCCATGGGCCTTAATAAACTGCTTTCTGTGATGTACATAACAGCAATTCCAGTGCTCAACCCCTTAATTTACAGTCTACGAAACAAAGAACTGAGACTAACCCTCTGCAAAGGAAGTAGAAGAATGGGAAGCTATTTTGCTTCCAGAATTGATAAAATGCTGTGCAGACACACAGCATCTGTTGGCAACTTCCCAACAAAGAGTGGAAAACATGTATAGAGTCCTATGGGAAATCAGCTCACAAATTCTGGAAAATTCAGAGGTGCAAATAAATTCATATCCATGAGATACATGAAAATATTTCTTCAGTTTCTTTGAATATCTTTCCTATAGTGCAGTCTCAGTTCAAGGCTTGGGAGAAAAAATGAACAACACTCGTTATAAAGGAAGGCATTTGCTAGGTATTCATTAAAACTTATAATTTAATTTCATGAGTGGGGGAGGAGCCTGGTGCTAGAGCAGCAGGTTGGTAATCATGGAAGCTGGTTCTTCCACAGACACACCTTGTGACTTTGGGCAAGTCACATTGCCTGCCCTTGTCTCAAGTACAGTACAGCTTAGAATATAGGCCCATGGGGGATCAGGAAATGCCAACTGTACTTGCATATACGTCACCTTGAGCTACTGATGAAAAGCTGTGAGCTACCACTGGATTGTACAAAGCAGTTCATACATAAAATAAACAAAGGTAGAAAGATTAAATCAATTACAAATCCATCAAAGCTCAATTGCATTGTAATTAATATCTCATATACTTTTAATGATATGTGCAAATACAGGCCAACAAACAAGTGTAGGTGATACCTTTTGTTGGACTATCTTAATGCATCTTAGACAAGAGTTATTCCTTCTTCATCTGACATTTTATTTCAGGATGTAGAAACGTGGCGGCCTATTCCAATCTGTATGTCCCAGGCCAGGGACAGGCTCCGGGGAATCTCCTGCACCTCTCCACTTTTTGACGCTGCCTGTGCCTGCCATTCTCTGACGCGCTTTATGGTAAAATAATGCATGATTTTGCTTTTTAGCTCATAATAAGGGGCCAAAATTGTGCATTATTCCCTTAACATGTTAGTGACTATCTTCCTAAGCCATAATCAAACAATGTACAGTATATTCCATACTTGCTTCTACAATTTTCATAGCATCTTCCTCTTGGCCAGGTAAAGAGAGTTGCTCTGAGGCTTCTGTTTCCATGCTCTCAACAGATTCCTCTGATATGGCTCGACTGGGGAAGGAAGGGCTTTCTTGTAACCATCTTCTTTCCACCTTCTTGGTCTGTAGGTTGTAAATGATGTAGTCCTAGGAGAACTCTTTGTCTCACTCTCTGGTTTCTCAGTATATAGCTCAGTCACTCCCCTCAACTGATTGGTCCAGAGATCCTGGACTCTTGCCTATTCCTCTTCCTAGTAGAATAGAAATAACTGCCTGCAGGGACCTGCTTTAAAGTACTTCTCTCTAGGGAAAAAGAAAGGGGATTGCCATACAGTAGAGAGGAATACTGTGCCTGCAGTTTATCTGAGTTTTGTTTCCCCTAGCTAATCTCCTTGCAACAACAAGTGGTAATTGGAAGTAGAAGGCAGACCAGTGATGATCCATTGCTAGTTAAATTTCATTGGCTACCTAGGAATGAATGCATCAAATTTAAGCTTCTGGTGCCCTATTTGGTAGATACATTGATATGGTATCCCCCACTTAGGACACTGATTTCTAGCCAAGAGAAAGTCCTCCAACTGATCCCCACACATATAATTTCCTCTGATGGCAGAGTTTTAGTTTATGGATCCTAAACATATAATTGGGGTATGCCACTGCAGATGATCTTTAGATACAGTAGTAGGCAGTTATTGAAATGCACTTTTTAAATCAGAATCAAGATCTTGACCTGACTTTGTGAGTTTATAGCTTATAGTTTTATTTGACTTGATATACCGCCTTTCTAGGAGATAGACAATCAATTTAATGATTCCAAAGCAGGTGTAATATCACGCCAGGGACAAGTTCTGTATATTCTGCTACAGACCTGCCTGAGACTGCATCAGTATTATTAACAGGGATTTGCAGTAATCTAGCCTGATGGTCAGCACTATATGAATAAGGGTCAATTTCACAAAAGAATCCACCTGGGACTTTAAAGAAATCCTCTCCCCATCTAGTCTCAAAATAGAAGTCATAATGATTAACAGCAGAGGATCTTCAGTATCAGTTTCAATCTATTCATTTGTATCCAGTTTCATCTTCAGAAAAAGACCACCAAGAGCTGTCTAGTCTTGTCAATATCCTTTTCTTTTGCAATACCACTGATTCTACTCAATTCCTGGCTTTATCTTCATTTTGTTTCAACAATGGACCTTCTATGATTAACTCATGTTTTGGTGAATTCTGTTAGTCTGTACTCCCTTGTCACTCACTGGGAGGCATCTACATCATTTCTTTGAAGAAGTAGTTCTTTATGTTACACCTAAATTTCCCCCCTCTGACCCTCATATCATAATCACTTGTTTTAGCATTTCCTTTCCACTGAAAACTGCTTGTTTCTTTTTCATAAAACCTTAAAAGAATTTGAAAGTCTTTATCATATCCCCCATTGCCATTTTAATTGCAGAGCATACAGTGATTGACATGAGTCACATACACCAGTGCTTTTTGAACTTTTGTCCCGCATGACCCCATTTTAACAACTGAAAATTCATGTGACCCCAGATGATGATGAAATCAAAGTTGCAGGTCTCCAGCCTCCTTCCCCTCCCTCCCTCATCTCAAGCAGGAAGGCAGCAGCAACAGTAGTGGCAACAGCAGCAGCCGCCAACACATGATCTCTTGTGTCAGTGTGCAGTGGGTGCTTACAGACCACAGTACTCAGCATGGGCTCCAGCCTAACAGGAAGCTTACCCAGGAGGGGACAAGGGCCTGTGAATGTTCACTGGCTCAAAGGCCACATGCTGACTGATGACTGCCACTGCTTGGCATAGGTCACAGTGAAGGTCCAGAGAGAAGGGAAAATGGCCATGTTTCTCTGATCCCATCCAGTGATGATGTGACCCCATTTGGTCTCCCAACCCCAAGTTTGGGAACCACTGGCATACACCATGCTGCTCATGATGAACTCTCAAATATCTTTGGTTACCATTATCTGAATTACTTCTGCTAGGTCTGTATTATTTTAGAGATAAGGCACTCAGATTAGGCCATAGTGCTCCAAATGAAGTCTCACAATTATTTGTTTAGAGTCACTAAGGGTGTATATGGCCAAAACAAAGTTCGGTTCATGCTTGTTTTAAATGAATTTTTCCCAATTTGCAGGCATTTTGTCATGTTCGTTTCCCTGATTTGTTCTTTGCGCACACATTGTATGTTCTTTAAAACCTTTTAAGTGCTTATAAATGCACATCCCTAATAGTTACTACAGTATCATCTTTCTTTCTCTCTATTGATAATACTTTCTTTATGCACCCTAGCATTCTTTTGTTTTTCACATGCTGTTTGGAAACTATGAGATCCTCAGATGTGACTACTCTGAGAGCTTGTGCCTGCTTGGGCACATCAGTGTCTCTCCCATACACATGATGCCATTTTGAAATACTGCATCCCAAATTCATAAATGTAACTTGTTTTTTTGCATTAAAGGTAGCTGCCATACTCTCAACTTTTCTTTAGATCAGTTCTCAATTTTCTACTCCTTGAATATCCACTCTGTTGCAGATCTGACTATTATCAGCAGAACCATCACTGGGCTGTCACACTGGATGATCCGGAATTGATGCTGCAGGTAGTCAACCAGCTGTGTCTATATGTGGGGAGCCCTTTGATGACATCATCATGCATGGGAGCAGAGACTCTGGAGCATGCTTCTGCCGTAGTATCATGTCAGGCTAAAGTTCCCCTACCCAATGTGGCTGCCTGCCTTTTCTGACCATCTTGACAGCCTTGATCATCTGTAAAAGAACTAATATTTTAGCAAATCACTTATGCAAATATTGAAAATAAGTCCAGGACTGATCTCTGAGGTAGTCCTCCAATAAAACCCCATTATCTGCTTTGGTGGCTTGTTGCTGCTTCACTTGTTACTGTGAGGTCCATAATCAAAGGATGCTTGGACTAAATTTGAAGTGATCCAAACGAACCTTGCTGGATAATTTTATAAGCACCTTGAGCCTATAGAATACCATTTCACATAGGGGGTTATTCTGAACTACTAATAAGCCATATACACGTGCAAGTTGAACGTTTTCGGCACTTAAATGTCTGGACGTGGGTGTGGAGGGGAGGAGCAGAGTCAGTATTCTTGAAGCAATAAATAAAGTCTTCTAGGGGGCAAGACACCTGTGAAACGTTTTAAATAGGTGTTAAAGCCAGGTGGCAGGTCAAAAGTCCATTTTGAAAGACTCCTTCTATCCAAGCAAGGACTGTTAATCACCCAGGAAGTTGGTCACAGCTTACCTCAGAATCACAGGCATAAATAGTTCAACCAGAGTTCTGTGATCAGTCTTGAAGGACTACAAAAGGGGACTGCTACTTCTGGAGAGAGATCTGCAATAATGAGTATATACTTCTAGGAATTTTTCTGAAGGGACTTCTTTGGATTAAAGCTGCTTAATCTGTGAACCCAGTGTATTTGTTAAATCAGTCAGGGCCTAGTAGCAGCAGTTTAAGTTTAAATTTAAAACACAGAAGAGAGCTTTCTGGTTAAATTTAGAACCCAGCAGAGAGCTTCTACTTTAAATTTCATACTAAGTCAGAGTCTAGCAGCAGCAAAGAGCTTTAATTTAAATCAAAACAGAATATATCTTAGCATAAAAGGCAAAACAGGGTTAGTATTCTTTGAGCAATAAATAAAGTCTTCTAGAGACCTTTACAAAGAGGCCTTCTTCCTAGGGGACAAGAGACCTGTGAAACTTTTTAAATAGGTTTTAAAGCCAGGTGGCAGGTCAAAAGGCCATTTTGAAAGACTCCTTCTATCCAAGCAAGGACTGATAATCACCCAGGAAGTTGGTCACAGCTTACCTTAGAAGCACAGGACAGGGTACTGTGTAGCAGCCCTCTTTTAATAAGTTTTATTTCCCTCCATCCATCCCCAAAACCCTCCCACCCTGGGATAATCGTAGCTTTATAGGTACTTACATATCTTAAAGGAAAGGTGCTGCTCTCAGGTGCAGCTCTTTATCCAAATCAGCCATACATTAAGGACCTGAGATTGATTAAGCTTCAGGTGAACAAGGTATATTAAACGTATTAGGTACACTTTTATTAGTATAAGTATCCACAGCAACCCTTAGTAAGTAAAGAACTTAAAGATCTAAACACAAGCTTAAAACTAAGATGCAGATAGCAGTCCAGCAGCGAGATGGGGACTTTCCAGTCTTTTGCACTGATTGTCACATGTATGATTTTCTCCAGGTTGGTGAGAGGTCTTACAGTACATCTGCACTAGGTGCAGGGAGCTCTTTGCTCTCAGGGAATGAGTATGTTCTCTAGAGGCTAGAGTAGCAGACTTGGAAGACATAATAAAGACCGAGAGGGACATAGACGAGACCTACAGCGATATAGTCCTAAAGTCTCACCTCCAGTCTGGCAACATCCCTGTTGCCATGGAGGAGAGAGGTCACGTGACAGGAGAGCATCACCCTGGTGTGGCAGGAAGTGATCCTATAACTAGGACATGTCCTCCAGGTGATGTAAAAGCCTCTCACACTGAGAAAGTTTCTCTAGGGCCATGTGCCCATGAGGGAAGGGTTAGAACAGCCATTATAGTTGGTGATTCAATCACTAGGCATGTAGATAGCTGGGTGACTGGCGGAAGTGAGGATCGCCTGGTAACATGCCTGCCTGGTGCGAAGGTAGTGGACCTCACGCGCCTCCTAGATAAGGTCTTAGATAGTGCTGGGGAGGAGTCTGCTGTCTTGATACTGTGGTGAACAGCGCCCTCCTGAGCCTATGGAAACGGATGAAAATCCTGAGGTTCGGCAGGATTTATGCCTATTTGAGAAACCAAGGAAGAAAGAGAGACTCTATTCCACAGAGCTGAGCATGGAGACCAGCCCAGGGGAGGAGTCCTGCAGTCCTGATTGGGCACACCCTGTCCTGGGAAGGCGCGTGTCCAGGAGAGAACGTGGTTTTAAACCAGAGCATGGCTTTGCTAGGCAGAAGGGGAATGGGATTGAGAGGAATGAGGAGAAGGAGAGGAGAAAGAAGGAGAAGAGGAAGAATGATTGGAAGTCCAGAAAACAGTATGCTGATACTTGGGAACCTGGCATTGGAAAGAAACCTGCAAAGTTCTATTCAGAGGCAGTGAGTAGAAGTCCCAAGGAGAGAGGACCTAGCCCTGAATTAGACAACCGTTGGAAGGCACAGCCCTGGGAAAGGAAGCCTTCAAGGCAGGCACAAGAAAGAAAACAATCATTCTGTGAAGTACCGTTTGAGCCAGAGAGCAACAAACATTCTAACAGCTGGAGAACGTTGGAGCCATCTGAAGTCAGAACGGCATGGCAACAAGTAAGTGAATGGCCACAAAGTTTCCAGGCTGAACGTAAAGCTAACTCTCCTGTGTGTGAAACATTAGCAAAAGAGACTAGCAGTTACTCTGATACAATTAATCTAAGAGAGGAGAAAATAAACAGCCTTAAGCCAGAGGGCAGTTGTATAGCTGATAGCAATTCCCTATCTCACAAACAGCAGGCTGAATTGTTCCTACAGAGTTTTAAGCAGTTTTTAGAGTTGCAAGCTAGAAGACAGCCAGTGTTACCAGAAGCCAGTAATTCCATACAGCTTGAAGAATTAACACAAGATAATACAGACTTACCAGATTGTGAGAGCATGGATTGCACGGTCTGCTGTGTAGAGATGCCAAGCTGAAGGAAACTGCTTTTTACCGTATGTGAATTGAATGCTACGGAGCTGTTGTATTGCCTTGCTGAGAAATCTCTAATTATGTGCACCTGATTCCCCAGCACTGTGAAGGTAACAGTGGCTGAAAGAGGCTGCAGTGAATCTAACTGACCTCTTGGGGAAAAGTGAGTAATTTGCTGAGAAGTGAAAAGAAGCAGTTATACTTTGAGTTGCCTTTATCCTAAGTTTTCCTGTTAGCATTTTTGAAGCACCTATTTTGTTTGCATTTATTTGCCATGTGATGGAACAATATCCTTTACTATAATAAATATACTGGAAACCCCATAACTACAGCTCTTTATTTCGGAGCGAGAGGAGCAGGAACTACAATACCCAGCACTCCCTGGATACAGGTTACTCTCCTTCCTCACGAAGCATCATACCGCCGCTCCTGTCTTTAGCCCTAAGACCGGGCAGGAGTGCCGCAAGTGGCGTAGTTGGCAGGATATTCCACGCATGCACAAGGTGCCACGCAGAAAACTACAGAAAAGCAACTGCAAGAAAGACCCCGAGTGCAGACCATCCTGAAAGGAAGGAAAGAGTCCCAGCATCGGAGTCCCAGCTGCAACGAGTTTGTGGAAAGCGTGAGGCAACACCTGAGCCAGGTAATAAGTGTCCACCTGGGAAAGGATAAGGATACAGGGCTGAGAGTGTTTGCCAGGTAGTTGAAAAAAAAAAAAAAAAGGGAAAAGTTTTTTTTTTTTAAAAGTGTGAGGTACCGCACTTGGTTGTTTTTGTCTGTTTGTATTCACAGGTACTAAAGATGTCTCTGGATCCAGCAGAGGTATTTAAATGGATGGCCACTCAACTCGAGAGACAGCGAGACTTGAGCCTAGAGTTCCAGGAAAAGAGTGCTGCTGCCCTGCAGGCTCAGCAGCGACCCCTACTGGACATGCTACAAGCGTGGGTAGCTGAGCAGAAGACGCTACAGGAGAAACCGTCTGTTCCCCCAGGTTTTTCTGCTACAGCTGCGCATAGTCTAAATGCAGGGACTATGTTTAATTTTGGCCAGTTAAAGGACAATGAGGATGTTGACAATTTTATTGAGTGTTTTGAAAGAGTGGCACAGTTAAGTGCGTGGCCAAAAGAGTGTTGGGCCATCAGATTTGCAGCTTCCCTTACTGGAGAAGCAATGGCTGCCTATAGGAGCATGCCACCAGACCTTGCCGGAAATTATGAGGAGGTGAAAAGAGCGGTCCGGGAAAGGCTAGGCCTTACACCGCTAGCCTACCATAATCTCCTGCGAGCAGTTAAATTAAAACAGGGTGAGACACCGAAAGCCTTAGTATACAGGATAAGCATGTTGTTAAATAAATGGCTTAATCCAGAGAATAGGACTAAAGAGTCTATATTGGAAAGCTTAGTTGTAGAGCAATACATGAATGCTGTACCCAATGAAATAAAGACCTTCCTGATTCTGCAAAGCTGCAAAACCCCACAGGAGGCGGTAGACCTCACAGAACGCTTCTTGCAGGCCAAGGTAATGGCTCATGGAAGCAGTAGTGATTTAAAGGGGGCAGCAATACCTGAGTCAGAAAGGACGTGGAAATTTCAGAATGAAGCAAGCAAAATGTGTATGCCAACTGTGAAGGATAGGTTACCGCCTAGGAAATGTTTTAAATGTGGGCGAGAAGGGCATATACAGAAGAATTGTTTTAAGACTGCCTTAGTAGCAGAAAGTGCACAAAAAACCCGAGAAGGATTTCTCATTGAGGTAGAGGTGCAGGGAATTGCTACTACTGCGTTATTGGATTCTGGCGTGGAGCAGACAATGCTCTCCAAGGCGCTGTGGCAGCAAATCCAAGCATCAGGGGTAGCAATTCAGCCTGTTCGTAATGTGAAGATCCGCTGTGTACATGGAGGTACATCACTATACCCTGTATACAACCTTCAGGTGAAAGCGCTAGGTGTGCTTATGAAAATTCCCATCGCAGTGGGAGCCTATATATTGTTTGAACATTTGTGGACTTTCTTGTGTTTATGTTTATTCAGTTACTTGATATACCGCCCCATAACATTGTGGCGGTTTACAATATTCCAACAACATAAGAAAATGAGGCTATAGCCCCAGAGGTGAAAAGGAACTAAAATTTTCCATAGGAAAGAAGGAAGGAAGATGCATTCATACAAAACAATCAAAAAAGGAAAATAGTAGAAACAGGAGATTAGGGGACAGTGGAGGGAAGGTCGAAAGTAGAGAAGAGGTGGGTCTGCAGAAGGGAACGAAACTTGGGGTAGGATTCCTCTAGGTGGAGTGCAGTATGAAGGGAGTTCCACAGGGAGGGGCCAAGCTAGAAGAAGACTGATTGTCGGGTGGATTGCAGGTGTGCATGGGTAGGGGAAGGGAGCTGGAGTTGGTTGACATGAACCGATCAGAGACTTTGGGAGGGAGTGTGAAACACAAGAAGGTCTGCCAAGTGCTGAAGTCTATGAGTGTAAATGGCTTAGTGTACCAGAGTGAGAATCTTGAATTGAACCCGGAAATCTAACGGAATGCAGTAAGTTTGATAGAGGATAGGGGAATTGTGATCACCATGAGAGGCATAGGTTATGAGCCGGGCTGCAGTATTTTGTATTAACTGCAGCCGGCATCGTTGGTACTGGGGAACACTGGCAAGTGCAGGATTGCAAAAATCTAACCTAGAAATGACTAAAGAAAAAAGAAGGGTGGTTAAGGCCTGTGGAGAAAGAAATGGCCGGATAGCTCGAATACGATGGAGGTAGTAGAAAGAACGTTGAGACACCTGTGAGATATGATCATGGAATGAAAGATTATTATCTAGCAGTACACCGAGATAGCGAAGCTTAGGGATCAAAGTGATTGGGGTATCTGAGAGAGAGGGAGCCAAGGATGGGCAGCTGGCTCCATGTGGGAACCAAATGGCCGCATTTTTAGTGATATTGAGGACAAGACAGTTAGTGGAAAGCCAGACAGAAATCAGTGATAAACTCTTGTTGAGAGGGGAGCTATCTGGCTGAGCAGAAGAAGTGTGGTGCAAAATGAAAATGTCATCGGCATAATAATACGCCGACAGACCTGATTGCTGAATTAATAAAGCTAGGGGAGCAAGAAAGACATTAAACAACAGGGGAGCCAGAACAGAGCCTTGGGGAACACCACAGGGGATGGGGTTGGGATTGGTGGTAGAAGAGCCTGAGGTGACAGCAAAGGACCTAGAGTACAGAAAGGAGTGAAACCAGTGATAGACATTGCCCTGGAGGCTCGCATCCCATAGTCTACAGAGCAAGAGTGAGTGATCCACAAGATTGAAGGCTGCAGATAGATCCAGAGATACCGCCACTGAGCTGTCACCACGATCATGTGAGGAATATATCTCATTTAAGACAGCGGACATAATGGATTCCATGCTATGGCCCGGGCAGAAACCAGACTGACAAAGGTGAAGGAAATGAATAGAAAGGGGATGGGAGAGTTGAGAGAAGGCTGCTTTTTCAAGGAGTTTTGAAGCAAATGGAAGATTTGAAACTGGATGATAGTGTGCTGGATTGAGAGGATCAAGGGACAGGTTTTTCAAAAAAGGGCGTACCAGAGCATGTTTTCAAGAAGAAGGGAAATTCCCAGAGGCAAGGCTTGTATTGATCATGGTAAGCATTGGAGAAAACAGGCCAAGGAAGGGTTCATATAGCCAGGAGGACTGCATGGGGTTTAGTGGGTAGGTGGTCTTATGTGTTGTGGAAATTAATTTAAGAAGTTCTATGCGTGTAAGAGGGTGGAAGTTAATTCAAGTGTGAGACAAGGGAGAAATTGGGGAGGGGGGCAAGACTGGAGGAGGGGAGGTCAGTGGTTGGGGACACTAGCAGCTCAGTATCTGAATCTGTGTTTGGATTTGAATTAGCCACTGGAGGTTTTCTGAACTACTGTATAATGGTGAAGAATGATGTTACTGTAAACTTGTCTGAATACTGCCCTGGATTAGTGTCACTGAATCTGCCAAAGCCTTTGTTTGGCTTTATGTTCCGAGGCCTTTTCCTCCAGTGGTGGTTATTTTTCTTCCATTTATCACTCTGAATTCGCAAAATATGTGTTGGTTTGTTTGTATATTGTTCTGTCTTCTGGGTCTGGAGAAGCAATAGTTCCTTGGGATGGCTTCCCCCACAGGTGCATGCCTGTAGGTGCGTTATTGTTGGTGCTTGAACACCATGCTGCATGTGTGGAGCAAAGGACACCCCAGCGGTGCACAAATAGGGGTTCACCTGCCACTAATGGCCATGGTCACAGGTAGATATGCCACCATGCAGCAGTGCATGGCGGACAGGCCACCCACTGGGTGCCCTGGTTGAATGTATGTGGCGGGAGAGTGAAGCACCATTGGTGTAGCGCAACACCTGCCACTCACAGGGGGCTTGGGGGGAGGTGCTGGTGGTACCCCTAGGCCCAGACTGACCATTGACCTGTTGCATCCCCCTACAGGTTCCAGGGTCAACAGTCAGGCATCAGGGATGGATCAAGACAGGACCAGAGCTATGATAGCCCCCACCCTTCTTGTCCTCACTGACCATGAGCATCAACGCACCACACGCCACCACCCATATGCCAGGATCCCCAGGTCTTGTTTCCAGTACCTCAACTTCAACGATGAGCTGTGCCGAACCTGGTACAGGTTTGACCATGAGGCAATACATAATCTGTGTCAGGATCTGGGGCCACAGCTGGCATTCCTGGGGACAGGCACATTCCAGTCTATTGTGGGAACGGCATTGGGGCTGAGCCAGGCGATGGTGTCGTGCAGCATCACCTAATTCCTGGATGCCTTCGTGGGATGTGCTGCTGATTACATCTCTTTCCCACGCACTGTGATACTGCGGACCCTCTGACACAAAGAAAAGAAGTTTTAAATCTTGAAGAAAACAAGATTTACATGCAATTTCCTGAAGGTCCACATAGAGGGAGCAAGAGAGCAAGCCTGGAAGCAGAGGAACCACGCCTCTATGGGCAGGACCTTGAATCAGTTAGTCCCGATTTAAGCAGGGACAGACCTCAGTTAAGCAGAGCAGATCGGAGAGACAGAGACGGCGCCAGAGTGAGCGTCAAAGCCGGACTGGAAAGAGCAGCTCGGAGAGTTGGAGTCACTGTCGGACCCAGAACAGCTCAAGGAGTTGAAGCAGCTTGGAGAGCAGGCCAGAGAGTAGGCCGAGAAGCAGACCAAGGGATAACTCATAGAGCAGGCCGAGGTGAAGGCCCAAGAGCAGGCCTAGAGGAAGGCCAGCTACAACTGGAAGGAGCAGCATTGCAGAGAGCAGCCAAGGAAGGAGGTGCTCTCCCTTCCAGCCTGAAAGGAAGCCCTATCCAGGGAGAAGGACTGGGATACAAGCTGAGGAAGAGATATCCGGTTGCAAGGAATACCCAAGGAGAAAAAGGTACTTTTAAAAGTTTTTATAAAAGTAACCTGAAAGAGGAAGGGAAAACTCAGAGGCCTGGGGAACAGGGAAGTGCTGAGAGGGCGCGGCCAGTAGCCAACTGCCACAGGGGTGGAAGTGGAGGACAAGCGCCTCAGCAGCAGCCATGCCTCAGAGGAGTTACTCCCCATTCTAAAGGAGGAAAGACACCCAGGGAACACTTGAGCCTGCAAGAAGTGGAGGACATTCAGGCTAGGCCTCAAGCCTTTCCCAAAAGAGACTGCAGGAAGTTAAAAGGTGAAACAGTGGTTGCCTGCAAGTGCTTACCTAAGCCTAGCACAAGAGAGAAACAAAGGAATAATTTTTATCTGTATGATAAGGACACTTTTATGCCAAAAGTACCAGATAATCTCTCTAAGAAAAAGGCTAGTAATATTAAAAGCCGGGATAAGCAAACTTTTAATCCTGTAGCAGAAGAAAATCCAGAGTTCTACAATATAGCTAAAAGCCGACGCCCCAAACTGACAAGCCAACATTGGAACACCGTATGGCATGCTTTTAGAAAGCCTGAATCCAACCTTCCTGAGGTTTCAGAGTCAGACCCCTCAGAGATGGAGTGGATGCCAGGGGAATCTGAGGTTAATGAGGCCGTGGAACCCATGGATTGTAATTATTGCACAATAGGAAAGTTATAAGTTATTTGGAGCAACCAAATGTATGAAGAGAATACAAGATGCCTTATGTTTGAGTTTGTGAAGATTAACAATGTTACTTTGAATGTTTTTGTGAATTGCACTTGATACACGAAAAGATACAGCCCTGTTATTTTTCTCAACCGCATATTTTGAACCCATTTGCGTAAAGGTGAAATAAATGCCTTTTTCTTTTTCCCTACACTTGGCTAAATGTTGCTTTATTGGGAAGTTGACCACGAGGCTGACACAGAGGGCCGCTACCTCATGACCCTCGGAACAGGTCAACCCTAATACCCCTATTCTTATGAGCTCCCCAGCCCCGTGGAACCACTACGCCGCCACCAGAGGGGGCTGCGGGGGACATAAGTGGCGTAGTTGGCAGGATTTTTGCGGTATTCTTTTTTTTTTTTTTTTTTTTTTATTGAAATTTTAACATACTTACAAAATTAAAGTACAAGAAATCTGTGATCCAATGCCATAAAACAGGAAACACCATCATTAAATAAGAAAAACAAACAAAGCATCAGTCCTCATATACCTAGCCCACTATAAAGGGGAGAATATTCCAATAATCAATTAAAAGAAAATATCAGGAACAATTCCTACTATTAAGACAGCACTAACTTATATATCCCACTTCTCCAAACATAAATGTGCACTACTATTTGTTATCCAAAAATACCTGCAACTGTGAAGGATCAACAAATATATATTTAGATCCCTGCAATGTAATAACACATTTGCAAGGGTAACGTAAGAAAAAACTGGCTGAAAGAGCCAACACCTTAGGCTTCAAGGCTAAAAAAGCCTGTCTCCTTAATTGTGTGGCCTTACAGACATCGGGAAACATCTGAACCCTGGCACCACAGAACAGAACAGATATTAGGTTATTAAATTTTCCTATATGCTCTTTGTTATCTGCAGAAATTTTATTTCGGAAGTATCTTAAGGAATCTTTGGGTCTGGCTTCTGCTGACTCTATATTGGTTTCTAAATTATATTACTTAACTGGGAGGAAGGTATCACTTGGCACACCTGGTGAGGTGGATACTCTCCAGGGTGGTGCTAATTTTGACCTTACCAAGTTTCTTGAAGATTCGCAAGATACTATTACAACTCGGGCTACTTTGGTAGTCACTTTTGTATTTTTGCGGTACTCTTGAGTGTACAGGACTGTATTGGTAACTACACAAAAGAAAAGTAGAAGCTTTTTCCTTTTTGAAAAAAAAAACCTGAAAGTAAAACCCGGACCGGCCTGCATCAAGAAACTGGATTGGAAGAAAAACCAGGAGCGGAGCGGTTACAAAAGCCTGGACCGGAGTTAAAAGCAAGGAACGGAGTCCTGAAATTCGGACCGGAGCTGAAAAAAGAGAAAAAAATCCGGAAGGTGGGAGATCCTCTGGAGAATCCAGGAGTGGTGGAGCAACCCCTGGACGATTGCATATATTCCCCAAAGCTGATGCAACACTAGAGCAAGGTAAGGGGTATATAAACCTACCTAGTGTTGGATACCTGGGGAAGTCAAAAAAAAAAAAAGAGAGAGGGTGTGAAAAAATATTGTGAAGAGCCGCACTTGGGTTTGTTTCTGTTTATTCCAACAGGTACGATGGAGCCCAAGGAACTGTGTGCCTGGATGGCACACCAGTTCAGCAAACAGGCTGAGCTGGCACAACAGAGCCAGGAGCAGGCGCTGAAGGCGGTGAAAGAGCAGCAAAAGCCAGTCATAGAAACTATGAACGCATGGCTTGCGCAACAGCGGGAGGAACTGGCTCGGAGCAAAGAGGAAAAGACATCACTCGCCGTACGGGTAAACCCTGAACACGGACACTGGTCTTGTTCAGACTTGATGATAGGGAAACTCAGTCCGAGCGATGACATTGATGACTTTTTAGACACTTTTGCTAGGATTGCGAATTCGGCTAAGTGGCCTGAGGAGCAGTGGGCAATACGCCTAGCGGCATCACTCACGGGTGAAGCGCTGGCGGCCTACAGGTCGATGCCCCCAGAACTAGCGAATTCATATCATGATGTGGTAACAGCAATTAGAGATCGTGTTGGTCTTACGCCAGTAGCGTATAATAAAATGTTTAGAGCTACCATGCTTAAGGTAAATGAGACACCTAAGGCACTAGGCCACAGGTTACGTAGCCTTGCTTATAAGTGGTTACAACCCGAAAAGAGAAGCATAAGTACACTCATGGATGCTATAATTTTGGAGCAGTATATGAATGCACTACCTAATAGAGTGCAAAACTTTTTAATGCTCCAGAATTGTGGCAATACCACAGATGCCATAGTACTCACGGAGAGATACTTAGAGGCTGAGAAAGTGACACAGCCTAGTGCAAGCCCACGAATTGCCATGGGATTGGAGGCACAAGGAAGGGGAAGTCCCTCACGTCCTCCAGGTGGTAGGTGGCAGAGTAATAAGCCCCTAGACAAAATGAATACAAAAAAATGTTTTGCTTGTGGTCAAAAGGGACATGTACAATACGAATGTCGTGCACGAACTGCCTTGGTAGGAGAGTCACCAAGATTAATGCATGATGGGTTTTTGATCAATGTAAAAATACATGGTATAAGTGTACAAGCATTGTTAGATTCTGGAGCCGACCAGACCATGCTTTCTAAGAAGTTATGGTCGACCATCCAGGATCATGGACTCTCGGTTCCAGAATCACCCGAGGGATATGTGAAAATTAAGTGCGTGCATGGAGCAGCCACACGCTACCCCATTTATAAGTTGTGGATAAAGGGGATGGGCATTGTGAAAGAGATGCCAATGGCAGTGGTACCAAAGTTACCGCAGGACTTGGTCCTGGGCCGAGATTGGCCACAGTTTAGAAAAACCTTGAAGGAAGAGTTTTTGCCTCAAGTTAAACCAGATTCCACTGGCATGCAACCTAACCTTATTGAAAGCTCTAGAGTACAGCGGAGTAGCCTTGCTGCTGCTACGGATACTATGATCCTTAGCCCACTGTGGGAGAAACCCCCGAAGGCCATTGTGAAGGATCGGTCACAGCCGCTCAAAAAGTTTGTGCTCCGGTACTGTAAAACATCCGCAAGAGCGCGGACGCCTCAAAGAGCATCGGCACAAGCTGCAGGCTATGACCTCCATAGCGCCGTGGATATTGTCATACCAAAGCGGGGGAGAACATTAGTGACCACGGACTTACAAATTGAGCTGCCGCCGGGATGTTATGGAAGAATAGCCCCAAGGTCCGGGCTGGCCGCCAAATACAACGTTGACGTGGCTGCAGGAGTCATGGACCCTGATTATAGGGGCGTCCTAAAGGTCCTCTTATGCAACTTTTCAGAGAAGGACTACGAGGTTCAAGCCGGCGACAGAGTGGCACAGCTCATTTGTGAGCGGGTAGGATTTCCTGATCTGGAGGAAGTCACTATGTTAAATCCCACAAGCCGAGGAGTGGGAGGTTTCGGATCAACGGGGAGAGCAGAAGTGGAAAATTTAATGGCCATAGGGACTGATCCACCCGAGGAAGACTTAGGCCCTCGCCTGGAGGATTGCAAAGAAAGCTCTATCCCAAAGCTAGGAGAGGAACTCTCAGTAAAACAAAAGGAAGATTTGGCCCGATTGTTGAATAAATATAAGGATGTCTTAAATCCAATGCCTGGAGAGACCTCGTTGGTGGCGCACGAAATTCATACTCCTCCTGGTAAAATTATCCGACAGCGTCCATACCGCCTGCCGGAGACAAAAAAGCAGGAGGTCATTAACCAGGTGCAAGAAATGTTATAAATGGATATAATAGAAGAGTCACACAGTCCCTGGTGCAGCCCGGTGGTGTTAGTACCAAAGCCAGATGGGTCTATGCGTTTCTGCATAGACTTTCGGCAAGTCAACGCGATTTCCACCTTCGACGCGTACCCGATGCCGCGTATCGAGGAGTTATTAGACCGGCTCGGGCAAGCAAAATACCTAACAACATTGGACATGACCAAAGGATATTGGCAGGTCCCTTTAACGCGAGATGCCAAGCCGAAAACTGCCTTTAGTACACCATTGGGGCTCTACCAGTTTAGGAGAATGCCTTTTGGCTTACATGGGGCAGCCGCCACATGCCAGCGGTTAATGGATGTGATTCTTCGACCGTATCAAAATTTTGCGACTGCATATATGGATGATGTGGTGATCCACAGCGCCACGTGGACGGAACATCTCCATCAGATAGGCACCATATTAGAGGCTATGAGGAGAGCGGGCCTCACCCTTAATCCTAAGAAATGTACCTTCGCAGCGGAAGAAGTCAAGTACCTGGGTCATCTGGTAGGCCGGGGAACCGTACGGCCATTATTGGATAAAGTCGAGAGTGTCAGGAACTTTCCAGTTCCACAGAATAAGAAGCAGCTGAGAAGCTTCCTCGGGCTCATAGGTTATTATCGTCGGTTCATACCGCACTTTGCCGAAGAGAGCAACATCTTCACAGAGATGCTCAGAAAAAATGCCCCGAATATAGTACAATGGACGCCCGAAGCAGAAGCTGCTTTCCAAAGATTAAAAGGGAAGTTGTGCCAGGCCCCCGTTCTGCGCGGGGTAGATTTTCGGCAAACTTTCCTGCTACAAACCGATGCCTCAGAAACCGGGCTGGGTGCCGTTTTATCCCAGGTTCAAGAAGGAGCAGAACATCCTATTCTGTTCCTTAGCAGAAAACTCTCATTAGCGGAAAGAAAATATGCCACAATTGAACGCGAATGCCTCGCTATCAAGTGGGCCATTGAGGCATTAAAATTTTACCTCACCGGGAGGAAGTTTGTCCTCATTACAGACCATGCCCCCCTGAAATGGCTGCATACCATGAGGAATGAAAATGCCAGGCTAACCCGGTGGTATATGGCTTTACAGCCTTACGACTTTCGTGTGGAGCATAGAGCTGGGAAGCTACATTGTAACGCTGACACCATGTCTCGTATTACGTGCTGCGGTGAAGAGTTTCCCCCAGCCCGTAATATTTTGAGAAGGGGGATATGTGATACTGCGGACCCTCTGACACAAAGAAAAGAAGTTTTAAATCTTGAAGAAAACAAGATTTACATGCAATTTCCTGAAGGTCCACATAGAGGGAGCAAGAGAGCAAGCCTGGAAGCAGAGGAACCACGCCTCTATGGGCAGGACCTTGAATCAGTTAGTCCCGATTTAAGCAGGGACAGACTTCAGTTAAGCAGAGCAGATCGGAGAGACAGAGACGGCACCATAGTGAGCGTCAAAGCCGGACTGGAAAGAGCAGCTCGGAGAGTTGGAGTCACTGTCGGACCCAGAACAGCTCAAGGAGTTGAAGCAGCTTGGAGAGCAGGCCAGAGAGTAGGCCGAGAAGCAGACCAAGGGATAACTCATAGAGCAGGCCGAGGTGAAGGCCCAAGAGCAGGCCTAGAGGAAGGCCAGCTACAACTGGAAGGAGCAGCATTGCAGAGAGCAGCCAAGGAAGGAGGTGCTCTCCCTTCCAGCCTGAAAGGAAGCCCTATCCAGGGAGAAGGACTGGGATTAGGGTTGCCAACTGGCCGGTTTTCAGCCGGCCTGGCCGGTTTTTCCACGGCCAGGCCGGCTGCCGGCGCAGAGGCAAAACCGGCCCTTTAAAAGCCGGTTTTTTTGCTCTGGCCGCAAGATCGGGAGCGGCCTTAGCAAAAAAACCCGGCTTTTCTCCGCTTCAGAGGGAGCCGGGGAAGCCTGCGCAAGGCCCCGGCTCCCTCTGAACAGCCACCAGCGTGAAGAGCCTTTACCTTCACGCTGGCGGCTGTTCCTGTGAAGCCGCGAATGCTGGGAAAGGTTAAAGGTTGCCCTTTAACCTTTCCCAGCATTCGCGGCTTCACAGGAACAGACGCCAGCGTGAAGGAAAAGGCTCTTCACGCTGGTGGCTGTTCAGAAGGAGCCGGGGCCTCGCGCGGGCTTCCCCGACTCCCTCTGAAGCCTCAGACAGCCGCGATGCTGGTCGGGGGGGGGGCAAGGACTGCATGGGCTGTGATGGGGGGGACCTGGACTGGAAAAGGGCTAAGGGGGGGGGGGGACTTGGACTGGAAAAGGGCTAAGGGGGGGGGACTTGGAATGGAAAAGGGCTAAGGGGGGGGACGGACTGGAAAAGGGCTAAAGGGGGGGACTTGGACTGGAAAAGGGCTAAGGGGGGGGGGACTTGGACTGGAAAAGGGCTAAAGGGGGGGACTTGGACTGGAAAAGGGCTAAGGGGGGGACTTGGACTGGAAATGGGCTAAAAGGGGGGACTTGGACTGGAAAAGGAATAAGGGTGGGGACTTGGACTGGAAAAGGGAAAAGGGGGGGACTTGGACTGGAAATAGGCTGTGATGGGGGGGGGGACCTGGACTGTAAAAGGGTTATGGGGGGGGACATGGACTGGAAATGGGTTGTGATGGGGTGGAGGGGACCTTCACCAAAAAAGGGCTATGGGGGGGGGGGGAAACTTGGACTGGAAATAGGCTGTGATGGGGGGGGGACCTGGACTGTAAAAGGGTTATGGGGGGGTGGGACATGGACTGGAAATGGGTTGTGATGGGGGTGGAGGGGACCTGGACTGGAAAAGGGCTATGGGGGGGGGGGACTTGGACTGGAAATGGGCTATGGTGGAGGATGGGGGATCTTGGACTGGAAATAGGCTGTGATTAGGGGGGCTAGGACTGCAAATGGGCTGTGATGGTGCGGGGGGACTCGGACTGCAAATGGGATGTGATGGTGGGGGGGCCTAGGACTGGAAATAGGCTGTGATGGGGGACTTGGACTGGAAATGGGCTGTGATTGGGGGGGGGAGCTAGGACTGGAAATGGCCTGTGATGTGAGGGCTAGCACTGGAAATGGGCTGATGAAGAGCTGGAATAGGACTGGAAATGGGCTGATGTGGGGCATGGGAGAATGGGACTAGAAGGGAGTGGATGCTGGGTGGGTCTAGAACTATAAGGGAATTGATTTGGGGGGAGGACTAGAATGGATGGGGAATGAGAATGGAGAGGGGAAAAAATATTTTGTGTGGAAGAAAAGTCTATGATGGGCCGGTATTGGGAGAGTAAGAGGGGCTTGAGAATGGAAGGGTGAAATTTAAACGGATGATAAAGGAATAAGGAAAGAATTGGGGGAAAGAGCAAAAGGGAAACAATCAGTATGTTAAAGCAGAAATAGAGAGAGAATGGAAAACATCTAAAGAGAAGAAAGGACAAATGGATAGCTCGCAGAAGACACGAAGAAACCAGAAGAAAGTGACTGGAGCAATTGCAACTGAAAAATAAAACACCCAAACAGAAGGTAGAAAAATACTTTTTATTTTGAATTTATTAACTGGAATATGTCTGGTCTGGGAAGTGTGTATTGCTAACATCTTTGCGTTTTTGTTTAGTGCAAGAGGAAATTACTTTATAGTTTTATTTCTCCAGTGTTGTACATTTCATGTTTGGATTTTGGGGTTCCCAGTTTAATTATTATCTGACCAAGGAAGTTAGCCTACACGTATCCTCGGTAATTTTTGTGGGTGGGGCTGGGGGCGGGGCAGGGGTGGGACTAGGGGCGGAGAATGGGTGGAGCATGGCGAGCCACAGGTGTCGGGTTTTTCTCGGTGAAAAAGTTGGCAACCCTAACTGGGATACAAGCTGAGGAAGAGATATCCGGTTGCAAGGAATACCCAAGGAGAAAAAGGTACTTTTAAAAGTTTTTATAAAAGTAACCTGAAAGAGGAAGGGAAAACTCAGAGGCCTGGGGAACAGGGAAGTGCTGAGAGGGCGCGGCCAGTAGCCAACTGCCACAGGGGTGGAAGTGGAGGACAAGCGCCTCAGCAGCAGCCATGCCTCAGAGGAGTTACTCCCCATTCTAAAGGAGGAAAGACACCCAGGGAACACTTGAGCCTGCAAGAAGTGGAGGACATTCAGGCTAGGCCTCAAGCCTTTCCCAAAAGAGACTGCAGGAAGTTAAAAGGTGAAACAGTGGTTGCCTGCAAGTGCTTACCTAAGCCTAGCACAAGAGAGAAACAAAGGAATAATTTTTATCTGTATGATAAGGACACTTTTATGCCAAAAGTACCAGATAATCTCTCTAAGAAAAAGGCTAGTAATATTAAAAGCCGGGATAAGCAAACTTTTAATCCTGTAGCAGAAGAAAATCCAGAGTTCTACAATATAGCTAAAAGCCGACGCCCCAAACTGACAAGCCAACATTGGAACACCGTATGGCATGCTTTTAGAAAGCCTGAATCCAACCTTCCTGAGGTTTCAGAGTCAGACCCCTCAGAGATGGAGTGGATGCCAGGGGAATCTGAGGTTAATGAGGCCGTGGAACCCATGGATTGTAATTATTGCACAATAGGAAAGTTATAAGTTATTTGGAGCAACCAAATGTATGAAGAGAATACAAGATGCCTTATGTTTGAGTTTGTGAAGATTAACAATGTTACTTTGAATGTTTTTGTGAATTGCACTTGATACACGAAAAGATACAGCCCTGTTATTTTTCTCAACCGCATATTTTGAACCCATTTGCGTAAAGGTGAAATAAATGCCTTTTTCTTTTTCCCTACACTTGGCTAAATGTTGCTTTATTGGGAAGTTGACCACGAGGCTGACACAGAGGGCCGCTACCTCATGACCCTCGGAACAGGTCAACCCTAATACCCCTATTCTTATGAGCTCCCCAGCCCCGTGGAACCACTACGCCGCCACCAGAGGGGGCTGCGGGGGACAGCACCCCAAAGCAGTAGCAGCAGACCATGCTCGCCTTCAGTGAGGTGGCAGGGTTCCTGTCCTTCCTTGGAGCTATTGACTGTACCCATGTGGTCCTCCACCCATCATGCCAGCATGAGGCAGCCTTCCGGAACTGGAAGGTGTACCACTCATTGAACATGCAGGTCATCTGCAATGCCCACATGGAGATCTTGGATGTTGTGGCACGCTTCCTCAGCTCGTGCCACATTCCTACATCCTGGGACAGTCAGGGATACATGATAACTTTGAGGGCAGCACAGTCACCGGTGGCTGGCTGCTTGGTGAGTAGACACAGATCAGTGATGCATGTACATGTATGCATACCCCCAGAGGCACGGAGGCATGGTCAGCCAGGGGCCCGCAGGCAGGCCATGCCCACAGGGAGTCCACACCATGGATGTGGGCTGTCCCTATGTGGGGGGGGGGGGCACAGGCACCCCTACCATGCATGGTGGGGGGGCAGCTACACCAACAGCATGTACATGGTGGGGGCTGGGGATGCACCACAGCAGGAACACACAGGCATGAGTGTTAGGGCACCACATTGCATGGGTGAGGCACACATGCATGTTGGGCCTGGTGGGGTGGCACCTGGTGCATGGGTATGATGACATCTGAATAGCTGGCCATGGCACTATTTGTTGACCTTCCTGTCACTGTTCCTCTACGCAGGTGGCAGGGGCTACCCGCTGTGGTAGTTGGGTGATGGCCCCCCTCGTCCACCCACGCACTCCAGTGGAGATGCACTACAACTGGTCCCACCAGCTAACATGCTCCGTCATCAAGTGAACATTTGGGCTACTCAGGAGCTGCTTTCGCTGCCTTGACAGGTCTGGTGGGGAGCTGCTCTATGCCCCAGAAAAGGTGTGCAGGATATCTGTGGCATGCTGCATGCTACATAGCTACGCCCTGTGCTGGAGGCAGCCCGAATCTGATGCCATGGTCAGTGATCCTGAGGGCAAGGAGGATGACATGGTGGCACCTCAGCCATCATATGGTCCTACATACCGACGTGCTTTGGTGACAAGAAGATCCCTCATAGAGTCGCACTTTGTTTGAGGTAGGCGGCCTGTGCCACTGGGACAGGAGGGTGGGTGGCAGGGATGGGCAGCTGCAGCCATGCCCCATTGGCACAAGGCCATTCTTGCCATCTTGACCCTTTGTGTGCCCTGTCAGAACAGCACACACAGAGGGAGCTGCAGTTCTGATCCCGCAGGGTGCCCCTAGCCCCACAGGACCAGACCTGCAAACAGGCCTGTATGTGCTGGCCAGGTCCACAAAGCGGTCTTGCCTACATATACAGGCCTTCCCCAGCTAAATTGGTCTTGGCTGTATAATGGAGCCACGGCGCCATTACGTCCAGTCACCATGACACTGCTGCACCATTATATGAACACGATCTCCAGCCATCAGCGCCTGTAACCTTGTACCCACAGCCTGACCCCTGATCCTGCCCTCCTAGACTGGGGACAGCTTGTGAGGGAGGCTCTCTGCCACCACCCACTGCTCTACAGCCCATGGCCAGTGGTCCATTGCCACATCAGGGAACCTATTCCACCTCAGAGGTGGAAAATGTTCCCCATCTATGCTGTTGGACCCAGATGTACATGGCCAGCATTGGAATTGGCCCTGTATGTCAGGGGTCAGCGGACACCCATGTCCCACCCTGACGTTGCCCCCATCCACCACTCTGCCGCCCCGTCTACTTTCCCCATATATGTGGGGACATTAGACTGGATCGGGAGGGGGTGAGGATAGCAGCGATGGACATCACAATGGGCCATCCATCCCCACTATTCATGCCGTAGATTGGGCCTGCATGTGTACACATCTTGGCCCACCAAGCTGTGGGCCATTCAGGCCACTGCAGGCGGTCCCCATCCATCCTCCCCCTCACCCCCTTCTGCCACTACATGCCCTCCAGCCCCAGGTGACCTGGGCCAACATCCGTATCAGCCCTGTATGGCCAAGGCCACAGACCATCCACTGCCCCCTGTCCCCACTACCACCTCGATCTTTTCCCACCATGTACATACCGAGAGGTTTGACAGGGTTGACAGAGGTGGCTGGTTGGCAGGGATGGATGTCCACACAAGACCCCCATCACCACTATTCAGGTCTCAGAGTAACCCCCTATATGGATATTGTGATGCAGCGGGGGCTGATGAGAGCCCTGATGAGAGACATGAAACTGTTTTACACAGAGAAAAAGATGTGCACAGAGTGCAATGTTCACAGGGACCAGCTAGAGGGAGCAGGAGTGCGGTCAGAGAGACTGGAGTGCCACGCCCAGCTGGTCAGGAGCACATGACAAACAATTGACATGCCTCAAGGAAAGGAGTTCTTTATAAGGAAGAACTGCCTCAAGCTAAACAGAGAGGACCAGGTCGGATTCAGAGAGAACCGAGTCAGGTCAAGGAGAGAGGACCAGGTCGGGTCCAGGAGAGAGGACCGGGTCAAGCTGGAAGAGAATCGTCTCAAGCCAGAGAAGGACCTAATAGAGAATCTCCAGGAGCTAACAGGAAGCCACAAGGAGCCAAGGAAGGACTGGCTCAGGTTGGTGAGAAAGCTGTTGGCTGGCAGAGGAGAAAGCCTTACATTGATTGCAAGCAAGAAGCAAGTGGGAATCAGCTGGGAAGGAAAAGCCAGGCTGAGCACGGAAGCCAGGATTTGGGCTGTTGCAGGAGCAGGCATTTACCAGGAGAGCTGTTCCCACGGTTGAAAGCTAAAGCAAACTTTCAGAGAAAGGATTGGCACGAAGCTTCTGAGTGGAGGAAGCAAGCCAAAGGAGAAAACCTTTCATCACCAGGCTGCTGCAATAAAAGGTATGGAAAATATATGCCTAAGAAGAATGCTGTGAAGGATAAAGGTTAATATAATGTTGATATAAAACCTCCAAGAAGAAGGGATACTTGTAAGCTCAATATAGCACAGGGCCGACGCCCTAGGTTAGGCCCAGAACATTGGGACTTGCTAGAGCAAATATATAAAACCCCTGAATATGGTTTGCATGAAACCAGGGACACTGAATCAGAGGTATCGGATTATGAGCAAATGCAAGTGGATCCCATAGAAGATGTATCTGACCATGACATGGATTGTACATTGTGTATTTCCGGAAGTCTAGAATCTTTGCCAGAGTTGTGATCTGTTTAAAGCACCAACAGAGCATTCTTGGTTTATTTAAGCACCTCCATTCCTGTAATGTATGATAGTTTTGTTTGAAAAGCCTAAGTTTGTTATTCTACCTGAAGTAAGGACTTTTGCTTTCACGTTGTAACCCAATATTTTTGAACCTCAGCAAAGACGGAAAATAAAAGCCTTATTTTTCCCACCACTCTGCTTAAGTATTTTCTTAAAGATTTGGAGCTCAAGAAAACTACAAGGCCCCAGGAGCCATTTGGGCCTTCAAAAGACTCTCAAATCTTAACTTTATATTTTGTGTCGCACCTGCCCTGGCATCCACTGGCCACCAGGGAAGTGTTGCTGACAATATACACACGGACAGTATTTCAAACTAACAAACTTTATTTGTAGGTGTTATTGACATGGTTTGTCACAATACACAGACATCCCATGGGGTGTCATTGTGATCACCTATGTGGGGCCAAGAGTGCCTCCATGAGCCTCTCCATGGCCTGTGTGAGATCCTGGAGGTCACCGCTGATCCCATCTAGGTGATCACCAATGAGCCCCTCTACACCTTCCCCATGCCCCCTCCCATCCTCTCCCTCCACCCTTGCCCCTTCCCGTCCCCCCTCTACTCCCTGCCCCACATCCCCTCCCTCTGCCCTCTGCCCCCTCCCATCCCCTCCCCCATGCACCCCCCCCCTCCTCCACCCACTGGGTGTCCCTGGGAGGGGTGGTCCTGAGTTCCCTCTCCTCCAGGGATGACTCCCCCTCCTCCTCCCCTGCTCCTCAGGGCCACCCAAACAGGGGTGCTCTGGCCAGACACCATAGCACTGTTCAGCCTCTCCTCCTCAGGAGAGTGGGACACCTCCATGAGGTCCAAGGTGTACCCCAGTACTATAGGCTGGGTGGGGCTGCCATGCCAGCTACGGTATTGGCAGGCAGGATGGTGCAGCTGTCGCTGGCTACTTCCCCCCTCAGCTGCTGTCACGCTACCGGCTTCCTCTTCCACTTCCTCTTCCTCCTCCTCCTCTTCATGCTCTGCTGCAGGTAGGGGTCTGTCCTCAACTGGGATGGCTGTGGAAGGGATGCAGTGAGGTGGCTATTAGTTTCGGTGGGTGGGGGTGTCCAACTGCCATGTCCCCATTGTCAGATGCCATGTTGCATGTCATGGCCCCATTCCTGTGCCATTCCCCCACACTCACCTCACTCCCTCTGCAGCTGGTATCGGATACGGTGCAGGAGCCCAGGCCAGGTGCACTGCATCGCTCGGAAAAGCACCCTCAGGTTTTCACCTCACGCAGGAGATGGAATCGTCTGTGGGAGCAGGAAGAAGGTGTCATACATATAGAAACATGATGACAGAAAAAGACCACATGGCCTATCTAGTCTGTTCTTCCATATCAACCACTACAACAGTCACTTTTTTTTCCTTTAGAGATCCTCTGTGTTTGTTCCATGCTTCTTTGAATTCAGATACTGTCCTCATCTCTACCACCTCCACTGGGAGACTATTCCACGGATTCACCACTCTTTCTGTAAAGAAATATTTCCACATATCACTCCTGAATCTATCCCCTTTCACCCTCATCCCTATCCCCTTTCACCCTCATCCCGTGTCCCCTCATAGCAGAGTTTGCTTTCAATCGAAAGAGGCTCTCCTCCTGTACATTTATGCCACGGAGATATTTAAATGTCTCAATCATATCACCTTTATCCTGCCTTTCCTCTAAGGTGTACATATTAAGATCCTTAAGTCTGTCCTCATATGCTTTATAATGAAGACCACTAACCATTTTAGTAGCCACCCTCTCTATGGACTCCAGCCTGTTTATATCCTTTTAAAGGTACGGTCTCCAGAATTGCACACAATACTCCAAATGAGGTCACATTTTTCTTTCTCCCCCCAGGTCTGTCACTACAGTTGCCTGCCTGCCTGCCATGACACTACTTGCATATACTGGCTCCTGTCTCATCCTGCGGCCACATCTCCAGTTCTGCCACACCCTGGTCTGGGGCTTGCCCTGGTCTCTCAGGCCTCCTCTGTCCTGTGGGCCTGCATTGCTGACTTGCCAGGCATGGGCTGAGGGGGCCAAAGGGACAGTGCTGTCTGTTGCATGAGCTTTATGGGAACCAGGGTGGCAGGCAAGTAGGCCAACCATCCTTATTTTTACACAGTGCGTCGATGTGAGCATGTGTATGTGTGTGTGTGTGAGAGTGTGCATGTATGTATATGTATTTATTTATTTAATGTCTTTTTTATACTGCGCTCTTTAGAATCAGTGCAGTTTACAGTTAACAACTTGTGCAGTGCAGTGCAGACAGGACCTACACTGGACTTACAATGAACATTGTTTTGTTTTGTGGCTTTCTCCTCCTCACTGAGCCTTGCAGTGCCTAAGTCAGGGTTGGCCAACTCTGGTCCCAGTGCACCACAGTCCAGCCAGGTTTTCGTGATGTCCCCAATGAATACTGGTTAGTTGAATGCCTTCATAAGAAGGGGACAGAGGTTCAATTCCCACCTGTTCTTTTTTTTTTTATGAGTGTGCTACTCAGATCATTTACATGCCTGTAACTTCACATCAGGTATACAGTGGATATGGAAGGAGAAAGGCTCCCTGTCACTGCTGATACTCCTGCTGCTGGAGTATCAGCAGTAGTATTTTCAGCAGCAAGGATCCTCAGCTGTGATTGGGGGCCTGTAGAGGGCAGTGGCTTGGGAAGATAGGTGATCCTTTTTTTTTTGGTTTGCTCACATTGTAGCAGCAAAGCGCAGACAAACCAATGATACCAGGAGTCTGTTCAGAAGGTCCAAATCATTTATTTGTGCACAAGTCTCAAGCAAGTCAATTTCAAAATGGCTGAGCAAAGTTTTCAAGCATTACAACAACTTTTATAGACTTTTGTTACATTCTAGGTATAGAAAAACACTTCATTGGTCCCGGTAACCTCCCGTACCTCCCGTACCTCTTCCATTGGTCCCGGTACTGATAAGTTTATCCAATTATGTCCTTTCTGTGGGCATGACACCTGCATGCCCCCCTTCTAGTCCTTATTACAATGGCCAGTTCATCAACTTGTTACTTTCACACTCTCAAGGCCATAGAACCAATTTGTGTGTGAAGCAGAGCAAGGTTCTGTAACTCCTCTGTCAGCACTCCTCATTATTTCTTTGCAGATGTACTCTTTCTTATCAGTAACTTTTAAACATGTCTTTTCTGTATTTTTCCATCTCTCAGTTCTACAGTTCTGCCTACCTAAGCTAATTCAATACTTCTACTGAGTTCTATCTTACAATAGCAGCATATTGGGGGATGTGCAATCCTATATGCCTCTCCACAGGCCTCATTTACAGGTCAAGCTAGCCATGCTGGCCTGCTTATGTCAGACACCGTGGGTCACAGGCCTGCACCTGCCACATTCCCCCCTTTGATTAATCTCACCCTATTACTCAATAAGGTGTGAGAATTAAATCACTTTTAGAAGAATCACATCATGATTGAAGGATTTCTACTAGGACTAGCTTTGTATAAAGCCATTATTTTAGTTGCGGTCTTCCGCTCTACTGTACTATCGATAGCATTATGAATGGAACGCATACAACATGGAATTAAACATGGTAATAAGAAGATAACAGCAACAAGGATTAGTACTAAAACAATGAAAGTCTTAAATCCTCCCAGCCAAGAGAAAAGGTTAGCAAACCAATTAGGAAATTTCAATGCGTGCCAAGTCTGTACTGGCACATAAGCATGTCTTTGCATATCTTTAGCAATTTCTTCAACTACTTGACCCTTATCATCTATTTTCAAACAGCAATTGGTTAAATTCAGCTTACCACATACTCCTCCTTCAGCTGCTAGCAAATAATCAAGTGCTAAGCGGTTCTGGTATATAGCAGTGCGCATCTGAGTACTTTGTCTAGCTAAAAGCGTAAGAGCATGACTAGTTTCATTAGTTATTATTTCAACTACTGCTTGTAAGCGAATAATACGATTAATCATATAAATTGGGGTACGATAACCATACATACCATCATCATTCCAAGTGGCAGGTCCATAATACTCAATAATTCTTTCTGGTGGCCAATCATCACCTTGCCACTTCTCCCACTTACCTATCTGTAAGGCTTCTCTTTTCTGTCTCAATGTTCTTTTATGTCGGTGGGTAGTGTATACAGGATACCCTAATTGTTCTCCATGTTCAGTGTTTAACAGGAAGAAAGAAGGTCTGATGGTTCCTAAGACACATGCTCCTCCCCAGTGTGGTGGGAGTTGCGCATATGCTCGGTTTCCACAGATCCAATATAGGCCAGGTGGGGCTTGCCAGGCTTGGACTTTGGCAAGGTTAGTCCATAGACCTGCAAGTTCAGGAAATCTGGCTAATGGGTTAGGAGGTTCAGGATGTCTGATTCCTGACCACCATGCTGTCTTTTTGGTCGTGGCATTATAGTACTTCTGACTGAGACAGACCAGCTGTCCTACCTTTTGGGTGAACTGGGGTCCAGTTCTGGCATAGCAAAGACGTCCAACGATTGAGTGCGCTAACACCCATTCACTGGTAGTCTTGTGTAATTCAGTCTGGTTGTAAGTCATAGAATAATTTAATTCTTGGGCTTCCCATGGCCATTGATCTCCCATTTGGGTTCTACCACAGAAATAACAATCTGAGATCTTTAGACTAGATACTACTGCTCCGGCTAATTCTAGAAATAAATTCTGTGAAGGGTGAGGGATCTCAAACTTATTTACATGCATAGCTTCATAAAAGGTATTATGAATATGATATTTAGATGACTTGTGGGCTTGGGTGTTCAATCTGATATACACAATGGTCCCTGGATCTATTGCTCCTCCAGCAATACGTAAACCAAACTTGTATCCTTGTTTCCATGCATGGGGATTATGTACACGCAAGTGTAAGGGGTTGCAAGCATCTTTCTGACATTTATCATTTGTGGTTGGCTTGGTTAGAGTAGCCATCCGTTTATCTATTTTCTCATCAGTTATACCAGTGTTCCAGGTAGCATAAAAAAACACATCCCCAATACGGACAATAGTAGTCTGCCGCTGTAGCAGTACTATAGCCTGATCCTGTTTTACCTGTACACTTCCACCAATTTGTGGCACCTTCTGGACACATATACTTATGGTCATTTCGATACGCTTTCTCCCATGTACCACAGGTGGACTGACTATCTCTATTAATGGCATTACATGCATCAAAATTCAAAACAGCAGGTTTAGTAATGTCCTTAAGTGGTGGTGTAGCAGCTAATATAGGTCCATCTGCATCCTTCCATCTTATTTCCAACGTGTAATAGGATGGATTCTGATGCGGATTATAGCATGCTTTGATTTTGCCATGAGTGCAAACATTTAGTTCAGTGGTGTTATAGATACACCGAGTTATTGTTCCCTTGCAGGTATAGTAAGAATGGTAAAGCAAAGTCTGAGTTACTTTCAGTCCAGTTCTAGTAGAAGTAATGCAAGCAGTGCATGGAGGTAAAGCATAAGTCTGTTCAAAACCTCCAAAGAGGGCAACCAAGGCAAAGCAAAAACAAAGATACATGTTGATGTTGATTGGAGTTCTTCTGAATCCTCAGCTTGCTGATCTTGATCGCGACGGTCTTTTATTCTTCGTCCCGTTTGCTAATGAAGCAATTTAACGGGTGCTGAGTGTTGATTGAAGATCCTCAAGATGTCCAGTACACATTAACCAACTTAGCAATTCAGCTGGCTTGTGAAGTCTGGCTTAGTCAATGTAGTCTCAAAGTAGTGTGTCAAATCACACACAAGTTGGGTTCGTTGAAACAAAACTGTTGCTGCATGGAAAACAGCAATCCTCTTCGAAAGACTTGGCTACTGCAAAGCACTTGTGATGAAGTGTCTAAGCTGCTGGTTGCCGTCTCAAAGTAACTCGCAAGGGTACATCAGGATGCTGTTCTGCTGTCCACTGCTCTGGTTCAGGATCGGCGGCGGGCTTGACTCTGCTGTGGTGGATCCAGGCGTCGATCTCGGCTACCTTTACTGCAGTTGGGGTAGACAGGATGACGGTGTACGGTCCCTTCCAATGGGGTTCCAACGGTATCTTCTTCCAATCTTTGATCCACACCGAAGTACCAGGCTTGAAAGGATGCAGGGGTTCCGTCAAGTTGATAGGCAACTGGTCGTGGATCCACGTATGGAGAGTCTGCAGAACAAAACTAAGAGCTAGGAGTTCTTGTCTGGTTACTTCTGAACCAATTTGGGCTAAACTTCCTTTGACTCCCTGCACTATTGGTGGGGGTTTACCATACAAAACTTCAAAAGGGGAAAATCCTGTTGACTTTACAGGAGCTGAGCGTATTCTGAGTAAAGCTATGGGGAGCACTTGGGGCCATTTCAAGTGTGTCTCCTGACAAAGCTTGGACATTTGGGCTTTCAAGGTACGATTCATTCGCTCAACTTTCCCTGAACTCTGGGGTCTGTATGCAGTGTGGAGTTTCCACTGTATCTGCAAGGCTTTTGCTAACTGCTGAGTAACTTGGGAGACAAATGAGGGTCCATTGTCTGACCCTATTACTGCTGGGATTCCAAATCTGGGGACAATCTCTCTCATTAAGACTTTGGTAACTTCTCGGGCTTTTTCAGTTCTGGTTGGGAATGCTTCTACCCACCCAGAGAAAGTACAAACTAATACTAATAGGTAATGGTATCCATTGGCTTTTGGCATTTCGGTAAAATCAACTTGGAGGTTGTGCATGGGGGTGACACCTCCTGACTGAACTCGGGGTGCTGTAATAAGGCCTTGCTTGGCATTATTTTTGGCACAGGTTAGACATTGACGTGCTACTGAGGCTGATATGGTTGTCATCAGAGGGATGTAGAAATGTGGTCTGAGTGCTTTCTCCATAGCACTCTTCCCATAGTGGGTGGCTTCGTGGAAAGCTTTGACAAAAGATGGTCCTAATAATTCAGGAATTACTATTCGTCCTGGAGGTTGACTGCCCTCTTCTGGTGGCAGCTCAATCCATCCATCTTTCAGTACTCCATTTTCTCTGTCACAATAGTAATTCAATTCTTTGGTGGTATATCGTGGGGTCCATAGATTCAAAGGTACTGGAAACAATGCTGCTTGCATTGGCATAGCTTGTGGGGCAATCTGTCCTGTCATAGCTGCTTGTCGTGCTGAGGCATCTGCAAATCTATTTCCTCGGGCAACTTCTCCTTTTCCTGCTTGATGTCCTCTGCAATGCATGACAGCTACACGTGTTGGGGCCCAAACTGCATCAAGTAACATCAATATCTCGGGTCCATACTTGACTGATTTTCCTCCGGATGTGATGAGTCCTCTTTCTTTATAGAGAGCTCCATGGGCATGCAAGGTAGTGAAGGCATATTTGGAATCTGTATATACATTTAGCACAAGTTTTTCTCCTAACAACAATGCTCTGGTGAGTGCTATCAATTCGGCTTTCTGGGCTGATGTGCCTGAGGCTAGAGCTGATGATTCAACTACTTCGTGTTGGGTGACGACTGCATATCCGGCACAGCGTCGTCCATCAAGGATGAGACTGCTTCCATCAACATAATAGATCTGATCAGGATTGTCTATGGGCACATCTGTCAAGTCAGGTCGACTGGAGAACACAGTTTCCATGACTTCGATACAGTCATGTTCTGGGAGTTCTTCACTGATGGGTATCAAGGTGGCTGGGTTCAGGGCATGGCTCACTTCAAGTTGTATCTGTGGGTTTTCACATAACATGCTCTGGTACTTCAACATTCGGGAATTGGTGAGCCAATAATTTGCTTTCTGCTCCATAAGGGCAAGGACTGCATGTGGCACAGTGACTCGTATGTTTTGTCCTAAGGTGAGTTTGTCTGCTTCACTCACTAGTAGCACTGTAGCTGCAACTGCTCTCAAGCAAGGTGACCATCCTTTGGCCACAGGGTCCAATTGTTTCGATAGGTATGCTACAGGTCGCTCCCAATTTCCCAATTTCTGAGTCAACATGCCCAAGGCATTTCCCTGTGCTTCATGTACAAACAAGTGGAAAGGTTTGTGGACATCTGGTAGTCCAAGTGCTGGTGATGACATCAATTCTTCTTTTAACTTCTGGAAGGCTGTATCCTGCTCAAGTCCCCACTCCAGTGGTGACTTCTCTTCTCCTTTTGTGGCTTCGTACAGTGGTTTGGCAATTTGGGCAAAGTTGGGTATCCAGATTCGGCAATATCCTGCTGCACCCAGAAAGGCTCTGACTTGCTTTCTGGTTGTTGGAGTTGGAATTCTACATACTGCTTCTTTTCGTTCTCTGCCTAATCTTCTGCTTCCTTGGGTAATACGAAAACCCAAGTATTTCACTTCTTTTTGGCATAGCTGTGCTTTGGCTCTGGAAACTTTGTATCCAGCTTCATCTAGTAACTGCAAGAGGTCTTTGGTGGCTAATATACATTCACTTTCTGATATGGCAGCTATCAACAGATCATCCACGTATTGGAGAAGCACTCTCTTCCCCGGGGCTACTGGATAGCTTGAAAGGTCTTGATTCAGTGCAGCGCTAAAGATGGTAGGCGAGTTCTTGAATCCTTGGGGTAATCTTGTCCAGGTGAGTTGGCCCCCTCTTCCAGAGATGGGGTCCTGCCATTCAAATGCAAACAATATTTGGCTTACAGGGGCTAATCTTATGCAAAAGAATGCATCTTTCAAATCCAGTACAGTGAAATGGGTGGCTTCAGCCGGTATCAGTCCTAGAAGGGTGTAAGGATTGGGTACAACTGGATGTATGGTTTCAGCTGCATCATTTACTCTTCTCAAATCTTGTACTGGGCGATAATCATCTGTCCCAGGTTTCTTTACTGGCAAAAGTGGAGTGTTCCACGGGGATTGACATACTTTTAGTAGGCCATACTCGAGCAATCTTTGTAGGTGGCGATGAATGCCTTCAATTGCGGCTCTTGGGAGAGGGTACTGTTTGACGTGCACTGGTGTAGCACTAGGCTTGAGGGTTACAATCACTGGAGCTATATGCTTGGCTAGGCCTGGGGGACTGCCTTCTGCCCATACTCCAGGTGGTGCATCAATGTTCTTTAGAGTTTGTTCAAAATAGGTATCTTGGATGGAATCATCAACGTAGTACCTCCATTCTTCTTCTCGGGGAACTGTCAGCAGCATTACTCCTGCTGGTTTGGCTTGGGAATTTACTGTCATTTGCATTTCTCCTTGTTCAGAGAAAGATATCTGCGCTTGAAGCTTGGCTAGCATGTCTCGTCCCAGTAGTGGCACTGGACATTCGGGCATGTAAAGGAATTGATGAGTTACTTGCTGTCCTCCTAGGCTGCATATTCGGTTTTGAAGAAAAGACTTTGTGGCTTTGGCACCAGTTGCTCCTATAATGGTGACTGCTTTTGTAGTGAATGGGGCTATCTTTTTGTCTATTACTGAATGCTGTGCTCCAGTATCAACCATAAAGTTCATAATTTGGTCTCCTATTTGTATTCCGACCATAGGCTCCTGGAGACCTAAAGCAAACTTGGAGCCCGGTCTGTCCTAATCCACGTCATCCTCATCATGGGCTGGTGTGGCCAATGCTTAAATGGCTCCTCCTCTCTCGCTGGTATTGTTCTCGATTGGCTCCTCCTCGGCCTCGGGGACGGCCTCGTCTTTCTTCTCGCCACTGATGATCGTTGTCGTCATCTTGATAGGCGTCTTCGAGTTGCGGGCACGTATCTCTCCAATGTCCTTCCTCTTTGCAATAGGCGCATTGGTTCACGCCTAGTCTCTGGGTCCGGCCTCCGCCTTGACCCCGCCCTCTTCCTCTGCTCCTTCAACTAGGGACACCTCCCCTTTTCTTTTCAACTATGGCCGCAGCCAAAAAATCAGCTTTCTTCTTCATCTTTCTATCACATTCTCTCTGTCTTTCATTATCACGATTCACATACACTTTATGAGCGACTTCCACTAACTGTGTTGCATTCATGCCCGCAAACCCTTCTAATTTCTGTAATTTACGTCTAATGTCTGGTTGAGACTGGTTTACAAAAGCAGAATTCACCATACATAAACTTCCTGGTGCCTCGGGATCATAGGGAGTATACATTCTGTATGCTTCAGTTAATCTTTCATAAAAATCTGCTGGGCTCTCATCTATCCCTTGGATAACTCCTGCAACTTTGGAAAGGTTCATAGCTTTTTGGCCCCCCCTTCTCAGGCCTTGTAAAAAGCCTTGGCGAAAACGGGCTAGGGCTGTGGATCCTTCATCTGTATTTGGATCCCATTGGGGGTCTTCATTCGGGAATTCTCTCTGCGCTGCTTCCCGACGGTCTATTATATTCTGCCCTGGTCCCGGAGCTACGGGGTTTTCTGCCATCCATTCAATAGCTGCTTTTCTAATTCTTGCTCGTTCTTCTGTTGTGAATAGGGTGGTCAGGAGCTGACGGCAATCTGGCCAAGTGGGTTGGTGAGTTTCCATAATACTAGTTACTAATTCTGTCAGCTCCTGGGACTTACTAGTATAGGAGGCATAATGCGACCTCCAATTTAACAAATCAGTTGTAGAGAAAGGGATATATACATAAGTTAGGGGTCCCGCTACCACTTCATCATTATCATTCTTTACGGGCACTCCCGGGACTTGCTGTAAGGGAAACAGTTTAGCTGCCATAGGTGTCTTTTGGGATCTAAGAGTTATTGTCGTTGCCTTTGCAGGAGTCACTTTCTTTTTCTCAACAGGTTTTTGCTTTGGGTTTCTCTCTCACGGGCGCGCTAGTGCTAGCGCTGGCTCTCTCAATGATTTGTACACTGTCCTCCTCTTCTGGGGAATTCTCTCTTTCTCCTTCTTCTATCTCCACTTCTGACTCGCCTTTTATGTCCTCCTCTTCTCTTTCCACTAATTCTTCCTCTTTCTCTCCTCCGGGAGGGGGATCAGGGGTTGGGTCCCGCCTCGGCTCTGGCCGTCTCTGGGGTTCTGGGGCAGGACGCCGGGCTACTCTTACTGGACCTGGGGTTCGGGGCTGCCTGAGGACTATTTCTGGAGAATACGGTGTATTGACTGAATAATCTCTACAGTGAACGTTCCCTCTCGGGGCCAGATGGGGTCTAGATCGGGCCACTCCCTAGTACACAAAATCTGCAAACGGGCTGCTGTCATTTTAATACCATAATCTCCTGAATATCCCTCTTTAAAATGTGCGATCATACATTCTAATGGAGTGTTTCTAGTAGACCCCGCCCCTCCCATTTCGATGTGTGCGCGCAACAACAGACAGAAGGGAAAAGGAGGGCGGACCGTGGGTAAGGGGTCCTCACGGCCCTGGAAACGTATAAGGAGTACAAATAACAAGACAAGACGACAATCGCTTCCCCCTTTTCGCGACCTGAACGCGGTCGCCCGGTCAGGAAATGCGCTACTCAGGGGTCCGCCTTCACTTGGTCCGTGCTGCCAGACCTCTCATTCACACTTCGTTCACACAATCATGCTAGCAACGTATTTCCAGAATGCATTCGTTTCTATCTATTCTGACTAGTCTTTTTCCCAATTACAAAAAGGATGGGGGTTTCACCCGGCGAATTCCCATGCGGGGTTACTCGGCCCTTCCTTGAGAGTTGATCATGCTCTCTTACCAATTCCCAATATCTCGAGATTACAAATTCCAAATTCCAAGTTCCAATGGCAGTACTGCTCTTTCTATTTCTGTCTAGACCCAAAATCAAAACTATACTCACCGGATCCGGTCCTCAAACTTCCCAAGCAGGCGCATGAGTTGGACCTCGGACTCCCCTCACTCGGGTTCGAGGCGTTGGCTCCAACCGGGCCCGGCACCCGCCGAGGTCCGACCAGCTCCCTCCGATACAAGGGACCGGTGGCGCCAGGGAGCAGCCCTCGTCGGAAGGGCGCGATCCCGGCAGGACCAAGCCTATAGAGGCGGAAAGTCGTGGTATATTGCCCTATATACACTTTGATTCCACAACTTCCCGGCCAACGCACCAAGGAATATGTAGCAGCAAAGCGCAGACAAACCAATGATACCAGGAGTCTGTTCAGAAGGTCCACATCATTTATTTGTGCACAAGTCTCAAGCAAGTCAATTTCAAAATGGCTGAGCAAAGTTTTCAAGCATTACAACAACTTTTATAGACTTTTGTTACATTCTAGGTATAGAAAAACACTTCATTGGTCCCGGTAACCTCCCGTACCTCCCGTACCTCTTCCATTGGTCCCGGTACTGATAAGTTTATCCAATTATGTCCCTTCTGTGGGCATGACACCTGCATGCCCCCCTTCTAGTCCTAATTACAATGGCCAGTTCATCAACTTGTTACTTTCACACTCTCAAGGCCATAGAACCAATTTGTGTGTGAAGCAGAGCAAGGTTCTGTATCTCCTCTGTCAGCACTCCTCATTATTTCTTTGCAGATGTACTCTTTCTTATCAGTAACTTTTAAACATGTCTTTTCTGTATTTTTCCATCTCTCAGTTCTACAGTTCTGCCTACCTAAGCTAATTCAATACTTCTACTGAGTTCTATCTTACAATAGCAGCATATTGGGGGATGTGCAATCCTATATGCCTCTCCACAGGCCTCATTTACAGGTCAAGCTAGCCATGCTGGCCTGCTTATGTCAGACACCGTGGGTCACAGGCCTGCACCTGCCACAACATGTGTTACGCTCTGAGGTTTTGCAGGGGGCAGGTACTACTGATACTGTTCATGTGCATTCACTATTGTCAAATACTGGAATTATATCACTCAGGCAATTGATAGGTGTATTGAGGAGCTGTTGATCTGAAGAGGATTGGGCCTGGTTTGCAGTTAATTTTTACCATTGCCCCTACATCCTTGGATTCTGAGGCTCTTTTCTCTGTCCATATGCACTGTTTATCTGATGTGATGTGTGACAAATGGTAGATTGATATAACTTGCAGTTCACCTGCCTGGTTGCCATTTTACGATGCTCTGAGCGGCGTAGGGGGGATTACTGTATCCTGTTTCCTGATGCATGTGGACAACTGTGCAGTTGGACACATTTTCGGCATGTCGCGAGCTAAACGTGTTACTTAAACGTCACCGTGACCGGTAGTGTAGCCAAACACATTTTCGGCATGTCGCGGGCTAGACGTGCTACTTAAATGTTACCAGAACACTGCTGTGCAGGAATTGCACATTTTCCAACTAGACAGACAACTCCGTATTCTGTTCCATGGTTACACGTCTAACCTTGCAAGTTCGGAATCGTGTCTACATTTCTGACATACATGTTTTAGACGTACACATCAGCTCTGCACGTCTTGATCAGAATAGAGCCCATACTGAAGAGGTACTTATAAAATTGTCGGGAATTCTACGTGCATAAAGTGGATGTTCAGAAAACAGTGCTTACTTTTATTTGACATATATGTAGGCATTCCTGAGGGCATAGAATGGGTGAAGAGGGGATGAAATCATCTCTGAAGAGCAAATTTTATAAAATATACATAAGAATCAATTACTGCTGGTACATACTGTACATGGGCAAGCGTACATCTGCCTTTGAGCACTGCATCTGTGTGCAGGAGCTTTTGAGAAGGCTTTATTATAAAAGCAAATGTCTCTCCCTTCCTGATACAAGGGCTAGGTGCTCTTCACAGTCCCTGCGTATATGACCGTTTTTCCCACAGTGAAAACACTTTATCACATCATTATATTTTTTTACAGTTTCTCTCGGGACTTTAGAAGTATAAGCCTTCTTTATACCAGGCATTCTTTCCATGCCGGTTACTCTCAGCATACTATCCCTAGAAGCTCCGGCCAATTCAGCTTCAAAATAGCATTCCGTCATTTCTGCTGCTTCTCTAGTAGACTTGCATTTTTGCAATAGCAAGAAAGCTTTTACTTCCGGAGGTACAGCTTCAAAGTACTGCTCAAGGAGCACAGCATCCATCAAGGATTCTACTGTGGCCTTCTCGGGAGCCAACCACTTTGCTGCCAAACCTTTTAGTCGCTGCATTAAAGCTTTCGGCGTCTCTTTAGGCAAGAGCCTTGCCTCCCTAAAAAGACAGCGATAGTGTGTAGGTGTTAAACCTAACCTATCTTGTACCGCTAGTTTTACGTCCGGGTAATTGGACGCTAGGCCCGCGGGCATCGCCTTGTAGGCCGCCAATGCCTCTCCGGTTAAAGACATGGCGAACCTAACTGCCCACTGGTCTAGTGGCCATTTAGCCACCTCAACAATCCTCTCAAACGCATCAGAGTAATCGTCGAAATTGTCAGTCTTTTGTAAAGGTCCTAGTGCCAATGCACCATAGTGTTGTATTCCTACCGCCGCTGGTACCGGTACACTTTCCTCCTCGGCAGTGGATGTCCGCTTCAGTAGCACGGTCAGCATGTCCAAGAGTGGCTTCTGTTGCGCAGCCAGTGCTGCCATAGTCCTGTCCTGGGCTTGTCGTGCAAGCTCACCCTGGGCTTTCCACTGTTCCTCCATCCAGCGAAGCATGTCCTGAGGATCCATCATGGCGTTGAGTTATACCTGTATGGGGCGAGAAAAAAACAGGGCCCACCAAGTGCGGCACAATATATAGTTTTTTCCTCCCTATCTGCCTTTTGCAAGGTAACTCTCTGTTCCCCCTTTCTCCACAATCCTTACCACCCCTGCCCAGCCACTTGTACCTCAGCACGGTGTAGGATCTTGTATTGAGAAAGATTCTCTGCACGCCTCCATCAGGTCAGTCTGTGAATGTTCACACTGTGTCAGGATTTCCTCTTTCAGGATTTTCCTTGCTGCTGTTTTTCTTCTTTCAGCCAATTTGTATCCTCTCAGGAAAAACTTTGGGTAGTAGTATTTTTTTTTTCAAAAATCCAACGTGCTACGCCATATAATGTCACCAGCAGTGGCTGAACTAGTAGTGGATAGCTAGGCACACTGCTGGGCCTGACCCTTCTATGAAAGAAAGTGTAGTTGAGATGGAGTGGTCAGGTTGAAATAAGGATTTATTCCCCTCCCGGGGTTTGCTGGATTTTCAAAACAGTACAAAAATACCAAACTTAAGAGGCAGCCATGCTTCTGGCAAAAACAAAAGGTGAAAGGAAAAGACAGCTTCTTGCTTGAACAGAACCAATAATTATAACAAACAGAAATCAGGTAACAAAGTTGGCAGTTCCCTCTGTGCACGTTTATCTTTCTCCCAGGTACACTTATCTTCTACTAGCGTAGAGAAGTTTCATCAGTTATTAATAAAGAACAGTCCATGTCCTCAACATAGGGAAAGCATTCACTTTGCTCCGTGCACATCGGTTCATCAACTATCTTATCTTCTTTAGGGCAGAGAGTCTGGAACCTTCTCCAATCAGTCCCTAGCTTCTCTTCACCACTCTCTCCACAGTATGGCAAATAATTATCAGATAGTTTGTAAAACTGCCTTGTTCTGTTTCTACTAGGTCTCTCTCTTGGCAGTTTTCTGCCAGGCTTTAAATACATGCAATCATCTTCTTCACTCATACATATGTCCTCAATCACTTTACTTTCCTTTTCCCAAGGTTGTAAATATCTTAGGCCATTCTGCCTTTCAGTAATACAGAGTTCCTTACCAGCTGCTCTCCGTTCTCCCCACTGACCTCTGTGTCTGGGAAATTCTTCCTGCGTCACAGGTGAGGGTTTCCTGCAGTTAATCCCTCTGCTGGTAAAAGGCTTTCTGTCTCTTTTCAAAGCCCTGCTTGGCTTCCTATTCCAAGACTCCAATGAAACAGCATTAGGCTGAGAGTATTCTGACCTTCTGTTAGAGAGCTGCAAGTCTTCCCTTACTTGCCAAGTTTCCAAATCACTCTCAACTTCTGAGTCTCCAAAACCACCGTCAGAATCAGCACATGAATCCAACTCAGCCTCTCTCACTGCAACTCCTGCTGGATCTCCTACCAGCTTTCTTCCTCGATCTAACTCTGTTTGCCTACCACGTTTCTTATACATGGTTAGGGGCGTTTTCCTGCACATGTGCAAACTGTTCTCTTCATTACCTGGGGAGTGTTTGTTGGCTAGGCGTGCCCTCAGACCTCGTGTCTCAGCCTGCTTTGGTTGCCTATGGTAACTGTGAAGCTTTTGATCTCCCTTCCTGTCAGAATCTGTGCCAAACTCAGCAGCTTTCTGTGTTTTAAAGGTATAGGGCAGAACTTCGGTGTCACAATATACATGTGCACCCCATTCTAAAATGGGGCTACACATCGAAATCCATCAGAAAAGTACTAGTTTCAGCAACCTGACAACTGTGCGGAGCAGAGGAGAATGCCCTCTCACTCCCTCAATAATTTTCGCTGCTTCAAAAAGCATGCCAGTAAATGGGGGGGCCTTCTCCCCAGCTGCCTCGCTCAAGTACCTCTCCATTTGCAAAATGGCAGACCTAAACCTGTATGTGGCAAGAGATACCTGTGTCCATTCCAGAATACCATCATGGACACATCTATGTTGCTGGGCCAGCAGCCATCCATTTTGGATATGTGCAAGTTTGAAAAGTCATCTCAAAATCTGCATCTATCTGTGGTATAATCCTGCATGCCCTTATTTATTTTATTTATTTATTTAGACAGTTTTGTATACCGCCTTATCCTTCAATCAAAGCGGTCACAACACAATTGGGGGATACATTTAACACGCGGGGATATGAGACACATTCACTAATACTTACAGGGAACATGGGCAATGGAGGGTTAAGTGGCTTGCCCAAGACCACAAGGAGCATCTGTGGGACTAGAAACCCCAGTCCTTCCGGCCCAAGGTTGCTGTCCTCTAGTGGGATTTGAACCCCCGACCTTCCGGCCTGAAGTACCGTGCCCCAACCACTAGGCTACTCCTCCTCCTTATGTCTTTTCTATGTGATGAAGATGTTTATTTTTTAATGTGGAAATGGGATGATTTTAGAAAACATTGCCACGTGCCCACTATTATTGCTTACCCTTTCATGGAATGTCATACCTTTTGACATGGTTGTTCCAGTTGCACTTATGTGTCCTTTTTAAAATGTGCCTTCAAGCCTCCTTCATGCTTAGCACCCTCTTATTAAGTTACCCTTCACATGGCTACTTTTTATTTGGGTAGCTCATTGCCCAGATAAAATTTATTCAGCGCAAAAGAGGTAGTACTGGAGCTATTCCCAGGCATGGTTTCTTGGGCTGTGTACTGGGCAAACATTTTTGGTTCATTTGGCCTTATCTCCTGATTGATTAATGTTTTCTTTTTGTTGTTGTTTATTTGTTTTACCCATTCATATTAATGCCATTTTTAACACATACCAGAACTTTCTAATGTTTGCAAAGTGACTTCATGCATGTTAATTTGTAGGTTAATGGGAGTTAAAGTGATTATATGCACACTAGGGGACACGTTTACTAAAGTGGGGTAATATTTTGCACTTACCGCACATTAGGAGCAGAATCCAATGCACAAGAATCACTAAAGCCACATGGTAACTGGTGTATCTAGCATGTCCCCTGTACTTACTGCATAGAAAAGTCCCTTGATGCGTGTTACGCTCATTCACAATTAAAATGGGTGCACTTAACACTAGAAGCTCCAAAAGTCATTTTACCTAGAAACCCCAAAGTGCGTCAATTGACGCATTATCACGATGACTGCGTTTAGCATGAAATGCAGATGTAAATTAATTTGAAGTTACTTATTTGTTAAATACGTGCAGTATGTGACGTCATTACATGATGTCATCATGTGTTTATTGCTTTGTAATGTCGGAGTAAAACTGTAAACAGCGATTGATTTAAAACTGAAATTTACTCTGTTACACAGGTATGTACAATGTCGTGACTTTCGAACACGCCCTAGAACAGTCCGACACTCCAGAACATTTAGCATATCGCTTCCTCCCTGACATTTTATTCATTTTTTTTCTATGATTCTATTTACAGAATGCCGTGACCTCGTAAGGAGACAGCAGTGCCTAGATGTGCTGGTGCAAAATCAGTTGATCTGTTGCCAGCTGCGGCTACCGCTTCGATGCAGAAAATGAGAGAACCGCGTCCACAGTGCATGACAGCAGCACAAGCACTTGCCAAGCTGCAAGATATTTTGGAAATTGATGGTGGCTCTAATTCGACTGAAATAGATTCAAAAGTTGACCTACATGTTGCAGGTTGTGCACGCGTACATGCTTATCCTGTTCATTCGTTAACTGACATGGACTTTGCAGTTACTTTTGAATTTGCAGTTACAGTACTTTTAAATTTAGTTAACACTATTCTTAGGTTAGTCGTTGTAAGGAAACTTGTGAAAACCACTCGATTTTCTTGGTTGCGTCAATTGACGTACTTTGGGGCTTCTAGGTATAAATTCATTTTCCCACTAGGTGGCGCATCTGTCATTAATTTTCGATGCACATATTTGAACATCTTGACCTCGCTAACAAAGTCATGGAACATAACTGACATGGTTCTAGCAGTGGCGCTGGTATACAACTTCGAAGATGCATTTGCGTCAATTGACTTACTTTGGGGCTTCTAGTGTTAAAGTCTCCTCTTGAGCCCAAGGGTCACGTGGGGCCATGTGCGGAGACACATTGCAGGGCCTCATTTGCATTGAGGCACATTATAATGTGTGCGTCCAGGCACCTGTGCACCTGAATGGAATTGGGACGTACAGAAGCAGACCTGGTTCTGATCCCGCAGGGGCTAGACATGCCCCGCAGGATCAGAATTAGGTTTAGGGTCTGTACAGGCAGGCCAGGACCCGATTCTGATCAGTCTGCCCATACAGACCACTGCCTGGCTAACTCACTCAGGCTCCTGAATGGAGCCATATTGCTATGGTATCCCTTTGCCATGGCACCGCGGCTCCATTCAGGAGCTGTGATCCCTGGCTGCCGACTACAATTTCCTTTCCCCGCATTCTGACCCCCAATCTGGCTTCCATGACCAGGGTCAGGTTGCAGGGAACACCCTGCACCCCCTCACCTCAGTGATGCTGCCAAGGTCTGCCATCCCCCGATATCCAGTGGGACTTATTCCACTTTTGAGGTCCAGTCTGCTGACCCCAGACATATAGGGCCGACTTCAGAATCAGCCCTGTACGTCCAGAGTCGCAGACCACGCACTGCCAGCCTTCACTCCGCCTCCGCAATGCCCCGTCCTGACCCCAACTAAGTCTCCCCGTACAAACTCCTCGTTTGTATGGGAAGGCTTTTGCTGGGGACAGGAGGAGGGCGAATAGCAAGACAGAATAGACCATGTATCCACTGGACTTCATCTGCATAAATTTTTTTAATTTTTTTTTTTTTTTAACTTTTATTTTCATTTTGCAACAAACAAAAGTAACAACACACCAAAAGAAACAAATACACACATACAATAAAGAAAGCAACCCCCAATTACCCCCCACCCCAATGCTTCTTCTCTAAGCTGATAAGAATCATCATATAAGCGCTTGCATACAACAATTATTGTACATCAAACAAACAGAAGTAGAGTCTATGATACCGGATGAGCATGTAACAGAGATTAATACAGAATCAAACAGTCAACTGAGAGCATTGAATAGTTTGAACATAATCGTGGAGCGTCTTCTAGCAAGACCAATAGTGAGTGGTTTGAACGGAAGAGGCTAACATATAAGGTATTTGCACATATTTACAATGAAGACAGATATGATTACCATTCATTAGAGCTCGAAAAAGAGCTATTTTCCCAATATTTCGTGAGTGAGGAAACAGGAAATAGCAAGGCCCAGCATAAAGGCTAAAAGGAAGTAAGCCAATTTAGGAAGAGAGGGGATCCCCGCAGCTGAGCGGAGCCCCACAATCTCCCCAAAGAGGGGTTCCGGAAAATATAAAATAGAATGAAGACGACCCCAGACCCGACTCCAGTAATACTGTAATGCGGGACAATCATACTTAACAGGAGTTTAGTAGACCAAAGGCCACATGGCATGCCCAGCATCAAGTGCTCTGGATGGCTTTCCAATTAGCTAACCTATCAGGAGTATATGTCCACTTGGAAGAGTAGTACTGAGGAGAGAAGAAAAAATCAGATCTAGATTGTGAGTGATGGGGGGGCTGAGAAAAGGTGAGCTCTAAGTCGGATGGGTAAAGCAGCTTCCATATATCTACTCACGCAAAATCTTTCATCAGAGCTGGCAGGGTGTAGAGACTCTTAGGTGGACCACTCGTTCTAGGCAACAATCTATCTATCAAAGGATCAAATACTTGGTGAAAGTCACCACCGGGTAACAGTAACAGGGTCATCCACATTCGGAGCATAAATACAAATACACGGAAATTCACTATCTCCAACCTTAAAATATACACAGGCCCAACTACCCTCCCCATCAAAGCTAGTATCCATTACAGTGGGTGACAAAGATTTCTCAACCAAGATGGCTACCCCGCACCGCTTGGAAACAGCGGGAGAATATGCAGCCACCATATCAGGTGTGGCAGTGAGTTTCAGCGGTTCAACGAAGGTGAAATGGGGTTCCGGAAGAAACACTACATCAGTACGGTCATGATTAAAATAACTAAGAACGGTCATTCTTTTGATTGGACTATTGATGCCTCTTCCGTTCAATGACAAGAGCTTACATAAGGCCATACAACAAAGTCAAACATTCTGAGAAAGAAACATGATGGCGCACCGAGTTGCGCAATGTCCCTCATATCAACTATAAATGACTGTACACACGATCTGATAAAAAATAAACCAATAAAAATCATGAAGCGCCCTATATAACAGGAGAAGCACCGAAGTGCCTTAGAGAAGAAGCAAAACCCCAGAAATTACTGGCGACCTGATGTCTGCGGGGTGAAACCCCAGAGAAGGCCCAACCGAAACAGACAAGCGGTATAGCTGGGCGTACTCCGAATCCAACCGAGGTGTACATCATGGAGGAAAAAGAGACCGAGAAAGGTAGATATTAAAGAAAGAAAGGTCCAGGCAGTCTCTATTCCAGACAATGATCACCACGTCGGGCCACCCAAAATGGCGGGCAGTTCCAGCGGAGTCCATCCGAGTTGCCGACCCAGCGCATCTGGTCTGCCTCTTTGGAATCCAAAAATGTTGCTAGCAGAGCAGGATCTTCGAAGGTGCTAGTTTGGTTATGGAGAGTCACTCTGAGCTTCGCTGGATATAAGAGGCCAAAGCGAGCCTGTAACTGTTGAAGTCTAGGTCGAAAAGCAAGGAGTCCCTTCCGCCGGTCAGCTGTGGTCTTTGCCAAGTCGGGGAAGAAAGAGACTTTATGATCTTCAAACTGCAGATGTTGAATCACCCGGGCAGCTTTGAAAATTTGCTCAACTTGCTGATACCTCAGTAATCGAAAGATAATGGGCCGGGGGGTCGTCCGATTAAGTGCGATGTTGGTGGGAGCACGATATGCGCGGTCAATTTCCAGAGCTCCGCAAAAGGTAATCTTCAGCAAGGAGGGGAGAGTTTTAACCAGAAATTCTCTGATATCTCCTGCTTCCGCACCCTCTGGTACTCCTATGAGCCTGACATTGTTGCGACGGGCTCGATTATTGCAATCCTCTAACTCTTTTTGAAGATTCTGTATCTGACGCTCAGCCTTGTCCAGGTTCACCAAGCGCACCGCGTGCGAATCGAGGACCCCCGCCATGTTGTCCAGCCGTAGTGAAAGACCTTCAAGCCGGTCCTGAAGCATACCGAAATCTTCTCGCATGGCTCGGAGCGCTTCTCCGTTAGACTGCACCAGTTCCTTCACACCACGTATTTCCTCCAAGATCTCTTGTTGCATTTCGGGGCTTACCCGAAGTGGAACCATCTTTGGTGGGGAAGACAACTCTGTTTTGGAGCGTTTTCCATGTGAAGAAGAGGGAGACCCAAAGTCCAAGCGCACTGGCTTGTGGGCCGCCATTCCCCCCAAGGCACCCCGGTAAGTTCGGAGTAAAATATTAAGTTTATGTAGATATTAAGTCAGGATTCTGAGTAGGCCCCTCGGGAGCTTCAGCACGAAGCGTCTACCCCGCTGGACATCAGGCTCCGCCCCCCCAAATTTTTTTAATTTTAAAATGTATATGTTGTCCATCTAAAATTTTATCAAAATCTTTACCGCACTAGTATTAGCTCACTGCATATTCCAAAATATTTTGTCAGACTGTGTTCATCGAAGTCACTATCACAAGCTGCTTCTAGCTTAATAATCCCTTTTTCTCTTTTTGGTCATCTTTAAATTTTTCAACTTTTTTATTTTCTCTTTCTTTGATCAACTTTTTCATGCATCAACTCTATAATATTTCATTCTAAATGTGGTTCATAAAATTCAGTATCGTTTTCTTAGGCTTCCACATTTTTGCAAATTCTCTTTTCACCTTTAGTAACAACTGTATATTCACCGACCATGACTGTCGCGTTTCGAACACTTTTAACTTATTCTGCCTGAGGGTCTAACAGCTTTCTCTATATAGTTCTTAACCACACTTATTTTTTTTCAAAGGATGCCTCCATTCACTGTCCGATACCACCAGGTTCACACATTGTTTCCTCATGAGCATCCCAGACCTTCTGACAATGGCTTTGGTGTTTGAGATTACCCAGGAGGCACTTGGAGCCCGATCCTACAAGGGGCACATTCGGGCCATCTGGACGCCCCTGAGCAGGAGGGGCCCTGCAGCGGCATCCTCCTTGCATGAAGGTCAGCCTGCCACAGTAACAACCCCCTGATTCCCGGCTGCTCAACCCTCAGCGGGTCTGGATGGGGCACGGATCAGGCATCGGAGACCTACCTTCGGCTGATCCCAGTCTTGGGGGGGCATTCTGAGCCCAATCACCACTTCTCCGCTACTTATTCCACCTCTGAGGTGGAATAAGTAGCACGTCCACTCCTGAGCCGTAGGGCATACAGGGCCATAACCTGAATCGGCCACGTACATCCTGCCACACTAGCCCGCCCTCACTCTGTCCCCTCCTGCCCCCCCCCAACAGCTCTCCCCGTATTGCTGCTCTAGCCATGTGGGGAGAGTCGGTTGGGGAATATGGGCAGGATGGCTTGTGAGGCTGCATGTTCCAAAGTTAGTCACCTTGCTGAATCGGGCCCTTAGTCTACTATCATGTTGTTATATATTTTTAATTAATTAATTTATTTATTTATTTAACAGAATTTAATTTACGGCTTTTCCACTAGTCAAAGCAGTTTGCATGAAACTTAGTTTTTACAAGGGACAGATTTGTAACAAAATTAGAACTTTTAAATAAACATAGGGAATTCAGAACAATGAACATTGTAAGGTTATTAACAAATGTAACTATATGCAGCAGGCTGGTAGATTAGCATTATGGGATCAGATAGGTTTCAAGAGGGTGGTGTGAAGAATAGTCATAGGGTTACAGGAGCGAGGTCAAGAAGATTGTTTAGTGTCAAAATGCTTTTTGAAGAGGTTTGTCTTGAGTTGTTTATGAAAAGCAGTGGAGGACTTGATGTTCTGGATTTCTGTGGGTAGTTCATTACAGAGGGTGGGGGCATATAGTGAGAAAATTCTTGATCTTGTGGACTACTTGCAGTTGCGAGACTGTGGTGGGATATAGAGGAAGTTCAGGGTGCTTTTTCTTCTTGGTCTGGTATAGTTCGAGGTGTGAATGAGATCATATAGTTGCTCTGCTGAGGAGTTGTTCATGGATTTATGGATGAGGGTTAAGACCTTGCACTGTATTCTTGAGTTGATGGCGATGTCTGAATATGGGTGCGATGTGGGTGTGCCGAGAGGTTTGGAAGATAGTTCTTGCAATGGTGTTTTGTGCAAGTTGCAGAGGAAGGATTGCATATTTAGGTAGACTTTGATAAATGAAGTTACAGTAATCAAAGAGAGGTGTGATAGTGGCCTGGCAGACTGAACGGAAGGTGCTGGTGGATAGTTGGGAGTGCAGATTGTGGATGGTTTTTAGTTTGTAATATACCGCTTTGGTGATGCTGTGAATTTGTACCTTGAAGTTAAATTGTTGATTGAGTATGATCCCCAGATACTTAATATGGGAGCTGACTCGGATATCAGAGTTGCCAAGTTTGACAGAAGCAGGAGGGATGAAGTTGGTTACGTGGAGGAGCTGTTTTACAGAGATTGATGAAGAGGTTATGAAGGAGGAGCCAATTTATTGTTTCAGTGAGGATTAGACTCGAATGGAAGTGGAGAATGGCATCAAGATCATTATATCATGTCGTATATAAGAAACTGGACTGGGAATTGCTGGAGGATGTCGCATAGAAACCGAATGTAAATACTGAATAGTAGAGAGGAAAGAGAGGAGCCTTGTGGTACACTCTGGTTAACGATGAATGGAGATGAGGTGTGTGTTTTAAGTCAAGGCATTTAGCCTCATCGAGCTTGGGACTCATCGGTACTGCTAAGGAATTGGGTGAAGCGTGCTTTTAGCGTTTTTCAGTGCTGTACCCGCTGGTGTCTTTATGAGACCCTTTGGGTCAATAAAAAGTATTTTTCTTTTTCAGGTCTCTTTCTGAAGCCCAGTTTGTTTAAGTTTGGGCCTCTGTTTTAATTTCCTATTGTTAAAGTTGAATAAGTGAAGAGAGAGCAGATCCATTCATGCCAGCAGATGAGGAGAGGAGCAAGGGTTGAGAGGGATTTAACACAGTATGGGGGAGCATATGTGTATTATGGGACTGAGGAGGGAACTGTTGTTCAATGGAGGCTGAAGATTGCAATCTCTTGTACCCCCTCCCCTTGATATGGCCTGCAAGCGCTAAAGCCTGCACTGCTGATGTCATTGTAGTTATTTGTAAGGGTGGGATGGGGGCAGGGACAGTGCACAAGCAGCGGCAGGGGGCAGGCTTTGCTCGTTCAAGAAGTTGGAAATCCCATTGGCTGGCCACACTGCTGAAGAGAGGTAAGTGCAGTGTGTGCCATGCTCACTTTCACCCCTGACATATATGGGATAACTTGAGAGGCATTGACTCCCACTGCTTTTTAATGGGAGTTTGCAGCTTTAGTCTATTCTTTTATTTGTGCAGGAGGGAGGGGAAAAGTGAAAGAAGGAAGCGAATGAAGTAGTTCTTGAATCCTTTCTGCAGAACCATTTCAGACACCACCCCTCACTGCTCCACTGCTCCAGAAGTCCTTCTCAGTCCAGACCATACCCCTCCCTCACACAAAAACCTCCCTATGTACCCCTCTCCTTGATCTGTGACACATGCTCACATGCACCTCGCTGCACCACTGCTACAAACACACTCCTACAACTAATACCCCCCACACACTTATACATACACCTGCTTCTCACACCCTCACTGCACCTCCGACATACACAAGCCCAACTCCCCAACTCAGACATATCATCAATAGAGAACATTCCTCACACACCCCTACTGTCTTAAAAATCCATCTACATACCCTGCATGCACCCCCCTGCAGAACACACCATATTCTCACCCTCATATGCACTCTTACCTGATATCCTTCCATCCATATATGCTTTGCTCCAGATACCCCTCAATTTACACACATACTTCCCATCTCTCTGTTTCCTGACTAGAGTTCTGGAAGGAACCCTTGGGCAACATGGGGTTATAGGGGTGCATCTTAATTTTTCAACCCAGGGCCCACTCAATCCTGGCAATGCCATGGCCAGTGCTACCATTAGGTGAACTAGGTGGTTACCTAGAGTGATAGCCCTTCGGAGTCACCCACTGCCGCTGCTGCAACCCCTCCCGGGACAGGCAGCAAAGGGCACAAACAGTCCTTCAGTGCTGACCTTTAAACTTTGGCACCATGGGGCTGTTTGCTTCCACCCTTCTGATGCCCAATGCCAACTTCCCACTGCAAACAGGAAGTTGGCATCAGATGTTGGAGAGGGGGCAGAAGCAAACAGCTGCAAGGCACCACAATTTAAAGGTAAGCACCATGGGGTTGTTTGTGCCCATTACTGCTGCTGCACATCCCTAAGAGGGGTGGTAATGGCAGGAATGGGTGCTGGAGGGGATGCATGGGATGAGGTTCAGCTAGGGAGCCTCATTTTCATGCGTCAGACCTGGCTACGCCACTGAACATTGGGTAATAAGAATCATGACCAGAGTTAAAAGCTCAATTTTCAAAAACTAACCCTGTTAAAGCACCCTCCAGAAGTGGTCTCCAAGCATTCCATTTGCACCTCCCTAACTCAAAATGGAGATCCAGTCCCTAAGTCAAGCACAAAAACTAACACAGATCCCCCCCACAAGGCAAAGGCCTCAGATACTACTCCAGATACTTCTTCATCCCCCGAAAATTAGGTAAATTGCAACTGATTCTGGATCTCAGAGGTTTGAATTGTTTCTGCACTGCCTGGGCACTAGTCTTATACTCAACAAAGATCGGAATGTGCATTGCAATCAGGAGCAACAATTTTAAAAAGTTGCTCCCACACATTTGGGGAAAATCTGCACACTTTTCTTCCCTAGATGCAGTGTTTTAAACCCACTGCTCCCATTGGATGTGGGATGACATTGACATGCATTCCTACCCACTCTTACACGTATTTCATAAAAGCATCTGCATTTGGCAGGGCCTCTGTAAAATACAGTGGGATTTTTCAACATCCTGAACTGGACGACTTAATTCCCCTCTCCATGTCCTATCAAACATTTACGTTCACACATGCATATGTGCGTATTTTATAAAATAAGCATGTCAAGCACAACTCTGCCCATACGCCTCCCTTAACTGTCCCCTGAGAATGCCTACTCTACAAGTATGCTCCAATTTTAGACCTGACCTAATTTTATGAGTCATCCCCCATGCTCAAATTGACATGTTACATGCGGAAATGATTTATACAATCACCTCTCTAGTGTACTCTGTTATTTCTTTCCACATAGCTGAGGATATGTTCTAACTATTATTCATAAAGCACAACCTCTCGTAAGCTAGCATTTTTTGTACAGGATAGTTTTGAGTTGTAAATTCTAAGGGGTCACTATTCCATTGCTGTAGCAAAGTGCAGTCAATGAATAAATCCAGGAGTCAAATGACAGGGTCCAAGCCAGTTTATTGTGCATAGGCCCAGTCAGTCAAAGCTTCAAAAGGAACTGAGCAAAGGTTTCTACAGAGACATAACCATTTATACCTCTTTTTCACTTTGATACAAAGGGCAGTAAGCGGGGACAAGGCTATAGTGGAGAGACTGAATGAATTCTTTGCTTCGGTCTTTACTGAGGAAGATGTACCCATGACTGAAGAGGTATTTAAAGGTGATACTGTGGAAGAATTGAAAGAAATATCACTAGACAGGGAAGATGTATTATAACTATTTGATAAACTGAAGAGTAGCAAATCACCTGAACCGGATGATATACATTCAAGGGTGTTGAAAGAACTGAAATATGAGATTGCAGACCTGCTATTATTAATCTGTGGACTATCATTAAAATCATCTGTAATACCTGAAGATTGCAGGATCGCCAATGTAACACCAATTTTTAAAAAGGGTTCCAGGGGTGATCCAGGAAATTACAGACCGGTGAGCCTGACGTCAGTACCAGGAGAAATGGTAGAAACCAGAAACCATCATAAAGAACAAAATTACTGAAGATGTAGATAGTCATGGCTTAATGGGAGACAACCAACATGGCTTTAGACAAGGAAGATCTTTTCTTACTAATCTGTTGTGTTTTTTTTGAAGGTGTGAATAAACAGGTAGACAAAGGTGAGTCGGTTGATATAGTTTATCTGGACTTTCAGAAAGCCTTTGACAAGGTCCCTCATCAGAGACTTTTGGCAAAACTAAAAAGTCATGAGATAGGAGGTGATGTACTATTGTGGATCAGGAACTGGTTAAAAGATAGAAAGCAGAGGGAAGGGCTAAATGGCCAATTTTCCCAATGGAAAAAGATGAATAGTGGAGTACCCCAGGGATCTCTGCTGGGTCCACTGCTTTTTGACATATTCATAAATGACCTGGAAAAGGGAATAATGAGTGAGGTTATCAAATTTGCAGATGATACAAAACTATTTAAAGTTGTTAAAACCCAATAGAATTGTGGAAAATTGCAAGAGGATTTTGATAAACTGGAAGACTGGGAATCCAAATGGCAAATGAAATTTAATGTGGAGAAGTGCAAAGTTATGCACCTAGGAAAGAACAACCCAAAATATGGTTACACGATGCAAAGGCTCCATGTTGGGAACCACCACCCAGGAAAAAGATTTAGGCGTCATCGTGGATAACATGTTAAAACCCTCCACCAGTGTGCAGCGGCGGCCAAGAGAGCAAATAGAATGCTAGGTATCATAAGGAAAGTAATGGAAAATAAAACAAAGGATATTATAATGCCTCTGTATCGTTCCATGGTGCATCTGCACCTTGAATACTGTGTGCAATTCTGGTCGCCGTATCTTAAAAAGGATATAGCGTTATCAGAAAAGGTTCAGAGAAGACCCACCAAAATGGTAAAGGGTATGGAAGTATACTCTTATGAAGAGAGGCTAAAAAGGGTTAGGGCCTAGATTGGCCACTGTTGGAAACAGAATACTGGGCTTGATGGACCTTGGTCTGACCCAGTATGGCATATCTTATGTTCTTATGTTCTCTTCAACCTGAGACGGCTGAGAGGAGATATGATAGAGGTCTATAAATTAATGAATTGAGTGGAACGGGTAAACGTAGATCGATTGTTTATGCCATCAGAATATAAAAAGACTAGGGGACATGCAAAGAAGCTACAGGGTAACCTATTTAAGACTAATAAGAGAAAATAATTTTTCACTCAACGTGTAATCAAACTCTGGAATTTGTTACCGGAGGATGTAGTAAAAGCTGTTAGTGTAGCTGGGTTTAAAAAAGGTTTGGACAAGTTCCTGGAGGAAAGGTCCATAAACCATTACTAGAAAGGGACCCAGGATATCACTGCTTGACCCAATACAAGCATTGTGGAATCTGTGTCTTTTAGGGAAACTGCTAGGTACGTATGACCTAGTTTGGCCACTGTTGGAAACAGGATACTGGGCTTGTTGGACCTTGGTCTGACCCAGTATGGCATATCTTATTTTCTTATGTTCTTATGAAGCAGATAACAGTGGTGGGGCAGATACAAGAGGGTAGTAGCTTGGGATGGGGCTGTTACAGGGTGTAGTTTTGGGGGTTAAGGCAGATGGCAGGGTGGTGAGGCAGTTGTAAGAGTAGTTTTTGGCGTGGGGAGGTTTGTGTGGTGTTGGGTCACTTGTGAATAGGGATTATTGGGAGTGGGGGCAATTTGCAGAATGTTGTGGCAGTTGCCGCAGGGTAGTTTTTGGGAAGGGACACTTTGCAGAATGGTGTGGGAGTTGTGGGGCTAGTTTTTGGGGTGGGCAGTGTGTGGGGTGATGGGTCAGTTACGAGCGGTATTTTTTGCATTAATGTAATTTGCAGGATAGTGGGGCAGTTGCAGCAGGTAGTTTTTGGTTTGGGAGCAGTTTGGGAGATTTGGGATAGTATAAAAACAGGGAGAGGAAGTTTGAAATGAGGAATTTCATAACTGATATGTTTCACTGTATATATGTCTCTATGCTATGTAAACTGGGACTCCTCCCATAGAAATGTACTGGAGAATCTTTGGGAGGGCTTATTTTTCTGGAGTCTTCAAATCTGATCTAGTCCATTTTTGAAAATTAGTTATCTTTTTACTGGATTTTCCCACATGACAAATTTTATCCCATTCCATTGAATTTTTAGAGTTATTTTTGGCCTCAGATAGGCAGATGGACCAACAGAAAGACAATCTTAACTAATTTTGTTACTTCCTTCTGATTTCAGTTGGGTTGGAAAGGATAAAAAAGATTCCATGGCAAACTGAGAAATTATAGATCAATAAGTCTAACATTAGCAGTGGGCAAAAGTGTATAAACTATCCTAAAGATTAAAGTTATTGACCATATAGCTAGGTACAGTTTAATGGGACAGAGCCAAAATGGATTTAGTCAGGGAAAGTCTTGTCTCACCAATCTCCTAAGGTTTTTGAAGGGTTTATTTATTTATTTAACAGGTCATTTTGTACCCCTTTATTGTTTCAATCAAAGCAGTTTACATTGTAATGTATATTAAACAGGGACTTTGGTAACTTGGATTTTTCTGAGGCAATGGAGAATTAAGTGACTTGCCCAAGCGCACAAGGAGTACTAGTGGGAATCAAATGCTGGTCTCTTGGTTTTTAAGCCAGTGCTCTAACCATTAGGCTACTCCTCCAACCCACTTCTCCTCTCAGTGAACATCTGGATAAAGGTTAGTTAGTTTAAATAGGTGGTTACATTAGAAGCATCCTCATGGGTAACTAGTGGCTTCTGAACATGTAGATCACCTAAATGTGCACATAGCAATTTTAGAAAGCTGCAGCCACCCTACACACATGGTGATCCACACCACACAGAAAGATATGGAGAGGGAGTGGTTTGGGTGGGCCTAAAATATCAATGTCTGCTTCCCATTTTACAAAGGGAATATAGATCAATAAAATAATTTCTAGACATCATCATCCACATCAGTCCCAATGTAGGCATAAGTACCTGCTTGAAGGAACTGGTGTAAAGCCCAATTGCAGCACCCTCCTTCACGACACCTCCAACATTAAGTATTACAATCAACCCCAACATCTGTTCCCCCTCCCTTCATCTTTCTGACATCAAGTAATGCAACAAACGTGCCCCTACATCTAATCCATCTTTCTGATATCCCCAACAACAAGTGCTACAACAGACATCTCCCAACATCTGTGACTCCCTCTTTACAGCCCCCCAGAAAACCATATCCTCTTGACATAACCCATAGAATACCTCCCATGTTGTACACCCTACCTTTATTTGACATATTACGCATTGGGGAGGCGAGAGGGAAGAACAGCCCCTCCCCGTTTGCCTCCCTAAGGCCCGATTCGGCCCACCGCACCCCAGCAGCATAAAAGCAGCGCCGAAAGGCACACAAGGATTCCTTCTGCCACCTGCCATCCTGATCGTCATTGGGGAGGCGAGCGGGAAGAGTAGCCCTTTCCCGATCACCTCCTCAAGGCCTGATCCGGCCCAACACACCCCAGCAGCATAAAAGCAGTGCCAGAAGGTGCGCCCGCACCTGGGACAAATCCCCTGCTAAGTGTGCAGTTCAAGCACTACAGCACCCCAGACACCTATTTGCAAGTTGTTGAAAACAGATCAGATAAGAGGACACAGCAAACCACAAGACCAACAAGAAAACTCTACACATGCAGACACAACATCCCTGAACCACAGACCAAAACGACATCAGAAGGTAAAAAGGAAACCACTCCAAATAACAGCAGGACTCTCACACCCACTGTAGCTATTACAAGCTACTGCAAGGGACTCAAAATGTGCTCCCAATCTATGCCACGCCCTACTGGCAATCCTTGCTCTATGTCTCACCACAGAGACACTAACCCTTATATACACTTTCACACCCACATGCAGACCATCTTGCCTCCACAGTACCAGCCACACTATAAAGCAGAGGAACCTAGACAATCTAATCCACATCCCAACAAACAGCCCTACAAACCCACACACATACTACACACCCAACAAGTCCAACGTCCTTTAAATGAGCACTTATCAACACACGTTCAATCAGGAACAAACTCCCAATAATCCATGACTATATCACCAACAATAATCTAGACATCTTATGTATCACAGAAACATGGCTCACTGAAACAGACATAGTGCTGCTAAACCAGCTGAAACCACACAACTACTCAATGTTCTACTGCCCACATGCTCTCGGAGAGGTGGAGGAGTAATGATATTGATGAAATCACACCTCAGATTCAATCTATTAGGTACCAGTAGCACAGACAGAATAGACCATATTTCAGTATCAAACAGGCACCTAACTATTTGCCTCATCTACAGATCCACTTCCACTTCATCCAAAGACTTCCCAAAGATACTGGAAATCGTACTCGAACATTCACAGCCAAACAAGAACCTAATACTCCTGGGAGATTTCAACCTCCCCTCAACCTCCACCAACTGCGCCACATCCTTCCTAGACACCATGTCTGCAAATAGTACAAACCCCAACACACGATAAAGGAAACATGCTGAACTTTATGAACTCAAATCCCATCCATATCATGCCCCCCTACTTCCAACTATCCTGCCAATTCCATGGTCTGACCACATGTTTATAAACTTCCAACTCTCACGCTCCATCTCAACCACCAGCACCTACCAGAACCAAGTCAACAGACAATTCAAAGCCTTTGACAGAAAAGCCTTCATTGAGGAAGTACTCCCCCTCCTGGACAACTCAACTTCAGAACAGCGACACCCTTATATCGAACTGGAATCAGGTAATTGGAAAAGTAGCCACCGAAACCACAAACCAACGACACTCCAACAGACAACAAAAGACACAATGGTACTCTAAAAAACTCAGAGAACTCAAGAGGCAACTCCGAAAAATGGAACAAAAATGGAGAAAGACAAAGTCAACAGAGAACAAAAACCTCTACATGCTTATACTAATCAAATACCGTCAGGAAACGTACAACTGCAAGAGAACCTTCCATACAAAATTCATAAACAAATCACTCAATTGATCAAAACAGCTTTTCCATATAGTAAGGAATCTAACCCAGCCCTCATACACAACCACTTTGTAAATCCTCCCTGATCCTCAAACATTTGTAATGCACTACCAAAATACAGTAACAACTCCACGTGCAAGCCTCCATCAGAGACCCCATCCTCAATCAACGCCTACAACCTCTGGTCTACATTCAGTTCAATTAGCAAAAAAACATAGAATTCACCATTAAACTCAACCATGTCACCACTCAATCCATGCCCAGTGAGCTGGATCAAGGCATCGAAGGAAGAACTCAGTTATACCTTCCTGAGAATCACCCAACTCTCTTTCCTACAAAGAAACGTACTTAAACAACTCAAATCCTCCTCCATTCACTCCACCTTTAAGAATGCCAGCCTCAACCCCAATGATCCATCTGCATACAGACCCATAGTAAGCTTACCTTTCTTGTCAAAGATAATTGAAAAAAAAGCCCACTCAGCAACAACTCCAGGATCAACTTGACCATCATGTTCCACTTGACTCTCAACAACACAGCTTCAGGCTAAACCATGGTGTCAAAAGTTGCTAACCTCTCTCCTAAATACCCTAATTAAAAGGAACCCAAAGACCAAACCAAGGTTACAAACTAATATTCCTAGATATCTCGGCCGCCTTTGACACCATCAACCACAGCTTCCTCCTACACAGAATCAAATCCATTGGAATCTAAGACAAGGTACTGGACTGGTTTCAATCATACCTTAGTGATTGTCATCAACAAGTCATAATGGGATCCATCACCTCCTCCCCCTATCTTCAAACCCAAGGTGTCCCTCAAGGGTTTTTCCAATCAGCTCTCTTATTCAAAATCTATCTGCAGTCACTATGTACAATCATCCATTCACATAACATTCAATTCCATATTTATGCAGATGACATAATGATATATGCCCCAATCAACACCAGCACACCAACATATGATGGAGTAAATCAATGCTTCTCAGAAATATCCCAATGGTTAGTCAACAACCCACTAAAAATAAACTACAAGAAGACGAAAGCACTATTCATAGCAAAAGACTCCAAATTCCAACCACCGACATCCATAATCCTAAATACCATAAACGTGCAAGTACAAACAAAGGTCAGGTATCTAGGAATTACTCTTGACCAGCAACTCAACTTCAAAGCTCACATAAGTAATACAACAAAACAAATATAATACAAAATCAGAACCCTCCACCATCTTCATCCCCTGCTTGACCCATCTAACTTCCTCACAGCTTTCCAGGCTATAATAACAGCACACTTCGACTACTGCAATTCAATTTACCAAGAACTACCAAAATCCACTCTGCTCCCTCTCATCACTGCATTGCACACTGCTTCACACACAATTTAAGGTGTGTCAAAGTATGAGCACATAACTCCTAACCTCAAACAACTCCATTGGTTGCTACTACAAAGCCGCATATTCTACAAAGTCCTACTCCTAATATTTAAGATCATCAATAACCAATCATTTCACTACCTACAATCCCGCAGGTAAGGCACAAAGAGAGCAGCAGCTCTTGCAGTACCGGTCAGGAAACACAAGGAGCAAGAGTGACGATGACACAAATGCTTATTCCAAATGCCTTTATTGAAGTTTCCCAATGCGTTTCGGTGGAACGCCTTCCTCCAATGATATACATGACTCCCAAAATTCATAAATTTTTTCATAACCCACCAGGACGTCCGATAGTTTCTGCCATCGGATCGCTCCTAGAACCAATATCCAAATTCCTTGATGTTTTTTTACGACCATTCGTTACTAAGATAGATTCCTACGTACAAGATTCCACTCATGTTATCAATATCTTGCGTGATTTTCCGAGATACCATGATGGATTATTACTAGTTACGTTGGACATCAATTCTTTTTTTTTTTTTTTTTTTTAATGGTAGTTTTTATTCAGTTTAAACATATAAAATAACAGTACAAACGATCATGATATAGAAGGATACAAGCAGATGCTATTGATCAAAATAGCAAAAGAATATAATAACTTAAACAAGACAGTACAATAACTTTAACAAGAACTAGTATCAGTCCATGCCAGCACGCCACCCTCCCTCTCTCCGTTCAATGTGGTTACAGCAGAGACCATTCCACAAGGCAGCCTCCATCAATCACTTTCATCAAACATAATTTTGTAAAGCTGACCATTTCTTACTTAGTTTACCAGACCATGGGTTCTTGGCTATATAGATCTCTTCGTAGGTCTTGTGTAGGATTAAGAGACTCCACCAATGCTCGAAACAAGCTTTGTCGAGATTCTTCCAGTGTATTAGAACTATTTTAAGCGCTATCCCGAGCATTAAGTCCAGCAGTTTACTATCCCATTTCATCAGAGTAGGTTCCAGAGCTATGGATTTATATATTACTATCCGATAAGTGATAGGAGTTTGTAAGTTGAGGATTTGTGATATGCGTTCCCATACTCTGTTCCAATATATTTCCAGGGATTTACAATGGAACAACATATGTGCCAGTGTCCCAATTTCCATGTTACAGGACCAACATCGATTTCCCTCCTGTAGTGTCCATTTCATTTTCTTAGCCGGTGTAATATGCGCTCGATGTGCTATAAAGTACATAGATTGTGTGAGAGACGCTGCTCTCGTGGCACGTATTTCAGTTCCCCAAAAAGTGTCCCAATTTTCCGGAGGTATATCTTGACCGGTTTCAGTAGCCCACACCGACTGTATCTTAAAACATGTCTTGTCACTTTTGGATCGGAGAATCGCAACACATCTCGAAACAGCTTTGGCATCTGTTTGTAATTCTTGAAGTTTCTGTCACAGTGGCCATCCAGTACGTATCAAGACAGGTGACACACCCGCTTTGCTCATGCAGTATCGGAGCTGACACCATTGGAAATAGCATGTATTAGGCAATCGGAATTCCGTTCTTAATCTGTCAAAGGTTTTAAATGCACTTCCATTGATCAGTTGTCCAATGGTTATAAGATCATGTTCCACCCATTTTTTCCATAAGACAGGCTTCCCTCCGATGATAAGGCGCGGGTTCAGCCATAAGGGCATATCTGCAGCGAAGTCATCCCCTCCATTGATACATGATGCCAATAACCGACAGGCATGCTGTGTTTCTCGGATAATAGCATTATGTGGTACAGTCTGGTCTACTACTGTGCCTACCATTAGCCATGTAGGTAGGGGGGAATGTATGGCCCGCTCCACACTCAACCATCTAGGTCCTTTATCCGTGTCGTCAGAGTCGACCCATTGAGCACCCTGCTTTAAAAGAGAGGCAGTGTGCAGCCAGCCGAGATCTGGGAAATGGACACCTCCTTGTGCATTAGGTAACTTCAGTTTCCAGGCAGCTATTCTAGGTACTCGGTTGTTCCATAAAAAGGCTATCAGTTGACTATTCATTTTCTTATAGAAGGCTGACGGGAAACGTAAGGGAATCATACTTAATATATAGCTGAGTTTTGGTACCAACATCATTTTTATCGTTTCTAGCCTGCCCCACCAACTCAAATGAAGGGGGGTCCACCTGCAGACGTTATCATGTACAATTTCTTGACACATCTTAATGTTGATTGCGACAGTCTCTTCCAAGGTGGTGCCATAGGTCACGCCCAGGTATCTAAAGGATGACTTCTCATATTGAAAGGGGTATCCACGCATTATTTCTTCGCTGACCTGTTCATTCAGAGGAATAATTGTTGTTTTATTCAGATTTACTTTATATCCGGATATCGCTGAATATGCATCTATGAGTTGCAGTGTTTCAGGAAGGTCTGATGGTTGTAGAAAAATGAGCAGGTCATCCGCATATGCTGACAATTTACAGGGACCATCAGCTAACTCAATTCCTTTTATGTTTTCCTTCTGTCGGATCGCTATTAATAAGGGTTCCAGGGCTAAATTAAAAAGCATCGGTGACAGGGGGCAACCCTGTCTGGTCCCTCTTTGCAACTGAAAAGGGGCTGAGAGGTGTGAGTTGACCGCTATTCGAGCTGTGGGTTTGGTATATAACAATTCAACATGTTTTAGGAACTTTTCTCCTATCCCAAACCACCGTAGGGATCGAAATAGAAAGGACCATTCCAGTCGATCAAAGGCTTTTTCGGCATCCAATGCTAGCCCTATCAGGGGCTCGGCCTTAGTCTTGGCAGATGCCAGTACATGTGCCAATAATCTTCCATTATCTGTAGTGGATCTGTTTTGTATAAATCCACATTGATCCTCATGTATCAAATCTTTTAAGATCCGTCCTAATCGGTTAGCAAGCACTTTAGCATAGATTTTATAATCAGAGTTTAGGAGAGAGATGGGTCTGTAATTCTCTATCTTTTGTGTATCCCTGCCCGGTTTCGGGTGAATTACCACCACAGCCTCTGCCAGGGCTCCAATCTCTGGAGATTCATCTGGCAGGCCACTGTAGTAGATCTGTAGCATGGGAGCCAATTGAATGCAATATTTATTATAGAATTCCAGTGGGATACCATCTGGACCGGCGGCTTTGCCACGAGCCATCTGTTTGATCGCATCTTGTATTTCAGTTACAGAGATCTCTTGTTCCAGCGTTCGACTTTGATGACTGGTTAATGTGGGTCCTACTATCTTGGAGACAAAATCTTCAAAGGCTCTGTCACTACATTGGGTATCTGAGCGATATAGTTCCTCATAGAATTCTTTGCAGCGGTCTAGTATTTTGTCAGATCTCAGGAGAAGGCCCCCGGAATTGTCTTGCAACGCCGCTATAGCGGTCTTGCTGGTCTTTGGTTTGAGCTGCCGAGCTAAGAGGGATCCAGAGCGGTTGCTTTCATAGTAGTATGTACTACGTTGTAGCTGGATACTACTCAGTGCTTCTTTGTTGAGGAGAGCATTATATTGGTATCGCAATTTTTGGAGTCTAATCAATATCATTGAGTCAGCTCTTTTGGCTAGTAACCTTTCCCCAGCTTTTATTTGGAGTTCCAGTTCATCTTTTTCTTTTTTCCTGGCTTTACGCCGTCTAATGGTGTAGGTGGTAATATGAGCTCGTATTGTCGCTTTAAAACCTTCCCACCAGCTCCAGATGGAGGTATCAGTGGGTGTATTATATTTAAAATAGGTCTCAATTTCCCCTGACAGTAGCTGTACAAAGGAGTCATCTGCTAGTAGGGATTTATCAAATGTCCATCTTGGCGGAACATGTTGTGTAACGTTGGTATCCAGCACTAGGGAGACAGCGGCGTGATCCGATAACCGTTGTAGCATATATCTCTGCAGACAACACTTGAGGCATCAGCTCTGTGGACAGTAGGAAGAAATCGATCCTTGTTTGGGTATTATGTGGGATGGAATAAAATGTGTAGTCTCTTTCTTGGGGATGAAGTAGGCGCCATGGGTCTACCAAGTGTAGCTCTGTTATGATTCCTTTAAGAATCGCCTGCGATTTGACTTTGTCTACAGCCCGATAGGGCGTGCGATCTAACAGTGGATCCAAGATGACATTGAAATCGCCCCCTAAGATGATATTGGTGTGAGCTGCGGCTGTAACTTCTTTAGCTATCAGTTTGAAAAAGTTAGGGTCATCGAGGTTGGGTGCGTAAATATTGAAGAATGTGTAAAGCTGTTGATTTATTTTCATCGTCACTCTGGCCCATCGACCTAGCGGATCAATCTGTGTGCCGGTAATGGCGGATTGCAGGAATTTGCGCACTAATATTATTACCCCCCCTTTGCGTTGAGTGGCAGAGGCCGAGGCCGCCACCAGGAAATATTTAGAGGTTACTTTCTGCGATTCAGTATCTGTTAAATGTGTCTCTTGTAAGAGGGCAATATCTGCTTTTTTTTGTTGGCAGTACGCTAAAATCTTCTTTCGCTTGACAGGGCCAGTAATACCTTTTACATTTAACGAAAGCATTAGGAGATCACTAGACATCAACGTTGGAATAAGCTGTCTTATAGGTGAAAGCTATCCTATGGATAGGTCTGCCGCGTACTTGCATTTTGCGTGTATGTGGAGGGTTTTGCACTGGACTGGACTGACACAAATAACTGCATAACTGGCAAACATTGTATCGCTAAGGTGAACACAATCCACTGAAACAGTAACCAACCCCGACCTCCCGTTGCCACCCCTACATTTCAAGCAGAAATATCTGGTTAATTAAAACTATTTAGAACAACAGAAATACAGTCAATGAGGTGTTTAACAAGGCTTAAGGCGTTCTAAAATTTGTGAGAACGCACGGCCGCACCCCCTGAGTATATGCTGAGTTCTCTACACTGCGTGAGAGATCAGAATATTGACCTCAGGTTTCCATACCACATTTTTCTTGTAGGAAAGTTTTCAGTTTTTCAGCTTCAACAAAATTCCTTGTTTCATTATGCAGCGTGACCCGCATGGTTCCTGGGTAGTATAGCCCGTATCTTGCCTGTGCACTTTGTAGCATGGGTCTACAGGCCAGCAACGCTTTTCTCCGATCTACCGTTTGCTTGCTCAAATCTGGATAGAGTGCCACTTTGTGTCCCTGGATTTGCAGTGATCCGGCTTTCCGTGCAGCTTGAAAGATCTGTAGGACCTGTGGGTATCTCAGTACCTTCATTATGAGTGGGCGCGGGTATCGTGTGTTTTCAGCTTTGTGTGTTGGGATTCGATGTGCCCGTTCTAGTTCAAAAGGCCTTGCAAAGACAAGCTGCAGCATCTCCGGTATGGTTTTTTCCAGAAATCCAATCGGATCGGTGCCTTCAGCGCCTTCAGGGACTCCAACAAGGCGGATATTATTTCTACGGGCATGGTTGTTTTGATCTTCAATCTGATTTTCTATGTGCCGGACTCGTTTGACCAAAGGGCCCAGCTGTTCTAATGCAACGCCATGCTTCTGGGTTTGCAATTCAACTGCACTAAGTCGAGTGGTGATGGTGAGGAGTTTCTCTTTTACCTCCAGTAAGTCTTCTTGAATCATGTTCAGTGAACTAGAATTGGCTGCGATCATTTCTTTAACGCATTTCAATTCCTGTAGCACTTCACGTAGGCCACCGGCAGTCACTCCCTCCTTCTCTCCCACGGCCAATTTCTGCGGGGAACCCACTTCGGGTTTGGATCGTTTCGCTGCTGAGCCGGATCCCTGCGGAAATTCCAGCCGGGCAGGCTTCAGGGATGCCATCCAGCTATATTTCGGTGTTATTGATGTAGGTAGGGGGTACAAACTTCAATTTAATACCGGGATATGTTCAGGATTCTTGGGCAGCAACGGGAGCAAAAATTCAGGCGTCCATTCTGTTCAGTGGCTAGCTCCGCCCCCCGGACATCAATTCTTTATATACTAATATACCACAAAAGGATGCTATAGACGTTATAACTAACATCTTAATTCAGAGAGCTAAGCCTATCCGGACGCCAACATTTTTTCTTCCACAATTAGCTTCCATAGCCATGATGGAGAATTATTTTGCTTTTAAAGGGATTTTTTATAAGCAAATCAAAGGTGTGGCCTTGGGCTCTTCCATGGCCCCAGACGTAGCTAACCTATACGTGGCAGATTTTGAAAACAAATATTTGAGTTTCCACCCATTTAAATCGAACATACGTCTTTGGAAAAGATATATTGACGACGTTCTGATGATATGGGAAGGTACTGAGTCCACATTATTTGATTTTTTCAACTGGCTAAATACCTTAGATTCCAATCTACAGTTTGAGGGCACTTTCAGTGCAGAAGAAATAGCATACCTAGATATTAAGATAAAGAAAGGAGAACAAGGGTTTCATACAGATTTATACCGCAAACCTACAGACAGGAACACACTTTTGCAGTACAATAGTTTTCACAACACATCTTTAAAGAATAATTTACCCATTAGCCAATTCCTGAGAATTAGGAGACTCTGTACTATGGATACTGATTTTGAGAAACATGCCTTTGATATGCAAGATAGATTTAAAAAACGTGGATATCCAAAACGGTGCATTAAAGAAGCATATTGTAGGGCAAAGAATACAGAACGTGGGTCACTTCTGCAGAAAAAAGAACACCCGAAATCAGATAAGATTATATGTTCTCTCACATTTACTAATTACACTAAGGAAATTACTAACATATTGAAGCAGCAATGGGACTTATTAACATCATTACCGTCCTTTGCGGCTAAAAAGGTCATGGTAGCTCACAAGCGGAACCCGAATTTATCAAATATTTTGGTACCATCTGCCCTTACATATCACAAACCATCTCCAAAAATAAAGGGCCATTTTAAGTGTGGCAATTGTTCTGTATGTTCCCATACAATTTCAACGAAGGAGTTTTTTGATCATACGGTTTTACAATATAAGGTCTATATACACAGTTTCTCTAATTGTAAGACAGAAAATGTGGTCTACATAATCCTATGTCCTTGTAACCTAATTTATGTAGGTAAAACTAAGAGACAGATACGCACCAGGATAATAGAGCATAGGAGCTGTATACAAAGGGGTATTCCAGATAAGCCACTTGTAATGCACTGGCAAGAAAAGAAACACACTATCAGCGACCTAAGATACTTAGGGGTATGTTTACTAAACTGCAGTAATCGTGAATAACGCGCGTAACGTACAGTTAATGATCGTTTGCACGTCATAACGCGCGTTCTGACATGCGAACGATCGTTAACCGTATGTTACGCGCGTTAACCGCAGTTAATGATCGTAAACCCCCGCGGCGCGTTAAAACAGCGCAGAAGGTGGAGAGAGGGCGGAGAGAAGGGGTCAATGGGTGGAGAGTGGGCAGGGAGAGGCTCCCCCACACTAACGCGCTGAATTTCAGAGCTCAATTCCAACGGGAATGAAAACCTGTCGTTAAAGGCATATTAAAGGGAAGAGAAACAATTTCCGTCAGCAATGTACAGCAAAACCGGGGAAACCTACAAAACGTGAGCAGTGTGATACATGTGCACTGAACAAAATAGCAAATAGAAATGGAAAAAGACCACAACAACATCCTAAAAAACTATAATCCAGCTGGTCAACAGTGATATTAATGGGCAACCATACAAAACACTCCCAGGAAAGCTCCAAAAAAAAGAAATGAGTTTTGGAAGGGTCCACGGAGCGTAGACCCTTCCAAAAATCATTCCCTAATTTTAATTATGAGCGTTCCTGGGAGTGTTTTCTATGGTTGCCCATTAATATCACTATTGGCCAGCTTGGGTATCTTTCTATCCCCTTATTCCAAGGTCATATTCGGGGTTTATGTGCACTTATGTCTCCATACAAGGTGAATGAGCCCACAGTAAAAATGTGCAGAGCAGGGTTTCTGACTCTTTAGGCCAGGTGTCCTATCTCCAGGGACTGCACTGTCTCTGTGGCCACAGTGTGGTGCAGCAGACACAGCCAGTACCTGTAGGACCAGAGGGTCACAGGTTCAAAGCCCAGCTGGGGCTATATCCAATCCAGTCCACATATTTTTCTCACAACTGTACCGTGATTGTAATGACAAACCTTTATTGCTGAGAACATACGCATGGTTAATACGCCTATATTTTACCCCACCGAGCACAGACACCATAAACAGGTGCATTACCTAGAGCAGAGTCTCCCAAATGCAGTCCTGGAGGCAGGGGCGGCCCAAGGGGGGTGCGGGGCCATGTGCGGAGACTCGGTGTGGGGCCTCATTTGCATAAGGGGCCTCATTTGCATAAACATTTGCATAATGTTACCATATACTAACTTTTAGTAAACGTGCCTCTTAATGAGTGTATGGATAAAGAAAGACTAAAAGATTTCTACATTACTATAATCCAGTGCCAACTGCCAGACACATTAGGAACTACTACATACACTGCCCATTTAGAACCCATAGCAAACCCGTCGTATCCTAACAGCACTACCAGGACTCACAAAGCACCATACTCTACCAATCAAAAGGCAACACTGCAAATATTAAGCCAATACATTTCAGAGAACAAGAATACATGACCTACTGGGGAAAGAGAACAAGTGGGAATGTCAAATAGGAATTATATAAACAGAACACCTCAGCTCAGTTACACATGCAGAACATAGACCATCACCAAACAAGTAATCACAATTTAGAAACAGGAAGACAATAATTAAACTGGGAATCCCAAAAGCCAAACTTGGAATGTACAACACTGTAGAAATAAAACTATACATTAATTTGCTCTTGTACTAAACAAAGCGCAGACGTTAATGATGCACATTTACCAGAGCTGACATATTCCAAATAATAAATTCAAAATAAAGAGATATTTTTCTACCTTTTGTGCATTTTTTTTCAGCTGCAATTGCTCCAGCCACTTTCTTCTGGTTTCTTCGTGTCTTCTGCTAACTCTCCATCGTCTGCTGTCCATTTGTCCTTTCTTCTCTATTCTAGTTTTTTTTCCATTCTCTCTCTCCATCTGCTTTAACATACTCCTTTTGCTCTTTCCTCATTCCTATTTCATCCACTCAAATTTTACCCCTCCATCCTCAATCCCCACTTACTCTCCCAATACCTGGCCAATTGTAGATTTTTTATCCCTCCCATACAAAATATTTTTCCCTTCTCCATTTTACTCTTCCAGCCCCATCCCATTCTAATCCTCCCCCAACATCAGCTGCCTTCTAGTTCCAGCCTCACCCAGCATCCATTCCCTTCTAGTCCCTGCATCAGCCCATTTCCAGTCCTAGCCACCCATCAGCCCATTTCCAGTCCTAGCAACCCTCCAACCCAATACCAGTCCTAGCCCCCCCATCAACCCACTTCTAGTCCTAACCCCCTATCACCCCATTTTCAGTTTAAGCCCCCCCTATAACCCATTACCAGTCCTAACCCCCCATCAGCCCACTTCCAGTCCTAACCCCATCAACCCATTTCCAGTCAGCCCCCCATAGCCCATTGCCAGTCCTAACCCCCCTCCCCCATCAGCCCACAGCCTATTACCAGTCCTAACCCCATCAGCCCACCTCAAGTCCTAACCCCTCCCCATCAGCCCATTTCCTGTCCTAGCCCCCCCCCATAGCCCATTATCAGTCCTAACCCCCCATAGCCCATTACCAGACAGCCCTCATCAGCCCACAGCCCATTACTAGTCTTAACCCCCCCCATAGCCCATTACCAGTTCTAACCCCCCCAACAGCCCACAGCCCATTACCAGTCCTAACCCCATCAGCCCACCTCAAGTCCTTTCCCATCCCCATCAGCCCATTTCCTGTCCTAGCCCCCCATAGCCCATTACCAGTCCTAACCTCCCATCAGCCCACAGCCCATTACCAGTCCTAAGCCCATCAGCCCACCTCCAGTCTTAAGCCCCCCAGCCCATTTCCAGTCCTAGCCCCACCATAGCCCATTAACAGACAGCCCCCATCAGCCCACAGACCATTACCAGTCTTAACCCCCCGTTCGCCCCTTCCCAGGTCTAACCACCCAACAGCCCACAGCCCATTACCAGTCCTAACCCCATCAGCCCACCTCCATTCTTAACTCCCCCAGCCCATTTCCAGTCCTAGCCCCCCCATAGCCCATTACCAGTACTAACCCCCCCCCCCCCCTATCGGCTCAGTAAAATTAAATTTAAAAAAACCCCGCTGGCTGCTACCGCTACCGCTGCTGCTGCCGCCGCAGCAGCAGCAGAATGGACTGTCCCGCGGGGCCCCCTCTGCCCAGCTGAATCCCTCCCTCCCTCCCTCCACGACGGCTGAGCCGCTCCATGCCGGCTTTGAGAGTCGCGAAGGGAGAGTGTCTCCCTCGCGTCTCTGTTAAGCCCGCAGAGGCTGATGGGAAATTTCCCATCTGCCCCTGCAGGCTTAACAGAGACGCGAGGGAGACACTCTCCCTTCGCGACTCTCAAAGCCGGCACGGAGAGGCTCAGCCGTCACGGACATGGAGGGAGGGAGGGAGGGATTCAGCCGGGCAGAGGGGGCCCCGCGGGACAGTCCATTCTGCCGCCGCGGCAGCGGCAGCGGTAGCAGCCAGCATTTTTTTTTAAATTTAATTTTGAAAAAAGCAGAATGTTCTTTGCGCGGGGCCCCCTGAAACGCGGGGCCCTGTGCAAAAAACATTCTTGCTCAATGGACGGGCCGGCCCTGCCTGGAGGGCCACACACCATTCAGGTTCCATGCTGCCGCGAATAAAGATGCCTGTGCTGCATATCTATGCACCACCCCCATGGTATGCAGATGTAGCTCATGCGTATTACTCAGAGACAGCATGAAAACCCGAACAGTATTTGGCACACCAGGACTGGAGTTGGGAACCTCTGCCGTAAAGCAGCAGCCAACAGGGCCAGCCACACCCACACCCACACCCACAGGCCCCATTGGCTCATGCCTCCTGGAGAGGCAGGACATTGGGCCCTGCGTGCATCTCCCAATGCTACCACATGCATACCCTAGCAATGCCACCCTACACCTGGGTATATGGTACACACCTATCAAACGTTTCCTATGAGTACTGGCAGATAGCAAGTCCTACGTTAAGCACAGTTTGCTCATTGAGCTCCATCATAACAATCTTTCTGATGTCAGCGGTGTGTGCTACAGGTCAGGTCTCTGACAGTGTTTACCACCCTGGGGAGTGACGCCCAACAGTATTGCGGACCATATCCATGCCTGGACTCTGCCCAGGACTGGTGTGTTGGGCAGGGCTGCTGAACTCCTCTACAGTAGCACAATGCTGGCATAGGTGTCAGAGTGTGTGTCTGTCTCTACAGTGTGTGGCGGCTGCAAACACCTTCCACTGCCCACACTGCCAGCACTGTTGCCAGTATTGGCCTGCCAATGTGCATAATGAGGAGCAAGGTACCATGGGTATAGCCCAGACAGGGTGGCCTGGGCAGGCTGCATCTGCCCAGCGCATAGGGCACTGACTGTGGCAATTTGTGACTAGAATTCTGTTAGGTGAAATGTACATATGTAAATTACTGTCTCCTCTACTAGGACCTTATTACTGTGTGCCGTGCTAGTCTTTCTAATCAATGTAATGATACTCCAAAATTTTCGCCTCGATTTGGCAATTTCAAATCTATAATCAAACCGCTGCTGATCGCTGGAAGCTGCGGTATATAAATATTTTCTAAATAAATAAATAAATATTAGTGCCCGGCCACCACCTACACAGACAGGGTGACCGCTGTATGTCCTGCAGGGAGATCAATCTCACCCTGACTGTGCAGTGACCACAGCATGGCTAGGCATCCCCATAGTGCTATATGGTATTTTTCCCATGTGATAGATATGGGTTTCCTTTTGGGGCCCAGTCACTGATTTATCTGCTTGCTGTGTATGCTGACATCCCAGTTCTGGGTAAATGCATCTCCACTGGGTACATGCACTATGGACTAACTAGCAGACTGTTTGCAGCTGGTATGTGTCTTGATGGAGTGGCTTGCAGGGTGCAGTGGCTGATGGCTTGCAGCAGGAGAATATCAGATAGTGGTGGAGTGCAGCTTACCGTATCCAGGCCTAATGTCTGTCTGCTATTGTGTTATGGGTATGTATAGAGCTGCATTGACTGCCCTGTGGGGTGTCTGTTCCTCAGCAGGACCGGGGTTGATGTTCTCCTCTACTGCCACCTTTGCAGGGAGGTAGAATGTGAATCTATTGATAGGAGACCCTGTTTGCCACCTAGGGGTCCATGGGGGCTACACCTGACTGAAACAGACAGAGATATCCAAGATGTTTCTGCAGAAACTACCTATCTCATACATTAATACTGCTTTGGACCTCCGCCATGGTCTCTTTTAGCCATGGATTGTGCTGTGGACCTGGTGCTGGGCGCCTCACTGCACCCTCAGGGTGAGCACAGTACCCGCACAATGTGACGGTGTGTAGCTACTCTGTGCCAGTACAACACATGGTCAGTACCCCCTACCAGGCCGAGGTGCTGTGGGGGTGCACATGGTCACGTCCCCCTACCAGGCCGAGGTGCTGTGGGGGTGCATTCCCCATGGTGTGTATCTGTGGACAGCTGATTTGCATGTGCAGTGCATCATGGGTGTGACTGGCACAATCCAACCCTGTGAAAATCCAGCACCTGGTCACAGGCTCTGATAAACCATAGGCCATCACACTTACATCGGTTAGCATAATTCATAGGTGCAAGACACCCTAAAGAGTCTGTAATATAATGTGCCCACACTGGTAAAAATACACGTACCTACGCACGATTTTATGCACGCACCAACGCACGTGGCTACGCACGGACCAACGCACGTGGCTACGCCCGTACCAACGCACGTAGCCATGCACGCACCAACGCACACTGTGAGGGTGTTTTTCTGACAACACTACTGAACGTAAAGAAAAACATGCCTCCTCATTCCCTATGTAATGTACAGGGTGATGCCTGGGCCAGTCTTCTGTGTTAGGCACACTGGAGACTCGAACCCATGCTGCCTGTAACAGCGGTCAGTGCAGTAACCATTGTGCTACAGCTCTGTTTCAGTGATTTGTGTCTGTACGCCTTCTTACGATTAATACGCGGTAACGCGCCACGGCGCCCTGTAACGCTCATTGGTTTTTGGAACGCGCGTTAGTGGTAACGATGTACCGCCCATGTCCTTATTTGGGGTTTCTGTCTCTACCGCGGCTCCTAACGTGAATTGCACTAACGCACTTTAGTAAACATACCCCTTAGTTTTGAAGACAGTTGTACCGCTTTGGAGAGGAGGGGATGTCAATAAACTGCTGTTGAAACTGGAACAACGCTACATATACGAGTTCAATAGTTTAGAACCCAATGGATTGAACCAGGAAACAGACTTATCAGTATTTCTTTAAAAAATATGTATATCAATATAGATAATAGGTGAACTTATTTAACATATTTTAACATTAATCTCTCCTGCATTTTTATTTGTATCTTGCTACATAGTTGTTTTTAAACATCTTTTACTATATCATACAGGGACCACTACACCATTTTCACTGGTCATTACAGTGTCAAAACGCTTAGAATGATGTAGTCTGGATTGTATACTTTTCATGTACCTTTATGTTACATTTTAATATATATTTTTTACTATTTATATTGCTCTATATTTCGTATTAACCACATTACTAAAGTTTTCCCCCCCCTCTTTTTTTCAAATATTGATGAGCAATAACATCGTTTTAAAAAATTGGTTTCACGATCAGAATATCCATGTAGTTGCTCAGTTTTAACAGCACGTCTTTCAGTTCGCCATAATTTTTAACCTTTGTCTGCCATTTATCAGACTAAGTTTAGTATATATAGTGTCCACAACTTCTATACTTGCTAACTTCTCAGATACTGTGAGGTTTTAAGGTATTAGAGCTGCTCTACCTTCAAGCAATTGGATATCATCTCAAACCACGCCCCCCAATTTTGGCGCGCTTCTTCAGCGTCTACAGTCTCAGTTTCTTCACCAGTTCACTTCTTGCTTTTGAGGTAGTGCTGTTTTGCAGAATACCAGGTTAGGTAGCAATTTTTACTTTTTTACTTCCTTTTAATAGTAATTTTAGGTTGGATTGTCCTTTACACTTCATTTCAATTGCACTACATATTATCAGACACATCGTTCGTCCATGAAGCGGTTTAGAGACATGATTGGTTTTATGCATCCCTTTGAGTGCACCGCTTGCTCTCAGTGTTTCTACTTTAAATTATTGAGCAGTATCTGTAATATGCCCATCTGTTTGTATTATGTTAATACTTAAAACACTGTTAATTACATCCTCCACACTTCACCCCCCTTTTTGCAAGCATAAGTGACACGTGCAGTGGTTTGAAAGTTGATTTTTCAATTGTAACTTCATGTTTCTACCCCAGTCATAGAAGCAGATTTTATATAATATTTTTATTTTCATATAGAGCACAGCCTTCTTTTTTATAGATGTCAGATACTGCGATTTCTATGTTGTCTGTTGTCCCCCTCACCATACTGAATTTTGCCACGTGGTTTGCTGCGGCTTTCGAGCTCGGCTTCTCATTAACCATAGTATTGCAGTTGGTGCCGGTAGGATGAGATCGTGACCAGACACTTTTTTAGCTTTCGTTTTAATTAATTTAAACAGTGCTTTTATCTCCTGAATATAGTCACTTTCCCTTGTCTTAAAATATCTTATTTGTTTAAGGACAATATCCTTATTTTATTACTACATTGCAGTCGGTGCCGGAAGGATGAGATCGTGACCAGACATTGTTTTAGCTTTCGTTTTAACCATTTTAAACGGTGCTTTTATCTCCTGAATATAGTCACTTTCCCTTGTCTTAAAATATCTTATCTGTTTAAGGATAATATCCTTATTTTATTACTACATTGGTTTTATTGCTAATTGCATTATTTATGCTTTTATAGTGTGCTTGTCACAACGGCTTTATTTAGAAAACACACTATCACTTAGGAGGTAGTCTGCTTTCTAGTAGGTATATGGATTAACCCCCTTGACCCTTTGGGTTTATGGGCCCTGTAGTGTTAGTGTTATGTATTTTATTTAAGATGTCAGGCATTTTCTTTTGAGCTTTTACATGTATACTATGTCATTTTTATATGTCTGTTTTACAACATGCTGATCTTTTAAATTCAGACTGGAGATTTTGTAATGTATTTTAACTTTAAGATGCTATTATGTTATAGTACCTTGAGATTTGTCGTTACAAGGCTACTTCACTGTTGGTTAACGGTGACCGCCCTCTACATTTCAACATACATACATTCTTCCTGTGATATACATCAGTGAGTATTGATTGTTATTAAGTTTTGTTTGAGAGTCTGATTTCTGCCCTGCGTCTTTGCATTGCATCTTCATTGTTTTTATGCACAATATTATTTATGGTTTTAATATGTAAGATTTTATTTATTATTTGCTCTTATTATTTAATTATCTATTAATTTGAGTGTTATAAGATGTAGTTGTGGTTTTACATATTTTTTGTTCTTATTCTTTGTTTTTTCCATGCACGTGCAGCTTGAATATGTTTATTTAATGTTTTACATTTCTACGTGTTTTTAATATGTTTTAATATGTTTTGTGATATGTTTGTCAGTTTCTTACCCCCCTGAGGAAGGCGTTCCGCCGAAACGCGTTGGGGAACTTCAATAAAGGCATTTGGAATAAGCATTTGTGTCATCGTCACTCTTGCTCCTTGTGTTCACTACCTACAATCCCTCCTGAAGACCACTTGCTCATGCAGATCAAAAAGGCAAAACAACAAAAAAATTGTACAAATACCACAAAAAAACCCAAAAGCACCCAGTACGCCTGCAACAGAGCATAAGGACTGTATGCGCCATGCCTCTGAAACTCCCTCCCTGGAATCCTCCGCTCAACAAATGATCTATCCACATACAGAAAACTGCTCAAAACACACCTGTTTAATGGACATTTTGGTCACATCACATAACACCCCCCTCCCACAGCACCCACCCATGATAATCAGTCGACCTGTTTGCAACATATTTACCACTTCTGTGAAGAACCTCAATGTACAGTATATAAGTAATACTGCTAAGGTATTATAATGTATATAAGTTTCACTGTTTTATGTAATATTGATAGCTTATGTTAACTACTCTGTAAATAAGTTCCATAGTTCTATGTATAACAACTTGCTGTAATGTACACTGCTTTGCCCCGGTGAAAAGTGGTATTAAAAACAGTCAAAATAAATAAAATAATAAATACTACTACTACTATTAAACATTTATAAAGTGCTAAAGGGCTATGCATTGCTGTACAGATACATATAAAAGAAAGTCCCTGCTCGTTAGAGCTTAGAATCTCATCAAATAATTGAGAACAAGGATACAAGTAGGGAAAGGTAAGGAGACACAAGGAAAACAAGAGATCAGTATCCAAAGGCAGCCACAAAAAGGCTTTAGCATGGATTTGAAAATGGGCAGAGATGAGCTCCCAAATAGGTATACATGTCCATGACTTCATTTTAGCCATGATGTCTGCAGGATTTGTGGGACAATTTTATAAAGACATACAGGTGCTTATGTATCTTTATAAAATGGACACACTTGAGGGGACATTTTAGAAGCTCTGTTCCTAAGCTGGAGGTCTAAAAACAAGCACAAAGATGTGCAATACATAGAGGGGTCACTGGAGCCATTTTAGGAAGATGGGTATTTAGACGTTCTCAGTGCGAGAATGTCCATGTAGCATGGGGGAGTGGTGGATGCATGCCCTGGGCGGAGCAAGGGAGATGCATATTGCAGTGCAATTGCAGAACGGCACAAGCATGTCTAGCCCTGGTTGTTGAGGCATCCATACTAATATATCTGCTCCTGATCATGAATATCAGCCTCTATCTCTTTTAGCAAATCTAGGGGAAAAGACCCAATCAATGTCCCATGACATATAGGGATAATCTTGTAAGGAGATGTCTGTTTTTAAGCACCAACAATGTGCTTAAATGTCAGAATTTTAGACATTTATATGCTTATGTGTCCATTTATGCACATAAATGATCTCATAAAATACCTTGCACATGCGTTGTTTGCATCCTGCGTACTTTCATTGTAGGCATGCACATGGGTAGAACAGGCAAGTACATGCATTGATTATATTTTATTTATTTATTTAGTTGTGCATTTATACCACTTTTTACTGGGTCAAAGCAGTTCACAACAACTCAAAGGGGTATGTTTACTAAACTGCGGTAATCGTGAATTACGCGCGCTGTATAACGTTAACGCTCGTTAGCGCGTGATAGCGTAATGCTCTGCGGCGCGGTAAAACACCGCAGAAGGTGGAGAGAGGGCGGAGAGAAGGGGTCAATGGGTGGAGAGTGGGTGTGGAGAGGCTCCCTTCATACTAATGCGCTGAAATCCAGAGCTGAATGCCAACGCGAATGAAAACCTACCGGTAAAAGCACTTTAAAGGGGAGAGAAACCATTTATGTGTCAGCAATGTACAGTCTAGGCAGGGAAACTAAAAAAAGGTGATAAGTGTGATACATGTGCACAGAACAAAAGGGCACAGAAACACCGAAAATGACCCCAACAAACTGGAAAAAAACAACAACCAAGCTGGCCAATAGGGGTATCAATGGGAAACATAACCCCCCCCCCCCTGAGTAAGCTCCATAGAACAGAGATAAATCGTGGAAGGGTCCATACTCCGTCCCCATACAAGGTGCATGGACCCACAGTGAAATAGTGCTGCTCAGGGATTTCCCCACTATCAGACAGGGTTCCTATGGCATGCACATGTCCCGCAGCATCAGGGCGGGCATGTTGGAACGGGCAACCAGGCAGATGCTGGAAAAGGGGATACAGAGGGCTGCAGGCGGCACATGCTGTGGTGCAGCTGGGCCACAGTAGGGACTAGGGTGATGCCTAGCTGGCCCATAGGAATGCTGAAACAGTAGAGCAGCCAGACAACAACTGCTGAGGGCCCAACATGGGCAAGAGTGTGCTTCCCACAGTGTCACAGGGAATAGTACCCAGCAGGAACCCCCAATGGCACGGAACATTGGCAAGTGGTGCTGGGGGAAAGCGTGGACAGCTATGCAGGCACCCCTACCCCAGAACCCACACCATAGGCAGCCGCCTACCTGCACACTGGATGGCACGGGACTGCGCACCACCAGCTCCACCAGCAGAAAGGCATGTCAGCATGGTGGCTGAGGGATACTGGTGGTGGAGGGGGCAGTGGCAGCTGCCCACAGCAGACCGTGGCCTAGCCCTGTGTAGGTGGGTGCCGTGCACTGCAGTAGACAGGCCCTGTCTGACCAACAGTCATGGTAGCACCAGGGAATGCACCATCTCTGTGAAAACATGGTGGTGCAGTGCACCGAACCAGTGTATTCAGAAGCAGAAGGTCACAGGTTCAAGTCCCAGCTGTGGTTTCCGCCAACCCAGTCCTCATATTTTACCCACTACTATAACGTGCTAATACAGACAGAACCGTTCTTGCAGATGACGTAAACATGCCCAAAACACTCACATTTTACCCTACAGAGCACAGACACCATAAACATGCACATTACCTAGAGCAGAGCCTCCGAAATGCAGTCCTGGAGGGCCAAACACCATTCCGGTTCCAGGCTGCCTCTGATGAAGATGCCTGTGCTGCATTTCTATGTGCCACCCCCATGGTATGCAGATGTATCTCATGCATATTCATGAGGGACAGCATGAAAACCCGAACAGTGTTTGGCACAGCAGGACTGGAGTTGGGAACCTCTGCCGTAAAGCAGCAGCCAACAGGGGCAGACACACCCGCACCCACAGGCCCCATTATCCACAGCCTCCTGGAGAGGCAGGACTTTGGGCTCTGCGTGCATCTCCCAATACTAGCACATGCATACCGTAGTAATGCCACCCTAAACCTGGGAATATGGTACACATCTATCAAAAGGTTGCTATGATTACTGGCAGATAGCAATTCCTAGGTTAGGTACAATTTCCTGAGTGAGCTGCATCATAGCAACCTTTCTGATGTCTGTGGAGTGTGCTACAGGTCCTGTGTCTGACAGTGTTTACCAACCTGGGGAGTGACTCCTACAGTATTGCATAACATAGCCATGCCTGCACTGTGCCCATGACTGGTGTGGTGGCCTGGGCTGCCCAACACCTCTATAGTTGCACAATGCTGGCATAGGTGTGGGGAGTGTGTGTCTGTCTATCCAGTGTGTGGTGGCTTCCAACACACTCCACAGCCCACACTGCTAGCATTGTTCCTAGTATTGGTCTGCCAATGTGCATAATGAGGAGCAAGGTACCGTGGGAATAGCCTGGATAGGGTGGCCTGGCCTTGCCGCATCTGCGCAGGGCATAGGGCAATAACTCGGACATTGTAGTGCCCAGTACCACCTGCACGGACAGAGTGGCCACAGCATGTCCTGCTGGGAGGTCACTCTCACCCTGACTGAGCAGTGACCACGGCATGGCTAGGTTCCCCCATAGTGCTATATAGCATTTCTCTCATATGATATATATGGGTTTCCTTTTGGGACCCAATCACTGACTTATTTGCTTGGTGTGTATGCATCTCCTCCAGGACCATGTACTATGGATTAGCTGGCAGACTGTCTGCAGCTAGTATGTGTCTTGCTGGAACACCTTGCAGGGTGCAGCGGCTGGGGGCTTGCTGCTGGAGAATGTCAGATAATGGTGGGGGGCAGCTGAGCATTGCCAGGCCTGCCATCTGTCTGCTATTGCGTTGTGGATGTGTGCTGCTCTGTCTGTTCCCCAGCAGGACTGCTGTTGCTGGTCCCCTCTACCGCTTCCATTGCAGGGAGGTAGACTGTGGATCTATTGGTGGGTGATCCTGTTTCCCACCCTGAACCCCAGAGGGTGGGCTGTGTGGTGGTACATAATCTGCTTATGGGTCCACACAACACCCCCCTTCACCTACAGCAGGTAACGATGGCACCAACACAGGATATGCACTGGTCTGGGTACAACAGCGCCCATAGGGACTAGACATGACTGGGACATACAGCAGGACACAGTTGTATCCTAGGTGTGTCTAACGGACCTACCTATCACACACTGATGGGGATCTGCAGCATGGTGTATTTCAGCCATGAAAGGTGCTGTGGACCTGGTGCTGGGCACCCCACCTCAACCTCAGGGTGGGCACTGTACCCACACAATGTGACTGTCTGTGGCAGTGCCACACACAGTCTGTTCCCCCTACAAGGCCGAAGTGCTGTGGGGGTGCATACCCGATCTTGTGCCCATCTCTCGACTGCTGATTTGCATGTGCAGTGCATCATGGGTACAGGTGGGTTATCCCTATCCTGGTAACCACAGCAGAATGTGGGTGTGGTGCCGTGCAGTCCTCCTGTAGCCAGCCAGTTGTTTGTTAGCAGCTCTAGCCCACTGGTTACTTCACTGCCTGTGGAGCCAGAGGACATGGGTTCAAAACCCACAGTGGGGTTCATCAATAGGGCTGTCTTAGGCATTGTCCATTTTCATTGTATATTAGTTCTGCCAGCAGGACCACCCTCAGGGTACTGTCCCCTTAGGGTGGCTCATAAGACGCCCTATAGGGCGCTTTATACGGCACCCTATAAAGCGCCTTATAAGGTGCCTTATATGGTGTCCTATAGGGGACATTATAGGGTGCCTTGGCAGACAGCGCACTTTATAATGTGCCCTATGGAGTGCCCTCTAGGGTGCCTTATGTGGCACCTTAGGTTACGCCACTGTGAGGGTGTGTTTGCTGGCAGCACTATTCAGGTACAACTAAACTTCCTCACAGCCCACTACTTAACCCTTTCCAGGCCAAGCCCAGTACTTTGGGGATCTCAACTTCTGCCTATATATTCCTATCAAATGGTATATAATACATGACCATGCCAGAGGGAACGTCACTATTGGACCATATTGGATACGACGGGTACAATTTTCCTGACATGTGCAAACATTAACCCGGCTGCAGAATTTGGATTAAAATATTATAGTAGGCCTTCAAAGGGTTACACATGATGCCTCAGCCAGCCTTATTTATTAGGCACACTGGGGAATCAAACCCAAGACCCTTGTACCATTAGTCTGTGTAGTAACCATTGTGCTACAGCTCCATTTCTGTATTTGGGTGTCTGCGCGCTGTCTTAAGCTTGCGCGCAGTAGCACGCGCGCTGTAGCGATCGTTGCTGCGCGGCGCGTCATAACACGTGCAACTGCGCGTTATCGGTTATGATGTACCGCCCATGTCCTTTTTTGGCTTTCCTTCCACTAATGCGGCTCCTAACGCGAATTGCACTAACACAGTTTAGTAAACATACCCCAAAGTTACAATAAAACATGGAGTATAGACATTAACTATGTACAAATAACTATTTACATTGATTTGTTTATGTTGGGGTGCATGGATGCGTGGCTTGAAGCATTGTTGAGGTGAAGCATAGGTGGGTTTGGTGGGGTGGCTGAGTCAGGTGGGATTATGTTACAGGTCTATAGTGTTCAATGAATAGATGGGTCTTCAGAAGCTTCCTGAACATGGAAAGATCTTTGATGCTCCTGATTTTGTCGGGGAGAGAGTTCCATAGGATTGGTGTGTATAGTTCGAATGCTTTAGAGCATTCGAACTATACACACCAGACTATACACACATTCAGACCTTTCCACAATCCTGCTGGCTGCTCTGTTTTTGAGTGAGGGATAATGAGGGTATTTCTGTTGGATTGACGGCGGGCTCTATTTAGTTGAAAGGGGTGGGGGAGGCTGAGAAGGTGGGAGGAGAAGAGACTAGTTAGTGCTTTGTGGATTATCATCAATGTTTTGTATTTGATGAGGGGAAGCCAGTGGAGTTGCTTGACAATAATTGTAATATGCTCTTTTTGGGGACTGCCAGAAGGGTACTTGCAGTGGTATGAAGAGCCGTACGTAATGGGAGGATGGTTGATTGTGGGAGGCCTTGATAAATAGAGCTATAGTAATCAAAGGTGTGGGGGGGGGGGCAGGATTGGGAGGAGGTATTGGAGAGTGCGGATCTTGTAGTAGATTGAGTTCGCCGTTTTCTTCTCTTGTTGATTGAAGGTGAGGTTGTGGTCAGAGTGATACCGAGGTATTTTATTTCTTCCTATAGCTTGATATGGATGTTGTTTAAAATTATGGTTGCAGGGGGAATAAAAGAGCTATCCTTAGTGATGAATAGGGCTTCAGTTTTCTTGTAGTTGATGGAAAGGTGGTTACTTGTGAGCCATTGTGAAACTTCTGAGAAGCAGTGCTGTAGCTTTGCATAGGTGGGTTGATTGGTTTTGAAGGGAGTGTATATCAGGATGTCATCAGCATAAAGGTGGTAGAGTAGGTTGTGAGACTTGATAATTGAGCGGAGTGGTTGTGGATATATGTTAAAGAGCCTAGCAGAGAGGGTGGAGCCTTTTGGAATGCCTTGGGTTTGGGTGAATGGGGTGGAGATGATGTCTTCCATCTTGATTTGCTGCTGACGATTGGACAGGAAGTTCTGGAACCAGTTCAGTACTGAATTATGAACTCTCATAGATTGGAGGCATTGGAGAAGGATAGGATGGTTTACTGAGTCAAATTCAGCTGAGATATCAATAAAAACTAAGATACATCCTTGTTAAACAGTCTGGATGCCTTGAATGAGTTTCTTTAGATGGGAGAGGAGGAGGGTTTCAATTTCACGATAGGGGCAGAAGCTATGTGGTTGGGGGTCAAGTGGAGCATGATTTTCTTTTTTTTTTTTTTTTTATTAGGTTTTAACAAAATACATTATACAAAATAATGAAAAGAAATAGATATTCCGTCTCATAACAAATCTAAAGAAAAGCAACGATACAAAAACGAACATCAATGAAGCCCACATCAAGAAAGATTCTTAGCGGATAAATTGGGCTCGGGGGGGGGGGGGGTTGGAGATGTGTAATACCTCCTATATTGTGGTCCTTCGGGACTTGTTTGCCTTTCATCCTGCTGGATGTTATATTTTCTAAATTATGGAGCATGATTTTCAATATATTCTTAGAGCTGCTGACATACCACTTTTTCTGTAATAGAATACTAAATTATAGTATTCTATTATAGAATTCTATAATTTATATACATACTTATAAAAGCTGGGTACCGGCATTTACACCACCTCTAGGGCTGCTGTAAATGTCCATTCCTTAATGTAAGACGCATTATCTGCCACTTATGCTAGTACTTGACATTAGAAAACAGGCATAAAAAATGCATTTAAAATGCACATCAACTAGGCACAACTTTATAAAGTTACCCTCATAACCATTAAATGCACTGAAGGTACATCAAAAACATTAAATGTTAAATAAAACATTGCCAAGAGCAAATATATCTCTATGCATTGCTAATGGAGCCTGAGATGTAAACAGTTTCCTGCTGACTCTGCACCAAGCAATATTATTCAGTAGGGTACTTAGTAGGACACATATTCGTTGTTCTTCTTGTAATATTTTTTTGTTCAAATGTAAAACTGATAGCTTTTATGATTATGTTCATGTTGCACTTGAGAGACCTTGAGATTCTTTTGGGGTTTTATCTCAAAGGTCCCAGGTAGCTCTATAAATACATCTGCCTGACCCACACCTTTGCTATCATACTGAAAGTAGAGTCCGAATTATATGGAGTCTAAATGGTTTCATCACACTGCTATGAGCCATTTCATCACACACAGATGTATTCAGATTAGACATTTAAGATTGTGCTAGTCTTAAAGCAAATTTAGAACAGAATTGTTGAAACTGTTGAATCTGCGTTCTTCGTTGGCAGAAAAGGTAAGAAGTTAGATTAATATCCTCTTGAAGACGAATCTGATTTTGGAATTGGATCTTGTAAGATCTTGTAGCTTTCAATGACTGTAATGTACATTCTTATTTCCTATAATACCCAGGTGGATACAAACATCTGATTTAGTTTTCACCTGAGATAATTAAAACTAGGAGAAGTTTGAAAAATGAATGCTTTAAGCATATAAAAATATAGGAATGGATAGCCAGTTAACTTTGACAGATAAATTGTCATTTTTGAAATTTTTGGACTCTAACCAGTTTACTTTTGTTTGGACAACTCATGTCCAGCTGTAAGATAACTGGTTAAGAAAAGGCAGGATTGGAGGTCTGCTGGGGCATGGTTATATTTTAACCACATAGTATTGATATTTTGTACTAGCTAGTTAAAGATAACTAATTAAGGGGGCTAGTTACTAAGATGCACTGACAGATACAGATCTTTAAATACTTACAGGGTATTAATGAACAAACGTTTTCAAAGAGGGGAAGCTGTAGAACTAGAGGACATGAAATGAAGTTTGCATAGAGGTAAACTCAAAAGCAATGTCAGGAAATAGCTTTTCATTGAAGGGATGGTGGATGCCTAGAATGCCCGTGATGGAGGTGGTGGAGGTAAAACCTGTGACAGAATTCAAAAAGGCATGGAACAGACATAGAGGATCTCTTTATAGCAAGAGGATGAAATCAAAGCAAACTTTAATGCCTTTTATGCTTCAAACAACAGATCGGGGTAACCAGCATGGAGCAGCTGGTAGAACCCTAAACAAAGGCATAGAGTGGGGTAACCTGCATAGCATGAGAGGTGCAACTCTATAACTCTAGTCACGTTACTGGCTAGACTAGATGGACCATGCTGATCTTTATCTACAGATAGATCAAAACACATCTCTCAAAACAGGTGTATAGAATGATCAAATCCACAATTTGTCTCCTGTTATCAGCATAAATCATGATTCAGTGGTTCCATAGCAGCTGCAATCAATCCTCCAGCATTGTTTAATGTAGAAACCATCAGGAAAATGGTTTTTCAATATGGCAGAAACATCATTAAGCAACCCTATGGATCAGTCATCAGTCTATTCCATTTAATTTTTAATTTTTTAAAATTATCTATAAAGTGTACTTATGGCAATCTAAGTGCGAACTTTAAAAATTTTAACACATATTATTTTAACTTAGCTGAAGAAGAAGAATGTCCAATCCCAACAAGAATTCATGTTTCAGGTTCCAGACTTTGCATCAGGGGAAATCCTCGCACTAGTGCTCACAGCGATTGTGAGAAAAATATGAATGCTAGTGTGACGATTTCTTACACAAACTTTTCACAGCAGTTGTGAGAAGAATGTGAACGCTAATGTGAGGATTTCCTCACACTAGCATTCATAACGGTTGTGAGAAAAATGTAAAGGTAGTGTGAGGATTTTCCCGGATGCAAGGTCCGGAACCTGAAACATGAATAATACATGTTGGGATTGGACATTTTTCTTCTTCAGCTAAGTGAAAATTTTAAAGTTTGCACTTGGATTGCCATAGGTGCACTTTATGGATAATTACAAAAAAAAAAAGAAACAAAAATTAAAAATTAAATGGAGTAGACTGATGACTGATCCATAAGGTTGCTTAATGGTGTTTCTGCCATATTGAAAACCCATTTTTCTGATGGTCTCTCCATTAAACAATGCTGGAGTATTGGTTATAGCTGCTATGGATCATTGAGTCACAATTTTTGGTAATAACGGGAGCCTAATTGTGGATTAGATCTTTATCTGCCATCATTTACAATGTTACTATTAACGGGTTATATCTTTAAATATCAGGGTAAAGTAAACTGGATCAATTGTCACTGAATATTGACCTCATATAATTTTTTAAAATTCAGATTTCCTCATCAGAATAAGGGTATTAAGTAAATACAAGGACTAGGGAACATGCCATGAAGCTACAAAGTAGTATATTTAAAACAGATAAGATAAAATATTTTTCTCTCAACCTAAAATTAGTTTTGGAACTCATTGCCGGCAGATGTAGTAAAATGGGTTTAGACAAGATTTGGACAAATTCCTGGAGGAAAAGGCCAAGAACCATTATTAAGGTAGTCCAAGAGAAAATCATTGTTTGTACCTGGGGATAAATAGCATGGAACTGGCTATTTTTGGGATATACCAGGTGCTTGTGACCTGGATTGGACACTGTTAGAAACAGGATACTTGACTTGATGGACCTTTGGTCTGACCCAATATGACAGTTCTTATGCTCTTATGCACGTTAGTAGCCAAACGTTAGTGCAAGAGGAGTGTCTACAGTAACATAGTATATGATGACAGATAAAGACCAGAATGGTCCATCTAGTCTGCCCAGCAAGGTGACTAGCACAGTTGTTCTCACCACTCCATGCAGATCACCCTTTGTTTAGGGCTGCACTTGCTACTTCATACAGGTTACCTTCTCTATTTGTTGAAGTATAAAAATTATTTAAGTTTGTTTTGATTACATCCTTTTGCTATGAAGGGATCCACTGTGTCCGTCTCATGCCATTTTGAATTCCGTCACTGTATCTGCTCCCACCACTTCCATTGGGAGGGCATTCCATGCATCCAACACTCTTTCAGTGAAAACGTTTTTCCTGATGTTGCTTTTAAGTTTACAGCCTTGCAGCTTCATTTTTTGCCCTCTAGTTTTGCAACTTCCTCTTCTTTGAAAAAAGGTTTAGTTGTTCATTAATACCCTTGAAGTATTTAAACATCTGTATCATATCTTCCCTGTCCCTCCTCTTCTCTAGGGTATACATATTTAAGTCTTCAAGTCTTTCGTTGTTCCCTTCACTTTGGCAGCTGTATTGTAATGAAGATCACAGGCGCGCCGGAGGTCAAAGGACACTTCCTGTGTCCCAGCTTTCAGCGCGCCTATGATCTTCATTACAATACAGCTGCCGAAATGAAGGGAACAACACTCTTCACTTCAGCGGCTGTAACATTAGCTGTGCTGAGCCTGCCGCGGGCCGCTGAAGCCTGCCGCGGGCCGCTGAAGCCTGCCGTGGACCGCTGAAGCCTGCTGCGGGGCTCTTCGTGGAGGAGGGCTTGGGCTTGAAATGGGCTGTGGAGGGGTCTAAAATTGGAAATGGGCTGGGGAGGCTATAATTGGAAATGGGCTGAATGTGGGAGAGGCTAGGATTGGAATTGGGCTGGGGGGCTATAATGGGAAATGGGCTGAATGGAGGGAGGCTAGGATTGGAAATGGGCTGGGGGTCTATAATGGGAAATGGGCTGAATGGGGGGAGGCTAGGAATGGAATTGGGCTGGGGGGTTATAATTGGAAATGGGCTGAATGGGGGGAGAATAAGATTGGAAATGGGCTGAGGGGGAGCTAGGAATGGAAATGGGCTGATTGTGGGGGGGGGTGCAAATGAGCTGATGGGGAGGACTAAGACAGCAAATGGGGTTTTTGGGGGGTAGGATCGGAAATGGACTGATGTAGTTCTGGAATAGGATTGGAAATGCCTGATGGGGGGGGGCAGCTTTTAGAAATTGCTGATAGGGGCAGCTTGGACTGGAAATGAGTTGATGGGGGTGGGCTCAGACTGGAAATGAGCTGATGGGGAGGCTCAGACTGGAAATGGACTGAGTGTGGGGGAGCTTGGACTGGAAATGGGCTGAAGATCTTCTACACTCGGCCCAATTTCCAGTCCGAGCCCCCCCATCAGCTCACTGGAATAGGATTGGAATTGGTTTATGGGGGGGGGGGCTAATATTGGAAATGGCTGATGGGGGGCCTAGGATTGCAAATGAGCAGATGGGGGAGAGCTTGGACTGGAAATGGGCTGATGGGGGGTTGGAATAGGACTGGAAATGAGCTGATTGGGGGGGCTAGGACTGGAAATGAGCTGATTGGGGGGGCTAGGATGGGAAATGGGCTGATGCGGGGTGGGGGGGAGAATGCAATTAGAAGGGAGTGGATGCTGAGTGTGGCTGGAATTAGAAAGGAGCTGATTTGGGGGGAGGACTAGAAGGGGATGGGGCTGGGGGAATGAGGATGGAGGGGGAAAAGATATTTTGTGTGGGAGGGAAGAAAAATCTCTACAAATTACTGGGTATTGGCAGAGTAAGTGGGGATTGAGGATGGAAGGGTGAAATTTGAGTGGATGATAAAGGAATAAAAAAGAAATTTGGGAAAGAGCAAAAGGGGAAAGATCAGTATGTTAAAGTAGATGTAGAAGATAGAATGGAAAAAATCTAGAAGAGAGAAGAAAGGACAAATAGACAGCAGACAATGGAGAATTAGCAGAAGACAGAAGAGACCAGAAGAAAGTGACTGGAGCAATTGCAATTGAAAAATAAAATGCCCAAACAACAAAAGGTAGAAAAATACTTTTTTATTTTGAATTTATTAACTGGAATATATCAGCTCTAGGAAATGTGTATCAATAACATCTGTGCATTTTTGTTTAATACAAAAGGAGATTAATTTATAGTGTTGTTGTACATACCATTTTTGGCTTTAGGGGTTCCCAATTTAATTATTGTCTTCCAATTTCTAAATTGTGATTCCTTGTTCTTTGTTTGGTGATGGTCTATGTTCGGAATGTGTAACTGAGCTGAGATATTCTATTCTTGTAGTTTCTGTTTGACAGTGCCACTTGTTCTCTTTTCCTAGTAGGAGATGTATTGATTTAATATTTGCAATGTTGCCTCTTTAATAGGTAGGATTTGGTGTTTTGTGAGTCCTGGTAGTGCTGTTATGATACGGCGTGTTTGCTATGGGTTCTAAATGGTCAGTGTTATAGTACTTCCTAATGTGCATGGTGGTTGGCACTGGAGTATAGTAATGTAGAAATCTGGTGGTCTTTCTTCATCCAGATACTCATTAAGAGGTATGTTAACATTATGCTAATGTTTATGCAAATGAGACTTATTATGCAAATGAGGCCCCACAATCAGCCTCCACATATTGCCTCGCACCCCCCTTGGGCCGCCCCTGAGTCTTTTTATATCCTTTGTGAGATATGGTCTCCAAAACTGAACACAATACTCCAAATGAGGCCTCACCAATGACTTGTACAGGGGCATTAATACCTCCTCCTTTCTGCTGGTAATTCTTCTCTGTGTGCAATCCAGCATTCTTCTAGCTTTAGCAACCACTTTTTCATATTGTTTCGCCGCCTTGACATCCTCAGATACTATCACTCTGAGGTCCTTCTCCTGGTCAGTGCATACCAACCTCTCGTCCTCTATCACATTCAATTCCTTTAGATTTCTGCATCCCAAAGGAATGACTCTGCACTTCTTTGCATTAAATCTTAACTGCCAAGCATTTGACCCAGTTTTTATAGATCTTTCCTCATGTTGTCCACTCCCTCAGAGGAGTTCACTCTGTTGCAAATCTTTGTGTCATCTGCAAAAAGGCAAACTTTTCCCTTCAGTCCTTCAGCAATATCACTCACAAATACATTGAACAGTACTGGTCCCAGGACTGATCCCTGGGGCACTCCCCTATTCACTTTCCTTTCTTCTGAGTAAATTCAGTTTATTGCCACCTTCTGTTGTCTGCCAGTCAACTAATTTCTGATCCAGTTCACCACGATGGGACCCATCCTCAGGCTGCTCAGTTTATTGCTAAGCCTCCTATGAGGAACAGTATCAAAGGCCCTTGATCTAGTTGTCTGGTCACCCAGTCTAAGATTTCAATTAAATTTGTTTGGCATGATCGCCCTTTGGTAAAACCATGTTGCCTCGGATCATGCAACTAATGGGTTTCTAGAAAGTCCACTATTCTTTCTTTTAGTAGCGCCTCCATTACTTTTTCTCGCTACCAAGGTATATTAAAATGTTTTAATATACATTAAAAAAAATTTATTAACTGAGAAAATTTCCAAAAATACTGCAAACAAAAAGAAAATCTTTTGACTATGCAGATCCTTATTGGAAAAATTACCTACGGACATTTGCACTGGCAAGTAGAAAAAATATTTTTAAAAATACAAAACTACTTGTGCTGTTGCCTTCCCCATTGATGAAGAAACTCTGGGTAAAAGAGATACATTTCAGGGGCTGCAATAGAGGACCAGGCAGAGAAAACCTCCTATCCTAAATATCTTAAGAGACTTGTGAAAGTCCTCTCCCACTCTTCCCCAATGGTTCCACACAACAGGCAAGACTTCAATGCTATCATGCAATCAATAAGCACACTACAAGAAGCTCTAGCACTTCCAGTTTGACTCTTCTAAGATATGCATATGAAAATCTGACAAATACAGTGCTTCTTTCTATTCCTGCAGTGTCCAAGAAGCTGAGTCTCAAGTATAAGGTACAGACAGTCCCGAGGTACGCCTTAACACAGCTGCCCCATCAGTCTGTCATCATAGAAAAGGCCCTCAAAATATCTCAAACTCCCAAAATCTCTGCTAATGACCCACCAGGCAAGACTCTGTACATAGTAGGAAAGAAAGTTTACCAGTGTTATCACATAAACTTCAGATACTGTGTTATCACCATATCCTGTGGCATCAATTGACAGTGACCAGAAAAGTATTGCCAGAAAAACTGATTTTGGAATAGAAAGAAGAATGTCAGTACCAACTTATTCGCTCCAAGCATAATGGGGGTTATTTTAAAAGCCCTCTTCATGGATTGGAGTCTGGAAATAGGCACAGAGACGACGCCAGAGCTATTTTAGAAATCAGGTGTGTTGATATCCAAGTCTGACCAAAAGCATAGCTGGGGCATTCCCAGGAATCTGGACGTCGCTGTTTCAACTCAGAAATGTCCTGGACATCTGGAATTGCATCTGCGTTTAGATCTACTTCACACATGAATAAGCTTCAGGAAAGTACTTCCTTGTTTTGACTGAAAAACATCCAGAGAAGATAGCAGTCCATCATCTCCAGCACATTGAACCATGGCTTTCCTGGGCCTAGCCCACTACTTTAACCATGAGGCTATTCCTAGATATTCAAGTTCTAAAATACTATTTTGGGACATCTATGTGGATGCCCCCCCCCCCCCCACCCCCGCAGACGTCCATATCGGGCAAGTCCACGTTTGTGAAATCATGTCTGCACCTGGATTGCTTTTTTTCAGATGTTCTGGCTAGACATCCCAGATTGCATTTAGACATCCTTTCTAAAATGCCCCTCCACATCTATGATACCACATCCAGGGCAGTTCCCATCGCCATTGGAGCTCCGAAAGCAGCATGTTTACAAGCCTCTGTTTTTCACAAAGACTTACATGATCATCCAGCAGATGAGCCATGCCTCTATGACAGTCTGTTCAGGGAAAGAAACCATCTCTGTCATGAAAGACAACTATTCCACTGTAAGTGAGCTTTATGCATGTCAGCAGATCAAAACACTCAATTCCCACTCTACTGAAGACAGTAGCCATCACAATATTACATCCACAGGCAGTACCAGCCTTACAACTGCCCACTTTCACAGAGACAGCACATATAGGCATACAGCCAAAGGCAACAGACAAGAGACTGGAAACAGTAACCACTCTTCTCTCTTCCAACCAAAAGCCTGTCCTATGTTTTGACACCATGCCTGTGCAGGGCGGGAGGTGTTAGCAGCTTTAGTAGTTCAAAGCAGCTTGACAATCCATCACAGTGGACCGTTGACATGGACATAGCTACCATTGAAGAGTCACCTGCTGCTTGATTGATCGCTGCAGTTCCCCCCCTCCCCCCCACACACACTATATCCCTTTCCTGCTAGAATCTGATGGACAGGATAGCGCGAGTACTTGCCTGTTGTTTTCTCTGTTTCTGTGCCTCTGCTAAGGCTCAAAAAGTTTTCTTTGGAAATTATTTGGGAAGCAATAATGAATTTAACTGTTGCTGTGTCCAGCTAAACCCAGCAGCTTCAGTCAAAAATTCAAGACAATGTAAATGTTATTGCCCTGGCTGCATCAGACTTTGATTGAGGCTCGGAAGGCTGCCATGGCACAGCAAGATGTTAAAATTAACTAAGTTCAAGATTCAAATGATTCCATTATGAAAGATTTTGTTTCTGTTGGAAAATTTGTCTAGGGCAGCCAATCTCAGGTTTATTAATTTTCCAAAATCTCCCACGGTTTCCCTTCGGGAAATGTTTTGGAAATATCTGACTGAAGTGTTACAGGTCCCTAAGGAGTCGGTCCCTCCTATTTCAAGGATTTATTATCTTCCTATGGGGCAGAAGGAGTCTTCTGGGAATCCACAGAATATGGACATAGTGAATGTCACTGCATTATTGGAGGACTTGCAATCTGAGACTTCGAATACTGCTACACTTATGGTTACTTGACCTTGAACTGCTGATTGCGACTGGATACTGAAGCCTTATTTCAGGAAGAGACAAGTCCCTTTTTTAGGTAAGGTAGCTAGGGCCTTCCTGGATCTTGCACATAAGACACAAAAGCACAGAAGAGAATTCCTTCTTTTGAAACCTGGTGTTCTGCAGTTAGGGCCAATTTTTCCTTAAAGTTCCTTGCAAATGTCTAGTTAAATTTAATTCTGTTAATTATGTTTTTTCTTTTAGCCTAATAAATTGCCATCAAGTCTGGGCATCAATTGATTTCCTCTGACACCCTCTTTGGAACGTGAAGACATTATTGGCTTATGCGTTGGCGTATTCTGGTTTAGTGCCAGTTTCCTTTTTCTTTTCTCCTTAACTGTATTTTTTTCTCCTTTTCATTGCTGGCCCATGTGTCCCTCTTTATTTTGTGGGCTTGTAGAATGCAGCATTATGATTGTTTTCTTAATTATTCTTTATTTTTCTTTTTGTATCTTCTATTTTCCTATGCTAATTATTTTTACAAACAAGTAGATGCTAGATTTATTTTGAAAATTCAATAAATATAAAATAATTTAAAAAACCAACCAAACAAAAAACACCACTTTTGGAGTCATTCCGAGGCATGAATAGCGGGGATGGACCTCTAGTTGGGATGTCCATCCCTGCTATTCGGGCCATTTCTTGATCCTGTCTACTTTCCCCGTGCATTATACGGGGAAGGTAAACTGGGGTGGGAAAGGGGCGGTGTTAAGGTGGACAGTGGGCGGTCATCGGCCCCGTATGTACGGGGCAGATTCCAATGTCGGCCCTGTTTGTCTGGGGCCGGCAGCTTGAATGGGGAACTTATTCCACCTCTGAGGAAGTTCCCCTAGTCGGTGAGGGATGGCGGTCCGGGGTGTGGAAAGGGCAGGGGGGAAAGAGGACATTCTCCACAGTCTGATCCTCACCTTAGAAGGCCAGATTGGGGGTCGGGCTGCATGGAAAGCACCTTTGCAGCTAGTGGCCAGGGATCGTGACTTTTCAATGGAGCCGCAGTGCCACGGCAACTGGACGCCATGGTGCCACGGCTCCATTGAACAGCCCTGACTGAGCTATCCAGGCAAGGTCTGTATGTGCAGACCAGACTGAAGTGGTGTCCCAGCCTGCACGTCCAGACATGCCCTGCGGGATCAGAAACCTGGCTCCCTCTGTGCATCCAGTTCCGATCAGGCGCACAGAGGGCCGCCACATCCATGTTGGATTCAGGCCCTTTATGGTCATGATAGCAGCTTCAAAAAATACAACAAAACAATTAAAAATAACCCCACAGTACTGTGTTAAAGGAAGTTAAAGGTAGTCTCCTTTCCTCTCCCTATATATTACAATCAGGTTTCTCCTCTCACATGGTTACTGTAGTTACGTTACTGTTTGGCACTCCTCTAGTTTTTAGAGTAAGTCCCAACTTGATCTATCTTTTACATTATGCTACTACTATTACTACACGTATCATTTATATAGCGCTGCAGGTCTTATGCTTATCCTTGATTAGGAAAACAATGCGTTGTCTTGACTCCTTGTTGTTTCTTTATTGATTATTGATCCAAGCAGGTTAAAGTAGCCCACTATTTCTATTTCTTCTCCATCAACGATGAAGGATCTTTACCTTCTTCACGTCAAGGTGCAGGCCCATTTTAAGACTATATTCCTTTATCTTAAGAAGCAAATGTTTTAGGTTTATAAGAATATAAGTATATCAGACTTTAAGAAATGCCATACTGGCTCAGACCGAAGTCCATCAAGCCCAGTATCCTGTTTTCAGCAGTGGCTAATCCAGGTCACAAGTACCTGCCAGGTTCCCAAATGGTACACAGGTTCTACAATGCTTGTCCTGGTGTAAGCAGTAGATTTCCCGGGTCCTCTTTAATAATGGTTTATGGACCTTTCTCTACGAACTTGTCAAAACCTTTTTTAAACCCTGCTCACTAACAGCTTTTACTATATCATCCGGCGATAAATTCCAGAGTTTGATTATGCTTTGAGTGAAAAAATATTTTCTCTTATTAGTTTTAAATGGGCTACATTGTAGCTTCATTCTGTGTCCCCTAGTCTTTCTACTTTTTAATGGCGTAAACAACCAATTTACGTCTTCACTTTCAGCCAGTAATGTGGTATCGTCAGCACAGCAACGATGGTTGATGAGTCTTCCACCAATCTTCACACCTCGATTGTTTTCATACAGTCCTGCTTCTCTGATGATTTGTTTTGCATATAAATTAAACAGGTAGGGGGAAAGTATGCAGTCATGTTATATACCTTTTCTGATTTTAAACCATTCTGTTTCTCTTTGTTCTGTTCAAGCTGTTGCTTCTTGATAAATGTAAAGGTTGTGCAAGAGAACTATCAGGTGTTCTGGTCTGGGCTGTACCAAGCCATAAATGTGCCCTGTGCAACTTACAAACCTGCCCCCCCCCTCCCATGGCATCAGCCTTTTGACATTTGCCCCATCCCCCCATGCCCAACAGAGCCCTTCTGCTCCTATCCCCCAATACCCAGTATCCCTCATCTTACCCCACCATGTCCAGTCAGCTTCTCCCTCATGTTGCCTGTCCAGCCTCACCCTTGCCCCACTGTTCCCTTGGTGGTGGCGGCAGTGGACCTCCAATTTAAAAAACAAACAAACACAGGTCTTTCTGACGCTGTATTTGCATGGCTGGTTTGATCCCTCCCTACTCTGATGTATGCTCGCGTCAGAGGAGGGAGGGACCAGATTAGCCATGCAAGTACAGAGTTGCAAAGACCCTCATTTGTTTTTCTTAAATTGGAGATCTGCTGCTGCTACTGCCAAGGGAACAGGAAAAGCGGCAATGGGGCAAGGGCAGGCCGGGTAGGCAGTGGTGGTGGGGGGGGGGGAGTCAAGGCTGGAGGTCGGCAACCCTAAATGTGCCCCTATTTTTTTGCACCCTGTCCAACTGTACCACTCACACAGGCCTAGATATGATGCTGGTTCTGATATACCAAGAAAACCTAGAAGCAGCTGGGTCGCCAGGAGTCAACACTGACTTGACGGCACTAAAAAAAAAAAATACAGTCAAAAGCCTTGCTGTAGTCAATAAAACACATATAGATATCCTTTCTGTATTTTTTTATCTTTTCAAGGCTCTATCTGACATCCACGATAATGTCTGTCATTCTTCATCCTTTCCTGAACCTGACTTGCACTTCAGGCAGTTCTTATTCCAAGTATAGTTTCTGCTGAATGATCTTGAGTAGAATGTTGTTGGTATATGGGATCAGAGCGATTGTGTGATAATTTCCACAGTAGGATCATCTTTCTTCAGTATTGCTATAAACGCAGATTTTTTCCAATCAGTTGGCCATGATATTGTCTTCCAAATTTCTGTGGTGGATCCCATGGATTCATTCCTGGTGCAGCCAGAGCATCAGCTTGTACAAACTGGCATTCTCCCGACATTGTTGATGCCGGGGATGGATAGCTCGGCACCCTCTTCGGGGTGCAATCTTTCTCCGGAGCTGTGAAGGCCTTCTGCAGTGCCTGCTGGGATTGTTGACCCCGAGGCATCTGGGTCAGTGGGTCCCATGATGGATACTGCTGCTGCTCTGGTAGGAGAAAGTGGCTTCAAGGCAGATGCCACAAGAACCATCATTGTTGCTGGCAGGAGGTGGGCAGCAGCTTGGGACAGTGGGTTCTGTGCCGATGCAGGTGGCACAGATGTTTGGCGTAGATGGAGGCTCCCTCCCCTCAATGTGTTTGCGATCAATCAGTTTTCTGGCTCTCCTTTTGTTTTGGAATGACCAGAAAGTTTTACCCTGGAGTCAATTTGGAGCATCATATCCAAACTTGGTGGGGCTTTGGTTTTCTATTTTCAGATGTTATCTCTGTAAGCTCAAGGTAATGCAACTTTGATTAAAAAGAACTCCGATGATATTGTTGTAAAGAAGATTATGGAAGATTTCAAACTTAATTTTTAAAGGCAAGAAGGCACAAACTCTACTTTCATTAAAGACATGACTCCTTCCAAGTTCAAGATTGAAGCCCTGGAGAACCAGGTATGGTCCTCCAATTTCTGTTTAATCAATTTTCCTCATTCATCTCTGATTTCGTCCTGGGATATATTAAAAAAGTATTTGGGGAATGTGCTTGGTGTTCCCCCAGAGTCTCAGCCTCCTTTGTCCAAAGTCTACTATGTGCCCTGCTGCAAGAAAGTTCCATTTGGGCCTCAGCAGCAATCTTTTATAGAGACCCTACATATGGACATCCTGAATGTCTTTGAAATATTAGAGTCTTCAGACTCAGAGTCTGTGGTTCCTACGTTATTGATTGTTCTTGCATTGCCTTCTGACCAAGAATCATATTTTCCTGATATATCCAGGGAAACCCAGAAGAGATGGAGGGAATTTCTCCTCCTGAAGCCAGCAGTGGTACAGTTGGAGTGTTTATATTTTTGTTTAATTTCCTTGTAAATGCTTAGTTAAGTTTTAGCCAGCAAATTATGTTTTTTTTTAACCATCCCAACTGATTGCATTCATTAGTGCTCATACTTCTGCTGTATCCTAGACTGTAGGCTAGATATTCGTAGTGCATTAATTTTAGGCAGGGGCAGCCCAAGGGGGGTGCGAAGCCATGTGCAGAGATTCAATACAGGGCCTCATTTGCATAAGAGGCCTCATTTGTATAAAGATTTGCATAATGTTAACATGCACTAACTTTTAGTAAACATGTCTCTTAATGAGTGTATGGATAAAGAAAGACTACCAGATTTCTACATTACTATACTCCAGTGCCAACCACCAGGCACATTAGGACGTACTATAAACACAGCTCAATTAGAACACATAGCAAACTCACCATATCATAACAGTACTACCAGGACTCATAAAGCACCAAACCCTACCTATCAAAAGGCAACACTGCAAATATTAAACCAATAAGAATACCAATACATCTCCTACTGGGGAAAGAGAACAAATGGCACAGTCAAATAAAGATTACATAAATAGAATACCTCTGCTCGGTTACACCATCGAAACATAGACCATCACCAAACAAAGAACAAGGGATCACAATTTAGAAATAGGAAGACAATAATTAAACTGGGAACCCCAAAAACCAAACTTGGAATTTACAACACTGCAGAAATAAAACTATAAATTAATTTCCTCTTGTACTAAACAAAATGCAGACGTTAAAGACACATATTTCCCAGAGCTGACATATTCCAGTTAATAAATTCAAAATAAAAAAAAAGTATTTTTCTACCTTTTGTTGTTTGTGCATGTTATTTTTCAGTTGCAATTGCTCCAGTCACTTTCTTCTAGTTTCTTCTTGTCTTCTGCTAACTCTCTGTTGTCTGCTGTCCATTTGTCCTTTCTTCTAGTTTTTTTCCATTCTCTCTCTACATCTGCTTTAACATACTGATCTTTCTCCTTTTGCTCTTTCCTCCATCTCTTTCTTTTTTCCTTTTTCATCCACTCAAATTTTACTCCTCTATTCTCAATCCTCACTTACTCTCCCAATACACGGCCAATAGTAGATTTTTCTTTCCTCCCACACAAAATATTTTCCCCTCTCCATTTCACTCTTCCAGCCCCAACATCAGTTCTCTTCTAATTCCAGCCCCACCCAGCATCTGCTCCCTTCTAGTCCCCGCATCAGCCCATTTCCAGTCCTAGCCCCTATCAGCCCATTTCCAGTTCTACCTCACCCATCAGCCCATTTACAGTCCTATCCTAGCCCCTCCATCAGTCCATTTCCAATACAAGCCTCCCATCAGTCCATTTCCAATCCTAGCCTCCCATCAGCCCATTTCCAATCCTAGCCCCCATCAGCCCATTTCCAGTCCTATCCTAACCCCTCCATCAGCCCATTTCCAGTCCTAGCTCCCCCATCCATTTCTAGTCCTATCATTGCCCCTCTGTCAGTCCATTTCCAATCCTAGCCTCCCATCAGCCCATTTCCAATCCTAGCTCCCCATGTCCAATCCTAGCCCCTCCATCAGCCCATTTCCAATCCTAGCCCCCCATCTGCCCATTTCCAGTCCTTTCCTAGCCCCATCATCAGCCCATTTCCAGTCCTAGCTCCCTCGAATTTCCAGTCCAAGCCCCCTTCAAACCATTTCCAGTCCAAGCCCCCCTCCCCATCAGCTATTTCCAGTCCTAGCTCCCCCCACTCAGCCCATTTACAGTCCAAGCCCCCCCCCCCACTCAGCCATTTCCAGTCCTAGCTCCCCCCCACTCAGCCCATTTCCAATCCAAGCCCCCTTATGAGCCCATTTCCATTCCTAGCCCCTCAATCAGTCCATTTCCAATCCAAGCCCCCCCAAACAGCCCATTTCAATCTTAGCCCCCCATCATTCCATTTCCAGTCCTAACCTAGTCCCTCCATCAGCCCAGATTCAGTTCTAGCTCCCCCCCACTCAGCCCATTTCAAGTCCAAGCCCCCTTTCCATCAGTTATTTCCTGTCCAAGCCCCCCAGTCAGCCCATTTCCAGTCCAAGCTCCCCTCCCCATCAGCTATTTCCAGTCCAAGCCCCCCTCCATTCAGCCTGTTTCCAGTCCAAGCCCCCCCACTCAGCCCATTTCCAGTTCAAGACCCCCTCCACTCAGACCATTTTCAGTCCTACCTCCCTCCACAACCCATTTCCAGTCCAATCCCCACTCACTATCAGCTATTTCCAGTTCAAGCCCCCCTCCACAGCCCATTTCCATTCCTAGCTCCCCCCCTCAATTTCCAGTCCAAGCCCCCCCCCACTCAGCCCATTTCCAGTTCAAACCCCCTGCCATCAGCTATTTCCAGTCCAAGCCCCCCTCCCCATCAACTATTTCCAGTTCAAGCCCCCCCTCTACTCAGCCCATTTACAGTCCTAGCTTCCTCCCCCCACAGCCCATTTCCAGTCCAAGCCCCCCTCCCCTCCCAAAGGGCCGCACAGCTATCTAAAATGCTTTATAGGGAGCCGGAGAGGCCCCGGCTCACCTCTAACAGCTGCTGAAGTGAAACACACTTTTTTCTTCACTTCGGCAGCTGTACTGAAGTTTAGAACGCTGCCGTGCTGAGGTCAAAGGGGACTTCCTGTTTCCTGGCGCTCAGCGCGGCAGCATTCTAAACTTCAGTACAGCTGCTGAAGTGAAGGAAAAAGACGTGCTTCACTTCGGCAGCTGTTAGAGGTGAGCCGGGGCCTTTCCAGCTTCCTCTAAAGCCGTCCTGCCTGCCGATTTTCAATGCAGGATGTTGTTGGTACGGGGCCCCCTGAAACGTGGGGCCCTGTGCAAACAACATTCTTGCCCAATGCACTGATTTAGTTTAGCTGATGCTAGCTGACTTATTTGCCTTTATGCACAATTTGGTTTGGCTTTTCCTTTTTTGATGATCTCCTACTGGGGAAGGGCTAGAGAGAAATGGACATTTAAGAGATAATTTCCTTTTTTTCTTTTTTAGATATATTACATGGATTATATTGTAAACTGATAAATATAAATAAAAAAATGCCTTCATAGATGCATATGTGCATATTTTATAAAATAAGCATGTAAATTCTATCTCTGCCCATGCCCTTACTTTTCCTCTGAGCTTGCCTACTCTACAAGTGTGTGCCAGTTGTAGACCTGACCTAATTTTATGAGTCATTTTCCCCAACAAAATTGATAAGTTACATGCTAATAAGGTTTATAGAATTAACTCCCTAGCATAGTTATTCCTTTCCACATAGCTGAGGATATCTCCTAACTACTATCCAGAAAGCATGACCACTCATAAGCTATCATTATTTACACAAGATAGTTCTGAGCTGTAACATGTAACTGCATCACTTTTCATAAAGTTATGTGTACATCTAAATATATTTATTTTCTTTTTCATTATGTTTTGCTACTTCTCATCACAGAAGCTAATCAGAATGAGAGGAATGGAAAAGACGAACCACACCAAGGTGACAGAATTTATCATTCTTGGATTCTCTGAGCCTCCGGAGATACAGCTCCTCCTTTCACTAGTGTTTTTGATGATTTATCTGATATCTGTGTTGGGGAACCTTCTTATTATATCTGCAGTGTGTGCTGAGCCTCGTTTGCATAACCCCATGTTCTTCTTCCTCATCAACTTGTCCTTCCTAGAAATCTGTTATGTGTCCATCACAGTTCCTAAATTATTGGCGATACTCGCAACACAGAATAAAACCATCTCTTTTACACAATGTATAGTTCAGATGTACCTGTTCCTGTCCTGCACAGATGTAGAGTTCTACCTTCTCACTGCTATGGCCTATGATCGCTATGTTGCCATCTGCAATCCCTTGCGTTACACCATCATCATGAACAGGAAGGTGTGCATAATTCTAATCATTGTTTCATGGATAATTGCATTTCTAGATCCAGTTCCCCACATTATTTTTGCCTCACTATCATCTTTCTGTAAGTCCAATGAAATCAACCATTTCTTCTGTGACATCACAGCGTTGATGACCTTGTCATGTTCAGGGACCTATGTCATTGAAACTATAAACTATATTGAATGTCCAATTTTAGGTGTTACCCCTTTCATATTAACAATTGTATCATATGTGTACATTATATCTGCCATCCTAAAAATTCGCTCTTCTAAGGGTAGACAAAAGGCCTTCTCCACGTGCTCCTCCCATCTCATAGTCGTCATTTTATTTTATGGAACCACTGTTGGTGTTTACATAAGACCTAAATCTGCCTACTCCATGGACCTTAATAAACTGCTTACTGTAGTTTATATAACAGTTATTCCACTGCTCAACCCATTGATTTATAGCCTGAGAAACAAGGAACTGAAAAGAACCTTATGGAAAGCAATCAGAAAATCGAAGAACTATTTTGCCTCCGAAATAAATAAAAAGCTGCACACAGCATCTGGTGCCAACATCTCAACGATGAGTGAATAGTATGGATAGACACCAGCAGGAAATTAGTTTAAGGATTGCACCAATCATAGAGAATGACATCCAGAGAACTAGGCGTAATAGTACCTGTACAAGTATGATTATCTTGTAGTAAGAACAATAGACTGAAACCAAGGCTTGCTCTGGCACTGTCATGTGTATAAAAGGACTGTCTATTAAACAAATAGACTTGAGGTGTCAAACAATATAATGTATTTGAAAAACTATTAACACTCAACATCTTATACCAAGCATATAGAACATGGGTCATCAAATTCTTTCCAACCCGTGTATGTGTGTGTGTCTAGCAGCCTACATCCATCTGTTTGTACCTGTGTATTTCAGGTGTGTACATATATCTGTTCTGCATGTTTGTATATCTCTCTTTTGTTTGTGCATGTGTGTATCTTTGTAAGCTGATATGTCTGTGCATGTTTGTATGTATGTGCATGTGCACCAAAGCATGTGTGCTTGTATGTTTGTTCCTGAATGTATGCATTTATGCGTCTGTGTGTGTGTGTGAACATGCCAGTATGTGTGCTGTGTGTATTTATATCTGTGCTGGTTCTCTGTGGGGGTCATTCCAGAACACGAATAAGAGGTCTGTAGGTATGGAAGGAACATTTTTGTGCTGAAAATATCCCTGATTATATTCTGAAACACTATCATACATGTACATGGCGCTAGCATGGGGATCTCAGAACATGCCCAGAAGGGGCAGAACGGGGTGGTCAGCCACAGAGACATACAAAGTGTATTCAGGAAAGGCCCATGTATGTTTCAACTGTTTCCTGGAAACATGCACATTATTCCCACTAAAATATGATACAAGGCTAGGACTTAGAAAATATTCAGATGTGCTCTGTAATTTGTCCCTTATGGAAGAATGGTTGTGATAAACATGTGCTGAACTGGTGTGACTGCAGTCAGGAAAAATACAAGAAGCAGTTACAAAGATCAGGAAGTAGAGGTGAGGGAATGTTGTAAGGTAAAGAACTATTTCTAAACACAGAAATATTAGAAAAAGCAATAATGTTTATTAGGCTGTGCTGTTTGTGCTAAAAGAGCTAATCCAGGGGACCCTAAGAAATCCTGCGTTCTGATATAAGAATAATAAGTGTGTGAGTTTGGAAACAAATCATGTTACAGTGTGAAAGGGAGATCATATGCGTAGTCCTGGGACGTCATGCTATGATGGCATAACAGCTGTTAGCCATAGGTTTGGTTTGGCAGAATGATGTCTTTTGTGATTGCAAGTGAGAGTGTATAGTTTGGGGGTAGCATGTGATGATCTGCTGTACTGAACTGCAATTCAGGGAGGCCGTGAATAGCTGGTTGGTACCTGGTCACAGAAGAGCACCCCCCCTGCTAAACAGCAGCAGCACAGAAAAAAGCAGGAGGACAAACGCCACTAGAAGGAAGGTGATTGATAACTCTTGGACCAGTTCCTGAGATGGCTCAACACATTGGATCCAAATCTACAGTCTGAGTCACACATCGGAGATACAGTGGCTTATCTAGATATTATGATTACTAAGAGACCATGTGGCTTTCAGATGGACTTATACTGCAAACCAATGAACTGGAACCATTTCCTGCATTACTCCAGTTTTCACAAAATGTCTCTGAAGGAGAACCTACCAGTCAGTCAGTTCCTCAGAGCTAGGCGTATCTGTTCAGAGGACTACTATTTTTGAAAGGAATGCAGAGATTCTATGTAAGCAGTTTCAAGAGAAACAATATCCTCATAAATCCGTACGAGCAGCCTATGAACGTGCCAAGAGTAAAATCAGGAATACTCTTTTTGTGCCCAAAAATAAGCAATGCACTGACAAGATGGTCTGCCCACTTCTCTTCTATCTATGTCTAGACAAATTTCGGATATTATCCAACATGAATAGCATATTGTTCAAACTATCCTTGCCCTTTCATCACAAGAAGTTATGATTACCTATAAGCGGAACCCTAAATTATCTATTATTGTGGTTCCTTCTGCTCTACCCATTCCTAGCCACCACCCTCTTGCTACAGGCCATTTCCATTGTGAGACTTGTTCCGTTTGAGATCTTGTTATTCCCACCAAAGGTGTTCTTATTCATCCACTCACAAAAATCATATAGACTGACTGAATTTACCAACTGTCAGTCCAAGAATGTGATATATGACATCATCTGCCCTTGTAATCTTATGTATATTGGTAAGACCAGCAGGAGTGTAAAAACACATATTATTGAACATCGCAGCTGTATCAAGAGGAATGTCCCACAAAAGCCCTTGGTGGAGCATGGGGGTTCAGCATGACACAACACTAATGAGCTCAAGTACCTGGTTCTCAAGCAAATCTATCCACATTAGTGACACAAATAAGACCTTAATGCGCATGGAACAAAAGCTTATTTTTCGGTTCAATATAATGCATTCCTCAGGATTGAATCAGGATTTTGATTTTACGAGGTTTTTGTGATTTTTGGATCCTCTCCTCTCTCCCTTTTTTTAGCACCTATACTATGGGAACTTTACATCCCTCCCCTTTTTAGTAATATTGACCATTGTTTTTAATATAATGTTTTTATTATTTATTTTGTATTTTAGTTCTTAACTATTATTTATTTTTGGGTAATATGGTTTAGCCACATTTTTATTCTTTTATTTTTACTTTTTATGTTTGCTACTCCTTACCTTTTTCTTCTGTCCTCTTTAAAACCTGAAGGGCTCATTCTCCATTTTTATTCATCATAACTACCATTTGTTTTTAGTTCCTAAAGGATGTGTTTTTAGTTTTGGATCAGTTCAGATTACGGTAAGATTGAACTGACTTTAATGTCTGCTTTTATATATGGGTAAATAAAAACTTTTTTTTTACCAATTGATGTGACAATTTTTATACTTTACTTGACTTGTTATTAATTATTTATGGCTTTTTTGATTTTTAGTTTTTGATTATTATATTTACATCACTAACATTTTATTGTATTTAGCCATATGTTCTCTATCTTTTATCAGCCATACAATAAATTTTATTATTCTTGTTTTTTACTGTTATATTGATTACTTGTCATCTTTTTTACCATTATTGACTGTATCACAGCAGACCTCTTGTTCATAGTTACTTACATCCTCCACATATGGACTACCATAATGTTCTTAATCACCTTCCTTAGAAATCCACATTTGACCATTTAGGTGCTGCCTTAGACTAATGCAAGTTTAATGTCCTTTCACTTTTTAATTTTCAATTCATATTTCTACATCATGGCTTTGTTGTATTTATATCCCCTTTCATTGACCTACAGTTCATTCAGGGTGATAACATGATCCTATAATCATGGCAGCAATAGCCCATTTTCAAGTGCAATTACACAGTTGGACGCTTACTATTTTCTTAATTAGCCCTCAGTATCATTTTTTCCAGTTTTTGCTGCTTCTTTGATATTCCAATTTGCTTAGTTATTAACTTGGATATAATTGGCTAGGTCAGGGGTGGGCAACTCTGGTCGTGGAGGGCCGCAGACCAGTCAGGTTTTCGGGATATCCCTAATGAATATGCATGAGATATATATGCATTAGAGATATCCTGCCAACCTGACTGGTTTGTGGCCCTCCAGGGCTGGATTTGGAGACCCCTGCCTTACACCTCTGTCATTTAAGATTGTGAGTGGGCAAGGTACAGATGTCCTAGACATCGAAAAAGTATGGTGTCACATTCCTCCTCGATTCTCACCACCACCAAAAAAGTTATCTAATAGACAATATTTTGGTGGTGGTGAGAAGTGAGGAGGAATGTGACAAATTCTATCTAACCTTTTTGATGTCTTGGACATTTGCACCTTGCTCACTCACCACCCAGGTCTCGTCCCCTGTGACAATGTGGTCCAAAAGTTCATCTCTTTCCTCATTGTATCGGATCAAAAATGTCAAAGCACTAGCCATTCTCCTTTTTTGGTGTTCCTCGGAAAGCAGCCTGGGAACCCATCGTGAGCACAGTTTGCCCCACCCATCCTTGAACAATCTCACCCATTTACCCATTTACTCATTTATTAGTCTTGATTGACGTCTAGGCATATTCATGAATTGTTGGCATCGGATGAGGTTCCTTTGGTTATATATTATCGGTATGATTCCAGTTGGAGTGGTTGCCGTATTAGTTATTCCTATCAATGTGAGTGTTAGCACCAGTAGGATAAGCATGTGAGACGTTATCTGTGCCATACTGCTTTGTCTTTCTGTGAGTTCTCTCTGCCGTGGCAGTGGTTGGGTTTGTGAGTGAGGTTTGGTGATTTGGCAGGTCAGGATCTCACGAGGGAGTCATGGACCATTGCTCATCCGTTATCGCCTGCAGTATTGGTTGCTAGCGATCAGGCAGGGTCCTTATCTACTTGCGTCCTTAGTTAGGCTTGGGTGTGATTTGGATTTTTGGCTAAAGCAATGGAAGGCCAGGACTTGTCCAGGAATGCCGGGCACGTCAGTGTGCCTGTTCAAGGTGACTATGCAGGCACAGGTTATTGACACCACCCAGTGACAGGGCTGCTCGGATTGTAGATTTGTGGGTGATGGAGAATGAGATGCACAAGTGAGAGTGCTGTGTTCATCTGCTAATTTTATCAGGGAAATTGCTGAGCACTGATAGTCAAGGGTACATGGGATTCCGATCAGCAGTTTTATTAAGCCCAACACGGACTTATTTTGGTGGCAAGTGCGATGAATAATGGAGAGAGCAATTACTTGTCTTTCCTTTTTTGTTATACCATTAGGCTATTGTTTTCTTTTTGGGCAGGACATTTGTCTTTTTTTACTGTGGCTTGGAGTCTTGGTCTCTGATGCTCGTTGCATGGTGGGGATTATTCTGTAGCCTGTCGCATGTCTGGAGTGGGCTTCTTCAGTCACGGGCCCGCACCTAAGGGCCACACCAAAGGGCCCTCTGGCGAGGCCCTCAGATGCGGGGTGCCTAGAGTGCTGCCCTTTAAATTATTTGGAGCTGCCAGCATGATTGGATGTCTAGGGGGGAGAGGGGAGGAGCTTACCTTCCTGCTCCTGGCTTGCTCTCCGATCGGGCCGGTGGTGTATTTTGATCCATTTTGTGCACTCTGTAGTCTGGTTACAGAACTTACAGTTGCCATAAGAGTGATGTCCTGTACCTTCCATATGTTTAAATTCATCTTCTGGGAGAACAATATGGATTACTGTATCACTAATACTTCTCCTGCTATAAGCCACACAGGAGCCCATGGAGAAAATGGAATGAATAGTTAATTTATGCCAATGAACATGAATTATTTAACAATATTCAGGACCAAAGTTGAAAATCCTAAACCACATACTGCCCTATCAATGACTCCCTCTTTCTAGCTTATAGTAACAGGTCTCTATTGGCATATTTATGTATATATTTATTTTTTTCAGTGTGCTTTTATAATAGTTTATCTGGGAAGCAAAGCAGATTACATAAAACAAGATAACAAATTGTGTTATGTGGCATAATAAATAAAGAAAACAGGGTAACTATATCTAGCAACTATGATAAATCACAAACAGCACTGTGAACAGACACATTTTTGTAATGAAGGACTGGCTGCATAGGTATGCGTTGTCTGAGGCTTTAGTTTAACCAAGAATAAGTAAATATGTTAGCAGGTGTGGTTGCTTGGAGTCATGGGCAGTTGCTTGGAGTCAAAGGCAGCGGTGACAAGGTTAGTCTTAGAATGTGGGGGGGGGGGGGGGTGGGAGGGTGGGAGGTATGGGCGGGAAGGTTTTATGATAGGGAAAATTGGCTGGGGGGAGAGGGGTCATAGGTCTTAGGGACTCTGGTGTTATGAGGTGCCCATAGCTAGTCTTTAAAGTGTTCCTTCTGAAGAGATGTTATGTCATGTATTTCTCTGAGGTTGTCTGGGAGGGCATTCCAGAGGTCAGGTGTGTACATGGAAAGGGCTCTGCTGCGTGCTGCTTGGTTTGCTTCTGCTACTTCCATTGGCAGCGTTAGTAAGTTTTGCCGGCATTTTTGTTTGTTTTTGGTGTTTGTTGGAGTTTGGATGAGAGATTTTAGGTAAGGTGATGATTGGTCGTGTTTGACCTTGAAGATATTCATAACAACACAGAGAGTGAAACCTGAACAAACAGTCCTTTATTAAAATCCAGTGACCTACAAAAATAGAAAGGAGGTCAGCATGGTTGTCTCTTGTTTAAAGCCTCAGTCTCAGAAAAGATTATATACACCAGACAGCATCTAAAAAGGATTGCTAGTTTTTTTCCAAAATCTTTTAAACATGAAAACAAAAGATACAGAGATGGTGATGGAAACTAAACCATATATACCAGTCTGTTGCATGTCCAGAACACTGCAAGGATAGCACAATACACTCTACAATTGTTTAAAAGCAGGTAGAAGGTAGACATGACATACCTAGTATCACAATAGTCATGGAAGTAGAAGACATCCTTAGTTATGCCTGCATTAGACATCCTTGCAAACAGTCCGTGCAATTCACTGTATGGCCCAGAAGTCAGCAGAAGAGGGTGTCCATAGCAAAACGTCACAACATGTCCCTGTCACTAATAAGAGGCCCTTGGATTGGGACCAGACACAAGTGTAAACAGCACTAATAGATGTCCAAAAGCACCATCATAGCTCTCTACAGTTGTGCACATTACCAGAGACTGCCCTCTTTCTGGGAGGCCCCTATTCGTGACAGGGACATGTTGTGGTGTTAAGACCCGGCCGCGAATCAACGCGGCTGGGACACAGGCACGCGGTGGCGAGCCGAGGGCCGTGGGGAGGGGCGGGAGGGGGACGGCGGGGGGGGGGGCGGGCAAAGAGCCGCGGTCAAAAGAGCACGCCTGGCGCAGGCGCGGCCTCTTTGCCGCTCACCCCCCTTCCCGGAGGAAGCCGGACACCAGACAGCATTCTCCTACCTCCCCCCGGCTCAGCGTTCAAGGCCGAGACTGCCCGATCATCAGCTTCATCGGGGGGCTGCGATGGGAGCGCAGGCCCCAGACCGGTGGAGAGAGCGAGCCAGGGGCAGCAACAAAGGCAGTGGCTGATCCACCCCCTCCACGTGGAGGAGCGCGTGTTGATCGCCGCAGCCATCAACGGTCGGAGCGCCACCAGAAGTCATCCAGACGTCTGTAAATGCAAGTACCCCCCTTACTTGTTGGGATCGCAGGTCTGGGCAGAGTAGCTAGGAGCATGGATGGGGAGAATAGGAGATGAGGAGCTCAGGAGCAAAGAGCAGCCTGGCGGGCATAGGACCGGGAGGGGGGAAGGGAGCGAGCTGAGATTAGAGGAGTCAACGCACCCGGACCCGGTGGGGGGGGGGTAGGGCCAGCCAGCCAGCCTGCCTGCCTGCTTGCCTGCCTGCCTGCACGGCACATCAAGGGGCGGGAGGTGATGAGAGGCAGAGCCGTGTGTGGCCCCCCCCCTGCCCCCCCACCGCATGAATGCTCCCAGACGCGTGGCTGTATATCATGGGATGATTGCAATAGGGGGGGGGGGAGCAGAAAACGGGGGTGGGGGGCAGGTTGTGCTATATATCTATATTAAAATATAGATATATATATATTTATATGCAGCCTGCAGAACAAGGTAAAAAATGTAGGCACAAAGTGAAGGGAAAGGGAGAAGGGGAGCGTAAGGCTGCCAGCTAAGGGACAATGGGAGGTAATGCAGATTGTTAGGATGCCTTTCTTAAAGTGAGGGGGACACTCACAAGGGGAGTGCATGTATATGAAATGTGTAGATACCGATATCAGTCTCTACGGAAATAGAGAGCAAGATCATAGGGACATAGATAGCGCTAGGGAACATGGGATTAAAGTTAGTATTCTGGATGATAGTAATCTAGACTTTCCATTGCCTCTGCATAGTACTTCTATTCTAGTGGAGAGATGCCGAGAAGGGAGACGCCAACCGCTTCCAGGCCACGAGGCACCAGGGCGGCAACAAAAGGGGCAACAGCGTCAAAGGCACGAGCAGCTGCCGGCCCAAACACGAGGGGGGCGCAAAGGGCAGCAGTAGCTGCAGCAAAGCCTCGACACAGTACCAAGAGGAAGGCGCCGCAGCAACAAGAGATCTCAGCCCCACCGCAGAATCAAGAATTAGACGACCTGCTCCAGATGGTCCGAGATCAGGTGACGCAACACGGCCTGAGCTCAATTAAACAACGGCTAGGAGCGCCGGCCACTACGATTTCGGAAGTGCCATCAATGAGCGACAGCACGACCACTCCCAACCCAGCACATGGTAGGTCGAGGTGCGAAAAGGGGGCGCCAGAGCTATCAACGTCCTCGTCTGAGGGGTCCAGTTCAGACAGTGAGAGAGACATAGAATGGGCAGATGTGATGCGCTATGCATTTAAAAAAGTGAAGAGGAGGAAGAGCGAAAAACACTCCAATTCCCTCAGGCAAGCTTGGTCGGGGCAAAGCCAGCAGGGTGAAGACCGCACGTGCGCAACAACGGGAGCGGCCCAAAGAACGCAGATGGACTGGCACGACGCCAGCCGGGACCCACGCTGCGGGGTGAGCTCCTTAGCCGTGTCGGTACCCAAAAAACTCAAGAAGAAGATTTGGAGGAGGGAGTATATCGACATATTCTCCCTCCTGCTTAGGGACCAAGATGATGAATTAGACAGTGGAAAAGATAGGGATAAAAGAAGCGAGAGGGAACGGAAACAAAAAATTCCCAAATCTATTAATAATTGGGTGACAGCATTCCACAGCTTTATGAGCGTGGTGATGGAAAAAGAAACCGAAGCAGGGCCATACCTGACCCGGTACCTGGACACGATCACCAGGGCACATAGACAATATGGGGGTTGGGCCTGGCTGAACTATGACGTGCAGTTCAGGAGAGCTATGGCCGACGACCCCACCCTGGCATGGCATCACAGGATCCTGGACATGTGGACTGACGAAATGGCGCCCAACCGCCCCTTTTGTCCGGAGGGGTGGCACCAGCAGCAGTCAAGCACACAATGGCAGTAGCCATTTCAGAACATACAATGGCGACAGGCCAATCAGTTCGCGGGGAAACGGCCATGCCGACAGTTCAACACAGGGAGTTGTACATGGCAGCCGTGTAAATTCAAGCATTCCTGCACAGTATGTGGAAACGGACACCCTGCCTTCACATGCAGGGTCGCAAGGGAGGCCAAGCCTTTCAGAGCAATACAGCACCGTTCCAACGAAGGCGCTAGCGCCAACACCCATCAGGCTTGAGCCGATGCGGCCGTGGCGTAGAGCGTACCCCAAGCGGGAAATAGCTATCAATATAGAGGATGGCTTTTCTCAAGGTTTCCGCATCCCATCCCAGATTTTAATGAAGAGAGCACAAACGAACTTACTCACTAACCCACCGTCTGTACAAATGCACACACAGATCGCCCGCAGCAAGATAGCCAAAGAGCTAGGTATGGGGAGGGTAGCTGGTCCTTTCCAGTCGCTCCCCTTCAAGGACATGATAGTCTCCCCACTGGGAGTAATACCCAAAAAGGAGCCAGGCCAATTCCGGTTAATCCATAACCTATCATACCCCGAGGGACAGTCAGTCAATGATTATATTGATCCGGCATTATGTTCCGTCAGATACGCAACCATGAATCAGGCAATCAACCTCATCCGCAGCAAGGGGCCACAAGCACAATTGGCTAAGGCGGACATCGAGTCGGCATTCCGGCTATTGCCGGTGCACCCGGACTCGTTCCCAATGTTAGGATTCACGTTCAACGGGGACTTCTACTATGACAAGTGTTTGCCTATGGGCTGTGCAATATCCTGCACGTATTTCGAACAATTTAGTTCATTCTTACACTGGGTAGTGGAAGACCTAGCAGGTCCCAATACTGTTGTGCATTACCTGGACGATTTCCTATTCATTGGAAAAGATCGCGACGACTGCAAAAGGATACTGGATATCTTTGAACAGACGGCGCGAGCGTTCGGGATCCCGCTGGCAAAAGAGAAGACTGAGGGCCCGAAAGGGATCATCACCTTCCTGGGTATTCAGTTAGATGTGCCAGCACACAGGTCGCGTCTGCCGTCTGAAAAGGTGCTGAAGTTGAGAAACGACATGCAGGTCATGCACAGCCGGCGAAAAGCGACACTTCAACAATTTCAGTCAATGCTCGGCTTACTATGCTTTGCATGCAGGGTGATACCCATGGGAAGAGTGTTCTGCCGTCGCATGACATGGGCAACAAAAGGTATCACGAAAAGATATCATCGCATCAGGGTCACCAAGGAAATACGGGAAGACCTACTGGTCTGGCTTCAATTCCTGCACACCTTCAATGGCCTGGCATTCTGGCAAGCGCTCCCCATATCTAATGCTGAACTCGAATTCTTCACTGATGCATCAGGGGGGATTGGTTTTGGCATATATTATAAAGGAGCGTGGTGCTCCGAGACATGGCCCAGGGTATGGCATGCAGAGGGAACCACCAGGGATATCACGTTCCTGGAGCTTTTCCCGCTAATGGTAGCTCTCAGTATCTGGGCCCCGGAGCTCGCCAACAAGGCGATCACCTTCAATATCGATAACCTAGCGATAGTGTGGGCAGTGAACAGGATGAGAGCAAAGACGCCCAGGGTGGTGACACTATTGAGGCGAATAGTAGTGCTGTGCCTGGCGCACAACATATCCATTAGAGCGGAGCACATCGAAGGCGAGAATAATAACATTGCTGATGCTCTTTCTCATTCTAAAATCTGCCTTTTTCACCAGCTAGCGCCCGAGGCCGACGCGGACAAGACAGCGGTGCCCGATCAAGTCTGGGAGTATGGTCCGCCGAGATATGGGAGCTCCTGTTAGGCGCCTTAGCGGATAATACCCGGCGCAGATACATTGCGGCATGGGAGCACTTCCAAACATTCTGCAGAGAGAATGTCATATGACAGGAGGACAGATTCAAAGTACCAACCATTCTGAAGTGGATTATGCATTGCAAAAGCATGGGCTGCACAAAAGCGACGGTACAAGCCCGTCTAGCGGCCGTATCCTTTTTTGCGAAGGCTATGGGAAAGAAAAGCCTCAAGGCCGAGTTCATCATCTCGAGGGTGATGTGAGGCTGGTCCTTGGGCCAACCACAAAAAATGGAAAAGCGCCGCCCGATCACCCACCCTATCCTACAACAACTCATGGTAACGACCAGCCAAGTATGTTACGATGAGTACGAGGCGCGCCTCTTCCGATGCGCATATTCCTGGGCCTTTTATGGAGCATTCCGGGTAGGGGAACTAGTAGCATCCTCAGCATTGGAGCGAGGGACGGCCAGCGGAGGTATGGGACAGCGCGACGTGTACATACGCACTAAAGCAGTAGTGTTGCAGTTGCGCAGATCCAAGACCGACGTAGAGGGAAAAGGGGCGCAAGTGGTGCTGTCGGCCATGCCCGACGACCCGTCATGCCCACTAAAAAATGCTTTAGTATACCAACAGGTACGGGCGCCCTCGGAATACCACTGGTTCATGCATGAGAGCGGTGCCCCCTTATCGCGCTTCCAATTTATCAGGGTACTCAAGCTAATAATTGAGCGAACAGGACGGGATGCAAGCTTATACGGCTCGCACTCCTTTCGCATAGGGGCTGCTTCAATGGCAGCCAACATCGGGATGTCACGAGAACAGATAATGAAGATAGGCCGATGGCGTTCGGATAGATACAAACTGTATATACGTCCAACGCAGTGAGGCCAGCATGTAACGGACACGGAACGGGAGGCGGGGTTAAGGAGAATGTACAACATTTGATGTTCTGAAAAAGCGATTTACCATTGAAGATATGTACTTCTGTAATAATATTCTCTGATTGTGCTCCACGCAGGGACGCGCTACCACCTGTGGCCACAGGAAGCATGGATATGCGGCCATTCATTTGTTCACTGGGCACAAAAAAGGACACGGATTAGACCGCAGGGGTTGAATCTGGTGCTACCAACCGCAGAGGTGGCAGTGGTATGGATGGGACGAAGAGGTATGGTGTGGGACCAGCTAATACCGTCCTTGCTCCTAAGGAAGAGAGCTACCGGGAACCCAGCGATGATTGTGATCCACTTGTGGGGCAACGACCTGGCATCCACGCGCAGCGTTGAGCTCACCAAGAGGATGCAAGGCGACTTCCTAACGCTGGCAAACACCTTTCCCGGGACGCTATTGGCATGGTCACACATCATACCGCGGCGAGTGTGGAGAGGCGAGAACTCGCATAGGGCAGTGGAGAGGACCAGACGCAAAGTGAACAGATGGATGGCCCGCTTCATGGGGGCCATAGGGGGATGCAGCATTGCACACGACCTCATAGAAGAGAGATGTCCAGGATTATATCGCCCAGACGGAGTGCATTTGTCGAATATTGGAATGGACATTTTTCTCTGCGACATACAAGAGGCGGTTGAGCGACTATGGAAGAAGCGAGTGTTGGCCACAGCGGCGCGTTGATCGGTGGGGCCCCGTCAACAAGCGAGGAGTCGCTGTTGGCGGGGTTGGCGAAAAAACGCACCCGGTGAGAGAGAACACAGCCTAGGCCTTAAGTAAACGGGGGAGAGGTACTGGAGAGATACACGGACCTCCCCCCAGAGAGAGGGAGATGGCGACAAGAACACCGTGCTGAGAGCCCCCCCCTGCCTTGCTTTGACGGCGGGCAAAGGGGGGGGGGTACGAAAGAAAGGTTGCCAAGTCTGCTCGAACGGCAGGTGTAACAGCCTTTCGACTGAAGGATACGAAAGACTAAGGGACTGAAAAAGCTTTCACGGCAGAGAGTCCCTCCTACAATGTAAAAGTTTGTAGGATATTCGGCTGTGTCTCTCGAGGGTTGCAAAAAGAAGAGGATGCAAGGAATTTGTAGACTACGTTTTGTTGATTGTGACGTGCATGCTGTGGCCAACAGTTTGTTGTACTGTTAATAACCACTGTTGTCAAATAAATCAAATAGTTTGGTGAAAGAAACTCCATGGTGTAATGTGATGACTCATTGGAGGGAAAGGGAGGGGAGGGAAGGGGGTGGAGGGGGAAGGGGGAGGGTCACGGGTAAGGGGAGGGGGACCCGAGGCGGTCATGCCAGTTGCGTGGCTGTGGTTTAGAGCATTACCCCTTCTTAATCCTTCCTGATCACACTGGCATCTGGTACGCTGCAGTCATCCCTAGAGTCCAGGTACCGGCAAAACATTTGTGTCCCCCCTGATTAGCGGATGGGCACAACAGATCCTCCTGTGCAACACCCAGACCACACACATACACACATACTCACAGTTGCAGTGACAACCACCATACTTTGCCCAAACCATGCCCTACACCCACACACAAATGCTGTGCATTCCTGTTGGCGTGGCGCCTCAGGTCACCACATCTGACCTTCATTTCTCAGGCAGGCACAGTTCAGCTCCCTACAAACACACATACTGTACCTTCCCTACTTCTACAGTCACACTGTTCCAGACACTGGGATTGTCAGGGAAGCCATGAATAGCCCCTTTGGAACAAGCTGCAACTGTCAGCATAGCTGGAATACTGTCTATTACAGTGCTGCATATTTCTGTAGGAGTGCTTGTTCTTATTCCTTAACCTTACAAACATCCTACACCTGTGAATTCTTTTCTGTTCAACTGCATCTTGTGCACTCCCAGACACCAGACACACCAGTGCAGTACTGTTGTGTCACAGCCATTCATCTCAATGGGATGCACTGGGGATCAGGGCAGAATATTTCTAAATCCTGGCCTTATTCCATGTTTTCGCTGGTATAACTTGGATGTCCGTGGGTAATGCTGAGGATGTACATGGGCCTCCTCAGAATATGGATTATACGTCTCCCCGGCTTGACACGCCCGCATTCCACCCCCTCCTGCCCACTTACAGAGATCCCTGTGCAAGCGCCGTGTACATGCAGATACACATGTGCTCAGAATACAGTTATAGACATATTCACGGGATACATGTCTATTCCTCACGCTTAAATGGCTTATCATGGTTCAGAATGACCCCCAACATTTTTAAAAGGTTAGAAGGGTTTTTCATATTTGGGCAGATACAGGGTCCAGTTGAGCAATGTCCAGCTGTTTTCTCTCTTCTCTGTCTCTACGTGATGTGACACGATGATTAATACCCTTCTGTTACCATTAACATTTACATTAGTGCCATTATTTATTTATTTATTGAAAGGTTTTATATACCGCCTTTCAGAAAAATCAAAGCAGTTTACATAGAACAAAACTTGAACATTACATTGAAACTTATTCAAACAATTGAAATTACAGTGAACATTAAATTGTATATAATAAAAATGGTAATTTGAGGGTTACAATGCTGAGTAAATGCTGATTAGGTATATAGATAGTTTAAACATATATACATATATACATAAATAGTTACAAATTTCAAAAATCTTATCATCTTATCTGAGCAAGGAAAAATGTATTGTAGTTCACTAGAATTATTAGTGTAAAGAGTAAATGTGATATATATTTTTCATTATGTATTTTTCATTGCTGTTTTAATCTCTTAAAAAAATCCCCCCCTCCTTTGTTCACTCCCAATCACCAATAAGACTCATGATTGGTCTGATACACACATTCATTTGCCAGCGTCTAGGGTCGCCAGGAGTCAGGACTGACTCGAAGGCACACATTGCATTGGTTGGAATTAGTGCTTTCTTCCCACCGATAGATCATCTAAACCCTATAATCAACACATGTACCACATCTACAAGTATACAAAAGATATTTGGTAATCTGTGTCAGATCGATTAGTATGCACGCCCACATTCCGCCCCCTCCTGCCCACTTACAGAAATCCCCGTGCAAGCACCGTGTACATACGGATACACATGTGCTCAGAATACAGTTATAGACATATTCACGGAATGCATGTCTATTCCTCACATTTAACCAGCTTATTCATGGTTCAGAATGACTCTCAACATGTTTTTATATATTTAACTATAGACAAGTTTATCCTCTTTCATTTCCATTTATAAAGGGTTATAAGTGGTTTTCCATATTTGAGCAGGTACAGGGTGCAGTTGAGCAATGTCCAGCTGTTTTCTCTCTTCTCTGTCGCTACGTGATGTGACAGGATGATCAGTACCCTTCCATTACAATTAACATTTACATTAGTGCCATTATGTATTTTTCATTGCCGTTTTTATCTCTTAAAAAAAATTCCCCCCTCCTTTGTTCAGTCCCAATCACCAATTAGACTCATGGTTGGTCTGATACACACATTCATTTGTCAGCTTCTAGCTGGAATCAGGGCCGGCCCGTCCATTGAGCGAGAATGTTGTTCGCATAGGGCCCCACGCTTCAGGGGGCCCCGCGCGAACCACATTCTCGCTCAATGGACTGCTGCAGAGGGAGCCGGGGAAGGCCGCGCGAAGCCCCGGCACCCTCTGCACAGCCCGCCAGCGTGAAGAGCCTTTACCTTCACACTGGCAGCTGTTTCAATGAAGCCGCGAATGCCAGGAGAGGTTAAAGGGCATTGCCTTTAACCTTTCCCGGCATTCGCGGCTTCATTGAAACAGCCGCCAGCGGGAAGGTAAAGGTTCTTCATGCTGGCGGGCTGTGCAGAGGGAGCCGGGGCCTCGCGCGGGCTTTCCTGGCTCCCTCTGCAGCCCCTTAGACAGTGCGGGGCTCTTCGGGGGGGGGCGGCTAGGACTGGATGGGCTGTGATGGGGGGAGAAACGGACTGGAAATGGGCTGTGATGGGGGGGGAGACTGAAAATGGGCTGGGCTGGGATGGGGGAAACAGACAGGAAATGGGCTGTGATGGGGGGGGGGAAACAGACTGGAAATGGGCTGTGATGGGGGGAACGGACTACAATTGGGCTGTGACGGTGGGGGGAATGGACGAAATGGGCTGTGATGGGGGGGAACTTGGACTGGAAATGGGCTGATGAAGAGCTGGATTAGGACTGCAAATGGTCTTGATGGCGGGGGGGGATAGGACTGGAAAGGGACTGTGATGGTGGGGACGGACGGACTGAAAATGGGCTGGGATGGGGGAAACAGACTGGAAATGGGCTGTGATGTGGGGGGGGAACAGACTGGAAATGGGCTGTGATGGGGGGGACGGACAAATTGGGCTGGGATGGGGGAAACAGACTGGAAATGGGCTGTGGTGGGGGGAGAACAGACTGGAAATGGGCTGTGATGGGGGGAACGGACTACAATTGGGCTGTGATGGGGGGAGGACTGCAAATGGGCTGTGATGGTGGGGGGGATAGGACTGCAAATGGGCTGTGATGGTGGGGGGAATGGACGAAATGGGCTGTGATGGGGGGGAACTTGGACTGGAAATGGGCTGATGAAGAGCTGGATGAGGACTGGAAATGGGCTTATGGGGGCTGGAATAGGGCGAAGTGGGCTGACGAGGGGGCTAGGATTGTAAATTAGCTGATGGGGGAGCGTGGAGGAAATGGGCTGATGAGGGACTGGAATGGAACTGGAAAAGAGCATATGGGGGCTAGGACTGGAAATGGGCTGATGAGGAGCTAGGATAGGGCTAAAAATGGGCTGATGGGGGGAACGTAGACTGCAAGTGGGTGATGGGCTGGAATAGGACACTGGAAATGGGCTGATGGGGGCTGGAATAGGACTGGAAGTGGGCTGATGGGAGTTGTAAAAGGGCTGGAAATGGGCTGATGGGGAGCTTGGAGTGGGAATGGGCTGATGGTGGGGCTGGAATGGAACTGGAAAACAGCATATGGGAGGCTAGGACTGGAAATGGGCTGATGTGGAAGCTTGGGAGACTGGGACTAGAAGGGGGCAGATGCTGGGTGGGTCTAGAACTATAAAGGAGCTGATTTTGGGGGAGGACTAGAAAGGGATGGGAAATGAGAATGGAGAGGGGAAAAGATATTTTGTGTGAGAGGGAAGAAAAGTCTACGAAGGGCCGGGTATTGGAAGAGTAAGTGTAGATTGAGAATGGAAGGGTGAAATTTGAGTGGATGATAAAGCAATAAGGAAAGAAATGGAGGAAAGAGCAAAAGGGGAAAGATCAGTATGTTAAAGCAGATATAGAGAAAAAATGTGGAAAAAAATCTAAAAGAGAAGAAAGGAAAATGGATAGCTCGCAGAAGACACAAAGAAACCAGAAGAAAGTGACTGGAGCAATTGCAACTGAAAAGAAAATGCACAAGCAACAAAAGGTAGAAAAATACTTTTTTATTTGAATTTATTAACTGGAATATATCAGCTCTGGGAAATGTGCATTGTTAACATCTTTTGTGTTTTGTTTAGTACAAGAGGAAATTAATTTATAGTTTTATTTCTCCAGTGTTGTTGTACATCCCGAGTTTGGCTTTTGGGGTTCCCAGTTTAATTATTGTCTTCCTACACTGTATTTCTAAATTGTGATCCCTTGTTCTTTGGTGACGGTCTATGTCCTGCATTTTAACCAAGCTGAGGTATTCTGTTCATGTGGTTTCTATTTGACCGTGTCACTTGTTCTCTTTCCCCAGTAGGAGATGCATTGGTATTCTCTGAGATGTATTGGTTTAATATTTGCAGTGTTGCCTTTTGATAGGTAGGGTTTGGTGCTTTGTGAGTCCTGGCAGAGCTGTTATGATATGGTGGATTTGCTATGAGTTCTAAAAGGTCAGTGTTTATAGTACTTCCTAATGGGCCTGGCGGTTGGCACTGGAATATAGTAACGTAGAAATCTATTAGTCTTTCTTTATCCAGACATTCATTAAGAAGCATGTTTACTAAAAATGCATGTTAACGTTATGCAAATATTTATGCAAATGAGGCACCCTATGCAAATGAGGCCCCGCAATTAATCTCCGCACATAGCCCCGCACCCTCCTTGGGCCGCCCCTGGCAGGAATTAGTGCTTTCTTACCACCAATAGATCATCTAAGCCCTATAATCAACACATGCACCAGATCTAAGACCTATAACACATGTATCATATTTGGTAATCTGTGTCAGATCGTTTAGCATACACATTTTTCACATCCATGTTTCCTTTTGATTTTTATTTCCCTTTTCAACAAACAAAAAAGCATGTTCATTAAGTATCATTGTGATAACTCTTATGCTAGTTATTTTTTTCAAATTACGCACTACAGCTGTTACATACATTTGGATTTGTTGAACAAGTCTGGTTTCTTTTCAGTAAGTTATCTAAGGTTTTTTTCTCCTATGTTTTGTGCTGGTGTTTTCTCTCACAGATTACCTTATCATAATAGTATTTAATTAGACACGTGGAGGCACATTCCATTCTGTGCATCCCGGCCTCTGTGCATCCAGTTTAAGCCGGACACACAGAGGTAGACATGATTCTCATCCCACGGAGCATGCCTAGCCCCCGTGGGATCAGAATCACGTCTAGGCCTGTACGTGCAGGCCGAGACCTAATTCCCATCGGCCTGCATGTACAGGCCTCTGCTTGGCTAACTCAGTCAGGCTCCTGAATGGGGCTGTGGCACTATGGCATCTGGGTGCCATGACACTGTGGCTCCATTAAGGAACTGCGATCCCCGGCGGCCGACTACTTTTTTGTTTCCCCACAGCTGGACCCTCAATCTGGCCTTCCATGGCCAGAGTGAGGCTGTGGGGTTTCTCCTGCACCCACCTGACCTTTTGTCCCTGGCGAGGTCTCCAAAACCCCGACGTCTAGTGGGACTTATTCCACCTCCGAGGTGGAATAAGTCCCCTGTCCAGTCTGCTGGCCCTGGACGTACAGGGCCGACTTCAGAATCAGCCCTCTGTGTCCAGGACAGCTAGGGTTGCCAACTTTTCCACTGAGAAAAACCCAACACCTGTGGCTCGCCATGCTCCACCCATTCTCCGCCCCTAGTCACACCCCTGCCCCGCCCCCAGCCCCACCCACAAAAATTGCCGAGGATTCAGTCACACCCCCCTTCAGTGTTGGTTCTCACACCCCCCCTCCCCTCAATGCTGGTTCACTCACTCACCCCCCCCTGTTGACTCACTCACCTCCCTCCCCTGCTGGTTTACTCACTCACCCCCTCCCCTGCTGGTTCACTCACCCACCCCCCTCCCCTGCTGGTTCACTCACCCACCCCCCCTGTCACTCACTCACCCCCTCCCCTGCTGGTTCACTCACACCAACCCCCCTCCCCTGCTGGTTCACACCAACCCCCCTCCCCTGCTGGTTCACTCACACCACCCCCCCTCCACTGCTAGTTCACTCACCCACCCCCCTGTCACTTACTCGCCCCTCCTGCTGGGTCACTCATTCACCCCCCCTCCCCTGCTGGTTCACTTACACCATCCCCCCCCCTCCACTGCTGGTTCACTCACACCAGCACCACCATCCCCCCTTGCTGGTTCACTCACACCATCACCCCCCTCCCCTGCTGGTTCACTCACACCCCCCCCTTGCTGGTTCACTCACACCACCACCCCCCCCCTTGCTGGTTCACTCACACCATCCCCCCTCCCCCTCTGCCTAAGCCGCTGCTTCTGCTTTGTACAGAGCAGCGGCTGCAATACACTTACTTTGAAAACTAAAGATAAACTGTGTAAGGAGCCCTCCGGTCATCGCAGACCCCGAGGAAGTGCTGTCAGGGGGGCGGGCTCCGCACTGGTTGTCTTTCATTTTCAAATTAACTTTATTGCAGCTAAAGTTAATTTGAAAAGGAAAGACAACCTGTGAGGAGCCCGCCCCCATGACATCACTTCCTCGGGCTCTGCGATGACCAGAGGGCTCCTTACACAGTTTATCTTTAGTTTTCAATGTAAGTGTATTGCAGCCGCTGCTCTGTACAAAGCAGAAGCAGCGGCTGCACTGCTATGGGGAATCGCGTTCGCGTTCGCGCCGCGGACTTCGGCACAAAAGCCGGTTTTTTGGTCTGGCCGCTCCCGATCTTGCGGCCAGAGCAAAAAACCATTTTTTCAATGGCCGGTTTTACATCTGTGCCGGCAGCCGGCCTGGCCATGGAAAAACCATGCCGTAGTACAAACATAGCTGACCAAGTAGTTCACACCATCACGAGAACTGACACAGTGTCATCTGGAGTGGGTCATCAGACCTGTGGACAGTGTGATATGTGTTCATTCACATTGGAGGAGGGCAGAATGTGTAGACCCACGGGATTATAAACGTTACCCATTGCACCATGCTACAAACTGTATGTCCACCTATGTAGTTTACTTGATCATATGTCCCTGTAGGATGATATACGTGGGCATGACAACAAGATCAATAAAGAAACGGTTGCAAGAACATTGATCGCGTATAAACACTAAGGTGTTGAGCGCTCCATTGGTTCAACATTGCATACATACCTTCGAACAGTTACGATGGACAATATTGGATGCAGTTCCCCCGTTCACACGAGGAGGTGATCGGCAGACTTTGTTACGTTATAAAGAACAACGTTGGATTTTTATGCTTCAGACAGTAATTCCATTGGGATTAAATGCGGAGATCGAATGGTGGTCTTTAAACTGATTTTTAGTTTGTGTTGTCGGATGCTATCATTGGATCCCACGGGTTCCTACAGAGTGGGGATGATGTAATTCATGTTCAGCCGGAACAGGAAGTTGGGTATGTGACTTGATAAAAGGCCACTTTCACATTGGGATTGAAACACAAAGTTTTGTGTCGTAAGATTACCCAACGGCAGGTCGGAATGTCTCATAAGGTAAACAGTAACGGCAAGCAGGCTCTTGAACCCCGATGAGATGAACTGGATATTTTGAATCAAGCGGAGGAGATATGGGGAAGCAAGCTTAAGCCGTACTCGATATCATCTTACAACGTTTCAGATGAGTAGCGTGATTTTCCTTTGTGTGACATTCAGTGATTACAGGAGGCTGTTTACAGAAAGGGTGGATTGACACTAACCACAAAGGTTGCTTTATTTGCAGAGGCTGGTCTTTTGGACCATTTATAGCTTCGGGCAAATTCGGTCGCTGAGACCTTTTAAAATTGAATAAAAGGAGGGTCTGTTACCAGAGTATGTTTCACATCCTCATTACAGACGATCCGACAAAAAAAAAAATAGTTTATAGTATGCTTTTTATTAAAACATGTTAATGATGGTGTGATATGGATTGTAAGAGCGGGCCTTTCTTCATTGGATCACATTTTGGCTTGGCTCAAAAGGTTTTTTGTGAGTTAGAAAACAATTAGGCACCTACTTGTCTTTATAAAATACTTCATAACAAAAATAAACTTGGTTACTTTTCTGAGCGATTACTTCAAGTAATACTAAAATAAATTGATACGCTCACTATCCACTAAACCTTTTTTCTTTTAATTACTCTTACTACTAAAGAAGGTCTCAGACAAACTGTAGCACTTTTACATAGACTTAAATTAAGTCATAATTTTGTGCTTATTGGCATCAACGACCTTCAAAGATGAAATTAACTAATTTTCTTGAAGCAAAAACTATTAAAACTTCAAATTGGATACTTAGCTCCTCTTTTTCAAATGCTTCATTCGATTACATTCATGCTTTTTCTCATGAATCCCAACGTCATATGTTGAGGCGCCCATGCGTTTTACTAATGCCATTTCTTCAGGGGATCACCAATCATCACCCATCACTAAAAAATACCAAATAAAAACTTCAATAACTCATTCAACAATATACAACTCAGATTAACTTCTACCTTTGTCCATATCATAAATTCAGATTTTTCTATAGTCAAACCTGATGCTGCACACGTATCCAAAACATCACAGCTGAGCTACTACATGACTGCTGAAATCTTCTCGCTCAGGCTAGGAACGCTGCACATGCGGGCTACAGATAGCCCTGCCTTATTTAAAGTGCTTCTGCAACGTTTTCATTTGATGTTAGCCATCACCAGTTCCAATTACGTCATCAAAATGTGCAAATAGCAGAAGTACACTGTAACGCTGTGACGTCATTTTCTCAATATACATGGCAAGAAACCCTTTTTATTTGTAACATGTCATATTTCCAGCAAACTCCCACAGAATGCTAGTCTGATGTTCTTTATTTCAAAGTACCAGCAGATATGCTTGTCAATCCAGCAGCTTCACATAAAGGCTGACCAATCCAATTTAATATTCAAGCCTTTCGGGGATACAGATTCCAGACTGAATATCCATCTCTGTTCTCTAATCACTAATGTTTGTTCCAACGATTTTCCCATGGTACCAGATTCCACTTTATCAATACAGAAACACCTGAGTTGTTCAAAAATGTGGCCTTTATCTAGACAGTGTTGTACCAATGGTGCCGCTACTGTTTTACATTTCAAACGGCTTCGATGCTCTCCCATCCTGATTTTCAACGATCGGATGGTTTTACCAACATAAATCAGATCACACGGACATTTTATAATGTACACTATGTTCAGTGATTCAGAGGTTGTCTGTTTCTTCAACTTATAAGAAATTCCCTTATGCGTAAAAATCTCAGTTTCCATGGTAATATCACAAATGTTGCAACTGCCACACTTGCGATGACCTTTACATTCCCTCAATAGTGTTGTTTGGATTACAGGTCTCAAAATTGCTGGACTTAACTGTTCTTTAAAATTACTGTTTCTGTGCCAAACACAAAGTATTTTTTTATCCATTAATCCAGGGACTGCTGCAATAACATTACTGTGCTTTCTCAAAATTTTTTGTATCCCAGAACTCAACGGCGAATATTTTGTGATCAAACTGATATGTTCTGAGTCCATGTTATTCACATTGCTGTTCTTCTGAATATTCAGCAACAGACCTCGATCATTATAAATGGCTCTTGAATATGCCCATTTCACCACCTTTTGGGGATACCCTCTCTCCTCATTAAATGCTTGGACGCATTCTTAAAATCTTCTACACTAGAGCAATTCCTTCTGTATCGTAAAAATTGGGACAATGGGAGACTTTCCTTCAATTGTAAGGGATGTGCACTCCCAAAATGTAAAAAAGTATTGCGATCTGTCATTTTACGGTGAACAGATGTCTCCCATTGTTCACAACCCCTAGTAATCAATAGGTCTAAATATGTTATTGCCTCTTTGTGGTAGGTAGACGTAAACTTTATATTCAGATCACATTGATTGATCCACTGAAAAAATGCCACCAATCTCATCTCCGTGCCTTGCCACAGCATGAATACATCATCAATATAACGCTGCCATGCTACAATATGGGACTTATAAGAACATAAGAACATAAGATATGCCATAATGGGTCAGACCAAGGTCCATCAAGCCCAGTATCCTGTTTCCAACAGTGGCCAATCTAGGTCATATGTACCTAGCAGTTTCCCCAAAAGACACAGGTTCCGCAATGCTTGTACTGGGTCAAGCATTGATATCCTGGGTCCCTTCTTAATAATGGTTTATGGACCTTTCCTTCAGGAACTTGTCCAAACCTTTTTTAAACCCAGCTACACTAACAGCCTTTACTACATCCTCCGGTAACAAATTCCAGAGTTTGATTACACGTTGAGTGAAAAAATATTTTCTTTTATTAGTCTTAAATAGTTTACCCTGTAGCTTCATTGCATGTCCCCTAATCTTTCTATATTCTCATAACGTAAACAATCGATCTACGTTTATCCGTTCCACTCCGTTCATTAATTTATAGACTTCTATCATATCTCCCCTCAGCCGTCTCTTTTCCAGGTTAAAGAGCCCTAACCTTTTTAGCCTTTCTTCATAGGAGTATCCTTCCATCCCCTTTACCATTTTGGTGGCTCTTCTCTGAACCTTTTCTAATAACTCTATATCCTTTTTAAGATACGGCGACCAGAATTGCACACAATATTCAAGGTGCAGTCTCACCATGGAACCATATAGAGGCATTATAATATCTTTTGTTTTAGTTTCCATTCCTTTCCTTATGATACCTAGCATTCTATTTGCTCTCTTGGCTGCCACTGCACACTGGGCCGAGGGTTTTAACATGTTATCCACAATGACGCCTAAATCTTTTTCCTGGGTGGTGGTTCCTAATGTGGAACCTTGCTTTGTGTAACCATAGTTTGGGTTGTTCTTCCCTAGGTGCATAACTTTGCACTTGTCCACATTAAATTTCATCTGCCATTTTGATGCCCAGTCTTCTAATTTATCAAGATCCTCTTGCAATTTTCCACAATCCTCTTGGGTTTTAACAACTTTAAATAGTTTTGTGTCTTCTGCAAATTTGATAACCTCACTCATTATTCCACTTTCCAGGTCATTTATGAATATGTCAAAAAGCAGCGGACCCAGCACAGATCCCTGGGGTACACCACTATTCACCTTTCTCCATTGGGAAAATTGGCCATTTAGCCCAACCCTCTGCTTTCTATCTTTTAACCAGTTCTTGATCCACAGTAGTACACTGCCTCCTATCCCATGACTCTTTAGTTTTGCCAAAAGTCTCTGATGAGGGACCTTGTCAAAGGTTTTCTGAAAGTCCAGATACACTATATCAACCGACTCACCTTTGTCCACCTGTTTATTCACACTTTCAAAAAAACATAACAGATTAGTAAGACAAGATCTTCCTTGTCTAAGCCATGTTGGCTGTCTCCCATTAGGCCATGACTATCTACATGCTGAGTAATTTTATTTTTTATGACGGTTTCTACCATTTTTCTTGGTAATGACGTGAGGCTCACTGGTCTGTAGTTTCCCGGATCACCCCTGGAACCCTTTTTAAAAATTGGTGTTACATTGATGATCCTCCAATCTTCAGGTATTAGAGATGATTTTAATGATAGTTCACAGATTACTAATAGCAGGTCTGCAATCTCAAATTTCAGTTCTTTCAACACCCTTAGATGTATACCATCTGGCCCAGGTGATTTGCTACTCTTCAGTTTATCTAATAGTTGTAATACATCTTCTCGATGTATCGATATTTCCTTCAATTCTTCCGCACCTTTAAACACCACTTCAGTCATGGGTAACATCCCTACATCTTCCTCAGTAAAGACCGAAGCAAAGAATTCATTCAGTCTCTCCGCTATTGCCTTGTCGCCTCTTAGTGCCCCTTTAACTCCTTTATCATCTAATGGACCAACTGACTCTCTCTTATATGGAGAAGACACCATCCACGTATTTTCAAAATTTCCCATATACAAATTCGCTATTGAAGGTGCACATGTTGCTCCCATTGCCACCCCAGATATTTGTTGGTACAGCTCACCTTCAAACACAAAACAATTCTGATAAATTACCACTTGCGCTAATTGTAGTAAAAATACAATTTGACTCTCCATGAGATCGCCTCATCGATACAAGGATTGCTCCACTACTTTATATGCCGCTGCCTGGGGAATACTCGTGTATAGAGACGTTACATCCATGGTTACTAATATGAACTCCATAGAAGATGACCATTGCGTCAAGCCATTCAAGATGTTTAAAAAATGTGTTGTATCCCTCACATATGATGGAATTGCCTCCAATAACGGTCGCAAATATGAGTCCAAAAATGTGGAAACAGGTTCCAATAAGGTCCCCTTAGTAGACACAATGGGTCGACCTGGTGGTTCTTGCAAATTCTTATGGATCTTTGGAACTGTATAAAATTTCGCTACTGTAGGCATCATAATGTTCAGATATTGGTATTCCTTAAACGAGATTAAATGGTTATGCAAGGCCTCCTGGTGTAATTTTCTTAATTTCAATCTGAAGTGCCTTACTCGGATCTTCTGCTAGCTTCTTATAAGTCGACTGATCTTGTAATTGTTGTAATGCTTCCAATACATAATACTCCCTATTGAACACTACCACCACTCCCCCTTTGTCCGCACGTCTTATCACAATGTCAATCCTCCATTGCAGCTCTTGTAAAGCAATTAGTTCGGTTTTTGTCAACCTATTGTATCTTTTCTTAATGGACTTTTCTAATTTTTGAACATCACTCAAAACCAATTCTCTAAATATAATTAACGCCGGGTGTAATGGTCCAGGTGGGGACCATGTAGACCTCATGGGTAACTTAACATGACGTGGTCCCTGATTCTCCAAAGATTGTACAGTGCTCTCAGATGGCAAAGCTGTTCCCTCAAGAACTTGAAATGCAAAAAAAAAATTTAAATTTAATTTCCTCAATAAAGCTTTGAAATCTATCCGAAACTGAAAAGGATCAAACTGAGTGCATACGGAGAGGAATGGCTAGCAGAAAAAAGGAGGTGATAATGCCTCTCTTTAAGTCTTTGGTGCGACCTCATTTGGAGTATAGTGTGCAATTCTGGAGAACGCACCTTCAAAAGGATGTGAACAGGATGGAGTTGGTGCAGAGGGTGGCTACTAAAATGATTAGTTGTCTTCATTATAAAGCATATGAGGACAGACTGAAGGATCTTAATATGTACACCTTAGAGGAAAGGCGGGATAGAGGTGATATGATTGAGATGTTTAAATACCTCCGTGGCATAAATGTTCAGGGAGAGAGCCTCTTTCAATTGAAAGCAAGTTCTGCTATGAGGGGACATGGGATGAGGGTGAAGGGAGATAGATTCAGGAGTGATATGAGGAAATATTTCTTTACAGAAAGAGTAGTGGATCCGTGGAATAGTCTCCCAGTGGAGGTGGTAGAGATGAGGACAGTAACTGAATTCAAAAAAGCATGGGACAAACACAGAGGATCTCTAAAGGTAAAAAGGGGACTGTTGTAGTTGTTGATATGGAAGGACAGACTAGATAGGCCATGTGGTCTTTTTCTGTCATCATGTTTCTATGTTTCTATGAGTGACTGGAACAAATGATAAACCTTTACTCAAAAAGCTAATCGATTCCATTGATAATTCCTTCTTGGACACATTAACAACCAAATTCGTATCTGGACATTGCTGCCGTAAATATTTCATTTCCTTCTCTGATACCGACAATCTTGAAATTTTATCCTTCCCTTTTCTTTTTTCTTCTTTTTCTTGTCATCCTTTTCTTCGACTAAAAAATCATCCCTAGAGGATTTACTGGAGTCAGAGCCATTATTATTATCCGACGTGTCCTCAAAACTCACCCGTTTTTTAGATGTTCTTAATCTCCGGTTAGAATTCATCCAAGGATATACATATCCTACTGAATAATCCGTATTATCCCTCTTCAATTTCTTTGATTTTTTTAACATAACCTCTTGTCTTACAATGTCCACTTGTTTCTGTGATTCACTTAACTGTTTGGTGAACTGTTCTTCTGTTTCTTTCATTTTCAACATGCTCAATGTTGTTGCAATTTCTTCTGCCATTTTTTCCACTCCTATTTTCGTAAAGTCAACTACTAAAACCATTAAATCCAATGAGCACTTATTAAGTATTTTATTCCATCTCTCCAAAAAAGTTGTGTCCATATTGGGCATACGTGGTTCCTTATACATACGTAAGCCCCGTGGGATCTGTTGTCTATTTATATATTCGATTAATGACAATCTATGCAGCTCCATTCTTACTTTTTTCTTTTGCAATTTCAAAAGTGATTCTCACATGGTCTCATGATTATCAGTGACTGATTCCGCTCCCGTGGGTAATGGTGCAAATGGGGCCTTCTCTTTGACTAATCCGATGATATGGTCTTGCGTAAAACTCAATGTTTCCTTCCAAACTGACTGATCCTCCATGATTGTATCGTAACAAAAATAAACTTGGTCACTTTTCTGAGTGATTACTTCAAGTAACACTAAAATAAATTGATACGTTCACTATTCACTAAACTTTTTTTCTTTTAATTACTCTTACTACTAAAGAAGGTCTCAGACAAACTGTAGCACTTTTACATAGACTTAAATTAAGTCATAATTTTGTGCTTATTGGCATCAACGACCTTCAAAGTTGAAATTAACTAATTTTTCTTGGAGCAAAAACTGTAAAACTTCAAATTGGATACTTAGCTCCTCTTTTTCAAATGCTTAATTCAATTACATTCATGCTTTTTCTCGTGAATCTCAACGCCATATGTTGAGGTGCCCATGCGTTTCACTAATGCCGTTTCTTCAGGGGATCACCACCATCACCCATCACTAAAAAATACCAAATAAAAACTTCAATAACTCATTCAACAATATACAACTCAGATTAACTTCTACCTTTGTCCATATCATAAATTCAGATTTTTCTATAGTCAAACCTGATGCTGCACACGTATCCAAAACATCACAGCCGAGCTACTACATGACTGCTGAAATCTTCTCGCTCAGGCTAGGAACGCCGCGCAACAAAGGGTTCCCGGATTAACACTCTGTATGTCCCACTGTATTTGTGCATCTGCTGCTTGCTTTTCCTTATTTGTTGATCTAATTCCTTGAAGAGTTTTTTCTCTTGTTTTGCAAATTCTGTTCCTTCCTTCCCTACATGCTTGTGGATTTTCACTCATTCCTTTTAGTCGCTGAAAGTCTTGTACAAGGTAGATGATGGAGACAGATTCTGGACGTTTACTGTCATATTTCAGCACATTTTGCACATTTGGATCTGAAGATGCAGTTAAGTAGGCCTGGAGGCCGAAGATAGTATGTGTAATCAATCTGCATGTGTAATCAGTCTTTATGAGCCCTAGCCCTCCTTCAGCTCTAGGGATGTACAGTCTTGGAATACACTGATTCTTGGGCATGGTGGAGTTTTCGTGTTCGCACATCTAGTTTTTCAAGATCTTTAAGAGGCCAGTCCACATCCCCAAAGCTGTAGGAACATACAGGAATTGCCAGCTGATTACTGCCTTGTATCTTATTCCATGATGTTAAAGCACTTTTCAATAATGATTATAATCACCTGTAGTATTCTTTCCTGATCTTTTCTCTCAGTAATTTCTGCTTGAGTGTCATTCCTTCTTCTACTCTGAGATACTTATAATGCGTTCCTGTTCAAGGTCCTTGATGTCACAGCCTTCAGCCAGAGAGATGTTTTCCGCTTTGCTGAATTTATCCTGATGTCATCAGAACAGCTTTTCACCATCCAGTGTTGCTCTGCTAATTGTTATTCACTAAAACCATAGAGCTTCAGATAGTCTACAAATAATAAATGAGATGTTGTTTCTGGGTTGGTATAGTACCTTCTTTAGGATTCATGCTAAATCCATATTCCAAACAGTTGATGTGAGTACTCATTGAATTAAGCACCACATAAAACAGAAGGGGTAATAGGGAATCCCCCAGAAATATTCCTTGCTGGATACTAATGCTAGGAATTGACCTTATTTTGAAAATATCACAACTGGAGCTCCTGAGGCATAAATGCGATTTACGGTGGCAAGGTGGTAGAAAGTAAGGAAATCTAAAAAATGTTCTAAAACTTGTTTAAGGACACTAAAGGGTCCACAAACATGCTGTGGCATTGGCAGCAGCGGGAAAATAGGAATCTTACAAAAACAAAACAATGTACGATGATTAAGCCCACAGATCATTTGGAAACATGTCCTTGGGATTCAGTGGACAAAAGAAGATTGAAGAGATGAGGTATAGTGGCAGCAGACAGGAATTCATGCATATTCATCATATGTAAGAAATGGCCAGTCATTTCAGACATAATTTCCCTCCATTGCCTAGACATACTCTTCATAACTGAGATTTGGCTATCAAATGATGATAACATACTCATCAACCAGCTCCTACCCAATGGCTTCTCAGTACACACATGTCACAGAAGCGGTAAACGAGGAGGAGGTGTTCTCGCTATCACCAAAACTGATCTCCACTTCCACCTGAGCAATACAACCAACTCGATACACATAGACGCAATCACCATTACCAATAAACATTGCTCCTTCAACCTGATATACAGGGCCCCATCCACAGACTCCGATTCCCTCACAACATTAATTGAGTTTGCATCCAACTCACAATCGCCAAGCACACCAGGCTGAGTTGTAGGTGATTTCAATTTACCATCCTTGCACGATGCACAGGCCTCATCTTTCCTGGATGCTTTTGAAGAACTAGGATACACACAACTCGTTGATGTGCCCACCCATGCTAAAGGAATGACACTGGACCTTGTTTTTGCCCCCCCCAACTGCCTTTAAAACAAACACCACCATACTGTCCACTACAGCAGTCCCCTGGTCAGACCACATGTTAATCATGTTCCAAATATCTCTACCCAACAAACTCCAAAAGAGTGTTGATAAGGCCAGCAGCCTCAAAACAGCTCCACGCAGGTTCATAGCCTTTGACAAAGACCAAATCTTAAACCAAACCTGTACACTCTTTGACCTAACATCCCACGACCCTGAAGTGTTAGTTTCCACCTGGAATGAAAACTTCAGTTCCATTGCATTACGACCACCATCAAACAAGCCTACCAAGAAGAAAACAACAGCAGCTTGGTACTCCACAGAGCTTAGAACGTCACTCTCCTGCTTGAGAAAACTAGAAAGACGCTGGCGCCGTACTCACTCCACAGAGGACCTAAGGACATACAACACCCAACTTGAAAAACACCGCCAAGCAATATCTGAAAGCATAAGGAGATTCCACACTGACACTTTAAGGTGGTCCCTAAACAAGCCACACGACCTCTTTACCATGGTAAAGACCCGGCCGCGAATTAACGCGGCCGGGCGCAGGTACGCAGTGGCGGGCCGAGGGCGAAGGGCGGGGGGAGGGGGGCGGGCAAGGGGCCGGGTACAAAAGAGCGCGTCCGGCGCTGGCTCGGCCTCTTTTCCGCTCACCCCCCCTTCCTGGAGGAAGCCGGACAAGACTGAAAGAAGTTCGACGAGGCCGCAGCCAGCGAGAGCGACGAGTGAGACCACCAAAACTACCTACAAAAAAAAAAGCAAGTACCTCAATAATGCACAATTATTGTATCGCGGAAAGAGAGGGCATGAGCCATGAGGGGCAAGGAGCTGGGTAGCAGCGTTGCAGACGCGGGCCGGGAGTCCCCGGTAGCGCTGCCAACGACACGTCCGATGCGGGGGGGGGGGGAGAAAGCTAGCCAGCAGCGGTGAGCATCTGATCGGAGATACGATGCTGAGGAGGCTGGCAAACTGCTTCAACGGCAGCCGGCATCTTACCTGCGCAGCACATGGAAGGACGGGTGGGAGAGATGCTGGGCTGTATGCGGCGACAATGCTCCCAGACACGTGGCCAAGCGCTGCTAAAGAACGGAAAGGCTATGCAATGAATATCACAAAAAAAAAAAAAAATTCTCTAGGGGCAGCCGGATATAGATGGAGAGCAGCCCAGAGGGTTCTTCTTATTCTTGCTAGATAAAAAAAAAAAAAAAAAAAAAGGACCACAGAGATTAGGCTGTTGCTGTTAAGGCAAAGCAATGGGGGCTGTGAATACAAGGTTAAGGCTGCCACCTGGTGGGGAGAAGCGGTAATGCAGACTGTTTAATGTAATTTGTTTTGTGCTGCTAGGAGGATTTTAGTATGAATTTGTCTGTTCTGCTAGGATAGGATCACAAGGAATGTCACACTGGACGGGGCAAAGGGGAGATCTATGCATACAAAGATGGCGGATTGTGATATAGATATGTACGGATAGAAGAAGTGATATTATAGGGTCATGGTGAACACCCGATGCATACATGGGGGCCATAGGAATCGAGTGGTGCACGGGATTGAAGCATGTATCCGTGAATGATAGTAATTTAGACTTTCCATTGCCTCTGCTTAGCAATTCTGTTCTAATAGGAGATGCCGAGAAAGGAGACACAAAAGGCTTCCAGAACACAGAACGCCAGGGCTGCTCCGAAGGCAGCGCCAACATCAAAAACACGGGCAGTCGCAGGGTCAAACAAGAGAGGGACACGGGGGGGATAGCCGTGAGGACACGACCCATGCAGTAACAGAGAAGCCCCGGCGCAGTGTTAGGAGGAAGGTGCCACAGCCAAGGGAGAACTCGGCCCCCCCGCAGGGGCAAGAGCTGGAAGAACTGCTCCAGATGGTACGGGATCAGGTTATGCAACACGGCCTGACCTCAGTGAAGCAACGACTGGGAACGACAGGCTTCGCGAACGAAGACATGCCATCGACTAGCGGCTTTACGGCACCACCCAGCTCAGCACATGGTAAGGCGGGGTGTGAAAAGGGGGCGCTAGATTTATCAACATCATCATCTGACGAGTCCAGTTCAAACAGTGAGGGGGACGTAGAATGGGCAGACGTGATGCGATATACATTCAAGAAATTTAAAAGGAGGAAGGGCCCAAAACACTCCAATCCCCTCAGACAGGCCTGGTCGGGGCAAAGTCAGAGGGGCGAGGACCGCGTGAGCACGCCACCGGGAGCGGCCCAAAGAATGCAGTCGGACTGGCGTGATACCAGTCGTGACCCACGCTGCGGGGTGCGCTCCCTGGCTGTGTCGGTACCCAAAAAAATAAAAAAGAGGATTTGGAGGAGAGAATATATTGACATATTCTCTCTCCTGCTCAGGGATCAGGATGAGGAGTAGAACAGTGGGAAGGATAAGGATAAAAGAAGCGAGAGGGATAGGAAACCAAAAATTCCCAAAACCCTTAACAATTGGGTGACTGCATTCCACGTCTTTATGAGTGTAGTGATGGAAAAAGAACCAGAAGAGGGGCCATACCTGACCCGTTACCTGGACACAATCACCAGAGCACACAAACAGTACGGTGGATGGGCCTGGCTTAACTATGATGTGAAGTTCAGGAGGAGTATGTCAGAAGATCCCACACTAGCATGGCACCACAGAATTCTGGACATGTGGACGGAAGAAACGGCGCCCAATAGGCCGTGGTGTCAAGACGGGCAGCAGCAGCCGCTGCTGGGCGCGCAGTGGCAACCGCCCTTTCAGAACACGCAATGGCGGCAGGCCAATCCCTTACCAGGGAGACGGGCATGCCGACAGTACAACGCAGGGAGTTGTACATGGCAGCCATGTAAGTTCAAGCATTCTTGCTCAGTATGCGGAAATGGACACCCCGCTTTCACATGCAGGGCTCCAAGGGAGGCCAAGCCTTTCAGAGCACTACAGCAACGACCCACCGAAGGGGTTGGCGCCAACACCCATCAGAATTGAGCATATGCGTCCATGGCTAAGAGCATACCCGAAGCGAGACATAGCTATCAGCATCGAAGATGGCTTCTCGCAGGGTTTCCGCATCCCATCCCTAATTCTTAGAACAAAAGTGCAAACACGCTTGCGTAATAACCCTCCATCTGTCCAGAAACACAATGAGATCGCCCGCAGCAAGATTGCAAAAGAATTAGGAATGGGGAGAATAGCTGGTCCTTTCCATTCACCCCCATTCAAAGACTTCATAGTCTCCCCATTGGGGGTCATACCCAAAAAGGAGCCGGGACAATTCCGGCTAATTCACAACCTTTCATACCCCGAGGGACAGTCGGTCAATGACTATATTGATCCAACGTTATGCTCTGTAAAATATGCAACCATGGATCAGGCAATCAGGCTCATACGAAGCAAGGGGCCACAAGCACAACTGGTGAAGGCGGACATCGAGTCCGCGTTCCGCTTACTGCCAGTGCACCCCGAATCTTTTCCATTGTTGGATTTCTCGTTCAATGGGGAGTTCTTCTATGATAAATGTTTGCCCATGGGATGCGCAGTATCATGCGCATATTTTGAACAATTTAGTTCATTCCTACACTGGGTAGTCGAGGACATTGCAGGCCCTAATACGGTGGTGCATTATCTGGATGACTTCCTATTTGTGGGAAAAAACCACGATGACTGCAGAAGGATATTGGATATCTTTGAGCAGACGGCACGAGCATTTGGGATCCCGTTGGCAAAGGAGAAGACCGATGGCCCGAAAGGGATCATCACTTTCCTGGGCATACAGTTAGATGTGCCGGCACACCGATCGCGTTTGCCAGTGGAGAAGGTGCTCAAGTTGTGAAAAGATATGCAGCTAATGCACAACCAGCGAAAAGCGACTCTCCAGCAATTTCAGTCAATATTGGGCCTACTGTGCTTCGCATGCAGGGTGATACCCATGGGGAGGGTGTTCTGCCGCCGTATGGCATGGGCAACGAGGGGTATCGCAAAAAGATACCATCGCATCCGATTCACCAGGGAGATACGGGAAGACCTGCAGGTCTGGCTTCAATTCCTTCACACCTTCAATGGCCTAGCCTTTTGGCAAGCTCTCCCAGTATCTAATGCGGAACTTCAATTCTTCACCGATGCCTCGGGGGGAATTGGTTTCGGCATATACTATAAAGGGGCGTGGTGCACGGAGACTTGGCCCTCGGAGTGGCAAGCGGATGGAACCACCAGAGACATCACGTTCCTGGTGCTTTTCCCGCTGATGGTAGCACTGTGTATCTGGGCACCGGAGCTCACCAACCGATCTATCACCTTCCATATCGATAACCTAGCGGTGGTATGGGCGGTGAACAGTATGAGAGCTAAGACGCCAAGGGTAGTGACACTATTAAGGCGTATAGTGTTGCTATGCCTGTCACATAACATAACCATTAGAGCGGAGCACATCGAAGGCAAAAATAACAACATTGCCGATGCCCTTTCTCGTTCAAAGATCTGGCTTTTTCGCCAACTGGCGCCCGAGGCCGACACGGTCAAGACGGCGGTGCCCGATCAAGTCTGGGAGTATGGTCCACTGAGATATGGGAGCTCCTGCTAGGCGCCTTAGCAGAGAATACCCAGCGCAGATACATAGCAGCTTGGGAACAATACCAAACATTTTGCAAAGAAGCCGTCATACGGTAAGAAGACAGATTAAAGGTAGCAACGATCCTGAGATGGATTCTGCATTGCAGGAGCAATGGCTACACAAAAGCGGCAGTCCAAGCCCGTTTAGCAGCGGTATCATTTTTTGCGAAGGCTATGGGGAAGAAGAGCCCCAAGGCTGAGTTTATCATTAAGAAAGTAATGAGAGGCTGGTCCCTGGGGCAGCCCAGGAAAGTAGACAAACGCCGCCCGATCAATCATCAGATGCTCCAACAGCTGATGGTAACTACTAGCCAAGTGTGTTACGATGAGTACGAGACGAGGCTGTTTCGATGCGCCTTTTCCTGGGCCTACTACGGAACATTTCGAGTAGGGGAGCTAGTAGCTGCCTCATCCTCGGACCGGGGGGCAGCCTGCGGAGGCCTGGAAAAGCGCGATGTGAGCATACGCACAAGGGTCATAGTGCTACAGCTGCGCCGATCCAAGACCGACGCGGAGGGAAAAGGGGCGCAGGTGGTGCTGTCGGCACTGCACAACGACCTCTCATGCCCACTGAGAAATGCTCTTGCCTACCAACAGTTACGGGCATACTCAGAAAATCAGTGGTTCGTACATGCGAATGGTGCCCCCTTGTCACGCTTTCAATTTATCAGAGTACTTAAGCTAATAATTGAACGAACTGGACGGGATGCAAGCTTATACGGCTCGCACTCCTTTCGCATAGGGGCTGCTTCAACGGCAGCCAACATTGGGATGTCTAGAGAGCAGATAATGAAGATAGGACGATGGCGCTCGGATAGATACAAACTGTATATACGTCAGGCGCTGTGAAGAAAGAGAGGCTAATCAAAAAAAAAAACCCCTGAATAAAAATTGTGTTGTAACGGACAGAGAGCGGGGTGAGGGTCATAATGGTAATAGATCAATCTGTATACAGACAAAGCGAATAAGCAGGGTTAGATAAGGGCTGCCTTAACCATATCCTTCTGATTGTGATCCATCCAGGAGTAAGTCCACACCTCTGGCCGCGTGAAGTGTGGATATGTGGCCATTCATTTGTTCACTGGGCCCAAAAAAGGACACGGTGCAGACCGCAGGGTTTGAACTTGGGATTACCAAGTGCAGAAGTGTCCGTGGTGTGGCTGGGACGACGGGGTATGATGTGGGACCAGCTAGTGCCGTCCTTGCTCCAAAAGAAAAGATCGACCGGGAACCCGGTGCTGATCGTGATCCATTTGGGGGGCAACGACCTGGCGTCTACGCGCAGCGTCGAGCTCATCAAGAAGATGCAAAGCGACCTGCTGATGCTGGCTAACACACTCCCCGGGACACATGGTCACACATCATACCACGGCGAGTGTGGAGGGGCGAGAACTCACACAGGGCATTGGAGAGGACAAGACGTAAAGTGAACAGATGGATGGCCCACTTCATGGTGGCCATAGGAGGATACAGTATCACGCATGACCTCATAGAAGAGAGATGTCCGGGATTGTATCGCACAGACGGAGTGCACCTGTCAGACATTGGAATGGACATTTTTCTCTGCGCCGTACAGGATACAGTTGAACGCTTATGGCGGAAGCAGGTGTTGGCCACAGCGGTGCGCTGAGCGGTGGGGCCCCGTCAACAAACGAGGATTCGCTGTTGGCGGGGTTGGCTGAAAGAACGCACCCGGTGAGAGAGAACACAGCCTAGGCCTTAACTAAAGGGGGAGAGGTGCAGGAGAGAAACACGGACCTCTCCCCGCAGAGATTGAGATGGTGATAAGAACACCACGCCGAGGGCCCCCCCTTGCCTTGCTTTGACGGTGGGCAAAAGGGGGGGGGGGAGAAGAAAAGGTTGCCAAGTCTGCTTCAACAGCAGGCGTAACAGCTTTCGACTGAAGGATATTTTATTTATTTATTTATTTATTTAACAGCTTTTATATACCGCACTTTTGATATCAGCGCGGTTTACATTTTAACAAATTTTGTACTTAAACATAAAACAAATGTTAAGTTTACAGAGAACAGGGAATAAAAACATGGATAACAGGGATTAACAATTAACAGATATTTTCAATTATTTACAATAGGTTCTTAAATGCTCGAGCTCTAAAGGTAGGGTTTGTGAGGCTTGGTCTAGATCAAGTGGTAAGGTTTCGGGATATGAAAAGACTAAGGGGCTGAGGAAAGCTTTTACGGCAAAATTGTCCTCCTGCCGTGTACAAAGACTGCGGGATATTGGCTGTGTCTCTCGAGGGGGCAAAAGGAAAGAAGTGTTACAAGGAATTTGTCTACAGGGTTTTGTGATTGTTGTGTGCATGCTGTGGCCAACAGTTTTGTGCTGTTAATAACCATTGTTCGCAAATAAATAGAAATAGTTTGGTGAAAGAAAACCCGTGGCATCAGTGTGACTTATTGGGGGGGGGGGAGGAGGGTGAGAGAGGGGGGGAGGGGGGCAAGCAATGGGGTGAGGGTGGGAGAACCCGAGGCGGTCATGCCAGTTGTGTGGCTGAGAACCTAGCAAAAGAGCCAGTACCAGAACAACCTAGTCAAATCCACCCTTGCCTGGTGTCCTGGATAAAAGAGTTACGACTGACAGTCAGCCCTTTTATAGCAAAGCTAATGGACTGCTCATACACGACAGGCACCTTTCCCCAATCCCTCAAACATACCTCAATCAGGCCACTCCTCAAAAACAACAAACTGGACCCTAAGAAACCCGACTCATATAGATCGATATCCAGCATACCACTGTTGGCAAAAATCGTCGAGGAAGACGTCCAAAATCAAATTCAAGATCATATTGACACTTCCGCACCACTTGATACGTGTCAGCACGGCTTCAGAGCCGCACATAGGGTCGAAACTCTCCTCACCATCCTCTTCAGTACCATAATTTCAGGAATTGACAGCATACGCCAAGGATATGTACTCATATTCTTGGATATAGCGGCGGCCTTTGATTCTGTCTCCCATGACATCCTCTTACACCGCCTCAAAGAGAAGTTGATTTGTGACTTAGCACTCAAATGGTGCAAGTCATATCTCTTGGATAGATGGCAACAAGTAAGATCAGATGAAGCAACATCAGAACCTTTCCACCAGAGCCAAGGGGTCCCACAAGGATCTTCTCTATCTACCCTGTTGTTTAATATTTATATGCAACCGATCTGCGAGATCGTACAGTCCTTCAAGGTGGAATGCCTGTTATACGCAGATGACGTGCTCCTATATATGTCTTTTGCAATGGAGAACCCTGAACTCTCACCTCTCACGGACTGTTTTAACGCAGTATCCAGATGACTCCAATCACAAAACCTGCAAATCCAACATAAGAAAACCGAAGTCCTTTTCATCACCAGAGATCCGAAATTCATCACACCACCGTGCTTGAAGGTCTTAGATGCAGAACTACTTACCAAACCCTCTATTAGCTATCTAGGATTCACACTTGACCAGCGACTAGACATGAAGACCCATATAGGCAATGTAGCAAGAGCTATATACCATAAAATCCGATCACTTAGACACATACGCACCTTACTGGAACCTAGCGACTTCCGCACAGTATACCAAGTTTTGATCATACTGCATTTTGACTATGCAAACGCCATACTCCAGGGTCTCCCGCAATCTACGCTACACCCTTTACAGCTTGCAATAAACTCTGCTGCAAGAGTGCTTCAGGGCGCTTCCAAGTGGGAACACATGACACCCATCCTTAAACAACTCCACTGGCTCCCCATAAAAGGCAGAATTACGTTCAAAACCATAATTCTGACCTTCATGATCATAAATAAGCTTGCCCCACCAGCCCTAGCAGACCTCATTCAGATAACCCCCCTGAACAGACCTAGAAGATCCCCTGAGGACAATAAACTAGTAGTCCCAAGAGAAACAACCAAGTGCTGCCATACAACAGTGAACAGGGCTTTCAAATTCTCTGCACCAAAATGCTGGAACAGCCTCCCTCCCAGTATACGGGCAATCACTAATTTAACGCAGTTTAGGAAAGCTCTGAAATATCACCTTTTCCTCACGCACTACCCGGATGACAGCACCTCAAATGCCTCATCAGTAAACTAACCATGTCAAACAGACGTTCAGCCAGCTCTTTCTGTACAGTTGTAAATAGTTACCCCTTGTTGTCTATTCCAAGTTCTGTCACCTGTTAATTGTAAACACAAATCGACTGTTTTGAGATGTGTATTTAATTGGTTCTATGTAAACCGCACTGATGGAAAATAGTGCGGTATATAAGTGCATGTAATAAAATAAATAAATAAATAAATAAATATGCATGTTAAATCCACTTCAAAAGATTCTAGGAGAGTTGGGGAAGGTTCTCATGAGGGACTCCATCAATGACATCAGACATATAAAGAATGAGCTCTATGGTGTCTGTGGGTCTTTATAACATAGGCCCAAAATAAGCACCACCTGGCTGTTCCATCTAGGTGACTTGTAGCAACATTACTCTTCACATGTATACTTTTCTTCCTACAGGTACTGGCAAATTTTCAAAAAAAGAAAACATATGTGACCTTTTATTCTGAAAATTACACAAGGAACTTAAAGATATATCTTCACCTTTTATGCCATTCAATACTTCCAAAACATGGGAGGGCCACTTCAGACCTGCAAAGTAATGACAGGAAATCTTGGTTGGAAGAAAACCTGACTAGTATAAAGACCAAGTCCAAAAGCAGTTTTCGTATATGGCTGGCTAAGCCACTGTATCCCACTGGCATGTCTTTGGCTGTAATGTACCATAAGAGAGTGAGGGCCTCTGGCTAACTCAGCCATTGAACCAAGATAGGAGTAGTGACAAGTGCTGCTTAGGCCATTGCACTACATCTTGCTTAAGGAGTTTAACAATCCTCATTGCAAGAGGAAGACTCTGAATGTCCAGAAGGAAAGGAGTACTACTGATGCTGGAAAAGGGGAAGAAGAGGATACAGTGAATGATCCTTGGGTTTGAGGCAAGGAGGGCAGGTTCAATAGGCGCGCAGAGTCATGCGATCACATCTGAATTCTGCATCTAGCTTTCAAAGTTTCATGGGGTAATTGGAGTGGTTTTCCGATTGTCAGAAAAATCCAGGAGAAAAAAGGTATGTTTTTTCCATTTTTTTGCATACTTTGCTGGTTTTCTAATACTGTTTTCACCCTTAAAAGACTTTCAGTAAAGTTTTGTCTCAGAACAAATCCTGGTGTGGACTTAGTTGCTAAAAGTGCTGGTCTGGACCTGGAACCCAGGAATGCCATAGATTTAAACCTGAAAGTTGTAATGTTACGTTCCTGAAGTGGTATCCCTGGTTTGCCATTCAGCAGAAAAGAGCTCGTATGAGGATCCCCATACTGGCAGAAGCTACATATACATGAAAATGCTATGACCTTCCCTGGAATCGTGTCTGATAAGGTCTAGTATAGTTCTCTGCAGAGAGATCATGCCTATTGGATGGGTGATTTTATAAAACTCATTTTCTGCACATAAAGCACAGTATTACTCATGGAAATGCCCTTTGAAACTGTTCTTGGGATGCTAATTTTATAGGAGGGTACCTTCACAAAATTAGCTCCTCTTTCCCATCTTAACCCCCTTTCACTTACACACATACACACTCCAGCCATGCCCTCTGTTAGTAAAACACATCTTTGTGCAATCCTGAGATCATACACTTTACACATTAAAATTTTGTTCATGTTGCACATCTGAAGCCTAGGAATTCTTTTGAGATTTTTCTCTCTTAGGTCCTGTAGATCTCTTAAATACATCTGCCTGATCCTAGTTTTTACTATCAAAAAGAGATGCTTTGCAACAAAATTAAGCAGATAAACTGTGAGTATACCTTCCTGTGTCTATAGTTTAATCAAAAATTCATATAAACTAATTTAAACGAAGGAACAGTATGACCTAATACTCTGTGGTATTGTATTAGCTGACAGTAGAGTTTTTAGAAGCTGCTTCATCCATGATCTCATCTCAAATAAAATATGTTATCTGATGAATCGTTTGATATAATGCTATCAGCAGTCTGAAAGGGAGTAATTTTATACAGCATTTTATTTATTTAGACAGATTTGTATACGACCTTTTCCTTCAATCAAGGTGGTCGCGTCACATGACAGTTAGAGGGTTACATTTAACATTAGGGTACGTGTGCATAATTAGACAATACAGTTACTTTACAGCATTTAGGCAATACAATTGAGGTGACATTTAACATGAAGGTATTTAATCCCTTGGTGTTGTAGACTTGTGTGTGTGGGTGAGTGCTTAGTTGGCGGAGGTAGTGGTATTTCTATTTGGGTAGGGGATGTTGCCTGAATGCTCATAAGTTTCTATGAATAACCATGTTTTGAGGTCTTTGCGGAAGTCTGTGAGGTCATCTAATGCCCTCAGGCTTGTTGGGAGGGAGTTCCATAGTGTAGATGCCAGTAGTGAGGGTGCTCTTTTTGAAGTTGTCTGTTTGGTTTTGTGATAGCCTGCAGGTGTGCCGATCATGTTGTCATTATTACTTCTTCTTGGTCTATTGCTGATGTCCTTTGTTATAACGTTTTGGAGTATGTTTGCTGAGAGATGGTGAATGATCTTGAAGATGATCATGAGTGTTTTGTATTTAGCTCTTGCCACCATTGGGAGCCAATGTAGTTGTTGTAGGACGGGAGTGATGTGTTCAGTCCTTGCTGTGTCTGTGATGATGCGTGCTGTGGTGTACCATCTGTAGTGGGTGGAATGTCTGTTGCGGAAGGCCTTGGTATAGTGAATTTCCATAATCAAGCAGTGGTGTGATAAGTGCTTGGCACACTGTGCGGAAGTGGTCTTGGAGTATTGGTTTGATTTGTCAGATTGTTTTCAATCGATGATATGCCTTGTTTGCGGTTTTGGTGATGTGGGACTTTAAGTTCAAGGCTCTGTCCAGTGTGATGCCCAGATATTTAACTTCTCCTTTGACTACTATGTGTTTATCTAGGATGCTGATAGATTGTGTAGCTATGAAGGTGGGGTTCCTGGTGACGAACATAGCCTCAGTTTTATCGTAGTTGACTGTTAAGTTGTTGGCTATGAGCCAGTCATTAATATCTTTGAGACATTTTGTTATTGCTGTGGTGTTTAGTGCTAGAAGATTGATTGGAGCGTACACCATGATGTTATCAGCATAAATGTGATAATGTAGTTTGTGGTGCTTGATGATGTTGCATATGGGCTGTATGTAGATGTTGAAGAGCATTGATGATAGGGCTGAGCCTTGAGGTATTCCTTGCGTGACGGGGAATTGTAGTGATTTCTTTTGGTCGCATTTGACTTGTTGCGTTCGCCCTTCTTAGTATTATGTAAACCACTTCAGGGTATTCTTGCATAGTCCTATCTGTTGTAAGCGTTGCAATAGTTTAGCGTGTGACACAGTGTCGAAGGCTGCTGAGATGTCCATGAACACTAGCAGGTATCCGTTTTTTATGTTGTCTATGCCTCTTAGGAGATTGTCGAAGAGGGAGGTGAGTAGTGTTTCCATGCCTTGTTGGGGCTTAACTCCATGCTGATGTATGTCAAGTGGGGCGTTGATATCTATATTTTCCTGAAGTTGCCTTTGCACTGCCTTTTCCACGATTTTAGCAAGGAATGGCAGGCTGGAGATGGGATGATATGATTTTGACTTGGATGGGCTCAGATTGTTACTTATAGGTATTGGTCGTATTGTTGCGTGCTTTAGGGTTTGCGGCATGTATCCTTGTTGGAGTGAATCTTTGACAATTTTATGAATGTGTTGAGAGAGCTGGCTTTTTGTAGCTTTGATCCAATTCATTGGGCATGGGTCTGATGGTGAAGTTGTTGTGTTTAGTCCACCGTGTTGTTGTGTTTACAGCACTGCATATGCTTTGTAGCGCTATACAAACAATAAGTAGGATTAGTATTTATTTATTTGAAATGTATTTATATTTAGACATCTAATTCTTTGTATTTATCCTTTGAAAACTTGGGGGTTATTTTTGCGGCAATTAGGTGTTTTCTCAGGGTCAGAAAAATAGGGGTTTATCAGTGTATTCCACGCAAAAATAATTTGTTATTGATTTTTTTAGATTGATTCCAGGAGGATTCTATCTAATGACACAAAACACAATTTTCCCAGTACCATCCCTTTCTCCCAGCCTCAGCATCACCCCCTTCTCCAACCCCAGCAGCATCAATGTCCCAACAACACAGTGCTCTCCCTTTTCTAAGCCCCTGCAACAGCCCCCAGACCCCTGCATCAGCCCCTCTAGCTACAGTACATACTGCGGTGGGAGCTTAAGATTTTGGCCCTATCATTCTCTGCTGCTTCTTTTTTCAGCCAGTGCTGGAAAAAATTGAAAGCCAGGAACAAAGAAATAAAATAATTTTTATTTCCGAGATGTATGAAACTGAGTTGATGTTTATAGGACATGTTTACTAAAGTTTAATGTGTGTGAAGTAAAGTTAAAGCATGTCAAGTGTTGCCTCTGCTCATTCATTTCTATGGGTCGTTACAGCACTTAACGCGTGTTAACTTTCATTAACGTATTTTAACCTTTAGTGTACATGCCCCTATGTGTCCTAATGTTATGTATCTGTTTATTTTTCATTGTCCTCCTGATTTCTGTCAAGAAATATTGCGCCCAATATTCAAAGGGGTTTTTGCAGTTAGCAGGACCGGTTAACTGGATTAACCTCGCTGAGAGGGATATTCAGCAGCAAAAACCAGACAGTGTCAGGGACGCCAGGGGGCAGGGCAAGGATGGTCCCAATTCTTAGAACAAGCAGGAAACAGAAGGTGAGAACTCTGCAGTAAAAACTCAAACCAGGAAAGAACAGAGAGGCGCCATGGATTAGGAAGTACAAGATTACACGTGTGCAATAATAAAGTTTATTCCGCCCAAACACTTATCTGGAAAGCAGACTGACCATCTGGGGTACTAGAGGGCTAACTTGAGAACCATTTGTATGGCTAATTGGATAGCAGCTGAATATCGTTGGCTATTTGTAGATGGAGGTGGAACGTCCTTGCTTTTCCCTCACTCCTTCTGGCATTATGTGGATAGTGCTGGACAGTCTGTAGGAATTTTCAGCAGCACTATCTGTATTACAACGCTGAAAAATCAAGGATTGAAAGGTTTATATATGTTCATTTCAATGTTAACTGCCCAAAATCATTAGCTTTTAAAATTCGAGGCCACTGTTTGCATAACTTTTGACTGAGCAACTCGATATCTGGCCAAAAGTTATCTAGATATAATAAGGAAGAATGGGAGGTGTCCTGAGAGCAGGGTTAAATTTAGCTACATAATAGATATATTGAGCTACTATCTGGTTAACTACATCCAGTTATCTTGGCTGCAGATACAGCACATCTAATAAATCCAGATAACTCTGTCTACATATCTTTGACCTGTGATATTCAGCAGTGCTGAGATAACTGAATATCTAATTTAAAAAGCATTTAATTACAAGTGGAGAATGTAGTGCCGGCCCAAGGATTTCTGCCACACAAGACATAAACCCTGGCTGCACCGCTCCCCTCCCCTAACCAAGCTGCCACTGCTGAGCCATGCAGCTGCCAGTTCCGTCTTGTATTTTAAGTGTGGTGACTTTGTGCCTCCGCTTTGTTGCCTGCGGCAGGCCACGTGCTTCAGCACACATGGCCTGCTACTTCTATTCCCACTTCAACAGTAAATAAGAAGCAGGTCATGTTTGCTGAAGTACATGGCCTGCCGCAGGCAATGAAGAGGTGGCAGAAAGTCGCCTAGCTCACCTAGTGGATGAGCTGGCCCTGGGAGAAAGTAAGAAGAGCCTGGCTTATGGAGTTCTTTCCAACCCCTGTGTGTGAATGTGGATACTCACAGCAATCTGTTTCTATCTGCATTTCTTCTGTTAAAGTTGGCAGATGCCCCCGATTTTGGGGGATTTTCCCTGATTTTAGAGCTATGTCCCCCAACTCCCACCTCCTTGGCAGCTTCCCATCCCAAATTCCAGCAATGGGGACAGAAGGGGGGTGGAAAAAAACGATTTTCAATTTAATGATTTGAATATGTCAGCTTTTAGAATGTACATCCATTATCTTTATATTTTGTACAGTACAGGGACAATGCATCACTGTTTCTAATTCTCTGCCTATTTGATTGAAAGTGATAGTGCTGCTGTCATGGGATGGATGGGTGTTGGGGGGGGGGTAATGATTCTTTTTCCCTTCTGCACATCTTGTTGCTCAAACCTAAGGTGTCCCTCCCCCCCCACCACTTACGATTAGTGTCCCAGATTTGCCTGCAAAAAATCTGGTAACCTTATCAGAGTGTGCATGTGTGTGTGTTTCTCTTCTGTATGCATTATGTCTGTGTATGTTTGCAGGGCTGGCTTAACCACCAGACAAACTAGGCAGTCGCCTAGGGACACAACTTCAGGGGGAGAGGAGAACAGAGAGTAGGGAATGTAAAGCTATACAATAGATTCTGAATTTTTTTTTTGGGGGGGGGGCGGCAGGGGGCATATGGCCATCACCATGCACCAACTCTGGGACAGGCCCTGTGTGTATGTGTGTGTGCATCGAATAAAGTTCAAAACACTCACCACCACTTTCAAATTACTGAACAATATAGCCCCATCCATTCTCTCTACGCTCATCCAGATCCCCCCAAACACAAGAACCAGAAGAGAAAAGGCACTGCACTCACTTGAGATCCCAAACACATTCAGGAAAACGATGCAAGCCACAAGCTCCAGGGTTTCACTTTCACCGCCTCCTCCCTCTGGAACTCCTTACCTCTATCAATCCGCTCAATCAAGGATCTCCAGCAGTTCAAAAAAAATTACTCAAAACATACCTCTTCACTGCACACTACAGAACACAAAACACAACAGAAAACACCTCCAAGAACTCACAGGCACACTAACCGCATACCCCAACCCAAAGTACAGGCAACATTTGCTTTTAAACAGCATGAACATAGTTCTAAATAATATGTTAAGTTATTAAGTGCTGCAAGTTTTTATGTAAATAGTTCTAAAAACAATTGTTCTATGTAAAATGTTAGTTATATGTAAACCGCCCCTGATCTCTGGAAGGGGCGGTATAGAAAAATGCAACAAATAACAAATAAAAAATATGTTTCAATGTTTATCTGTTGTGTGTGTCTGTATCTGTATTTTGTGTGTGTGTTTGTATTTTTGGGCTGTTATGTGTACTGTATCTGTCTGTGAAGGTTGCATGTATATGCATGCATGTCAGCATGCATGTGTCTGTACATTTGACAGAGCCCTCGACTTTGGAACATAGATATGTTCCTAGCTGGCAAGTTTATTTGTTTATTTGCAGGTGTTTTAGCCCCCTTTCTGACCAACATTCAATCAAAAGAGCGTACATCAAAGTAACAATCAACACAATAACCTCATAAATCCCAGGCACCCCCTATCCAACCTATCATCCTCTCCCAACCACCCCACTCATGCCCAGACCAACATAAACAAAGCCTAACCAACAAGGAATCCTGGGAGCCCCACACCCCCCTACACCACCCATCAAAAACCACTGAAGAGCCAGGTTTTCAAAAGCTTATGGAAGCCCGTCAACATTGTCTGAGAACGGTTTCTGGGAAGATCATTCCATAATTCCCCTGCCACAACACTAAATGCCTTAGATCTACTGTTGGTCTTATGGACAAGCTCCAGCCCCAGCACAGAAAGCAACCGAGTCTGGGACGAACGTAACAGATGGGATGGAAAATACCAGCTTAGCAGTGTCTGCAAATATCCAGGGTACTCATCCTGCAGCACCCAGAACACAATCACTAACAATTGGGATTGCCCATATTGCCGCACCAGCAGCCAATGCAGCTGAACCGAGCGCTTTCCTGTCAATTAAAACCTGACAAAAGTTGTGCAGCAGCATTTTGGATAACCTGCAGGTGCTGCAGGGCCCTCTGCAGCAGTCCAACATACAGAACATTACAGTAATCAAGCATTCCATGTACCAAGGACAGAATCAACAGACACAGGTCCTCATTGTCTGAATAGGCTTTCAGTTGCCAGGCCAGCCATAGCTTGCACCAGGTCACCTGGACCACTGGAGAAACTTGTTTCTCTCCAATCCCAGTCGCCTCCAGTATCACTCTCAGGGAATGAAGTTCCTCTGTCCATGTTATTTTGAACCATGAAATAATGGGCAGGTGACAAAAGTCCGCCCGGGGCACGCTCCCAAAATGCAAACAGATAGTCTTAGCAACGTCAAGATCGCTGGCCATCAACCACTCATACACTTGTAATAAACAAACATTCAGCTCCACTACCACTGCCTCCATATCCCCTGATAGGAGAAACAAGATCTGGCGTAGGCATAGAAGGACATACCTCAGGAACACACCAATGCCTCTAAAGGCTGCATATAGATGTTAAACAACAAAGGAGATAGTGGGGAACCCTGTGGCACCCCTAGTCCCAGTTTTGGAGAACCAAGCAGTCTGTCGGGTCCCTGACTCTAAAGCATCAGTTAGACATAAATGAATCCGCCCACGCAAGAACCTGGCCATCCAAACCCAGGGTACGCCAGCGCTCCAAAAGTAGATGGCATTCTATGAGGTCAAATGCCTCTGACAGGTCTAAAGAGATCAGCAGCACCACTACATCTTTATCAACCACAAATGGACCTGGACCAGCAGGGCCAGCATCAATGTTTCCACCCCACATCCCTGGTGGAACCCTCCCTGACCCACGTCCAGGAGAGCATGATCTTCAAGAAAGCCGTCAATTTGCACTACAACTTCCTTTTCAATTAATTTAGCCAAGAAAGCAGGTTAGATATATAGGACACAAATAACTGCAATCCCACTAGTCTCCCTCTAGCTTTTTAACCATAGGCATCACCACAGCCTCCTTGAGGTGACGTGGGACATGTCCATGCGTCAATGATGCATTTATCAGGGAACATAGCCACTCCCGCATTGGCGGCAGAACATGCTTAAAAAACAAATAGGAGCAAGGTCTGAACTAGAAAAACATAGAAACATAGAAAGATGATGACAGAAAAAGACCACATGGCCTATCTAGTCTGTCCTTCCATATCAACAACTACAACAGTCCACTTTTTACCTTTAGAGATCCTCTGTGTTGGTCCCATGCTTTTTTGAATTCAGTTACTGTCCTCATCTCTACCACCTCCACTGGGAGACTATTCCACGGATCCACTACTCTTTCCATAAAGAAATATTTCCGCATATCACTCCTGAATCTATCTCCCTTCACCCTCATCCCATGTCCCCTCGTAGCAGAACTTGCTTTCAATTGAAAGAGGCTCTCTCCCTGAACATTTATGCCACGGAGGTATTTAAACACCTCAATCATATCACCTCTATCCCGCCTTTCCTCTAAGGTGTACATATTAAGATCCTTAAGTCTGTCCTCATATGCTTTATAATGAAGCCCACTAATCATTTTAGTAGCCACCCTCTGCACCGACTCCATCCTGTTCACATCCTTTTGAAGGTGCGGTCTCCAGAATTGCAGAAGTCTCCCGGACCCCACTCAACAACACCTAAAGGTGCTCATCAGTCACTTGATAGAAGTTATCCAGTCTCTCTTCTCCCCATAAAAGGGGAGAACCCTACCCCCTGCTTCTGCGAACCCCGCAAGCAGTTCTTCAACTTCTCCACCTTCACCAAAAAGAAACACACTAGTTCTGTCGTCCCCACCTCTGCCTCCCCCTGGACCCCCGAGCTGCCCCCGCCCTCCCATCACTCTGACACCACCTGAAAAATCATCTTAGGGCTACTGTCTGCCCGTGTGATCCTATCTGAAAAACACTGCTTCTCGCCTGTTCAGCATGTCCTGAAAACAGATTCACCTGTTTTCTCCACACATTTGATCACTCTCCATTTGGGTGCGGTGCCACGACGCTTTAACCCCTGCAGCACATGCTTCACCTCATGGAGTTCCCTACAGAACCATGGAGATCACCGAGTATTGTGCAGCAGTACCTGGTGAGTTGGTGCCACGTCCTCTAGTACTTGTGCGGCTGCCAGATGCCAATCCTCTAGTACATGTTCAACACCCCCACTAAAGTCCCCCCTGCTCTCCAGCACTGTAACTGCCCCCCATTGCACCACATCCACCGGCACACAGACTTCATTCCACACTCTTGCCACCCCTTTTGTATCCCTAACCACCCTCCCCCACACCCCCGACAATCTACAGCAAAATTGAAACTTCTTGTGATTGGTCCAAAGCAGTGGTTGCACTCCCAGGACTTCAACCTCATCACTCTCTACCATCTGAGGACTACCAAAGACAAGATCCAAAGCATGACCTGCCGAGTGGGTTGCCTGACTAACCAGCTGCTGCGAGTTCCAAAGTGGACACCAGAAAGGAGGCTTTCCCATCCCCCACACAATCCACATGGGCCTAAAAGACTCCTGATCCCAAGTGCCTCCTTTAGGATGGCATCCACCAGAGCATCCCACAGATCCCACCCCATCCTGGGTGAACAATAAACCAAAAGAATTCACCCCTCCCCCTGTCCCACCTAGGGTTGCCAACTGGCTCCAGATGCGCCCGACAGGCTTGATCCAGTCCTGGGTTTACCACATTGCATGCAGGGACATGTAGTCTTGCTTTTTTTATGGAATGCAATGGAAAAATCAGAACTACATGTCCCTGCATGCAGTGGGGTAAACCTTGGACTGGATCAAGTGTGTCGGGCACATCTGGAGCCAGTTGGCAACCCTAGTCCCACCCAAATAAACACTCCCTCCTCCCCCTCTGGGGACCAGAATGCCGGAAATTTATAAATCTAGCCCTGTGCACATAGCAATCAATACAATAGCAGTCAACATCAGTCAGCTTTCACAGTTGAAAGAGTAGTGGCAGATACATGGAAGTAATTTTAGGGGATGGGAGTAGTTTGGGAGCCAGTAGCAGAGATGTTGTAAAAGGGTGGGCGAAATGGGCCCTGGCCCGACCAAAAAGACTGCACTGCCGCAATTGCCAGCCTTCTCTTCCCTCATGTCTGCCCGCTGGGATCAGATCTCCTGCAAGCAGACATGAGTGGAAAGCCATGATAGTGGAAAGCCATGAGTGGAAAGCCATGATAGTGACCATGAGTGGAAAGCCATGATAGTGACCCAGTAGGCAGCAGGCTACCTGTGGGGATCCCATTCCCAGCAGACAGAAGAGCGCTGCGATCGTGGCAAAGACCCCGCTTGTCTTCCCGCAGAAGATCAGATCCCAACGGGAGGACAAGAGGGGAAAGCTGGTGATAGTGACAGCACAGTTGGGCTGGCTGAGGTATGGAGCTTGTTCCCCCCAAAAAAGAACATTGTTCTGCCATCCCTGGCCAGTGGGGCAGTTGCTGGGGATGTTTTTGGGATGGGAATATTTTTTGGGGCAGTGGGGAAAGCTTTAGGGTATGGGGTAGTTTATGGTGTGGTGAGGCAGTTGCAGGGGATAGTTTTTGGAGGTGCTGTAGTTTGTGGGGTGGTGGGGTAGTTGAAGGTGCTTTTCATGGAAGTGAGATAGTTTTATGGGGTTCTGGGTTGTTATAGTGGGTAATATTTGGAGGTGCGGCATTTTGTAGGCTGGTGGGAGAGTTGGAGATATTTTTGAAAGAGAATAATCTCTGGGGTACTGGGCAGTTTCTGGAGGGTAGGTTTTGGGGTACAAGTTGTTTGGGGTTGGTGGGGCATTTATATTGGGTTATATTTGGGGGTGAGGTTGTTTGATGGGTTGAGCTGCAGTTCGAGTGGCTTTGAGTATAAAATTACTTTGCAGGGCAGTGGGACAGTTGTGGGTTGGGAAGTTTTGGGGGTGGGGATAGTTGATGGGGCAATGGGACTATTTTGGCAAAGATTTTTTTTGGGGGGGGGTAATTTTCAGATTGTGAGACAGTTGGAGTGGTGGTAGTTTTTGGAGGTAACTCTAGTTTGTGGGGTGGTGTGCAGTTGGGGCAGCATAGCTTTTGGAAGTCAAAGTAGTTTGTGGAGTAGTTGAGTAGTTGCATTAGTGTATTTGTTGGAAATGGGGTAGTTTGTGGATGGTGGGGAAATTTGGTTAGTGTAGTTTATGGAATTTCATGGTAGTCTGCAGGGAAGTGGGACAACTGTGGTGGCATAGTGCAGGGTGCTGAGGAATTTATTGGAGAAGTTAGTTTTGCCAATGTGGCAGTTTGGAGGGGTATGAGGGCAATTGTAGGGTATTTTTTTTGTGGGGGGGGGGGATATTTACAAGGATGTATGACAGTTGCAGTTGCATATGAAAAGAACCAAAAAGGGAACATTTAGATAAAGAATCAATATGTAATTACCAGTTAATTTAAAAATAAGGTATGGGATACCTCGTGACTATCCCACGACCACATTTCATCTCATTATTCTTATCATCACAGTAATCAGAGTACCTATGTCATATCGTTTATCTTTATTGAACTTTAAAAACTCAGGAACCTGAATTTAGAGAATGAAGGAACCCCAGTCTGGATGCCGTACCATACCATTATTGCAAAAAAACCGGGTATACTGTCAGGTGGCCAATTCCAGAACCTCTGGGGGTGAATTATTCAATAAAATATTTTGTATTCACACTTCACCTTGTCCTAATGGTTGAATCACGAGGCTTGGGTCAGTTCTGGACTTCTCCAGAGAGACTGACTAGACCGATCAGATGTCCAGGTATGGCAACCTTGTATAACCTGCTTGCATAGAAACTCAGCTACTATTACCACTCCTTGGAAAAGGTCTTAGTAAAAGGGCAGGACCTGGAACTAGAAAAGCGCCACAGAATGCAGAAGTCGAGAAGCCACTGATGCTGCTTCCACTGGAGAAAGTGACAATATGCATTGGCGAGGTCTAAGGAGGTGAGGAACGCCTGCTACCTGACCAATGCAATGACAGACATGAAGATCCCAATATGGAAATGAGTAATTCAGAGTATGAAAACAACTACCATTAGGTGCAGACTGCGCCGGAAGGAATCTCCCTTTCTGGGCACTGCTATGTAAATGGAATAAAGTCCTTTGCCGTGCTACAAAAGGGCATAGAAAAAATAGTCTCGCAATTGCACACAGAAGCATTTCCTTGAATATGAGGGAAAATGTATTTATTTATTTATTTAAAATCGTTTAAATTGGGGTTACTATATAGAAGCTGAGCATGACAAATCATGCTCTGGAGACTATTTACAAGATTGATCGCTATTTACAGGTTGTTGCGGATATGTTATGGTGACAAGTCATGCTCTGAAACTAATTACAATAGATCACTGTTTACCGGTTAGGCGTTTGGATTAGAGGATGTGGTTGCATTAACAAGATATGAATGTGCTGGAGATGCTGTCGTTGTGGCTGGGGGTTATGCTTGGTTGTGGTCACTGTTCCCTCTAAGCTGTGCGCGTGTGCGCGTGCACACACCTCGCCAAGCGAGCGCACATACTTTACAGCAGAATGCACAAAAGTTACGGCTCTGATTCTGATAGAAAACAACACAGATGTCTTAAAATTTAAAAGTTATGATTGTAATTACGAGAAATTTCCCGCTTCATTTAGTAATCGTCTATTTTCATTTAATTTGATTAAAATCAATGTGGTGTACATACTGTATTCTGACGTGTAGTCAAATTTTAAAGTATATAACTCCGAGTGTCGTTATGTGGCGCACAAAAATTTAACCTTCCTTCAAAAGCTGCACACAGCTGATATTTTATGCGCACACAGCCTACAGAAAATTAGAGGGAACATTGGTTGTGGTGTGTCACTAGTATGGGAGTAGTGTCAAAGGAAAAGGTGGTACTTCAATGCCTTCCTAAATTGGGCAAGGTCAGTGATGGCTCGGATGGTTGTTGGGAGGGCATTCCAGCATATAGGTGCTTAGAACACGAAGGATCTGTTCTTTGTTGCCTGAGAGCATTTTGTTATTGTGTTGGGGATTATGAGTGTGTTGGCAGCGAATGTCCTTCTGGATCTGTTTGGGGGGCGTGGGGAGGATGAGATCTGTGAGGGAGGTGGAGGAACATTTGTTGATGGCTTTTAAGGTCAACAGTAGTATTTTGAAGGTGAGTCTGCAGTGGATCGGTAGCCAGTGGAGGTGTTTCAAGATTGGGGTAATGTGGTCCCTTCTGGAGGCTCTGTGTAGGATGCGGGCAGCAGGGTTCATTGCTAGTGGTAGTGGGTTCAGTGGGTTCTTCGGGAGTTCGTGTTGAATCGAGTTGGCATAGTCAAAGTGGGGGGTTACAAGAGCTTGAAAAATTGTCCGGAAGTCATCTGGCTCCAACAGGGGTCGTAGATGATGGGATGAGGGATACTCTGTCAGGGAGTCCCTTACAGGCTCTGATATAATTCAAATATTGTGCATTATAGTATCCAAGCTGGATTGAACTAGAGACTTTAGAGATAGAAGGCAGATGTCTTTCAGAAGGAGCTAATAGATTTCGAACATTGATTGAGGACCCGAAGATCAACTGGTCTAATGTGGTATGTGTTCCCTCAGAGAGAAACAGCCTGAGCTACACCCAACCAGCTGCACTATGGGAAGAACCACTGGCACTCATTGATGGAGTGAAGGTGAAGACTCAAATGTGCTTAATGCTCTAAAAGGACTGCCCCTTCTGGAACTGAGAACCAAAAGACTCTCAGTAGTTTAGTGGATCTCCAAGATCTATGCACGGTCCTACAAGAGGAACTCTTGGCACCTCTAGGCCTATCCTCCAGGAGTTTTTTTAAGGGAGTATTCCCAAGCACTTTACCATTTCATCAGGCCCACGCTGAATAGAGGTTGGTCCCCTAACAAGAAATTTTCTAAGCTGGTTTGGAGACAGCATCCTCCAACTAAGTGCAGAGCCAATGCTTGAATCTTGCCACTATCAATGCTGCTATGCACATGGAAGAGACTCTGAACCATTCTCGGCGACCTAGGCGATCCACTGCCAATCTCAATCCCTCAAGGCTGTCCGGCAGAAGATGTAATCTTCTGGTTTCTACTCTCCGTTTGGTCCTGGGTTCATTTCACAGAGACAGTAGGGTAAGCAGCACAAATAAGACAACCAAAACTGGTGTGGCTTGGAAAAAGAGTTTTATATAGAAATAGGCTTATTACATAGATAGAGAACAGAGTTATAAGGTTGTTACAGAGCTGCATCTGTGGGTGTGTGCATGTGTGAAGTGTGTGTCAGAGTCTCATAGTAAGAAGAATATAGAGAGAAAGAAAAGAACAAAGGGGGGGGGGGAGAGAGAGAGAGAAGTATGGGTCAGAGCCTCATAGTAGGAAGTGTCCCATCAACAAAGAGAGAGCTATTTTTGTGTTTCTGTATTTATAGTGAAAATCTTCAGCACCTCCCCTTGTCATAATTTGGTTTGTTTGAGGTCTGCTATCACTTGATTTAGCAAGGAGGGGCTGCAGACCAATCTCATCAGGCCTGGAGACTGACATCACCAGGGGGTCAGAGCTAATCTCATCTTGTAAACTACCCTCATTAAGTTTGGAGACTGACATCACCAGAGTAACAAAGCTGCTTGAAATCCAAGGTCTGGGAAAAAGCCATGACACCTATGCTAGGCATAATGTCATACTGATGTATGCTGACATCTCCCACACCTTTTTTATTTTTATTTATTATTTCTGCCTGGAAATGGTGGAAGAAAAAACCTGTGGTACCTGTCCCAGCTGCATTTACATGATAGTAGGCAGCTTGTCTAATACCTCCTGTATTAAATACCTTGCTATGTCCAGCAGGTCCCTTGTCCTGCACAGTACTGTCTCTAGTGTTCTAGAGATAAACAAATCCCCTTATGAGTCCAAACCTCCTGTCTTAGGTAGGGCAGCCACTACTGGCGGGGGGGGGGGGGGGGACCCAATATGCTACCTCAGTGCCCGTGTTAGAGAGAGTGAACAGTGCATAAGGGCTGCAGGAATTTCTAAGGAGGTTAAAGCCGAAAGGTACCAGGATGCTATGAGTGAGGATAGGAAGCAATACTAGACTGCCACTGACTCTGGTATTCAGTGTAATAGGAAATGCCAAATTAGCCAAATTAGCAGACCAAATTAGCCTGGATGTAGGGGTACATGCTGGAGAAATTCAGTGTAACTACCTTAAAATGTTGTTGATGTTCTGTAGGACATGTGCTGCAAGGAGATGTACATTTGTTTCATTTTACAACACAAGCAGTTAAAATAATAATAGGGTGATTAAAAACATTACAGATATGATCAGCAGTAGGTGAGTAACCAAATAACCATTCCCACACAGACGCATGAGCATCTTGTAGGAAGTGTGCCCATTCTCATAAGTGATGGTGTGATTCACTTCAGTGGATGTTGTTTTAAAGTGATCAATATAGGCATGGATTTCTGTAAAGTTGAGCAGTTTATGTAATGTCTCTTCTCCCATGCCAAGTGGTAATGGATGCACAGCATATGAGATAAAGTCTGGAATGTCCATAGAGGCATTGGTAACCAGCGGTGTGGAATAAGTTGTCCCGTTAATGGTGATGAAGACTAGTGGTGTATGACTGCACCAGGTATTGTTTGAACTGTACAACAAAGTGTTCTTAGGAAGGCAGGTGTCATGCATTCTGGGAGCAACTGAAAAAGAAACATTCTTTGTCCTGACAGGAAGTATTGTACAAAATCAAGGCAGGAGGACCTAAAAAGTAATGTTCTGGAGGTGCCCTCAATTCTTGTGTCCTTTCTAGAGAAGTGGAAACTGGTGGCGCCCACTGTACTTGAGTGATGTTTAATGAGTAGAACACTGGCTTGTCCTGTATGGAACAGAAACTCAGGATGACCAGATCCTTTCCTTTCGGGAAAGGTGGGGGTATTTCTTGATAGCGATATACCCCACCTGTGGAGTTAGCCCAGCCAATCGTGCATATTCGGATGACCGTTCCTGTATTGAGACTTGGGTAGAAGAGAGCAGATACAAGAACAACAGGAAACCGAGACATAATAAAAGCTAACTTGTTCCACTCTACTAGGGAGTAAACTAGTGCTCCCCACTTATACTATGCAACAACAAAAATAATTTTTACTACTTATTTACATAACTATTAGATATATGTCCAGTATCTAGGACACATCAACTATACAGCAGAAGTAAATAGTTTCCATTCTCAAGCAACTTTTGTTCAGAAAGCAGCTGTCCGTGCTGTCTTCAGAAAGCAGCTGTCTGTGCTGTCTTCAGGTGGTATCTGAAAACAAAGACTGATAAAACACGTATTACCCATATGGTTTCAACTGGGTGATGTGTTTCCAATACTGCTGGCTGTCGGGCATTAGGATTTGGTATAGGCTTGGGCCTAAGGTATCAGTAACTAAGTATGGTCCCTCCCACTTTGCAGTTCCAAAGGGGAGGTTTGGTCTAGGTCTCAGAATCATCACTTTACTCCCAAACTTGAGGGGCCTTAAATCAGAACCTTTTGCATGTACCTCCTGCAAATAATCTCTAGCTTTTTCTGTGTTAGCTAGCACAGTGGTCTGAATTTCTTTTAGATGTTCTTGCAGGGATTTCATCCACTCATTGGTGAGGATTACGGTCTGGTCCTCTGGAAGAAAAGGATGCAGCATATTTTCCCACCGTTGCAATGACCTTCCCATTAAGGCTTCATAGGGTGCAAAACCTGTGGATTTACAGACATTAATTCTGATACGCATAAGGACTAAAGGGAGCACCAGATCCCAATTTTTCCCGGTCAGATTAAGCATAGGGCTGAGGTGGGCCTTAATTGTTTGATTCATTCTTTCTACCTGCCCTGCTGCCTGTGGATGGTACGGAATGTGGAGTTGTTGTTCTATGCCTAGAGAATCAAACAATTCCTTGATCAGCTGAGAAACAAATGCAGGACCATTATCAGAATCAATAGTCTTGGGAATGCCCCAGCGTGTAAAATATTGCATAGTTAGGATTTCTTAGGGTTGCCAACTGGCCGGTTTTTCCATGGCCAGGCCGGCTGCCGGCGCAGAGGCAAAACCGGCCCTTGAAAAGCCGTTTTTTTTGCTCTGGCCGCAAGATCGGGAGCGGCCAGAGCAAAAAAAACGGCTTTTCTCCCAACCCGGACGGCTTCAGAGGGAGCCGGGGAAGCCTGCGCGAGGCCGCGGTTCCCTCTGAACAGCCGCCAGCGTGAAGAGCCTTTTGCTTCACGCTGGCGGCTGTTCCTGTGAAGCCGCGATTGGTGGGAAAGGTTAAAGGGCATTGCCCTTTAACCTTTCCCAGCATTCACGGCTTCACAGGAACAACCGCCAGCGTGAAGGAAAAGGCTCTTCACGCTGGCGGCTGTTCAGAGGGAGCCGGGGCCTCGCGCGGGCTTCCCCGGCTCCCTCTAAAGCCTCAGACAGCCGCGGTTTTGGGAGGAGGGAGGCCAAGGACTGCCTGGGCTGTGATGGGGGGAGGGGGCCTAGACTGGAAAAGGGCTAGGAGGGGGAATTTGACTGGAAATGGGTTGTGATGGGGGGGGGGGAGGGGCCTGGACCGGAAAAGGGCTATGGGGGGGGGGACTTGGACTGGAAAGAAATGGGCTGTGATGGGAGGGGACCTGGACTGTAAAAGGGCTATGTGAGGGGGGGGGGGACATGGACTGGAAATGGGTTTTGATGGGGAGGGGGACATGGACTGGAAAAGGGCTAGGGGGGGGGGCCATGGACTGGAAATGGGTTGTGATGGGGAGGGGGACCTGGACTGGAAAAGGGCTATGGGGGGGACCTTGGACTGGAAAAGGGCTAGGAGGGGGGAGGGGGAACTTTGACTGGAAATAGGCTGTGATTAGGGGGACTTGGACTGGAAATGGGTTGTGAAGGGGGGGACCTGGACTGGAAAAGGGCTATGGGGGGCATTGGACTGGAAAGAAATGGGCTGTGATGGGGAGGGGGACCTGGACTGTAAAAGGGCTATGGGGGGGGGGACATGGAATGGAAATTGGTTTTGATGGGGAGGGGGACCTGGACTGGAAAAGGGCTATGGGGGGGGGACATGGACTGGAAATGGGTTGTGATGGGGAGGGGGACCTGGACTGGAAAAGGGCTATGGGGGGGGGGGAACTTGGACTGGAAATGGGCTATGGTGGAGGGAGGGGGAACTTGGACTGGAAATAGGCTGTGATTAGGGGGCTAGGACTGTAAATGGGCTGTGATGGTGCGGGGGGACTCGGACTGCAAATGGGATGTGATGGGGGGGCCTAGGACTGGAAATAGGCTGTGATGGGGGACTTGGACTGGAAATGGGCTGTGATGGGGGGGCTAGGACTGGAAATGGTCTGTGATGTGAGGGCTAGCACTGGAAATGGGCTGATGAAGAGCTGGAATAGGACTGGAAATGGGCTGATGTGGGGCATGGGAGAATGGGATTAGAAGGGAGTGGATGCTGGGTGGGTCTAGAACTATAAGGGAACTGATTTTGGGGGAGGACTAGAATAGATGGGGAATGAGAATGGAGAGGGGAAAAAATATTTTGTGTGGAAGAAAAGTCTATGATGGGCTGGGTATTGGGAGAGTAAGAGGGGCTTGAGAATGGAAGGGTGAAATTTAAATGGATGATAAAGGAATAAGGAAAGAATTGGGGGAAAGAGCAAAAGGGAAACAATCAGTATGTTAAAGCAGAAATAGAGAGAGAATGGAAAACATCTAAAAGAGAAGAAAGGACAAATGGATAGCTCGCAGAAGACACGAAGAAACCAGAAGAAAGTGACTGGAGCAATTGCAACTGAAAAATAAAACGCCCAAACAGAAGGTAGAAAAATACTTTTATTTTGAATTTATTAACTGGACTATGTCTGGTCTGGGAAGTGTGTATTGCTAACATCTTTGCGTTTTTGTTTAGTGCAAGAGGAAATTACTTTATAGTTTTATTTCTCCAGTGTTGTACATTTCATGTTTGGATTTTGGGGTTCCCAGTTTAATTATTATCTGACCAAGGAAGTTAGCCTACACGTATCCTCGGTAATTTTTGTGGGTGGGGCTGGGGGCGGGGCAGGGGTGGGACTAGGGGCGGAGAATGGGTGGAGCATGGCGAGCCACAGGTGTCGGGTTTTTCTCGGTGAAAAAGTTGGTAACCCTAGGATTTCTGCAGTGGTTCGAGCAGTTTGATCTGGGACAGGGAATGCTTCTACCCAATGAGAAAAGGAATCAACAACAGTGAGTAAAAATCTATTTTTCCTAGCTGTTAATGGGAGAGGGCCCACATGATCTATTTGCAATCTCTCAAATGGGCCAATAGGAGGTGCTCTCACTAACTGTCCCCTTCTCTTTTAGGTTGCCTCCCAAATGAAGCACAGATTACACAGGAGGAAACATGATCCTGTATATCATGTTTCATTTCTGGCCACCATACCAACCTATTGAGGATAGTCTGCATTTCTTCTGCTTTAGGGTGCCCCATAGGACCTGCACCATGAACCCAATGCATCCATTCTTTACCTCGAGCTCTAGGGATAGCTATAACCAAGCCTTCCTCTCTTTTTGCACATAGAATGTCTTTCTCTATAGCGAGTGTGAGAAAGGGTGTGTGCTGATATAGGTTATCTGGGGCGTCCTGCACAAGCTTCCTCAAATTGGAAAGCTCAGGGTCCTTTGTCTGCAGTGCTACAAAGTAATCTGGTGGTATTATCTGTTCATAATCTATGGAACGTGTAGCAATAGCAACCATGCGTGTCTGCTCATACCAGGGCCATATGAGGCCTACATGGCATGCTTCCTTGGCTAGTGAGTCTGCTACTGTGTTTCCTTTCACTAAAGGGCCTTTCTTCCTATGTGCCTTTACTTTAACTAAATGTACCCTCTGAAACTTCTCACTCAGTTTTTGTGCCATAGTCCACAGTGATGAATTTTTCACTGTGGACCCATCTGTAGATTTAAATTTATTTGCCAGCCACCAGGGTAACAGGGCAATGGCACTTTTAAAGACATAATCAGAATATAAAATGATCTCTGGGTGTGAATCCTGATATTGTTGCATACAAGCCACAAAAGCAGCCAGCTCACAGTACTGTGCTGACGCTGACCCACAGGAATACTGTCTCTGCAGTACCACTTGGTTATTTGGGTCCAATTGTACAATTGCAAAACCTGCTAGTCACCTGCCTACATCACATTGGCTACTACCCTCAATATATTGTTTCTGTGGAGGAGGATCCTCGCCTTCCAACAGTATTTCTGTGTGCATTTTCCCACAATCTAACTTGTCTTGTTCCCAGACTGGAATATCAGCCATCTCTGAGGGAATTACACACAAATCATACTGCTGAGCTGTCTTGGTGTACTGAGTTGCTAACTGCATGGGAATGACTTAATGCACTAATGTTTTAGAAGCACTTGAAGTTCCTGAATACTGCCACAATTTAAGATTAGCCATATCCACCACCAAATTTAACTGGTTGAGAACGTCAATTCCAATTATTTCTTTTGGTGTGTTCACTATAGTGGAGGCAGTGGTTTCCAACATTTCCTTGTTTTGTTCACTGTGCACAGGGATACCCCATTTAACTGGGATAGTCACACATTTGGAAGCTGTGTCGTTAATTCCTTGAATTTCATAAATTTCCATATTTTCCTGATCTGCAGTGGGAGAAGCTCTGTTTGTAAAACTAATTCCAGCCCCTGTGTCAATCAAAGCTAGTTTATCCTGACCCCCTATTCTACTGATAACATTGGGGCGTCCACAAGAGTCCAGTATCAAGGATGTTACAAGCCTTAAACTGTATTCTGGGCCTGTATCTGTTTCATCATCCAGAGGCTCTGGAATCGAGTCCTCTGCTGAGAGAACGGAGGCAGGCTGGGCTATGAAGGCTTGAGACATTTTGATATCTGAACCCAGGAGGTCAGGACACCCCTATGCACCAGCCTTGTGTTTGTCCTGAGCTGCTTGTAAGTCCTGTTTTAATTTATCTAGTTCTACCTGCAGTATGTGTTTGTCCTGTTCCCATTTAATTTTCTCCTTTTCTAATCCATCTCTCTGTGCTTTGAGCTCCTGAAAGGGAATGTACCCTGAGGAATTTCTAAAAGTACCTCTGCTTTGTCCTCTCCAAGGTGTCTGTCCTCTGTATCCTTTGTCTGTGTTTTTTGTGTATTGGGAGGATCCCTCAGCTTGCCACTTCCGTGCTTCTGATACTGTTATGACCTGTGAGGGCTGGGTCTTCCAAACAGACCCAATTCTGAGCATTAAAGTATCAAAAGGGGTTGCTTTAGGGTCTTCAGAAAATAACAGAAGGTGTTTTGTAATCTCAGGGGATAGCAATTCTAATAAAAATGCCTTATGCGTGCTCTCCCCATAATCTTCTGCATTGGGCCAGGACTCCTGATCATTAAGAACTGCTTTTAAAATCCAGGCTCTATATGCAAACTCTTCCAGTGTATCATTTGGTAGAGGTGAAATAATTTTAAATACTTGCATTGGGGAACAGTGAAATAGTTTCTCAATGCCACTTTTAACCAACTGGTATGGGTGAGTGAGAGAGCCAACTTTATAATAGTGTGGCCCCAGAGCCAGATGCATAAGTCTATCAAAGTCTGATTGTTTTCTTCTGTATTTCCCTAGACCCCAGTGAATCAGAATATCAGTGGCCCATTTGCACCAGTCATTAACATTAAAAGGCATAGGGCCAGTTTTCTCAACTATCCTTTCCATGTCCCTATCTTTTAAATTGTCCTGCAGCATCACTTTAACTGGTGCTCTGAGTTTGGTACTGGGTGCCAGGTCTGAGTTATCTGAATTATCCTCCTGACACAGGTCCTGGTTATTGCTCTGTTCTGGCTGAGATAAACTATCAGGATTTTCGTCCTCTGATTCAGCTTTATTTTTTTCATTCCTAAGCCCAGCTATACATACATCTGTATTCTTTTGTTTATAGGGTGTGTCATAGGTAGGGGGGGGGGGGCTGAGGGTTAAATAGTGCAGAGTTTATATTTCTTTTGTCTTTCAGAGGCCAATTCATCCTTAACGTGCCTCAATTCAAGTTTAAGTGCTTCTAATTGCTCACTAACATTTATAAAGGAATTTGTGGCTTGTATCACCTGAGCCCTTTGCATAGAAATGCAAATTTGTGCCTCCTCAAGGTCTTTGGTTAATTGTGTACAATGAGAAGTCAGTTCAGTATTGTCCTGTTTCATGCTAATGAGCCCCCTGCACATGCCTTGGATAAAAAGGCATTTACTTTTATTTGTTTTCTTTTTGAATTCTTGATAATGTTTTAACATTTGCCTTTGAATATTATACCATGATGCCTCAGGGAATTCCCCTTCAAAGGGACCACCTTTTCTCTTACAGTATGTCAATACTATTTCTTTAAGTTCTTTAAAATGAAAGGCTTCCATATTTGAGACTGCAGAAAGACTGTAGTTGGTACAGGGGCCTAGCTTATTATGTTTTTATTTGGTTTTATGCGACTATCTCAAATATGCAAGAATGCTAGGTATGATAAGGAAAGGAATGGAAAATAAAACAAAGGATATTATAATGCCTCTATATCGTTCCATGGTGAGACCGCACCTTGAATATTGTGTGCAATTCTGGTCGCCGTATCTTAAAAAGGATATAGAGTTATTAGAAAAGGTTCAGAGAAGAGCCACCAAAATGGTAAAGGGGATGGAAGGATACTCCTATGAAGAAAGGCTAAAAAGGTTAGGGCTCTTTAACCTGGAAAAGAGACGGCTGAGGGGAGATATGATAGAAGTCTATAAATTAATGAGCGGAGTGGAACGGGTAAACGTAGATCGACTGTTTACCTTATCAGAATATAGAAAGACTAGGGGACATGCAATGAAGCTACAGGGTAAACTATTTAAGACTAATAAAAGAAAATATTTTTTCACTCAACGTGTAATCAAACTCTGGAATTTGTTACCGGAGGATGTAGTAAAGGCTGTTAGTGTAGCTGGGTTTAAAAAAGGTTTGGACAAATTCCTGGAGGAAAGGTCCATAAGCCATTATTAAGAAGGGACCCAGGATATCAATGCTTGAACCAATACAAGCATTGTGGAACCTGTGTCCCTTGGGGAAACTGCTAGGTACATATGACCTAGATTGGCCACTGTTGGAAACAGAATACTGGGCATGATGGACCTTGGTCTGACACAGTATGGCATATCTTATGTTCTTATGTTCTTATGCAACCTTGGAAGGAGGAATGCTCACTTTTATGAAGAAGTGAGACTTAGAATTATAGTTGGAATGGCATAAAGTTTATGGGTGTTCAGTAAAGAGTACTGGCATAAAGACCACGCCTTAAAATTATACCTGAATAAAAAGTTCTTACCACCTTTTAACAGGGTGGAAGTTTAGGATGAAATTATAGTAAGAAGGGTGTTAGGAGATTAACAGAATTGTCAGTTACTGTATCAATTGCAGCAAACTTTAAGCCTGCTCTCACCAAAATACCTACTGACAGGAGCCTGAGAAATAAAAGGCAAAGGGACAGGAGGTAATAGTGTTACCAGGAACGATGTATATTGTAATCAATGAGGGACTGTTTACCTGTGTACCACTTCCAAACTAAAGCTGGACTATCTCGCTGTCTTTTCTTAGCAGCTCAAATGCTAGAGAAAAATCTGTGCCTTGTAACAAACCGTAACAAGCCTCTACCTACAAATAAGAAAATTGCAAGCCACTCTATGTAATGTCCCCAGGTGTAGGTAATATTAAAATTCAGGATTCTTACAGAGCCTTTTGACAATAAAAATCTCACCTTGTCTAACCCACAAAAGAAATGGTCACAGGGGCTTTTGATTTTCCTGTCGCACCCTGTCTGAAATCCACTTTAATGTATCAAACAAAATTATTACTTACCCAACTGGAGATCTGCTGTGAAGTCTGAGACGGCCCCCATAAATGTAATCTTCTGGTTTCTACTCTCCGTTTGGTCCTGGGTTCATTTCACAGAGACAGTAGGGTAAGCAGCACAAATAAGACAACCAAAATTGGTGTGGCTTGGAAAAAGAGTTTTATATAGAAATAGGCTTATTACATAGGTACAGAACAGAGTGATAAGGTTGTTACAGAACTGCATCTGTGGGTGTGTGCATGTGTGAAGTGTGTGTCAGAGTCTCATAGTAAGAAGAATATATAGAGAAAGAAAAGAACAAAGGGGGGGGGGGAGAGAGAGAAGTATGGGTCAGAGCCTCATAGTAGGAAGTGTCCCATCAAAAAAGAGAGAGCTATTTTTGTGTTTCTGTATTTATAGTGAAAATCTTCAGCACCTCCCCTTGTCATAATTTGGTTTGTTTGAGGTCTGCTATCACTTGATTTAGCAAGGAGGGGCTGCAGACCAATCTCATCAGGCACGGAGACTGACATCACCAGGGGGTCAGAGCTAATCTCATCTTGTAAACTACCCTCATTAAGTTTGGAGACTGACATCACCAGAGTAACAAAGCTGCTTGAAATCCAAGGTCTGGGAAAAAGCCATGACACCTATGCTAGGCATAATGTCATGCTGATGTATGCTGACAGAGGACAGTTCCATCAACAGAGGACATCACCAAGCATGCACAAAGCACTGCCTGAGAGCCTAAGACAGCAGCTACAAAGACATTTTTAAGGAAGTCTTGACCTTCCAAATCTGAGACTCCTTGAGCATGGTGCCTCCCTCCATAGTGATGGTTGTGTGCTTAATCACAGTTGATACCAGAACTCCCAGCCCAGGGAGTCCGAAAGGTACAGCCAAAACAGGACCTTAGTGTCCCTAGAGTCCAGCTCAGAAATTTCCACCCTAAAGCCTTACACACTTCAGCATAGGATTGGGTAGAGTCATGAATGCAGCAGAACACCAGATACCCTTCAGGATTAATGGGACTTGCCTGCTAACCTCACCTGAAAGCAAATTCTACAAACCTCAGAGCCACCAAAACATCTTGAAAGGGTATAAACCCATCTGCAAAAAAGATGGATCAGGAGATCACGTGTGCACATGAGCGAGTGAGGAGCTGCCTCGCTGCGCTCCCGGGCCGCCTGTAGAACTTTAGCAATTTACTCGGCAACACCGGTCCTCTAATTGAACCAAACAGTACGGTCCCCTGTGCAACTACTGTGTGCTATCTTCGTAAAGGCTGGTGGCAGCTAAATGCCAATGAAAGCGGCTGCAAAGCGAGACAAAATCGCGGGTGCCCGAGACCCTAAAATGGCGGTGACGGCCCGGGCGAGTTCTGTGTTGGACTCGCCGGGAAAAGACAGTGTTGACTCGGGCCCCGATGAGATTGCTCAGGAAGTGGTGAAATTGCTGGAGCCTAAATTCGACGTTTTTATGCGTAAACTTGATGAGATGGGTGAGCGGTTTGGAGAAGTTGCTAAACGTATGGACGAGGTTGAGCAGCGAGTAACCGTGCTCGAGGAGGGAGAGCTGACGCTGGAAAGAGCGACCGAGAAACAGCAGAAGCAGCTAGATGAACTCCTACTGAAGGTCGACGATCTTGAGAATCGTTCCAGACGGAACAACCTGCGGCTGATTGGTGTGCCTGAGTCTTGGACGGGTGGCCAGCTGTTCACCCTGTTTGAGGAATGGCTCCCGCAAGTGCTAGGCCTGGCAGAGCTGCGAGGAAAAATACATGTGGAACGTGCTCACAGGCTTGGCCCACTGCGCAAAGACCACGGCCGACCGAGGCCGGTGCTGGCGCGTCTTTTGAACTTTCATCACAAAACTCTGATACTCCAAGCATATCGGAAGAAAAGAGACCTGCAGCTTGATAATGCAAGGCTTCTGCTGTTCCCTGACTACTCGGCATCTCTAGCTGCACGACGCAAGGCATTTGCACCCATCTGCAGCACACTGATTGAGCGCGGGGTGAAATTCGCGCTGCTCTATCCAGCTACCTTAAAGGTCTTTTACAAAGGTACTACCCGCTCCTTTGAGCAGGCTGCTGCGGCAAAGAAATATGTGGCAACGCTGGCCGACCCTGTTGAGCCGACTGGGGAGTGAAGGACTTCTTTGTGTGGCCATAGTCATCGGGCTGGCTTGCTGATTCAATGCAGGGCCATGCTGGAGCGTCTTTCTGTTGTTGTCCTGTGGCAGGGCCTGATAGCCACCATGTATTGGACGTATGGCTATGTTTTGCCATCCTTTTCCTGCGGGACTCCCGGGACAGGCTTGTTGCCATTTATACTTTGACTTTGTGTCACCTGGAGGCGGCCCGGAGGGGCACTGACTGTGATCTTACTCCCCTCGGGGAGTGCCCTGTTATTGCAGGGTTCTTTATTGATGAATGGTAGGGGTAGGGAAGGAATGAATGGTGGTGTGACTGGTGTTGCGCAAGGTGGCTTGTTTGGTGAGCGCGTGGATTATGTGGGAAGGGGTGTCTGGTGGAATGGATGGGATGAGCATTTGCTGGAGGGAGTATGGTTGGGGGTGAGTGTGTTGGGGGGGTCAGGGGGGCGTGGATGAGTCGGACGGGGTGGGGTGGGGTTGGGGTGGGGGAAGGGGGATTGGAAGGTTGGGTCGGGTTGGTCGCGGGGGGGGGGGGGGAGTTGTGCCTGTGATATCTGGAAGATTGTTTCACTTTTGGGAGAGGGTTTGTTCTCCTTTTGTAAATTACTCCTCCTTGATGGGCTGTGCAGTAAATACCCGGAGACGAGGCTGGGCGTCTCTAGGTAGCTTTTCCTATCATCTTCTGTACTTTTCTGATGATTCTACTATGCTGCTGATATGCTAAATGCCAAGATAATCTCTTGGAACGTGGGAGGCATCGGGTCCCCGGTTAAACGCACAAAAATTTTGCAAATGTTAAAACGTAAGGGCGCGCACCTTGCACTCCTACAAGAAACGCACTTAAGTGCGTTGGAGCATAGTAAGCTTAAGAGGGACTGGGTGGAGACTGTATATGGAGCATCATCGGGAGGTAAGAAGGCGGGTGTGGTGATATTAGTGAAGCGGGGACTCCCCTTTGAGGTGGTTAAGTTGCAAGCAGACCCCAATGGCCGATATGTCTTCCTTGCTGCTAAGCTCTTTAATGAAGAGGTTTGGATAGAGAATGTCTACGCACCCAATGTATATGACCATGAGTTTTTTAAGAAATTGCTCCGTTTTGTGAGGGACGTGGGGACTCATAAGGTGTTGGTGGCTGGAGATTTCAATTGCCCGCACGATCCCTCGCTTGATAAATCTAAAGTGGAGGGGTCAGCTTCCTGGGCGCGAAAGGGAGTGGCCTATCTCTGCAAAATGGGCGACCTTGTGGATGTCTGGCGCTTGCTCCATCCGGGGGTTCGGGAGTACACGCACCAGTCCCGAGCCCACCACACCTGGTCTCGTATTGATAATATTCTGGTGAGTGAAGGGGGACTCTCGAGGATTGTACAGGCTGAAATTGACCCGATAGTAGTGTCCGACCACGGGATGGTGTGGGTGTTGTGGGATTGTTGAGGATTGTTGCAGCGGCGATGGCGCTTCCCGGCTTATCTGTGCCAGGACCAGGGATTTCAGACTTTTTTGGAGAAGCAATGGGATGAGTATGTTGCTTTTAATGATTGGCCCGACTGCTCTCCGCTCCTATTTTGGGAGGCTAGCAAAGCGGTAATGAGGGGAGCCATCATTTCCTATACTATCCAACGGCGGCGCCATATGGATCGAAGTATACTTGTTCTAGAGCGAAGGCTTCGGGAACTACAGCGGAAACTCGGTAGGGGGGCTGACGGAGCCCTCCAGAGGGAATATGCGCGCTCTCAGCTGGCCCTAAATGAGCTGCTACAACGAAGAGCGGGACTTTTGATGTCCTATTATCTACATCAACTGTATCGATACGGTAATAGAACGGGGCGGCTCCTCACAAAACTAGTCAGGGACCGGGGGGAGCACGGTTTATACCTGTTCTTCGTGATGACCGGGGGGTGCCTGCAACACCAGTCTCAGAAGATTGCTAGAGTTTTTCAGGATTTTTATGCAAGTCTTTACAGTGAAGAAGGCCGTGACTATGGGAAAGGCCGTGCGTTTCTGCAGGGCTTGTCCTTGCCGCAGGTGACTGAGGAACAATTGGAGGCACTGAATGCGTCTTTGACGGTGAGTGAAATCCAAGCGGGGATCATGAGAGGGAAGTCTCGTAAGGCACCTGGGCCTGATGGGTTTAGTATCGAGTACTATAAATTACTTGTGTCCCGATTGGCGCCCTCCATGGTGGTAATGTATGATGTCGTCCGTCAGGAAGGGATCTTTCCGAGAGATATGCGATGTGCTGACATCACTGTGATCCCGAAACCGGGGAAAGACGCGATGGAGCCGGCATCTTATAGACCTATCTCCCTCATTAACTGCGATATGAAGATTCTTGCGTCGGTCCTGGCGGGCAGGCTTAGTGGAATATTGCCCTCCCTCATAGCTCCTAGGCAGGTGGGTTTTGTCCCTGGGCGAGAGGCGACTAAGAATCTTGCCAGGCTGCTCCTTGGTATGGAACATTGCTTGCAGACTGAAGCTGCTTTAATGTTAGTTAGCCTGGATGCTGAAAAGGCGTTCGATAGGGTGGCCTGGCAGTATCTCTGGGATGTTTTGGCAAAGTTTGGGCTGCAGGGTACTTTTGTGCAATGGCTCCGCGCCCTCTATCAGTGCCCCATGGCGCGTGTGGTGTTAAGTGGAGCTAGCTCAGATGTGTTTGAACTGAGGCGTGGAACGCGGCAGGGATGCCCCTTATCCCCCTTATTATTTGTGCTCTCCTTGGAGCCATTACTGCATGCTATTCAAAGCCACTCAGGCGTTCGAGGCATTTTACTCGGTGGTGCAGAGATGAAAGTCAGTGCGTTCGCCGACGACATGCTCTTGTGCTTAACGGATCCGCAACCCTCTTTGGAACGAGTTTTGTCCCTTATTCATGACTATGGAGAATTCTCTGGTCTAAAAATAAATGTCTCTAAGTCTGTAGTGCTGGATGTAGGAGGGAGGGGGCGGCAATTATGGAGCGGTGTGTTTCCGCTGGTCTGGGCGGTGGGGGAGATTTATTTATTTATTTATTTAACAGTTTTTATATACCGTCTTTCTACTAGTCAAGACGGTTTACATGAAACATTGGTACAGTGTATTACAACTGTTTACAAGGAACAATTAACAATCAATACTTAGGTATTAAGTATAACAATTAACAAACAATACTTAGGTATACAGCTGCCTGATAACCCGGCTAATTTGTACAAAGCCAATGTCCCGGGTATGTTGTGTAGAGCCCGTCAGACGTTTGTGAAATGGCGGGGTCTGCCTTTGTCTCTCAGGGGGAGAATCGCCTTGTTCACTATGGTGGAGATGCCCCACTGGCTGTATGTCTTACGATTATTGCCTCTGTGGGTTCGGGAGAGTGACTGGCGGTGTTTTGAGAAATATCTGCAAGGCTTTTTGTGGAGAGGCAGGCGTGCGCGTATACCTCTATGGGCTCTGATGCGAAGGCGAGAAGAAGGTGGTGTGATGATCCCGGACTTGCGCAACTATAACCTCCTGTACTTGCTCAGGCATATTTGGTCTCTAGCTAGTGGGACCGATGGGTGTGCTCCGGTTCCGCAGGTCAATGCTAGTTGTGCCCCTTATCATAGCTTATTAGTGCTGCACTCACCTAAGGGTCGGCGGAGCTGCTCTCTGGGGGGCTGGACATATATGGCGGCCCTGCGAGCGGCGTGGCGGGCGATCTGCCAACGTTTTGGATGGAACTGGCAACGAACGCCGTTGTTGCACCTGGTGGGGAATCTGGATTTTCTCCCGGGGTTTACGAAACTTAGTGTCTTCCATGACTGGGCCGCGAAAGGAGTTCATTGTATTGGTGATCTTTTTACTGTAGATGGCTCGTGCTTGGAAAGTTTTCGGACACTGCAGGCTAGGTATCAGCTTTCCCGGCACGATTTTTATGGTTACTTGCAGGTTCGGCACTATGTGGAAACATTGTATGGTTCTGGTGCCCATGTGCTCCAGCCGGATGCGTCGGCAAGAGCGTGGCTTGAAAAACTTGACTCAGGTTCCCCGGGAGGACTGGAGCGATGGGAACTCTTACACCCGGGGGGTGATGATGATTACCTTTTGGACCTGGCCCGGCGCTGGGACAAGGATGGGCTTGTAGGCCTGATGGCAGCAGATCTGTGGGAGGCTTTTGCGGGGATACCGCAGGGGGTCTTCTGGGTATACCTGCAGAAACTGCAGTTTAAGTTCCTCTGGAGGGCCTACACTACGGATGAATGGGCCTTTCAGGCGGGGTTGCGTGTCTCACCTACTTGTGGCTGGTGTGACTTGGATAGAGGCACACTGCTACACAAATTTTGGGAATGCTCTAAGGTTCAGAGATTGTGGGGCCATGTCTGTGGGAAGCTTGACCGTTGGCTGGCTGTCGGAGTTGGGTGGAGCAAGGAGGTTTGTCTCTTCTATCGGTGGGGTTCTGCCAATCACACACTTACGCCATCTCAGAGGATGTTGCTAACCCGGGGCCTGTTGTTAGTGAAGAAAGTATTGCTGAGTTGTTGGGCCGCCGCGTCCCCCCCCCGGGGTGCAGATGTGGGAGCTCGCCCTAGGGGACTTATTGTACATGGAAAAATTGACAGCTAAACAGCAGGGTGGTAAGGCTTGGGACTCCTTTCTGGAACTCTGGGCTCCTATTTTGACCCAATTGCCCCCACGCGACTGCAGCATGGTGGTAAATGTCTGACCCTTGTACATGCTTATGATTGCCTTCTTTCACTTCTTTGCTCATCCTTGATTGTTGAGCGCAGCTTCTTTCTCTGTCTCTTTATCCCTCCGCTTCCCCCCCTGTGCACCGCTCTAAGGTGGGGAGATGCTGCCCTGTTTGGAAGGGACGTTAAGTATCTTGCCATGATCTCTGGGCCTTGCGGTGCGTAGCGGGGGACTGCGGGGCTGGGGAGGATTCCTTGACAATGTGAGGATGGTCCTCTTCCACTTTTGGTAATGCTAGGGGTGAGGAAGGGGGGCTGGGGGGGGGAGTTCTTGGGATGGGGTGGGTTGGAGGGGGGAGGGGGGCCTCTTTCCTTTCTTCCTTTCTTTTCTTTTCTTTGTTTTCTTTGTCTTCTTTTTTCTTCTTCTTTTTCTTCTCTTTTCTCTTTATCATTCCGATTTGTGAAATGTATCCTCTGCTACTTTATTATATGCTGCACATGCAGAACATGTGCTGGTTTTTCCATGTGCCTGACCTATGGGTGGATCCTTTGTCTGCCTATGAGACCTCCTCTCCTAGTGGGAGGAGAGTGTCGCTTCTGTATGTATCCGACTTGTTCTGGGAGACATGTTTATCTTTTGTGCAATCTTGGATTGTTTAATATCTGTAGTTCTATGGTTATATACGGTGCCATTGACTGGCAATTGTGGTATGTTCTGCCATTGTTCTGCTGGAGTGGTGTGTTCTATTTCCTTGTCGTGAGGTTCTGTGATAATGAAAACTTTGAATAAAAATGATTTGAACTAAAAAAGATGGATCATGGAGATCCTAGGCTTCCCTCAGGGGAATTACCCCATCCTCCTCAAGTTACCTTCTGGCATAAAGCAGTTTTACGCAGACGACATCATGTTGTTCGCCCCCTGTGACATAGATAACCCTAATTACGATAAAATCTCTACTTGTCTATCTGAAGCAGCTCAGTGTCTCAGCTCAATTCATATGGATTTGAACTTCAAAAAGACTGAAGCTCTTTTTGTATGCCGAAACTCTAACTTCACTCCTCCATCTGTTGTCAACCTGATGGACATCACCCTTCCAGTCAAATCAGAAGTAAAATATCTAGGAGTTACTTTAGACAAAACACTAAGCATGTCACATCACATAAAACAGACCGCTAAAACCATATTCTTTAAACTCAGAACCATCCAGCAACTCAGACCTCTCATTGACATTAGTGATTTTAGAACAGTGGTCCAGGCTCCTTGTAAACCGCCGTTCCTTGTAAACCGCCCCTGATCTCTGGAAGGGGCGGTATAGAAAAGCACACAAATAAATAAATAAATAAATAAACATAAGAATATAAGAACATAAGATATGCCATACTGGGTCAGACCAAGGTCCATCAAGCCCAGTATCCTGTTTCCAACAGTGGCCAATCTAGGTCATACATACCTAGCAGTTTCCCCAAAAGACACAGGTTCAGCAATGCTTGTACTGGGTCAAGCATTGATATCCTGGGTCCCTTTTTAATAATGGTTTATGGACCTTTCCTCCAGGAACTTGTCCAAACCTTTTTTAAAGCCAGCTACACTAACAGCCTTTACTACATCCTCAGGTAACAAATTCCAGAGTTTGATTACACGTTGAGTGAAAAAATATTTTCTTTTATTAGTCTTAAATAGTTTACCCTGTAGCTTCATTGCATGTCCCCTAGTCTTTCTATAGTCTGATAACATAAACAATCGATCTACGTTTACCCGTTCCACTCCGTTCATTAATTTATAGACTTCTATCATATCTCCCCTCAGCCGTCTCTTTTACAGGTTAAAGAGCCCTAACCTTTTTAGCCTTTCCTCATAGGAGTATCCTTCCATTCCTTTTACCATTTTGGTGGCTCTTCTCTGAACCTTTTCTAATAACGCTATATCCTTTTTAAGATACGGTGACCAGAATTGCACACAGTATTCAAGGTGTGGTCTCACCATGGAACGGTATAGAGGCATTATAATATCTTTTGCTTTATTTTCCATTCCTTTCCTTATGATACCTAGCATTCTATTTGCTCTCTTGGCTGCCGCTGCACACTGGGCCGAGGGTTTTAACATGTTATCCACAATGACGCCTAAATCTTTTTCCTGGGTGGTGGTTCCTAATGTGGAACCTTGCATTGTGTAACCATAGTTTGGGTTGTTCTTCCCTAGGTGCATAACTTTGCACTTGTCCACATTAAATCTCATCTGCCATTTTGATGCCCAGTCTTCCAATTTATCAAGATCCTCTTGCAATTTTCCACAATCCTCTTGGGTTTTAACAACTTTAAATAGTTTTGTGTCATCTGCAAATTTGATAACCTCACTCGTTATTCCACTTTCCAGGTCATTTATGAGTATGTCCAAAAGCAGCGGACTCAGCCCAGATCCCTGGGGTACACCACTATTCACCTTTCTCCATTGGGAAAATTGGCCATTCAGCCCAACCCTCTGCTTTCTATCTTTTAACTAGTTCCTGATCCACAGTAGTACACTGCCTCCTATCCCATGACTCTTTAGTTTTGCCAAAAGTCTCTGATGAGGGACCTTGTCAAAGGCTTTCTGAAAGTCCAGATACACTATATCAACCGATTCACCTTTGTCCACCTGTTTATTGACACTTTCAAAAAACATAACAGATTAGTAAGACAAGATCTTCCTTGTTTAAAGCCATGTTGGCTGTCTCCCATTAGGCCATGACTATCTACATGCTGAGTAATTTTATTCTTTATGATGGTTTCTACCATTTTTCCCGGTACTGACGTGAGGCTCACTGGACTGTAGTTTCCCGGATCACCCATGGAACCCTTTTTAAAGATTGGTGTTACATTGGCGATTCTCCAATCTTCAGGTATTAGAGATGATTTAATGATAGTTTACAGATTACTAATAGCAGGTCTGCAATCTCATATTTCTGTTCTTTCAATACCCTTGCATATATACCATCCGGCCCAGGTGATTTGCTACTCTTCAGTTTATCTAATAGTTGTAATACATCTTCCCGATGTATCGATATTTCCTTCAATTCTTCTGCACCTTTAAATACCACTTCAGTCATGGGTAACATCCCTACATCTTCCTCAGTAAAGACCGAAGCAAAGAATTCATTCAGTCTCTCCGCTATCACCTTGTCGCCTCTTAGTGCCTCTTTAACTCCTCTATCATATAATGGTCCAACCGACTCTCTCACAGGTTTTCTGCTACGAATGTACTTGAAAAAATCTTTATTTCGGGTTTTTGCTTCCGCAGCAAGCTTCTTCTCAAATTCTCCCTTTGCCTTCTTTATCAATGCCTTGCATTTGACCTGCCAGTGCTTGTGCTGTTTCTAGGTTTCGTCGTTTGGCTCTTTTTTCCATTTCCTAAAAGATGCCTTTTTGGCAACAACAGCCTCTCTGACCTCACCTTTAAACCATGCTTACAGTTTTTTGGACTTCCTTCCACTTTTCTTAAAGCGTGGAATCCAGCTGGTCTGGGCTTCCAAGATAGTATTTTTCAACAACACCCAAGCTTGATGTAAATCTTTAACTTTTGCAACTACTCCTTTTAGTTTTTTCTTAACTATTTTCCTCATTTTATCATAGTCTCCCTTTCGAAAGTTAAAAGGTAGTAGTGTGGATTTCCGAACTATCCCTCCTCCACTAATTAAATCAAAGGCGATCATGCTATGATCACTATTGCCAAGTGGCCCCAACACCCTTATCTATTGCACTAGATCTGGTGTTCCACTAAGGACTAGGTCTAATATGGCTTCCCCTCTGGTCGGGTCATGAACCAGCTGCTCCAAGAAGCAGTCATTTATGTCATCTAGGAACTTTATCTCCCTAGCATGTCCTGCCGTGACCCTGGCCAATCGATACCGGGGTAATTGAAATCACCCATTATTATTACTGCGCTTTAACTTTTGTTAGCTTCCTTGATTTCTTTCAGCATTTCATCATCCATTTGTTCATTCTGGCCAGGCAGTCGATAGTACACCCCCACTGCCATCGCCTTCCCCTTTTTACATGGAATTTCAATCCATAGAGATTCTACAGCAAATTTTGTTTCCTGCAAAACTTTAATCCTTTCTGACTTAATGCCCTCTCTAACATAGAGCGCAACCCCTCCACCAATTTGATCAGCTCTATCATTACAATATAGTTTTTACCCAGGTATCACAGTGTCCCACTGGTTGTCCTCCTTCCACCATGTCTGATATTCCAATCATATCTAACCTCTCATTTAGTGCTATATATTCTAACTCTCCCATCTTATTTTTTAGACTTCTAGAATTTGCATACAAGCATTTTAGAGAATGTATTTTATTCATATTAATTTGGCTATTGGTAGACATGGGTAATTTGGGATCTTTAAGCTCTGTCTGCTCTGTACTCGAGGGCATTTGGGCTACTTTACTCTTTTTTGGAACCTCTCTGCTTTTGGTAGTATCCTTCAAGGATACATTCTTCCAAACCATCCGCTCTTGGGCGACTGTCGGCTTTCCCCTATTATCTAGTTTAAAAGCTGCTCTATCTCCTTTTTAAAGGTTAATGCCAGCAGCCTGGTTCCATCCCGGTTAAGGTGAAGCCCATCCCTTCGGAAGAGGCCCTCCTTTCCCCAGAATGTACCCCAGTTCCTAACAAATCCAAACCCCTCATCTCTGCACCATTGTCTCATCCACGCATTCAGACTCCAGAGCTCTGCCTGCCTTTTGGGTTCTGCACGTGGAACGGGAAGCATTTCAGAGAACGCTACCCTGGAAGTTCTGGATTTCAACTTCCTACCTAAAAGCCTAAATTTAGCCTCCAGAACCTCCCTACCACATTTTCCTATGTCATTGGTACCGACATGTACCAAGACAGCAGACTCCTCCCCAGCACTATCTAAGACCTTATTTAGGTGGCGCGTGAGGTCCTCTACCTTCGCACCAGGCAGGCATGTTACCAGGCGATCCTCATGTCCACCAGCCACCCAGCTATCTACATGCCTAATGGTCGAATCACCAACTATAACGGTTGTCCTAACCCTTCCCTCATGGGCACATGGCCCTGGAGAAACTTCCTCGGTGCGAGAGGGTTTTACATCACCTGGAGGACAGGTCCTAGTTACAGGATCACTTCCTGCCACACCAGGGTGATGCTCTCCTGTCACGTGACCTCTCTCCTCCATGGCAACAGGGATGCTGCCAGACTGGAGGTGGGACTTCAGGACTATATCCCTGTAGGTCTCGTCTATGTACCTCTCTGTCTTTCTTATGTTTTCCAAGTCTGCTACTCTAGCCTCTAGAGAATGGACTCGTTCCCTGAGAGCAAAGAGCTCCTTGCATCTAGTGCACACATAAGACCTCTCACCAACTGGGAGAAAATCATACATGTGACACTCAATGCAAAAGAGTGGAAAGCACCCATCTCGCTGCTGGACTGCTGTCTGCATCTTAGTTTTAAGTTTTTGTTTATATCTTTAAGTTCTTTACTTACTAAATGACCTGGAAAGTGGAATAACGTGTGAGGTTATCAAATTTGCAGATGACACAAAACTAGTTAAAGTTGTTTAAACCCTTAGAGGATTGTGGAAAATTGCAAGAGGATCTTGATAAATTGGAAGACTGGGCATCAAAATGGCAGATGAAATTTAATGTGGACAAGTGCAAGGTTATGCACCTAGGGAAGAACAACCCAAACTATGGTTGCACGATGCAAGGTTCCACATTAGGAACTACCACCCAGGAAAAAGATTTAGACGTCATTGTGGATACCATGTTAAAACACTCGGCTCAGTGTGCAGCAGCGGCGAAGAGAGCAAATAGAATGCTAGGTATGATAAGGAAAGGAATGGAAAATAAAACAAAAGATATTATAATGCCTCTGTATCGTTCCATGGTGAGACCGCACCTTGAATATTGTGTGCAATTCTGGTCGCCGTATCTTAAAAAGGATATAGCGATTTTAGAAAAGGTTCAAAGAAGAGCCACCAAAATGGTAAAGGGGATGGAAGGATACTCCTATGAAGAAAGGATAAAAAGGTTAGGGCTCTTTAACCTGGAAAAGAGACGGCTGAGGGGAGATATGATAGAAGTCTATAAATTGATGAACAGAGTGGAACGGGTAAACGTAGATCGATTGTTTACCTTATCAGAATATAGAAAGACTAGGGGACATGCAATGAAGTTACAGGGTAAACTATTTAAGACTAATAAAAGAAAATATTTTTTAACTCAACATGTAATCAAACTCTGGAATTTGTTACCGGAGGATGTAGTAAAGGCTGTTAGTGTAGCTGGGTTTAAAAAACGTTTGGACAAGTTCCTGGAGGAAAGGTCCATAAACCATTATTAAGAAGGGACCCAGGATATCAATGCTTGAACCAGTACAAGCATTGTGGAACCTGTGTCACTTGGGGAAACTGCTAGGTACCTATGACCTAGATTGGCCACTGTTGGAAACAGAATACTGGGCTTGATGGACCTTGGTCTGACCCAGTATGGCATATCTTATGTTCTTATGTACTAAGGGTTGATATGGATATTTATACCATTTATATTTCACTTGCGTCCTCCAGCCAACGCCTGTAGGAGATAAGGTTGGCTCCCAAAGGGCAGATGAGTGCAAAGGCCGTGACCCCTCTGACCATTCAAGACTAATGCACTCAAGGGCCCTTGCTCCCCTGGAAGGGAGGCCAGGACCACAAACCACATGAAGGGGGCTATCAAATAGCTTGCCAAGACTGAAAGAAGCCCATGAGATGTTTCAGTAGATGCAATGCAAGCTGGTTAAAAAGAAGAGTATTAGGGCCTCCAAGGGATCCCTGGACTAATAGGATTGTGGCTAAGGCTGCTCCACGAGGCTCCACCTTTATCAGGCCCAGACACTATATCAGATGGCCATGGTATACCCACCGGCAGGAAAAAATAGGGAAGGAGTGGCAAGAGCCACAGAAACAGCATCAGGCTCCCAAATGCCAAAAAAGGGTATGCCAGGATTTTTAAGCCACAACAGACATGGATTGAAACAACTGTGGAAAAAAAATGCCGGGGATAGAAGTCTGCATCAGGCCCTGAGGCTGAGCAAAAGGAAAAAAATGCAAAAATAAATGCCAATAAAAAGAAATAGGGCCATGGTGAAAGTGAGTCCCAAAAAGAGAATCCCAGCAAGCTCACTGGGGATGCCTGAGCAGGAAACCCTAGACACCCATGGAAGCCTGGGAAACCCAGCTGCAGAAAAAAAAATGTTCTTTTTCTTTAAAAAAAAAAAATTGGAGCTGCTTTATTGAAAACAGCAGAGACCCAAATACGGCACAATGAAACAAATGGGTAAAAAAGAGAAAATCAAAAAAGATGAAAAATAACTGAAATATGCAGATAAGTACAGCAAGAGGGAAGGGGAGCTTGGATGTAACTTACCGACCCCCTGGGGGCCCTATGGAGTTCTCTTGCTCCTCTTCAGGCCCATTGAGTACTAGGATGATATGGATAGCAGCACTGAAAACAGGGCACCTGTCAGCTCCAGGTGACATGGGCATGCCCCCCTCCAAGCCACATTTCGCCGCTGTGGTTCCTGCCATTTTGAGCTGCCAGGGAGATGGGTCATTTCCATGGTGTTGGGATGCCACGGCACACTCACACCAGCGGTAGTGTTGTGGCCTGGGGACGGGCAGGTATGGATACGTGTTGCACAATAGAATCAGGAGTGTGCCAGGACATTTATTGCCCCGATTCTGCTTTTGTGGGTGCATCTAGACCCTGGGAAATAGAATCGGGGCTATCTCGGCCCCATCTAGGATTTAGGTGAGCCCACTGCCCAGTATAGAATTGGCCTTTTAAGTGATATAGAAGATGACCCAAAAAGACCAAGTTACTTCTTTAGCTAAGGAGTTATCCTAGCTACTATCCATAAAGTATGGCCACTTTTATGATATCACTTCTTAAAAATGATAGCTCTGAGCTATAAAGTAGGGGAGTGAAGGCAAAAAAATGTGCTTTGTTTAGTTTTCTGTGTTGTTTTCAGGGTGTGGGGGTGATTGTTTTACATTTTGTTTTTATACATTTTCATTTCAGGGAAATTTTTTAAATTAAGACATGGCTGTGTCTCCCACCCAAAACAAATAAATAAAAAACAGCTAAATGATTATTAGAGGTCTCCAGACAAATTTAAAAAAAACATGGTTGTCCAATTAGTGATCTGGAATAGGCTTGGTAAATGTCTCTGACAGTATACTTGGACATGGTTTCACAGAATTTCTGACACAAGAGTCCAGCAAAAGAAAAGTCTCTGGAGTAAGCCTTCAGAGCAGGAGTCAATAGATTCACAAAGCAAAAAAATCCAGGAAGGGTTTTCCCCAAAGCTCAAGAACAATCAAACTTTGGACCTAGCAGAAAACAGGAATGAAGAACACCAAAAATGCAAGAGAGTTAAGAGCAGGCAGGCTAGAACCAGTCCCCTTGGCAATGTAATAGCTCATGCAAGAAACTTCCAACCCAAAAGTTACCACTCTGAGGCCAGAGTGTGATTGGCAATGGGGTGGGGAGAATGAGGAGAAACAGAATTTCAGGCTTTTTCATGTCAGTGTAAAAATTCAAAACAATATGTTTCAAGTGAATGCACTTCCCTACTGTAAATTCTAGCCATATTGCTTATCATATAGGAGCTGACATTGGAACATATACGGAAGTAAAGCACAACCTTGGCTGAGCCCAGTATCCAGTGAGGTTAGGATGGGGAAGGGGAGCGAGAAAGTGGGGTAAGAAGGTGAAAGTAGGTAAGGCTTATGATGGAGGTGAGTTTTAAAGAAAAGGGGGAGAAGAGAAAGAGAGGGATAAAGAGGAGCCTGGGATGGGGGATTATTTAGGGCCTGAGTGACTCTCACTCTGCCATATTGGGGGGTTACTGCTATCTACTTGCCTGTTCCTGGCTTAAGGGCGCTACCAGAATTGGAGTATTTTTGCACCGCTCAGGTGAGAAGGACTCTCCACGATGTTGCAGCATGGGCAAAAGATGGTGTCAGGCATGCAACACAGCATCATAAAGTAGCAAAATCATATAGTTAAGGACGTATACATTCTTACAGAGAACATATGTAGTGTGGGACAACAGCATGGCAGCAATTGTCTATAGGTAACCTGATTTGACAGCAGGGTAAAAGATATAAATTAAGTTACATGTACGTGTAAGCATATGGTGCAGACATGGGGATGGGCCATAAGATATTGAGTTAACAGAATGATATAAAGAAAAGGAGCAAGTGCTAGTGAGTGTGAACAAGAAGCCATTAATGGCCTTTAAGGTAAGAGGTAGAAGGGGGGACTAAATGGCGAGTGCCAAAGTTGAGAAATCGTATACACATTTAAATGCATTTGTTAATTTTTTTTTGTTTTCTCCCTTTTCATTCCAAAATCTCATCAGAATGGGTGAAATGGAAAACAAGAATTACAGTATACTGAGGTGACAGAATCATCATTAGAAACGTGGAGTCCCATTGCAAGATGGGCACGAATTACACTGAGGTGGCAGGATTCATTATTCTTGGATCCTTTGAGCTTCCTGAGATGCAGCGTCTCCTCTTCCTTGTGATTTTGATGATGTATCTGCTGTGCGTGGTGGGGAACCTTCTTACTATTTCTACACTGTGCTCTGATTCCCATTTCCAGAGCCCCATGTTCTTCTTCCTCAGCAGCTTGTCCTTCCTAGAAATCAGTTCTGTGACTGCCATGATTCCTAAATTGTTGTGATGCTCATAACAGAGTATAAAACAGTCTCTTTTAACAGTTTATGATCCATATCTACCTGTTCCTGTCCTGCATAGATGTGGAGCCCGATACAGGAAGGGGGACATCCGGGCTGTCAGGACGTCCCCGAGAAAGATGGAGCTGTTAGGACCCGATTCTGGTCCATGGGAATCAAATGTTCCTACAGGAGGCAGAATCGGGAATAAGCACACCCTGGCATGCCCATTGTCACCTGCAGGGATGTCCTCCCTGTAGGTGCCCCTGACATCCACAGCTCTGGCCCCCCATTTCCCCATTGCCTGACCCAAGGCTGGCCTGCCATGGCCTGGATCGGGTGGCAGGGACCCCCCTGCACCCGACACTAGCCTTGGGGTGGTTCCCAGGACCCTATAGATGGGTTTTCACTGCTTATACCATCTCTGAATTGGAGTGGAGGAGTAGCCTAGTGGTTGGGGCAAGGTACTTCAGGCCGGAATGTCGGGGGTTCAAATCCCACTAGAGGACAGCAACCTTGGGCTGGAAGGACTGGGGTTTCTAGTCCCACAGGTGCTCCTTGTGGTCTTGGGCAAGCCACTTAACCATCCATAGCCCATGTTCCCTGTAAAATAGTTATCTCCAAGTTACAATACCCTGTTCAATGTAATTTCAGTTTGTTCAATGTAAACCGCACTGATGCAGAATAGCACGGTATATAAGAGAATGTAAATAAATAAATAAAATAAATAAGCAGCAAGTCCTTATGGGCCCAGCAGTACATACAGGACTGTGACCTGAATCAGCCCTATATGTGATGCTGGGCTCACCTGCCTCCATTCCACTGAGACCCAACCCCTCCTCATCTGAAAGCATTGGACGTGCGGGGAGGGCAGGAGGGGAAATAGGGTCCAGGTGGCTTATGGGGCTGCACACCCCACCGGGATGTGCAGCCCCACAACTCTCACTTCAAAATGAACTCCATAGTGGTTTGTCTACTAAAGGCCTTTTCCAATTTTGTACTTATGGGGAAAATGCTTAGTAGACAGGCCCCATAGAGTTCTACCTTCCTACTGCCATGGCCTATGATCGCTATGTTGCCATCTGTAATCCCTTGCATTACACCATCATCATGAACAGGAAAGTCTGCATAGTTCTAGCCATTATTTCTTGGATGATCGGGTTTCTAGATATAGTTCCTTACATTGCTTTACTATCACAAACATCTTTCTGTAATGACAATGAAATTAACTATTTCTTCGCTGATACCACAGTGCTGATGACCCTGATATGCTCAGGGATCAACATTATTGATAGTCACAACAAAACAAATTGCACTATAGTGCTGGAAGATGAGACCCCCAGGTCGGAAGTCACTCAACTGGCTACTGGGGAGAGGCTGAAGACTTTTCAGAGTAAAGCCAGCATTTATGAAGTGATTAAATCAAAGCCCTCAGGACATGTGACTGCTGATGTAGCTGTGCATGAAATGAGAGTCAGAAGCTGCAAAGATGATTTACATATTGGGACATGGAATGTAAAAAGTATGAACCAAGGGAAGTTGGAGGTAGTCAAAAATTAAATCGAGGTGTAGAGCTCGATCTGTTGGGTGTCAGCGAAATGAAATTGACTGGCATCGGGCACTTTGTATCTGATGATCACATGATCTACTATGCTGGAAATGAAAGACAAAGAAGAAATGGTGCTACTGATTCGCTGCCGGATGGAGGCATTAGAAAATGCATCCAGGGCATGTAATCTCAGAGGTTTAAACTTTCCCTGTATTCGTCTGCTGACGCCTCTGATTTTATTTAAGAGTATCTAAAAGAGGTATTATTCTTCCCCAGTGCAGACAATTTCCAGGCCAATAATATATATTATTTGACAAGGGATTTGAAGGTGCCAGTTAAGTCAAAGACAGCAGCAGATTTCATCAGTTGGTTCCTCCTAAAAATTTGGACTTACAGTAACTGCATTCTTGGAGTCTTCCACAGATGAGATTTTTACACGTGCTACATTACTGGTGTCTTGTTTATCTAAATTTGAATTTATACTTTAAAAAAAGGAGTGAGTTATTCTGTGGGAAATCTATTTCGGTTTTCCCGGATATATGTCGCTCCATTCAGCTGCGGCGCAAATCTTTTTTAGAGTTGCGACCACGTGCTTTGGCCCTTGGTGCAAATTTTTTTCTTAAGTTTCTTTGTAAATGCTTAGTTTCTTTTCAAGGTGTTTCCTATACTTTTTTTCAATCCCAACTTGAGGATTTCTTAAAGGGGAAGAATGATTGAATAATCTTCCAGTGGGTGATGATAAAGAGGGGTATTATTGTTCTTTCTGCTCTGGATTAGCTTTGTTTATCTGGATTGATTATTAATTATCTTTTTGTGCAGGCTCCAATTTATTACTATCTTGTGGACCCTTTGAATGATTGCATGGTGTTATGTTTTGAGATTATTTTATATCTTTCATTTTCTTTTTATTTTCCAATTGTAATTTGGATAAATGCAAATAATTTAAAAAAAAAGAAGAAACGGTGTTGCATTTATAATTAAGAAGAAACTTGCAAGAACTGCAATGAAATACAATGTAATCAGTGAACGCTTAATTTCTATTCGAGTATGAGGAATGCCTATCAACAGAACTATAATTCAAGTATATGCTCTAACAACAGCTGCAGAAGAGGATGAAATTGATGAGTTCTATGAACAAGAACAACCTGAAATTGACAGAACATATAAACAGTATATCCTGATATTCATGGGTGATTGTAACGCTAAAGTTGGCAACAAAGAAGAAGGCAAAATGGTTGGAAAATATGGGCTTGGCAACAGAAATGAAGCTGGAGAAAGATTGATAGAATTCTGCAAGACCAACAATCTATTCATCTCAAAACTCAAACAACTTCTTCCAGCAACACAAGCAGCAACTATACACATGGACTTCACGCAATAGATTGTACTGTGGAAGTCAACAATGGAAAAGCTCTATAACATCAACAAAGAAAAATCCTGGAGCTGACTGTGGTACAGATCGCCAACTACTAGTATGCAAACTCAAGCTAATGTTGAAAAAGAACAAGCCACTCATGAATGTAGCAAAATATGACCCTGGGAATATACTACTGGAATTTAAAGACTGACTGTAAAATTGGTTTGCTGCTTTAAATTCAAATGACAGAGCACCTGAATAGTTATGGAATGACATCAAGAAGGTTGTGTTGGAAGAAAGTGAGAAATCTCTACAAAAGATAAAAAAGCAAAAACAGCCAAAATGGATGACTGAAGAAACTCTGAAAATTGCCCAGAAACACAGAGAAGCTAAAGCCAGAGGAGAAAGAGAGGCAATCGCAGAACTCAACTGAGATTTCCAAAGTGCAGCAAGATAAGACAAGGAGACTTACTATAATGACGCATGCAAGGAAATAGAAGCAGAAACTATTAGAGGAAGAACAAGATGGACTTTCCTAAAGCTACGAGAGTTAAAGAAAAAATTCCATCCTCGAATTGGAATGTTACAAGCTGCTCAAGGATCCAGTTGAATGATGCTGAGAAGATCAAGAAAAGGTGGAAAGAATATTCAGAGTTATGATATGATAAAGATCAAGTGGACCAACAGCTGTTTCAACCTATACCTTATGATCCAGAACCATTGGTGATGAAATAAGAAGTTGAAGCATCATTGAAAGCCTTATCAAAGAACAAAGCACCAGACATTGATGGCATTCCCATAGAAATATTACAGCAATCTAATGCAGCTATTACCATACTTACAAGGCTCTGCCAGGAAATTTGGAAAACAACATCATGGTCAACTGATTGGAAAACATCTGTGTTTATACCAATACTAAAGAAAGGTGATTGAAATGACTGGAAATTATCGCACAATCGCTCTGATACCACATGCCAGCAAGATTCTTCTGAAGTTTATTCAGCAGAGACTACAATCATACCTAGAATGAGAACTACCTGAAGTGCAAGCAGGATTCAGGAAAGGGCGAAGAACGAAAGATATCATCGTGGATGTGAGATGAATCCTTGAAAAGACTTAAGAATACTAAAAGGATATGTATATGTATTTTATTGACTACAGCAAGGCTTTTGACTGTGTAAACCATGAGAAACTATGGGCCACTTTAAGAAGCATGGATTTACCAGAACACCTGATCGTCCTCTTGCACAACCTTTACAATGATAATGAAGCACCATTTTGAATGGAACAAGGAGAAACAGAATGGCTTAAATCAGCAAAGGTATATAACAAGGCTGCATACTTTCCCCGTACCTCTTTAATTTATGTGCAGAACAAATCATCAGAGAAGCAGGACTGTATGAAGACAACAGAGGTGTGAAGATTGGTAGAAGACTCATCAACAACCTTCACTATGCTGTTGATGCCACATTACTGGCAGAAAGTGAAGAAGATTCTGAAACATTTGCTTCTCAAGATCAAGGAACATAAACTTAAAATTGGCCTGCACCTTAATGAAAAGAAGACAAAGATCCTGGCAAGTGGCAAAATCAATAAATTCATTGTTGATGGAGAAGAAATTGAAATAGAGGACAACTTTATCCTACTTGGATCAACTATCAATAAAGAAGCAACAAGCAGTCAAGAAATCAGACGGCGCATTGCTTTTGGTAGAATGGCTATGAAGGACCTAGATAAGATTCTCAAGAGCAGAGTGGTCTCTGTCCATACAAAGATTTGACTTGTTCAAGCCATGGTATTTTCAATAACGACATATGGATGCGAAAGTTGGATAGTGAAAAAGATAGACAGGAAGAAAATTGATGCATTTGAATTATGGTGCTGGCGATGAATACTGTGTATACCATGAACTGCCCGAAGAACAAACCATTCAGTTCTAGAGGAGATCAAACCTAAGCTTTCTTTAGAACACAGATGACAAGACTTTGACTTTCATAGTTTGGACATATCATATGTAAAGAGAGATCATTAGAGAAAGACAACATGCTTGGCATGGTAGAAGGTCAACGCAAAAGAGGAAGGTCAGCAATGAGATGGATCAATACAATAACAGCAGCTATGGGTGCCAGTCTGTCAACAATGAGCCGCCTGACTAAATACCGAATACAGTTTAGGACAACTATCCAGAGGGTCACCATGAGTCGACACCGACTCGACGGCACTTAGCAACAACAGACCACTTTAGGCTTTTACCCTATTCATAATTGTCATGAGAGCTGCCCCAACTTGGCCCTCGTTCTCTCTCACTTGGGTTCGTACTACAGAGGAGTGAAAGAAATCTGCAAAATAAAGACACGTTTATTATAGATCTTTGCTACAGCAAAGGGTTACAAGTAATGGAAACACAAGCGACCCCTTCTTTAGCAAAAAGCAGACTTTTTATACCCTTTTTGTTACAAGAAAAATAGGTGGGCTGCAATACATATTAGAATTTTTCCTATGAACAAAGCTAATTATTTCCTTAGGAACAAAAAGCATGTTGAGGGTAGGTGAGATAAGGATGTGGGATACGGAGGGGTGTGAGGAAGGAGGGGTGAAAGTATCACTTTGGCCAACGGGGCCCAACTAATAAATCCTTCAGGAATATTTATGAGAACTTAGGGGTATGTTTACTAAAATGCGTTAGTGCAATTCGCGTTAGGAGCCGCGTTAAGAAGACAAACCCCCAAATAAGGAGATGGGCGGGACCGCGGAAGACCTAGCGCGCGTTACGAAACCAACGAGCGTTAACTGGCGCGTTACGAAACTAACGAGCGTAACCCTGCGCGTTAGCGGGCCACCGCGCGTTAAGCATAAGAAGCCACCCAGACATACAAGACTAATACAGAGCTATAGCACAATGGTTACTGCAGTGACTGCTGATACGGGCAGCATGGGTTCGAGTCCCCAGGGTGGCATTAGCAGAAGGCTGGCTGATGTAGCACCCTGTACATGACACAATGAGAGAGGGGGCAGCGCCAATTATATTTTATTTCCTGGACGTGTCGGAGGGATGCAGGCAAACACACCCATATATCAGATAGTGAGTGAGGGGGCATGTCTATGTTTGCTGTCCGTATGGGGTGTAAGTAAACACACCCACACATTATTCAGTGGGTGTGGGGGCATGTATATGTCTGTTATGTGTCGGAGGGTTGCCAGCAAACATCCCTGACCCATACAGAGCTGTAGCACAATGGTTACTGCACTGACAGCTGATACGGGCAGCATGGGTCCGAGTCCCTAGGGTGGCATTTGCAGAAGGCTGGCTGATGTAGCACCCTGTACATGACACAATGAGAGGGGGCAGGGGTTTGACCCTTCTATTCACACAGGGCACCAGCAGACAGTGTGCAGGGTGGGGGGGAGGGATGCCCTCATTTGGGCCTACATGTGTGTTAAGCAGTGTTTTGACCTTCATATCCACACAGGGCACCAGCAGACAGTGTGCAGGGTGGGGGGGAGGGATGCCCTCATTTGGGACTGGATCACTCAGGGGCAGGGGTTTGACCTTTCTATTCACACAGGGTACCAGCAGACAGTGTGCAGGGTGGGGGGCCTCATTTGTGGCTTGCAGCATCGATGTATTCATTTGGCAAATCTGTTAGTTAAGAGGGACATGGTGCAGAACCCCTTCCTTCCCTATTGGCCATGGAGGTGGGACTAGGGTGTCTTGTGGTTGGGGGACATCCTTAGCCTGCAGGGGCACCCTGTACCATACCTCTGTGACCTGTGGTGCACCTCTGCCATGGGTGCAGCTAACCCCTTGGGGCAGGGGTGTCTTTTTCAGGGGTGTGTGGAGGACTTTGCTGGACGCAGGATATGTCAGCACCTGCTATACCCTGTCAGTGCATTGTGTATTTTTGCTGGGTTTACTGGGTGTTTTTTCTTTTGTCTCATCATTTGGTGGAATTGTCCCCATGCACTTACCTCACGTGGGTAGTCTGCGCTCCTGTTAAAACGGTGGGCCAGCCGCTCCCAGGCCCTCCTGACCTTGCCCAGGTCCTGCCTCTTGGACGAGCCAGGGAAGAGCCTCTGCTGGCGTAGGCAGAAAAGCTCTGTCAGCAGGTAGATGTCCCTCTGGCTGAAGGGAGGCTTCCTCGACATGGTTGCCATGTCTTATAGGTGCCTTTGCTGCCTAGCCACGTGCGTTGCCGGGGGCGTAGCCACGTGCGTTGCCGGGGGCGTATGAACGTGCGTTGCTAGGGTAGTATATCGTAGGGAGATGTGGCGACACAGAGCACTAACAGAGAGCTGTGGCACAATGGTCACGGTAATGACTGCTGTTACAGGCAGCATGGGTTCGAGTCCCGGGCAATGGCCTGTATATTGGAAGGGGCATTGGCCTGTATATTGGAGGGGGATTGGGGAGGCTTTTTGACAGGACATTGCGTATGTGAGCCGAGCTACGTGCGTTGGTACGTGTGCAGCGCCGCGCGTAGCTACGCGCGTACCATTGAGCCTGGGGATGTTTTCTTTTATGTGTGTGGGTACGTGGGGGTTTCAGCAGTGCGGGCATCTCATATATTACAGACTCTGTAGGGTGTCGTGCACCTATGCTTTCTGCTACCAGATGTACGTGTGCTGTGCCATGGTTTATCAATGGCTGCGAGCTCGTGCTGCGGTTTCAGAGGGATTGAATAATACAGTCACCCCCATGATGCACTGCACATGCTAATCAGCTCTCCACACAGGCACACCATATGGAATGCATCCCCACAGACTCTGGACATGGTAGGGGTAAATTGTCATGTGCACCCCCCACAGCCCCTTGCCCTTATAGGGGGTACTGACCATTTGTTGTACTGGCATTGAGGACCTGCCCAACACCACATTGTGCGGGTACTCTGCTCACCCTGAGTGTGCAGTGGGGCATCCAGCCCTAGGTCCTCAGCACCGTCCATGGCTGAAAGGGTCCATGGCGCAAGTCCACAGCAGTGTTACTGTGTGAGATAGATATTTTCTGCATGACCACCTTGGACATCTCTGTCTGTTTGGGGCAGGTGTAGACCCCATGCCCCACCGCCCCCCCCCCCCCCAGGTGGCAAACAGGGTCACCCATCATAATCTGCACATTCTACCTCCCTTGGAAGGTGCCAGTGGAGGGGGGACATTAACCCTAGTCCTACTGAGGTGCAGACACCCCACAGGTCAGTCACTGGAGATCCAGACACATGCATGCCACAGGAGCAATCAGACATTGGGACTTGGTATAAAATGACAATCCCAACCACTATCTGTAATTCCCCTGGTGCAGGCCGACACACCCTGCAGGCCACTCCATCACATCACCTACCAGCTGCAAACAGGCTGCTAGTGACCAGCAGAGATGCCTGCACCCAGAACTGGGGTGCCAGCATACACAGCCAGCAGATACATCTGTGACTGGGCCCCAGGGGAACACCCATATTTATCACATGAGTGAACTACTATAGCACCATGGTGGAGCCTAGACATGCTGTGGTCACTGCACATTCAGGGTGACACTGAGCTTGCAGCGGCATCTACCGTGGTCACCCTGTCTGGGCAGGTGGTTGCCTGGCACTACAATGTACCTGTCACTGCCCTTTGCCCTGTGCATATACACCCTGGCCAGCCCGCCTTGTCCGACCTCTACCCATGGTACTTTGCTACTCATTATGCACATTGGCAGCCCACTACTGGCAACATTGCTGGCAGTGTGGCCTGTCGACGGTGTTTGCAGCCACCACACACTGGCTGGACAGACAGCCACCCCCACACCTATGCCAGCATTGTGCTACTGTAGGGGGGTTCTGCAGCCATACACACCACACCTGTCATGGGCACAGTACATGCATGGATGTGGTACGACATACTCTTGTGGATCACTCCCAAGGGTGTTGGCCACTGTCAGGGGCCAGACCTGCAGCACACACCACAGACATCTGACTGCTTGTTGTGGTGGAGCTCAATGTGCACAATGTGCTTTACATAGGACATGAGTTCTGCATTTTATCATTGGCAACTTTTAGTGCATGTGTACCATATACCCATGTGTAGGGTGCCATTGCTAAGGTATGCACCTGCTAGTATTGGGAGTTGACAGCAGGGCCAATTGTCTTACCTCTTCGGGTTTCATTGGCCAATGGGGCCTGTGGGTGGGTGGGTGTCAATGTTAGCTGCTGCTTTACGGCAGGGTTCCACAACTCCAGTCCTGTCATTCCAGGCACTGATCGGGTTTTCATGCTGTCCCTCATAAATATGCATGGGCTACATCTGCAGACCAGGGGGGGGGGGCATAGTTATGCAGCACAGGTATCTTTATTGGGGGCAGCATGGTAACTGAATGGTGTGGGGCCCTCCAGGACTGCATTTGGGGGACTATGCTCTGGGTAATGCGCCTATATCTGGTGTGGTAAAATATTGGCGTTTTGTCCATGCGTATGTTCTCAGCAATAAGGGTGTGACCATTCCATCACAGTTTAGTTGTGGGGAGAATATGTGGGCAGGATTGGCATGGCCCCAGCTGGGATTTGAACCTGTGACACTCTGGTCTTAGAGGCACTGGCTGTGTCTGTTGCACCACACTGAGGCCACAGGGACAATGCGATCCCTGGAGATGGGATACCTGGCCTGACAGGTCAGAGACCCTGCTCTGCACCATTTTACTGTGGACTCATATAGCTTGTATGGAGGCAATTTGCACGTAACCTCACATACGACCTCGCATGAGGGGGCAATCCCCCATGACCAAGCTGGCCAACAATTATATCATTGGGCAACAATACACGACACTCCCGCGAATGCTCCAATAACAGGGGATGTGTTTTGAAAGGGTCTCCGTAGCGTGGTCCCTTCCAAGTATCTTTTCTTTTTTTGGTTTCGCTTTCCAGGGAGTGTGTTTTTTATTGTGGCCCATTGCTATCACTGTTGCCCAGCTGACTTGTGATGTTTACAGTTTTCTTTCTGCTATTTTCCACGTTTTATTTGTGTTTTCATGCTGTCCCTCATACATATGCCTGACCTACATCTGCCTACCATGGGGGTGGGGCATAGCTATGCAGCACAGGCATCTTTGATGGGACAGCATGGGACAGGAATGCTGTGGGGCCCTCTAGGGCTGCATTTGAGGGGCTCAGCTTTCGTTGCTGTGCCTGTTTCTGGTGTCTGTGTTTGGTGTGGTGTAAAAATAGACCATGCCTTTGTTCTCTGCATTAAAGGTGTGTCTTTACTTTCACTTTTTAGTGGTGGGTAGGACTATTGTGACTGGGTTGGTGGCAGTCCCAGCTGGTATTTGAACCTGTGACCCTCTGGTCTTACAGGCACTGGCTGTGTCCATTGCACCACACTGGGGCCACAGAGACAGTGTTGTCCCTGGTGTTAGTATAACCTGCCTGGCTGGTCAGGGACTCTGCTCTGCAAAAGGTTTACTGTGGCCTCATTTCCCTTGTATGCAGACAACGGTGCACATACACCTCAGGGGGACCTCACAGGAGGGACACACACCCATATCCAAGCTGGGCAACAATGATATCATTGGGAGACATTACACTACACTCCCAGGTCAGCTCCATTACAGTGACTTTCCCTTTTAGAGGGTCTGCGAAGCGTGAACCCTTCCACATATCATTAGGTTTTTATTTTGTGCTTTCCAGGGAGTGCTGTTCCTTGTTGTCCATTGCTATCACTGTTTAACAGCTGATTTATGTTTTTAAAGGGGTTTCCTCTGGTCATTTTTATTGTCTTCTGTGACATTTCATTCTGTGCACATGTATCACACTGCTCACGTTTTGTGTTTTACCCAGGTTTCTCTGTACATTGCTGACGGAAATGGTTTCTCTTACCTTTAAAGATGCCTTCAACGGCAGGTTTTCATTCGCGTTGGAATTGAGCTCAGAATTACAGCGCGTTAGTGAGGGGGAGCCTCTCCCCGCCCCCTCTCCGCCCATTGACCCCTTCTCTCCACCCACTCTCCACCTTCTGCGCTGTTTTAACGCGCCGCGGGGCTTTACGATCGTTAAGCGCGGTCAACGCGCGTAGTATGACGTTACCGGTCGTTGGCGCGTGTTTACGCGCGTTATACTGCGCTTGCGGTCGTTAACGTCATACAACGCGCGTTATTCACGTTTACCGCACTTTAGTAAACATCCCCCTTAGTGGTTTTGGACTTGAGTTCTGAAGCCCGTTTCTAAGAGATTAGGAGATGAGAGCTGGACCATATGGGAGTGATATCCTGAACATAATTGCAATTACTTCTAGCTTGCTTTCACAGCAAGGAGGAGGAGGAGGGTTTAAGGAACTACTCTATTGATCTCTGCTAAGAGAAACAGTCTGTCTGTCTGTCCTTGACTAGTTTGTCACTGTGACTTGTTAATTACTTCACAGCATGCAGCTTCACTGTAACCTGGTTCTTCAGACAGGCCAGGAGAAAAAGAAACAGACAGGCCCTGATTGCAAAAAATGCTTCAAATGCTGGCTAGTCTAGTGTATTAATACAATATAAGCATATGTGATAAAAAGTTCTTGATAGCAACTTAAACAAACCTGTTTAATTCTCTTATCAATATTAACAATTATATCCTATGTGTGCATTATTTCTGCCATCCTAAAAATCCACTCTGCTAAGGGTAGACAAAAAGCTTTGTCTTCCTGTTCCTTTCACCTCACAGTCTTTTGTTTTATGGAATCTCTGCAGTTCTGTACATGAGTCACAAGTCTGCTTACTCATTGGACATTGACAAACTGCTTACCTTAGTGCAGTACTTCCCAAACATTTATCCAATATGACCCCATTATAACACTTGAAAATTCATGTGACCCCATATTAGGAAGAAAACAAAATAACAGACCAAATATTTCCCTCCCCTCTCTCATTCACTTCCTTCTTCTCCCATTTATCCAAAGCAAGAAGGCAGTAACAGCTGCGGTTAGCACTGGAGTGGACCCTGTTTTAAGCATGCACTCATAGACCCCAATAATCTGCTTGGGTTTCCATTCTAATGGGAAGCTGAAACAGGAGGAGGGGGCAGGGACTTTGAATGTTACTGACTGACAGGCCTCAAACTAACTACCACTACTAGCATAGGTCACACTGGTGGAATAGAGGGAGGGGGAACAGCCCTGTCTCTGTGACCCCCATCCACTAATGATATGACCGCATTTGAGGTCCCCAACTTGAAATGGAGTTCCAGTCCCTAATTCAAGCATAAGCAACAATAAAGGTCTCCCTGAAAGACAGGATTGGAGTGTGCATAGAGATATGGAGCAGCAATTTTAAAAAGCTACTCCCACATACATGTGGTGAAAATCTGCACACTTTTCCTCTCCGCATGCAGCGTTTTAAGATCACTTCTCCTGCCGGGACGTGGAAGACATCAACATGCATTCCTACACACTCCTACACATATTTTATAAGAGTGTCTACATTTGGCAGAGCCTCTTCTAAAATATAGTGGGAATTTTCAATGTCCTGACCTGGACGATTTAATTGCTCTCTCCTTTCCACATAGCTAAGGATATCTCCTAACTACTATCCATAAGGCATGACCACTCATAAGCTATCATTACTTACACAAGATAGTTCTGAGCTGTAACATGTAACTGCATCACTTTTCATAAAGAATGTTATGTACACATCTAAATATACTTATTTTCTTTTTCACTTTGTTTTGCCAGTTCCCATCGCAGCAGCTAATCAGAATGCGAGGAATGGAAAAGACGAATCACACCAAAGTGACAGAATTTATCATTCTTGGATTCTCTGAGCTTCCTGAGATACAGCTCCTCCTTTTCCTTGTGTTTTTGATGATTTATCTGATATCTGTGCTGGGGAACCTTCTTATTATATCTGCAGTGTGTGCTGAGCCTCATTTGCATAACCCTATGTTCTTCTTCCTCATCAACTTGTCCTTCCTAGAAATCTGTTATGTGTCCGTCACAGTTCCTAAATTGTTAGCAATACTCGCAACAGAGTATAAGACCATCTCTTTTACACCGTGTATGGTCCAGATGTACCTGTTCCTGTCAAGCACAGTTACTGAGTTCTACCTTCTTACTGCTATGGCCTATGATCGCTATGTTGCCATCTGCAATCCCTTGCGTTACACCATCATCATGAACAGGAAGGTGTGCATAGTTCTAATCATTGTTTCATGGATAATTGCATTTCTTGCTCCAGTTCCCCACATTATTTTTGTCTCACTATCATCTTTCTGTAAGTCCAATGAAATCAATCATTTCTTCTGTGACATCACAGCGTTGATGACCTTGTCATGTTCAGGGACCTATGTCATTGAAATGATAAACTATATTGATGCTCCACTTTTAGCTTTTACCCCTTTCATATTTACAATTCTATCATATGTGTATATTATATCTGCAATTCTAAAAATTCGCTCTTCCAAGGGTAAACAAAAGGCCTTCTCCACGTGCTCCTCCCATCTCACAGTTGTCATTTTATTTTATGGTACATCTTTTGGTGTGTACGTAAGACCCACATCTACCTATTCCAAGGACCTTAATAAACTGCTTACTGTAGTTTATATAACAGTTATTCCACTGCTCAACCCATTGATTTATAGCCTGAGAAACGAAGAACTGAAAAGAACCATATGGAAAACAACCAGAAGAGTGGAGAACTATTTTGCCTCCAAAATTAATAAAATGCTGCACACAGCATCTCATGCCAAGATCTCAACAATGAGTGAATAGTATGGGTAGAAACCAATAGGAAATTAGTTCATGGATTAAAGCAATCATTCAGTATGACAACCAGAGAACTAGGCATAATACCTGTATAAGTATGGTTACCTTTTAGTGAGAACAAGAGACTGATAACCAAGGCTTGCTCTTGCACTATTAAACATTTATTAAACAAAAAGCTTTTAGGTATCAAATAGTATAATGCATTGAGAAAATGTTAAAACTCAACATCTTATACCAAATATATAGGGACAGCATTTAGAACATGTCTAACCTGTGTGTGTCTGCAGGCACACACCTGTTTGTACTTGTGTGTTTTGGGTGTGTATGTGCGCACATATGTCTGTTCTGCATGTCGGGTATAGTATCTCTCTTTTGTTTGTGCATGTGTGTTTCTTTATAAGCTGATATGTCTGTGCATGTTTATATGTATATGCATGTGTTTGAGTGCCACTTCATGTGTGCTTGTATGTCTGTTCCTGAATATATAACCAAGGAGAGCGATAAGTACCTACACAGCACTAAGCAAACCAAAAATCGCTATGTAACTGTGAATGATCGGTTTCATGCTGCAGTTGTTAGAGTGACGTTTTCTATAGAAATGCACTGAGGCATAAATGGAGGTCGGCATTGGTGGGGGTGGAAGCAAATAGCCCTTTGGCACTGAAGGTTTGAAGTAAGTGCCGCAAAGCTGTTTTAGGCCCTGGAGAGGGGTGGCAGAGGTTTGTCTGGTGCACCTCATCGCCTTGCTCCAGATCTGCAAATAAGCCCAAAATACACTTGTCTTGTAGATGCCTAACCTGAAAGACATCAATTTATATCATACTCCTCCCTCAAAGCAGTAAAGCTTAATAAACTCCCATCCTCTTGCATCTGTCCCAAGTACTTATGATTCTTGGCCTGTCACTGAGTAAAGAGCTGATCCATATCACCTAGGGGGAAGTAAATGTTATAGTTTATCAGTAAGCCTAAAGAACTGTTTCCCTTTCATCTTCTTATTTTGCACTTTGCTCCACAGCTTAATCACTTTGGACCCGATTTTCAATGGTATTTACACAGGTAACTATCCTAGTTACCCTTGTAAATGCCTTAAGAGGGAATCTTCCAAGGTAATTACAGAGGTAGTGCCTTCAAAAATTCCCTGCTTTGTCCCTTACGCGTCCCAATACTATATGGTTAGCATCAGGGCGTTGCTAGACGGTTAGTGCTCTGCACATTAAGGAAAGGCAAGGGAAACCTTTGCCTATCTGTAAGATGCTAGGGCTAACTGTGTAGCATGGAAAATCGAAGCTATATGGTTAGCTCCTGCGGACTACTAGCTGTGCAGCGATATCCGGATTTTCAATGCTGGGGCCGCAAATGACACTGGCATGGAAAATCCACATTAGGTGGGAGTGGGGGGGGGGGGGGCTATGTGCCAGCACAGCACATAGCACCGTCCAGATAAAAATCGGCCTTTGGAGTATAAATGGGTTCCCCTTCTCATAACTTGTTTCATCCTATCTGGGATCCAAGGAGTGGAAGGCACAGAACCCTGCTCCATCTGAACCTTCTGTTTCCCATTAGCAATATACCATTCTGAAATCACTCTCAGCTGGGCAACTATATCTCTCTCAAAATTTGGCACTTCCGATCTCTTCCCTTTTTTGCTTCAACAAAGAATTGGTTTGGAAACACGCAGAGGGTTTTTTTTCCAAATGAAGGTGACGTCCCAGAAGTGATCCATGTAGAGGAAGGTTTTCAACTTCTTCTGAAAGTCTTTTGCATCCTTAGTGGCTCTTAGGGCATCCGGTAGGGAGTTCCAGAGTACTAGTGCTGCAAGGGATAAAATTCTCCCAGTGGTAGATTGGTTAGGCTTCGTGAAGAGGCTGGGTATTGGGATGGTGTCCATCGTGCTGCGTGGCTTCGGTCTGGTGATCGGGTTCATATAGATCAGGCCTTGTAGTGCATTGGCAGACATGTTGTGTTTGATTTTAAATATGTTGAGAGATATTTTGAATTTGATGCGGGAGCGGATTGAGAGCCAGTGGAGCTTGTTCAAGAGGAGCATTATATGGTCTTGCTTTGCTGATCCTGTGATGATGCAAGCAGCAGTGTTTTGTGCTAACTGCAGGATCTTGGTTACTTGTTTTGGCAGGGCATAGTACAGCGAGTTGCAATAGTCCAGTATGAGGGTAACTACAGCGTGGGTGACTGGGCAGAAGTAGTCTTGACTGAGGAGGGGTTTGAGTTATGGTAATCATTTCTGGTAGTTCTGTTGATATGTGCATGTAGGAGGTTCAGGTTGCGGTCTAAAGTGACTCCAAGATATCTCACTTCATTTTTTTACTGGTATGGATACTTTGTGTAATTGGAATGAGAGTGGAGAGGTAAATGATGTGTCTCATATGATTATCAGGGCTTCTGTCTTTTTGTAGTTGATGTAGTTGACCTGGAAAGTGGAATAACGAGTGAGGTTATCAGATTTGCAGATGACACAAAACTATTTAAAGTTGTTAAAACCCAAGAGGATTGTGAAAAATTGCAAGAGGATCTTGATAAATTGGAAGACTGGGCATCAAAATGGCAGATGAAATTTAATGTGGACAAGTGCAAGGTTATGCACCTAGGGAAGAACAACCCAAACTATGGTTACACAATGCAAGGTTCCACATTAGGAACCACCACCCAGGAAAAAGATTTAGGCGTCATTGTGGATACCATGTTAAAACCCTCGGCCCAGTGTGCAGTGGCGGCCAAGAGAGCAATTAGAATGCTAGGTATTATAAGGGAAGGAATGGAAAATAAAACAAAAGATATTATAATGCCTCTATATCGTTCCATGGTGAGACCGCACCTTGAATATTGTGTGCAATTCTGGTCGCCGTATCTTAAAAAGGATATAGCGATTTTAGAAAAGGTACAGAGAAGAGCCACCAAAATGGTAAAGGGGATGGAAGGATACTTCTATGAAGAAAGGCTAAAAAGGTTAGAGCTCTTTAACCTGGAAAAGAGACGGCTGAGGGGAGATATGATAGAAGTCTATAAATTAATGAACGGAGTGGAACGGGTAAACGTAGATCGATTGTTTACCTTATCAGAATATAGAAAGACTAGGGGACATGCAATGAAGCTACAGGGTAAACTATTTAAGACTAATAAAAGAAAATATTTTTTCACTCAACGTGTAATCAAACTCTGGAATTTGTTACTGGAGGATGTAGTAAAGGCTGTTAGTATAGCTGGGTTTAAAAAAGGTTTGGAGAAGTTCCTGGAGGAAAGGTCCATAAACCATTATTAAGAAGTGACCGAAGATATCAATGCTTGACCCAGTACAAGCATTGTGGAACTTGTGTCTCTTGGGGAAACTGCTAGGTACATATGACCTAGATTGGCCACTGTTGGAAACAGAATACTGGGCTTGATGGACCTTGGTCTGACCCAGTATGGCATATCTTATGTTCTTATGTTTAGATTGTTATTGCTAAGCCAGTCAGTCATCTCCTGCAGACATTCTGTCATAGTGGCATAATCCGGGTTGCCCAGGATGTGCGGGGTGTAGACCACGATGTTGTCTGCATATATTGCATTTTGAATGTTGTGCTGTTTGAAGATTTTGCATATTGATTGAATATCGAGGTTGAAGAGAAGCACAGACAGTGAGGACCCTTTTGGTACACCTTGGACTGAGTCAAACATGGTGGAGATGCTATTGCCTACTTTAATTTGTTGTCACCAGTAGCTGAGGTAGGATTGGAACCACTTAAGTGTGTTGTTATGAAGAACAATGTCTTGCAATCTGTTGAGGACAATACTGTAGGACACTGTGTCAAATGCAGAGGAGATGTCGATGAAGATGAGCAGAAAGCCCTTTTTTATGTTGTCGATCCCTCTGATCAAGATGTTGAATAGCAGTGTGAGTAGGGTTTCAACAATGTGATTAGACTGAAAACCATGTTGATGTAGGTCGAGGGGGGCATGTGAATTTACATGGTCTTGCAGTTGTCGCTGTACTATCTTTTCAATTATCTTGGTTAGAAAGGGGAGGCTTGACATGGGGCGGTATGGCACTGAGTCTGCATTATCTAGTGATTATCTTAGATTACAGTAAAGCTTTTCACACTGTTCATCACAGGCTACTTATAAATAAATTTAGAGCCCTAGGGATTTACCCTAAAATGACTGACTGGGTTAGAATGTGGTTGAGTTGGAGGCAGCAAATGTACAAGTAGATGAAAATCACTCTGAGGAGAAGGGTGTTACCAGTGGTGTGTCACAGAGATCTGTCCTTGGTCTGATCCTTTTTAACATTTTTGTAAGTGACATTATGCAACAGTTGTTGGGTAGGATTTGCATCTTGGAGGTTTATGCCAAAGTCTGCAATAGGGTAGATGCCCAGGAAGGTATAGACAACATAAGGAAGGATCTAGTGAATCTTGAAGAATGGAAGATAACTTGGCTGCTGAGATTTAATGCTAAAAAAATGCAAGGACTGCAGAATCCAAGGGAGCAATACAGTTTAGGTGGTGATGAACTTCTATCCATGAAAAAGAGTATTCCATCTCATAGCTCCCATTAGTCTTGCACCTAGGAGGGGTGGAGACCTATTCATAATAGGATGTCCAGCCCCCTGTACGGCCGGACAGACTTGGGCCATGCAAATTTAGACCCGATTCTGATCCTGCAGCCCCCACAGGGTCAGAATTGGGTTTAGTGCCTGGACATGCAGGCTAGGACATGATTCTGCTTGGCTGTACATCCCGGCGACTACCTGGCATCCCATTGTCATGGCACCATGGCTCCTATCACGAGCCGTGATTGCCGACTGCCCTAAAGGGAATCCCGTTCCCCACATTCTGACCTCTGATCTGGGTCAGGCTGTGGGGAAACCCCTGAGCCCCCTCACCTGCCTGCCAGTGTCCCACACCAAAGTACCCTGTCGTCCAGGGGGACTTATTCCACCTTTGAGGTAGAATAATCCCCCGTCTAGCCTGAAGGCCTTGGATGTACAGGGCCAACTCGGAATTGGTCCTGTACATCCAGGATCAAGTGCCACCCATGTCATGCCCTCAGTCCTCCTCCTGAACACCCCTTCCCGCTCCCATCTAGGCCTCCATGTACAAACATGTTGTTCGTATGGGGAGGTTAGTGACGGGGACTGCAGGGGGATGAATTGTGGGGATGGACATACCAAAGGGACATTCATTCCCACTATTCATGGGCCAAAATGACCCCCATTACATCATTGTATTGCTAACAGAGCCTCAATCCAATATCTTGGGAGTTCATCCATCATTGTTAATGCCAGAACTGGGTGTCTTGGCATCATCAACATCAAGCTTGGAGGTATCATTTTCTCCCGAATTGCAGTTTCCTCTTTTACTACCAAACCAGGTGATGCTACTAGAGAACCTTGACTGGGCACCATTGCAGGTATGTGTGAGGGCCTCAGCTGTGAGAAGGGATGTTGCTGGTGCTAGTACTACATCATAACTATATCTATGTGAGCAGAATGGGAGAAGCACAAATATGAAGGATGTAACAAAGGAGAGAAGATTTCAGGAGGTTGGCCTTCAGTAGGTTATGACTTCAGCGGCCCCTGGAACTTTGCTCAATACAGGTATAACTATGGTGGATTCTCCATGTGATTCTGACTTTGTCCTGCTATATCCTAAGGGTTCAATATTCAAAGAGACTAAATTAGTTAGCACACCTACAGTACAATGCAGACTGGATGGACGATATTGGTTTTTTTCTGCTTAATATCCTATGTTACATTACATTAAAAAGAAGGAGCTTTTTCAAACCAATGATTGATACTTGAGTTATCCCCACATATTAATAAGGGATATAGTGCCTAAGGTCTTTTTCTTCTTGCAAATATTTTTAATATGTTGAAGAATATAAAGGGGATCACATGGTGAGTAGTATATTTAATCGATCAGTGAATATTTTTTTCACTGTGTATTTGGAACCAGTGATTCCTATTTCCTCTGGGAACCCTTACTTGTCATAGAGCTGCAAAAATGTAACCATATTATTATGATATTTATTGGGCTATGAAAGTGCATTTAAATAGCAAGCCTTCTGGCAATACCCCTGAAGCAGCTATAATGTGAAATGGGCTATATTGTTATATATTGCTATAATCCTGTTCCTTGTACATAGTTAAAACTGTTAATTATAAGTTAAAACTGTTAATTATAAGTTTGATGTTAATTATAAGATTGATCTGAATTTTCTTTGTAGCCTCACATTGTTATATGTAAAAACAGCATTGCCTTGTTTACTGTTGTTCAATGTAAACCACAACTGAACATTGGAAGGTGCGGTATATAAAAACTTGTTAATTAAATTAAATTAAATTAAATATTGGGTGAATGACAAGGGTGCAGATCAAGAAAATGTACAGCACGGGTGAATGACTGAGTACAGATTAAGACAATGCCCAGAACAAGATAAATTAACATCCAAGCTGCTGACAACAATAACTTAAACACAGATAAGTTCTTTTAAATCAACTAGTTTTGAAATGAGGGTTTTTAAATAAATGGTGAACTAAATAATGCAACAAGTGAAATATAGAGGGTTTTTTTCAGACCAATGAGGATTAGTGCCCTATTTTTCCAATAGGATTGATGCAGTTTTGGACCTAATTGACCGATGAGGTCTTTTCCCCTCTATAGGAATAAGAAGTTAGATCGCTAACTAATATTTAATAATTGTAAAAAACACAAAAAATGTGAACTAACAAAGGAGCTTGTTATGACAGGTGACATAGTATAAGTTTTGCACATACCATGACAGCCATGAACCTCACTTCTAGAGTATGATCTCAGTCTCTTAATGCTCAGAATAGTACTTGCACCATGCCAAAGAGAGCCTCCTTCTGGAGGTCATACGATGTAACATGTATGGGTAATTTATCAACGTGTGCTTTGAAAATTATTCTTAATCAAGCCTGTGGCACCCAACACAATGGGAAATAACTTGATAGCTTTTTGCCATATTTTCTTGGTCTCTGACTGCATTTCTTGGTACTTGAAGATCTTCTTTCTCTCAACGCCATTCACAGAATACTCACTTGGGACTGACAAATCTATAATCAATGTCGTTCGGGTGTTCTTCTCCTTTACCACTATGTCCAGCTACTTTGTATCCAGCTTTTTATCAGTGAGAATGGTAGAATCCCAGGTGATCATAACTTCTTCATTCTCTGTAATACTCTTAGGGTTATGATCCCAGTGCTTTTCAGGTACAGTGATGGTGTAGAGTTAACAGAGCTTCCAATAGATGAGGCATGCTACTTTGTTGTGCCTTTCTGTATAGACATTTTCCACCATCAAAATTTCACAGTCAGCCATCAGGTGAGTCACTGTTTCCATCTCTTTCTTACAGTATTGACAATGGGCCCGATTCTGTCCATCCACGCTATTCGTGCCTTCCCCCACCGCATTTAACTACCCCGCGGGGAAGTTAGACAGGGGCAGCTTGGGGGCGGAGTTTTAAAAGAAAGAGGGCGGTCACTGGCCTGGACATACAGGACTGATTATAATGTTGGCTCTGTACGTCCAGGGCTGGTGACATGTGCTGGGAAGTTATTCCACCACCGTTGTGGAATAACTTCCTTGGACGTGTTTTTTTCTTAATGCTGGGGAGCGGATGGGGCATGGGGGCCAGAGGACATTCCCCGCAGCCTGACCCTGGCATTAAGAGGCAAGATTGGGGTTCAGGCTGTGGGGAATAAGCTTTTTTTTTGGCAGCTGTCATCGCGGCTCTTCAATGGAGCCAAAGTGCCATGGCAACATGATGCCATGGTGCCAAGGCTCCATTGAAGATCCTTGACTAAGTTAGCCAGCCTGCACATACAGGACTGCTCATGATTCTGAGCCTGTGGTGCTAGACGTGCCCTGTGGGAACTGAATCGCAATCCCCTCTATATGTCCGGCTCAGACTGGACGTACAGAGGGGATCTACTTCCGGAAATGCAGCTCCTGAGGCCATGGAGACTGATACAACAGATGTCGATGCAAATGGATTGGTCCCATCAGTGCAAAAGGCTTTTCTGGACTTTTCTGATGACCCTTGAGTCCTTTTTGTCATTTGTAGATATAAAAGACAAGAAGCAGATTTATTTTGTAGGCCCCAAGCAAAGCAGGCATGCATTATGAGTGTCTGTTACAGATACATTTTGCTTCACTGGGTACACTTTTCAAACACGCTGGCTACCTTGTAGTAGATTTCAATCAGAAAACTAGCTGTAGTGAAATTAAATGACTTTATTTTGAAAGTATCACATCTGGAGCACCTGAGGCATAAATGTGATCTAAGGTGGTAAGGTGGTAAAAACTAAGGAAATCTATAAAATGTTCTAAAACTTATATAAGGACAATAAAGGGACCCCAGACATGCTGTGGCAGTGGCAGCAGAGGGAAAACAGGAATCTTACAAAAACAAAACAATGTAAGATAGAAATCAATGATTAAGCCCGCAGAACATTTGGAAACATGCCCTTGGGGTTTGGTGGACAAAAGAAGATTGAGGAGATGAGGCGCACTGGTGAGAGATAGGAGTTCATGCATATGCATGCAAAAACCATTCCAAAAGATTCTAGAAAGAGCCGGGGAAGGTTCTCATGCGGGGCTCCATCAATGATGTCAGACATACGGTATGGGCACTATGGTGCCTATATGTCTTTATAGCATAGACCCAAAATAAGCACCACATGCTGCTCCATCTATGCGACCTGTTGCATTATTTCTCTTCACATGTATACCTTTTCCTGTACAGGTACAGATCAATTTTCAAAATGAAAACATATGTGACCTTCTATTTTGAAAATTACCCCAGGAATTTAAAGATATGTATACAGCTGCTCTTTGCACAAAATCCCTGATTAATTTATATACATATGCAGACATCTTCTAAAGTATATGTAAGACTACAAAAGCTGTGCTGTAACTACAGAGACCTTTAACGGGTCTACCAAAGTAGTATGTCTTCACCTTTTATGCCATAGAATGCTTCCAAAACATGGGAGGGCCACTTCTGACTAGCAAAGCAATGGCAGAAGGAGATCTCAGTTGAAAGAAAACCTGACTGGTATAAAGGCCAAGTCCAAAAGCAGTTTCTGGTATTTGGTTGGCTAAGGCATTGTACCCCAGTGGCAGGTCTTTGGCTGTAATGTACCATAAGAAAGTGAGGGCCTCTGGCTAACTCAGCCGTTGAACCAAGATAAGAGTAGTGACAAGAGCAGCTTAGGCCATTGCACTACATCTTGCTTAAGGAGTTTAAAAATCTGCATTTCAAGAGGAAGGCTGTGAATGTCCAGAAGGAAAGGAATTCCACTGATACTGGAAAAAGGAAAGAAGAAGATACAGTGAATGATCCTTGACTCAGAGGCAAGGAGGGCAGGTTCAACAGGAGTGCAGTGCTATTGAAAGTTCTGGTCTGGACCTGGAACCCAGGAATCTCATAGTGTTAAACCTGAAAGTTGCACTTCTGGTTTGCTGCATATAGATGGTTAGTGTTGCTGAATATACGTGGATGCCACCGCTGCATGCCTTCATACTAACCAGTTAGTATCATGACGTTCTGGGAGCAACCGGGCAGCGGTAATATTCAGTTACTGCCCAGTCATGGCAAAATGTAGAAAGTAAGGTGCAGCAAAGGTCGAGCTAATATCGCCCCAGCCTGATTAGTTTCCTGTCAATCCAGGCAACCTGTATATTCAATGCTAGGGCCTGAATTGACCCTGGCACTGAATATCTGCGGTTAGGTTTTAGTGGTGACATCTAGCCGCTAAAACCGCCTTAGCCACTGCTGCTGAATATCCCCCCCCCTTACTATGCAGGCATATATACGTGATATAGATGAAGCAATATAGTGATATAGATATAAAAAATGAAGCTGTATAGAAGAACTGCTAATAAAAAAATATAGTCTTTTTAAAATTACAACTAATGGGAGAAAGTTTGAAAGAAAGGATTGTTAAAGGCGCCTATGTGGCACATATAAGAGGTCATTAACGTATGCTTATGGCCACATAATCATGTTAATGACCAAAATAAGCCCCAGTTAGGCACGTACCAGGTGCCTAAAATAAGCATCCCCTTATAAAATTATCTCTAATGGGCTTGAATCCCTTCATGGCCCATCCGGACATCCAAAATCTGGACAGGCCAGATCGCACGTGATTCTGAACCTCCTGGAGCTATACGGGGCACCTCCTTTTGCCTCCCAACCAACACTGCAGTTCCTCATACATTCCTGCAGCCTCAGGCATAGAGGGCTGTGACCGGAATTGGCCCTGTACATCGATGGTCAGGGTTTAGCCTCCACTCAGCCCTCTCCCTCCCACGCCCGTCCAGAGCTCCGCTCACATCTCCTCTCTACATGCGGAGAGTTCTGGATCCAGCATAGGGGCCAGGTGTTTAGCAGACATACATCTCCATTAAATGCTGCTCAGAATGACCCCCATGTGTGTACATGCATATTCTATGAAATACATGTGCATAGAGCAACCCTGCTTCTGCTCTACCACAACTATGTTCTTCTAGTCTCTCTACTCCTGTACCAATCTTAACTACCCCATATTCCCATCTTCTCAGTCACTTGGTCCTGAACCATTCAGAACAATTGATTTACTGAAACACCCAACCTTCCTTTCATGTATAACTACCATCCCTTCTTTCGTTTGCTCATTTGCTCAGTTGACAACCTCCATCTATGTACTCAACCCTCACCACCAATAAATCCGTTTCACTCACTCATCCCCCTGCCACTGATCGGTCCCCACCCATTCAGAGCCACTCTCCACTAATAACTCACCCAGACACTCTCTAGCTCATTAAGACCTCTTAAAAAATGTCATACTAGGTCATACCAAGATCTATCAAGCCCAGTATCCTTTTTTCAACAGTGGCCAATCCAGGTCACAAGTACCTGTCAGGTTCCCAAAAAGATACACAGATTCCACAATGCTTATCCTGGGGTAAGCAGTGGATTTCACTGGTCCTCTTTAATAATGGTTTATCGAATTTTTCTCCAGGAACCTGTCCAAACCTTTTTTAAACCCAGTTAAACTAAACACTTTTACTATATCCTCCAGTAGCAAATTCCAGAGTTTGATTATGCATTGAATGAAAAAATATTTTCTCTTATTAGTCCTATTGTAGCTTCATTGCTGTCCCCTAGTCCTTCTACTTTTTGAAAGAGTAAACAAACAATCTACATTTACCTGTTACATTCCATTAATTAATTTATAGACCTCTATCATATCTCTCCTCAGCCATTTCTTTTCAAAGTTGAAGAACCCTAACCTTTAAAGCCTCTCCTCCTAGGGGTATCCTTCCATCCCCTGTAGCATTTTGGTGAATCTTCTCTGTATCTTTTCTAATTCTGCTATATCCTTTTTAAGATATGGTTATCAGAACTGCACACAAACCTCAAGGTACGGTTGCACCATGGAGCGATACCGAGGCATTATAAAACCCTTAGTTTGGTTCTCCATTCCTTTTCTTATGATACCTAGCGTTCTAATGGCTTTCTTGGCCACCGCTGCACACTGGGCAGAGGGGTACAACGTATTATCCACAATGATGCCTAAATCCTTTTCTGGGTGGTCGTTCCTAATGTGGAATCTTGCATCATATAACCATAGTTTGTATTGTTCTTGAAGTGCATAACTTTGCACCTGTCCACATTAAATTTCATCTGACATTTGGATGTCCAGTCTTCCAATTTATCACTGACCTCTTGCAATTTTTCACAATCCTTTTATGTTTTAACAACTTTGAATAATTTTGTGTTATCTACACATTTGATCACCTCATTCATTGTTCCCATTTCCAGGTTATTTTTGAATATGTTAAAAAGCAGCGGCCCCAGCACAGATCCATGGGGTACTCCACTATTCACCTTTCTCCATTGAGAAAATTAGACATTTAGCTTTACTCTCTGCTTTCTATCTTTCAACCAGTTCCTGATCCACAATAGTACCCTGCCTCCTATCCCATGACTTTTTAATTTCACCAAGAGTCTCTCATGATGGAGCTTGTCAAAGGCTTTCTGAAAATCCAGATACACTATATCGATTGTCTACCTGTTTATTCATATCTTCTTTGAACGTTTAGTGTATGATATGTAGATGCACTGTCTAAACACAATACCTTAGTTTGAGGGTGCTGCCAGTGTCCCCTCCATTGCCTGTGCTACAGTATTTAATATTTATCTTCAACACTTGGGGGAGTTAATAAGAAATATGGAATTACAATTTATATTTATGCTGACAATGTTCAACTTATTGTACCAGTGAAACATAAAAACACAGAAACATGACGGCAGAAAAAGACCATATGGCCTATCTAGTCTGCCCTTCCATATCATCTACAGTGGTCTGCTTTTTGCCTTTAGAAATCTTGTGTGTTTGTCCCATGCTTTCTTGTCAATCTTAACTTGCTTTCACTCATTCATATACATACACACCTAATCACTGCCGTCTGTCAGTAAAATACATTTTTGCGCAATCCTGAAAGCATACACTTGTCAAATTATACTTTTGTTCATGTAGCACATCTGAAGCCTGAGAATTCTTTTGAGATTTTTATCTCTTAGGTCCCGGAGATCTCTTAAATACATCCGCCTGATCCCAGTCTTTACTATCAAGAAGAAGAGACATTTTCAACAAAATTAAGAAGGCAAAATGTGAGTATATCTTCCTGTGTCTATGTTTTAATAAAAAAAATCATGTAAACCAGTATAAACCATGGAACAGTATGACCTAGCACCCTGTGGTACTGTATTACCTGGCAGAGTTTTTATAAGCTGCTTCATCCATGATCTCATATCAAATAAAAGATGCTCTCTTATGAATCATTTGATATAATGCTATCAGCAGTCTTAAAGGGCGTAATTTTATAGAGCATTTTACAACGCTGCATATGCTTTGAAGCACTACACAAATGATTTGCAGCAGTAATACTTATTTAATTGAAATGTACTTGTTTTTAGACTTCTGATTCTATGTATTTATCCTTTGGAAAATTGGGGGGTTATTTTTGTGCCAATTAGGTGTTTTCTCAGGGTCAGAAAAATAGGGGTTTATCGGTGAATTCCGCCCAAAAGGTTTTTGTTGTTGTTGTTTTTGAGGATTCCAAAAGGATTCTATCTAATGACAGAAAACACAATTTTCCATTGCCATCCCTTTCTTCCAGCCTCAGCATCACCCCCTTCTCCAACCCCAGCAGCATCAATGTCCCCTTTTCCCCAGGTCCCAGCAACACAGTGCCCTCCCTTCTCTAAGCCCCAGCAACAGCCCCCAGATCTCTGCATCAGCCCCTCTAGCTACAGTCCATACTGCAGCAGGAGTTTGTTTTTGGTTCCTATCGTTCTCTGCTGCTTCTCTTTTCAGCAGGTGCTGGAAAGGGTTTGAAACACAGGAAGAAATAAATAAAATGATTTTTATTTCCACATGTATGAAACTGAGTTGATGTTTATGGGGCATATTTCCTAAAGGTTAATGTGTGTTAAGTAAACTTAAGCATGTTAAGTACTGCCTCTGCTCACCCATTTCTCTGAGTTGTTACAAGCACTTAGCATGCATTAACTTTCATTAACGCATGTTAGACTTTAGTGCACATGCCCCTATGTGTCCTAATGTTATGTATCTGTTTATTTTTCAGTGTTCTCCTGCTTTCTGCCAAGAAATATTGTGCCCAATATTCAAAGAGATGTTTCTAGTTAGCAAAACCTGCTATCCAGGTAAACCTCGCTGAGAGGGATATTCAGCAGCAATAACCAGTGTAACCAGTGTGTTTGGTTGGGGGGGAGGGGGGGGGGACCAGGGGTCAGGGCAAGGGCGTTCCCAAAACTTAGAACAGGCAGGAAACAGAAGGTGAGAACTCTGCAGTAAAAAGTCAAACCAGGAAAGAACAGAGAGGAGCCATGGATTAGGAAGTGCAAGTGTTTAAGTGTGCAATCATAAAGTTTATTCCACCCAAACACTTACCTGGTAATCAGGCTAGCCATAGGGGCTAGCAGAGGGCTTGCTTGAGAACCACTTGAATGGCTAATTGGATAGCAGCTGAATATCGTTGGCTATTTGTAGATGGAGGTGGAACGTCCTTGCTTTGCCCTCACTCTTCCTGGCATTATGTGGATAGTGCTGGGACAGTCTGTAAGAATTTTCAGCAGCACTATCTATATTACAGCATTGAAAATTCAAGGATAAAATGCTTATATGTTCTGGAAATAGGACTGGAAATAGGCTGATGGAAGGAAGTGGAGAAAACAAAAGAAGAAGAAACAAGAAATGGCAGATGGATATAGACCATATAAAGAGAGCTAAGAGAAGACATGAAAGCAGAAGCTTCAGATCAGGACCAGCATGATCAGAGAATAAAATGATCACACAACAAAGATAGAAAAATAATTGTATTTTTAATTTATTGATTGGACTTTGCACGATCTTTATGGTGAAATACTTTTCTTATTTATCTGACTTTGCACTTTATGCAAAGTCTGGCTTCTTGGAGACTTAGTTTAATTCTTGTCTACATATTTTTATTTTTACTTTAGGTTGTAGTCACTTATTCTGTACTTGATGAGGGTCTGTGTTCTGAGTGTGTGACTGAGGCCATGTGTTCTATTAACATGGAGTTTGTACATAGGGATCTATACAGTCCAGCTTTTCAAATAGGTGCATGGATGTTCTATGGTTTACAGCAGTATTTATAGTGCGTTGTTTTTCTGGGTAGGTTCCTTATGTGAGTTTTGGAAATTTATCTTGGTATGGTATGGTTGATTTGGCCTTGTAGATCTTTGGTGACATTTGTAGGGTTTTATATTGGCTCTTAATATGCCTGGTACTGGAGAATGTTTGTTGTTGTTGTTGTTGTTGAGGTGACCAGAATCAGATATATTTTTTTAATATATTGAGTTCTGTTGATGAATGTCCTACTTCTGCTCTGCACCCATTGTTGAGGGAGAGGTTTCTGTGGATGCAGAATATATATTCAAAAAGAAAAAGCGAGAACCATAACACAGTATATAACAAAATAAAATGAGTTATAATTTGGGTTTGATTCCCACTAGCACTCCTTGTGGCCTTGGGCAAGTCACTTAACCCTCCATTGCCTCGGAAGAAAGGCCTGGCAATCTACTTCCCGTCACACTGCCAAGAAAGCCCAGGAGCTTATGTGTCGCCAGGAGTCAGCATTGACTCAAAGGCATACATTTAATTGCATTATAAACTGTGCCATGGTTCTCACTTTTTCTTTTAGCTCCTTGGTGTGCGAGCATCTTGCATCTTTGTTCTTTTGCAGAATATATACATTATTTACATTAACACCATACTGGTCCAGCGTGCAGTTCCAGTAGTTATGTTGGGGTTCGCAAGCTCTTCTTGGTTACAAAGTCTGCCTTGTTTTTCAGAGGGTGGGAAGTGCTGTGTTGGGATGCCAAGTTGCTCCTGTTTTTGTCGAAATGGAGGTGCTTTAGGGTGTTGGTTGTTGGGGGGGGGGGGGAACTGGAATTTGTACTGTCTTTGAGATTTACAGTTTTGTGTTCTTTATGCTGCCAGACTGAAATTTTAAATATTTTGTCATGTCAGATTAAAGGAAATTTCAAATTTTAAGGGGATGTTTCAGTTTAATTTTGTTTAGTAGCCGAATAGCTTCACTGCTGCTGAGTTCCGGACTTTTCCAGCTCTAGCACAATCCAATCCAATGTTTGAATTCGTGGATACCAGGATTAGTTCTCATTTTATATCTTCCCTTCTCATCAATAATCTGGTCATAGTGAAATAAATCTGATGTGCAGATTGGTGATGGTCTGATTGGTGGCTGGGGGAGTAAGTGGTTTTTCATTAATCAAATTTAATGTTTTTTTTTATTATGCGTTTTATTGTGACATCTGTTTTACTAAATGGCATGTATATGTTTGGAGGCAGGATTTTAGATTGGTGGCATATACATTTTAAAATAAAGCTAAATTTATGCAAATAATGCTGCAGTGGATCTGTACATAGCTCTGCAATAATGCTGCAAAGAGCTGTACATGGCTCTGCATCACCATCATGCTGCTGCTGGGAGGAAGTAAACGGCGGGGGGGGGGGGGGGGTGCACTAGGAGGTGGAGGAAAGCAGAAACCTCAGATTGTGACAAGCATGATCAAGAATAAAATGGTCAGACAATAAAGGTAGAAGAGAATTTTATTTTCAATTTAATAAACAGTCTTGGTGCAATCTTTATATTTTATAAAGTACAGTGAAATGCATCTCTTTCTATTTCTCTGGCCTTGCATTGTATGCAGAATCTGACTTTTTGTGGTTTCAGTTTAATTTTTATCTATTTATGTTTGTTATTAGGTTATGGTCACTTATTCTGTACTTTAGTGAGGTCTGTGTTCTGGCCAAGGCCAAATCTTCTGTATGTAGGGATCTGTTCTGTAGTCATCTGAATTGTTCAGCTATTCAAATATGTATTTGGATGTTCCAGGGCCCACTGCAGTACATACAGTTATGCTTTTTTTGGGTAGGGTTCTTATGAGTTTTGGAAGCTGAGCTGGTATGGTATAGTAGGTTTGCTCTAAAGATCCTCAGTGACTTTGTTGTAGAGTTTTGGATTAGTTCGCAATATGCCTGGTACTGGAGAATGTTTGTCAGTGAGATAGTCGGAATCAGATTTTATTTTTAAGAAATTGAGTTCTGTGGGTGAATGCCCTGGTTCTGCTCTGCACTCATTGTTGAGGGAGGGGATTCTGCGGATGCAAAATATATGTTCAAAAAAGAAAAAAAAGCAAGAACCATAATGCAGTTTATAACAACAAAACACAATGAGTTATAATTTAGTGTTATAAACAGTGCTGCGGTTCTCGCTTTTTCTTTTAGTTCCTTGGTGTGCAAACATCTTGTATTTTCTCCACATTATCTAATCTGCTTTTTGGTTTGATTCAGTCCCTGACTGGAGTTCTGAGAAAGACATCACCCCCTGTAAGAACTGTAAATAGATTCCCTTCCTCCCTTCCCTTCTTTCCTTTTCCTTCCTTTTCCTTCCTTTTTCCCCCACCCCCCTGCCTTCCCTCCCCTCCTCCTTTCTCCTCCCCCTCCCCCCTTTCCCTGCCCCCCTCCTTGTGATTCCTTGGATTTTAACAATGGTACTTCATTTTTTACCTCTTGGATATTAACAACGACTTTTTATGATCCAGTATGTATATCCTTTATTGATCGCCGTTTTTTCATTTGGTTAGTATTGGTGCTGATGTCACCTTTTTGGCTCTTCCTACTCTCCCGTATGCATATGGATTTTAATAATGGCATTTCATTTTATGTACTCCTTGGATATGAACAACGGCATTTTATTTATTTATTATTTTTTAAGATCCAGTATGTATATCCTTTATTTATGAATGCTATTAGACCATGTCTTATCGCCGTTTTTTTATTCGGGTTAGTATTTCATTTTATTTACCCCTTTGATATTAACAACGGCTTTTTATGATCCAGTATGTATATCCTTCATTGATCGCCGTTTGCTTCATTCGGGTTAGTATTGGTGCTGATGTCACTGGTCTGGCTCCGCCCACTCTCCCGTATGCACATGGATTTAACAATGGCATTTCATTTTATGTATCCTTTGGATATTAACAACGGCATTTTATTTATTTATTTTTTATGATCCAATATGTATATCTTTTATCTATGAATGCTTTTAGGTCATTATGTAGATTGGATCACGTTTCATCGCCGTTTTTTTCATTTTAGTTAGGATTGGACCCTTTGGAGTAGATGTCACTCTTTTGGCTCCTCCTACTCTCCCGTATGCACATGCATCGGCGTTTTTATCAGGAGTGGTTTCACAATGCTTTACAGATCTGGCACAAGTTTTGGAGAGTGGATGAGACGATTAGTAGATCGCGGTAGGTCTCCTTTGATCGCCTTTATGTTTCTTCTCTTTTTTTACCCTTTTATGGATTTAAATGATCACGTTTTGTCTTTAGGAATTTTTTGGGTGATTTTGCATAACCACTGTTGCAGCACATCCTGTTTAGGCTTGTCCTACCATGTGAGTAAGTTTAGATGTATTATCATTTTAAGTTGGTTTTATTTATTTTTTTCACGCGTATTGTTAATGCTTCTTTTGGATTCTGACATAGTTTGTGGTCGAGAAGAGACTTTTACAGTTCTGGCCAATGAGAGACTTGCTAGTGAGTACTTTGTTCAGTTATTGAATCAGCATGGCTGTCACGGCAGCGGGATTGGATTTTCACTTTTGTAGTTCTGGTTTTAGGCTCTTGCGCACACACTCACAATATGTATTTATTCATATTTTTATGTTAGCCTTATATATTTATGTTTTTAACATTTTAGTTTTTATAAGCCCATGATATATGTTTTTACACTTACTCACAGATAATCTTCTCCTCTTCTTTTGGTTCACGGTTGCTCCACTAGTACATGATGGGAGGTTTCTTTCATCTTCCTTTAGTCTCCTTTGTTTTATTTATATAGCATTCCAACATTTTTATTTGTTTATTTATTTAAGTGTTTATTTATACAATTTTTTGATATGTTTACTATAGTTTTAACTATTTATATGCTTTCTTTTAATGCATGTTTTATTGTCATGTTATTTGAATGTATTTATTGGATGTTTTTGTTTTAGTTGCCCTTTACCCCTGATGAAGTTTTATTAAACGAAACACAGCCTGTGTCGGGTGGGCAGCATCCATTGGTATTGTAAATAAAAGCCTCTCTTTAAATACATGCAATTTGTTCTTTCCTTGGATACATCACGTTTCTCTACTGTGGAGTTCTGAGAAAGACATCACCCCCCCCCCCCCCACGCTCTGGGTGTGGGGGGGGCACCATCTCATCTCTCACCTCAGGCAGCAGATTGCCTTGAGCTGCCCATGTTCCCAACTGATGTTGGGTTTGAAAGAATAAAAAGGGGCATCATCTTACATCATGTCTATTCAACCATCAGCAATTAAATTTGTGGCCAGGGAGAGAAATATACAGCAGCCCTTCCCAAGGTCACTCCTAATGTAGGACATCCAAGCCTGCCATCCGTGGGCCCTTCCCATGGCTGAAATACCTCCTCACATTGGCATTCTCCTTAGAAGCCATCAAATGGTGCTCTGTAAGGACCTTTCTTCACACTATGCATTCCTATGTATGAAGGCTGACCCTCACTCACATATTTTATGGATTTCCAAAGTCAACCTACGCTTTATTAGCATTTTCAATGTGCACTGCAGACAGGATAATCAGATGCTCCTCTGCCCAACAACACAGCTCTGCTCTGGTACTGTGAGCTCTACTTCGTGAGCAGAGATATTCCACTGCAATGGCATTGTCCAAGAAAACCAGGACCACTTTGTCCACTAGAAGAGGCCTGAACCTATCCAAGGCCAAATGGATCACCCTTGCTTCCAGGTGAATAATTGTCCAAGAGGCCTCCTAAAGGGACCAGAATTACTGGACTAACTGGACTAGGCATTATGCTCCGTGGTCCTTCAGGGTGGCATCTTAGGTGATAATCACTTAACCCAGTGCTTCAGATAGTAGAAACATAACCACCATATCAAATGATCTAGAGGAAAGGAAGGCCCAGATAGAATGACTGGGAACAGAGAAACCATAAGGTTAGGAGGCTCCTCTGCAATGGGCACATTTACACCCTGGTACAAGGAACTGGCTCCAAGGTCAATGCCATGGATCTGAGGCCCTGAAGATAGTCCTAGCCCATGGAGCTGACTGAGCCCTGAATGCCATGAGTTGGTTCTGAAGCTTGAGGGACCTCTCTGTCATGAGGAAACATGGCACAGGAGAAGATAGAATCAAACGTTAGGTACTCCAATGGCTTGAAGAGAATCAGACTGTGTTAAGGAAAATTGATCACCAACCACAGTCTTTCCAACCAGCTAATCAACAGCCTTGGGTCATCACTGGACTTCTCCAGAGAGACTGACTAGACCAGTAAGATGTCAAGGTATAGCAATCTTGGATTCCATGCTTGCAAAGAAACTCATCGCTATGTCTTAGAATTGCATCTTAGACAAAAGTCAGGACCTGGAACTCGAAAGCCAGCCTAGAATGCAGAAGTGGAGAAACCGCTGATGCTGCTTCCACCAGTGAAAGTGACAATATGCCTTGGTGAGATCTAGGGAGGCGAGGAAGGCCTGCTACCTGACCAATGCAATGACACACCCCAAGTCCTAATATGGAAATGAGTGATCCAGAGTCTGAAAACAGCCACCTTTAGCTGCAGATTGTGCCGGAAGGAATCTCCCTTTTTGGGCACTGCTATGTACATGGAATAATAGAGTATGTCAATTTTAGGGGTTGATTTTTATTTTTCCAAACTTTACAGTGACCAAATTATGCTATCTTCAGAAACTGCTTAAAGTCTGTTTTATCTACATTAAATTACAGTTGAAATATGTGGAAATTAAGTACTATTTGTTTGAATGTACAAATAGTCTGAACACCTGTTGCCACATAATTGTCGTTAAAATGTCCTATATGCAGTTAGTTTAATGTTTTATATAACAAAATCCAGCAAAGAAGCCATATCTTGTTTGCTTCTGTTTTGGCTCATGAGCTCCCTGCTGACCATCTGACCCCTTATATAATGTTACCTCCTCTCCTGATTGTACACATGATCAGCAGCCTCAGTTGTCATTCTTACACTCCTTTCTATGGACTGGGTGTGTGATGATCAGTCTGTAACCACCTTGGGCTTGCTCAGAAATACCTTGATCTCTGCTGTTGTCATGGTGCAGGTAAGACGAGGCTCAGAGCTTCCAGAGTTCCAATCAAGTAATTTGGTGAGTGTAGTTGCCTCAGTGTTGATGGATGGTGTTTTCCTGGGCCTCACACTGCTGTCTCCAAGCTGAGTCTTTTCATTTCTTTCACCTCTGTTCTTCGGTATCTTCTCCACTGCATCTCCTCTCCATCTCTTCTTTCCTATTCCTCTTCACTGCACAACATAGCTTGCAGAACAGACTCACTGTAGCCATATCAAGCTTACCTTCTCTCTGTAGGCATGACTATCTTCCTTACCTCGTCACACTGTTCCTTCAACAGTTGCAGCTGGAAAAAGAGATGCCTGAGACCTTGTGTTCAATTGCTAATTATTTTTATATTGAACCAGTCCAACACAGAACTCGACAATCATTCTTAAGTTTTTCAGATTCTTTCCTTTTAGATTATGCTTGAAAATCGATATTCTCATAAAACTTAGAGCTGTTGTAAGCCATCTGCTATGTGACACAGGTCCTGTTTCCAACAGAGCCAGATCCTTTGGCAAGATGCCTGTTCTAATGGCAGTTACAGTTCTATAGCCATAAGTTTGATCTGTGTTCAAGTCTTAGATCACTTCATCGCTGAGCTGAAGAAGATCAGGGCCAACAGAGATCTTAGTAAAATCAGGATTTATTTCCAGTTCAATAACAGAATCAAGCATTTTACCTATGGGACTTGCCCATTTGTTGTTGCTTAATGTCCTGCAATCTATAGCAGTCACCAAGTGCCTCATGGTAGTTCGCCTCTGTGCAGGCTTCAGACAATCCACACCAGCTTCCTTTATAGCTTCTTCTCAAAATAATGCATCACTCCTCCCTCTAAAGCAGTGTTTACAGGAATCACCTCTAATAGCTTGGAGAGTTTTGTCTGTTCCTCTTTCTCTCAGCCATGCAATGAAATTATCAGCAAATATTTCTGCATGAATCTTCTCTTTATTTGCTCTTGCAGGAACTAAATGCCACAGATATCTGTCTCCTGGCTCCGAACAAAGTGTGTAATGTTCCTCTTTCACCAAACCTGGATATAATTTACCATTCTCTTCTGCCTTTAACATGAATCTGGTAGCATCACGACGACCATCAAAGGAAACTAAACTGATGCCATTCTGCCGAAGTTCTTCCTCAAATTGTACCTCCAATTTTTTCATGATTCTTGCCTGAGCCCTTTTCACCTTGTTGTGATCAATCACCAAAACAATATCCAAGTGAATGATGAGTCCTGCATCAATCCAGGCAGCAGTAGCAATCTCTGCTGTCTCTCTCAGTCCAGTATGGTGTCTTAAATTGGCAAGGGCTATGTTGGTTATATCCTCAGTAGTATATTTTGGCCTTTTCCTAGCTTTCTCTAGAGCAACAGAAGCTTCCTCTATTGGTTCTTCCACCTCGTCATCCAAATCTCCCTGTTCTTCAAGCACAGATCTCTCCATCATCTCTTGGTTTTCTACTGTACTTTTTTTACTCTTCCTTCTCTGCTTTTCTTTATTCTTCTTCCTTTTTGCCTGCCTTTCCTTCTGTAGTTTTTGTCTTCTAGTCTTACGGAGATTGACTGGTCCAATCTGATGAGGTCCAAGGCTCCCAACTTTCTCTCATTGACCTTTTATAAAGGCTAACTCAATCACAGGAATCTTCTTCTCTCTGCTGCAGTCACAAAGTAAGTGTATTCCACTGACACAGACAGAATTGTATCCACATCAGTACAATTCTTTATCTCACACTTACAGTTAAGTACTGTATGCCCATCAGTCTGTCGAGCTTCTCCATAAATCTGTCTGTCTTTCTCCTCTAGTTTTGCTCTACCTACAGAAACCTTGTGGCTTGTTCCCACATGGATTTTAACTTTGCTTTAATTCTAACATGAAATACTGGATTTGCTTTGTACCAATGAGCAAGTAATCCAGTCATTAGATCATTGACCAGTTTATCAGTGCTATAATTCCATCTGTCTTGATCACTAAGATCTCTCAAATACAATCCATATCTAATGAGATTCCTGACAGTTGTAGTTCAGCTATAGGTAGTTCTCTGCCTGATCCCACCAAATGATGTAAATGAGTCCAAACTTGCAGTCTTGTTTTACTATTACACAGTTTTAATATAAGATTATTGTTATGATGATGCTAAGTTGAAAACCTGTGAATGAGAAAATGAAACTAAAGTTAGTGTCAATATGGGTAAATAAGTAAGATAAATTGACAAATGAGCCACAAAAGGCATTAATATGCAATACAAACATATAAAAACTATTATCAGAGCACCGAAACATATTTCAGTAATTTGTGTATTTCTACATAATTTCCTAGAAATTACAGGTATGGAAATAACATAAACCACAAAATTTAAAGCTAGTTGTTGATTTGCCATATGAAATTGTACCATTTTTTCACTAGTGCTTTTTAAAATTATTACATCTCCAAAATTGACACACCCTGATTGAATAAAGTCGCCGGGCCTGCTATGGAAGGGCACAAGAAAAATAGCTACAATTGCAAGAGACACTGAAGAGTTTACTCGAATATCACTCGTATAAGTGGAAAACCACAGGGATAGTTTAACAGGGAGTACCTTCAGACACTGCTATAATTGAAATATTGTGCATGAAAATATCCAGCCTGGATTAAACCAGAGACTTTAGGGATAGAAAGCAGATGCTTTTCAGATGGAGCTAATACATTTCAAACATTGGCTGAGGACCCAAAGACCCACTGGTCTATTGTGGTATGGGTACCTCAGGGAGAAACAACTTGAGTTACAACCCAACCAGCTGCACTATGGAAGGAATCACTGGCACTCATTGATGGAGCCAAGGTGAAGAGTGGAACGTGTTCAATGCTCTGAAAGTACTGCACCTTCTGAAACTGAGAACCAAAAGACTCGCAGTAGTTCGGTAGATTTCCAAGTTCTCCTTAGAGAAGCAGGAAGTAAGTCTTTGTTTTTGCTGTTTTTGTGCTTTTCCCTTTCCAAACCTGTTTCCCGCGGTCAGCACAAACGAGGCCTTCGATTGCGCTGACACGGTCTTCCCGGATATGCCTAAGCCAGTGAGTGGCTTTACTGCACAAAATGTGGCCACACTATTTCAGTCACAGACAGGCACAATTGGTGCTTGCAGTCCCTTGGGCCTGACCACCAACCCACTTCCCGCAACCTTTGCCTGTCGATGACACAGAAGAGCATGAAGGGCCAGGAAAAGCAGAAGGAGTCCCTCTTCAGAATGTTGGATTCAGCATTCTCAGCTCCAGCATTGGTGATGCAATTGCGGAGTCCGACTGAGGCATTCGGAACCGAGCAGCCGGGGCATCACGCCTTCATTGATATCCAATCGGAATTGAGGACAGACCTGACCCCGGTCCTAACAACATCGAAAGTGGTTTCCGAGCAATGGGAAACAGCCTAGTTGCATTGGCACAACAGCCCTTACCTGTGCAATGCAGACAGTAAGGATTGGACGTGGCCCATCAAGCTTCCCTAGCGAGAGGAATCAACTTCCAGATGGGAGGAATCAATCCCCAAGGCACTGGAGGGCAGCTGGATATCTCCCAATGATCCTATTTTTGTAGAATCCCTGCTGGATGTGTTGGCACTGGTGGCCGAAGTTGAAATTCCGGCCCCGGTCTCCTTCAAGGCAGTGCTACTATAGGAATGCCTGCAGGTCCTTGAGACTCACATGGTGGTTGTCTTAGCCTTGTGTCATGCAAAGTATTCGATGGCTTCCGTGTTGTCACTGTCTGCAGCACATCCTGGAGACTGATGCACTGCCAGCGGAGGCAGGAGTATTGGACGGGAGATCGGAATTGACACTGGTTCCTATGGCAATCTGTCTATCGAGAAAATTGTGGTCCAATGTCCCAGAACACCCTCATTCTTTGGGGCACCACAAATCCCACTGCTGTCCGCCTTCTCTGCATGACTTGAGTAGGTAGCAGGAGCAGAGCTGTCCCATCCACAAGGCGAGCTAGGCATCTGCCTAGGGTATCCGGGCTGAGTGGGTGGTGGCAGCAGCATGCATGGGCAGCAGCAGTGGAACACATGGCGGCCGTACTGCTCCCCCATCTGCTGCTGATTCTGTTTGGGGGGGAGGCAGGCAACGGCAGTATTTCCAAAAGAGGCTGCAAAAAGCTGCTGCTTTTGGGAATACTGTCGCTGCTGCTGCCAACCTCCCCCTCCTGAGATGCAATTGGTGGCTGCTGGGAGGACAGCGGTGGCAGCAGCAGCTGGGGTGAGGGGCCACGGCTTCACCTGGGGTGGGTGGCGTCAGACGGGGGGGAGCAGCGAGGCCGGGGTTTCTGTCTACGGTGGCAGAAACCCTTCGGCTAGCCCTGGGTGGGAGGAAACCCAATGTTACTTTGATTTCCTCTCAGAGTTTGAACACTAGGAAACTGAGGAGGTCTCTGCCATTTTAGACAGCCGGTCTCCTGACCTTCCCTCTGATCTGTCCCCTCCGTATGAGCAGTGTAAATTGCCCCTGGAGGACACATCCTTCCAGGACTTCATGTGCAATATGGCCCAGGAGTGGAGGAGTATTCTAAAGGTTAAAACAATGGCTTGGGAACCAAGAGAGCAGGGTTCATTTCGCACTAGCACTCTTTGTGGCCTTGGGCAAGTCACTTAACCCTCCACAGCCTCAGAAAAATCCAAGTTATTAATGTCCCTGTTTAATGTATATTATTGACTGCAGCTGTGGGAGAATCCCTTCACGGTCCATGTTTTCAGCCAATGGCTGGACTCAATGTACTAGGTCCGGACATTAGCAGAAACCAGTCTGAAATGTGTTATTGTGGAAAGACAGAGCTTTTATTGACCCATTGACAACCTGACACAGGCCGTGTTTCATTAACCTTCGTCAGGGGTTTGTCTGGCATATGCTAAAAACATAAATATATAAATGCTTAAAATATAAAAAGAGAGAACAGATCACTCAAAACACGAGAACTCAATCAATAATCAAACAACTGAATGATAAAAACATCAAATTAAAATATAAACAAAAACATCAATTGAAAAATAATAAAAGAAATTAAACAGCTATGCTAAAATGTTTTTGACCTACACATTTTATCTGCATAGTGATATTTGTATGTATTGTTTTATATATTTACTGTTCTTAATTGTCATTTTAACTTGTTATATCTACATATCTACTTGTCCAAACCTTTTTTTAAACCCAGCTTCACTAACAGCTTTTACTACATCCTCTGGTAACAAATTCCAGAGTTGAAAAGGCCCAGCTGGCCCTGAAGTTCAAGCCAGGGGCAGGCTTTTGACAGGTTTCTCAGGAGCATAGCCGACCATCCATTTCACCCAGAGGTGGACCCTTATCACCTTGGATGTCTGGGTGCTGCAGCTTGTCCAGCAAGGTTACCAGCTTCACTTTACCCAACTGCTGCCTCCCTTTGTCCAAAGGGATTATCCATGAACTCACTACACCGAAGCCTGTTACAGGAGGAGTTCTCTGCCCTGCTGACCGAATTTGTCATCGATCCAGTTCTGCTAGCTCAGGTCAGAAAGGGGTTTTACTCCAGGTACTTACTGGTCCCCAAGAAGACAGGGGGGTTTTGATTTATTCTGGACCTCTGGAACCTCAACCAGATTTCTGTGCATGAGCAGTTCAAGATGGTCTCACTGGTGACGCTGCTCCCTTACCTTCTAAAGGATGACTGGCTATGCTCCTTGGATCTCAAGGATGCGTACACACACATCCTTATCCACCAAAGTCACAGAAAACACCTCAGGTTGGTCCTGGGGAACCAGCACTATCAGTACTGGGTGCTCCACTTTGGGCTGGCAGTAGTCGCAGAAGTAGCCACCTACCTTTGCATCATTTATTTATTGAACATTTTTTATATACTGCCTTTCAGATTCTCAAGGCAGTTTACAGTGAACAGAACATTGTTACATAAAACACTTCTTCAGAACTATATACAAAATCTTTTAACAGTGCTTAAATTTAACAGATTAACTATTTACATAGAGTTTAAGCTCTGTGGGGTGCCTGGGGATTTCCATGGTCTATCTGATGTGGTAGTCAATACATTGCATAGCTGGTGGGATATAGAAATGTTCGGTAAATAGGTGAGTCTTCAAGAGTTTCCTGAAGTCGGTGATGTCTGTGGTAGCTCTCAGGTGGTGTGGGAGAGAGTTCCATAGTGAAGTGATGTACAGTTCAAATACTCTCCGCAGGGTATTCTGAGAGATGCCTGTATATGATGTAGAGCTTGCGAGGGAGTTTTGGTGCTGTGTTCTCCTTGATCTGTTGTCTGGGACTCTTCAAATTAGTTTTTTTAAGCAGCCGGCAGATGGGTAATGTTTGATTTTGAATGCCATCATTATGGCTTTATTTGGGAACTGATGGAGAGCCAATGAAGGGATTCAAGTATGGGGGTGATATGGGCATGTTTGCTAGATCTTGTGATTAGTTGGGCTGCTGCATTTTGGGCTAGTTGTAAGGCCTGGGTTGCGCATTTGGGTAAGCCATGTAGAATTGGGTTGCAATAGTCAAGCTGCTGTGTGATTAGCGCCTGACATACAGTTCAGAAGTGGTTCTGATCGAGTAAATTTCGAAGGTTTTGCCGAAACTTCATTTTCTAATAGACTTTAGAGGTAGTCTTGCTAATGTGAGACTGGAAATTGAGTCTCTGGTCAAGGTAAATTCCTAAATATTTTACCTCATTTTTTTACTGGGATTGATCTGTTTCCTATTGTTATGCTGTCTGGGGGTTTGAATGTGGGGTCCTTCGTGACTATAAGGGCTTCCGATTTTCTGTAGTTGATCTCAAGGTTGTGCAGTGTTAACCATTCTGTTATTGCTGTAATGCAGGATGAGATGATGGAGTAGTCGGGTTTCTTTATGTCTAGGGCAGTGTATATCATTTGGTTGTCTGTGTATAAGTGGTAGTATATGTTGTAGTCTTGTAGTATTTTGCATACTGACTGTAAGTAAAGGTTGAAGAGTAAAGCTGAGAGTGATGATCCTTGAGGGAGACCTTGTTTTAGTGGGAAAGGTCTCAATATATTGCATTTCATCTTGACTTGAGTTCTTCTGTCCGATAAGTAGGAATGAAACCAAGCCAGATATGTGCCACTTACCCCTATTTCACTTAGCCTATCCAGTAGTATGGAGTGGATTATTGAGTCAAAAATGGCTGTTATATCTATAAAAATGAGGACAAAGCCTTTCTTGATGTCTTTGATTCCATTGATTACTGTGTTCAGGAGGGATGTCAGTAAGGTTTCAACCCCGTGGGACTCTTGGAACCCATGCTGTTGGAGGTTAAGTGGGGTGGTAGCATCTACGTGGTCTTGGAGATGGCGTTGGATCATTTTCTCAATTCATTTAGATAGTAGGGGGATGCTAGATATAAGTTGATACGAGGTGGGAGAAGTTGGGTCAGAAGTGCTGTTCTTTAATAGAGGTCTAATGGACGAGATTTTCAGTGGAGGTGGCATAATTCCTTGTGAGAGTGAGGCTTTAATTATCTTGCAGAGTGTTGGTGCTAGTTCGTGCACCATTGTCTTTATCCAGAGGGGTGGGCAAGGATCTAGAGGTGAAGTGGATGTGTTCAGAGATTTGAGAAGATTAGTGCAAAAGTCTTCTGTGACCGAGTAAAAAGTGGTCCAGATGTTTGGTTGAGTTTGATCAGTTGAAGATGGGGAGGACTGATTTAGTAGTATTTGTGGCAAGATAGCTTGCATCGGAGATAAGATGCATAGGTCTCGGGGGTTAGGGCATCTATATCTTGGCTTTGTGGAGCTTTTTATAGAGTTTTCAGTATGGAGAATACTTCCCTGGGGTGGTTTAAGGGGATCATTATGATGTTTGTGTGGTGTTGTGTGGTTAAAGATTAACTCATTATATGCTCGTTGTTTGGTTGTGTATTCTTGTTGACCTGATTATGCTTTTGTTCTCCTTCATCGCCTTTCTAGTCTTCTTAAGTTGGTTTTTGCTTGCTTGATTTCCGGTGAGTACCATCGGCCCTTTTTTTCCCGTTTGAAAGCTCTCAGGTTCGGAGGTGTGGTGGCAGCTTGTGAGATGATGTAGTTCCAATTCTCTATCAGTGATGGGGGGTCTGAAGGGCTGGCTTCAAGTTGGGAGATTATTTGGTCGAGAAGAATGTCCTTATTGAATTCTTTGAAGAGTCTGTGTGAGTTTGAGTGGTGCTGTCTAGGTTGCAGGGGGTCAAGAAGAATGTTAAATGAAATTGTGTAGTGGTCTGACCATGGCAGGGGGGTTACTTGATGGTTAATCTGTGGGTCAAAGGTGTGGATAATAGAGGGCAAGAAGTCTACGTCCAAGGTGTTACCAGCAATGTGAGTCTGCGTTGAGATAATCTGCCGAGATAATCTGGGAGAGATCCAAGGCGGTTAAGGCTTCAAGGAATGCTGTGGCATGGGCTGAGGTTAAAGAGCTCAGGTTGAAGTCACCTAAGATTATGGGTAGCTTACCTTTGTTAGTATGCTTGGTGGCTAACTCAATTATGGTTGAGAGGTCATCAGGGTTAGGTGTGGGAGCTCTACATATTAGGCATATTATTAGGTATTTGCTTTCCAGGGTTATGGAGTTGAGGGTGGGAGTAGAGAACTTGCTGATGAGTTTAAGGTTCAGTTGTTTGTCTGCCAGGATGATTGCACCCCCTCCTCTGCGACCTTCTCTGGTTGATTGGTGAGCGTCCATGTGAGGTGGAGTGAGTTGGTTTAATAGGATGGAGTCCGCATCTGTATTCAGTTATACACATGATTCAGTTATACACATGATCTGTACATCCTGGTCATGTATGTAATCTGATATTGTGTGGATCTTGTTACGAATGGAGCGGGCGGGCGTTTATTAGAGAGCAGTTAATTGTTTGTGTCTGTTGCTTGGTTGCTATGCTGGTCCAGGTGCCTTCGTTTGCATGTATGTGAATGAGGCGGTTTGGTCTTTTGTGGGTGCTGGAGAAGAGGGGTTGAGTTGCAAGTAGTTATCTAGGCTTGTAGAGGATTGGAATTGAATTTCTCCAGTTGTATGTTGTTTCAGTTGGCCTTATTAGTGGAGTAGTTATGAAGGAGAAGATTAGGGAGACTGGAATCCACCTCATGGTTGCTGTTTCAAGTTGTTATCTTGCTTTGCTGAGGTCAGAATATAATATGTAATGATGTTACAGTAGTGAATAGTAGGAGGATTCTGCTCGGCTTGGGTAGTTGGGTGGCGAGTCTTGAGTCTGGGTTAGCAGTTCGTTCATGAGTCGGTTTTGATACGGTTTGCTTTTCCCTGGGAATGTGGGTTACTAGTTGTGGTGATAGGGATCTATCTTTCTAAACTCAGGAATTAGTATTATTTTGTCTAGTTGCATGTGGAGAGTTTCAGGAGAGGTCTGGTGATGTTAATGGAGGTAGTAGCTTCAGATTGTACATATGTTTGTTGTCAGTGGTGGCCATCAGCAATAATGCTTCTGGGTGTTGGGAGGAGTTCTTATGGTGTCGTACAGTCATTGGAGCTTTATTTAGGGCTGTGCTGTCGGTGACTGTTGTATGTGGGTTGATGCTATTACTGCCTTGGGAAGCCACCTAAGGGCCACGTCAAAGGGCCTTCTGGCGAGGCCTTCAGGCGCGGGCACACCTGATGCCATTCCAGTTTTGAATTAAAAGTTCTTGCTGCTGCTGCTCTGATTGGCCTGGTGTTTAGGATCAGGGAGTAGTTTGCTTTCCCGCTTCAGAGCGCGATGCCGTTCAGGGCAGTGATGTAGATGGCGGCGAAGTCATGGGAGTCTTCATCTTCCCCTGTCTGGACAATTAGCACATCAAAAGTCCCACCCTGGACACTATCCAGCAGTACACTCATTTAACCATACAGGTCTTTGAGCGGTTGGGGTTCGTCATTAGCTACCCCAAGTCCCACATCTAGCCCACACAGTGGCTGAAGATCATTGGGCCCTCTTCAATACCACTCAAGCCTGGGCGTTTCTACCACTGGATCACATGCGGCAGCTGACAGTCATGGTTGACAGCATACTGTGTTGATGCCACAGCATGGCCCAGGGATGCTGAAGCTACTCGGCCACATGGTGTCCACAGTGCATGTTATGCCCTTGGTCCACCTCTTCATGTGGCAAGCAAAATATACCCTTCTGCAGGCAATGGATGCAGGCCATAATCCATCTCTGGGACAGAGTGGCGGTCACCACTCCAATGGTGCTGTCCATCGCCTGTTGGCTGTAGCTGCTGCACCTGCTTCAGGGCCTCCCATTCCAGGCAGAGCCCCCCTGCAGGATGCTGACAACTGACGTATCTAAACTTAAGTGAGCTATTCATATTGACGTCCTGAGCATGCAGGGCCTCTAGTCCAAGCAGGAAAGCCAGGATCAGATCAACTTCCTTGAGTTGTGGACCATAGCGAATGTCCTCCAAGCCTTGAAAATCAGGTAGTCCTCATCCAGACAGACAATCAGGTAGCAATGTTCTATGTGAACAAACAGGGAGGCATGGGCTTGTACCTCCTCTGCTGTGAAGCGGTCCGGTAGTGGAAGTTTGCTCTGGACCATGGGATGAAGTTGAGGGAAACCTACCTGCCCGGCAAGCTCAATGTCCTGGTGGATCAGCTGTGCAGAGTCCTCCGGATGCCCAAGTGGACCTTCTGCAGGAGGGTAGTGGAGCAGATCTTTCAAGAGTGGGGTATCACAACGATTGACCTCATTGCCACAGGTGGGCCTGTTCTGCTCCAGGGGGCTGTCCAGCAACAAATTGGCTTTGGATGCCTTTCTTCTCCACTGGGGGGTGGGTCTGCTTTATGCCTTTCCCATGATCCCACTCTGTTGAAACTTCAGGCTGAGAAAGGCACCATGATCCTCATTGCCCCTTACTGGCCCCAGCAATTGTGGTTCCTTCTGCTGCTTCAACTCTCTTATAAGGAGTCTCTCCATCTGGGCTCTGAGTCAGTTGATATAGTGTATCTGGACTTTCAGAAAGCCTTTGACAAGGTCCCTCATCAGAGACTTTTGGCAAAACTAAAGAGTCATGGGAAAGGAGGCAGTGTACTACTGTGGATCAAGAACTGGTTAAAAGATAGAAAACAGAGGGTTGGGCTAAATGCCAGTTTTCCCAATGGAGAAAAGTAAATAGTGGTGTACCCCAGGGATCTGTGCTGGGTCCGCTGCTTTTTGACATATTCATAAATGACCTGGAAAGTGGAATAACGAGTGAGGTTATTAAATTTGCAGATGACACAAAACTATTTAAAGTTGTTAAAATCCAAGAGGATTGTGGAAAATTGCAAGAGGATCTTGATAAATTGGAAGACTGGGCATCAAAATGGCAGATGAAATTTAATGTGGACAAGTGCAAAGTTATGCATCTAGGGAAGAACAACCCAAACTATGGTTACATGATGCAAGGTTCCACATTAGGAACCACCACCCAGGAAAAAGATTTAGGCGTCATTGTGGATAGCATGTTAAAACCCTCGGCCCAGTGTGCAGCGGCAGCCAAGAGAGCAAATAGAATGCTAGTTATCATAAGGAAAGGAATGGAAAATAAAACAAAAGATATTATAATGCCTCTATATCGTTCCATGGTGAGACCGCACCTTGAATATTGTGTGCAATTCTGGTCGCCGTATCTTAAAAAGGATATAGCGTTATTAGAAAAGGTTCAGAGAAGAGCCACCAAAATGGTAAAGGGGATGGAAGGATACTCCTATGAAGAAAGGCTAAAAAGGTTAGGGCTCTTTAACCTGGAAAAGAGACGGCTGAGGGGAGATATGATAGAAGTCTATAAATTAATGAACGGAGTGGAACGGGTAAACGCAGATTGTTTACATTATCAGAATATAGAAACACTAGGGGACATGCAATGAAGCTACAGAGTAAATTATTTAAAACTAATAAAAGAAAATATTTCTTCACTCAACGTGTAATTAAACTCTGGAATTTGTTACCGGAGGATGTAGTAAAGGCTATTAGTGTAGCTGGGTTTAAAAAAGGTTTGGACAAGTTCCTGGAGGAAAGGTCCATAAACCATTATTAAGAAGGGAACCAGGATATCAATGCTTGACCCAGTACAGGATACTGGGCTTGATGGACCTTGGTCTGACCCAGTATGGCATATCTTATGTAAATGACCCCATTTGAAATCCCTCACTTAAAATTAAGGTTCACTCTTTTTGCAATCAGACTAGCAACATGTCTTTTTGTCTTGTGATGAGATAAACTAAAATCCTGCAAAACCCATCCCTTCTGTAATTTTCCATGTTCTTCAGGTAACAGATGCATCTCCTGTAAAAAAACTACCTAGGGTTTCAATTGACATGCGTGGTCCAAAACTCTTTTCCTTTTAATAGGACTATTTAGTCCTTGAATATTCCGTGGAATAAATAATGTAGCCATCCTTACATACTATCCACACCTCATTCATCCAACCAATCCCTTAATCCTCACAAATAACACACACACCCATCCAGTTAACATCATCTCCCTCCTACAACATTATTTTTACTTCCCCCAAAAGAAACCACTCTCCCGATCCCACAGTATAAGACCAAAATAAATACAGAAAAAAAGAGGAACTGAGGAAAAAAGAAAATCTGCTGCATGCATGTTCTCCTTGAAACACAAAAAGAGAGGAGTCAAAAGGAGATTATCCATCTCTCACGCCAGCCAAGAGAAAAGAAGAGAGAAAGGTCTTAAGTCTCTCAGGTACTATCAGAGTCCTCAAGCTGACGAGAGCTCTTGTCAGTTCTCTAATAATACAATTAGTACCCCTTAAAGAAGGAAACTCTCATGTAGGTGGTGATATATCAATTTCAGGTTCTGATTCCTGCCTTAAAGTATTCAAAAATCACCTATGGCCTTTGGAAATGTTTGGTACAGGTAAAAACCAGTCATCTTCAGATCCCTTCATATAGGGCTTGGGTATAGTACAAGCATTCTTCTAGGTCAGAAATATGAATCTCATGATCAAGTGTGTAAAACCTAAATCAAAAGGAAAAGTCTGTCTATATTTAATGTTCTTGGGCCATAATACTTGGATCTAAGGATGAAAGATTAGTGTAAAGGGAGACAGATCTGAGTAAATTCTGATAGCATCATCTTTATATTTATAGAACTCCTTATTCTTAATTGCATGCATTGATTTTTAATTTATTTTTGAAATGAAGCATGCTATGATAGTGCGGGTGGTCATACTCAGAATGGCCACACCAAAAAATTCAACTTGCTCTATTCAAACAAATCTTTCTGCCCTTTCTATCCTGCACACACTGAAAATATCTCTTAGTGTATATAACATTTCAAAACATATCCATCCAAAATAATTATGAGTTATCTTACTTATAAGCAACAGGTCTCAGACTTATCCGGGTGCTTTATTATTCAGACTTCAACAAGTTTTCTGAATCTGCACCCTGATTGCATCAATGACCTTTAAAATGTTGCTTAATATAAATAACTTGTAACTCCTTGAATCCAACTGTTATTCAATCCACAAAATACAAAACAGTGTTTAACTTTCAACGCAAGTCCCCAATGCCAAACCTCAGCGCTTTTTCTGTGTTTCACTGTTCTTCAGTTTCATCAGGGGGTTCTTTTTAGAAAGCACTAATAACAAAAACAATGAAGGACATGCTAGTTATTCACATTCTCTCCAAACACATATATATCATCAAGCTGAATTCATACTTTATCTGTAGAAACATCCACCATCATACGTTTGGCCTTTGAGATAATAAGTTACACCATGGTATTGAAACTCCGTCAACTCCCGGGTAATATCACAAATTCTGCATTCACCACATTTCTTATGTCCCTTCATATTACCCGCTTGCTGCACTGATAAAGGTCGCAGCAATGCCGGGCTCAATCCTTCTTTTAGATTTTTGTGGCGCTGCCAAACACATCGGACCACTTTTTCTTCCAGTCCTGGGATTCTATTTAAAACATTGGTATGTCTTTTTATAATCTGTTTAATTTGAGGGCTGTATGGAGAATAATTAGTAACCAAATTGATATTATGACTAGATATAACAGCTTTCTTCTCTGGCTATAACAGTAAATCCCAGTTATTAAACAGTGCTCTTGTATATGCTTTATCCACCACCAAAGTGATCCAAACTTCAGTGCCTCTCCTTACTAATACATCCAAAAATGTCATGTCATCACTATGGTAAGAAAAAGTAAATTGAATATTTTTGTCCCTATTGTTTAACCATAAAAAGAACTCATTCAAAAGTTCAACTGATCCTTTACACAATAAAAAAATGTTGTCGATATAGCGTCAACATAGTTTCAACTGATTTTTATATGGTGACATTCTTATCCAATTCTCTTCAAATACCCCCATAAACAGGTTTGCTATAGAGGGGGCACTTTGGTCTATAGAAAAGATACTGATAGGAACACCTTTTTACACTATAGTAGTGACCATCTTATACAGTTAAGAGATAGTTTACCTTTTTCACAGTTTGTGAGGTATAGAAGGAACTGTTCAGAAGATCGAGAATTTAAACATCAATCAAAAGTCTTATAATTTTCAGAATCGTGGGTATCCTAAACAGGTGGTGAATAAAGCATTGAGAAGGCATTGAGTCAGAAAGCATTAAATTTTTGCAGGAAACAAAATTTGCTGTAGAATCTCTATGGATTGAAATTCCATGTATGAAGGGGAAGGTGATGGCAGTGGGGGTGTACTATCGACCGCCTGGCCAGAATGAACAAATGGATGATGAAATGCTCAAAGAAATCAAGGAAGCTAACAAAAGTCACAGCAGAGTAGTAATAATGGGTGATTTCAATTACCCCGGTATCGACTGGGTCAGTGTCATGGCAGGACATGCTAGGGAGATAAAGTTTCAAGATGAAATAAATGACTGCTTCTTGGAGCAGCTGGTTCATGAACCGACCAGAGGGGAAGCCATACTGTACCTAGTCCTTAGTGGAACACCAGATCTGGTGCAAGAAATAAGGGTGTTGGGACCACTTGGCAATAGTGATCATAGTATGATCGTGTTTGATTTAATTAGTGGAGGAGGGATAGTAAAGAAATCCACAGTACTACCTTTAAACTTTCGAAAGGGAGACTATGATAAAATGAGGAATATAGTTAAGAAAAAACTAAAAGGAGCAGTTGCAAAGGTTAAAGACTTACATCAAGCTTGGGTGTTGTTTAAAAATACTATCCGGGAAGCCCAGACCAGCTGTATTCCACGCATTAAGAAAAGTGGAAGAAAGTCCAAAAAACTGCCAGCATGGTTTAAAGGTGAGGTCAGAGAGGCTGTTGCTGCCAAAAAAGCATCTTTCAGGAAATGGAAAAAAGAGCCAAACGACGAAAACTGGAAACAGCACAAGCACTGGCAAGTTAAATGCAAAGCATTGATAAGGCAGGCAAAGCGAGAATTTGAGAAGGACCTTGCTACGGAAGCAAAAACATGAAAAAAAGTCTTTTTCAAGTATATTCGTAGCAAAAGGCCTTTGAGAGAGTCAATTGGACCATTAGATGATAGCGGGGTAAAAGGGACAGTAGGAGGAGACAAGGCTATAGCGGAGAGACTGAATGAATTCTTTGCTTCGGTCTTTACTGAGGAAGATGTAGGGATGTTACCCAAGACTGAAGTGGTATTTAAAGGTGATACTGCAGAGGAATTGAGAGAAATATCGCTACACCAGGAAGATATATTACAACTATTTGATAAACTGAATAGTAGCAATTCATCTGGACCGGATGGTATACATCCAAGAGTTTTGAAAGAACTGAAATATGAGATTGCAGACCTGCTATTAGTAATCTGTGAACTTTCATTAAAATCATCTGTAATACCTGAAGATTGGAGGGTCGCCAATGTAACGCCAATTTTTAAAAAGGGTTCCAGGGATGATCCAGGAAGGCTACTCCTATGAAGAGAGGCTACAAAGGTTAGGGCTCTTCAAACTGGAAAAGAGATGGCTGAGGGGAGATATGATAGAGGTCTATAAATTAATGAATGGAGTGGAACAGGTAAACGTAGATCGATTGTTTATGCTATCAGAATATAGAAAGACTAGGGGACATGTAATGAAGCTACAGGGTAAACTATTTAAGACAAATAAGAGAAAATATTTTTTCACTCAACGTGTAATCAAACTCTGGAATTTGTTACCGGAGGATTTAGTAAGAGCTGTTAGTGTAGTTGGGTTTAAAAGAGGTTTGGACAAGTTCCTGGAGGAAAGTCCATAAACCATTATTAAAAAGGGACCAAGGATATCAATGCTTGACCCAATACAAGCATTGTGGAACCTGTGTCTTTTGGGGATACTGCTAGGTACGTATGACCTAGATTGGCACTGTTGGAAACAGGATACTGGGCTTGATGGACCTTGGTCTGACCCAGTATGGCATATCTTATGTTCTTATGTTCTTAAGCCACAGTGCTTCCTCTCTCCCTTTTAAGCCCTGTAATTCTATAGCTTTAATATTATTTTTTTACATATGCTGCCACTTTTTAAAGAAAAAACATTTAAGATGCACTTCCTGGTCATCTTTTCTAACACTCTTGCAAGACTGGAATGTGCTGGAGATATGGAGCAGAGCTTTTACAATACTGCTAGCACATACATGTGGGGAAAATCTGCACACATTTCCTCCCCACATACAGCATTTTAAAATCATTTCTCCTGCTGGGATGAGGGAAGACATTGACACGCATTCCTGCACGCTCTTACACATAATATTATAAGTGTCTTCCTCAGTCTTTTCTGTTCAGAGAAGAGCCACCAAAATGGTAAAGGGGATGGAAGGATACTCCTATTTAGAAAGGCTAAAAAGGTTAGGGCTCTTTAACCTGGAAAAGAGACGGCTGAGGGGAGATATGATAGAAGTCTATAAATTAATGAACGGAGTGGAACGGGTAAACGTAGATCGATTGTTTACGTTATCAGAATATAGAAAGACTAGGGGACATGCAATGAAGCTACAGGGTAAACTATTTAAGGTTAATAAAAGAACATGTTTTTTCACTCAACGTGTAATCAAACTCTGGAATTTGTTATCGGAGGATGTAGTAAAGGCTGTTAGTGTAGCTGGGTTTAAAAAAGGTTTGGACAAGTTCCTGGAGGAAAGGTCCATACACCATTATTAAGAAGGGACCCAGGATATCAGTGCTTGACCCAGTACAAGCATTGCAGAACCTGTGTATTTTGAGGAAACTGCTAGGTATGTATGACCTAAATTGGCCACTGTTGGAAACAGGATAGTGGGCTTGATAGACCTTGGTCTGACTCAGTATGGCATATCTTATGTTCTTATGTTCTAAGTGTCTATATTTAGCAGATTCTTTTTTAAAATACAGTGGGAATTTTTAAGGTCCTAACCTGGATGACTTAATTCCTCTTTCCATGTCCTCCCTAGTGTACTCTGTTATTCCTTTCGAAATAGCTGAGGATAACTCTTAACTACTATCTATAAGGCATGACGACTCGTAACATGTAACTGCATTATTTTTCATAAAGAATGTTATGTGCACATCAAAATATGTTCATTTTCTTTTTCATTTTGTTTTGCCAGTTCTCATCGCAGCAACTAATCAGAATGGATAAGACGAATCATACCAAAGTGACAGAATTTATCATTCTTGGATTCTCTGAGCTTCCTGAGATACAGTTCCTCCTTTTCCTTGTGTTTTTTATGATTTATCTGATATCTGTGTTGGGGAACCTTCTTGTTATATCTGCAGTGTGTGCTGAACCTCGTTTGCATAACCCCATGTTCTTCTTCCTCATCAACTTGTCCTTCCTAGAAATCTGTTATGTGTCCGTCACAGTTCCTAAATTGTTAACGATACTTGCAACACAGTGTAATACCATTTCTTTCACACAGTGTATGGCCCAGATGTACCTGTTCCTGTTATGCACAGATACTGAGATCTACCTTCTCACTGCTATGGCCTATGATCGCTATGTTGCCATCTGCAATCCCTTGCGTTACACCATCATCATGAACAGGAAGGTGTGCACAGTTCTAATCATTGTTTCATGGATAATTGCATTTCTAAATCCAGTTTCCTACGTTATTTTTGCCTCACTATTATCTTTCTGTAAGTCCAATGAAATCAACCATTTCTTCTGTGATCTCACAGCGCTGATGACCTTGTCCTGTTCAGGGACCTATGTCATTGAAACTTTAAACTATATTGATGCTCCACTTTTAGGTTTTACCCCTTTCATATTAACAGTTCTATCATATGTGTACATTATATCTGCAATCCTAAAAATTCGCTCTTCTAAGGGCAGACAAAAGGCCTTCTCCACGTGCTCCTCCCATCTCACAGTCGTCATTTTATTCTATGGTACCGCTTTTGTGTGTACATAAGACCCAAATCTACTTACTCCATGGAACTTAATAAACTGTTTACTTTAGTTTATATCACAGTTATTCCACTGCTCAACCCATTCATTTATAGCCTGAGAAATGAAGAACTGAAAAGAACTTTATGGAAAGCAACCAGAAGAGCAGAGAACTATTTTGCCTCCCAAATTAATAAAATGCTGCACACAGCATCTGGTGCCAACATCTCAACGATAAGTGAATAGTAAAGGCAGACACCAATACGAAATTAGTTCATGGATTAAACCAATCATTCAGTATGAAAAACAGAGAACTAGGCAAAATAGTACCTGTACAAGTATGGTTACCTTGTAGTGAGAACAAGAGACTGAAAACCAAGGCTTGCTCTGGCACTGTCATGTGTATAAAAGGACTATCTATTAAATAAATAGCTTTGAGGTATAAAACAATACAATGTATTCAGAAACAGTCAAAACTCAACATCTTATACCAACTATATGGGGACAGCATGTAGAACATGGCTCATCATATTCTTTCCAACCCATGTGTGTCTTTGTACCTGTGGGTTTTGGCTGTGGATATGTGCACATATGTCTGTTCTGCATGTCTCTGTTTAGTATCTCTCTTTTGTTTGTGCCTGTGTATAATTTTGTTGACTTATATGTCTGTGTATGTTTATATGTATATGGATGTGTTTGTGTGCCATTTCATGTGTGCTTGTATGTATGTTCCTGAATGTATGCATGTATGTGTCTGTGTGCGTGGATATGCCAGTATGTGTGCATGTGTGTATTTATGTCTGTGCTGGTTCTCTGTGTGTCTTTGATTGTAGGAGGGCTGCTTGACAGGTGGAATTCTGTAATCACTATGTAACTGTGAATCATTGGTTTCATGCTGCAGCTGTTAGAATGACTTTTCCTATAGAAATGCACTGAGGCATAAAAGGAAGTCGGCATTAGTGGGAGCGGAAGCAAACAGCCCTGCAGTGCGGAAGCGTTGAAGTAAGCTCCGCAATTAGTATAGGTGCCCTATTTTTCCAATAAGGTGGATCAAGTTTTGGATATAAGGGACTGACTGAAGTTTTTTCTCCTCTATAGGAATAAGAAGTTAGATTGATAACTAATATTTAATCATTGTAAAAAACACAAAAAAGTATTTCATATTCATTGTTGAAGAAAAGGTAAAACTTAAAAGGGAGTTTTTTTATGACAGGTGATTGATGGTGAGATAGTATTAGTTTTGCACATACCATAACAGTGGTGACCCTCACTTCTAAGCCAGGGCATAGGGAGTATAAGCTCAGTCTTTCAAATTTACTGCTAAGGCTCGATGTAGTACTTGCATCATTCTAAAGAGAGCCTCCTGCTGGAGTTTGTAAGATGTAACATGTATGGGTAGTTTGTCAAGATGGGCTTGAAAATTCTTCTTTATCAAGCTTATAGCACCCAACACGATGGGAGATATTTCTGTATCTTTCTGCCACATTTTCTTAGTCTCTGACTGCATTTCCTGGTATTTCAGGATCTTCTACCTCTCCACGCAAAGTAGTCACTTGGAACTGACACCTCTATTATCTATATTGTTCTGGTGTTTTTCTCCTTAAGTACTATATCTGGCTTCCTTGCATCCGTTTATCAGTTGGAATAGGGGTATCCAAGGTGATCATAACCTCCTCATTCTCTGTAATTCTCTTAGGGTGATGATCTCAGTGCTTTTTGGGCACAGTGATGTTGTAGTGCTTACAGAGTTTCCAGTGAATGAGGTGCTTTACTTTCTTATGTCTTTCTGAATAGACAGCTATGAAGTGAGGCATCATTTCCAGGGGTTTCTTACAGAATCGACATATGTCTGTGTTGCCACTTCTTTCAATGCTTGCTGTAAACCATTTCATCGGTAAGCTGCTGTCCTGGGCTGCAACTATGAACCTCTCATCCTTCAGTTTCAGTTCACCGCTCCTTAACCATTCATGTGTCTGTTCTTGATCAACAAAGGGTTCCCGGAGTAACACTCTGTATGTCCCACTGTATTTGTGCATCTGCTGCTTGCTTTTCCTTATTTGTTGATCTAATTCCTTGAAGAGTTTTTTTCTCTTGTTTTGCAAATTCTGTTCCTTCCTTCCATGTACATGCTTGTGGATTTTCACTCATTCCTTTTAGTCGCTGGAACTCTTGTACAAGGTAGATGATGGAGACAGATTCTGGACGTTTACTCTCATATTTCAGCTAAATTTTGCACATTTGGATCTGAAGATGCAGTTAAGTAGGCCTGGAGGCCGATGATAGTATGTGTAATCAATCTGTATGTGTAATCAGTCTTTATGAGTCCTAGCCCTCCTTCAGTTCTAGGGATGTACAGTCTTGGAATACACTGATTCTTGGGCATGGTGGAATTTTCGTGTTCGCACATCTAGTTTTTCAAGATCTTTAAGAGGCCAGTCCACATCCCCAAAGCTGTAGGAACATACAGGAATTGCCAGCTGATTACTGCCTTCTATCTTATTCCATGATGTTAAAGCACTTTTCAGTAATGATTATAATCACCTGTAGTATTCTTTACTGATCTTTTCTCTCAGTAATTTCTGCTTGAGTGTCATTCCTTCTTCTACTCTGAGATACTTATAATGCGTTCCTGTTCAAGGTCCTTGATGTCACAGCCTTCAGCCAGAGAGATGTTTTCCGCTTTGCTGAATTTTCCTCTAAAAAAAGTTGCCTTAGCACATTTGTCAAGGCCAAAGGCTATCCTGATGTCATCAAAACATCTTTTCACCACCCAGTGTTGCTCTGCTAATTGTTGATCAGTAAAACCATAGAGCTTCAGATAGTCTACAAATAATAAATGAGATGTTGTTTCTGGGTTGGTACAGTAACTTCTTTAGGAGTCATGCTAAATCCATATCCCAAACAGTTGATGTGAGTACTCATTGGATTAAGCGCCACATAAAACAGAAGGGGTAACAGGGAATCCCCCAGAAATATTCCTTGCTGGATCCTAATGCTAGGAATGTTATACTGATCATTTTCATATTTCATAAAGAGTGTGGTTTGCCATATTGTCATGGTAAACTTAATGCAGTCTATCAAACCAGGATTTATTTTATACATTTTGGGTTCGATTTTCATTTAGGCATAGCCTGCCCACCAACCCACTTAATGCAGCTATGGAAGTGAAATTCCAGGTTTAGTTTCTCCACTTTTCTGACTATCCTTGAATTTTCTTTTTCTCATCTGTAGACATACAGGATAAGAAGAAGATTCATTTGGTAGGCCCCAAGCAAAGCAGGCATCAGTTATGAGTGTCTGTTAGAGACATGGTCCTGCCACACTGGGTACACTTTTTAAACCTGCTGTCTACTTTGTGGAAGAGATTTCAATCAGAAAACTAGCTGCAGTGAAATAAATTGACCTTATTTTGAAAATATCGCAACTGGAGCTCCTGAGCCGTAAATGCGATCTACGGTGGCAAGGTGGTAGAAAGTAAGGAAATCTAAAAGATGTTCTAAAATTTGTGTAAGGACACTAAAGGGACCACAAACATGCTGTGGCATTGGCAGTAGCGGGAAAATAGGAATCTTACAAAAACAAAACAATATACGATGATTAAGCCCACAGATCATTTGGAAACATGTCCTTGGGGTTCAGTGGACAAAAGAAGATTGAAGAGATGAGGTATAGTGGCAGCAGATAGGAATTCATGCATATACATGGTAAATCCACTTCAAAAGATTCTAGGAGAGCTGGGGAAGGTTCTCATGAGGGACTCCATCAATGACATGAGACATATAAAGAATGAGCTCTATGGTGTCTGTGGGTCTTTATAACATAGGCCCAAAATAAGCACCACCTGGCTGTTCCATCTAGGTGACTTGTAGCAACATTCCTCTTCATATGTATACTTTTCCTTCTACAAGTACTGGCAAATTTTCAAAAAAAGAAAACATATGTGACCTTTTATTTTGAAAATTACACCAGGAACTTAAAGATATATCTTCACCTATTATGCCATCCAATACTTCCAAAAGATGGGAGGGCCACTTCAGACCTGCAAAGTAATGACAGGAAATCTCGGTTGGAAGAAAACCTGACTAGTATAAAGACCAAGTCCAAAAGCAGTTTTCGTATTTGGCTGGCTAAGCCACTGTATCCCACTGGCATGTCTTTGGCTGTAATGTACCATAAGAGAGTGAGGGCCTCTGGCTAACTCAGCCTTTGAACCAAGATAGGAGTAGTGACAAGTGCTGCTTAGGCCATTGCACTACATCTTGCTTAAGGAGTTTAAAAAGCTGCATTACAAGAGGAAGACTCTGAATGTCCAGAAGGAAAGGAGTACTACTGATGCTGGAAAAGGGGAAGAAGAGGATACAGTGAATGATCTTTGGGTCTGAGGCAAGGAGGGCAGGTTCAATAGGAGTGTAGAGTCATGAGATCACATCTGAATTCTGCATCTAGCTTTCAAAGTTTCATGGGGTAATTGGAGTGGTTTTCCGATTCTCGGAAAAATTCAGCAGAAAAAAGGTATGTTTTTTCTATTTTTTATACTTTGCCGGTTTTCTAATACTGTTTTCACCTTTAAAGACTTTCACTAAAGTTTTGGCTCAGAACAAATCCTGGTGTGGACTTAGTTGCTAAAAGTGCTGGTCTGGACCTGGAACCCAGGAATGCCATAGATTTAAACCTGAAAGTTGCAATGTTACGTTCCTGAAGTGGTATCCCTGGTTTGCCATTCAGCAGAAAAGAGCTCGTATGAGGATCCCCATACTGGCAGAAGCTACATATACATGAAAATGCTATGACCTTCCCTGGAATCGTGTCTGATAAGGTCTAGTATAGTTCTCTGCAGAGAGATCTTGCCTATTGGATGGGTGAGAGCAGCTGAGCTGGTGTCCCGCCCCCACCGGGACCTTTAAAATCTTCTGGTCCACCGCGACGGTTTGAGAGCGTGAAAGCAGCTGAGCTGGTGCCCCGAGCAGCGGAGGAGGAGGAGGAGCGCTGTTACCCCGCCCCCACCGGGACCTTTAAAATCTTCTGGTCCACCGCGCCGGTTTGAGAGCGTGAGATCAGCTGAGCTGGTACCCCGAGCAGCGGAGGAGGAGCAGCGCTGTTACCCCGCCCCCACCGGGACCTTTAAAATCTTCTGGTCCACCGCAGACACGGCCCGCGGACGTGCACCCGAAGGGGCGTGACCAAAGGGGCAGGACACGCCCCTTTGGAGCCCCTTCGGAGCAACAAGGAGGAATAAGGGAAGTCTCTGATCCATGGGTAAGCGACGGAAGAAGGTGTTTACTTCGACAAGTACTCAAAAGGCCCCCAAGATTGTGGGCCCGATGGATGTCCATCTACAGAAAGCTCAGGTGGAATGTGAGTCACCGGACTTGACTCATGGATCTGTGAGTACTTCTTTTGACTTGTCTCCTAATGCGCAGGGTTTAACCCTACCCAGTCAGGAAGTTATGTTTGAGGGGGCGGCCCTTCCCAAGAGTGATGCCTTGGGAGTAGAGCCCTCGGTAGTTGGTTTAGATGTTTCTTTACTTGGGACAGATGATACTTGTAAAAATTCTCTTCCTACTGTTTTGGACTTCCCTGCTTCTGTTTCATCTGTTGTTTCCCCCAGTGAGGTTTCTTTGAGAGATGTCTGGGAGGTGGTGGCCTGCATGGAAGTTTCCCTGCGTGCCTCTCTTTCCGAGGTCTCAAATTTTTCTAAAGATGTTGTACAGAAATTGGGTGTCCATCAGGAAGCTATAGTTAGGCACAATACCGCCTTGAATAAAGTGACGGGGCAGGTTTCCGTTATGCAGGCTTCTGTTTCTTCTTCGCTTAGAGATAGTCTTACTATACATCATCAAATAGAGTCCCTTGAAAATGCTGTGCGTGCGAAAAATTTGAGATTTTTGAATTTTCCGTGAACGCACTATTTGTCTCCCTCGATTTTGCTGTATAAGTATTTCAAGGAGGTTCTTTTAATTGATGATGAGCATTCTATAAAATTTTCTTCTGTTTACTATGTTCCTTTACTTGCCTCTGCTGGAACCTCCTCTCCCATTACCAAGAATGCTGAGAAAGGTTTAGTATCTCAGTCTTTAGATGTTCCCGCTTTTCTGGAGTCCTCTACTGATGAAATTACTAAACGTGCCACTTTAATTGTTTCCTTTATTTCTTTAGCTGATAAGAATTTGGTGTTGCGATCATATTTTCCAAAGAAAGATCAGCTGTTTTGTGGTTCTACAGTTCAGGTTTTTCCTGATGTCTGTAGACTCACTCAAGTTCGTCGTAAGGCTTTCTTGGCATTAAGATCTCGTACTTTGGCTATTGGGGCTTCTTTCTTATTAAAATATCCATGTAAGTGTGTTGTGTTGTATGAACAGACAAAATATGTATTTATGGAAGCTGATCAATTGAATGTATTCTTACTTGGTAAAGAAAATGTTTAGATGATTTGTTACTGACTTCCTCTCTAAGTCTTAGGGTTAGTAGTATTAATTTTGGGGCCTAGTATTTCTTCTGTAATGATATTGTTTGTCTTTGTTTCTTTTTTGTCTCTCGCTCTCCCTTAATATGGACTTGATTGTAATTCCTTTTTCATTTTTGAAATAAAGAATGTTGAAACTTAAAAAAAAAAAAAATGCTATGACCTTCCCTGGAATCGTGTCTGATAAGGTCTAATATAGTTCCCAGTTCCGGCCGCGGTAAGCCAAGGGTTAACCTTGGTGGGGGGGCGGGGGGGGCGGCGTGGCGACCGGCTATAGAAGCAACGGTCGCGCCACATTCGCCCTCTTTCCCTCCTCCCGGCGCAGCACGAGCGGGCAACTGGACAGGATAGCGGAGCAGCGGCCTTTCCCACATGCATCGGAGCAGCGGCCTTTCCCAGGACATCGGAGCAGCGGCCTTCGGACCTGCGGCCTTCCCACGTTTAGCAGAACTGCAATTGGCAGCACAGTGGTGCAGCGGCCTTTCATGGGCATCGGGGCAGTGGCCGCATCTATCGGGTTGAGTGGCGGTAATCTCCAGCGGAAGCGGGCAAGTACACAAAGCAAAAAAAAAAAAAATAATAATAGAGGGGGGACGCGGGCAAAAAAGCGGATGCCGCTCAGCTATATAGGTAGAGCCCCGGGGGAGGGCTAGTTCCATGCGGGGTAGCGGAGGAGCATTGGTGTGTGAAGGTGGGAAGGAGGCTAACGTGGCGGGAATGCCTGAGCAGGGTACCTGGAGTTGGCTGACGAGGTCTGAGGATCCCGGGCGTGCAGGCCATGGGCGCGATGAGTAAGCTCCGAGCTCAGAGGGTCCACAGATGAGCTCACCGAAGACCACAGGTCGTGCCCCTGCACGCGAGTCACCTCGAGGGGGATTGAGCTATTTAGGGAACAGTGGCAGCAGAGGGTATATATAATAAAAAGAAAAAAAAAAGGAGAGGGGGGAAAGGAAAAGTACAATGGGGGGAATCAGAAACGGGAGGAGCAGTCAAATGCAAAAAAAAAAAAAAAGAAAAAACTGAGAATTGGGGTATGGATTGAAAAGAAAATTAATTAACGGAGCAAAGAAAAGGGGTGTAGAAGAACAAAGGTGTAATGCTGCCATCTTGTGATCTGTGAGCGTATAGGCAAGCTGTTTTTGCTTACAATGAGATCACTGAATACAGTATTTTATGGCAAAAATACATGGTGTACTGCTGCCATCTGGTGGTCAGAGAGCATTTAGTCAGGCTGTGTTCTTACAAATGAGCTCACTGAGTGCAGGATTAATTTTCTTTTTATTGCAATAAACATGATATGTGCCGGTGTGTGGTCAATGTTGTTTATATTAGTCATGGAGGGCTATATATCTAACTGTGTGAAATGTACGAGGAAGAAAGTGGAGGTTTAAAAGGAGAAAAAAGATAGGGAATAAATAACCTTCCATGAAGGGCTGCTAGGCAGGTTATTATAAAAAAAATTTAAAAAAAGGGGGGGGGGGGGAAGGACAGGGAACAGCGAAGGGGCCCCTACTGACCATAGCCATTAGGAAATGCTCCGGGACGGTCCCCACACGGGAATGGCAAAGAGCTTAATGAGAGCCCCCTTTCTTTTTCCCATTGCTTTTCTCTTTATAGCATTTTCCAACAGGGTACCATGCCGCGCAAAGTTGCACAGAGCGGTGGAAAGGACGGCAAGATGCAAAGAGGCCCCAAGAGATCAGGGACCAGGCAAGGTGCACAACGTAGAACACCACGCGTTGCTGTAAAACGGGCAAAGCAGGAAAAGGCGAAGAACGGGGACGGGCCCCGCAGGGGACAGGCGGAGAAGAATACACGGCAAAGCAGCAGACGGGCCCCAACACGGCAACAAGCACCCGCCCCCGTGGCAGCGACGTCCAGCCAGGAGCTAGATGAGCTATTCAGACTCATACGCGTACAGGTGGATCAGCACAGACTGAGCGTGTTTAAGCAGCGGCTGGAGGCAGCTAACGCGGGATCGGCAGACCCAAAAACAGTGAGCAACTGCATACCCAGCACCAGTGACATCACGCCAGGCATCCGCAGCAGCACGCCAGGCACCAGCAGCAACATACCGAGCACCAGCGCAGCGGCCGGTAAGTCTATTGGGGGGAAAGAAGCTTGTGTAGTGTCTTCCTTGTCAGAAGAGTCTACCTCTGATACAGATGGAGATACTTCTTTAGCAACCACGATGCGGAGCATGTTGAAGACCTTCAAAAAGAAAAAGAATAAAGCCCAAAAAGGAAAACACTTAGCAAGGGTATGGACAGAGTGCGGGGAAACCCCCCATGGGGAGGCCAGGGTAGCGGAGACGGCAGTGACGATCCCGGCTACACTGGCAAGCCCAGCGGCGGTGAGTGGGGACCTGCGCTGCGGAGTGAGCTCTCCAGCCAGCGCGGTGCCCAGGAAGTTAAAAAAGCGGATCTGGGGGAGAGAATTTATTGACTTCTTCTCTTTGCTGATCAGAGACCAGGAGGGGGAGTTCAATGAGAACAAAGAAAAAGATAGGAGATGGGAGAGAAAACCCAAGATTGTGAAATCGATCAACAATTGGGTCTCCGCCTTTCACATATTTATGAGCGCGGTGTTAGAACAGGAGCCGGAACTCAGCCAATACCTGATCAAGTACCTTGACACCATAACACAAGCGCATAAGTGTTTAGGCGGGTGGGCCTGGCTGAACTACGATGTCAAGTTCAGGCAGAGCATGGCAGAAGACTCAACCATGACCTGGCAGCACAGGATCGTGGACCTATGGCTGGAAGAAATGGCCCCCAACAGACCATGGACTCAGGAAGTGACCTCGCAGTCCTTTCAGGCGCCACAATGGCGGCAGAACTCCCAGCAAGCCGGTCGCAAGGCGTGCCGGCAATACAATGCAGGGAGCTGCACATGGCGGCCGTGTAAATTCAGGCATGCATGTTCCAGCTGTGGGGGGAATCACCCCGCCACCTCACGCCGAGTTGGTAGGGATACCAAGACATTCCGGCCAATGCTGCCAAGAGGGAACGATGGGCATGGCCCCAACCCCCATCAGGCTTGACCGCATGCGGGCTTGGTTGAGGGCCTACCCCCAAAAAGACAAGGCTCTCAATATCGAGAACGGCTTTGCTCATGGATTCCAGATTCCAGCCTCAGTCACACCACAGGGGCAGGTAATCCGCAACTCACCGTCAGTTAAAAAATTTGCATGGGTGGTACAGCACAAAATATTGAAGGAAATAGAGCTAGGAAGGGTGGCTGGCCCTTTCGCTTGCAGACCCCTCCAGAACTTGGTACTGTCCCCGTTGGGAATAGTTCCAAAAAAGGAGCCAGGAAAGTTTTGACTAATCCACAACCTATCGTACCCAGAAGGGAGTTCAGTCAACGACCACATCAACCCAGCCCTATGTTCTGTAAGATACTCGACGATCGATCAGGCCGTGGGCATCATACGGAAATTGGGGCAGCAGGCGAAACTGGCCAAGGCGGATATCGAATCAGCCTTTCGACTGCTCCCGGTGCACCCTGAGTCATTCTCACTACTGAGCTTCTCTTTCAACGGGGAATATTACTACGACAAATGTTTGCCCATGGGATGCTCCATATCATGCGCATACTTCGAGCAGTTCAGTACATTTGTACATTGGGTTGTAGAAGACATTGCGGGGCACAACACCGTCGTACACTACCTGGACGACTTCCTATTCATCGGAAACGGGGGAGGAGACTGTCAAAGGATCCTCTGTGTATTTGAGCACATTGCCCAGCGCTTTGGGATTCCCCTGGCGATGGAAAAGACCTGTGGACGCATGGGGACCATCACATTCTTGGGCATAGAGCTCGATGTAACAGCACAACGGTCTCGGCTGCCCGACGACAAAATCAACAGGCTGTGAGCTGCCGTACGCGAAATTCAGGGGCGGACGAAGGCAACGTTGGAGCAATTCCAATCATTGCTAGGCCTGCTATGTTTCGCATGCAGGATCATGCCAATGGGACGGGTGTTCTGCCGTCGCATGGCACTGGCTACGAGGGGGGGTCAAAAAGAAACACCACAAGATTAGAGTTACAAAGGGCATTTGGGAAGACCTACGCATGTGGGAGCTCTTCCTGCAATCCTTCAATGGCCTGGCATTCTGGCAAGAGCTGCCAGTGCCGAGTGAGTCCTTGGACCTCTTCACTGACGCTGCGGGAGGTAGCGGGTTCGGAATATATTTCCGCGGCGCCTGGTGCTCGGAGAAATGGCCGACCGAGTGGCAAGCTGAGGGTATCACTAAGGATATTACTTTCTTGGAGCTATTCCCCATAGCGGTGGCACTGTACATCTGGGCCCCGCAGCTAGGGAACAAGGCAATCATATTCCATACTGACAACGTAGCGGTGGTGTATGCCACAAACGGGATGTGGGCTCAGACTCTGTGCCTCTTTGCACTCCTTAGGAACATAGTGTTGATATGCCTAAAGCATAACATAAATATCAGGGCGGAACACATTCCCGGGCAGCATAATAACATTGCCGATGCTCTCTCTCGTTCCAAGATCCCTCTCTTTCGATCGCTCGCTCCCGATGCCGATCCCGCCAAAACGACTATCCCGCCACAGGTATGGGAACTTGGCCCACCGAAGTTTGGGAGCTTGTTATGAGCTCCCTATCCGAGCGGACAAGACGGAAATACCTGGCGGCATGGGAGAGATTTCAAGCCTTCTGCGGAGGAACCGGGCTCAAGGATGACGGTCCAACAATGGAATCCATCCTGCAGTGGATCCTGCACTCCAGGAATTGTGGAGTCAAGAAATCAACGGTACAAATCCATTTGGCCGCAATTACCTTCTTCACGAAGGTGATGGGTAAGACCAATCCAGGAGCGGACTTTGTTGTAGCCAAGGTGATGAAGGGCTGGAAGACCGAACAGCCCCGCACAACAGACTGGCGATGCCCTATAACACACGAAATATTGCAGAGACTGATAGCGATCATGGGCCGGATATGCTTCGACAGCTTTGAGACCCGGCTATTCAGATGTGCATTTTCATGGGCATTTTTTGGAGCATTCAGAATAGGTGAACTTGTAGCCTTGGTGAGCCGCAAATCTGCCGAAGGTGGGATCCAGGAGAGAGATGTCAGCCTGCAGGATGGAAAAGTCATACTGCATATACGTAAGTCAAAAACGGACACCGAAGCAAAAGGCGCACGGATAGTGCTAGCCCCGCTACCGGGGGACCCATCCTGCCCAGTAGCAACTTTCAACGAATACAAGCAGATACGCCCCGTGTGGGCGGAGCAATAGCTGGTCCACTCGAATGGAACGCCCCTCTCACGGTTCCAGTTCGCTAGGGTATTAAAGTTAACACTTGAAGCAGCGGGTTTGGAAGCGTGCTTGTACGGCACCCATTCATTCCACATAGGGGCCGTTTCCACGGCGGCCAGCATAGGTATGACGAGGGAGCAGATCATGAACATCGGGAGATGGCGCTCCGAGAGATACAAACTGTACGTACGCCCGGTTTGACACCGGGCGTGGGGCCACCCACTTGTTAAGTTAGGTTTATATATATTTAAAAAAAAAAGAGTTTGGTTTACTTAAAGGAAATTTCAAAGGGGAGGAGAAGTCGGTTGTATGCACTATAGATTGCTGTGTTTAAATATATGACATAGACCTGTCACTGGTACCTTTGTATTCCTGCACTCTCATTGTAATCCTAACAAGCTGTGTTGGTTTCTTGATAATAACAACATATAGGTGCCAATCCCCATTGCGAGGCATGGATCTGCGGCCATTTGTTTGTTCATTGGGCTGAAAAGAGATCGAGACGAAGACCGCAGGGGCATAATCTGGGCTTCCCTAAGGAGCAACTAGCAGTGAGATGGATGGGTCGTCGTGGTATGGTGTGGGACCAGCTGATGTCAGTCCTCTTACAGTTGAAGAGGGCGGGCGGACAGCCATGGGCAGTAGTGGTGCACCTCGGCGGTAATGACCTGACGGGTACGCGCAGCATCGAACTCACTAAGAAGATGCAGAGGGACATGCTGACGCTGACGGGTGCCTTTCCAGGAACATTACTAGTTTGGTCGCACATCATACCGCGGCGAGTATGGAAGGGTGAGTGGTCGCATCACGCAGTGGAGAGGACAAGGAGAAAAGTGAATAGATGGATGACCCGGTTCATGGGGTCAATCGGAGGATACGGCATCGTCCACGACTTGATAGACGAGAACTGCCCCGGATTGTATCACATGGATGGGATACATCTATCAGATATTGGGATGGACGTATACCTCTGTGCAATACAAGACACGATCGAACGCTTGTGGCAGAAAACGCGGGTTGGCCACAGCAGGGTGGGGTAAAGGGGAACTTCCCGGCAAGCGAGGGGTCGCAGCTGGGAAGGATTGGCGAAAGAGATAGGGACCCCATCCTTATGAGAGAACGCACAGCCCAGACAGGAGAAGGGGGAGCGGGGCACATGGGAACTCACGTGTCCCCCCGGAGTACAAAGATGTGGAAGCAGCAACAGTGTATGGAAGACCTCCTGACGCTTTCACGGCCGGAGAGACGAGCATACACTTTTATCAGCGTACCCCTGCGCAGGTCTTTTGACGGGCCCTGGGCAGAGGTAAATACGGACACTGCTGCAAAGAGTAAAGGAGCCCTGAAGGGCCGGGGGGAAAACTGCAATGCCCCTTGTCCACTGTCATGTTAGTTGGGACCGACGGCAGTGGGGAAATGGCTTTGACGGCCATGTTCCAGAATATCCCTGCCGGGCGTCAGAAGATCTGATGAAAGTGGGCTGTGCCTCTCGGGGAGGGATGAGGCGAAGTGCCAAGTGAAGTGAAAATTATGATGTTCAGGATGTAATGCTGTGCTAATGTTGTTATAAAGGTTTGACGTGATAATGTTGATGTTGTTAAGTTATGCTGTGGCCAACAGTTCTAATACTGTATTTTCCACTTGTTGTTGACAAATAAAGACATCTTTTGTGGCAAGTCCGGATGCAGGGTAGTTATTTCGGGCAGGGAAAAGGGGGCAAGGGGGGGGGGGAAGGGGTAGCGACCCGCGGCTGTCATGCTGGTCCCCTGGCTGTGCAGAGAGATCATACCTATTGGATGGGTGATTTTATAAAACTCATTTTCTGCACATAAAGCACAGTATTACTCATAGAAATGCCCTTTGAAACTGTTCTTGGGATGCTAATTGTATAGGAGGGCACCTTCACAAAATTAGCTCCTCTTTCCCATCTTAACCTCCTTTCACTTACACACATACACACTCCAGCCATGCCCTCTGTTAGTAAAACACATCTTTGTGCAATCCTGAGATCATACACTTTACACATTAAAATTTTGTTCATGTTTCACATCTGAAGCCTAGGAATTCTTTTGAGATTTTTCTCTCTTAGGTCCTGGAGATCTCTTAAATACATCTGCCTGATCCTAGTTTTACTATCAAAAAGAGATGCTTTGCAGCAAAATTAAGCAGATAAACTGTGAGTATACCTTCCTGTGTCTATATTTTAATCAAAAATTAATATAAACTAATTTAAATGAAGGAACAGTATGACCTAATACTCTGTGGTATTGTATTAGCTGACAGTAGAGTTTTTAGAAGCTGCTTCATCCATGATCTCATCTCAAATAAAATATGTTATCTGATGAATCGTTTGATATAATGCTATCAGCAGTCTGAAAGGGAGTAATTTTATACAGCATTTTAAAGCACTTCATATGCTTTGTAGCGCTATACAAATAAGTAGGAGTAGTATTTATTTATTTGAAATGTATTTATATTTAGACTTCTAATTCTTTGTATTTATCCTTTGAAAACTTGGGTTATTTTTGTGGCAATTAGGTGTTTTCTCAGGGTCAGAATAATAGGGGTTTATCAGTGTATTCCGCACAAAAATAATTTGTTATTGCTTTTTTAGATGGATTCCAGGAGGATTCTATCTAATGACACAACATACAATTTTCCCAGTACCAAACCTTTCTCCCAGCCTCAGCATCACCCCCTTCTCCAACCCCAGCAGCATCAATGTCCCATTTTCACAAGGTCCCAACAACACAATGCCCTCCCTTCTCTAAGCCCCCTCACAGCCCCGATATCCCTGCATCAGCCCCTCTAGCTACAGTACATACTGCGGTGGAAGCTTATGTCTTTGGCCCTATCATTCTCTGCTGCTTCTCTTTTCAGCCAGTGCTGGAAAATGTTTGAAACCCAGGAACAAAGAAATAAAATGATTTTTGTTTCCAGATGTATGAAACTGAGTTGATGTTTATAGGACATGTTTACTAAAGTTTAATGTCTGTGAAGTAAAGTTAAAGCATATTAAGTGTTCCCTCTGCTCATTCATTTCTATGGGTCGTTACAGCACTTAACGCGTGTTAAATTTCATTAACGTATGTTATCCTTTAGTGTACATGCCCCTATGTGTCCTAATGTTATGTATCTGTTTATTTTTCATTGTCCTCCTGCTTTCTGTCAAGAAATTTTGCGCCCAATATTCAAAAGTGTTCTTCCAGTTAGCAGGACCGGTTAACTCAGTGGTTCTCAAACTTTTTTCTACCGTGACCCCTTTTACCGTTGGTCAACTTGTGGTGACCCCCAATCATAAAAACAAATGCGTCTCTCTTCCTTTACCGTTAACGTATTGTCACTGAAATAATTTGTTGAATTATTAATATATTATAGGCCTTTGCAATATGTTTTTATTTATAAAATACTTATTTAAACCGCAATAATTAATCACAACAAGTAACAAAATTTGATTTCAAAATTATGATGATTTTGTAGTCAAGTCACTAATATGAAATAAAATTATTTTTTCTACCTTTGTTGTCTGACCAATTTATTCTCTGATCATGCTGGTCCCGATCTGAGGCTTCTGCTTTCCTGTCTTCTCTTAGCTCTCTTTCTGTGGTCTATGGTCCATCTGCCATTTCTTCTCTCTTTTGTTTTCTTCACTTCTTTCCATCAGCCTATTTCCAGTCCCAGTAACCCTCCCCAGTATCAGCCCCTTTCCAGTCCTCACTCCCAGTACCTTCCAATGTCAACTTGCATTCCCATGACTGCCACTGGTGTCCATTCCCTTCCAGTCCCCCTCCTTCCCCACTTACCAGTCCCTTCTTGTACAAATACCATGGCAGCCCCTCTCAGATCCACTCCCTTCCAGTTCCATTCTCCCATCCCCTTGTACCAGCCCACTTGTAGCCTTAGCCCCCAGTTTTCTTCCAGCGCCAGCAGCTCTATCCTCCCCTCCCCACAATCAGCCCATTCCCAGTCAAAGCCCCCCAATCAGCTCACTTCTAGTGCTAATTCCCCCTCAACCCCATTACCAGTGCTAGCCTCCCCTAATCAGCCCAATACCAGTCCTAGCCTCCACTAATCATCTCATTTCCAGTCATAGCCCCCCCGATCAGCTCATTTCCAATGCTAGCCTACCATCAGTCCATTACCAGTCCTACCCCACCCCATCAGCCCATTACCAGTCCTAGCCACCCCTAATCAGCTCATTTCCAGTGCTAGTCCCCTCCCTCAACCCCAATACAAGTGCTAGGCTCCCCTAATCAGCCCATCTCCAGTCTTAACCTCACCGATCAGCTCATTTCCAATGTTAGACCCCCATCAGTCCATTACCGGTCCTAACCCCCCCCCCCCCCTTGATAAGTCCATTCCCAGTCCTAGCCTTCCCTAATCAACCCATTACCAGTCCTAGCCCCCCCCATCTGCCCATTACCAGTGCTAGCTCCCCCATCAGCCCATTTTAATTCTAACCCGCACTATCTCTCACCTCTGTCCAACATTTATCCCGTCTGTCCAGTATGTCCCCCTGTCTCTCCGCTTTGTCCATACCAGCCCCCTCCCTCCATCCCTCCATGTCAGTCCCCCTTCCTCCATCCATCCATATCAGCCCCCTCCCTCCCGCCATGTCAGCCCCCATCCTTCCATCTGTCCATGTCAGCCCCCTCCCTCCATCCATCCATCCATATCAGCTCCCTCCCTCCATGTCAGCCCCCTCCGTCCATGTCAGCCCCCATCCTAACATCTGTCCATGTCAGCCCCCCTCCATCCATCCATCCATCCATCCATATCAGCTCCCTCCCTCCATTTCAGCCCCCTGTCCATGACAGCCCCCCTATCGATGTCAGCCGTGTTGCAGGTTCCCTCCCCCTCATCCCCTCTCCCCATGTCTGCCTCCCTTCTTCTGCAGCCACGGCTCCCTGCCTCTTAGGGAACTGCGGCTGTGCTTGTAAAATCGTTGCGGAGCCTTTCCTGTCTCAACGGGCTCTGTGCAGCATTGTCCTGCCTCCAAAGGAAGTGGATTTCCTTTGGAGTCGGTACAATGCTGTACGGAGCTGTTGAGACAGGAAGGTCTCCGCAACGATTTTACAGGCACAGCCGCGATTCCCTAAGAGGCAGGGAGCCGTGGCTGCAGAAGAAGGGAGGCGGTGAGTTTGCCGCTGCCGAGAAGCGGACTCGGCAGCGGCAGCAACTTGTGCACGTCTTAATTTTTTTTTTTTTAAACTTGGTGGAGATGAGGCGACCCCCGCTAAATCCTGTGGCGACCCCCATAGGGGTCGCGACCCACAGGTTGAGGATCGCTGGGCTAACTGGATTAACCTCGCTGAGAGGGATAATCAGCAGCAATAACCAGTGTCGGGGACGCCAGGGGGCAGGGCTAGGGTGGTCCCAATTCTTAGAACAAGCAGGAAACAGAAGGTGAGATCTCTGCAGTAAAAACTCAAACCAGGAAAGAACAGAAAGGAGCCATGGATTAGGAGGTGCAAGATTTTACGTGTGCAATAATAAAGCTTATTCCGCCCAAACACTTATCTGGAAAGCAGACTGACCAACTGGGGTACTAGAGGGCTAACTTGAGAACCACTTGAATGGCTAATTGGATAGCAGCTGAATATCATTGGCTATTTGCAGATGTAGGTGGAACGTCTTTGCTTTTCCCTCACTCCTCCCGGCATTATGTGGATAGTGCTGGACAGTCTGTAAGAATTTTCAGCAGCACTATCTGTATTACACCGCTGAAAAATCAAGGATAAAAGGTTTATATATGTTCATTTCAATGTTAACTGCCCAAAATCATTAGCTTTTAAAATTCGAGGCCACTGTTTGCATAACTTTTGACTGGGCAACTCGATATCTGGCCAAACGTTATCTAGATATAATAAGGAAGAATGGGAGGTGTCCTGAGGGCAGGGTTAAATTTAGCTACATAATAGACATATTGAGCTACTATCTGGTTAACTACATCCAGTTATCTTGGCTGCAGATACAGCACATCTAATAAATCCAGATAACTCTGTCTACATTTATTTATTTATTTATTTAACATCTTTTATATACCGCGCTATTTGTTGTCAGTGCGGTTTACATATAACAAAGTTGCACATATCTTTACATATCTTTAACCTGTGATATTCAGCAGTGCTGAGATAACTGAATATCTAATTTAAAAAGCACTTAATTACAAGTGGAGAAAGTAGTGCCGGCCCAAGGATTTCTGCCAGACAATACATAAACCCTGGCTGCACCGCTCCCCTCCCCTCACCAAGCTGCCCCTGCTGAGCCGTGCAGCTGCCAGTTCCGTCTTGTAGTTTAAGTGTGGTGACTTTGTGCCTCCGCTTTGTTGCCTGCGGCAGGCCACGTGCTTTAGCACACATGGCCTGCTACTTCTATTCCCACTTCGACAGTAAAGAAGCGGCAGGTCATGTTTGCTGAAGAGCATGGCCTGCCGCAGGCGATGAAGAGGTGGCAGAAAGTCGCCTAGCTCACCTAGTGGATGGGCTGGCCCTGGGAGAAAGTAAGCAGAGCCTGGCTTATGGAATTCTTTCCAACCCCTGTGTGTGAATGTGGATACACACAGCAATCTGTTTCTATCTGCATTTCTTCTGTTAAAGTTAGCAGATGTCCCCGATTTTTGGGGATTTTCCATGATTTTAGAGCTGTGTCCCCCAACTCCCACCTCTTTGGCAGCTTCCCATCCCAAATTCCAGCAATGGGGACAGAAGGGTGGTAGAAAAAAATGATTTTCAATTTAATGATTTGAATATGTCAGCTTTTAGAATGTACATCCATTATCTTTATATTTCGTACAGTACAGGGACAATCCATCACTGTTTCTAATTCTCTGCCTATTTGATTGAAAGTGATAGTGTTGCTGTCATGGGATGGATGGGTGTGGGGGAGGGGGCGGGTAATGATTCTTTTTCCCTTCTGCACATCTTGTTGCTCAAACCTAAGGTGTCCCTCCCACCCACCACTTATGATAAGTGTCCCAGATTTGCCTGCAAAAAATCTGGTAACCTTATCAGAGTGTGCATGTGTGTGTGTTTGTCTTCGGTATGCATTATGTCTGTGTATGTTTGCAGGGCTGACTTAACCACCAGACAAACTAGGCAGACGCCTAGGGACACAACTTCAGGGGGAGGGGAGAACAGAGAGTAAGGCATGTAAAGCTATACAATAGATTCTGATTTTTTTTTTGGGGGGGGGAGGGGGGCCATATGGCCATCACCGTGCACCGACTCTGGGACAGGCCCTGTGTGTATGTGTGTGTGCATCGAATAAAGTTCAAAACACTCACCACTACTTTCAGACTACTGAACAATATAGCCCCATCCATTCTCTCTACACTCATCCAGATCCCCCCAAACACAAGAACCAGAAGAGAAAATGCACTGCACTCACTTGAGATCCCAAACACATTCAGGAAAACGAAGCAAGCCACAAGCTCCAGGGTTTCACTTTCACCGCCCCCTCTCTCTGGAACTCCTTACCTCTATCAATCCGCTCAATCAAGGATCTCCAGCAGTTCAAAAAATCACTCAAAACATACCTCTTCACTGTACACTACAGAACACAAAACACAACACAAAACACCTCCAAGAACTCACAGGCACATTAACCGCATACCTCAACCCAAAGTACAGGCAACGTTCGCCTTTAAATAGCATGAACATAATTCTAAATAATATGTTAAGTTGTTAAGTTTTGCAAGTTTTTATGTAAATAGTTCTAAAAACAACTGTTCTATGCAAAATGTTAGTTGTATGTAAACCACCCCTGATCTCTGGAAGGGGCGGTATAGAAAAATGCAACAAATAACAAATAAAAAATATGTTTCAATGTTTATCTGTTGTATGTGTCTGTATCTGTAATTTGTGTGTGTGTTTGTATTTTTGGGCTGTTATGTGTACTGTATCTGTCTGTGAAGGTTGCATGTATATGCATGCATGTCAGCATGCATGTGTCTGTAAGTTTGACAGAGCCCTCGACTTTGGAACATAGATATGTTCCTAGCTGGCAAGTTTATTTGTTTATTTTCAGGCGTTTTAGCCCCCTTTCTGAACAACATTCAATCAAAAGAGCGTACATCAAAGTAACAATCAACACAATAACCTCATAAATCCCAGGCACCCCCCTATCCAACCTATCATCCTCTCCCAACCACCCCACTCATGCCCAGACCAACATAAACCCCAACCAAGAAGGAATCCTGGGAGCCGTATACCCCACTACACCACCCATCAAGAACCACTGAAGAGCCAGGTTTTCAAAAGCTTATGGAAGCCCGTCAACATTGTCTGAGAACGGTTTCTGGGAAGAGCATTCCATAATTCCCCTGCCACAACACTAAATGCCTTAGATCTACTGGAGGTCTTATGGACAAACTCTAGCCCCAGCACAGAAAGCAACCGAGTCTGGGATGAACGTAACAGATGGGATGGAAAATACCAGCTTAGCAGTGTCTGCAAATATCCAGGGTGCTGATCCTGCAGCACCCAGAGCACAATCACTAACAATTGGAATTGCCCATGTTGCCACACCAACAACCAATGCAGCTGAACCGAGCGCTTTCCTGTTAATTAAAACCTGACAAAACTGTGCAGCAGCATTTTGGATAACCTGCAGGTGCTGCAGGGCCCTCTGCAGCAGTCCAACATACAGAGCATTACAGTAATCAAGCGTTCTATGTACCAAGGACAGGACCACCAGACGCAGGTCCTCATTGTCTAAATAGGGTTTCAGTTGCCAGGCCAGCCATAGCTTGCACCAGGTCACCTGGACCACTCGAGAAACTTGTTTCTCTCCAATCCCAGTTGCCTCCAATATCACTCTCAGGGAATGAAGTTCCTCTGTCCATGTTATTTTGAACCATGAAATAATGGGTAGGTGACAAAAATCCGCCTGGGCCCAAAATGCAAACAGATAGTCTTAGCAACATCAAGAACGAGATCGCTGGCCATCAACCACTCATACACTTGTAATAAACAAACATTCAGCTCCACTACCACTGCCTCCATATCCCCTAATAAGAGAGACAAGATCTGGCGTAGGCATAGAAGGACATACCCCAGGAACACACCAATGCCTCTAAAGGCTGCATATAGATATTAAACAACAAAGGAGATAGTGGGGAACCCTGTGGCACCCCTAGTCCCAGTTGTGGAGAACCAAGCAGTCTGTTGGGCCCCTGACTCTAAAGCATCAGTTAGACATAAATGAATCCACCCACACAAGAACCTGGCAATCCAAACCCAGTGTACGCCAGCGCTCCAAATGGAGCTGGCATTCTATGAGGTCAAATGCCGCTGACAGGTCTAAAGAGATCAGCAGCACCACTACACCTTTATCAAACCACAAATGGACCTGGTCCAGCAGGGCCAGCATCAATGTTTCCACCCCACATCCCTGGTGGAACCCTCCCTGACCCATGTCCAGGATAGCATGATCTTCAAGAAAGCCCTCAGTTTGCACTACAACTTCCTTTTCAATTAATTTAGCCAAGAAAGCAGGTTACATATAGGACAAAAATAAATGCAATCCCACAAGTCTCCCTCTAGCTTTTTCACCATAGGCATCACCACAGCGTCCTTGAGGTGACGTGGGACATGTCCATGCATCAATGATGAATTTATCAGGGAAGATAGCCACACCCGCATTGGCTGCAGAATATCCAAATAGGAGCAAGGTCTGAACTAGACCAAGTCTCCCAGACCCCACTTAACAACGCCTAAAGGTGCTCATCAGTCACTTGATAGAAGCTATCCAGTCTCTCCTTTCCCCATAAAAGGGTAGAACCCTACCCCCCTGCTTCTGCGAACCCTGCAAGCAGTTCTTAAACTTCTTCACCTGTTTTCTCCACACATTTGATCACTCTCCATTTGGGTGCAGTGCCACGATGCTTCAACCCCTTCAGCACATGCTTCGCCTCATGGAGTTCCCTACAGAACCATGGAGATCACCGAGTATTGTGCAGCAGTACCTGGTGAGTTGGTGCCACGTCCTCTAATACTTGTGCAGCTGCCAGATGCCAGTCCTCTAGCACATGTTCAACACCCCCACTAAAGTCCACCCTGTGCTCCACCACTGTAACTGCCCCCCATTGCACCACATCCACCGGCACACGGACTTCATTCCACACTTTTGCCACCCCCTTTGCATCCCTAACACCCCCCCCCCCCCGACAATCTACAGCCAAATTGAAACATCTTGTGATTGGTACAAAGCAGTGGTTGCACTCCCAGGACTTCAACCGCATCACTCTCTACCATCCGAGGACTACCAAAGTCAAGATCCAAAACATGACATGCCGAGTGGGTTGCCTGACTAACCAGCTGCTGCGAGTTCCAAATAGGACACCAAGAAGGAGGCTTTCCCATCCCCCACAGAATCCACATGGGCCTAAAGGACTCCTTATCCCAAGTGCCTCCTTTAGGATGGCATCCACCAGAGCATCCCACAGATCACACCCCATCCCGGGCGAACAATAAACCAAAAGAATTCCCCCCTCCCCTTGTCCCACCCAAATAAACACTCCCTCCTCCCCGTCTGGGGACCAGAATGCCGGAAATTAATAAATCTAGCCCTGTGCACATAGCAATCAATACGATAGCAGTCAACATCAGTCAGTTTTCACAGTTGAAATAGTACCGGCAGATACATGGAAGTAATTTTGGGGGATGGGAGTAGTTTGGGAGCCAGTAGCACTAGCAGAGATGTTGTAAAAGGGTGGGCCAAATGGGCCCTGGCCCGACCAAAAAGACTGCACTGCCACAATTGCCAGCCTTCTCCTCCCTCATGTCTGCCCGCTGGGATCTGATCTCCTGCAAGCAGACATGAGTGAAAGGCATGATAGTGACCCAGTAGGCAGCAGGCTACCTGTGGGGATCCCATTCCCAGCAGACAGAAGAGCGCTGCGATTGTGGCAAAGACCCCTCTTGTCTTCCCGCAGAAGATCAGATCCCAATGGGAGGACAAGAGGGGAAAGCTGGTGATAGCGACAGCACAGTTGGGCTGACTGAGGTACGTAGCTTGTTCCCCTCAAGAAAGAACACTGTTCTGCCATCCCTGGCCAGTGGGGCAGTTGCTGGGGATGTTTTTGGGGATGGGAATATTTTTTGGGGCAGTGGGGAAAGTTTTAAGGTATGGGGTAGTTTATGGGGTGGTGAGGCAGTTGTAGGGGATAGCTTTTGGAGGTGCTGTAGTGTGTGTGGTGGTGGGGTAGTTGAAGGTGCTTTTCATGGAAGTGAGATAGTTTGTGGGGTTCTGGGTTGTTATAGTGGGTAATATTTGGAGGTGCGGCATTTTGTAGGCTGGTGGGAGAGTTGGAGATATTTTTTGAAAGAGAATAATCTCTGGGGTACTGGGCAGTTTCTGGAGGGTAGGTTTTGGGGTACAAGTTGTTTGGGGTTGGTGGGGCATTTAAATTGGGTTATATTTGGGGGTGAGGTAGTTTGATGGGCTGAGCTGCAGTTCGAGTGGCTTTGAGTATAAAATTACTTTGCAGGGCAGTGGGACAGTTGTGGGTTGGGAAATTTTGGGGGTTGGGGATAGTTAATGGGGCAATGGGACTATTTTGGCAAAGTTTTTTTTTGGGGGGGGGGTTAATTTTCAGTTTGTGAGATAGTTGGAGTGGTGGTAGTTTTTGGAGGTAGCTCTAGTTTGTCGGGTGGTGTGCAGTTTGGGCAGCATAGCTTTTGAAAGTCAAAGTAGTTTGTGGACTAGTTGAGTAGTTGCAATAGTGTATTTGTTGGAAATGGGGTAGTATGTGGATGGTGGGGCAATTGGGTTAGTGTAGTTTATGGAATTTCATGGTAGTCTGCAGGGATGTGGGACAACTGTGGTGGCATAGTGCAGGGCGCTGAGGAATTTATTGGAGAAGTTAGTTTTGCCAATGGGGTAGTTTGGGGGGGGGGTATGAGGGCAGTTATAGGATATTTTTTTGGGGGGGGATATTTACAATGATGTATGACAGTTGCAGTTGTATATGACAAGAACCAAAAAGGGAACATTTAGATAAAGAATCAATATGTAATTACCACTTAACATAAGTTATGAGATACCTCGTGACTATCCCACAACCACATTTCATCTCATTATTCTTATCATAACAGTAATCAGAGTACCTATGTCATATCAATTATCTTTATTGAACTTTAAAAACTCAGGAACCAGAATTTAAAGAATGAAGGAACACCAGTCAGGATGCCGTACCATACCGTTATTGCAGAAAATGGGATATACTGTCGGGTGGCCAATTCCAGAACCTCTGGGAGTGAATTATTCAATAAAATATCTCGTATTCACACTTCACCTTGTCCTAATGGTTGAATCAGGAGGCTTGTTCAGTTCTGGACTTCTCCAGAGAGACTGACTAGACCGATCAGATGTCCAGGTATGGCAACCTTGTATAACCTGCTTGCATAGAAACTCAGCTACTATTACCACTCCTTGGAAAAGGTCTTAGCAAAAGGGCAGGACCTGGAACTAGAAAAGCACCACAGAATGCAGAAGTTGAGAAACCACTGATGCTGTTTCCACTGGAGAAAGTGACAATATGCATTGGCGAGGTCTAGGGAGGTGAGGAATGCCTGCTACCTGACCAATGCAATGACAGACCTGAAGATCCTAATATGGAAATGAGTGATTCAGAGTATGAAAACAACTACCATTAGGTGCAGACTGTGCCGGAAGGAATCTCCCTTTCTGGGCACTGCTATGTAAATGGAATAAAGTCCTTGGCCGTGCTACAAAAGGGCATAGGAAAAATAGTCTCACAATTGCACACAGAAGCATTTCCTTGAATATGAGGGAAACAATTAATTTATTTATTTAAAATCATTTCTATACTGTGCTCTTTAGAACCAGTGTAGTTTACAGGTAACATTAATTGGTACAGCAGGCAGAACAAGCCTATTTGCACTTTCATAGAACAGGTATGGTAACTTGGATTTCAAATTGGGGTAGCTATATACAAGCTGAGCACGACAAGTCATGCTCTGGAGACTATTTACAAGATTGATTGCTATTTACAGGTTGTTGCGGATGTGTTGTGGCGACAAGTCATGCTCTGTAACTAATTACAATAGATCACTGTTTACCGATTGGGCGGTTGGATTAGAGGGTGTGGCTGCGTCAACAGGATATGAATGTGCTGGAGGTGTTGTCGTGGTGGGTGGGGGTTATGCTTGGTTGTGGTGTGTCACTGGTATGGGAGTAGTGTGAAAGGAAAAGGTGGTACTTCAATGCCTTCCTAAAGTGGGCAAGGTCAGTGATGGCTCGGATGGTTGTTGGGAGGGAATTCCAGCATGTAGGTGCGTAGAACACGAAGGCTCTATTCTTTGTTGCCTGAGAGCATTTCGTTATTGTGTTGGGGATTACGAGTGTGTTGGCAGCTAATGTCCTTCTGGATCTGTTTGGGGGAGTGGGGAAGACGAGATCTGTGAGGGAGGTGGAGGAACATTTGTTGATGGCTTTGAAGGTCAACAGTAGTATTTTGAAGGTGAGCCTGCAGTGGATCGGTAGCCAGTGGAGGTGTTTCAATATTGGGGTTATGTGGTTCCTTCTGGAGGCTCCATGTAGGATGCGGGCAGCAGCGTTCATTGCTAGCTGTAGTGCGTTCAATGGGTTCTTCGGGAGTCCGTGTTGAATCGAGTTGGCATAGTCAAAGTGCTTGAAGAGCTTGAAAAATTGTCCGGAAGTCATCTGGCTCCAATAGGGGTCGTAGATGACGGGATGAGGGATACTCTATCAGGGAGTCCCTTACAGGCTCTGATATAATTCAAATATTGTGCATTATAGTATCCAAGCTGCATTGAACCCGAGACTTTAGAGATAGAAGGCAGATGTCTTTCATAAGGAGCTAATACATTATGAACATTGATTGAGGACCCGAAGATCAACTGGTCTAATGTGGTGTGTGTTCCCTCAGAGAGAAACAGCCTGAGCTACAACCCAACCAGCTGCACTATGGGATGAACCACTGGCACTCATTGATGGAGCGAAGGTGAAGACTCAAATGTGCTTAATGCTCTAAAAGGACTGCCCCTTCTGGAACTGAGAACCAAAAGACTCTCAGTAGTTTAGTGGATCTCCAAGATCTATGCACGGTCCTACAAGAGGAACCCTTGGCACCTCTAGGCCTATCCTCCAGGAGTTTTTTTTAAGGGAGCATCCCTTTACCATTTCATCAGCACTTTACCATTTCATCAGGACCACGCTGAATAACAGTTGGTCCCCTAACAAGGAATTTGCTAAGCTGGTTTGGAGACAGCATCCTCCAACTAAGTGCAGAGCCAATGCTTGAATCTTGCCACTATCAATGCTGCTATGCACATGGAAGAGACTCTGAACCATTCTCAGCCACCTAGGTGATCAACTGCCAATCTCAATCCCTCAAGGCTGTCCAGCAGAGGACAGTTCCATCAATAGGGGGCATCACCAGGCATGCACAAAGCACTGCCTGAGAGCCTAAGGCAGCAGCTACAAAGACATTTTTAAGGAAGTCTTGACCTTCCAAATCTGAGACTCCTTGAGCATGGTGCCTCCCTCCATAGTGATGGTTGTGTGCTTAATCACAGTTGATACCAGAACTCCCAGCCCAGGGAGTCTGAAAGGTATAGCCAAGACAGGACTTTAGTGTCCCTAGAGCCCAGCTCAGAAATTTCAACCCTAAAGCCTTACACACTTCAGCATAGGATCAGGTAGAGTCATGAATGCAGCAGAACACCAGATACCCTCCAGGATTAATGGGGACCTGCCTGCTAGCCTCACCTGAAAGCAAACTCTACAAACCTCAGAGCCAGCAAAACATCTTGAAAGGGTATAAACCCATCTGTACAAAAGACGGATCATGGAGATCCTAGGCTTTCCCCAGGGGAACTACCCCGTCCTCCTCAAGTTACCTTCTGGCATAAAGCAGTTCCACTTGCGTCCTCCAGCCAACGCCTGTAGGAGATAAGGTTGGCTCCCAAAGGGCAGATGAGTGCAAGGGCCGTGACCCCTCTGACCATTCAAGACTAATGCACTGCCTCCATTCCACTGAGACCCCGACCCTCCTCGTCTGGAGGGGAGGCCAGGGCCACAAACCACATGAAGGGGGCTATCAAATAGCTTGCCAAGACTGAAAGAAGCCCATGAGATGTTTCAGTAGATGCAATGCAAGCTGGTTAAAAAGAAGAGTATCAGGGCCTCCAAGGGATCCCTGGACTAACAGGAATATGGCTAAGGCTGCTCCATGAGGCTCCACCTTTACCAGGCCCAGCCACCATATCAGATGGCCATGGTATACCCACGGGCAGGAAAAAATAGGAAAGGAGTGGCAAGAGCCACAGAAACAGCATCAGGCTCCCAAATGCCAAAAATGGGTGTGCCAGGTTTTTAAGCCACAACAGACGTGGATAGAAACAGCTGTGGAAAAAAAATGCTGGGGGTAGAAGTCTGCATCAGGCCCTGAGGCTGAGCAAAAGGAAACACAAAATGCAAAAATAAATGCCAATAAAAAGGAATAGGGCCATGGTGAAAGTGAGTCCCAAAAGGAGAATCCCAGCAAACTCACTGGGGATGCCTGAGGAGGAAACCCCAGACACCCATAGAAGCCTGGGAAGCCCAGCTGCAGAAAAAAAATGCTCTTTTTCTTTTTTTTTTTTTTTTTGAGATGCTTTATTGAAAACAGCAGAGACCCAAATACGGCACAATGAAACAAATGGGTAAAAAAGAGAAAATTAAAAAAGTTGAAAAATAACTGAACTATGCAGATAAGTACAGCCAGATGGAAGGGGAGCATGGATCTAACTTACTGACCCCCTGGGGGCCCTGTGGAGTCCTCCTGCTCCTCTTCAGGCCCATCTAGTGCTAGGAAGCTATGGCTAGCAGCACTGAAAACAGGGCACCTGTCAGCACCAGGTGACATGGGCATGCCCCCCTCCAAGCAACATTTCACCGCTGTGGTTCCTGCCATTTTGAGCTGCCAGGTAGATGGGTCATTTCCATGGTGTTGGAATGGCACTGCACACTCGCACCAGCAGTAGTGTTGTGGTCTGGGGACAGGCAGGTATGGATACGTGTTGCACATTGGAATCAGGAGTGTGCCAGGACATTTATTATCCCGATTCTGCCATTGTGGGTGCATCTAGACCCTGGGCAATAGAATCGGGTCTATCTCTGCCCCATCTAGGATTTAGGTGAGCCCACTGCCCAGTATAGAATTGGCCTTTTAGTGATATAAAAGATGACCGAAATAGACCAAGGGTCTTCTTTAGCTAAGGATTTATCCTAGCTAATATCCATAAAGTATGGCCACTTTTATGATATCACTTCTTAAAAATAATAGCTCTGAGCTGTAAAGTAGGGGAGTGCAGGCAAAAAATGTGCTTTGTTTAGTTTTCTGTGTTGTTTGCAGGGTGTGGGGGGATTGTTTTACATTTTGTTTTTATACATTTTCATTTTAGGGAAATCTTTTTAATTAAGACATGTCTGTGTCTCCCACCCAAACCAAATAAATCAAAAACAGCTAAAAGATTATTAGAGGTTTCCAGACAAATTTTAAAAAAACCCTGGTTGTCCAATTAGTGATCTGGAATAGGCTTGGTAAATGTCTCTGATAGTATAATTGGACATGGTTTCACAGAATTTCTGGCACAAGAGCCCAGCAAAAGAAAAGTCTCTGGAGTAAGCCTCTAGAGCAGGAGTCAATAGATTCACAAAGCAAAAAAATCCAGGAAGTGTTTTCCCCAAAGCTCAAGATCAATCAAGCTTTGGACCTAGCAGAAAACAGGAATGAAGAACACCAAAAATGCAAGAAAGTTAAGAGCAGGCTGGCTAGAACCAGCCACCTTGGCAATGTAATAGCTTGTGCAAGAAAGTTGCCTTCCAACCCAACAGTTACCACTTTGAGGCCAGAGTGTGATTGGCAACGGGGTGGGGAGAATGAGGAGAAACAAAACTTCAAACTTTTCATGTCAGTGTAAAAATTCAAAACAATATGTTTCAAGTGAATGCACTTCCCTTCTGTAAATTCTAGCCATATTGCTTATCATATAGGAGATGACATTGGAACATAAACGGAGATAAGGCACAACCTTGGCTGAGCCCAGTATCCAGTAAGGTTAGGATGGGGAAGGGGAGGGAGAAAGTAGGGTAAGAAGGTGAAAGTAGGTATGGCTTGTAATGGAGGTGAGTTTTAAAGAAAAGGGGGAGAAGAGAAAGAGGGATAAAGAGGAGCCTGGGATGAGGGATTATTTAGGGCCTGAGTGACTCTCACTCTGCCATATTGGGGGGTTACTGCTATCTACTTGCCTGTTCCTGGCTTAAGGGTGCTACCAGAATTGGATTATTTTTGCACCGCTCAGGTGAGAAGGATTCTCCACGATGTTGCAGCATGGGCAAAAGATGGTGTCAGGCATGCAACACAGCATCATAAAGTAGCAAAATCATATGGTTAAGGACGTATACATTCTTACAGAGAACATGTGTAGTGTGGAACAACAGTATGGCAGCAATTGTCTATAGGTAACCTGATTTGACAGCAGGGTAAAAGATATAAATTAAGTTATATGTAAGTGTAAGCATATGGTGCAGACATGGGGATGGGCCATAAGATATTGAGTTAACAGAATGATATAAAGAAAAGGAGCAAGTGCTAGTGAGTGTGAACAGGAAGCCATTAATGGCCTTTAAGGTAAGAGGAAGAAGGGAGGACTAAATGGCGAGTGCCAAAGTTGAGAAATCGTATACACATTTAAATGCATTTGTTAATTTTTTTTTTGGTTTCTCCCTTCTCATTCCAAAATCTCATCAGAATGGGTGAAATGGAAAACAAGAATTACAGTATACCGAGGTGACAGAATCATCATTAGAAACATGGAGTCCCATTCCAAGACGGGCACGAATTACACTGAGGTGGCAGGATTCATTATTCTTGGATCCTTTGAGCTTCCTGAGATGCAGCGTCTCCTCTTCCTTGTGATTTTGATGATGTATCTACAGTGCGTGATGGGGAACCTTCTTACTACTTCTACACTGTGCTCTGATTCCCATTTCCAGAGCCACATGTTCTTCTTCCTCAGCAACTTGTCCTTCCTAGAAATCGGTTCTCTGACTGCCATGATTCCTAAATTGTCATGATGCTCATAACAGAGTATAAAATCATCTCTTTTAACAGTTTATGATCCATATCTACCTGTTCCTTGCCTGCATAGATGTGGAGCCCAATCCAGGAAGGGGGACATCCGGGCTGTCCAGATGTCCTCGAGAAAGATGGAGTTCTTAGGACCCGATTCTGGTCCACGGGAACCAAATGTTCCTACAGGAGGGAGAATCGGGAATGAGGACACCCTGGCATGCCCATTGTCACCTGCAGGGATGTCCTCCATGTAGGTGCCCCTGACATCCACGGCTCTGGCCCCCCATTTCCCCATTGCCCGACCCACGGCTGGCCTGCCATGGCCTGGATCAGGTGGCAGGGATCCCCCTGCACCTGACTCTGGCTTGGGGTGATTCCCAGGGCACAATAGATGGGTTTTCGCTGCTTATACTACCTCTGAAGTGGTATAAGCAGTATGTCCTTATAGGCCCAGCAGTACGTACAGGACTGTGACCTGAATCAGCCCTATATGTGATGCTGGGCTCACCCGCCTCCATTCCACTGAGACCCCGACCCCTCCTCGTCTGAAAGCATGGGACATGAGGGGAGGGCAGGAGGGGAAATAGGGTCCAGGTGTCTTGTGGGGCTGAACACCCCACCGAGATGTGCAACCCTGCAACTGTCACTTCAAAATGAACTCCATAGCGGGTTGTCTACTAAAGGCTTTTTCCAATTTTGTGCTTATGAGGAAAATGCTTATTAGGCAGGCCCCATAGAGTTCTAACTTCCTACTGCCATGGCCTATGATCGCTATGTTGCCATCTGTAATCCCTTGCGTTACACCATCATCATGAACAGGAAAGTCTGCATAATTCTAGCTATTATTTCTTGGATGATTGGGTTTCTAGATATAGTTCTTTACATTGCTTTACTATCACAAACATCTTTCTGTAATGCCAATGAAATTAACTATTTCTTTGGTGATACCACAGTGCTGATGACCCTGATATGCTCAGGGACCAACATTATTGAAACTTTTAATTATATTGCTAGACTACTTTCCCTCACTTGGTTTGCAAGATGGACAGATCTCAGCTGAGGTGCCAGACCAAGACAAACCATCCATCTGGGCAGCAGCAGAATGAGACGTTGTTGGCAGCAGAGGATCACATTTCTGTGACAACGGGAACAACACTAAACTTAAACTGCATGGAAGAAAGGCTTGGCAATCTACTTACATATCTTGCCATGAAAACCCAATGGAAAGTCGCAACAAAACAAATTGCACTATAGTGCTGGAAGATGAGACCCCCCCAGGTTGGAAGGCACTCAACTGGTTACCGTGGAGAAGCTAAAGACTTCTCAGAGTAAAGCCGGCATTTATGATGTGGTTGAATCAAAGCCCTCAGGACATCTGGCTGCTGATGTAGCTGCGAATGATATGAGAGTCAGAAGCAGCAAAGATGATTTACATATCGGGACATGGAATGTACAAAGCATGAACCAAAAGAAGTTGGAGGTGGTCAAGAATGAAATGGAACGTGTACAACTCAATCTGTTGGGTGTCAGTGAACTGAAATGGACTGGCATAAGGCACTTTGCATCTGATGATCACATCACTACACTACACTACACTGGAAATGAAAGACAAAGAAGAAATGGTGTTACTGATTCGCCACCGGATGGAGGCATTAGAAAATGCATCCAGAGCATGTAATCTCAGGTGTTTAAACTTTCCCTGTATTTGTCTGCTGTCGCCTCTGATATTATTTAAGAAATATCTAAAAGGTGCAGATGGTTATTTTACCACAAATCTTGTATTGGTTGCAGACCCTGCCAGTCTGGCTGTTATGTCTGGACCTGCGTAGGGTGGAAGCCTCCCTTAAGACGTTCCTTTGGAGGGGGAAGAGGGTGCGCATTCTGTGGGGTCGGTTGTTGGGGAAATGGCGTGAAGGGGGTATGGGACTGCCAGATTTGAAGATGTATGCCCTGGCATGTCAGGCTCGGCACCTGGGAGATTGGTTGGGAGGGACAGAAGAATATACGCCTAGGGCCTTGGAGGAGTGTTTAGTGGCCCCGTTGACTTTGCTGGGGGTTTTGCATGGGACGCATAGTGATCTACCGGGCACTGTCAGGCGGAGTGCATTGGTGGATTCTGCTAGGCGAACCTGGCAACAGCTTAATAAGTACTGGAACGAATTGTGGAGTGCTTCCAGTTGGCTACCTTTACAGGGGAATGTCAAATTCCTCCCTGGGTCCGAGACGGTGACGTTTCGTGACTGGCGGTCACGAGGTATACGGAATGTGGGGCACCTAGTAGACCCAGCGGGAAAATGCAAGTCCTTTATGACATTGAGTTGGGAGTATGATTTGCCTACTAAACATTGTTTTGCATTCATGCAGGTTTCTCATTATGTGGCCTCTCTGCCACGAGGAGTGCTGCAAATTGAACGATCGGCCCAGATCTTGGAATTATTTAGTTTAGGGGAGGATAGTCCACCTTCGATTTCCAAATTGAAGCTTCGTCTAGATCGTTATAGGGTAATTCCCGACTATCGGGGAGTCGAGGTGGCCTGGGCAGCTGAATTGGGTGGGGAAGTGCCTCCGGGGTTGGTTTGTAAGGCCTTGAAACGGATTGTTCGTGTGGCGCAGGGGGCTCGCTGGAGGGAGATTCAATTTAAATGTGTGACTAGAGCCCACTTCTCGCCGCGGCGGGCATTTCGTAGTCATTTGGGGACGGATGGCTGTTGCCCACGTTGCTCAGAGCCCTTGGCGACTTTATTGCATATGTGGCGGGGATGTCGTGGAGTGCGTTCCTATTGGGCTAGGATATGCAACTTTCTTAGTCAGTTGTTGCAGCAAAGAATTAGATGGACTGGCTCCTTTGTAGTATTGGATCAGCTGGCGTCTCCCTGGCCTGCGAAGGCAGGGGAACGTTTGCTATTGCGGAAGGCATGTTTGGTGGGTAAAGGGCCGATTCTCCGTTTATGGAGAGAGCACCAGTCGCCAACCTTTGGTGAATGGCGGAACAGTTTTCATCATTTGATGTTAATGGAGCGATGGCTAGCAAGGGGCAGTGTCAAGCGTTGGACAGTATTTATGTCAATATGGGAACCCTATATTCAACAACTAGGGGTTCGCAGTCATAATGAAATTCTCCAGGTGGGGTGTTGAATGAGATTTGGCCAAGGGGGGAGTGGGGGTTGACTAGTTGTAGCTGCCATTTAATGGATATATGATCCTAGAACGCTGGTGGAGGAGTGTGAGGTGGGTGGGGGGAGGGGGGGTTGGGGGGATGAAGGGTGGGTGGGTGGGGGGGGGGATGGGATAATATGTTATAACCCACCTGTTGTATTTCTTTATGTTGCCTCCCGGAGGGGATAAGAGTACACCTCCCGTGGAGACTTTGTTTGATGTTTCTTATTGCCTGATGGTGGATTTAAATAAAGTCTATAAAAAAAAAAAAGAAATATCTAAAGGAGGTATTATCCTTCCCCAGTGCAGACATTTTTCAGTCCAATAATAACTATTATTTGTCAAGGGATTTCAAGATGCCGGATAAGTTAAAGACGGCAGCAGATTTGGATAAATTGGTTCCTCTTGAAAGTTTGGACTTAACTGTTTTTCCTTAAGTTTCCTTGTAAATGCTTAGTTTTTTTTCAAGGTGTTTCCTATACTTTTTTTTCAATCCCAACTTGAGGATTTCTTAAAGGGGAAGAATGACTGAATAATCTTCCAGTGGGTGATGATAAAGAGGGGTATTATTGTTCTTTCTGCTCTGGATTAGCTTTGTTTATGAATTATCTTTTTGTGCAGGCTCCAATTTATTCCTATCTTGTGGACTTTTTGAATGATTGCATGTTGTTTTGTTTTGGGATTATTGTATATCTTTCATTTTCTTTTTAATTTCCAATTGTAATTTGGATTAATGCAAATAATTTTAAAAAAAGAAGAAATGGTGTTGCATTTATAATTAAGAAGAAACTTGCAAGAACTGTAATGAATGTAACTGAAATACAATGTAATCAGTGAACGCTTAATTTCTATTCGAGTATGAGGAATGCCTATCAACACAACTATAATTCAAGTATATGCTCTAACAACAGCTGCGGAAGAGGATGAAATTGATGAGTTCTATGAACAAGTACAACCTGAAATTGACAGAACATATAAACAGTATATCCTGATAGTCATGGGTGATTGGAAAGCTAAAGTTGGCAACAAAGAAGAAAGCAAAATGGTTGGAAAATATGGGCTTGGCAACAGAAATAAAGCTGGAGAAAGGTTAATAGAATTCTGCAAGACCAGCAATCTATTCATCTCAAACAACTTCTTCCAGCAACACAAGCAGCAACTGTACACATGGACTTCACCCAATAGATTGTACTGTGGAAGTCAACAATGGAAAAGCTCTATAACATCAACAAATAAAAAACCTAGAGCTGACTGTGGTACAGATCACCAACTACTAGTATGCAAACTCAAGTTAATGTTGAAAAAGAACAAGCCACTCATGAATGTAGTAAAATATGACCCTGAGAATATACTACTGGAATTTAAAGACTGCCTGCAAAATTGATTTGCTGATTTAAATTCAAATGACAGAGCGCCTGAAGAGTTATGGAATGACATCAAGAAGGTTGTGTTGGAAGAAAGTGAGAAATCTCTACAAAAGATAAAAAAGCAAAAACAGCCAAAATGGATGACTGAAGAAACTCTGAAAATTGCCCAGAAACACAGAGAAGCTAAAGCCAGAGGAGAAAGAGAGGCAATTGCAGAACTCAACTGAGATTTCCAAAGTGCAGCAAGATAAGACAAGGAGAAGTACTATAATGACACATGCAAGGAAATAGAAGCAGAAACTATTAGAGGAAGAACAAGATGGACTTTGCTAAAGCTACGAGAGTTAAAGAAAAAAATTCCAGCCTCGAATTGGAATGTTACAAGATGCTCAAGGATCCAATTGAATGATGCTGAGAAGATCAAGAAAAGGTGGAAAGAATATACAGAGTTATGGTATGATAAAGACCAAGTGGACCAACTGCTGTTTCAACCTATACCTTACAATCCGGAACCATTGGTGATGAAATAAGAAGTTGAAGCAGCATTGAAAGCCTTATCAAAGAACAAAGCACCAGACACTGATGGCATTCCCATTGAAGTATTACAGCAATCTAATGAGGCTATTACCATACTTACAGGGCTCTGCCGGGAAATTTGGAAAACAACATCATGGACAACTGACTGGAAAACATCTCTGTTTATACCAATACTAAAGAAAGGTGATTGAAATGACTGGAAATTATCGCACAATCGCTCTGATACCACATGCCAGCAAGATTCTACTGAAAATTATTCAGCAGAAACTACAACCATACCTAGAACGAGAACTACCTGAAGTGCAAGCAGGATTCAGGAAAGGGCAAGGAACGAGAGACATCATCGTGGATGTGAGATGAATCCTTGAAAAGACTAAAGAATACTAAAAGGATATCTATATGTGTTTTATTGACTACAGCAAGGCTTTTGACTGTGTAAACCATGAGAAACTATGGGCCACTTTAAGAAGCATGGATTTACCAGAACACCTGATCGTCCTCTTGCACAACCTTTACATTGATAATGAAGCAACAGTTTGAATGGAACAAGGAGAAACAGAATGGTTTAAATCAGCAAAGGCATACAACAAGGCTGCATACTTTCCCCGTACCTCTTTAATTTATGTGCAGAACAAATCATCAGAGAAGCAGGACTGTATGAAGACAACAGAGGTGTGAAGATTGGTGGAAGACTCATCAACAACCTTCACTATGCTGATTATGCCACATTACTGGCAGAAAATGAAGATTCTGAAACATTTGCTTCTCAAGATCAAGGAACATAATCTTAAAATTGGCCTGCACCTTAATGTAAAGAAGACAAAGATCCTGGCAAGTGGCAAAATCAATAAATTCATTGTTGATGGAGAAGAAATTGAAATAGTGGACAACTTTAACCTACTTGGATCAACTATCAATAAAGAAGTAACAAGCAGTCAAGAAATCAGACAACGCATTGCTCTTGGTAGAATGGCTATGAAGGACCTAGATAAGATTCTCAAGAGCAGAGTGGTCTCTGTCCATACAAAGATTTGACTTGTTCAAGCCATGGTATTTTCAATAACATCATATGGATGCGAAAGTTGGATAGTGAAAAAGATAGACAGGAAGAGAATTGATGCATTTGAATTATGGTGCTGGCGGCGAATACTGTGTATATCATGGACTGCCCGAAGAACAAACCATTCAGTTCTAGAGGAGATCAAACCTAAGCTTACTTTAGAACTCAGATGACAAGACTTTGACTTTCATAGTGTGGACATATCATACGTAAAGAGAGATCATTAGAGAAAGACAACATGCTTGGCATCGTAGAAGGTCAACGCAAAAGAGGAAGGTCAGCAATGAGATGGATCAATACAATAACAGCAGCTATAGGTGCCAGTCTGTCAACAATGAGCCGCCTAACTGAAGACTGAACACAGTTTAGGACAACTATCCAGAGGGTCACCATGAGTCGACACCGACTCGACGGCACTTAACAACAACAGACCACTTTATGCTTTTACCCTATTCATAATTGTCATGAGAGCCGCCCCAACTGGGCCCTCGTTCTCTCTCACTTGGGTTCGTACTACAGCGGAGTGAAAACAATCTGCAAAATAAAGGCACGTTTATTATAGATCTTTGCTACAGCAAAGGGTCACGAGTAATGGAAACACAAGCGACCCCTTCTTTAGCAAAATGCAGACCTTTTATACACTTTTTGTTACAAGAAAAATAGGTGGGCTGCAATACATATTAGAATTTTTCCCATGAACAAAGCTAATTATTTCCTTAGGAACAAAAAGCATGTTGAGGATAGGTGAGATAAGGATGTGGGATACGGAGGGGTGTGAGGAAGGAGGGGTGAAAGTATCACTTTGGCCAACGGGGCCCAACTAATAAATCCTTCAGGAATATTTATAAGAACTAGTGGTTTTGGACTTGAGTTCTGAAGCCCCTTTCTAAGAGATTAGGAGATGAGAGCTGGACCATATGGGAGTGATATCCTGAACATAATTGCAATTACCTCTAGCTTGCTTTCACAGCAAGAAGGAGGAGGAGGGTTTAAGGAACTATTCTATTGATCTCTGCTAAGAGAAACAGTCTGTCTGTCCTTGACTAGTTTGTCACTGTGACTTGTTAATTACTTCACGGCATGCAGGTGGGATCTTATCAGAGTCAGGCTTTGGGGAACCAAGGAAGGTCTTAGCTTCACTGTAACCTGGTTCTTCAGACAGGCCAGGGAACCAAGGAAAGTCTTAGCTTCACTGTAACCTGGTTCTTCAGACAGGCCAGGAGAAAAAGAAACAGACAGACCCTGATTGCAAAACATGCTTCAAATGTTGGCTAATCTAGTGTATTAATACAATACAAGCATATATGACAAAAAGTTCTTGATAGCAACTTAGAAAAACATGTTTAATTCTCTTATCAATATTAACAATTATATCCTATGTGTGCATTATTTCTGCAATCCTACAAATCCATTCTGCTAAGGGTAGACAAAAAGCTTTGCTTACCTGTTCCTTTCACCTCACAGTCTTTTGTTTTATGGAATCTCTGCAGTTCTGTACATGAGTCACAAGTCTGCCTACTCCTTGGACATTGACAAACTGCTTACCTTAGTGCAGTACTTCCCAAACATTTATCCAATATGACCCCATTATAACACTTATAAATTCATGTGACCCCCATATTTTGAAGAAAACAAAATAACAGACCCAATACTTCCCTCCCCTCTCTTATTCACTTCCTCCTTCTCCCATTTAGGTCATAGGTACTGCAAGGTACCTATGACCTAGATTGGCCACTGTTGGAAACAGAATACTGGGCTTGATGGACCTTGGTCTGACCCAGTATGGCATATCTTATGTTCTTATGTTCATTTATCCAAAGCAAGAAGGCAGTAACAGCTGCGGTTAGCACTGGAGTGGAACCTGTTTCTAAGCATGCACTCACAGACCCCAGTAATCTGCTTGGGTTTCCATTCTAATGGGAAGCTGAAACAGGAGAAGGGGGCAGGGACTTTGAATGTTACTGACTGACAGGCCTCAAACTAACTACCACTATTAGCATAGGTCACACTGGTGGACTAGAGGGAGGGGGAACAGCCCTGTCTCTGTGACCCCCATTCACTAACAATATGACCGCATTTGAGGTCCCCAACTTGAAATGGAGATCCAGTCCCTAATTCAAGCATAAGCGACAATAAAGGTCTCTCTGAAAGACAAGATTGGAGTGTGCATAGAGATATGGAGCAGCAATTTTAAAAAGCTACTCCCACATACATGTGGTGAAAATCTGCACACTTTTCCTCTCCGCATGCAGCGTTTTAAGATCACTTCTCCTGCCGGGACGTGGGAAGACATCAACATGCATTCCTACACACTCCTACACATATTTTATGAGTGTCTACATTTGGCAAAGCCTCTTGTAAAATATAGTGGGAATTTTCAATGTCCTGACTTGTATGATTTATTTGCCCTCTCCTTTTCACATAGCTGAGATTATATCCTAACTACTATCCAAAAGGCATGACCACTCATAAGCTATCATTACTTACACAAGATAGTTCTGAGCTATAACATGTAACTGCATCACTTTTCATAAAGAACGTTATGTGCACATCTAAATATATTTATTTTCTTTTTCACTTTGTTTTGCCAGTTCTCATCATAGCAGCTAATCAGAATGAGAGGAATGGAAAAGACGAATCACACCAAGGTGACAGAATTTATTATTCTTGGATTCTCTGAGCCTCTGGAGATACAGCTCCTCCTTTTCCTTGTGTTTTTGATGATTTATCTGATATCTGTGTTGGGGAACCTTCTTGTTATATCTGCAGTGTGTGCTGAGCCTCGTTTACATAACCCCATGTTCTTCTTCCTCATCAACTTGTCCTTCCTAGAAATCTGTTATGTGTCCGTCACAGTTCCTAAATTGTTAGCGATACTCACAACACAGTATAAAACCATCTCTTTTACACAGTGTATGGCCCAGATGTACCTGTTCCTGTCATGCACAGATACTGAGTTCTACCTTCTCACTGCTATGGCCTATGATCGCTATGTTGCCATCTGCAATCCCTTGCGTTACACCATCATCATGAACAGGAAAGTGTGCATTGTTCTAATCATTGTTTCATGGATAATTGCACTTCTAAATCCAGTACCCCACATTATTTTTGTCTCACTATCATCTTTTTGTAAGTCCAATGAAATCAACCATTTCTTCTGTGACATCACAGCGTTGATGACCTTGTCGTGTTCAGGGACCTATGTCATTGAAATTATAAACTATATTGATGCTCTGCTTTTAGCTTTTACCCCTTTCATATTTACAATTCTATCATATGTGTATATTATATCTGCAATTCTAAAAATTCGCTCTTCCAAGGGTAGACAAAAAGCCTTCTCCACGTGCTCCTCCCATCTCACAGTTGTCATTTTATTTTATGGTACATCTTTTGTTGTGTACGTAAGACCCAAATCTACCTATTCCATGGACCTTAATAAACTGCTTACTGTAGTTTATATAACAGTTATTCCACTGCTCAACCCATTGATTTATAGCCTGAGAAACGAGGAACTGAAAAGAACCATATGGAAAGCATCCAGAAGAGTGGAGGACTATTTTGCCTCCAGAATTAATAAAATGCTGCACACAGCATCTCATGCCAAGATCTCAACAATGAGTGAATAGTATGGGTAGAAACCAATAGGAAATTAGTTCATGGATTAAACCAATCATTCAGTATGACAACCAGAGAACTAGGCGTAATACCTGTATAAGTATGATTACCTTGTAGTGAGAACAAGAGACTGAAAACCAAGGCTTGCTCTTGCACTATTAAACATTTATTAAACAAAAAGCTTTTAGGTATCAAACTTTATAATGCATTGAGAAAATGTTAAAACTCAACATCTTATACCAAATATATAGGGACAGCGTTTAGAACATGACACATCAAATTCTGTCTATCCTGTGTGTTTCTGCAGGCACACACCTGTTTGTACCTGTGTGTTTCGGGTGTGTATGTGTGCACATATGTCTGTTCTGCATGCCGGGTATAGTATCTCTCTTTTGTTTGTGCATGTGTGTATCTTTATAAGCTGATATGTCTCTGTATGTTTGTATGTACGTTTATGTGCCTTTGCCCCAATTCATTTGTGCTTGTATGTCTGTTCCTGAATGTATACATGTATATGTGTGTGTGTGTGTGCGTGGATATGCCAGTATTTGTGCCTGTGTGTATTATATCTGTGCTGGTTCTCTGTGTGTCTGTGATTGGGGGAGGGCTGTTCGACAGGTGCAATTCTGCAATCACTATGTAACTGTGAATCATCATTTTCATGATGTAGCTGTTAGAATGACTTTTCCTATAGAAATGCACTGAGGCATAAAAGGAGGTTGGCATTGTTGTGGGCACAAGGAAACAGCACTGTGGCGCTGAAGGTTTGAAGTAAGTGCCGCAGAGCTGTTTTAGGTCCTGGAGAGGGGCGGCAGAGATTTGTCTGGTGCACCTCATCTACTTACGCCAGACCTGTAAATAAGCCCAAAATACCCTTGTCTTGTAGATGCCTAACCTGGTAAAACTGAAAGATATCAATTTATATCATACTCCTCCCTCAAAGCAGTAAAACTTAATAAACTCCCATCCTCTTGCATCTGTCCCAAGTACTTAGGATCCTTAGCCTGTCACTGAGTAAAGAGCTGATCCATATCACCTAGGGGGAAGTAAATGTTATAGTTTATCAGTAAGCCTAAAGAACTGTTTCCCTTTCATCTTCTTATTTTGCACTTTGCTCCACAGCTTAATCACTTTGGACCCGATTTTCAATGGTATTTACACAGGTAACTATCCTAGTTACCCTTGTAAATGCCTTAATAGGGAATTTTCCAAGGTAATTACAGAGGTAGTGCCTTCAAAAATTCTCTGGTTTGTTCCTTACGCATCCCAATACTTTGTGGTTAGCATCAGGGCGTGTCAGGGGCGTTCCGGGGCATTGCAGAGGTGGGCCATGCTCTACACAAGTAGCACCAATATTCGAAGCTACACAGTTAGCGCTCTGCACCTCGCCAATTTGTAAGGCGCCAGGGCTAACAGTGTAGCATGGAAAATCGATGCTACATGGATAGCTCCTGCAGACTCCTAGCTGTGCAGCGATATCCGGATTTTCAATGCTGGGGCTGCAAACGACCCTGGCATGGAAAATCCAGATTAGGTGGGAGGGGGGTGGGCTATGTGCCAACACAGCACATAGCACCGTCCAGATAAAAATCGGCCTTTGCAGTATAAATGGGTTCCCCCCTCTCATAACTTGTTTCATCCTATCTGGGATCCAAGGAGTGGAAGGCACCGAACCCTGCTCCATCTGAGCCTTCTGTTTCCCATTAACAATATACCATTCTGAAATCACTCTCAGCTGGGCAGCTATATATCTCTCAAAATTTGGCACTGCTGATCTCTTCCCTTTTTTTACTTCAACAAAGAATTGGTTTGGAAACATGCAGAGGGTTATTTTTCCAAATGAAGGTAAACACTTTCCTCTGCAACCTCCTAAGGTTTTATCAGGAAAAGGCATAGACATCGCCACAAACAGGTAGACAAATGAAAGGAGAATCATAATCAATTTATACTACCATCTAGGTCTTTGCAGGCTAACTTTATAAGAAACTGTAATTGCACACATATCTTAATCCCCAAATATTTGATAAAGAATTTCATCAATTTAAAAGAGTATCTTTCCTCTAATAATTTAATCATCTCCTCAGGGGCTATTACACTTAAAAAGTGACATTCAGAGAGGAAGTCCAAGTCCAATTGGGGATGTGCAGAGCAGAACTTGACATTTATTTCTGGTCGATTTCAGGAACATAGATGTCCCTAATGTGGATGTGCACATGGGCGGCCATTTAGACATCCCCATTTGGGATGCTTAGGTCAGAGATTTCCATTCCAGCCAAGCTAGCGGCTAGCAAAAGAGACATCCAGCAGCACAGCTAAGTGAAAACATGAGCCCCCATTTCCTGTCTGTGCTTGTTGACATATTGTAAATTATAGGGGGTAATAGTGTAGCACCTTCTCCACAGCTTCCAGATCTTGGCCTGCCAAACCGAGAACTTTTCAGATGCCTGTTCATGCCTGCTGCAGGTTTCAACTTTGTCATAAAGTGGGACATATAAAGCATTGCTGAGATCAGGGAGGGATGTCCAAGTTCATAGGAATGCCTGGGCTACACCTCTGTCATGCCCCTGTTCAGACTTGGATGTCCTTACGCTGGGGATATCTATAGATCCGGCTTCTAAAATGGCTCTGGAGATGTCTCTGTGCTCTGGACATCTCTATGCCCATGTTCAGATGTCCAAGCAATGACAAGTGCTTCCAAAATAACCCCCCTAATCTCTGATTTTGTCATTTTGATCTTAAAGCTGGAAAGTAATCCAAAGTTTTCCAATGTCATGAACAGATGTGGCAATGACTCCCTGGATGCCCAATTGACACCCCTGTCATGTATTCCTATCTAGAGTGAATCTTCCAGTGTATGCTCCATTTATCATTAAAAATGCTTTAGGGTCTGTGTATATAAGCTGAATCCTTTGTAAAAGATGATCCCCCAGACCAATTTCACCATAGTCTAAAACATAATTAGCCAGTGAACTCTATTAAAAATCTTTTCAGCATCTATTATTAATAACACTACAGTTCAGACATATCTGATTAAAAGTTTCTTAGGCTGGGGGCGGAGCCTGATGTCGTGCAGGGCAGTCGTGTAGAGCTGAGCTCCGGGGAGAATCCCTGTTAATCCTGGTGTACTGCTGCCCACAGTATCGCAAATGACTCGGCTTTGACGATAATAGGTGTGGCGTTATGGCGGGATCCAAACTGACCCGACTGGAGTTTGCTGGGGTGCAAGGCAGCAGCGTAAAGCGTTCGAAGTCGGATCCCCTATCACCTCAAAAGATGGCGGCCGCTTGCAAAGGCCCGATGCCTTTCAAGAATTGCTCGCAGAAGTGCGAGGCATTAAGGAGCTAGTCATGGCCACTGGAGAATCTTTGGGCACGGTGAGAGGTGAACTGAGTGTGCTGAGGAGCAGCATGGAAGGTATTTCCATGCGGCAGGATAAGATCGAGCAATTGGCGGCGGCCCATAAGGAACGGCTGCGCACGGTAGATAAACACACTAAAGAAATCCGTTCGCTGCAAAGGGACCTTGAGGACAGTAACAATAGGGCCCGAAGAAACAATATACAGAATGTAGGAGTACTGGAGGGTGCTGAAGGGAAGGATGTTGTTACTTTCCTGCATAAAATGATACCGGTGGCGCTCAACCTTACTTTTGCAATGTCTTTTGAGATTGATTGGGCCCACTGGGTCCCCTTGGAACCCCAGCTTAATAACAAGAGGCCAAGACCAATCATTCTGCGGGTCCTCCGATACCAACAAGTGGCTCAAATAATGGAGGCTACCCGGATGCGTCCCTCCGCGGAGTTTGAGGGTCACAGACTCTTCTTTTTCCCGGATTTCGCCAAGAGTACCGTTGACCGGAGGAAACGTTTTCTAGCTCTGAGGCCTCGCCTGCAGCAGCTCCAGGCGCGGTATGGGCTTTTGTATCCTGCCCGAATGCGCGTGACTCTCCACAACCAAATTAAAACCTTCGATGAGCTGGAGGCACTGCATTTGTATCTGGAGGATAAAGAACTCTCGCAGATGCGTTGAGGCCTGCAGAGGGATGTATCCTGTCAGGGGTCTTGGAGCAAGGAAGAGTCGGCCCGGCTGAGGGACTGAAGTGCATGGGCGGACTGGACTGTGAATATAGTTAATGTTTGTCTGCTAGCTGCAGAGAGTGTGTTTGTATGTTGGGCGGTAGGTAATATGTTGTAACAGTGGTATAAGTTGTGAGAAATGGTTGAGGGAGCAATGTAAAGGTGTGGGCAGTGAGGTTGTTGCTTTATCAATGTGGTCCCCCTGTGCCTGCCCTGCCCTTCTCAGGTTTGCCAATTGATCATATAGATAGGCATACTCCTCTGGGGCTTGTTGGAGGGATTTTGGTTTATATGTTGGGGGATATGGGGCAGTTGGCTAGGTCTGCTAGGCGTGACAGTACGGTTCTCCTCGCTTGGGGACAGAAGCATGGTTGGGCAAGGAAAATTCCGGGCAATGTGGTTCTGTGTAAGATGGGGCCCAGGGGCAGGACATCCCACTTAGTCTTTTTTCAGACCCAGATACGTCCTTTAGAATACTTTCTTTGAATGTGAAAGGAATAAATAGCCCCATAAAGAGGAAAAAGATCATTGCATATGGAAAGCAGGAGAAGGCCGATATCCTGTTTCTGCAAGAGACCCATTTAAATGCCAAAGAGTCTCTGAAGTAAGCATAAAGCATTATACTCTTGTGGCATACTCCGCGGTGATTCATAAACGCTGTGGGGTGGCCATCTTATCTAAAAGCTCCCTTGTCTCGAGCAGCCCTCAGGTTTGCTCCGACACAGAAGGGAGATGGGCTAAGGCTATCATTAAAGCTGGGGCCTTGGAATTGGCCTTAATCAATGTTTATGCTCCCAACCTAGACTACCCAGAATTTTTTGGGGCCCTTGCTACGAAGGTATGTGCTTCTGTGGGGAAATCGATAGTCTTGGGAGGGGATTTCAACCTTGAGTTTGATTCTATTGTTGAGAAGAAGCCTCCCAGGACCTCTCAATCCTCTAGGGCGCATATAGCTCTGTTGTCTGTAATCAGGGAAGCGGGGTTGGTGGACATTTGGAGGTTACAGCATCCCGGCGAGCAAGAGTTCACCTTCTTCTCGCCTCCACATAAGACTCTCTCACGAATAGATCTTCTATTAATCTCTAAGACATTGATTCCTAATACGGTATCATCATATATCCATCCTGCTCATGTCTCGGACCACGCGGCTGTTTCTGTGGTGATACATGATGGGATGACATCCTCACACTCTCCAAGGTGGTCTTTTGATAGGTCCCTTCTGCGTGATGTGGACTTTTGCCAGAGAATTAGAGGTGTTATTGCTGAGTATTTTAGATTTAACTCCCTCAAAGACACCACTGCTTGGGCTTGGTGGGAGGGTTTTAAAGCTTCTATACGGGCTAATATCACGAGTTTCGGCATTTTGAGGGCCAGACAGGGAAAAGAGCAACTGGCTGAGCTGGAATCCCAGATTAAGGCTGGGGAGCATGTCTTAGTTATGCGCTCTGAGCCAGGCATCCTTCTATGCCTACAGCGCTTGAGGTTTAAATATAACACGTTGCTCACGAACGCTGCCTCACAAAGCATTAAAGCGCAGCGGGGGGCTTATTACTGGGAAGGAAATAAGATGGGGCGCCTGTTGGCGTATGCACTCCAGGGTCGCAAAGATGCTGGACATATTGCAACATTGAGAGACCCTCTTGGGCAATCCACGTTAACAAAGGACCCTGAAATAGCTGAAGCCTTCAGAACTTTTTATGCCCAATTATATAAGTCCGAAATTGAGTTCTCGCGAATAGCTTTTGAAAAGTTGGTAGCTGGAATAAGTAGGCCAACATTGACTGAGGAAGACAGTGCGAAGTTAGACCGTCCGATTTCCATAACTGAAATTTTCCAGGCCTTTGATGCGTTAGCGGCTGGCAAGGCGGCTGGCCCGGATGGGCTTCCTACAGAGTTTTTAAAGTTTTTTTCCAAAGAACTAGCCCCCCCCCCCCCCCCGGCAGCAGTATTTTCATTCGCTCGCAGAGGCGTCTCCCCAGGTGGGTTCCTTTGCTGCAGTGAATTTAATAGTCCTAGAGAAGGCAGGGAGGGATCCTATGATGGTAGGCAATTACCGTCCGATTTCCTTACTTAACGCGGACTATAAATAGCGCGGTATATAAAAGTTGTTAAATAAATAAATAAATAAAATAAATAAAAATTTTGCAACGATTTTTAAGCATCACTTGTCAAAGGTGGTACCCCTCCTTGTCCACCCGGATCAGTGTGGTTTTGTAGAGGGGCAGTCGACCGCTGATAACACTAAGCTCCTGTGTCATATCTTAGCGCAAGGAGAGAAGGCGTACAGCCCCCTGGTAGGGTTGTCCATGGATGCTGAGAAAGCGTTTGACCGGTTGGAGTGGTCTTTCCTGTTCTCCGCTCTCAAGTGGTTTGGCATAGGGGAGGGCTTCCTTCACTTCCTCAAAATATTGTACTCTAAGCCTATAGCTAGAGTCTGTGTGAATGGTTTGCAGTCCCTGGATGTCAAACTGTGTCGGGGCACTTGACAGGGCTGCCCCCTTTTTCCAGTACTATTTAATCTGGCGCGCGAGCCTCTTGCTCTTATACTAAGACAATGCTTAAGGATTCAAGGGGCAACAATTGCTAAGTTGGAAGTTAAACTCTCGGCTTATGCCGACGATCTCCTCTTGTTTACCTCCCCGGAGTCTGTTCCTTACATGCTGGAGCTCATAGACCAATATTCGCACCTGTCCGGCTACAAAATAAAGTGGTCTAAGTCTGTAGCCTTCCCCCTAAATCCATTGGTACATTTTATTTATATTCTCTTATATACCGCACTATTCAGCATCAGCGCGGTTCACATCGAACAAAAATCTCAGTACAGTCAACATGCATAAGTTTACAGATAACAAGGGAAGGAACTTGGATAACAAGGGAAACTATTTACAATCTATTTACAGATGTAGTACTAATGAATAGGTACATGTTACTGGGAACAGGTGCTAGGAATATATTCAATCGCTAGAGAATCAACCTAAGCATGTTATACATAAAGAGGATATGCAGGCATTCCCATTTGTTTGGGAATCTAAAGTTATCAAATATTTAGGAGTGCACTACTGCTACCCTCTGGAAGAAACAATTAGTGTTAATGCTTCTTTATTGCTCTCCTAAGTTCTGACTATGATCACTAAATGGTCCCCTTTGGTCCTGTCGTGGTGGGGCAGGCTGGAGACTATTAAAATGACCATTGTTCCCAAAATAAATTACATATTGGAAATGGTACCATGCTTTATGCCATCTCGTATGTATCAGCAAATAGAAAGGGCATTAACCCGATTCTTGTGGAATGGCATGGTAGCAAGAACAGCTCTAAAGAAGCTTAAATTAACTAAGGATGAGGGTGGAGTAAACTTCCCGGATTTCCTGTCCTACCATAGGGCTTTTTTGTTGAAGCATGGCTCCAGATGGTGTGAGCCGCGGTCGACGCAAAGCCCGACCTGGCTTGGGATAGAGGCGGAATTGTTGGTGCCAGTCGCAACTGAGTTTCTCCCGGGTATGTTAATGTCGTAGAGCAGAGGCTGTCCCTTGATGGTTGCTGACACACTACAAGCTTTCTTGGTACTGGCTGATGTTAGCAATGAACAGTTCTCTAGTCATCTTCCTTTATGGTATAATCCTCTGTTCAAGATTCAGCAGAGGACATTTGCCTGGCGGCAATGGTTTTCCAAAGGTATCTGGACTATTGGTCAATTAATTTGCAAGGGCCAGTGGAAGCCATTTGAGAGACTACAGATCGAATTTAACCTCCCAGGGGCATTGTATTTCCAATGGGTGCAGATTAAGCACTGCATTCAGAAATCCAAGGTAGACATCACATGCTTAACGGATGAGGCAGGGCTTAAAAATATGATACGGGAGGCTGCACAGTCGGCACGGGTGGCCTCCTTCTATTATAAGCAATTGCAGCATGGCTCTTTCTCTCAGGTAGCAGGCTTGCAAAAGGTCTGGGGCTACGATGATGGCACCATCCTTACCCCAGAAAATTGGAAGAAATTATAGGCACATCAAGTGAGGATATCGAAGTCGGCGTCCATAACGCAGACACTTTTCTTTTTTGCCCACAGGGCTTTTTACACTCCCGTTTGAGTGGCTAAGTGGGACAAGAAGGCCAGCAATCAGTGTCTAGGGAGTATAGGCATCTTTGCTCATATAGTCTTTAAATGCCCGTGCATGCAGATTTTCTGGGGTAGGGTTTGGGGGCAGATGCAAGCAGTCCTGGGATTCCGCGAGACCCTTACTTGGGAGATCATAGGGTTTCGCTCAAGCGTGGCTATCCCCTCGCTGCATAGGGAGAACTGTTTCCTGCTTGATTTTATGTTGGGCATAGCCATTCATGAAATAGTTTTGCACTGGAAATGTACTTCCGAGCTTAACTGGTTAGCTTGGTGGAATAAGGTATGTTTGTACAGCACTTATGAATAGATGCCTAGGAAGGGCGTGATGTTGACAGCTTCTCATGGGACTAAGTGAAAAGCCCTGAGAGATTTTGTAGAAGCAGCAGGTATTTGTATGTAATCGGTGTTCTTGCCTTCTGTATTTAAGTGTTATGTGTTGCAGGGAGAACATAACTGTCGCGTCGGCTTATCCGAGGCCACACCCACGTGCCTCAGAGGGGTGGGGGGGAGTTTAGGGAACTGGCCTACTTAGCTTTTGGGTCATTTTCACTGGCATTTTGTATATGTTTTGGTGATTTGTGTTTGTTCTTAATGTTCTTTTCTTTTTGTGTTGTGCTGAAAATGTAAATAAAAGTTTTAATTTTTTTTTTTCTTAGGCTGTATGACCATAGAGTTGGATCAAGGGAAAGTGCTAGATGTCTTATACTTAATTATTTTTATTTATTTATTTAACAAGTTTTTTATACCGCCTTCTCCTTCAATCAAAGCAATTTACATGTTAACTCAAACATGTTACAGGTCAATATAGGTGAGGTAGGCATGCATGAATTGCTTTGAACTTAACTTATTTATAGTGTAACATATTTACAACAACCTATCTACAGAATCCAGTATCCACTGGAAGAGGCATGAGCGGGTGGAGGGGGTGCTTAGCGTCACTGTATCCAAAGAGGTTAGTTCAGTAAATTTGCTGCTATGTGACGTCCCTGAAGTGATCCATGTTGAGGAAGGTTTTCAGCTTCTTCTGAAAGTCTTTTGCATCCTTGGTGGCTCTTAGGGCATCCGGTAGGGAGTTCCAGAGTACTGGTGCTGCAAGGGATAAAATTCTCCCAGTGGTAGATTGGTTAGGCTTTGTGAAGGGGCTGGGTATTGGGATGGTGTCCATCGTGCTGCGTGGCTTCGATCTGGTGCTCGGGTTCGTATAGATCAGGCCTTGTAGTATATTGGCAGATATGTTGTGTTTGATTTTAAATATGTTGAAAGACGTTTTGAATTTGATGCGGGAGCGGATTGGGAGCCAGTGGAGCTTGTTCAAGAGGGGCATTATATGGTCTTGCTTTGCTGATCCTGTGATGATGCAAGCAGCAGTGTTTTGGGCTAACTGCAGGATCTTGGTTACTTGTTTTGGCAGGCCATAGTACAGCGAGTTGCAATAGTCCAGTATGAGGGTAACTATAGCGTGGGTGACTGTGCAGAAGTGGTCTTGGCTTAGGAGGGGTTTGAGTTTCCTGATTATCGCCATCTTATGGTAATCATTTCTGGTAGTTCTGTTGCTATGTGCATGTAGGTTCAAGTTGCGGTCTAAAGTGACTCCAAAATATATCACTTCATTTTTTTACTGGTATGGATACTTTGTGTAATTGGAATGAGAGTGGAGAGGTAAATGATGTGTCTCATATGATTATCAGGGCTTCTGTCTTTTTGTAGTTGATGTTTAGATTGTTATTGCTAAGGCAGTCAGTCATCTCCTTTAGACATTCTGTCATAGTGGCATAATCCGGGTTGTCCAGGATGAGTGGGGTGTAGACCATGATGTTGTCTGCATATATTGCATATTGAATGTTATGCTGTTTGAAGATTTTGCATATTGATCGAATATAGAGGTTGAAGAGAAGCACAGACAGTGAGAACCCTTTTGGTACACCTTGGATTGAGTCAAACATGGTGGAGATGCTATTGCCTACTTTAATTTGATCACATTACATGAATACTTGCTCCAAACGAAACTGTGTTCAAAATGGAAAATGTATCAATAACAACAAGACTTTAATCGAAAGAGTACCCAGAATGTCTCAGACCAATAGGCACTACAGAGGATTTATATCTACCTCTTTATGACAGTTCACTTGTAGCATCAATGACCGTTCTGGGAATCTTTATGGTTTAATGGACCACCGTAGCCACCACCTTTGTGTTAAAAAATGCTAAACATATAAACTGATCCTTATCTTTTTCATTCTCCTCAACGCCTCCCCTCGGGCACCAGTCATGCGTTTCACTCCCAAAAGGAGTTTCTTCAGGAGGGTCTGAAAGACACAAATAGCTAGCATAGTTAAAATATACGCCGAATCACTTGTTCGCAAAAACTTCCATTTCGACCTGATGCAGTTCATATTGAGTGTAAACTATTACCACAACTTGCTGAAGTAAAAATGAAGATATAGATATACTCACTGTTTCATGTTGCTACCCGCGTTCATACCATAAAAGTCATGTCCTCTAAACATCGGACCTCAAAAAACGCCGGGGACTAGCCGGGAACCGGAGCTTTTATAAGCCTAACATGCTAGACTCATACTCCGTGCTCCTCCTCCCCAAAATGATACTCCTACACTAAGGCTCTTAAAAACACACTCCCCACAGTTTCGTTTGGAGCAAGTATTCATGTAATGTGATTTGATCAGCTCCGTGTAGGCCAAGCTAGTTTTTGTACTTTAATTTGTTGTCACCATTCACTGAGGTAGGATTGGAACCACTTGAGTATGTTGTTATGGAGAACAATGTCTTACAATCTGTTGAAGAGAATACTGTAGGACACTGTGTCAAATGCAGAGGAGATGTTGATGAAGATGAGTAGAAAGCCCTTTTTATGTTGTCGATCCCTCTAATCAAGATGTTGAATAGCAGTGTAAGAAGGGTTTCAACAATGTGATTAGACTGAAAACCATGTTGATGTAGGTCGAGGGGGGCATGTGAGTCTACATGGTCTTGCAGTTGTCGCTGTATCATCTTTTCAATTATCTTGGTTAGAAAGGGGAGGCTTAACATGGGGAGGTATGGCATTATCCAGATTATCTTAGATTACAGTAAAGCTTTTCACACTGTTCATCACAGGCTACTTATAAATAAATTTAGAGCCCTAGGGATGTACCCTAAAGTGACTGACTGGGTTAGAATGTGGTTGAGTTGGAGGCAGCAAATGTACAAGTGGATGAAAATCACTCTGAGGAGAAGGGTGTTACCAGTGGTGTGCCACAGAGATCTGTCCTTGGTCTGATCCTTTTTAACATTTTTGTAAGTGACATTATGCAACAGTTGTTGGGTAAGATTTGCATCTTGGAGGTTTATACCAAAGTCTGCAATAGGGTAGATGCCCAGGAAGGTATATACAACATGAAGAAGGATCTAGTGAAGCTTGAAGAATGGAAGATAACTTGGCTGCTGAAATGTAATGCTAAAAAAATGCAAGGACTGCAGACTCCAAGGGAGCAATACAGTTTAGGTGGTGATGAACTTCTATCCATGAAGAAGAGTATTCCATCTCATAGCTCCCATTAGTCTTGCACCTAGGAGAGGTGGAGACCTATTCATAATAGGATGTCCGGGCTGGCCGGACAGACTTGGGCCATGCAAATTTAGGGTCAGAATTTGGTTTAGCACCTGGACGTGCAGGCTAGGACATGATTCTACTTGGCTGTACATCCCGGCGACTACCTGGAATCCCAACGTCATGGCACCATGGCTCCAATCACGAGCCGTGATTGCCAGCTGCCCTAAAGGGAATCCCGTTCCCCACATCCTGACCTCTGATCTGGGTCAGGCTGTGGGGAAACCCCTGAGCCCCCTCACCTGCCTGCCAGTGTCCCGCACCAAAGTACCCCGCCGTCCAGGGGGACTTATTCCACTTTTGAGGTAGAATAATCCCCCATCTAGCCTGAAGGCCTTGGACATACAGGGCCAACTCAGAATTGGTCCTGTACATCCAGGATCAAGGGCCACCCATGTCATGCCCTCAGTCCTCCTCCTGAACACCCCCTCCCGCTCCCATCTAGGCCTCCATGTACAAACATGTTGTTCGTATGGGGAAGTTAGTGACGGGGACTGCAGGGGGATGAATTGTGGGGATGGGCATACCAACGGGACATTCATCCCCACTATTCATGGGACAAAATCACCCCCATAACTTCATTGTATTGCTAACAGAGCCTCAATCCAATATCTTGGGAGTTCATCCATCATTGTTGATGCCGGAACTGGGTGTCTTGGCATCATCATCAAGCTTGGAGGTATCTTTTTCTCCTGAATTGCAGTTTCCTCTTTTACTACCAAACCAGGTGATGCTATCAGAGAACATTGACTGGGCACCATTGCCTGTATGTGTGAGGGCGTCAGCTGTGAGAAGGGATGTTGCTGGTGCTGGTACTGCATCATATCTATATTTATGTGAGCAAAATGGGAGAGGCACAAATATGAAGGAGGTAGCAAAGGAGAAAAGATTTCAGGAGGCTGGCCTTCAATAGGTTATGACTTCAGCGGCCCCTGGAACATTGCTCAATACAGTTATAACTATGGGGGCTTCTCCTTGTGATTCTGAGTTTGTCCTGCTATATCCTAAGGGTTCAACATTCAAAGAGATTAAATTAGTTAGCACACCTACAGTACTATGCAGACTGGATGGACCATATTGGTCTTTTTCTGCTTAATATACTATGTTACATTACATTAAAAAGAAGGAGCTTTTTCAAACCAATAATTGATACTTGAGTTAGCCCCATATATTAATAAGGGATATAGTGTCTAAGGTCTTTTTCTTCTTGCAAATATTTTTAATATGTTGAAGAATATAAAGGGGATCACATGGTGAGTAGTATATTTAATCGATCAGTGAATATTTTTTTCATTGTGCATTTGGAACCACTGATTCCTATTTCCTCTGGGAACCCTTACTTGTCATAGAGCTGCAAAAATGTAACCATATTATTATGATAGTTATTGGGCTATGAAAGTGCATTTAAATAGCAAGCCTTCTGGCAATACCCCTGAAGCAGCTATAATGTGAAATGGGCTATGTTGGGTGAATGAAAAGGGTGCAGATCAAGAAAATGTACAGCACGGGGTGAATGACTAAGTATAGATTAAGACAATGCCCAGAGCAAGACAAATTAACATCCAAGCTGCTGACAACAATATCTTAAACACAGATAAGTTCTTTTAAATCAACTAGTTTTGAAATGAGGGTTTTTAAATGAATGGTGAACTAAATAATGCAACAAGTAAAATATAAGGGGTTTTTTCAGACCAATGAGGATTAATGCCCTATTTTTGCAATTGGATTGATCCAGCAGAGGGAAAACAGGAATCTTACAAAAACAAAACAATGTAAGATAGAAATCAATGTTTAAGCCCGCAGAACATTTGGAAATATGCCCTTGGGGTTTGGTGGACAAAAGAAGATTGAGGAGATGAGGCGCACTGGTGAGAGATAGGAGTTCATGCATATGCATGCTAAAACCATTCCAAAAGATTCTAGAAAGAGCCAGGGAAGGTTCTCATGCGGGGCTCCATCAATGATGTCAGACATCCAGTATGGGCACTATGGTGCCTATATGTCTTTATAGCATAGACCCAAAATAAGCACCACATGCTGCTCCATCTATGCGACCTGTTGCATTATTTCTCTTCACATGTATACCTTTTCCTGTACAGGTACAGATCAATTTTCAAAATGAAAACATATGTGACCTTCTATTTTGAAAATTACCACAGGAATTTAAAGATATGTATACAGCTGCTCTTTGCACAAAATCCCTGATTAATTTATATACATATGCAGACATCTTCTAAAGTATATGTAAGACTACCAAAGCTGTGCTGTAACTACAGAGACCTTTAACGGCTCTACCAAAGTAGTATGTCTTCACCTTTTATGCCATCGAATGCTTCCAAAACATGGGAGGGCCACTTCTGACTAGCAAAGCAATGGCAGAAGGAGATCTCAGTTGAAAGAAAACCTGACTGGTATAAAGGCCAAGTCCAAAAGCAGTTTCTGGTATTTGGTTGGCTAAGGCATTGTACCCCAGTGGCAGGTCTTTGGCTGTAATGTACCATAAGAGAGTGAGGGCCTCTGGCTAACCCAGCCGTTGAACCAAGATAAGAGTAGTGACAAGGGCAGCTTAGGCCATTGCACTACATCTTGCTTAAGGAGTTTAAAAAGCTGCATTTCAAGAGGAAGGCTGTGAATGTCCAGAAGGAAAGGAATTCCACTGATACTGGAAAACGGAAAGAAGAAGATACAGTGAATGATCCTTGACTCAGAGGCAAGGAGGGCAGGTTCAACAGGAGTGCAGTGCTATTGAAAGTTCTGGTCTGGACCTGGAACCCAGGCATCTCATAGTGTTAAACCTGAAAGTTGCACTTCTGGTTTGCTACATATAGATGGTTAGTGTTGCTGAATATACGTGGATGCCACTGCTGCATGCCTTCATACTAACCAGTTAGTATCATGACGTTCTGGGAGCAACCGGGCAGCGGTAATATTCAGTTACTGCCCAGTCATGGCAAAATGTAGAAAGTAAGGTGCAGCAAAGGTCGAGCTAATATCGCCCCTGCCTGATTAGTTTCCTGTCAATCCAGGCAACCTGTATATTCAATGCTAGGGCCTGAATTGACCCTGGCACTGAATATCTGCGGTTAGGTTTTAGTGGTGACATCTAGCCGCTAAAACCGCCTTAGCCACCGCTGCTGAATATCCCCCCCCCCCCTTTATTTATTTATTTATTTCTTCTATACCGCCCCTTCCAGAGATCAGGGGCGGTTTACATGGAACAATTCAACAACTTGTGTATACTTTTGTATACGTTACATTGAACAGAAAAACTTTCTAACTTATTTACATGGAACAATGTATACAATACATAGAGTAGATAAACATTCTAGTTTTTTTACAAATGTTGACAGGTGTAGAAGCCTGTCTGAACTATTTACATAAGGTATTTACAGGTGGTTCTTTATAATGTATCTAGTTGTGGTTTTGGGCGTTCTGAGTTGGTGTGTCTGTGGATGTTGAGGGACATGGTTTGGGGGGGTAGGGGATTTGGAAATGTTCCGAGAATAAGTAGGTTTTGAGTTCCTTTCGAAATTGGGGGAGGTCTTTTATGGTGCGGAGGTCTAGAGGGAGTTCATTCCAGAGCATGGGGGCAGTGAACGTGAAGGCTCTGTTACTTGAGGATTTTTTAGTCTTCGTGAATGATTTTGGCATATCAAGTGAGTGGGCTGCATTTTGTCTGCGAGCTCTTGATTTAGATGGGGTTTGTAGTAGTGTTGAAAGATATGATGGGGCGATGTCATTTAAGAGCTTGAACGTTGTTAGGAGAATTTTGTATCTGATACGGCTGTTTATAGGGAGCCAGTGTAGTTCTAGAAGTATTGGGGTCACATGGTCTGTTAGATGGGCTTTAGTAATTACTTTTGCACAGATGTTCTGTGCTCTTTGTAATAGGTATGTGTTTTTCTGTGGTAAGCCAATTAAGAGACTGTTGCAATAGTCAAAGTGGGGTGGGATAAGTGTATTAACAACCGATCTAAAGTCATGTGTGTCCAGGAGGGGCCTTAGGTGTTGTATGGTTTTGAGTTTATGAAATATGGTTCTTACTGTTTGCTTTATGTGTGGTATCATGGTGAGGGTATGATCTATTATTACACCCAGATATTTTACTTCTTTTTTAACAGGTATAGTTGTATTACTGATTGATCTTGTTGTTGGAAAGGTATCCTCATTCACAGGTGTTCTTGTAACGAACATTGCTTCGGTTTTTTTGAGGTTAATGCTGAGGTAATTGGTTTCCATCCAGGAGGTGGTCTCAGCCATGCATTCAGCTAATTTGTCGTATGTGTGGTTTTTTGTGGTTATGGGGATAGCGAGCATTATATCATCAGCATATATAAAGTGATTAATCTTGTGTTTTTTAAATATGTTTGTGATAGGTTGCAGGTATAAGTTGAATAGAAGGGCGGAAAGGGCTGATCCCTGAGGTATACCTTGTCCTTGGGGGAAGGATTCTGATGCTTCCTGATCTATTTGGATACGTATTAGTCTATGTGTGATGTAGGACTTGAACCATTTGAGGACAGTTCCACCTATCCCTAAGTTTTCAAGTCTGTGGATCAGGGTGGGGTGGTTGATGTCAAAGGCGGCCGAGATGTCTATAAAGAGTAGAAGGAAGCCTTGATTGTTGGCATCTGTGCCTTTGATGAGGTGGTTCATCAATGTAATCAGGAGGGTTTCCACTCCGTGGAATGGTCGGAAACCAAATTGGTGTGAGTCAAGAGGTTTATGTTCATCGATATGCTCTTGTAATTGTAATTGGATTGTTTTTTCTATTATTTTAGCGATAAATGGGATGCTAGCTATCGGTCTGTATGAATTGGGGTCTTTTGAGTCAAGTTTGTTGTTTTTTATTATTGGGTGAAGCGTTGTGAGCTTTAGGGCATCAGGCATGATGCCTTGTGAAAGGGATAGGTTCACCATGTGTTGGATGTTTTCAGCAAGTTCTTCCTTTGTACATTTGATCCAGGACACAGGACAAGGATCGAGTGGGGAGGTTGTAGTATTGATCATTGTTATGATATTAATAAGTTGTTTTCGGTCAATCATGTGGAACGTTGTCCAGTTGTTAATAATTTCGGTGCTTGTGGTTAGTATTGGTGTTAGAGCATTGGGTTTAGATTTTAGTTTTTCTGCAAAGTGATTTGCTAATGTTTGGATGCTTATTGCTGGTAGCTTAGGATCAGAGTTCTTTGTTTTGGTCAGTGTTTTTACAATTGCAAACAGTTCTCTAGGTCGGTTGATGGCTAGATTTATTACTTTAGAGTGGTAATCTCTTTTCGATTTGTTTATTGCGTTCTTATATTCATTAAGTGTGTTCATGTATTGTAATTTATTTTCATCTGATTTAGTTTTCCTCCATCTCTTTTCTTGTTTCCTTAGTTGTTTTTTTAGGTTTGCTAGTTCTTTAGTGAACCAGTTTTCTGTTTTCTTCGTTTGTCTATGTCTAGTATGTGTGGGGGTAGCTGCTTCATGTATTGTTATGTTCCAATGATTTACGGTGGAATTAATGTCAGGGGAGTTTGAATTTAGTACTGGTAGTACTTTGTCAAGGAAGGTATCCTTGTCAAAGTGTGCAAAACATGATAAGTGAGGTGATGTGCTTGTTGTAGTTGGTGTTGCTTGTGCTGGGAGGTAGAGGGTTATGAGGTGATGGTCTGACCATGGTACTTCTGTTGTAGCTGGGGGGGGGGGGGTAAGTTGTTGATGGTTATTAAGGGAGGAAGGGAGGAGGATGAGATCTAGAATGTTGCCTTTTATGTGTGTGGGGGTATGAATTATCTGTGTGTATCCCATTTGGTTCATGGCGTCCATGAAGTTGTCTGATTGGGATTTGTTTAGGGAGAGGAGGTTTAGATCACCTAGGATTATTAGAGGTTTGTTTTGCGATGCTGTGCATGCAAGTTCAAGGATGGAGGAGAGGTTGTTTTGATCAGCTGAGGGAGGCCTATAGATAAGGGAGAGAGCCAGGGTTCTGCTTTGTATATTAATGATGTCCATTCCATCTATATTATTTAAGCTTGTTAGGGTGTATTGTAGGACTTTTTTGGTGAGTATGAGAGCGCCACCACCTCTTTTTACATCTCTGTGACAGCTGAATATATCATATTGATGTGTGGTAATTTGATTTAATAGTATGGTGTCTGTGGGTGCTAGCCATGTCTCTGTGATGCAGATAATATCTGGGTCTTTGTCCTTTATCATGTCATTAATTATTGGTATTTTGTTCCGTATGGATCTGATATTTATTAGGAAGAGCTTGATTCTAGTATCTATATTAGTTGTATTATCCTTTATGTTGCTTTGTGATTGATATTTTATTTGAATGAGTCTGTGGGGGCGTCTGCCTGAGTTGTGACGATAAAAATGGTTTTGGGTGTGTGGGTGGGTTGTGATGTATTGTGGGTTTTGATGTAAGTTATGTGTGGTGGGGATGTTAAATGGGTGTTGATGGTGGTTGTGAATGATGGGGATGTTAGTGTAGGGGCTTTGATTGGATTTGTACGTATAAGTCTGTTGTGTTAGGAGTATTATTAGGAGGAGAGTGAGAGGGAGGTTTGTACATTTTATTGGGGACATTATGTATTTTTGAGGGGTGGGGGTTACTGATGGTAGTGCAACAATATATGCGGCTACTGACAATGTTAAGTACGTTATATATGCTACAGATGATATGACAATGGTATTGGCAATGTTAATTAGGTTATTGACAATAGTATAGCAGTGTATGTGGGTACTGATAGGGTTCTATAGGTTGCTGAGCTCGGGGTTACTGGTAACAGTATAGGAGATTGCTAATAATGCTATCTAGGCTACTGGCAACAGTATAGGAGACTGCTAATAACGGTACATATGCTACTGGCAACAGTATAGGAGACTGCTAATAATGGTACATATGCTACTGGCAACAGTATAGGAGACTGCTAATAATGGTACATATGCTACTGGCAACAGTATAGGAGACTGCTAATAATGGTACATAGGCTACTGGCAACAGTATAAGAGACTGCTAATGTTGGTATATAGGCTACTGGCAACAGTATAGTTGACTACTAATAATGTTACAGTACATGTGTCTTATTGAGAATTGCTGTAGTTTGTGGTGTAAACAGTCTCAATTATGGATGACTCATTAATGAGTGTTATACTTGCTGTGATCTGTCTTCAGAGATTGGGTGCCGATGAATCCGTGTGTCCTTGCTTCTGGTCCACGCCTAAGGGCCACGCCAAAGGGCCCTCTGGCGAGGCCCTCAGGCACGGGCCCGCCAGGCGCGGGCGCGCCCGATCAGCACGGCGCTTTTAAGGAGCTGTTGTTTGCCCCGATTGGGCAGCTCTTCACGTGGCTGCTGGCTTCGCTGCTCCGTACCGCTCTATCCCCGGCTGGGAGAGCTGCTGGTGGATGGCTGGAGTGTGGAGTGAAGAGGCCTGCGCCCGATCAGCACGGCGCTTTTAAGGAGCTGTTGTCTGCCCCGATTGGGCAGCTCTTCACGTGGCTGCTGGCTTCGCTGCTCCGGCCCGCTCTATCCCCGGCTGGGAGAGCTGCTGGTGGAGGGCCGGAGTGTGGAGTGAAGAGGCCTGCGCCCGATCAGCACGGCGCTTTTAAGGAGCTGTTGTCTGCCCCGATTGGGCAGCTCTTCACGTGGCTGCTGGCTTCGCTGCTCTGGCCCGCTCTATCCCCGGCTGGGAGAGCTGCTGGTGGAGGGCCGGAGTGTGGAGTGAAGAGTACTATGCAGGTATATATACGTGATATAGATGAAGCAATATAGTGATATAGATATAAAAAATGAAGCTGTATAGAAGAACTGCTAATAAAAAAATATAGTCTTTTTAAAATTACAATTAATGGGAGAAATTTTGAAAGAAAGGATTGTTAAAGGCACCTATGTGGCACATATAAGAGGTCATTAAAGTATGCTTATGGCCACATAATCATGTTAATGACCAAAATAAGCCCCAGTTAGGCACGTACCAGGTGCCTAAAATAAGCATCCCCTTATAAAATTATCTCTATTGGGCTTGAATCCCTTCATGGCCCATCCGGACATCCAAAATCTGGACAGGCCAGATCGCACATGATTCTGAACCTCCTGGAGCTATACGGGGCACCTCCTTTTGCCTCCCAACCAACACTGCAGTTCCTCATACATTCCTGCAGCCCCAGGCATAGAGGGCTGTGACCGGAATTGGCCCTGTACATCGATGGTCAGGGTTCAGCCTCCACTCAGCCCTCTCCCTCCCTCTCACGTCCAGAGCTCCGCACACATCTCCTCTCTACATGCGGAGAGTTCTGGATCCAGCATAGGGGCCAGGTGTTTAGCAGACATACATCTCCATTAAATGCTGCTCAGAATGACCCCCATGTGTGTACATACATATTCTATGAAATACATGTGTATAGAGCAACCCTGCTTCTGCTCTACCACAACTATGTTCTTCTAGTCTCTCTACTCCTGTACCAGTCTTAACTACCCCATATTCCCATCTTCTCAGTCACTTGGTCCTGAAACATTCAGAACAATTGATTTACTGAAACACCCAACCTTCCTTTCATGTATAACTACCATCCCTTCTTTCGTTTGCTCATTTGCTCAGTTGACAACCTCCATCTATGTACTCAACCCTCACGACCAATAAATCCCTTTCACTCACTCATCCCCCTGCCACTGATCGGTCCCCACCCATTCAGAGCCACTCTCCACTAATAACTCACCCAGACACTCTCTAGCTCATTAAGCCCTCTTAAAAAATGTCATACTAGGTCATACCAAGATCTATAAAGCCCAGTATCCTTTTTTCAACAGTGGCCAATCCAGGTCACAAGTACCTGTCAGGTTCCCAAAAAGATACACAGATTCCACAATGCTTATCCTGGGGTATGCAGTGGATTTCCCTGGTCCTCTTTAATAATGGTTTATGGAATTTTTCTCCAGGAACCTGTCCAAACCTTTTTTAAACCCAGTTAAACTAAACATTTTTACTATATTCTCCAGTAGCAAATTCCAGAGTTTGATTATGCATTGAATGAAAAAATATTTTCTCTTATTAGTCCTATTGTAGCTTCATTGCTGTCCCCTAGTCCTTCTACTTTTTGAAAGAGTAAAGAAACAATCTACATTTACCTGTTACATTCCATTAATTAATTTATAGACCTCTATCATATTTCTCCTCAGCCATTTCTTTTCAAAGTTGAAGAACCCTAACCTTTTAAGCCTCTCCTCCTAGGGGTATCCTTCCATCCCCTGTAGCATTTTGGTGGATCTTCTCTGTATCTTTTCTAATTCTGCTATATCCATTTTAAGATATGGTTATCAGAACTGCACACAAACCTCAAGGTACGGTTGCACCATGGAGAGATACCGAGGCATTATAAAACCCTTAGTTTGGTTCTCCATTCCTTTTCTTATGATACCTAGCGTTCTAATGGCTTTCTTGGCCACCGCTGCACACTGGGCAGAGGGGTTCAACGTATTATCCACAATGATGCCTAAATCCTTTTCTGGGTGGTCGTTCCTAATGTGGAATCTTGCATCATATAACCATAGTTTGTATTGTTCTTGAAGTGCACAACTTTGCACCTGTCCACATTAAATTTCATCTGACATTTGGATGTCCAGTCTTCCAATTTATCACTGACCTCTTGCAATTTTTCACAATCCTTTTATGTTTTAATAACTTTGAATAATTTTGTGTTATCTACACATTTGATCACCTCATTCATTGTTCCCATTTCCAGGTTATTTTTGAATATGTTAAAAAGCAGCGGCCCCAGCACAGATCTATGGGGTACTCCACTATTCACCTTTCTCCATTGAGAAAATTAGACATTTAGCTCTACTCTCTGCTTTCTATCTTTCAACCAGTTCCTGATCCACAATAGTACCCTGCCTCCTATCCCATGACTTTTTAATTTCACCAAGAGTCTCTCATGATGGAGCTTGTCAAAGGCTTTCTGAAAATCCAGATACACTATATAGATTGTCTACCTGTTTATTCATACCTTCTTTGAACGTTTAGTGTATGATATGTAGATGCACTGTCTAAACACAATACCTTAGTTTGAGGGTGCTGCCAGTGTCCCCTCCATTGCCTGTGCTACAGTATTTAATATTTATCTTCAACACTTGGGGGAGTTAATAAGAAATATGGAATTACAATTTATATTTATGCTGACAATGTTCAACTTATTGTACCAGTGAAACATAAAAACACAGAAACATGACGGCAGAAAAAGACCATATGGCCTATCTAGTCTGCCCTTCCATATCATCTACAGTGGTCTGCTTTTTGCCTTTAGAAATCTTGTGTGTTTGTCCCATGCTTTCTTGTCAATCTTAACTTGCTTTCACTCATTCATATACATACACACCTAATCACTGCCGTCTGTCAGTAAAATACATTTTTGCGCAATCCTGAAAGCATACACTTGTCAAATTATACTTTTGTTCATGTAGCACATCTGAAGCCTGAGAATTCTTTTGAGATTTTTATCTCTTAGGTCCCGGAGATCTCTTAAATACGTCCGCCTGATCCCAGTCTTTACTATCAAGAAGAAGAGACATTTTGCAACAAAATTAAGAAGACAAAATGTGAGTATATCTTCCTGTGTCTATGTTTTAATAAAAAAAATCATGTAAACCAGTATAAACCATGGAACAGTATGACCTAGCACCCTGCGGTACTGTATTACCTGGCAGAGTTTTTATAAGCTGCTTCATCCATGATCTCATCTCAAATAAAAGATGCTCTCTTATGAATCATTTGATATAATGCTATCAGCAGTCTTAAAGGGCGTAATTTTATAGAGCATTTTACAACACTGCATATGCTTTGAAGCACTAAACAAATGATTTGCAGCAGTAATATTTATTTAATTGAAATGTACTTGTTTTTAGACTTCTGATTCTATGTATTTATCCTTTGGAAAATTGGGGGGTTATTTTTGTGCCAATTAGGTGTTTTCTCAGGGTCAGAAAAATAGGGGTTTATCGGTGAATTCCGCCCAAAAGGTTTTTTTGTTGTTGTTTTTGAGGATTCCAAAAGGATTCTATCTAATGACAGAAAACACAATTTTCCATTGCCATCCCTTTCTTCCAGCCTCAGCATCACCCCCTTCTCCATCCCCAGCAGCATCAATGTCCCCTTTTCCCCAGGTCCCAGCAACACAGTGCCCTCCCTTCTCTAAGCCCCAGCAACAGCCCCCAGATCTCTGCATCAGCCCCTCTAGCTACAGTCCATACTGCAGCAGGAGTTTGTTTTTGGTTCCTATCGTTCTCTGCTGCTTCTCTTTTCAGCAGGTGCTGGAAAGGGTTTGAAACACAGGAAGAAAGAAATAAAATGATTTTTATTTCCACATGTATGAAACTGAGTTGATGTTTATGGGGCATATTTCCTAAAGGTTAATGTGTGTTAAGTAAATTTAAGCATGTTAAGTACTGACTCTGCTCACCCATTTCTCTGAGTTGTTACAAGCACTTAGCATGCATTAACTTTCATTAACGCATGTTAGACTTTAGTGCACATGCCCCTATGTGTTCTAATGTTATGTATCTGTTTATTTTTCAGTGTTCTCCTGCTTTCTGCCAAGAAATATTGTGCCCAATATTCAAAGAGATGTTTCTAGTTAGCAAAACCTGCTATCCAGGTAAACCTCGCTGAGAGGGATATTCAGCAGCAATAACCAGTGTAACCAGTGTGTTTGGTTGGGGGGGAGGGGGGGGAACCAGGGGTCAGGGCAAGGGCGTTCCCAAAACTTAGAACAGGCAGGAAACCGAAGGTGAGAACTCTGCAGTAAAAAGTCAAACCAGGAAAGAACAGAGAGGAGCCATGGATTAGGAAGTGCAAGTGTTTAAGTGTGCAATCATAAAGTTTATTCCACCCAAACACTTACCTGGTAATCAGGCTAGCCATAGGGGCTAGCAGAGGGCTTGCTTGAGAACCACTTGAATGGCTAATTGGATAGCAGCTGAATATCGTTGGCTATTTGTAGATGGAGGTGGAACGTCCTTGCTTTGCCCTCACTCTTCCTGGCATTATGTGGATAGTGCTGGGACAGTCTGTAAGAATTTTCAGCAGCACTATCTATATTACAGCATTGAAAATTCAAGGATAAAATGCTTATATGTTCTGGAAATAGGACTGGAAATAGGCTGATGGAAGGAAGTGGAGAAAACAAAAGAAGAAACAAGAAATGGCAGATGGATATAGACCATATAAAGAGAGCTAAGAGAAGACATGAAAGCAGAAGCTTCAGATCAGGACCAGCATGATCAGAGAATAAAATGATCACACAACAAAGATAGAAAAATAATTGTATTTTTAATTTATTGATTGGACTTTGCACGATTTATGGTGAAATACTTTTCTTATTTATCTGACTTTGCACTTTATGCAAAGTCTGGCTTCTTGGAGATTTAGTTTAATTCTTGTCTACATATTTTTATTTTTACTTTAGGTTGTAGTCACTTATTCTGTACTTGATGAGGGTCTGTGTTCTGAGTGTGTGACTGAGGCCATGTGTTCTATTAACATGGAGTTTGTACATAGGGATCTATACAGTCCAGCTTTTCAAATAGGTGCATGGATGTTCTATGGTTTACAGCAGTATTTATAGTGCGTTGTTTTTCTGGGTAGGTTCCTTATGTGAGTTTTGGAAATTTATCTTGGTATGGTATGGTAGATTTGGCCTTGTAGATCTTTGGTGACTTTTGTAGGGTTTTATATTGGCTCTTAATATGCCTGGTACTGAAGAATGTTTGTTGTTGTTGTTGTTGTTGAGGTGACCAGAATCAGATATATTTTTTTAATATATTGAGTTCTGTTGATGAATGTCCTACTTCTGCTCTGCACCCATTGTTGAGGGAGAGGTTTCTGTGGATGCAGAATATATTCAAAAAGAAAAAGCGAGAACCATAACACAGTATATAACAAAATAAAATGAGTTATAATTTGGGTTTGATTCCCACTAGCACTCCTTGTGGCCTTGGGCAAGTCACTTAACCCTCCATTGCCTCGGAAGAAAGGCCTGGCAATCTACTTCCCGTCACACTGCCAAGAAAGCCCAGGAGCTTATGTGTCGCCAGGAGTCAGCATTGACTCAAAGGCATACATTTAATTGCATTATAAACTGTGCCATGGTTCTCACTTTTTCTTTTAGCTCCTTGGTGTGCGAGCATCTTGCATCTTTGTTCTTTTGCAGAATATATACATTATTTACATTAACACCATACTGGTCCAGCGTGCAGTTCCAGTAGTTATGTTGGGGTTCGCAAGCTCTTCTTGGTTACAAAGTCTGCCTTGTTTTTCAGAGGGTGGGAAGTGCTGTGTTGGGACGCCAAGTTGCTCCTGTTTTTGTCGAAATGGAGGTGCTTTAGGGTGTTGGTTGTTGGGGGGGTGGGGGGGAACTGGAATTTGTACTGTCTTTGAGATTTACAGTTTTGTGTTCTTTATGCTGCCAGACTGAAATTTTAAATATTTTGTCATGTCAGATTAAAGGAAATTTCAAATTTTAAGGGGATGTTTCAGTTTAATTTTGTTTAGTAGCCGAATAGCTTCACTGCTGCTGAGTTCCAGACTTTTCCAGCTCTAGCACAATCCAATCCAACGTTTGAATTCGTGGATACCAGGATTAGTTCTCATTTTATATCTTCCCTTCTCATCAATAATCTGGTCATAGTGAAATAAATCTGATGTGCAGATTGGTGATGGTCTGATTGGTGGGGGGCGGAGTAAGTGGTTTTTCATTAATCAAATTTAATGTTTTTTTTTATTATGCGTTTTATTGTGACATCTCTTTTACTAAATGGCATGTATATGTTTGGAGGCAGGATTTTAGATTGGTGGCATATACATTTTAAAATAAAGCTAAATTTATGCAAATAATGCTGCAGTGGATCTGTACATGGCTCTGCAATAATGCTGCAAAGAGCTGTACATGGCTCTGCATCACCATCATGCTGCTGCTGGGAGGAAGTAAACGGGGGGGGGGGGGGTGCACTAGGAGGTGGAGGAAAGCAGAAACCTCAGATTGTGACAAGCATGATCAAGAATAAAATGGTCAGACAATAAAGGTAGAAGAGAATTTTATTTTCAATTTAATAAACAGTCTTGGTGCAATCTTTATATTTTATAAAGTACAGTGAAATGCATCTCTTTCTATTTCTCTGGCCTTGCATTGTATGCAGAATCTGACTTTTTGTGGTTTCAGTTTAATTTTTATCTATTTATGTTTGTTATTAGGTTATGGTCACTTATTCTGTACTTTAGTGAGGTCTGTGTTCTGGCCAAGGCCAAATCTTCTGTATGTAGGGATCTGTTCTGTAGTCATCTGAATTGTTCAGCTATTCAAATATGTATTTGGATGTTCCAGGGCCCACTGCAGTACATACAGTTATGCTTTTTTTGGGTAGGGTTCTTATGAGTTTTGGAAGCTGAGCTGGTATGGTATAGTAGGTTTGCTCTAAAGATCCTCAGTGACTTTGTTGTAGAGTTTTGGATTAGTTCGCAATATGCCTGGTACTGGAGAATGTTTGTCAGTGAGATAGTCGGAATCAGATTTTATTTTTAAGAAATTGAGTTCTGTGGGTGAATGCCCTGGTTCTGCTCTGCACTCATTGTTGAGGGAGGGGATTCTGCGGATGCAAAATATATGTTCAAAAAAGAAAAAAAAGCAAGAACCATAATGCAGTTTATAACAACAAAACACAATGAGTTATAATTTAGTGTTATAAACAGTGCTGCGGTTCTCGCTTTTTCTTTTAGTTCCTTGGTGTGCAAACATCTTGTATTTTCTCCACATTATCTAATCTGCTTTTTGGTTTGATTCAGTCCCTGACTGGAGTTCTGAGAAAGACATCACCCCCTGTAAGAACTGTAAATAGATTCCCTTCCTCCCTTCCCTTCTTTCCTTTTCCTTCCTTTTCCTTCCTTTTTCCCCCACCCCCATGTCTTCCCTCCCCTCCTCCTTTCTCCTCCCCCTCCCCCCCTTTCCCTGCCCCCCTCCTTGTGATTCCTTGGATTTTAACAATGGTACTTCATTTTTTACCTCTTGGATATTAACAACGACTTTTTATGATCCAGTATGTATATCCTTTATTGATCGCCGTTTTTTCATTTGGTTAGTATTGGTGCTGATGTCACCTTTTTGGCTCTTCCTACTCTCCCGTATGCATATGGATTTTAATAATGGCATTTCATTTTATGTACTCCTTGGATATGAACAACGGCGTTTTATTTATTTATTATTTTTTAAGATCCAGTATGTATATCCTTTATTTATGAATGCTATTAGACCATGTCTTATCGCCGTTTTTTTATTCGGGTTAGTATTTCATTTTATTTACCCCTTTGATATTAACAACGGCTTTTTATGATCCAGTATGTATATCCTTCATTGATCGCCGTTTGCTTCATTCGGGTTAGTATTGGTGCTGATGTCACTGGTCTGGCTCCGCCCACTCTCCCGTATGCACATGGATTTAACAATGGCATTTCATTTTATGTATCCTTTGGATATTAACAACGGCATTTTATTTATTTATTTTTTATGATCCAATATGTATATCTTTTATCTATGAATGCTTTTAGGTCATTATGTAGATTGGATCACGTTTCATCGCCGTTTTTTTCATTTTAGTTAGGATTGGACCCTTTGGAGTAGATGTCACTCTTTTGGCTCCTCCTACTCTCCCGTATGCACATGCGTCGGCGTTTTTATCAGGAGTGGTTTCACAACGCTTTACAGATCTGGCACAAGTTTTGGAGAGTGGATGAGACGATTAGTAGATCGCGGTAGGTCTCCTTTGATCGCCTTTATGTTTCTTCTCTTTTTTTACCCTTTTATGGATTTAAATGATCACGTTTTGTCTTTAGGCATTTTTTGGGTGATTTTGCATAACCACTGTTGCAGCACATCCTGTTTAGGCTTGTCCTACCATGTGAGCAAGTTTAGATGTATTATCATTTTAAGTTGGTTTTATTTATTTTTTTCACGCGTATTGTTAATGCTTCTTTTGGATTCTGACATAGTTTGTGGTCGAGAAGAGACTTTTACAGTTCTGGCCAATGAGAGACTTGCTAGTGAGTACTTTGTTCAGTTATTGAATCAGCATGGCTGTCACGGCAGCGGGATTGGATTTTCACTTTTGTAGTTCTGGTTTTAGGCTCTTGCGCACACACTCACAATATGTATTTATTCATATTTTTATGTTAGCCTTATATATTTATGTTTTTAACATTTTAGTTTTTATAAGCCCATGATATATGTTTTTACACTTACTCACAGATAATCTTCTCCTCTTCTTTTGGTTCACGGTTGCTCCACTAGTACATGATGGGAGGTTTCTTTCATCTTCCTTTAGTCTCCTTTGTTTTATTTATATAGCGTTCCAACATTTTTATTTGTTTATTTATTTAAGTGTTTATTTATACAATTTTTTGATATGTTTACTATAGTTTTAACTATTTATATGCTTTCTTTTAATGCATGTTTTATTGTCATGTTATTTGAATGTATTTATTGGATGTTTTTGTTTTAGTTGCCCTTTACCCCTGATGAAGTTTTATTAAACGAAACACAGCCTGTGTCGGGTGGGCAGCATCCATTGGTATTGTAAATAAAAGCCTCTCTTTAAATACATGCAATTTGTTCTTTCCTTGGATACATCACGTTTCTCTACTGTGGAGTTCTGAGAAAGACATCACCCCCCCCCCCACACGCTCTGGGTTTGGGGGGGGGGCACCATCTCATCTCTCACCTCAGGCAGCAGATTGCCTTGAGCTGCCCATGTTCCCAACTGATGTTGGGTTTGAAAGAATAAAAAGGGGCATCATCTTACATCATGTCTATTCAACCATCAGCAATTAAATTTGTGGCCAGGGAGAGAAATATACAGCAGCCCTTCCCAAGGTCACTCCTAATGTAGGACATCCAAGCCTGCCATCCGTGGGCCCTTCCCATGGCTGAAATACCTCCTCACATTGGCATTCTCCTTAGAAGCCATCAAATGGTGCTCTGTAAGGACCTTTCTTCACACTATGCATTCCTATGTATGAAGGATGACCCTCACTCACATATTTTATGGATTTCCAAAGTCAACCTACGCTTTATTAGCATTTTCAATGTGCACTGCAGACAGGATAATCAGATGCTCCTCTGCCCAACAACACAGCTCTGCTCTGGTACTGTGAGCTCTACTTCGTGAGCAGAGATATTCCACTGCAATGGCATTGTCCAAGAAAACCAGGACCACTTTGTCCACTAGAAGAGGCCTGAACCTATCCAAGGCCAAATGGATAACCCTTGCTTCCAGGTGAATAATTGTCCAAGAGGCCTCCTAAAGGGACCAGAATTACTGGACTAACTGGACTAGGCATTATGCTCCGTGGTCCTTCAGGGTGGCATCTTAGGTGATAATCACTTAACCCAGTGCTTCAGATAGTAGAAACATAACCACCATATCAAATGATCTAGAGGAAAGGAAGGCCCAGATAGAATGACTGGGAACAGAGAAACCATAAGGTTAGGAGGCGCCTCTGCAATGGGCACATATACACCCTGGTACAAGGAACTGGCTCCAAGGTCAATGCCATGGATCTGAGGCCCTGAAGATAGTCCTAGCCCATGGAGCTGACTGAGCCCTGAATGCCATGAGTTGGTTCTGAAGCTTGAGGGACCTCTCTGTCATGAGGAAACATGGCACAGGAGAAGATAGAATCAAACGTTAGGTACTCCAATGGCTTGAAGAGAATCAGACTGTGTTAAGGAAAATTGATCACCAACCACAGTCTTTCCAACCAGTTAATCAACAGCCTTGGGTCATCACTGGACTTCTCCAGAGAGACTGACTAGACCAGTAAGATGTCAAGGTATAGCAATCTTGGATTCCATGCTTGCAAAGAAACTCATCGCTATGTCTTAGAATTGCATCTTAGACAAAAGTCAGGACCTGGAACTAGAAAGCCAGCCTAGAATGCAGAAGTGGAGAAACCGCTGATGCTGCTTCCACCAGTGAAAGTGACAATATGCCTTGGCGAGATCTAGGGAGGCGAGGAAGGCCTGCTACCTGACCAATGCAATGACACACCCCAAGTCCTAATATGGAAATGAGTGATTCAGAGTCTGAAAACAGCCACCTTTAGCTGCAGATTGTGCCGGAAGGAATCTCCCTTTTTGGGCACTGCTATGTACATGGAATAATAGAGTGTGTCAATTTTAGGGGTTGATTTTTATTTTTCCAAACTTTACAGTGACCAAATTATGCTATCTTCAGAAACTGCTTAAAGTCTGTTTTATCTACATTAAATTACAGTTGAAATATGTGGAAATTAAGTACTATTTGTTTGAATGTACAAATAGTCTGAACACCTGTTGCCACATAATTGTCGTTAAAATGTCCTATATGCAGTTAGTTTAATGTTTTATATAACAAAATCCAGCAAAGAAGCCATATCTTGTTTGCTTCTGTTTTGGCTCATGAGCTCCCTGCTGACCATCTGACCCCTAATATAATGTTACCTCCTCTCCTGATTGTACACATGATCAGCAGCCTCAGTTGTCATTCTTACACTCCTTTCTATGGACTGGGTGTGTGATGATCAGTCTGTAACCATCTTGGGCTTGCTCAGAAATACCTTGATCTCTGCTGTTGTCATGGTACAGGTAAGACGAGGCTCAGAGCTTCCAGAGTTCCAATCAAGTAATTTGGTGAGTGTAGTTGCCTCAGTGTTGATGGATGGTGTTTTCCTGGGTCTCACACTGCTGTCTCCAAGCTGAGTCTTTTCATTTTTCACCTCTGTTCTTCAATATCTTCTCCACTGCATCTCCTCTCCATCTCTTCTTTCCTATTCCTCTTCACTGCACAACATAGCTTGCAGAACAGACTCACTGTAGCCATATCAAGCTTACCTTCTCTCTGTAGGCATGACTATCTTCCTTACCTCGTCACACTGTTCCTTCAACAGTTGCAGCTGGAAAAAGAGATGCCTTGGACCTTGTGTCCAATTGCTAATTATTTTTATATTGAACCAGTCCAACACAGAACTCGACAATCATTCTTAAGTTTTTCAGATTCTTTCCTTTTAGATTATGCTTGAAAATCGATATTCTCATAAAACTTAGAGCTGTTGTAAGCCATCTACTATGTGACACAGGTCCTGTTTCCAACAGAGCCAGATCCTTTGGCAAGATGCCTGTTCTAATGCAGTTACAGTTCTATAGCCATAAGTTTGATCTGTGTTGAAGTCTTAGATCACTTCATCGCTGAGCTGAAGAAGATCAGGGCCAACAGATATCTTAGTAAAATCAGGATTTATTTCCAGTTCAATAACAGAATCAAGCATTTTACCTATGGGACTTGCCCATTTGTTGTTGCTTAATGTCCTGCAATCTATAGCAGTCCCCAAGTGCCTCATGGTAGTTCGCCTGTGTGCAGGCTTCAGACAATCCACACCAGCTTCCCTTATAGCTTCTTCTCAAAATAATGCATCACTCCTCCCTCTAAACCAGTGTTTACAGGAATCACCTCTAATAGCTTGGAGAGTTTTGTCTGTTCCTCTTTCTCTAAGCCAGGGGTCTCAAACTCAAATTGCTTTGAGGGCCAAATGAGGACTTGTAGAGTAACCCGGGGGCCGCACAAGACGCAGGCCTCATTTGCATAAGGGCATCATTTGCATAAGGGCATCATTTGCATAAATATTTGCAAAATGTTACCATACACTAACTTTTAGTAAACATGCCTCTTAATGAGTGTATGGATAAAGAAAGACTAAAAGATTTCTACATTACTATAAACCAGTGCCAACCGCCAGGCACATTAGGAACTACTAGAAACACTGCCCATTTAGAACCCATAGCAAACCTGCCGTGTCCTAACAGCACTACCAGGACTCACAAAGCACCATACCCTAACTATCAAAAGGCAACACTGCAAATATTAAATCAACACATTTCAGAGAATAACAATACATGACCTACTCGGGAAAGAGAACAAGTGGCAATGTCAAATAGGAATTACATAAACAGAATACCTCAGCTCAGTTACACATGCAGAACATACACCATCACCAAACAAGGAATCACAATTTAGAAACAGGAAGACAATTAAACTGGGAACCCCAAAAGCCAAACTTAGAATGTACAACACTGTAGAAATAAAACTATACATTGATTTCCTCTTGTATTAAATAAAGTGCAGACGTTAAAGATGCACATTTCCAAGAGCTGACATATTTCAGTTAATAAATTCAAAATAAAGAGATATTTTTCTACCTTTTGTGCATTTTTTTTCAGTTGCAATTGTTCCAGTCACTTTCTTCTGGTTTCTTTGTGTCTTCTGCTAACTCTCCATCGTCTGCTGTCCATTTCTCCTTTCTTCTTTCCTAGTTTTTTTCCATTCTCTCTACATCTGCTTTAACATACTAATCATTCTCCTTTTGCTCTTTCCTCATTCCTATTTCATCCACTCAAATTTTACCCCTCCATCCTCAATCCCCACTTACTCTCCCAATACCCGGCCAATTGTAGATTTTTCTTCCCTCCCACACAAAATATATTTCCCCTCTCCATTTCACTCTCCCAGCCCCATCCCATTCTAATCGTCCCCCAACATCAACTCCCTTCTAGCTCCTGCCCAACCCAGCATCCGCTCCCTTCTAGTCCCCGCATCATCAGCCCATTTCCAGTCCTAGCTCCCTCCCCTCACAGCCCATTTCCTTTCCAAGCCCCCCTCCCCATCAGCCCATTTCCATTCCAAGCCCCCTTCCACTCAGCCCATTACCATTCCAAGACCCTGTCCCCATCAGCTATTTGCAGTTCAAGCTCCCCCTTCTACTCGGCCCATTTCCAGTCATAGCACCCCCCCAGTCCATTACCAGTTCTAGCCCCCCCCCTAGCCCATTATCGGTCCTAAGCCGCCCAACAGCCCACTTCCAGGCCTAACCCTTCCATCGCCCCATCTTCATTCTTAGCCCCCCCATAACCCCATTTTCAGTCTTAGGCCCCCAGTCAGACCACCTCCAGTCCTAACCCCCATCTGTCCATTACCAGTCCTAACCCCCATCACCCCATTTTCAGTACTACCCCCCCAGCCCACATCAAGTCCTGCTCCCCCCCATCAAGTCCTGCTCCCCCCCTACATCAAGTCCTGCTCCCCCCCCACAAGTCCTGCTCCCCCCCCCCCATCAAGTCCTGCTCCCCCCCATCAAGTCCTGCTCCCCCCCACATCAAGTCCTGCTCCCCCCCAGCCACACATCAAGTCCTGCTCCCCCCCCATCAAGTCCTGCTCCCTCCCCCCCCCCCCAGGAAAATTAAACTTAAAAAAACCCCCGGCTTCTGCTGCTGCTGCCGCCGCTGCCGTGGCCGGCAATAGCAGCAATATCGCAAGTCCCGCGGGCTCCCCCCCACCCGGCAGATCCCTTCCTGCTTGCCTGCCAGTTCTCTGCTTCGGCTTTCAGAGCCGCGAAGGGAGAGCTTCTCCCTCGTGACTCTGTTAAGCCCGCTGGGGCAGATGGGAAATTTCCCATCTGCCCCGGCGAGCTTAACAGAGTCGCGAGGGAGAAGTTCTCCCTTCGCGGCTCTGAAAGCCGAAGCGGAGAACTGGCAGCATTGGCAGGCAAGCAGGAAGGGATCTGCCGGGGGGGGGGAGCCCGCGGGACTTGCGATATTGCTGCTATTGCCGGCCACGGCAGCGGCGGCAGCAGCAGCAGAAGCCGTTTTTTTTTTTTCCCCCCTATGCATCGCGGGCCGCACAAGGGTCTTTCGCGGGCCGCATGTGGCCCGTGGGCCGCGTGTTTGAGACCCCTGCTCTAAGCCATGCAATGAAATTATCAGCAAATATTTCTGCATGAATCTTCTCTTTATTTGCTCTTGCAGGAACTAAATGCCACAGATATCTGTCTCCTGGCTCCAAACAAAGTGTGTAATGTTCCTCTTTCACCAAACCTGGATATAATTTACCATTCTCTTCTGCCTTTAACATGAATCTGGTAGCAACACGACGACCATCAAAGGAAATTAAACTGATGCCATTCTGCCGAAGTTCTTCCTCAAATTGTACCTCCAATTTTTTCATGATTCTTGCCTGAGCCCTTTTCACCTTGTTGTGATCAATCACCAAAACAGTATCCAAGTGAATGATGAGTCCTGCATCAATCCAGGCAGCAGTAGCAATCTCTGCTGTCTCTCTCAGTCCAGTATGGTGTCTTAAATTGGAAGGGCTATGTTGGTTATATTCTCAGTAGTATATTTTGGCCTTTTCCTAGCTTTCTCTAGAGAAACAGAAGCTTCCTCTATTGGTTCTTCCACCTCGTCATCCAAATCTCCCTGTTCTTCAAGCACAGATCTCTCCATCATCTCTTGGTTTTCTACTGTACTTTTTTTACTCTTCCTTCTCTGCTTTTCTTTATTCTTCTTCCTTTTTGCCTGCCTTTCCTTCTGTAGTTTTTGTCTTCTAGTCTTACGGAGATTGACTGGTCCAATCTGATGAGGTCCAAGGCTCCCAACTTTCTCTCATTGACCTTTTATAAAGGCTAACTCAATCACAGGAATCTTCTTCTCTCTGCTGCAGTCACAAAGTAAGTGTATTCCACTGACACAGGCAGAATTGTATCCACATCAGTACAATTCTTTATCTCACACTTACAGGTAAGTACAGGTAAGTACTGTATGCCCATCAGTCTGTCGAGCTTCTCCATAAATACTGGATTTGCTTTGTACCAATGAGCAAGTAATCCAGTCATTAGATCATTGACCAGTTTATCAGTGTCATAATTCCATCTGTCTTGATCACTAAGATCTCTCAAATACAATCCATATCTAATGAGATTCCTGACAGTTGTAGTTCAGCTATAGGTAGTTCTCTGCCTGATCCCACCAAATGATGTAAATGAGTCCAAACTTGCAGTCTTGTTTTTCTATTTCACATTTTTAATATAAGATTATTGTTATGATGATGCTAAGTTGAAAACCTGTGAATGAGAAAATGAAACTAAAGTTAGTGTCAATATGGGTAAATAAGTAAGATAAATTGACAAATGAGCCACAAAAGGCATTAATATGCAATACAAACATATACAAACTATTATCAGAGCACCGAAACATATTTCAGTAATTTGTGTATTTCTACATAATTTCCTAGAAATTACAGGTATGGAAATAACATAAACCACAAAATTTAAAGCTAGTTGTTGATTTGCCATATGAAATTGTACCATTTTTTCACTAGTGCTTTTTAAAATTATTACATCTCCAAAATTGACACACCCTGATGGAATAAAGTCTCCGGGCCTGCTATGGAAGGGCACAAGAAAAATAGCTACAATTGCAAGAGACACTGAAGAGTTTACTCGAATATCACTCGTATAAGTGGAAAACCACAGGGATAGTCTAACAGGGAGTACCTTCAGACACTGCCATAATTGAAATATTGTGCATAAAAATATCCAGCCTGGATTAAACCAGAGACTTTAGGGATAGAAAGCAGATGCCTTTCAGATGGAGCTAATACATTTCAAACATTGGCTGAGGACCCAAAGACCCACTGGTCTATTGTGGTATGGGTACCTCAGGGAGAAACAACTTGAGTTACAACCCAACCAGCTGCACTATGGAAGGAATCACTGGCACTCATTGATGGAGCCAAGGTGAAGAGTGGAACGTGTTTAATGCTCTGAAAGTACTGCACCTTCTGAAACTGAGAACCAAAAGACTCGCAGTAGTTCGGTAGATTTCCAAGTTCTCCTTAGAGAAGCAGGAAGTAAGTCTTTGTTTTTGCTGTTTTTGTGCTTTTCCCTTTCCAAACCTGTTTCCCGCGGTCAGCACAAACGAGGCCTTCGATTGCGCTGACACGGTCTTCCCGGATATGCCTAAGCCAGTGAGTGGCTTTACTGCACAAAATGTGGCCACACTATTTCAGTCACAGACAGGCACAATTGGTGCTTGCAGTCCCTTGGGCCTGACCACCAACCCACTTCCCGCAACCTTTGCCTGTCGATGACACAGAAGAGCATGAAGGGCCAGGAAAAGCAGAAGGAGTCCCTCTTCAGAATGTTGGATTCAGCATTCTCAGCTCCAGCATTGGTGACGCAATTGCGGAGTCCGACTGAGGCATCAACTGGGTGGACGCCAAGGCGCATTCGGAACCGAGCAGCCGGGGCATCACGCGGAGACCCTTCATTGATATCCAATCGGAATTGAGGACAGAACTGACCTCGGTCCTAACAACATTGAAAGTGGTTTCCGAGCAATGGGAAACAGCCTAGTTGCATTGGCACAACAGCCCTTACCTGTGCAATGCAGACAGTAAGGATTGGACGTGGCCCATCAAGCTTCCCTAGCGAGAGGAATCAACTTCCAGATGGGAGGAATCAATCCCCAAGGCACTGGAGGGCAGCTGGATATCTCCCAATGAGCCTATTTTTGTAGAATCCCTGCTGGATGTGTTGGCACTGGTGGCCGAAGTTGAAATTCCGGCCCCGGTCTCCTTCAAGGCAGTGCTACTATAGGAACGCCTGCAGGTCCTTGAGACTCACATGGTGGTTGTCTTAGCCTTGTGTCATGCAAAGTATTCGATGGCTTCCGTGTTGTCACTGTCTGCAGCACATCCTGGAGACCGATGCACTGCCAGCCGAGGCAGGCGTATTGGACGGGAGATCGGAATTGACACTGGTTCCTATGGCAATCTCTGTATCGAGAAAATTGTGGTCCAATGTTCCAGAACACCCCCATTCTTTGGGGCACCACAGATCCCACTGCTGTCCGCCTTCTCTGCATGACTTGAGTAGGTAGCAGGAGCAGAGCTGTCCCATCCACAAGGCGAGCTAGGCATCTGCCTATGGTATCCGGGCTGAGTGGGTGGTGGCAGCAGCATGCATGGGCAGCAGCAGTGGAACACATGGCGGCCGCACTGCTCCCTAATCTGCTGCTGATTCTGTTTGGGACGGAGGCAGGCAACGGCAGTATTTCCAAAAGAGGCTGCAAAAAGCTGCTGCTTTTGGGAATACTGTCGCTGCTGCTGCCAACCTCCCCCTCCTGAGATGCAATTGGTGGCTGCTGGGAGGGCAGCGGTGGCAGCAGCAGCTGGGGTGGGGGCCACGGCTTCACCTGGGGTGGGTGGCGTCAGACGGGGGGGGGGGGGGAGCAGCGAGGCCGGGGTTTCTGTCTACGGTGGCAGAAACCCTTCGGCTAGCCCTGGGTGGGAGGAAACCCAATGTTACTTTGATTTCCTCTCAGAGTTTGAACATTAGGAAACTGAGGAGGTCTCTGCCATTTTAGACAGCAGGTCTCCTGACCTTCCCTCTGATCTGTCCCCTCCGTATGAGCAGTGTAAATTGCCCCTGGAGGACACATCCTTCCAGGACTTCATGTGCAATATGGCCCAGGAGTGGAGGAGTATTCTAATGGTTAAAACAATGGCTTGGGAACCAAGAGAGCAGGGTTCATTTCGCACTAGCACTCTTTGTGGCCTTGGGCAAGTCACTTAACCCTCCACAGCCTCAGAAAAATCCAAGTTATTAATGTCCCTGTTTAATATATATTATTGACTGCAGCTGTGGGAGAATCCCTTCACGGTCCATGTTTTCAGCCAGTGGCTGGACTCAATGTACTAGGTCCGGACATTAGCAGAAACCGGTCTGAAATGTGTTATTGTGGAAAGGCAGAGCTTTTATTGACCCATTGACAACCTGACACAGGCCGTATTTCATTAACCTTCGTCAGGGGTTTGTCTGGCATATGCTAAAAACATAAATATATAAATGCTTAAAATATAAAAAGAGAGAACAGATCACTCAAAACACGAGAACTCAATCAATAATCAAACAACTGAATGATAAAAATATCAAATTAAAATATAAACAAAAACATCAATTGAAAAATAATAAAAGAAATTAAACAGCTATGCTAAAATGTTTTTGACCTACACATTTTATCTGCATAGTGATATTTGTATGTATTGTTTTATATATTTACTGTTCTTAATTGTCATTTTAACTTGTTATATCTACATATCTACTTGTCCAAACCTTTTTTAAACCCAGCTTCACTAACAGCTTTTACTACATCCTCTGGTAACAAATTCCAGAGTTGAAAAGGCCCAGCTGGCCCTGAAGTTCAAGCCAGGGGCAGGCTTTTGACAGGTTTCTCAGGAGCATAGCCGACCATCCATTTCACCCAGAGGTGGACCCTTATCACCTTGGATGTCTGGGTGCTGCAGCTTGTCCAGCAAGGTTACCAGCTTCACTTTACCCAACTGCTGCCTCCCTTTGTCCAAAGGGATTATCCATGAACTCACTACACCGAAGCCTGTTACAGGAGGAGTTCTCTGCCCTGCTGACCGAATTTGTCATCGATCCAGTTCTGCTAGCTCAGGTCAGAAAGGTGTTTTACTCCAGGTACTTACTGGTCCCCAAGAAGACAGGGGGGTTTTGATCTATTCTGGACCTCTGGAACCTCAACCAGATTTCTGTGCATGAGCAGTTCAAGATGGTCTCACTGGTGACGCTGCTCCCTTACCTTCTAAAGGATGACTGGCTATGCTCCTTGGATCTCAAGGATGCGTACACACACATCCTTATCCACCAAAGTCACAGAAAACACCTCAGGTTGGTCCTGGGGAACCAGCACTATCAGTACTGGGTGCTCCACTTTGGGCTGGCAGTAGTCACAGAAGTAGCCACCTACCTTTGCATCATTTATTTATTGAACATTTATTATATACTGCCTTTCAGATTCTCAAGGCAGTTTACAGTGAACAGAACATTGTTACATAAAACACTTCTTCAGAACTATATACAAAATCTTTTAACAGTGCTTAAATTTAACAGATTAACTATTTACATAGAGTTTAAGCTCTGTGGGGTGCCTGGGGATTTCCATGGTCTATCTGATGTGGTAGTCAATACATTGCATAGCTGGTGGGATATAGAAATGTTCGGTAAATAGGTGAGTCTTCAAGAGTTTCCTGAAGTCGGTGATGTCTGTGGTAGCTCTCAGGTGGTGTGGGAGAGAGTTCCATAGTGAAGTGATGTACAGTTCAAATACTCTCCGCAGGGTATTCTGAGAGATGCCTGTATATGATGTAGAACTTGCGAGGGAGTTTTGGTGCTGTGTTCTCCTTGATCTGTTGTCTGGGACTCTTCAAATTAGTTTTTTTAAGCAGCCGGCAGATGGGTAATGTTTGATTTTGAATGCCATCATTATGGCTTTATTTGGGAACTGATGGAGAGCCAATGAAGGGATTCAAGTATGGGGGTGATATGGGCATGTTTGCTAGATCTTGTGATTAGTTGGGCTGCTGCATTTTGGGCTAGTTGTAAGGCCTGGGTTGCGCATTTGGGTAAGCCATGTAGAATTGGGTTGCAATAGTCAAGCTGCTGTGTGATTAGCGCCTGACATACAGTTCGGAAGTGGTTCTGATCGAGTAAAGTTCGAAGGTTTTGCCGAAACTTCATTTTCTAATAGACTTTAGAGGTAGTCTTGCTAATGTGAGACTGGAAATTGAGTCTCTGGTCAAGGTAAATTCCTAAATATTTTACCTCATCTTTTACTGGGATTGATCTGTTTCCTATTGTTATGCTGTCTGGGGGTTTGAATGTGGGGTCCTTCGTGACTATAAGGGCTTCCGATTTTCTGTAGTTGATCTCAAGGTTGTGCAGTGTTAACCATTCTGTTATTGCTGTAATGCAGGATGAGATGATGGAGTAGTCGGGTTTCTTTATGTCTAGGGCAGTGTATATCATTAGGTTGTCTGTGTATAAGTGGTAGTATATGTTGTAGTCTTGTAGTATTTTGCATACTGACTGTAAGTAAAGGTTGAAGAGTAAAGTTGAGAGTGATGATCCTTGAGGGAGACCTTGTTTTAGTGGGAAAGGTCTCGATATATTGCATTTCATCTTGACTTGAGTTCTTCTGTCCGATAAGTAGGAATGAAACCAAGCCAGATGTGTGCCACTTACCCCTATTTCACTTAGCCTATCCAGTAGTATGGAGTGGATTATTGAGTCAAAAATAGCTGTTATATCTATAAAAATGAGGACAAAGCCTTTCTTGATGTCTTTGATTCCATTGATTACTGTGTTCAGGAGGGATGTCAGTAAGGTTTCAACCCCGTGGGACTCTTGGAACCCATGCTGTTGGAGGTTAAGTGGGGTGGTAGCATCTACGTGGTCTTGGAGCTGGCGTTGAACCATTTTCTCAATTAATTTAGATAGTAGGGGGATGCTAGATATAAGTTGATACGAGGTGGGAGAAGTTGGGTCAGAAGTGCTGTTCTTTAATAGAGGTCTAATGGACGAGATTTTCAGTGGAGGTGACATAATTCCTTGTGAGAGTGAGGTGTTAATTATCTTGCAGAGTGTTGGAGCTAGTTCGTGCACCATTGTCTTTATCCAGAGGGGTGGGCATGGACCTAGAGGTGAAGTGGATGTGTTCAGAGATTTGAGAAGATTAGTGCAAAAGTCTTCTGTGACCGAGTAAAAAGTGGTCCAGATGTTTGGTTGAGTTTTATCAGTTGAAGATGGGGAGGACTGATTTAGTAGTATTTGTGGCAAGATAGCTTGCATCGGAGATAAGATGCATAGGTCTCGGGGGTTAGGGCATCTATATCTTGGCTTTGTGGAGCTTTTTATAGAGTTTTCACTATGGAGAATACTTCCCTGGGGTGGTTTAAGGGGATCATTATGATGTTTGTGTGGTGTTGTGTGGTTAAAGATTAACTCATTATATGCTCGTTGTTTGGTCGTGTATTCTTGTTGACCTGATTATGCTTTTGTTCTCCTTCATCGCCTTTCTAGTCTTCTTAAGTTGGTTTTTGCTTGCTTGATTTCCGGTGAGTACCCTGGGCCCTTTTTTTCCCGTTTGAAAGCTCTCAGGTTCAGAGGTGTGGTGGCAGCTTGTTAGATGATGTAGTTCCAATTCTCTATCAGTGATGGGGGGTCTGAAGGGCTGGCTTCAAGTTGGGAGATTATTTGGTCGAGAAGAATGTCCTTATTGAATTCTTTGAAGAGTCTGTGTGAGTTTGAGTGGTGCTGTCTAGGTTGCAGGGGGTCAAGAAGAATGTTAAATGAAATTGTGTAGTGGTCTGACCATGGCAGGGGGGTTACTTGATGGTTAATCTGTGGGTCAAAGGTGTGGATAATAGAGGGCAAGAAGTCTACGTCCAAGGTTTTACCAGCAATGTGAGTCTGCGTTGAGATAATCTGCCGAGATAATCTGGGAGAGATCCAAGGCGGTTAAGGCTTCCAGGAATGCTGTGGCATGGGCTGAGGTTAAAGAGCTCAGGTTGAAGTCACCTAAGATTATGGGTAGCTTACCTTTGTTAGTATGTTTGGTGGCTAACTCAATTATGGTTGAGAGGTCATCAGGGTTAGGTGTGGGAGCTCTACATATTAGGCATATTATTAGGTATTTGCTTTCCAGGGTTATGGAGTTGAGGGTGGGAGTAGAGAGCTTGCTGATGAGTTTAAGGTTCAGTTGTTTGTCTGCCAGGATGATTGCACCCCCTCCTCTGCGACCTTCTCTGGTTGATTGGTGAGCGTCCATGTGAGGTGGAGTGAGTTGGTTTAATAGGATGGAGTCTGCATCTGTATTCAGTTATACACATGATTCAGTTATACACATGATCTGTACATCCTGGTCATGTATGTAATCTGATATTGTGTGGATCTTGTTACGAATGGAGCGGGCGTTTATTAGAGAGCAGTTAATTGTTTGTGTCTGTTGCTTGGTTGCTATGCTGGTCCAGGTGCCTTCGTTTGCATGTATGTGAATGAGGCAGTTTGGTCTTTTGTGGGTGCTGGAGAAGAGGGGTTGAGTTGCAAGTAGTTATCTAGGCCTGTAGAGGATTGGAATTGAATTTCTCCAGTTGTATGTTGTTTCAGTTGGCCTTATTAGTGGAGTAGTTATGAAGGAGAAGATTAGGGAAACTGGAATCCACCTCATGGTTGCTGTTTCAAGTTGTTATCTTGATTTGCTGAGGTCAGCATATAATATGTAATGATGTTACAGTAGTGAACAGTAGGAGGATTCTGCTCGGCTTGGGTAGTTGAGTGGCGAGTCTTGAGTCTGGGTTAGCAGTTCGTTCATGAGTCGGTTTTGATACGGTTTGCTTTTCCCTGGGAATGTGGGTTACTAGTTGTGGTGATAGGGATCTATCTTTCTAAACTCAGGAATTAGTATTATTTTGTCTAGTTGCGTGTGGAGAGTTTCAGGAGAGGTCTGGTGATGTTAATGGAGGTAGTAGCTTCAGATTGTACATATGTTTGTTGTCAGTGGTGGCCATCAGCAATAATGCTTCTGGGTGTTGGGAGGAGTTCTTATGGTGTCGTACAGTCATTGGAGCTTTATTTAGGGCTGTGCTGTCGGTGACTGTTGTATGTGGGTTGATGCTGTTACTGCCTTGGGAAGCCACCTAAAGCCACGTCAAAGGGCCTTCTGGCGAGGCCTTCAGGCGCGGGCACACCTGATGCCATTCCAGTTTTGAATTAAAAGTTCTTGCTGCTGCTGCTCTGATTGGCCTGGTGTTTAGGATCAGGGAGTAGTTTGCTTTCCCGCTTCAGAGCGCGATGCCGATCAGGGCAGTGATGTAGATGGCGGCGATGTCATGGGAGTCTTCATCTTCCCCTGTCTGGACAATTAGCACATCAAAAGTCCCACCCTGGACACTATCCAGCAGTACACTCATTTAACCATACAGGTCTTTGAGCGGTTGGGGTTTGTCATTAGCTACCCCAAGTCCCACATCTAGCCCACACAGTGGCTGAAGATCATTGGGCCCTCTTCAATACCACTCAAGCCTGGGCGTTTCTACCACTGGATCACATGCGGCAGCTGACAGTCATGGTTGACAGCATACTGTGTTGATGCCACAGCATGGCCCAGGGATGCTGAAGCTACTCGGCCACATGGTGTCCACAGTGCATGTTATGCCCTTGGTCCACCTCTTCATGTGGCAAGCATAATATACCCTTCTGCAGGCAATGGATGCAGGCCATAATCCATCTCTGGGACAGGGTGGCGGTCACCACTCCAATGGTGCTGTCCGTCGCCTGTTGGCTGTAGCTGCTGAACCTGCTTCAGGGCCTCCCATTCCAGGCAGAGCCCCCCTGCAGGATGCTGACAACCGACGTATCTAAACTTAAGTGAGCTACTCATATTGACGTCGTGAGCATGCAGGGCCTCTAGTCCAAGCAGGAAAGCCAGGATCAGATCAACTTCCTTGAGTTGTGGACCATAGCGAATGTCCTCCAAGCCTGGAAAATCAGGTAGTCCTCATCCAGATAGACAACCAGGTAGCTATGTTCTATGTGAACAAACAGGGAGGCACAGGCTTGTACCTCCTCTGCTGTGAAGCGGTCCGGCAGTGGAAGTTTGCTCTGGACCATGGGATGAAGTTGAGGGAAACCTACCTGCCCGGCAAGCTCAATGTCCTGGTGGATCAGCTGTGCAGAGTCCTCCGGATGCCCAAGTGGACCTTCTGCAGGAGGGTGGTGGAGCAGATCTTTCAAGAGTGGGGTATCACAACGATTGACCTCATTGCCACAGGTGGGCCTGTTCTGCTCCAGGGGCTGTCCAGCAACCAATTGGCTTTGGATGCCTTTCTTCTCCACTGGGGTGTGGGTCTGCTTTATGCCTTTCCCATGATCCCACTCTGTTGAAACTTCAGGCTGAGAAAGGCACTATGATCCTCATTGCCCCTTACTGGCCCCAGCAATTGTGGTTCCTTCTGCTGCTTCAACTCTCTTATAAGGAGTCTCTCCATCTGGGCTCTGAGTCAGTTGATATAGTGTATCTGGACTTTCAGAAAGCCTTTGACAAGGTCCCTCATCAGAGACTTTTGGCAAAACTAAAGAGTCATGGGATAGGAGGCAGTGTACTACTGTGGATCAAGAACTGGTTAAAAGATAAAAAGCAGAGGGTTGGGCTAAATGCCAATTTTCCCAATGGAGAAAAGTGAATAGTGGTGTACCCCAGGGATCTGTGCTGGGTCCGCTGCTTTTTGACATATTCATAAATGACCTGGAAAGTGGAATAAAGAGTGAGGTTATCAAATTTGCAGATGACACAAAACTATTTAAAGTTGTTAAAATCCAAGAGGGTTGTGGAAAATTGCAAGAGGATATTGATAAATTGGAAGATTGGGCATCAAAATGGCAGATGAAATTTAATGTGGACAATTGCAAAGTTATGCATCTAGGGAAGAACAACCCAAACTATGGTTACATGATGGAAGATTCCACATTAAGAACCACCACCCAGGAAAAAGATTTAGGCGTCCTTGTGGATAGCATGTTAAAACCCTCGGCCCAGTGTGCAGCGGCAGCCAAGAGAGCAAATAGAATGCTAGTTATCATAAGGAAAGGAATGGAAAATAAAACAAAAGATATTATAATGCCTCTATATCGTTCCATGGTGAGACCGCACCTTGAATATTGTGTGCAATTCTGGTCGCCGTATCTTAAAAAGGATATAGCGTTATTAGAAAAGGTTCAGAGAAGAGCCACCAAAATGGTAAAGGGGATGGAAGGATACTCCTATGAAGAAAGGCTAAAAAGGTTAGGGCTCTTTAACCTGGAAAAGAGACGGCTGAGGGGAGATATGATAGAAGTCTATAAATTAATGAACGGAGTGGAACGGGTAAACGCAGATTGTTTACGTTATCAGAATATAGAAACACTAGGGGACATGCAATGAAGCTACAGGGTAAATTATTTAAAACTAATAAAAGAAAATATTTCTTCACTCAACGTGTAATCAAACTCTGGAATTTGTTACCGGAGGATGTAGTAAAGGCTGTTAGTGTAGCTGGGTTTAAAAAAGGTTTGGACAAGTTCCTGGAGGAAAGGTCCATAAACCATTATTAAGAAGGGAACCAGGATATCAATGCTTGACCCAGTACAAGCATTGCGGAACCTGTGTCTTTTGGGGAAACTGCTAGGTACGTATGACCTAGATTGGCCACTGTTGGAAACAGGATACTGGGCTTGATGGACCTTGGTATGACCCAATATGGCATATCTTATGTAAATGACCCCATTTGAAATCCCTCACTTAAAATTAAGGTTCACTCCTTTTGCAATCAGAGTAGCAACATGTCTTTTTGTCTTGTGATGAGATAAACTAAAATCCTGCAAAACCCATCCCTTCTGTAATTTTCCATGTTCTTCAGGTAACAGATGCATCTCCTGCAAAAAACCTACCTAGAGTTTCAATTTACATGTGTGGTCCAAAACTCTTTTCCTTTTAATAGGACTATTTAGTCCTTGAATATTCTGTGGAATAAATAATGTAGTCATCCTTACATACTATCCACACCTCATTCATCCAACCAATCCCTTAATCCTCACAAATAACACACACACCCATCCAGTTAACATCATCTCCCTCCTACAACATTATTTTTACTTCCCCCAAAAGAAACCACTCTCCCGATCCCACAGTATAAGACCAAAATAAATACAGATAAAAAGAGGAACTGAGGAAAAAAGAGAATCTGCTGCATACATATTCTCCTTGAAACACAAAAAGAGAGGTGTCAAAAGGAGAGATTACTCCATCTCTCACGCCAGCCAAGAGAAAAGAAGAGAGAAAGGTCTTGTCTCTCATGTACTATCAGAGTCCTCAAGCTGAAGAGAGCTCTTGTCAGTTCTCTAATAATACAATTAGTACCCCTTAAAGAAGGAAACTCTCATGTAGGTGGTGATATATCAATTTCAGGTTCTGATTCCTGCCTTAAAGTATTCAAAAATCACCTATGGCCTTTGGAAATGTTTGGTACAGGTAAAAACCAGTCATCTTCAGATCCCTTCATATAGGGCTTGGGTATAGTACAAGCATTCTTCTAGGTCAGAAATATGAATCTCATGATCAAGTGTGTAAAACCTAAATCAAAAGGAAAAGTCTGTCTGTATTTAATGTTCTTGGGCCATAATACTTGGATCTAAGGATGAAAGCTTAGTGTAAAGGGAGACAGATCTGAGTAAATTCTGATAGCATCATCTTTATATTTATAGAACTCCTTATTCTTAATTGCATGCATTGATTTTTAATTTATTTTTGAAATGAAGCATGCTATGATAGTGCGGGTGGTCATACTCAGAATGGCCACACCAAAAAATTCAACTTGCTCTATTCAAACAAATCTTTCTGTCCTTTCTATCCCGCACACACTGAAAATATCTCTTAGTGTATATAACATTTCAAAACATATCCATCCAAAATAATTATGAGTTATCTTACTTATAAGCAACAGGTCTTAGACTTATCCGGGTGCTTTATTATTCAGACTTCAACAAGTTTTCTGAATCTGCACCCTAATTGCATCAATGACCTTTAAAATGTCGCTTAATATAAATAACTTGTAACTCCTTGAATCCAACTGTTATTCAATCCACAAAATACAAAACAGTGTTTAACTTTCAACGCAAGTCCCCAATGCCAAACCTCAGCGCTTTTCCTGTGTTTCGCTGTTCTTCAGTTTCATCAGGGGGTTCTTTTTAGAAAGCACTAATAACAAAAACAATGAAGGACATGCTAGTTATTCACATTCTCTCCAAACACATATATATCATCAAGCTGAATTCATACTTTATCTGTAGAAACATCCACCATCATACGTCTGGCCTTTGAGATAATAAGTTACACCATGGTTTTGAAACTCAGTCAACTCCCGGGTAATATCACAAATTCTGCATTCACCACATTTCTTATGTCCCTTCATATTACCCGCTTGCTGCACTGATAAAGGTCGCAGCAATGCCGGGCTCAATCCTTCTTTTAGATTTTTGTGGCGCTGCCAAACACATCGGACCACTTTTTCTTCCAGTCCTGGGATTCTATTTAAAACATTGGTATGTCATTTTATAATCTGTTTAATTTGAGGGCTGTATGGAGAATATTTAGTAACCAAATTGATATTATGACTAGATATAACAGCTTTCTTCTGTGGCTATAACAGTAAATCCCAGTTATTAAACAGTGCTCTTGTATATGCTTTATCCACCACCAAAGTGATCCAACCTTCAGTGCCTCTCCTTACTAATACATCCAAAAATGTCATGTCATCACTATGGTAAGAAAAAGTAAATTGAATATTTTTGTCCCTATTGTTTAACCATAAAAAGAACTCATTCAAAAGTTCAACTGATCCTTTACACAACAAAAAAATGTTGTCGATATAGCGTCAACATAGTTTCAACTGATTTTTATATGGTGACGTTCTTATCCAATTCTCTTCAAATACCCCCATAAACAGGTTTGCTATAGAGGGGGCACTTTGGTCTATAGAAAAGATACTGATAGGAACACCTTTTTACACTATAGTAGTGCCCATCTTATACAGTTAAGAGATAGTTTACCTTTTTCACAGTTTGTGAGGTATAGAAGGAACTGTTCAGAAGATCGAGAATTTAAACATCAATCAAAAGTCTTATAATTTTCAGAATCGTGGGTATCCTAAACAGGTGGTGAATAAAGCATTGAGAAGGCATTGAGTCAGAAAGCATTAAATTTTTGCAGGAAACAAAATTTGCTGTAGAATCTCTATGGATTGAAATTCCATGTATGAAGGGGAAGGTGATGGCAGTGGGGGTGTACTATCGACCGCCTGGCCAGAATGAACAAATGGATGATGAAATGCTCAAAGAAATCAAGGAAGCTAACAAAAGTCACAGCAGAGTAATAATAATGGATAATTTCAATTACCCCGGTAACGACTGGGTCAGTGTCACGGCAGGACATGCTAGGGAGATAAAGTTTCAAGATGAAATAAATGACTGCTTCTTGGAGCAGCTGGTTCATGAACTGACCAGAGGGGAAGCCATACTGTACCTAGTCCTTAGTGGAACACCAGATCTGGTGCAAGAAATAAGGGTGTTGGGACCACTTGGCAATAGTGATCATAGTATGATCGTGTTTGATTTAATTAGTGGAGGAGGGATAGTAAAGAAATCCACAGTACTACCTTTAAACTTTCGAAAGGGAGACTATGATAAAATGAGGAATATAGTTAAGAAAAAACTAAAAGGAGCAGTTGCAAAGGTTAAAGACTTACATCAAGCTTGGGTGTTGTTTAAAAATACTATCCTGGAAGCCCAGACCAGCTGTATTCCACGCATTAAGAAAAGTGGAAGAAAGTCCAAAAAACTGCCAGCATGGTTTAAAGGTGAGGTCAGAGAGGCTGTTGCTGCCAAAAAAGCATCTTTCAGGAAATGGAAAAAAGAGCCAAACGACGAAAACTGGAAACAGCACAAGCACTGGCAAGTTAAATGCAAAGCATTGATAAGGCAGGCAAAGCGAGAATTTGAGAAGGACCTTGCTACGGAAGCAAAAACATGAAAAAAAGTCTTTTTCAAGTATATTCGTAGCAAAAGGCCTTTGAGAGAGTCAATTGGACCATTAGATGATAGCAGGGTAAAAGGGACAGTAGGAGGAGACAAGGCTATAGCGGAGAGACTGAATGAATTCTTTGCTCCGGTCTTTACTGAGGAAGATGTAGGGATGTTACCCAAGACTGAAGTGGTATTTAAAGGTGATACTGCAGAGGAATTGAGAGAAATATCGCTACACCGGGAAGATATATTACAACTATTTGATAAACTGAATAGTAGCAATTCATCTGGACCGGATGGTATACATCCAAGAGTGTTGAAAGAACTGAAATATGAGATTGCAGACCTGCTATTAGTAATCTGTGAACTTTCATTAAAATCATCTGTAATACCTGAAGATTGGAGGGTCGCCAATGTAACGCCAATTTTTAAAAAGGGTTCCAGGGATGATCCAGGAAGGCTACTCCTATGAAGAGAGGCTACAAAGGTTAGGGCTCTTCAAACTGGAAAAGAGATGGCTGAGGGGAGATATGATAGAGGTCTATAAATTAATGAATGGAGTGGAACAGGTAAACGTAAATCGATTGTTTATGCTATCAGAATATAGAAAGACTAGGGGACATGTAATGAAGCTACAGGGTAAACTATTTAAGACAAATAAGAGAAAATATTTTTTCACTCAACGTGTAATCAAACTCTGGAATTTCTTACCGGAGGATGTAGTAAGAGCTGTTAGTGTAGTTGGGTTTAAAAAAGGTTTGGACAAGTTCCTGGAGGAAAGTCCATAAACCATTATTAAAAAGGGACCCAGGATATCAATGCTTGACCCAATACAAGCATTGTGGAACCTGTGTCTTTTGGGGATACTGCTAGGTATGTATGACCTAGATTGGCCACTGTTGGAAACAGGATACTGGGCTTGATGGACCTTGGTCTGACCCAGTATGGCATAATGTTCTTATGTTCTTAACCCACAGTGCTTCCTCTCTCCCTTTTAAGCCCTGTAATTCTATAGCTTTAATATTATTTTTTTACATATACTGCCACCTTTTAAAGAAAAAACATTTAAGATGCACTTCCTGGCCACCTTTTCTAACACTCTTGCAAGACTGGAATGTGCTGGAGATATGGAGCAGAGCTTTTACAATACTGCTAGCACATACATGTGGGGAAAATCTGCACACATTACCTCCCCACATACAGCGTTTTAAAATCATTTCTCCTGCTGGGATGAGAGAAGACATTGACACGCATTCCTGCACGCTCTTACACATAATATTATAAGTGTCTTCCTCAGTCTTTTCTGTTCAGAGAAGAGCCACCAAAATGGTAAAGGGGATGGAAGGATACTCCTATTTAGAAAGGCTAAAAAGATTAGGGCTCTTTAACCTGGAAAAGAGACGGCTGAGGGGAGATATGATAGAAGTCTATAAATTAATGAACGGAGTGGAATGGGTAAACGTAGATCGATTGTTTACGTTATCAGAATATAGAAAGACTAGGGGACATGCAATGAAGCTACAGGGTAAACTATTTAAGGTTAATAAAAGAACATGTTTTTTCACTCAACGTGTAATCAAACTCTGGAATTTGTTACCGGAGGATGTAGTAAAGGCTGTTAGTGTAGCTGGGTTTAAAAAAGGTTTGGACAAGTTCCTGGAGGAAAGGTCCATACACCATTATTAAGAAGGGACCCAGGATATCAGTGCTTGACCCAGTACAAGCATTGCGGAACCTGTGTATTTTGGGGAAACTGCTAGGTATGTATGACCTAAATTGGCCACTGTTGGAAACAGGATAGTGGGCTTGATAGACCTTGGTCTGACCCAGTATGGCATATCTTATGTTCTTATGTTCTAAGTGTCTATATTTAGCAGATTCTTTTTTAAAATACAGTGGGAATTTTTAAGGTCCTAACCTGGATGACTTAATTCCTCTTTCCATGTCCTCCCTAGTGTACTCTGTTATTCCTTTCGAAATAGCTGAGGATAACTCTTAACTACTATCTATAAGGCATGACGACTCGTAACATGTAACTGCATTATTTTTCATAAAGAATGTTATGTGCACATCAAAATATGTTCATTTTCTTTTTCATTTTGTTTTGCCAGTCCTCATCGCAGCAACTAATCAGAATGGATAAGACGAATCATACCAAAGTGACAGAATTTATCATTCTTGGATTCTCTGAGCTTCCTGAGATACAGCTCCTCCTTTTCCTTGTGTTTTTGATGTTTTATCTGATATCTGTGTTGGGGAACCTTCTTGTTATATCTGCAGTGTGTGCTGAACCTCGTTTGCATAACCCCATGTTCTTCTTCCTCATCAACTTGTCCTTCCTAGAAATCTGTTATGTGTCCGTCACAGTTCCTAAATTGTTAACGATACTTGCAACACAGTGTAATACCATTTCTTTCACACAGTGTATGGCCCAGATGTACCTGTTCCTGTTATGCACAGATACTGAGATCTACCTTCTCACTGCTATGGCCTATGATCGCTATGTTGCCATCTGCAATCCCTTGCGTTACACCATCATCATGAACAGGAAGGTGTGCACAGTTCTAATCATTGTTTCATGGATAATTGCATTTCTAAATCCAGTTTCCTACGTTATTTTTGCCTCACTATTATCTTCCTGTAAGTCCAATGAAATCAACCATTTCTTCTGTGATCTCACAGCGCTGATGACCTTGTCCTGTTCAGGGACCTATGTCATTGAAACTTTAAACTATATTGATGCTCCACTTTTAGGTTTTACCCCTTTCATAAATAACAGTTCTATCATATGTGTACATTATATCTGCAATCCTAAAAATTCGCTCTTCTAAGGGCAGACAAAAGGCCTTCTCCACGTGCTCCTCCCATCTCACAGTCGTCATTTTATTCTATGGTACCGCTTTTGTTGTGTACATAAGACCCAAATCTACTTACTCCATGGAACTTAATAAACTGTTTACTTTAGTTTATATCACAGTTATTCCACTGCTCAACCCATTCATTTATAGCCTGAGAAATGAAGAACTGAAAAGAACTTTATGGAAAGCAACCAGAAGAGCAGAGAACTATTTTGCCTCCCGAATTAATAAAATGCTGCACACAGCATCTGGTGCCAATATCTCAACGATAAGTGAATAGTAAAGGCAGACACCAATACGCAAAATAGTACCTGTACAAGTATGGTTACCTTGTAGTGAGAACAAGAGACTGAAAACCAAGGCTTGCTCTGGCACTGTCATGTGTATAAAAGGACTGTCTATTAAATAAATAGCTTTGAGGTATAAAACAATACAATGTATTCAGAAACTGTCAAAACTCAACATCTTATACCAACTATATGGGGACAGCATGTAGAACATGGCTCATCATATTCTTTCCAACCCATGTGTGTCTTTGTACCTGTGGGTTTTGGCTGTGGATATGTGCACATATGTCTGTTCTGCATGTCTCTGTTTAGTATCTCTCTTTTGTTTGTGCTTGTGTATAATTTTGTTGACTTATATGTCTGTGTATGTTTATATGTATATGAATGTGTTTGTGTGTCATTTCATGTGTGCTTCTATGTGTGTTCCTGAATGTATGCATGTATGTGTCTGTGTGCGTGGATATGCCAGTATGTGTGCATGTGTGTATTTATGTCTGTGCTGGTTCTCTGTGTGTCTTTGATTGTAGGAGGGCTGTTTGACAGGTGGAATTCTGTAATCACTATGTAACTGTGAATCATTGGTTTCATGCTGCAGCTGTTAGAATGACTTTTCCTATAGAAATGCACTGAGGCATAAAAGGAAGTCGGCATTAGTGGGAGCGGAAGCAAACAGCCCCGCAGTGCGGAAGCATTGAAGTAAGCTCCGCAATTAGTATAGGTGCCCTATTTTTCCAATAAGGTGGATCGAGTTTTGGATATAAGGGACTGACTGACGTTTTTTCTCCTCTATAGGAATAAGAAGTTAGATTGATAACTAATATTTAATCATTGTAAAAAACACAAAAAAGTATTTCATATTCATTGTTGAAGAAAAGGTAAAACTTAAAAGAGAGTTTTTTTATGACAGGTGATTGATGGTGAGATAGTATTAGTTTTGCACATACCATAACAGTGGTGACCCTCACTTCTAAGCCAGGGCATAGGGAGTATAAGCTCAGTCTTTCAAATTTACTGCTAAGGCTCAATGTAGTACTTGCATCATTCTAAAGAGAGCCTCCTGCTGGAGTTTGTAAGATGTAACATGTATGGGTAGTTTGTCAAGATGGGCTTGAAAATTCTTCTTTATCAAGCTTATAGCACCCAACACGATGGGAGATATTTCTGTATCTTTCTGCCACATTTTCTTAGTCTCTGACTGCATTTCCTGGTATTTCAGGATCTTCTGCCTCTCCACGCAAAGTAGTCACTTGGAACTGACACCTCTATTATCTATATTGTTCTGGTGTTTTTCTCCTTAAGTACTATATCTGGCTTCCTTGCATCCATTTATCAGTTGGAATAGGGGTATCCAAGGTGATCATAACCTCCTCATTCTCTGTAATTCTCTTAGGGTGATGATCTCAGTGCTTTTTGGGCACAGTGATGTTGTAGTGCTTACAGAGTTTCCAGTGAATGAGGTGCTTTACTTTCTTATGTCTTTCTGAATAGACAACTATGAAGCGAGGCATCATTTCCAGGGGTTTCTTACAGAATCGACATATGTCTGTGTTGCCACTTCTTTCAATGCTTGCTGTAAACCATTTCATCGGTAAGCTGCTGTCCTGGGCTGCAACTATGAACCTCTCATCCTTCAGTTTCAGTTCACCGCTCCTTAACCATTCATGTGTCTGTTCTTGATCAACAAAGGGTTCCCGGAGTAACACTCTGTATGTCCCACTGTATTTGTGCATCTGCTGCTTGCTTTTCCTTATTTGTTGATCTAATTCCTTGAAGAGTTTTTTTCTCTTGTTTTGCAAATTCTGTTCCTTCCTTCCATGTACATGCTTGTGGATTTTCACTCATTCCTTTTAGTCGCTGGAACTCTTATACAAGGTAGATGATGGAGACAGATTCTGGACGTTTACTCTCATATTTCAGCTAAATTTTGCACATTTGGATCTGAAGATGCAGTTAAGTAGGCCTGGAGGCCGATGATAGTATGTGTAATCAATCTGTATGTGTAATCAGTCTTTATGAGTCCTAGCCCTCCTTCAGCTCTAGGGATGTACAGTCTTGGAATACACTGATTCTTGGGCATGGTGGAATTTTCGTGTTCGCACATCTAGTTTTTCAAGATCTTTAAGAGGCCAGTCCACATCCCCAAAGCTGTAGGAACATACAGGAATTTCCAGCTGATTACTGCCTTCTATCTTATTCCATGATGTTAAAGCACTTTTCAATAATGATTATAATCACCTGTAGTATTCTTTACTGATCTTTTCTCTCAGTAATTTCTGCTTGAGTGTCATTCCTTCTTCTACTCTGAGATACTTATAATGCATTCCTGTTCAAGGTCCTTGATGTCACAGCCTTCAGCCAGAGAGATGTTTTCCGCTTTGCTGAATTTTCCTCTAAAAAAAGTTGCCTTAGCACATTTGTCAAGGCCAAAAGCTATCCTGATGTCATCAGAACAGCTTTTCACCATCCAGTGTTGCTCTGCTAATTGTTGGTCAGTAAAACCATAGAGCTTCAGATAGTCTACAAATAATAACTGAGATGTTGTTTCTGGGTTGGTACAGTACCTTCTTTAGGAGTCATGCTAAATCCATATCCCAAACAGTTGATGTGAGTACTCATTGGATTAAGCGCCACATAAAACAGAAGGGGTAACAGGGAATCCCCCAGAAAAATTCCTTGCTGGATCCTAATGCTAGAAATGTTATACTGATCATCTTCATATTTCATAAAGAGTGTGGTTTGCCATATTGTCATGGTAAACTTAATGCAGTCTATCAAACCAGGATTTATTTTATACATTTTGGGTTCGATTTTCATTTAGGCATAGCCTGCCCACCAACCCACTTAATGCAGCTATGGAAGTGAAATTCCAGGTTTAGTTGGACACTCCGGCAGCCACCCAGGCTAAGCAGGTAGAAGCAATTTTTGAATTCTACATGGTTAGCCCCAGCACCTCAAGGATAGGCATCCAGTGCAGCTCCTGAGGCCATGGAGACTGATGCAACAGATGGCAATACCAATGGTTTGGTCCCCTCAGTGCCAAACGTTTCTCCACTTTTCTGACTATCCTTGAATTTTCTTTTTCTCATCTGTAGACATACAGGATAAGAAGAAGATTCATTTGGTAGGCCCCAAGCAAAGCAGGCATCAGTTATGAGTGTCTGTTAGAGACATGGTCCTGCCGCACTGGGTACACTTTTTAAACCTGCTGTCTACTTTGTGGAAGAGATTTCAATCAGAAAACTAGCTGCAGTGAAATAAATTGACCTTATTTTGAAAATATCGCAACTGGAGCTCCTGAGGCGTAAATGCGATCTACGGTGGCAAGGTGGTAGAAAGTAAGGAAATCTAAAAAATGTTCTAAAATTTGTGAAAGGACACTAAAGGGACCACAAACATGCTGTGGCATTGGCAGTAGCGGGAAAATAGGAATCTTACAAAAACAAAACAATGTACGATGATTAAGCCCACAGATCATTTGGAAACATGTCCTTGGGGTTCAGTGGACAAAAGAAGATTGAAGAGATGAGGTATAGTGGCAGCAGATAGGAATTCATGCATATACATGGTAAATCCACTTCAAAAGATTCTAGGAGAGCTGGGGAAGGTTCTCATGAGGGACTCCATCAATGACATCAGACATATAAAGAATGAGCTCTATGGTGTCTGTGGGTCTTTATAACATAGGCCCAAAATAAGCACCACCTGGCTGTTCCATCTAGGTGACTTGTAGCAACATTCCTCTTCATATGTATACTTTTCCTTCTACAAGTACTGGCAAATTTTCAAAAAAAGAAATCATATGTGACCTTTTATTTTGAAAATTACACCAGGAACTTAAAGATATATCTTCACCTTTTATGCCATCCAATACTTCCAAAACATGGGAGGGCCACTTCAGACCTGCAAAGTAATGACAGGAAATCTCGGTTGGAAGAAAACCTGACTAGTATAAAGACCAAGTCCAAAAGCAGTTTTCGTATTTGGCTGGCTAAGCCACTGTATCCCACTGGCATGTCTTTGGCTGTAATGTACCATAAGAGAGTGAGGGCCTCTGGCTAACTCAGCCTTTGAACCAAGATAGGAGTAGTGACAAGTGCTGCTTAGGCCATTGCACTACATCTTGCTTAAGGAGTTTAAAAAGCTGCATTACAAGAGGAAGACTCTGAATGTGCAGAAGGAAAGGAGTACTACTGTTGCTGGAAAAGGGGAAGAAGAGGATACAGTGAATGATCTTTGGGTCTGAGGCAAGGAGAGCAGGTTCAATAGGAGTGTAGAGTCATGAGATCACATCTGAATTCTGCATCTAGCTTTCAAAGTTTCATGGAATAATTGGAGTGGTTTTCCGATTCTCGGAAAAATCCAGCAGAAAAAAGGTATGTTTTTTCTATTTTTTATACTTTGCCGGTTTTTTAATACTGTTTTCACCTTTAAAGACTTTCAGCAAAGTTTTGGCTCAGAACAAATCCTGGTGTGGACTTAGTTGCTAAAAGTGCTGGTCTGGACCTGGAACCCAGGAATCCCATAGATGTAAACCTGAAAGTTGTAATGTTACGTTCCTGAAGTGGTATCCCTGGTTTGCCATACAGCAGAAAAGAGCTCGTATGAGGAACCCCATACTGGCAGAAGCTACATATACATGAAAATGCTATGACCTTCCCTGGAATTGTGTCTGATAAGGTCTAGTATAGTTCTCTGCAGAGAGATCACAACTATTGGATGGGTGATTTTATAAAACTCATTTTCTGCACATAAAGCACAGTATTACTCATGCAAATGTCCTTTGAAACTGTTCTTAGGAGGCTAATTTTATAGAAGGGCACCTTCACAAACTTAGCTCCTCTTTCCCATCTTAACCCCCTTTCACTTACACACATACACACTCCAGCCATGCCCTCTGTTAGTAAAACACATCTTTGTGCAATCCTGAGATCATACACTTTACACATTATGATTTTGTTCATGTTGCACATCTGAAGCCTGGGAATTATTTTGAGATTTTTACCTCTTAAGTCCCGGAGATCTCTTAAATACATCTGCCTAATCCTCGTTTTTACTATCAAAAAGAGATGCTTTGCAACAAAATTAAGCAGATAAAATGTGAGTATACCTTCCTGTGTCTATATTTTAATCAAAAATTCATAATAAACTAATATAAATGAAGGAACAGAATGACCTAATGCTCTGTGGTGTCTGTGGTGTAGAGATTTTAGAAGCTGCTTCATCCATGATCTTATCTCAAATAAAATATGTTATGTGATGAATTGTTTGATATAATGCTATCAGCAGCCAGAAAGGGAGTAATTTTATACAGCATTTTAAAGCACTTCATATGCTTTGTAGTGCTATACAAATGATAAGTAGGAGTAGTATTTATTTATTTGAAATGTATTTATATTTAGACTTCTAATTCTTTGTATTTATCCTTTGAAAACTTGGGGGTTATTTTTGTGGCAATTAGGTGTTTTCTCAGGGTCAGAAAAATAGGGGTTTATCAGTGTATGCCGCGCAAAAATAATTTGTTATTGCTTTTTTAGATGGATTTTAGGAGGATTCTATCTAATGACACAAAATACAATTTTCCCAGTACCAAACCTTTCTCCCAGCCTCAGCATCACCCCCTTCTCCAAACCCAGCAGCATCAATGTCCCCTTTTCACAAGGTCCCAACAACACAATGCCCTCCCTTCTCTAAGCCCCCTCAGAGCCCCGATACCCCTGCATCAGCCCCTCTAGCTACAGTACATACTGCGGTGGAAGCTTATGTCTTTGGCCCTATCATTCTCTGCTGCTTCTCTTTTCAGCCAGTGCTGGAAAAAGTTTGAAACCCAGGAACAAAGAAATAAAATGATTTTTATTTCCAGATGTATGAAACTGAGTTGATGTTTATAGGACATGTTTACTAAAGTTTAATGTGTGTGAAGTAAAGTTAAAGCACGTTAAGTGTTGCCTCTGCTCATTCATTTCGATGAGTCATTACAGCACTTAACGCGTGTTAAATTTCATTAACAAATGTTAACCTTTAGTGTACATGCCCCTATGTGTCCTAATGTTATGTATCTGTTTATTTTTCATTGTCCTCCTGCTTTCTGTCAAGAAATATTGCGCCCAATATTCAAAGGGGTTTTTCCAGTTAGCAAGACCGGTTAACTGGATTAAGCTCGCTGAGAGGGATAATCAGCAGCAATAACCAAACAGTGTCAGGGACGCCAGGGGGCAGGGCAAGGGTGGTCTCAATTCTTAGAACAAGCAGGAAGCAGAAGGTAAGAACTCTGCAGTAAAAACTCAAACCAGGAAAGAACAGAGAGGAGCCATAGATTAGGACATGCAAGATTTTTAATTTTAGTGCCATTGAGTCAGTGTTGACTCATAGCGACCCAGCTACCTCTGGGTTTTCTTGGCAATGTATCACTGGAAGTAGATTGCCAACCTTTTCTTCTGAGGCAATGGAGGGTAAAGTGACTTGCCCAAAGTCACAAGGAGTGCCAGTGAGAATTGAACCCTTGATCTTCTGGGTAGTAGGCAGTTGCTTGAACCACTAGGCTACTCCTCCAAGATTATATGTGTGCAATAATAAAGTTTATTCCGCCCAAACACTTATCTGAAAAGCAGACTGATCTTATTGACTTTCAGCCTTAGTAGGATCACCTTCCCTCCTCTTCTCGAGCTGTGAACAGCAATCTTCCTTCCCCTAAAAACCCCAACCAAACTTCCCCCACTCTGAGTGTGAAAAGCAGAAGTAAACCTAGTACTCAATAGAGACTTCCTAATGCTCTGGTCAGAAGAGCCCCCCTCTCCCTCTCTGCCCACTCCTCTCCCACCCCCTCCCTCCTTCCCCCCTCCCTCTCTGCCCGCTCCTCTCCCACCTCCCTCCCACCCCCATCCTCCCCACCCAACCCCCCCCCCCCACATTCCTATGTTTGCAGGAAGTAAACCACTCAGATAAACAATACAATAATGGTGACACTTCAAGTGTCTCCTGGGAAGGCATTGGAAATAACTATATGACCTAATATCTCCCCCCCCCCCCCTTGCCACCCCACCTGCATTTTGGCAAGAGGTAAAGAGAAAAAGAAAAAAACCCTTACAGTGTCTTCCTGTAGCAGAAGGTGTTTCTGAATGAACTACACCCCAACCTCCTACTTTCCCCCCTGTTCCTCCCCCTCCACCATCCACCCCCCAGCCCATTCCCTCTCTCCTGCGCCCTCCGTATGACAGCCATGCCTAAACTAAAACCTTGGAAATCAGCCAAATCACTATCAGATGGGGAAGAGGTGGAATGAAAAGTACCCTCAAACAGAAATTTCCCCCAGATAATTGAGTCACAATTAAGTCACGCAAGTGTCCATTTCCTTCTGCGGGTTGGGGTCTGTATCCAAATTAGATGACTGATGAGAACGCGGAACCTTGCATCCTTTTGGTAAAGACATCTCTCACTCTCCGTTCGTGCTTCTCTGCCTAGTTGGATGTTCGCCGTGTTGCATCAAATCAAGGAACTCCATTGCCGCCGAAAGATCCATAATTTTTTGAGGGCAGCTGTTCCAAGTGAAGATCAGAGCGAAGGGGAAGCCCCATCTGTAGGAAATCTCCTGTTTCTGAAGCACCTGAGTTAAGGGCTTGAAGCTCCGTCGACGCTCTAGTGTGTACTGAGAGAGGTCTTGATATATTTGAAGCTCCTGGCCTTTGAAGACCACCGAGCGTTTACCCCAGAGACTTCTTAGCAATGCCATTTTGTCCTCAAAGAAACTGAAACAAATTATAACCGCCCGAGGCTGAGTAGTGGATGTCTTCCGGGCCCCCATAGATCGATGTGCCCGTTCAAGTCTCACCGGTTTCAGGGCATGTGGCACACAAAAGGCATAGAATTCTTGGACTAGAGCCACCGTGTCCTCTGGACCTCCCGTTTGCTCTGGGAGGCTGAATATTCTTATGTTATTACGTCTTTGCCTGTTCTCAAGTTCGTCTTTTCGTTCCTTTAGATCTCTCGTAAGTTGATCTAATTTAACAATTTTCATCTGTAGGGCCACGGACGAGTCCATTTGTTTCCCTATATTAAGCTCAGTCTGCGTCACTCTATCATCCAGTGATTTTAAATCGGCTCAAATATCATTTACTGCTTTGGTGAAGTCGTGGCGGAAGAGCCTGAGCTCCTGTAGAATTTCCAAGAAATCCGCTTTCGTGACCGGGGTCTGCGGACATGAGACATTAGCTTTAGAGGTGGACATACCCTCTGCAGAATGTGAGGATTGTGTATGGTGAGTGTCTGAAGATCTAGCAAACTTGGAGAGTGAAGATGCATAAGATTTGGCATTGGCCATGATTGTCCGGCAGCATAGAACTATCTTCAGTTCCGTGACTAGACGTGTAAAGTCCTCTCACTGACTCCCCTTGTGAAGCAGAAAGTGATGAAAGCTTAAAGACAGAGAAAAGAATACTGCTGCTGATCTGCAGAACTAAAAGGTGACACAAGAGGGCGCTCCAGACTAAAACATCAGCAATACTGATAGAGAAGGACAGTCACTGCTGTGACTCACCCTCCCAAGCCCATCAATCATAAGTAGCAGCTTTCAAAAGCAGAGGAAGTGATTTTACAGCTCCGATGATGTCTCCAAGGCCAGACACGAAAATCAAGGTTTCTCTGCCACTTCCGAAGACACTGGGACATCAGCTGGGCTCTTTTAAATTGCGGTGGCCATTTTGTTTGAAACTATGAGTTCCAACGATGCATTCCACGGAGCGGTGGCCATTGTAAGAGGAGAGACAGCATCAGACGGCACACAACAGCACAATCTCAGATGTCGTCAGCACCATCATGCGTTCCAGGAGGGGCACAAAACAGCTTTCCCGCCACAACGGAGATCTCCTCTTGCGTTCCATTGGGATTCTCTCAGATAGATTCAGTAATGGTGGCAGGGCCGGCCCGTCCATTGAGCAAGAATGTTTTTTGCACAGGGCCCCGCGTTTCAGGGGGTCCCGCGCAAAAAACATTCTTCATCCCAAGTTAAAAAAAAAAACAACCCAGCTGCTTCTGCCGCGGCAGCATCAAGAGTGCCGCGGCAGTATCAAGAGTGCCAGTGCCGCTGCCGCCGCCGCCGCAGGGCCCCCCCCAGCAGAGTCTCCCTTGATCGCCTCCCTGCATCGCAGCCTATCCCCGAATGCGGGCTTCTTTCAGAGCCGCGAGAGTTTCCTTTCTCGCGGCTCTGTTAATCCCTCCGGGGCTGATCTCTCTGAAAGAAGCCCGCGTTCGGGGATAGGCTGCGATGCAGGGAGGCTCTGCCGGGGGGCCCCGCGGCGGCGGCGGCACTCTTGATACTGCCGCGGCACTCTTGATGCTGCCGCGGCAGAAGCAGCTGGGTTGTTTTTTTTTAAATTTGGGTTGATAGGGGGGAAGGGGGTTTAGGACTGGTAATGGGGGGGGAGGCCAAGACTGGAAGAGGGCTGATAGAGGAGGGGAGGCCAAGACTGGAAGGGGGCTGATAGGGGAGGGGAGGCCAAGACTGGAAGTGGGCTGATGGGGGGGGTTAGGACTGGTAATGGGCTATGGGGGGGGGCTGACTGAAATTAGGCTGATGGGGAGGTTAGGACTGGTAATGGGCTATGGGGGGGGGGGCTGACTGGAAATGGGCTGATGGGGGGGTTAGGACTGGTAATGGGCTGATGGGGGGGTTAGGACTGGTAATTGGCTATGAGGGGGGCCAAGACTGGAAGTGGGCTGATGGGGAGGTTTAGGACTGGTAATGGGTTATGGGGGGGGGGGCTAAGAATGGAAGTGGGCTGAGGGGGAGGTTTAGGACTGGTAATGGGTTATGGGGGGGGCTAAGAATGGAAGTGGGCTGATGGGGAGTTTTAGGACTGCTAATGGGTTATTGGGGGGGGCTAAGACTGGAAATGGGCTGATGGGGGGATATGACTGGTACTGGGATATGGGAGGCGTTAGGACTGGTAATGGGCTGATGGGGGATTAGGACTGGTAATGGGCTATGGGGGGCTAAGACTGGAAATAGGCTGATGGGGGGGCTAGGCCTGGAAATAGGGTGATGGGGGGGTTAGGACGTAATGGGCTGATGGGGTTAGGACTAGTAATGGGCTATGGGGGGGCTAGGACTGGAAATGGGCTGATGGGGGGTTAGGACTGGTAATGGGCTGGGGGGGGCTAAGACTGTTAATGGGCTGGGGAGGTTGCAAGGACTGGAAATGGGCTGAGTTGAAGGAGGGCTTGAACTGCAAATAGCTGATGGGGACGGGGGCTTGGAATGGAAATGGGTTGTGAGGGGGAGGGAGCTAGGACTGGAAATGGGTGAGTGGGGGGAGGGGGCTAGGACAGGAAATAGGCTGATGGAGGGGCTAGAATAGGACTGGAAATTGGCTGTTGGGGGGTGCTAAGATTGGAAATGGGCTGTGGTGGGGGTTTGGATTGAAATGGACTCATGAAGGGGCTAGAACTGGAAGTAGGCTCATGGGGGGCTTGGATTGGAAATGGGCTGAGTGGAGGGGAGCTAGGATTTGACATGGGCTGATGGGCTTATGGGGGGCTGGGATTGGAAATGAGCTGATGGAGGGACTCGGATTGGATTGGAAATAGATGGGGGAGCTAGGACTGGAAATAGGCTGATGGTGGGTCTAGGATAGGACTGGAAATGGGCTTATGGGGGGCTAGGACTGGAAATGGGCTGATGCGGGGACTAGAAGGGAGCGGATGCTGGGTGGGACTGGAACTAGAATGGAGCTGATGTTTGGGGAGGATTAGAATGGGATGGAGCTGGGAGAGTGAAATGGAGAGGGGAAAAATATTTTGTGTGGGAGGGAAGACAAATCTACAATTGGCCGGATATTGGGAGAGTAAGTGGGGATTGAGAATGGAGGGGTAAAATTTGAGTAGATGAAATAGGAATGAGGAAAGAGCAAAAGGTGAAAGATTTGTATGTTAAAGCAGATGTAGAGGGAGAATGGAAAAAAACTAGAAGAGAGAAGAAAAGACAAATGGACAGCAGACGATGGAGAGTTAGCGGAAGACACAAAGAAACCAGAAGAAAGTGACTGGAGCAATTGCAGCTGAAAAAAAATGCACAAAAGGTAGAAAAATCTCTCTTTATTTTGAATTTATTCATTTATTTAACATTTCTTCTATACCGCGCAATTAAAATCAGCGCGGTGTGCATCGAACAAAAATACTGCAATGTACAGAAACAACATTGAGTTTACAAAGAACAGGGAATTGAACATGGGATCGAAACTGGGGAAACTAAATACATGTTAACTCAAAACTATGTACAATACTCTAATATAAATGGATGTTGCATTGATTTTGTGAAGATGAAGATTAGTGGTTGGTTGGGCTTGAGTGGGGACTACCTATTATCTGTGGTATTGACGTGCAGGGGCGGATGTGGTATGAGGGAAGCTTGCTGGTTGTGCTTCTATCACTGGAAGTTTCTGGGTAACATTTTGTGAACAGGTGGAGTTTTAAGGCTTTTCTGAATAGGATGAGGCTTTTAATACCACAGATTTCATGGGGGAGTGCATTCCAGTTTAAAGGGGCGAATATGGAGAAGGCTCTGTTGGAGGTAGCCTTTGTGCATGTAGTTATTAGCTTGGGGACTACTAATGTGTTCAGTGCAGTAGACCTTCTGTTTCTATTTTCCAGGGTACCATGGACTAGCTTGCTGATTGGCGTAGGGGGGTAGTTATTTAGGGCTTTGAAGGTGAGGACCAATGACTTGTATTGGAGCCTGGCATGTAAAGGTAGCCAATGCAAATCCTTCATGATGGGCGTTATGTGGTCGGATCTTGACGATCCAGAGAGGACTCTTGCGGCTGCATTCAAAGCTAGGCGGAGCGGGTTTAAGGTCGATTGTGGGAGGCGATGGAGGATGATGTTCGCGAAATCAAAATGTGGAAGGACTAATGCCTGGAAGGTTGTTCGGTAGTCTGTGAAGTCCAGTAGGTGTCGGAGGTGACGTAGAGTTCTGATCTTATGGTATATTGCCTTTGTGTAATTGGAATATGTCAGCTCTGGGAAATGTGCATCATTAACGTCTGTGCTTTGTTTAGTACAAGAGCAAATTAATGTATAGTTTTATTTCTACAGTGTTGTACATTCCAAGTTTGGCTTTTTGGATTCCCAGTTTAATTATTGTCTTCCTGTTTCTAAATTGTGATTCCTTGTTTGGTGATGGTCTATGTTCTGCATGTGTAACTGAGCTGAGGTATTCTGTTTATGTAATTCCTATTTGACATTGCCACTTGTTCTCTTTCCCCAGTAGGTCATGTATTGTTGTTCTCTGAAATGTATTGGTTTAATATTTGCAGCGTTTCCTTTTGATAGTTAGGGTATGGTGCTTTATGAGTCCTGGTAGTGCTGTTAGGATACGGTGGGTTTGCTATGGGTTCTAAATGGGCAGTGTTTGTAGTAGTTCCTAATGTGTCTGGCGGTTGGCACTGGATTATAGTAATGTAGAAGTCTTTTAGTCTTTCTTTATTCATACACTCATGAAGAGGCATGTTTACTAAAAGTTAGTGTATGGTAACATTATGCAAATATTTATGCAAATGAGGCCCCTTATGCAAATGAGGCCCCGCACCGAGTCTCCGCACATGGCCCCGCACTCCCCTTGGGCCGCCCCTGAATGGCGGCGACGCTATTTTATGTACACTGATAGAGACACCAGAAGCAAGCCTCAGGGAATGCTAAGAACCCCGGTAATGCGCTGCGCAGACAGCTCCTGCATATCAGGAGACACCCTTCTGTTAGGTTTAAGTCCAGATCATAGTTTCAGATGTCGTGGTACTCACAGTTGGGAGAGGGCTGCAGGCAAGATGGACCAAGTTGTAGAATAACTGGATTGATGGATCCCTCCACGATCCTCGGGAAGAGGAGCCAGTCATTGCACTGTAGCAGAAGAAATTCAGCCTGCAACAATAAGAAAGCATGGGCTGGGGGTTCCTCCCGCAGGTCCGCACCATGAAAATAGGTTTCTTGAGAGATCGGAACGGAGAATGAGAAAGCTGATTAAAACATCTTGTAAGGGTAGCTTAGCTTCATTAAGAGGAGCGTTTGTGTGCCAAAAACCATAGCTCCCGAACTCCCATGTCAGGTAATTGGGGGAAGAAGTGAAGGAGCCTCAGGGAAATGCGGCCATCTTGGTCGGGCTCAGAAGCGCCCCCCTCCTCCCCCCCGTCTTGTATTTTATTTTTTTTAAACTTTTATTTTCATTTTGCAACAAACAAAAGAAACAACACACCAAAGGAGACAAAACAAGTATACATTAAGGAAAAGCAAACCCTATTACCCCCCACCCCCATGCTTCTTCTCTAAGCCGATAATATCAGCATGTGAGCGCTTCCAAACAACAGTGATTGTACATCAAAACGAACAAAAGAGTATCTACGATACAGAATGATCATGGGACAGAGATTTATACAAATTTAAACAGTCAGATGAGAGCATTTAGCAGTGTGAATATAGTCATTGAGCATCTTCCATTTAGACAGATGATGAGGAGTCTGAACGGAAGAAGCAAACATACGAGGTATTTGTTCATATTTACTGTAGAGACAGACATGATTCCACCATTCATTGGGGCTCAGATGGGAGCTATTTTTCCAGTATTTCGTAATTAGGGAAATAGCGATGCCTAGCATAAAGTCCAAAAGGAAGTAAGCCGTTTTTGGAAGAGAGGGGATCCCCGCAGCTGAGCGAAGTCCCACTATCCTCCAAGAAAGGGGCTCTTGAAAGTGCAAAATAGATTGGATACGACCCCAGACCCGACGCCAGTAATACTGTAGTGCGGGACATTCATACATAACATGAGGTAGTGAACCAATGGCCGCATGGCATGTCCAACAGCTATTGCCCTGAGTGGTGTTCCATTTGGCTAATCTGTCAGGAGTGTAGAAACACCGGTGGGCTAGAAAGAAGAGTGTCTGAGTGAGTGAGGCGGATCGAGAAACCCGTGTCACTCTACTCCAGACAAGGCTCCATTGCTCCGGGGTCAAAGTTACATGCAATTCTCGCTCCCCTGCTTTCTGTGCTATAGGGGTACCTCTAATTATAGCATTACATAAGGTTTTGTAAAAGTTAGATGCTACACCCGGTGAACTCCCGATAGATCGGATAGTCTCCGACAATCCTTGTGTAGGGGATGCCGATGGCGGGAGCACCTTAGCACTCCGAAGACAATGCTGAAGTTGCACCAACTGAAAGTAGTGTTTTGCTGGGAGACCAAATTCAATTTGCAATTCACTAAAAGTTTTCCAGCGACCATCATGGAACAACTGGTTAGGAATCCAAATGCCCCTAGTGTACCAGGGGCTCCACGCCATCGGTTTATTTTGTATTTGAAATCGAGTATTGTACCAAAGCGGGAGCCTGTCTAACGGACAGAGTCGGGAGTCTAAAGATTGCATAAGAGTATTAAAGGCACCTAAAGTGTCTAAAAGCATTGGTGGATAGTGGGAGTCTGATGGGAGAGTCATACCAGGGAGAAAAGTAAGAGGAATCGGTTTGCAAAGGTCCTCCTCTATGTCTAGCCACACAGGTCTACTCGGTGCTAGATCTTCCAGCCAACGAGTGCCTTGTTTGAGAAGAAAAGATTGATGGTATTTCAGGAAATCAGGGAATCTGACACCCCCATTTTCCTTATCTGCTTGCAGCTTATGTTTCGCTATCCTAGGTGTCTTGTTTTGCCATAGGTATCTAGTCAGAAGGCCCTCTATATCTTTATATGTACGTCGAGGTAGGAGACAGGGCAACATTTCTAAAATATAATTCACTTTCGGAACAATCATCATTTTTATGGTTTCTAGGCGACCCCACCAGGTAAGTGTTAAAGGAGTCCAACGGTGAGTAAGCGCCCGGACTTTAGAGGTTAAGTCTTTGGCATTAAAAGAGATAGTGTCTTCCAAAGGAGAGCAGTAGTGAACCCCAAGGTATTTGACCATGCGAGGTTGCCATAAAAAGGGAAAGGGTTGCATATCTGCCTGATGAAGCAGAGGATTTAGTGGAAAGGCTACCGACTTGGTCCAATTTATCTTATAACCGGAGAGTTGTGAATATTTACCAATTTGCTCTAGGACAGCCGGCACTGAGTCTATAGAGACAAAGAGCATAAGGTCATCAGCATATGCTGAAATTTTGATTTCCCTATGAGAGAAGGGGACTCCATGAATCTCCTCCGATTGCCGGATTAGTAAAGCTAAGGGTTCGAGTGCAAGATCGAAAAGAAGTGGAGACAATGGGCATCCCTGGCGAGTACCGCGTTGAAGGGGAAATGGCTGAGACTTTAAAGCATTAGCACAGATACTGGCTGTAGGCTGTGCATACATGGTGCGGAGACAGCGGAGAAAACCTTCTCCGAATCCGTACCAGCGGAGGGCTGCAAACAGGAAGGGCCATTCTAAGCGATCAAAGGCCTTCTCAGCATCAAGTGAGAGGCCAACAAATGGGCGATCAAGATTAACTGCGGCAGTCAGTACATGACATAGAGTCCGAGCATTGTCAGCAGTTGATCTACCGGGAATGAAACCGCATTGATCTGGGTGTATTAAGGTAGACATCCTATCAGAGAGCCGGGTGGAGAGAATGGTGGCAAATATTTTATAGTCCGCGTTTAGGAGGGAAATTGGACGATAATTAGCTGTTAGTTGCGGGTCTCTCCCCTCTTTCTCAAAAACTACTACATTTGCCATTGAAAAGGACCCAGAAGGAGATCCCTCCTCGGTCAGAGCAGAAAAATAAAGTTTCAAAACTGGAGCTAAGTCAGCGTTAAAGGTTTTGTAGAATTCAGCAGGGAGACCGTCTGGGCCTGCAGCTCGACCTGTGGCACATTTCTTGATAGCAGAATGAATTTCTGATAAAGTGAATGGTTTGTCCATGGCCACTCTATCTTCGTCAGATAGGGTCGGTCTTTGTACCCCTGAAAGTAAGCGTTCAAATACTTCTGGCTCAAAATCACATTCAGATTGATAAAGCCGAGTATAAAAATCACGAAAGAGTTCTAAGATTTCTGTATCTTTAGTGACCAAGCCCCCCCCCCCGACAGATTACGGAGAGCGGTAACACGCTTGGCTTCTTTTTGACCTTTCAGGGCATTTGCTAACAATTTGCCAGCACGGTTATTTTCCCGGTAATATATCCCTTGTTGTGATTCAATATTTTTAGCAGCAGCAGTATACAAAAGCTGATTGTATTGAAAACGCAAGCGTTGTAAACGGAGTAAAATACATGGGTCAGTACGGGACGTGAGGAGACGCTCCCCAGCTTGTATCTGTTGCTCTAGAATCAGTAAGTGCTGCTTTCTTTGTTTCCCCTGACGAATTTGATAGCTGGTTATAGTTGCACGGATAGATGCCTTAAAACCCTCCCACCAAGCCCAGCTCGCTGTGTCATGGGGTGAGTTAAAATGAAAATAATCTTGGATAGCGGCCTTTATATCAACCTGAAAATCTTTTTGATCTAGTAGGGATCTATCAAAAAACCAAGCTCGGGGAGAATCGTCTCGCGCAGTGACATGTAATGATAAAGATATGGCAGCATGATCTGAAATATGGAGAGGATGAGTCCTAGCCGTGTCCACTTGAGAAATCAGTGCTTTGGAAATGAGAAAGAAATCTATTCTAGATTGTGAGTGATGGGGGGCAGAAAAAAAGGTGAACTCTAAGTCGGAGGGGTGAAGCAGCCTCCATATATCTACTAGCGCAAGATCTTGCATCAGAGCTGTAAGGGTAGCAAGACTCTTGGGTGGATTACTCGTTCTAGGCGGTTGTCTATATATCAAAGGGTCTAACACCTGATTGAAATCACCACCAAGTATTAATGGAGTATTGGCAGAGGCCTGTGCCAACTGCGCAATACTTGCATAGTAAGCAGGGTTGTCCACATTCGGGGCATAAATACAAATACACGTGAATTCACTATCTCCAACCTTAAGGTGTGCACGGGCCCATCTACCCTCCTTGTCAGAGCTAGTATCCATTACAGTAGCTTGCAAAGACTTCTTAACCAGAATGGCTACCCCACACCGTTTGGAAACGGCGGGAGAATAGGCAGCCACCATGTAAGGCTTAGCATTGAGTTTCAGTGTTTCAGCAGAGTTTAGATGCGTTTCCTGAAGAAACACTAAATCAGCATGCTCATGGCTAAGATAGCTAAGGATTTTCTTTCTTTTGATTGGACTATTGATGCCTTTTACGTTAAGTGATAAGATTTTACATAAGGCCATTCAGAAAGGTTAAAAATTCTGAGCATGATAGCGCACATAATTTCACAATGTCCCTCATATTAACTGTATCTGGCTGTACACATGACATGAAAGAAAATAAGCTAATGTAATACAATGAAGCGCCCCACATTAAAAAAGAAAAACCGCGGTGCGGTAGAGAAGAAGCAGAACCCCAGAAATTACTGGCGACCATGTGTCTGCGGGGAGAAACCCCAGAGAAGGCCAAAATTGAAAAAAACATATAACCTGTAGAACTGTGCGTGCTCCGAATCCGACCGAGGCACACATCATGGAGGGATAGGAGACCAAAAAAAAAAAGTCATATAGAGAAAGAAAGAAAGTCCAGGTAGTCTCTGTGCTTGGCTATGACCGCCGCGTCGGGCCCTTCAAAATGGCGGACAGAGCCGTCAGATAATAAGTCCAAGTTGTTGGATTAGCGCATCTGCTCTGCTTCTTTGGAGTCTAAAAATGTTGATAGTAGATCAGGATCTTCGAATGTCCTAGTTTGGTTGTGGAGAGTCACTCGGAGCTTCGCTGGATACAACAGGCCAAAGCGAGCCTGTAGTTGTTGAAGTCGAGGGCGAAAAGCAAGGAGTTTCTTCCGACGATCAACGGTAGGCTTTGCCAAATCAGGGAAGAAGGAGACTTTATGACCTTCAAATTCCAAATGATGATTCGCCCGGGCAGCATTTAAAATTTGTTCCACTTGTTGATATCGTAGTAATCGAAAGATAATAGGCCGGGGGGTCGTTCGGTTGAGCGCCATGTGGGTAGGAACACGGTGTGCTCGATCGATTTCCAGATCTCTATGAAAAGTGATCTTCAGCAAGGAGGGAAGAGTTTTGAGCAGGAATTCTCGTATATCTCCTGCTTCCACCCCCTCCGGTATTCCAATGAGCCTCACATTGTTGCGACGGGCTCGATTATTGCTATCTTCTAACTCCTTTTGAAGATTCTGTATCTGGCGCTCAGCCTTGTCCAGTTTGCCCAAGCGCACCGCGTGCGAGTCGAGGACCCCTGCCATGTTGTCCTGCCGTAATGAAAGACTTTCAAGTCGGTCCTGGAGCACTCCGAAGTCTTCTCGCAGGGCTCGAAGCGCTTCTCCATTGGACTGCACCAGTTCCTTCACGCCGCGTATTTCCTCTAAAATCTCCAGGTGCATTTCGGGGTTTTCACGAAGTGGAACCATCTTCTGTGGGGAAGACACCTCTGTTTTGGAGCGTTTTCCGTGTGAAGAAGAAGGAGACCCGAAGTCCAAGCGCGCTGGTTTATGGGCCGCCATCCCCCCCGAGGTATCCCGGTAAGCTCGGAGCAAAATATTAAGTTTGTATAGGTATTAAGTCAGGATTCTGAGTAGGCCTCTCGGGAGCTTCAGCGCGAAGCGTCTTACCCGCTGGACATCAGGCTCCGCCCCCCCGTCTTGTATTTTAAGTGTGGTGTCTTTGTGCCTCCGCTTTGTTGCCTGCGGCAGGCCACGTTTTTCAGCACACATGGCCTGCTACTTCTATTCCCTCTTCGACAGTAAAAAAGTGGCAGGTCATGTTTGCTGAAGCACATGGCCTGCCACAGTCAATGAAAAGGTGGCAGAAAGTCATCTAGCTCACCTAGTGGATGGGCTGGCCCTGGGAGAAAGTAAGCAGAGCCTGACTTATGGAATTCTTTCCAACCCCTGTGTATGAATGTGGATACTCACAGCAATCTGTTTCTATCTGCATTTTTTCTGTTAAAGTTAGGAGATGTCCCCGATTTTTGGGGATTTTCCCTGATTCTAGAGCTGTGTCCCAACTCTCACCTGTTTGGCAGCTTCCCATCCCAAATTCCAGCAATGGGGACAGAAGGGGGTGGAAAAAATGATTTTCAATTTAATGATTTGAATATGTCAGCTTTTAGAATGTACATCCATTATCGTTATATTTTGTACAGTACAGGGACAATGCATCACTGTTTCTAATTCTCTGCCTATTTGATTGAAAGTGATAGTGTTGCTGTCATGGGATGGATGTGTGTGTGTGTGTGGGGGGGGGGGGGGGTAATGACTTTTCTTCCCTTCTGCACATCTTGTTGCTCAAACCTGTTATCCCTCCCACCCACCACTTATGATAAGTGTCCCAGATTTGCCTGCAAAAAATATGGTAACCTTATCAGTGTGTGCATGTGTGTATGTTTCTCTTCTGTATGCATTATGTCTGTGTTTGTTTGCAGGGCTGGCTTAACCATCAGAAAAACTAGGCAGTCGCCTAGGGACAGGGGCGACCCAAGGGGGGTGCGGTGCCATGTGCGGAGACTCGGTGCGGGGCCTCATTTGCATAAGGGGTCTCATTTGCATAAATATTTGCATAATGTTACCATAAACTAACTTTTAGTAAACATGCCTCTTCATGAGTGTATGGATAAAGAAAGACAAAGATTTCTACATTACTATAATCCAGTGCCAACCGCCAGGCACATTAGGAACTACTGCAAACACTGCCCATTTAGAACCCATAGCAAACCCACCGTATCCTAACAGCACTACCAGGACTCATAAAGCACCATACCCTACCTATCAAAAGGCAACACTGCAAATATTAAACCAATACATTTCAGAGAATAACAATACATGACCTACTGGGGAAAGAGAACAAGTAACAATGTCAAATAGGAATTACATAAACAGAATACCTCAGCTCAGTTACACATGCAGAACATAGACCATCACCAAACAAGGAATCACAATTTAAAAACAGGAAGACAATAATTAAACTGGGAACCCTAAAAGCCAAACTTGGAATATACAACAACAATGTAGAAATAAAACTATAAATTAATTTCCTCTTGTACTAAACAAAGCACAGACATTAATGATGCACATTTCCCAGAGCTGACATATTCCAGTTAATAAATTCAAAATAAAGAGATATCTTTGTACCTTTTGTGCATTTTATTTTCAGTTGCAATTGTTCCAGCCACTTTCTTCTGGTTTATTTGTGTCTTCTGCTATCTCTCCATCGTCTGCTGTCCATTTGTCCTTTCTTCTCTTCTAGTTTTTTTCCATTCTCTCTCTACATCTGCTTTAACATAATAATCTTTCTCCTTTTGCTCTTTCCTCATTCCTTTTTCATCCACTCAAATTTTACCCCTCCATCCTCAATCCCCACTTAGTCTCCCAATACCCGGCCAATTGTACATTTTTCTTCCCTCCCACACAAAATATTTTTCCCCTCTCCATTTCACTCTCCCAGCCCATCCCCTTCTAATCTCCCCCAACATCAGCTCCCTTTTAGTTCCAGCCCCACCCAGTATCCGCTCCCTTCTAGTCCCCACATCAGCACATTTCCAGTCCTGGCCCCCCATCAGTCCATTTCCAGTCCTAGCTCCCCCATCCATTTCCAGTCCTATCCGAGTCCCTTCATCAGCTCATTTCCAATACCAGCCTCCCATCAGCCCATTTCTAGTCCTTTCCTAGCCCCACCATCAGCCCATGTTAAATCCTAGCTCCCCTCCGCTCAGCCCATTTCTAATCCAAGCCCCCCATGAGCCTACTTCCAGTTCTAGCCCCTCCATGAGTCCATTTCAATCCAAGCCCCCACCACAGCCCATTTCCAATCTTAGCTCCCCCCAACACCCAATTCCCAGTCCTATCCTAGCCCCTCCATCAGCCCATTTCCTGTCCTAGCTCCCTCCCCTAAGAGCCCATTCCAAGCCCCCCTTCCCATCAGCTATTTACAGTTCAAGCCCCCCACTTCCCCTCAGCCCATTTCCATTCCAAGCCCCGTCCCCACCAGCTATTTGCAGTTCAAGCCCCCTGCCACTCAGCCCATTTCCAGTCCTAGCAATCCCCCCACCCAGTACCAGTCCGAGTCGCCCCGAGCCCACTCCCAGTCCTAATCCCACCAGCCCATTTCCAGTCCTAATCCCCCATCACCCAATTTTCAGTTTAAGCCCCCCTATAGCCCATTACCAGTCCTAACCTCCCCATCAGCCCACTCCCAGTCCTAATACCACCAGCCCATTTCCAGTCCTAATCCCCATCACCCAATTTTTAGTTTAAGCCCCCCCATAGCCCATTATCAGTCCTAACCTCCCCATCAGCCCACTCCCAGTCTTAATCCCACCAGCCCATTTCCAGTCCTAATCCCCCATCACCCAATTGTGAGTTTAAGCCCCCCGATAGCCCATTACCAGTCCTAACCTCCCCATCAGCCCACTCCCAGTCCTAATACCACCAGCCCATTTCCAGTCCTAATCCCCCATCACCCAATTTTTAGTTTAAGCCCCCCATAGCCCATTACCAGTCCTACCCCCCCATCAACCCACTTCCAGTCCTAATCCCACCAGCCCATTTCCAGTCCTAAAACCCCATCACCCAATTTTTAGTTTAAGCCCTCCCATAGCCCATCACCACTCCTAAACCCCCCCAGCGCCCATCACCACTCCTACCCCCCCCAGCGCCCATCACCCATCACCACTCCTAACCAACCCCCCCCCAAGCCCAGCCCAGCCCAGCCCAGGGACAATTTAAAATAAAAAAAAGCTGTCTGCTGCCGCTTCCGGGGCCGCTGCGGCAGAATCGAGTGTGCCGCGGGGCCCCCTCTGTGCACGGCAGAGCCTGCCCTCCCCCCTGCATCAGCTCTCTCTTTCCAGCGGCAGTCACACACGCCAGCTTTCAGAGCGCGAAGGGACTAGTTTCCCTTTCGCGGCTCTGTTAAGCCCGCGGGGGCTGATGGGAGTTCCCATCAGCCCCCGCGGACTTAACAGAGCAGCGAGGGAGAAACTCTTCCCTCGCGCTCTGAAAGCCGGTGCGTGTGACTGCCGCTGGAAAGAGAAAGCTGATACAGGGGAGGGCAGGCTCTGCCGGGCACAGGGGGGGCCCCGCGGCACACTCAATTCTGCCGCGGTAGCCCCGGAAGCGGCAGCAGACAGCTTTTTTAAATTTTTTTTTTCATTTTACTTTTGGATCAGAATGTTTTTTGCGCGGGGCCCCCTGAAACGCGGGGCCCTGTGCAAAAAACATTCTCACTCAATGGACGGGCCGGCCCTGCCTAGGCACACAACTTCAGGGGAGGGGAGAACAGAGAGTAGGGCATGTAAAGCTATACAATAGATTCTGAAGTTTTTTTGGGGGGGCAGGGGGGCCGTATGGCCATCACCGTGCACTGACTCTGGGACAGGCCCTGTGCGTATGTGTGTGTGCATCGAATAAAGTTCAAAACACTCACCACTACTTTCAAACTACTGAACAATATAGCCCCATCCATTCTCTCTACACTCATCCAGATCCTCCCAAACACAAGAACCAGAAGAGAAAATGCACTGCACTCACTTGAGATCCCAAACACATTCAGGAAAACGAAGCAAGCCACAAGCTCCAGGGTTTCACTTTCACCGTCCCCTCTCTCTGGAACTCCTTACCTCTATCAATCCGCTCAATCAAGGATCTCCAGCAGTTTAAAAAATCACTCAAAACATACCTCTTCACTGTACACTATGGAATACAAAACACAACACAAAACACCTCCAAGAACTCAGAGGCACACTAACTGCATGCCTTTAAATAGCATGAACATAGTTCTAAATAATATGTTAAGTTTTGCAAGTTTTTATGTAAATAGTTCTAAAAACAACTGTTCTATGTAAAATGTTAGTTATATGTAAACTGCCCCTGATCTCTGGAAGGGGCGGTATAGAAAAATTCAACAAATAACACATAAAAAATATGTTTCTATGTTTATCTGTTGTGTGTGTCTGTATCTGTAATTTGTGTGTGTGTTTATATTTTCGGGCTGTTATGTGTACTGTATCTGTCTGTGAAGGTTGAACAGGAAACTCTGCATAGTTCTAGCCATTATTTCTTTGATGATTGGGTTTCTAGATATAGTTCCTTACATTACTTTACTATCACAATCAACTTCCTGTAACTCCAATGAAATTAACTATTTCTTCAGTGATAGCACAGCACTGATGACCCTGAGGTGTTCAGGGACCAACATTATTGAAACTTTTAATTATATTGCTAGACCACTTTCCCTCACTTTGTTTGCAGCTTGTCATGTTGTGACGGCTTGTGGGCATCAGTGATACTGAGCGCTAAGCTATCGGTAACTTAACTACTGGCAGATGGACAGATCTCAGCTGAGGTGCCAGACCAAGACAAACCATCCACCTGGGCAGCAGAAGAATAGAACATTGTTGGCAGCAGAGGATCACATTTCTGTGACAACCAGAACAACACTAAACTTAAACTGCATGGAAGAAATGCCTGGCAATCGACTTCGGTATCTTGCCACGAAAGCCCAATGGATTGTCACAACAAAATGAATTGCACTATAGTGCTGGAAGATGAGACTCCCCCCCCCCCCCCCCCAGGTCAGAAGGCACTCAACTGGCTACTGGGGAGAAGCTAAAGACTTCTCAGAGTAAAGCCAGTATTTATGATGTGGTTGAATCAAAACCCTCAGGACATCTGACTGCTGATGTAGCTTCGAATGATATGAGAGTTAGAAGCAGCAAAGATGATTTACATATTGGGACATGGAATGTAGAAAGCATGAACCAAAGGAAGTTGGAGGTGGTCAAAAATGAAATGGAACGTGTACAACTCAATCTGTTGTGTGTCAGTGAACTGAAATGGACTGGCATCGGGCACTGTGCAACTGATGATCACATGGTCTACTACACTGGAAATGAAAGACAAAGAAGAAATGGTGTTACTGATTCGCTGCTGGATGGAGGCATTAGAAAATGCATCCAGAGCGTGTAATCTCAGGTGTTTAAACTTTCCCTGTATTCGTCTGCTGTCGCCTCTGATTTTATTTAAGAAATATCTAAAGGAGGTATTATCCTTCCCCAGTGCAGACATTTTCCCAGTCCAATAATAACTATTATTTGTCAAGGGATTTCAAGGTGCCGGATAAGTCAAAGACGGCAGCAGATTTGGATAAATTGGTTCCTCCTGAAATTTGGACTTAACTGCATTCTTGGAGTCTTCCACAGATGAGATTTCTACACGTGCTACATTACTGGTGTCTTGTTTATCTGAATCAGATAAGACTCAAATTCTGAAATTATACTTTAAAAAAAGGAGTGAGTAATTCTGTGGGAAACCTATTTTGGTTTTCCCGTATATATGTTGCTCCAATCAACTGCGGCGCAAATATTTTTTAGAGTTGCGACCACGTACTTTGGTCCTTGGTGCAACTTTCTTTCTTAAGTTTCCTTGTAAATGCTTAGTTTTTTTTCAAGGTGTTTCCTATACTTTTTTCGATCCTTCCCAACTTGAGGATTTCTTAAAGGGGAAGAATAATTGAATAATCTTCCAGTGGGTGATGATAAAGAGGGGTATTATTGTTCTTTCTGCTCTGGATTAGTTTTGTTTATCTGGATTGATTATTAATTATCTTTTTGTGCAGGCTCCAATTTATTACTATCTTGTGGACTTTTTGAATGATTGCATGGTGTTATGTTTTGGGATTATTGTATATCTTTCATTTTCTTTTTAATTTCCAATTATAACTTGGAGTGGAGAAGTAGCCTAGTGGTTAGAGCAACTGCCTAGTACCTAGAAGATCAAGGGTTCAATTCCCACTGGCACTCCTTGTGACTTTGGGCAAGTCACTTTACCCTCCATTGCCTTGGAAGAAAAGGCTGGCAATCTACTTCCAGTGATGCATTGCCAAGAAAACCCAGAGGTAGCTGGGTCACTATGAGTCAACACTGACTTGATGGCACTAAAAAAAAATTTAAATTTGGATAAATGCAAATAAATTAAAAAATGAATTGTGTTGCATTTATATTTAAGAAAAAACTTGCAAGAACTGTAATAAAATAAAATGCAATCAGTGAACACTTAATTTCTATTAGTCTATGAGGAATGCCTATCAACACAACTATAATTCAAGTAAGCCGGGGTTTCAGAGCACTGTGGCAAGGAAATGGGAGAAGCAAGGAGCCAGGTTCCTTGCTCACTTAAGGATGACCTCAATCCCAGAACTTGAATCTTTTCAAACTTTGTGGCAACGTTTTCAATTAGTTTTGAAAGATTTTTACTTTTACTTGCAAGTGAGACACTATGTGCGTACCGTCCAGAAGGAAGGCTGCACATTGTTTGATTCGGGGAGTATAGTGGATCTCATGGGAGGAATGGAAGGGAAAATAACAGTGCAAGCTTTAAGGAGGGAATGGAGTTCATTCGGAGAAGGTGGCAGTTTAGAAAGTCTGGCAAAGAAATGGCAACAAGATGGTATGCCAGAGATATCAGCAGAGAAGTTGGAGGTTACGTTTAGAGCTGCTACAGGAATCTCTGAATCAGTACGATTGCACAAAATACAATATAAATTTCTCTGGAGGGCTTATGTACATGATGTTCGGGCTGCTAGGGCTGGTCTGGCGCTGACAGATGTGTGTAGATTCTGTGGGAAGGAAAAGGGAACACTCATCCATCGCTTTTGGTCATGTGCAAGAATACAAGCCGTCTGGTGGAGGGTTTGGACCAGGCTAAGCAGTTGGCTATCTCAGGGTTTGGATCTCACCCCAGAAGGCTGTCTGTTTGGCTTGGATATAAGGGTTTCGTCGGGGGAAGTGCATCAGGGGAAATTACTTGGGAAGAGGTTGGTAGTAGGTTAACAATATATATTGCGACATTGGGTAGCAGAGGACCCTCCAGGGATTATAGTGGTTGGGACAGGTTACCTCAGGCCAGAAGGCCGGGGGTTCAATTCCCGCATGGGGACAAGCAACCTCAGGCCAGAGGGACTGGGGTCTCTAGTCTCATGGTCACTCCTTGTGGCCTTGGGCAAGCCACTTAACCCTCCATTGCCTCAGGTACACTTAGCTTGTGAGCCCTTCGGGGACAAGGGAATAAAAAGTTCCTGTTAGTATACATGTAAACCACACCGATTCTAAAGAGCACAGTATAAAAAATAAATAAATAAAATAGAGTGGGAACATAATATGAGTGAGCTGATGGACATGGAGAGGAAGACAGTTAAGTTACTAGGGGGCAAAAAATTAAACAGTTTTGAAAAAATCTGGGAGCCGTTGTTGACAGAGAGGGCCGGCCAAACCCTGGGCCCGAATAGAGAACCCGAACCCTGAGTATAATCTCAGATTGAGTTCCTAGAAGTTAGTAGGCAGCAAGTTTGTGACAGGCATGCTGAGGAATGCAAAGCGTCTAAAATCTAAGTAGAGTAACTGAAGGTAATTGGACAACGAAAAATGGTATAGATGGATGGATGTATGGATGGCTGAAGGGACGGTTGGGTGGAGATGGGTGGATAGATGAATGGCTAAAGGGAGGGAGGGTAGGGTTAGAGGGAAGGAGGGAGGGAGGGGGCATAGGAGGGGGGAGGGGGAAGTTGGAAGAGAGGGTTGGAAGGTTGAAGAGAGAGCTTAAGTGTAGAATTCTTGGGTCTAGTTATTATGGGATTTGATTGATGCTTGCAATGTTATTGTAAGTGAACAAGGTTTGTAAGGTGCCAGTTGGTCAACTTCCTTACTGTTCATTTGTTCATGATTAGATTGGCTAACCTGGCATTGGTCTAAGTGGGGGAGGGTTGGGGATAGCTGTATCATTAGGATGTTATATACTGTACCAGCAGGTCAATCGGGGTTACTCTGTGTATGAAGCTATTCAATAATGTTCAGAATTGTTATGTAGTGTTTTTTGAAAAGTGTTGAGCCCTGTCTGATACTTTGGACATTGTATCGAATTGTTTGCTGCGGATATCATATTAATAACAATAACTATAATATAAATTTTATTTATTTATTTATTTATTTCAGTTTTTTATATACCGCACTATTTATAATCAGCGCGGTTTACAGATGAACACAAAGACCAGAACAACAGGCTGTTCGGTATTACATATAACAGGAGTATAAACTTGGATAACATGGGAGAACTATATACATAGAATAAATATTCAATTAGTTCTAAATATTCAATTAGTTCTAAAAATGATTTTCCTTAATTCAAGTAAATGATCTAACAACAGCTGCAGAAGAGGATGAAATTGATGAGTTCTATGACCAAGTACAAGCTGAAATTGACAGAACATGTAAACAGGATATCCTGATAGTCATGGGTGACTGGAACGCAAATGCTGGCAACAAAGAAGAAAGCAAAATAGTTGGAAAATATGGACTTGGCAACAAAAATGAAGCTGGAGAAAGACTGATAGAATTCTGAAAGACCAACAATCTATTCATCTCAAACAACTTATTCCAGCAACACAAGCAGCAACTGTACACATGGTCTTCACCCAATAGATTGCAAAAAATCAAATTGTCTACATCTGTGGAAGTCAATGATGGAAAAGCTCTACACCATCAACAAAGACAAACCTGGAGCTGACTGTGGTACAGATCACCAACTACTAGTATGCAAACTCAAGCTAATGTTGAAAAAGAACAAGCCACTCACAAATGTAGCAAAATATGACCTTGAGAATATACAACTGGAATTTAAAGACTGCCTCCAAAATCAATTTGCTGCTTTAGTTACAACTGACAGAGCCCCTGAAGAGTTATGGAATGACATCAAGAAGGTTGTGTTGGAAGAAAATGAGAAATCTCTACAAAAGATGAAAAAGCAAAAACGGCCAAAATGGATGACTGAAGAAACTCTGAAAATTGCCCAGAAACACTGAGAAGCTAAAGCCAGGGGAGAAAGAGAGGCATTCACAGAACTCAACAGAGATTTCCAATATACAGCAAAACAAGACAAGGAGAAGTACTATATAATGATGCATGAAAGGAAATAGAAGCAGAAACTATAAGAGGAAGAACAAGATCGACTTTCCTAAAGCTACGATAGTTAAAAAAAAAATTCCAGCCTCAAATTGGAATATTACAAGATGCTCAAGGATCCATGTTGAATGATGCTGAGAAGATCAAGAAAAGGTGGAAAGAATATACAGAGTTATGATATGATAAAGATCAAGTGGACCAACAGCCGTTTCAACCTGTACCTTTTGATCTGGAACCACTGGAGATGAAATAAGAAGTTGAAGCAACATTGAAAGCCTTATCAAAGAACAAAGCACCATTGATAGCATTCCCATAGAAATATTACAGCAATTTGATGCAGCTGTAACCAGGTAAGGCGGACGTGACCCTCGCCCCCCTCAACCCCAAACATCCCCCCCCCCCACTTTCCCTTCAAATAACCACCACATACTCGCTATATTGGCAAATCAACTGGTCGCAACTTTATTAAACAAGCAGAACATAACATTACAACCATAACTGTATTAACTTACGGCTCCGGCAGCGGGACAATCCCTCACCAGCCATATGGGTAGCAAGGTGAGTTCCTTCCCGCCTCCGCCGAGAACCGTCCCTGGCAATTCCATCCCCCTCTTCTGGCTTTGCCATATTACTAGCAAAAGCCGAGGGCTTCTCCGGGTCGGGGGTACCCCCACCCCCGCCCTGCATATTGCCATGCCTCCGGACCCCGGACACCTCCGGGATCCCGCCACAGGCTCAGTGACACCTGTCCCTGAGCCCCCACAGAATCAAAGCTGCGACCAGCCATCCCGCCCAACACACTCCAAGGCCTCCTGCCAATCATTCAGGAGTAAATCCATCCCAACCGGGGAAAGATGCACCCCATCCGAACGATACAGGCCCGCGCACTCGACCTCCACCCAGGAATGCAAAATCTGATACCCCCCATGAACCAAAACCCAACGGCCAATTTGCCAGTTAATTTTAACTAACCCACGGGACCACCGCCGATGGCCCCAGCAAGCAGGCCTGGGAATTATGTCAGACCATAACAGAACTACACCGGGGAACATTAATAACACTTCCCCCAAAGCCCGCTGAACCGCCCTGATCAGCTGCTTCACTGTCCATGACGCCAAATCATTGCCGCCTAGATGCAGCAACAAGCACTCCGGGGATCCTCTGACGCGCTGATGGTGCCGTAGCAAGGGCAAGAGTTGTAACCAGCGCAGGCTGCGCTCACCCAGCCATGATAACACCACTTCGTCAGCTTGCAGTCCCAGGTTCGCCCCGAGCGGCCGTAAAGCTGCCTGCTGGCCGGCCCAGTACACCAAGGAATGGCCGACTATCCAGCAGGCAAATGGCACCCGAATCCCATCTAAAAGAAAAAACACAGTTAGTACTGTCGTCACTCCCCCTTGTGGCCAGGCGGTTGCCTAGGGCTGCAGGGGTTGTGACGATTGACCTTTGTTAAAACTTGCCTAAACTCATGTAGTTGTGTCCCCGAAAGGATTATAGCCACGTGCAAGGTCGCAGGAAAATTTCTTTTATTCTCAGAAATCAGGAATTCCAAAACCAAGTCAATTCTTTAACATGAATTGATTGAAGATAAGGGAAAACAAAACTCAGGATACTTCTCCAAACGTAACAATACTCAAGCCAATTATACAGTCCCTGGCTTGCTGTAGCCTTTAAACTGGCATTCAAGTAAAACTTTACTTTCAATGATATTCTGTACTTGGTCTTCAGGAGGCGCTGTGCCACCCTCCGTTGTTCCACAGCAGGTGTAGCACAGTTCCTGACTCAATCAACTGCTTTCACACGTAGTGTAATTCCTTCTCAGTTGTAATACAAACTTTCAGCCTAGCTCTGGCCCAAGCAGCATTAAATGAAACAGCTACTTTTAAAAAGCATGGCTAAGAGTACTGGCTTAAAAAGTCCTGGTAAAAGGAACTTCCTCAGTTCTTTTACCTAATACATGGTAACTCAGAAATACACATTAACTTCACCCAGCTGGGTTTCTTTCTTCACTCAAACCCTCTTTGGTCATCTTATGTTTCTCTTGCACAAATAGCACAGCTTATTTCCATATCTGAAATGCTATCTGACTCTCCAGAGACTCCTACCTCCATTTCCTCCACACTTGATTCTCCTGGGTCATTGTTTTCCTGGGTATGCTCTTGGGAAGCCTCCCCAGCCTGCAGAGCCTTCAGTAGTTTTCCCCAGGCACCCTTAACCGTGAGAGAGCTAGCGGGGGAAGGGCAGGGAAAACCCCTTTCCTCTAATAACCTTTTAACCGGTGTAAAGGGCTCACCTTAGTAGTGCTGGGTTTTCTGCTGACAACGTCCTTACTGGGTAGAGAGTTGAGCCAAGACCCTTTTGAGAATATTTCCTCCTCTGAGGATTCTTCTCCCGAGGTTTCCACAAGCCTTGTCAGCCTTTTACTCCTGGCTCTCACCGGCTTCTGTGCAAGGGATTCCCCTGGACTTCTTGTCCTTCCTTTCTGGAACCCTTGTGTCCTCTGTGTCTGGATTTTCTCTCTCTTTCTCTCCTCCCGAGGAAAGTCTCTTATCTCCTCCTCGTGTCTGTGTCTGTGCTTGCCTTGGTGCTTGCTCTGAGCCTGTCCTCCGTCAGGAAAATCTGCTGTATGAGTGCAGTTTCTCTTCCTAAATGTTTGGGGCTGTCCTATCCCTTCTGACTCCGCCCCCAAACCACTCCCTTCTCCTCCCTCTATCTCCATGGGAACAGGGGGTGTGTTTTGGTCTGCAGTTCTCTTTGAGAAACGTTTCTCTTTCGTATCTGAGTTAACCCTTTCAGAGCCTGCAGTTTCTTTGGGTGAAAGGAAAAAAAGGCAGTTTTCCCTTTATTTTTCTGCCCTCAGCAGCTGCTTCTCCACCACATAACCCCCCCCTTAAGATATTCCGCGCTGGCGTTTCTAGCGCACAGTGCGGAATCCGTGAAAGGGCATCGGCGTTAGTATGTAGCCTCCCTGCCCTGTGTTCCACCTGAAAATCGTAGGCCTGTAGGGCCATGTACCATCTGGTGAGGCGAGGGTTGTGGTCTTTCATACTGGTTAACCACTTCAGTGGCGCATGGTCGGTTACTAAACGGAACCTACGGCCAGTTAGGTAAAAACGAAGCGCCTCCACTGCCCAACGTATGGCGAGGCATTCCCTCTCGACCGTGGAATATTTCTGTTCTGCAGGTGTCAGCTTTCTACTTAAAAACATAACCGGGTGCTCTACCCCTCCATGTTTTTGCGCTAGAACCGCACCTACCCCTGTCTCAGACGCATCAGTCTGCAGTATAAAGGACTTATTAAAGTCCACCCCCCTTAAGACCGGCGCTGAACATAGTTGTTCTTTTAGTTGGGTAAAGGCCTGCTCTGCTTTTGGTGACCATTTTACCTGCGTTGGCGCATTTTTCTTTAACATCTCTGTGAGAGCAGCGCTTTCCGTCGCGAAATGGGGCAAGAATCGTCTATAGTAGCCAATTAAGCCTAAAAAGCTACGTACCTGCTTCTTATTGATGGGCTTCGGAAAGGCTTTCACTTTGTCAATGAGGGGTTTCACTACTCCCCGTCCCACAATGTGCCCGAGATACTTCACCTCCCTCCCTCCAAACATGCACTTGCTAGGGTTTAAGGTGATCCCAGCTTTTTTCATCGCTTCCAATACAGCGGTGATATGAGCAAGATGTTGGTCCCAACTTTTACTGTGTATTACCACATCGTCCATGTAGGTTAGAGCATATCGGCGATGTGGGCGTAGGATGATGTCTACCAGCCTCTGACACGTGGCCGCCGCTCCGTGGAGGCCAAAGGGCATCCGACGGAACTGGTACAGTCCTATCGGTGTACTGAAGGCGGTTTTCTGGCGAGACTCCCGGGTAAGGGGAATCTGCCAGTACCCTTTGGACATGTCAAGGGTGGTTAGATAAGCAGCTTGCCCCAGCTGGTCCAACAACTCCTCTATCCTGGGCATGGGATAGGTATCGAATTTAGAAATCGCATTTACTTTTCGGAAATCGATACAAAACCGTATCGATCCGTCAGGCTTCGGGACCATAACTATTGGACTATTCCATGGGCTAACCGACTCCTCGATTACGCCCATGTCCAACATTTCCCTGACCTGCCGGACAACCTCTTGCTGTTTGGCTTCCGGAAGCCTGTACGGCCTTTGCCGTATCACCTCACCTGGTGGGGTTACCATCTCGTGGGCCACAAACTTTGTCTCTCCCGGTATCGGGGTTAGGACGTCCTGGAACCTTCGCAACAACCTAAACAGGTCCTGTTGTTGATTCCATGCCAGTTCATCTCCCATCCTCGGAGTGGGCTTGGCTTTACAGTCAGCCAATTGAGGCCCAAGGTCAACATCAGCCTTATCCTCTTCCCTAGTGGCTGCTAACCCTTTTATTTCCGCCCACCCTGTGGAACCAAACCCCGCTGACCCCCGGATGGTAGGGTTTAACTCCGGGACTTCTTCCACCGGAGGAAACCCAACCCTTTCCAGAATTAGCTGGGCTATCCGGTCTCCCGTGTTTACCTGAAAGTCTGTCTTAGCAAAATTTAGCAATAAAACTTTAACCGGTCCCCGGTAATCAGGGTCCACTACCCCGGCTCCTACATCAATACAGCTCTTTACTGCTAGGCCGGAGCGGGGAGCAATCCGGCCATAGCATCCGGGCGGTATTTCTACTTGCAGCCCCGTCTCCACCAAAGCTCTCCCCAGTCTTGGGATGCTAATATCTTCAGCACTGTGAAGATCTAACCCTGCGACATATTCCGTCGCTCGCTTGGGTAACCGGGCATTAGGAGTAGTGCGACAGCATTTCAGTACGAACTTAGGTTTTATCTCCTGGTCTTTCCTTGGAGCTACCCCTCTATCTGGCTTCTTGTGAGCGGTCGCAAACAAGGGAGCCGGTAGTACCTGGGACCTGGCCTTAGGTTCCCGAGAGGAAGTAAAGCCCTTCGCCTGTCCCAGTTTATCTCTCTCCCTAGAGCAGCGATGGCGAACCTATGGCACGCGTGCCAGCTGTGGCACGCGAAGGCCTTGCAGCTGGCACGCGGGAAGGTCCGCACCCAAGATATGCGGCATTAAAAAAAAAAAAAAAAAAACTGCCGCTGCCGGGGCCGGGGCCGCCGCGGCAGAATCGAGTGTGCCGCGGGGCCCCCCCGCCCAACAGAGCCTGCCCTCCGTCCCCGGTATCACCTCTCTCAGCTGCCTCCAGTCACATGCGCCGGCTTTCAGAGCGCGAGGGGAGTTTCTCCCTCGCTGCTCTGTTAAGCCCGCGGGGGCTGATGGAAGTTCCCATCAGCCCCCGCGGGCTTAACAGAGCAGCGAGGGAGAAACTCTTCCCTCGCGCTCTGAAAGCCGGCGCGTGTGACTGGAGGCAGCTGAGAGAGGTGATACCGGGGACGGAGGGCAGGCTCTGCTGGCGGGGGGGCCCCGCGGCACACTCGATTCTGCCGCGGCGGCCCCAGCCCCGGCCCCAGCAGCGACAGCTTTCTTTGTAAAAAAAATTTCGCTGGGGGGGGGGGTTAGGAGTGGTAATGGCTGGGGGGGGGGGGTTAGGAGTGTTAATGGCTGGGGGGGGGGTTAGGAGTGGTAATGGCTGGGGGGGGTTAGGACTGGTGATGGGCTGGGGGGGGTTAGGAGTGTAAATGGCTGTGGGCTGTTGTGTGGTTAGGACTGGTGATGGGATGGCGGGGGGCTAGGAAAGGAAATTGGCTGATAGGGGTGTTAGGAGTGGTGATGGGCTGGGGGGGTTAGGAGTGGTAATGGGCTGGGGGGGGTTAGGAGTGGTAATGGCTGTGGGCTGTTGGGGGGTTAGGACTGGTGATGGGCTGGGGGGGTTAAGAGTGGTAATGGCTGTGGGCTGTTGGGGCTAGGACTGGTACTGGGCTCTGGGGGGCTAGGACAGGAAATGGGCTGATGGGGGGTTAGGAGTGGTGATGGGCTGGGGGGTTTAGGAGTGGTGATGGGCTGGGGGGGGTTAGGAGTGGTAATGGCTGGGGGGGGGGTTAGGACTGGTGATGGGCTGGGGGGGGTTAGGAGTGGTAATGGCTGTGGGCTGTTGGGGGGTTAGGACTGGTGATGGGCTGGGGGGGGCTAGGACAGGAAATGGGCTGATGGGGGGTTAGGAGTGGTGATGGGCTGGGGGAGGTTAGGAGTGGTGATGGGCTATGGGGGGGCTATGGGCTATGGGGGAGCTAAGTCTATATGGGCTGATGGGATTAGGACTGGAAGTGGGTTGATGGGGGCTTAGGACTGGTAATGGGCTATGGGGGGCTAGGACAGGAAATGGGCTGATGGGGAGGGGTTAGGACTTGAGGTGGGCTGTTGGGTGGGGTTAGGACTGGTATTGGGCTATGGGGGGCTAGGACAGGAAATGGGCTGATGGGGAGGGGTTAGGACTTGAGGTGGGCTGTTGGGTGGGGTTAGGACTGGAAATGGGCTGATGGGGGGTTAACACTGGAGGTGGTCTGATGGGGTTAGGACTGGTAATGGGCTATGGGGGGGTTTAGGACTGATAATGGGCTATGGGGGGGCTGGGACAAGAAATGGGCTGATGGGGAGAGGTTAGGACTTGAGGTGGGCTGATGGGGTTAGGACTGGTAATGGGCTGTGGGCTGATGGGGGGGGGGTTAGGACGGGTAATGGGCTATGGGGGGGTTAAGACTGGTAATGGGCTGTTGGCTGATGGGGACTGTCTGGTAATGGGCTATGGGGGGTTAGGACTGATAATGGACTATGGGGGGGCTAGGACAGGAAATGGGCTGATGGGGAGGGGTTAGGACTTGAGGTGGGCTGATGGGGTTAGGACTGGTAATGGACTGTGGGCTGATGGGGGGTTAGGACTGGCAATGGGCTATGGGGGGCTGACTGGAAGTGGGCTGATGGGGGGTTAGGACTGGAAGTGGGCTGATGGGGGTTAGGACTGGTAATGGGTTATAGGGGGGGCTTAAACTGAAAATGGGGTGATGGGGGGTTAGGACTGGAAGTGGGTTGATGAGGGGGGGCTAGGACTGGTATTGGGTTGGGGGGTTGCTAGGACTGGAAATGGGTTGGGGGGCTGCTAGGACTGGAAATGGGCTGATGCAGGGACTAGAAGGGAATGGATGCTGGGTGAGGCTGGAACTAGAAGGGAGCTGGTGTTGGGGAGGATTAGAATGGGATGGGGCTGGGAGAGTAAAATGGAGAGGGGAAAAATATTTTGTGTGGGAGGGATAAAAAATCTACAATTGGCCGGGTATTGGGAGAATAAGTGGGGATTGAGGATGGAGGGGTAAATTTTGAGTAGATGAAATAGGAATGAGGAAAGAGCAAAAGGAGAAAGATTAGTATGTTAAAGCAGATGTAGAGAGAGAATGGAAAAAAAAAAACAAGACAGAAGAAAAGACAAATGGACAGCAGATGGAGAGTTAGCAGAAGACACGAAGAAACCAGAAGAAAGTGGCTGGAACAATTGCAACTGAAAAAAATGCACAAAAGGTAGAAAAATATCTCTTTATTTTGAATTTATTAACTGGAATATGTCAGCTCTGGGAAATGTGCATCATTAATTTTTGCGCTTTGTTTAGTACAAGAGGAAATTAATTTATAGTTTTATTTCTACAGTGTTGTTGTATATTCCAAGTTTGGCTTTTGGGGTTCCCAGTTTAATTATTGTCTTCCTGTTTCTAAATTGTGATTCTTTGTTTGGTGATGGTCTGTTCTGCATGTGTAACTGAGCTGAGGTATTCTGTTTATATAATTCCTATTTGACATTGCCACTTGTTCTTTCCCCAGTAGGTCATATATTGTTGTTCTCTGAAATGTATTGGTTTAATATTTGCAGTGTTGCCTTTTGATAGTTAGGGTATGGTGCTTTGTGTGTCCTGGTGGTGCTGTTAGTATACGGCGGGTTTGCTATGGGTTCTAAATGGGCAGCGTTTGTAGTAGTTCCTAATGTGCCTGGCGGTTGGTACTGGATTATAGTAATGTAGAAACCTTTTAGTCTTTCTTTATCCATATACTCATTAAGAGGCATGTTTACTAAAAGTTAGTGTATGGTAACATTATGCAAATATTTATGCAAATGAGGCACCTTATGCAAATGAGGCTTTAATTGACGTGCTGGCACTTTGAGGAAATTCTTTGGTTTTGTGCGGCAGTTTGGGCACTCGGGCTCAAAAAGGTTAGCCATCACTGCCCTAGAGGGTGTCAGCTCATCACTGGAATCTTTGTCCCTAGCCTTGGTTTGGGCCCCCTCCGACATTAACCCTGTCCTGGACTCTAAACCCTTGGCTAGCCCAGGTTTGAACTGTGGCCAGTCCCTCCCTAAAACTACAGGATATGGCAGTTTAGGGACCACAGCTAAAGTGATAGTTCTCTTCATACCTAGGCCCTTTACTACAAGTTTCTGCAAGGGATAAGCGGATGCTGCGCCGTGAACGCATCGGATCCTTATATTCCCCTCCGAAGGTTTTTCTATGGGGCCTCCTCTCCTGGCTTGTATCTCCGCCCACAGCTGTTGGGAGACCATCGACTGGTCGGCGCCAGAATCTAAGAGCGCCTGTACTGGGATGTTCTCCACCTCCACTGACAGCAGAAAGCCCTCTCCTTCTTGGGAGTGGTTGGTTATCAAGACTGTCCTAGTGCGACAATCTTTCTTTAAGTGGCCTTTATTTCCACAGCCATAACACTTACGCTGCTCATATCCTGACCTGCTTAGGGGTTTTCCTTGTATAACCTCTCCTAGCATGGTCTTGCTCACTCTTTCTGGCTCTCTTACATTTGCATAGCTCAACCCTGCACCCTTCATTTGGCCTATTACTCGAGCCTCCAAAAACCGCTCTGCCAAAGAAGTTGCTTCTTTAGTGCTCTTGCAATCTTGTAAGACCAGAAAAGATCGCATTTCCTGTGGCACAGCCTCTATGAACTGTTCTAGAGCAATGGTATCTAGAATAGAATCAATAGTTTTACCATCAGGCAAAAGCCACTTATACAATAGTGCCTTGAGGCGTTGGCACAAAGCCCGAGGTGTTTCATCTGACCTCAGTTTGCAACCTCTAAAAAGATGGCGGTAGACCATTGGGGTCAATCCCAGTCGGTCTCTCACGGCCTTTTTTACCTCGTCATAAGTGGAGGCGAGCTCAGCAGGCATGGCCCTATATGCTGCAAGGGCTTCCCCTGTAAGGGAGCCTGCTATCCGAACGGCCCATTGCTCTGCTGGCCATCCACTTAGGACTGCCACACGCTCGAACACTTCAAAATAGTCATTGACATCATCACCTGGGGTTAAAGGCCCAAAGGATAAAGGTCCTTTAGTAAATTGTCCCAGTCCCAACAATGTTCCTGAGGAACTAGACCCAGTCCTTATCTCGTCAGTTGTCTTCTTTTGCTCTTTCATCCAAGCAGTCAGGAGGTCTAGGAGCGGCTGTTGCTGTTCCCTCATGATGGCAGCCATTTTCTCCTGCGTCCTCGCAGCGTTCTCGTGCTGTTGGCGGAAACAGTCTGTCATCCAATTAATCAGCTCTGCCTGCTCCATCCTGGAATGCTGAAAAGAAACAAAAAGAGAAAACACCAAGTGCGGCCCTTATCACAGTGCTTCCTCTCCTCCACCTGCAGAACCTCCCCACTTACAGCAATCCACCAAATAACCCCTTTAAATACGGGTTTACCTGCTGTAAGTGGTGACTCAGGCCTCTCAACAGCGTTGGTCCCAGCTGGGCTCTCCAACTCCGCTCCGTTGAGTCTACGGTCCTGGTTTTCTCTGCCAAGTGCTTAGGAAGGCTTTCAGGATGTTCCTCCGGCCACCTTGTAGATCCTGGTGTTCCCTGGTAGCTCCAAATTGGTAGGTTTTCCTGTATCCAATAACTACGCCACCTGTCGTCACTCCCCCTTGTGGCCAGGCGGTTGCCTAGGGCTGCAGGGATGTGACGATTGACCTTTGTTAAAACTTGCCTAAACTCATGTAGTTGTGTCCCCGAAAGGATTATAGCCAAGTGCAAGGTCGCAGGAAAATTTCTTTTATTCTCAGAAATCAGGAATTCCAAAACCAAGTCAATTCTTTAACATGAATTGATTGAAGATAAGGGAAAACAAAACTCAGGATACTTCTCCAAATGTAACAATACTCAAGCCAATTATACAGTCCCTGGCTTGCTGTAGCCTTTAAACTGGCATTCAAGTAAAACTTTACTTTCAATGATATTCTGTACTTGGTCTTCAGGAGGCGCTGTACCACCCTCCGTTGTTCCACAGCAGGTGTAGCACAGTTCCTGACTCAATCAACTGCTTTCACACGTAGTGTAATTCCTTCTCAGTTGTAATACAAACTTTCAGCCTAGCTCTGGCCCAAGCAGCATTAAATGAAACAGCTACTTTTAAAAAGCATGGCTAAGAGTACTGGCTTAAAAAGTCCTGGTAAAAGGAACTTCCTCAGTTCTTTTACCTAATACATGGTAACTCAGAAATACACATTAACTTCACCCAGCTGGGTTTCTTTCTTCACTCAAACCCTCTTTGGTCCTCTTATGTTTCTCTTGCACAAATAGCACAGCTTATTTCCATATCTGAAATGCTATCTGACTCTCCAGAGACTCCTACCTCCATTTCCTCCACACTTGATTCTCCTGGGTCATTGTTTTCCTGGGTATGCTCTTGGGAAGCCTCCCCAGCCTGCAGAGCCTTCAGTAGTTTTCCCCAGGCACCCTTAACCGTGAGAGAGCTAGCGGGGGAAGGGCAGGGAAAACCCCTTTCCTCTAATAAACCTTTTAACCGGTGTAAAGGGCTCACCTTAGTAGTGCTGGGTTTTCTGCTGACAACGTCCTTACTGGGTAGAGAGTTGAGCCAAGACCCTTTTGAGAATATTTCCTCCTCTGAGGATTCTTCTCCCGAGGTTTCCACAAGCCTTGTCAGCCTTTTACTCCTGGCTCTCACCGGCTTCTGTGCAAGGGATTCCCCTGGACTTCTTGTCCTTCCTTCCTGGAACCCTTGTGTCCTCTGTGTCTGGATTTTCTCTCTCTTTCTCTCCTCCCGAGGAAAGTCTCTTATCTCCTCCTCGTGTCTGTGTCTGTGCTTGCCTTGGTGCTTGCTCTGAGCCTGTCCTCCGTCAGGAAAATCTGCTGTATGAGTGCAGTTTCTCTTCCTAAATGTTTGGGGCTGTCCTATCCCTTCTGACTCCGCCCCCAAACCACTCCCTTCTCCTCCCTCTATCTCCATGGGAACAGGGGGTGTGTTTTGGTCTGCAGTTCTCTTTGAGAAACGTTTCTCTTTCGTATCTGAGTTAACCCTTTCAGAGCCTGCAGTTCTTTGGGTGAAAGGAAAAAAAGGCAGTTTTCCCTTTATTTTTCTGCCCTCAGCAGCTGCTTCTCCACCACAGTACCCCAATACACCGACCACCCAGCTCACAAACGTACATATCCCTTAAATGCATTTGAACGCCAGCGGCCGATCCGCTGAATATCGGCCCCCGGCAAACCAGCCAGCGCCGCACTAGTAGCGGCCCCAATCCGGAAGGAATGCGGTGCGAAGTCACCAGGTGATAGGCCGATCTGTGTCACTACCATCCACAGAACAGCGGTAAACTGAAAACGCGTCAAACACCGCGCATCCGCATGCACGAATAGCAACTCCCCTCCCGGAGGACGCACCCGCAAGTACGCCACCATAGCTGCTACCGGACAGATCGTAGAGGCCGGAAGCGGCCTTAAATGCACCCACACACCTCTCCCTCTCTGATCGGTCTTAGACTGGGACAACCATATGCTCAGCTGTCCTTGTGCCATACGCACATGATGGAGTTGCAGAGCCGCACCCCCCGACCGCCTACTGGATGCCACCAATTCCCCCGACCGGAAGGCCCAAAAGAAGGCCACACAAAACACAGCCCGGAACAGCAGAGCCTCGTATTCGGACTCCACCACTAAAGGTAAAGCTGTGCTCATCCGAACCAACAGGTCGGGGGTAATTGGCCGCCGCTTGTCCGACTGGGGGGGGGTAGCGCGCTCCCACCCCAATAAAAGCCGGCGAGAAAGAAACCCCCAGCTGTGCACTGCCCACCCGACCGCCTTAGAGAAAAAGGCAAAGCCGGCAAGGTGAGTCCGCACAGTGGAGAGGGCCACCCCCGCAGCCTTTTCTGCCAGAATGTATTCACCAATGAGGTGATCAGGCACCGGGCCCAGCCGCCATCCACGAGTCACTAAGAAGGACACCACACTGTCACAGCCCTTGCAGTAAAAACGCCAGGTCGCTGATGAAACCGAACACCTCAGCAAGCTCAGGATACCTGGAGGCCAAGCCGCCATAAACGCTCGGGGACCGACTGCCCCACGGGGTCCGCCTCTGGTGCCAGTCGCCGAAACAAGTCCCACTTGAAACGAGAAAGAGCATCAGCGACCTGGTTAGCATATCCCGGAACATGTCGAGCCCGCACTACCAGATTTAACTTCAAACAGGCAAAAACCACCTCCCTCATCAATGCCGCCACTCGCGCGCAACGAGGCGCATAACGATTAATAACATGGACCACCGCCTCATTGTCGCACCACCACAACAGTTGCCGATTACGAAGCCGATCCGGCCACAACTCCAAAACCACCAAAATGGGGAACAGCTCCAAAAACGTGATACTGTCGGTTAATCCCGCCGCCCGCCAGGCTGAAGGCCACGGCTCAGCGCACCATGCTCCCCCGAAATAAACGCCCAGTCCAAAACCACCCGCCGCGTCTGTAAAAATCTGTAAATCGAAGGAAGACACCTCCTTCTCGAGGAGGACCGTAATTCCATTAAAATCTCTCAAAAACTGGTCCCAAACCCCGAGGTCCGCCCTCATGCTCCGGGAGACCCGGATGCGATGATGAGGACGCCGCACTCCCGATGTAGCCGCCGACAAGCGCCGCAGGAACACCCGGCCCATAGGGATAACCCTGCAGGCAAAGTTGAGGGAGCCCAACAAAGCCTGCATCTCCCGCAACGTAACTTTGCCCGCCCCCAGCACGTTCGCCACTAACACCCACAAATGCACTACCTTGGCTGGAGGCAGTCACGCCACCATGTCGACTGAATCCAATTCCACTCCCAGAAACGTGATGCGCGTGGCCGGACCCTCAGTCTTGTCCACTGCAAGGGGCACCCCCCACTCCCGCACCAGCCGCATGAACCCATCCAGCAGTTCACGACAGAGCCCGGACGGCACCGAACCAACAAATAGAAAGTCATCCAAGTAGTGGACCACATTCCGAGAGCCGACGGACACCTCCAGAACCCAGTGCATGAAGGAACTTAACATCTCAAAGTAATGACAAGAGACTGAGCAGCCCATCGGCAGGCACTTGTCGAAGTAATAGCGGCCCTCGAACGCAAAACCCAATAAATGGAAGGAAGCAGGATGCACTGGCAGCAGGCGAAAAGCGGACTCAATATCGACTTTCGCTAGCAAAGACCCGCGCCCACACTCACGCACCAGCCGCACGGCCTCAAACGACGCGTACCGCACCGCGCACAATTCGCGCGGAATGAGATCATTCACCGATGCCCCCTCCGGGAAGGACAAGTTGTGAATGAGCCTGAATTTTCCGGGCTCCTTCTTAGGCGCAATGCCCAGAGGAGATACCACAAAATTCCGGCACAAAAGGCCCAGCCACCCTGCCGAGAACCAACTCAGCGGCCAATTTACCTCGAACTACCGGCGCTAGGCTCTTCACCGACGGCACATTGCGCGCCATCACTGGGCCCCCATCCCCCACTACCTGTATGGGGAACCCGTACTGGAAACCACCTTCTAAGACCCGCCGGGCCCTAACCCGCTTATACCACCTCAACCAAGGCCTGAGAGCCGAAAAAAGTATCGGGGTAGGGGCTAACTCCATCACCCCATTACTGCTTCGCGGCCAGGGGTGTGGGTCCTTTCTTGCTGCAACGGAGAGCAGAGTGCCCCCCCCCCCCCACATAAGGAGCAACTATGCCGGAACTTACAGTCCGGAAAGGGGCAAGACGACTTATTAAAGCGCCAACAGACGTCCCCGACCCCCTCACCAGCGCCTTTTTGAAAACTGGGAGCCGGGCCGCTCCGAAATGGCCGCCCCACACTCACCGACGCAGCGGCAACCCCTTTTTGCCCCCCCGCACCAGCCCCCCCTTTTGCCGACATCTGTGTTAACCAGAGGCTGATATCCTGGGTCCCCCAAGACAAGGCGGGATTCTCCTCCATCTTGTCCCGAAACTTCTCATCATAGTTGAGCCATGCCCAACCATCATGAGTCTGCGCCGCCTCCAGAATCGAGTCATCATAGGCAAGCAACATCCCGTATTGCCCAGGGTAACACTGCCCCCAGACGCTAGCTAGCCGAAGAAAAGCCCTCGTCCAGTTGAGAACGTTCCGCGAAGCCTTCTTGACCCTACCCGCCTTCTCGTCTGCCTTCCTTTTCCACCTGCTGTCCCCCGAACGCTTTCTACCTTCCAGAAGGCGGAAGATATCGATGTATTTCCGCTTCCAGATCTTGCGCCTAAGCTTACGCGGCACCCCTTCCCACAACTCCGAAAATGAGGCCAACGTAGCACCCCCACCTCCCCCGCCTACCACCCCCCACCCCCCATGGATTGTCCGACACCTCCCCCAACCGACGAGGACGACGACGATGAAGACGAAGATGAGCCCCCCCTCCTACATCGTTTACGCGAGCTACGGCTCTTCTTCTTTGCCTTGCCCCCTCCCCCCCTGCCTGGCTAACCGCCGCGCCCTGCTCACCCCGAGTCTCTTATAACTCACCATCAGCCGAAGTCCGGGGTTGGACAACATCTGGTAGGGTAGACGCCGACGTCGGAAGCACCTCCTGCAGGTCCTCACGCTGTGCCATTGGGACATCAACCATAGTCCGTCCTGAGCCGCTTGGTGTCATCCTCCCCCCGTCTCCGGTCAGCACCTGTGGGGACACCGGAAAAAAGGAAGACGAACCCGACAAGCCCCAGGGCAGCTGCCAAGGCCCCGTCCAATCAACCCTGGAGGAACCCTGCCCCCCTCCCCGCCAATAGTCCCAACTCGACAGGCCCCCACCCCCCGGAACCATATGCCAGTCCCATGGGCCCCCCCGAACCCACCCCTCCTGACCCCCAGCTGTACACTGCCACCTCGCTGGCAACTGAGGTGCCCCCCCCACCCCCGAGGAGTCCGCCACCGGAGGGGACGGAGCAGCACTGCCTGCCGCTCCCCCAATGGACCTTGCACCCATAACCCCACTGGGTACCGGCCCCTCCAGTGCTCCTGGAGCCACCTCCCGGCCACGGCCAGCCCTACTCCCCCGGGATCTCCCGGAACTGCCAGGGGGTACTGCAGCACCTCCCCTACTCGGGACCCTGCGCCCAGCCAGCCGTGACACCCCTGTCTTCCCCCTGGCCTGGCCTCCCGAGCCCCGAGGAGCCCGCCCCGGGGACCGCCTACCACCACTCGTGCCCATGCCCCTCTTCCCCTTGCCCCCTTGGCTCCCCATCGCAACAGTAGCACAGCAGGAAGATTACAAGTATCCTGTGCTCAGAAATGTGCCCAGAGGGTGCAGGAAGCCGACCCAGCCGCCCCCCCCCTTTTCCCCAGTCCCTACTCCGCCAGACAGCACCTGAAATAGGACGCAGGAGGCCTGTGCACCGTCGTCGCTGCCTGCCTCGGTCCTTCGGCGCAGTCTGCCTCAGTCCTCACTCTGCAGCCGTCCTGCACTCTCCTCCAAAGCACTGATTCCGCCTCAGCAGCCCGGGAAAAAAGGCGACACAAACGGCCCCTCCAGCACCGACCCCCGATTCAGGTCAGAACCCACGCACCGCCACGGAGCTGCAGCCAGACGCCCGTCCTTTCTCCCCGATTCCGGAGGACTGGCGTCTGACCGCTCGCTCCCCTCGGGTCCTCCAATCCCCTCATTGGCTCCCGCAGCCACCTGGGCATGCGGGAGCCAATAGATTTAAAACAAAACTCCCGCTCGGGAGCGCGCCTTCCACCACCGCGGAGGGGGGCTCAAGCCACTCTGCCCCCCCCGGTTACTGCCGGCTGTCAGGCACGTGGGCCCGCGGCCTCCTATTTACCATACTTACAAGGCTTTGCCTGGAAATTTGGAAAACGACATCATGGAAAAGATATGTGTTTATAAAAATACAAAAGAAAGGTGATCAAAATGACTGTGGAAATTATTGCACAATCGCTCTGATACCACATGCCAGCAAGATTCTACTGAAGATTATTCAGCAGAGACTATAACCATACCTAGAATGAGAACTACCTGAAGAGCAAGCAGGATTCAGGAAAGAGCGAGGAACGAGAAACATCATCGTGGATGTGAGATGGATCCTTGAAAAGACTAAAGAATATCTATATGTGTTTTATTGACTACAGCAAGGCTTTTGACTGTGTAAACCATGAGAAATTATGGGTCACATTAAGAAGAATGGGTATACCAGAACACCTGATCGTCCTCTTGCACATACTTTGCATTGATAATGAAGCAACAGTTCGAATGGAACAAGGAGAAACAGAATGGTTTAAATCAGCAAAGGCATACAACAAGGCTGCATACTTTCCCCCTCCTCTTCGATTTATATACAGAACAAATCATCAGAGAAGCAGGACTGTATGAAGACAACAGATGTGTGAAGATTGGTGGAAGACTCATCAACAACCTTTGCTATGGTTATGGCATTTGATATACCACCCTTTACTTACATATCGGAGTGGATTACATGTATATACTAACAGGTACTTTTTATTCCCTTGTCCCCAAAAGGCTCACAATCTACATGTACCTGAGTCAGTGGAGGGTTAAGTGGCTTGCCCAAGGCCACAAGGAGCAGCCATGGAACTAGAAACCCCAGCCCCTCTGGCCTGAGGTTACTTGTCCCCATGCAAGAATTGAACCCCTAGCCCTCTGGCCTGAGGTAACCTGTTCCAACCACAGAGCCACTCCTGATGATACTGCATTACTGGTTAAAAGTGAAGATGATCTGAAACATTTGCTTTTCAAGATCAAGGAACATAATCTAAAATTGGTCTGCACCTTAATGTGAAGAAGACAAAGATCCTGGCAAGTGGAAAAATCAATAAATCCATTGTTGATGGAGAAGTAATTGAAATAGTGGACAACTTTAACCTAATTGGGTCAACTATCAATAAAGAAGTAACCAGCAGTTAAGACATCGGATGACACATTGTTCTTGGCAAGGGAAGGACCTAGATAAGATTCTCAAGAGCAGAGATGTCTCTGTCCATACAAATATTCAACTTGTTCAAGCCATGGTATTTTCAATAACGTCATATGAATGCAAAAGTTGGACAGTGAAAAAGATAGACAGGAAGAAAATTGATTCCTTTGAATTATGGTGCTGGCGACAAATACTGTGTATACCATGGACTGCCTGAAGAACAAACCAGTCAGTATTAGAGGAGATCAAACCTAAGCTTTCTTTAGAGCTCAGATGACAAGACTATGACTTTCATACGTTGAACATATCATAAGAAAAGAGAGATCATTCGATAAAGAAAACATGCTTGGCAAGGTAGAAGGTCAACGCAAAAGAGGAATGTCAGCAATGAGATGGATCGATACAATAACAGCAACTATGGGTGCCAGTCTGTCAACAATGAGCCGCCTGATTGAAGACCGAACACAGTTTATGACAACTATCCAGATGGTCGCCATGAGTCGATTCCAATGCAACAGCACTTAACAACAACAACAGACCACTTTATTCCTTTACCCTATTCATAATTGCCGTGAGAGCCACTCAGACTGGGCTCTCATCCTGTCTCACTTAGGTTCGTACTACAGTAGAGTGAAAACAATCTGCAAAATAAAGGCACGTTTATTATAGATCTATGCTGCAGCAAAGGGTCACGAGTAATAGAAACACAAGCACCCCCTTCTTTAGCAAAATGTAGACTTTTTATACCCTTTTTGTTAGAAGAAAAGTAGGTGGGCTGCAATACATCTTAGAGCTTTTCCCATGAACATAGCTAATTATTTCCTTAGGAACAAAAGGCATGTTGAGGATAGGTGAGATAAGGATGTGGGATATGTAGGGGTGTGAAGAACGAGGGGGTGAAAGTATCACTGTGGCCAATGGGGCCCAACTAATAAATCCTTCAGGAATATGCATGAGAATTAGTGGTTTTGGACTTGAGTTCTGAAGCCCCTTTCTAAGAGGTTAGGACCAGGGTATCAAATACGTGGCCTGCGGGCCGCATGCGCCCAGCGAGAGAATCTCACATTTGGCCCGGCGTGTTAAGCAGCTGGCCGGTAGATTTAAAAACAAACAAACTTGCTGCTGGTGCTGCCGCCGCCGCCGTGGCAGCAGCAGAATCAAGCGTCCCGCGGCACACCCCTGCCCGGCAGAGTCCTCCCTGCAGCAACAGCTCCAAAAGCAGCGGCTTTCAGAGCCGCGAAGAGAGAGAGTTTCTCTCTCACGGCTCTTGGCTCTGAAAGCTGCCACTTTTGGAGCTGATGCTGCAGGGAGGACTCTGCCAGGCAGGGGGGGGGGGCCTGCGGGATGTTTAATACTGCGCGGCAGCAGCAGCAAATTTGTTTTTTTTTAAATCAACCTGGGCTGATGGGAGGAGAGGGGTTAGGACTGGTAATAAGCTATGGGGGGTTAGGACTGGTAATGGCCTATGGGGAGTATGACTGAAAATGGGGTGATGGGGGGGGTAAGACTGGAAGTGGGCTGATGGGGGGTTAGGACTGGTATTGGGCTAGGGGGTTAAGACTGCTAATGGGCTATGGAGGGGCTAGGACTGGAAATGGGCTGATGGGGGGTTAGGACTGGAGGTGAGCTGATGGGGGGAGGTTAGGACTGGAAGTGGGCTGAAGGGGGTCTTAGGACTGGTAATGGGCTATGGTAGGGTCTAGGACTGGTAATGGGCTGGGGGGGTTGCTAGGACTGGAAATGGGCTGAGTGGAAAGGGGGCTTGAACTGCAAATAGTTGATGGGAGGGGGCTTGGAATGGAAATGGGCTGAGTGGGGGGGAGCAAGGACAGGAAATGGCTGATGGAGGGGCTAGGATAGGACTGGAAATGGGCTGTTGGGGGGTGCTAAGATTGGAAATGGGCTGTGGTGGGGGCTTGGATTGAAATAGACTCATGGGGAGGGGCTAGAACTGGAAGTAGGCTCATGGGGGGGCTTGGATTGGAAATGGGCTGAGTGGGGAGGCTTGGATTGGAAATGGGCTGAGTGGAAGGGAGCTAGGATTTGACATGGGCTGATGGTGGGGCTAGGAAAGGACTAGAAATGGACTGATGGGGGGCTGGGATTGGAAATGAGCTGATGGAGGGACTCGGACAGGTCTGGAAATGGATGGAGGAGCTAGGACTGGAAATGGGCTGATGGTGTGGTTAGGATAGGATTGGAAATGGGCTGATGGGGGGCTAGAACTGGAAATGGGCTGATGCAGGGACTAGAAGGGAGCGGATGCTGGGTGGGGCTGGAACTAGAAGGGAGCTGATGTTGGCGGAGGATTAGAATGGGATGGAGCTGGGAAAGTGAAATGGAGAGGGGAAAATATTTTGTGTGGGAGGGAAGACAAATCTACAATTGGCCAGGTATTGGGAGAGTAAGTGGGGATTGAGGATGGAGGGGTAAAATTTGAGTGGATGAAATAGGAATGAGAAAAGAGCAAAAGGAGAAAGATTAGTATGTTAAAGCAGATGTAGAGAGAGAATGGAAAAAAACCTAGAAGAGAGGAGAAAGGACAAATGGACAGCAGACGATGGAGAGTTAGCAGAAGACACAAAGAAACCAGAAGAAAGTGGCTGGAACAATTGCAACTGAATAAAATGCACAAAAGGTAGAAAAATCTCTTTATTTTGAATTTATTAACTGGAATATGTCAGCTCTGGGAAATGTGCATCATTAACGTCTGTGCTTTGTTTAGTACAAGAGGAAATTAATTTATAGTTTTATTTCTACAGTGTTGTTGAACATTCCAAGTTTGGCTTTTGGGGTTCCCAGTTTAATTATTGTCTTCCTGTTTCTAAATTGTGATTCCTTGTTTGGTGATGGTCTATGTTCTGCATGTGTAACTGAGCTGAGGTATTCTGTTTATGTAATTCCTATTTAACAGTGCCACTTGTTCTCTTTCCCCAGTAGGTCATGTATTGTTATTCTCTGAAATGTATTGGTTTAATATTTGCAGTGTTGCCTTTTGATAGGTAGAGTATGGTGCTTTGTGAGTCCTGGTAGTGCTGTTAGGATATGGTGGGTTTGCTATGGGTTCTAAATGGGCAGTGTTTGTAGTAGTTTCTAATGTGCCTGGCGGTTGGCACTGGATTATAGTAATGTAGAAATCTTTTAGTCTTTCTTTATCCATACACTCATTAAGAGGCATGTTTACTAAAAGTTAGTAACATAGTATCATAGTAAATGATGGCAGATAAAGACCACCATGGTCCATCCAGTCTGCCCACCAATATGGCAAGAGTAGGTGCACCTGTCGCTCTGTGCAGGCCACCCCTCCCCATGTCTTTGTTTAGGGGTGAACCCACCACTCCATGTAGGACATCCCTATTTGTTGAGAAGTTAGATGGTTCAGAAGTTAGATGGTTCAGTTTATTTTGTTTTTATCCTGTTTCTGTAAAGGGATCTGCTGTGTTTGTCCCATGCCGTTTTGAATTCCGTCACTGTGTTTGCCTCCACCACTTCCATCGGGAGGGCATTCCAAGCATCCACCACCCTTTCAGTGAAAAAATATTTCCTGACATTGCTTTTCAATTTTCCACCTTGCAGCTTCATGTTATGCCCTCTAGTTTTACAGCTTTTATGCAAATGAGGCCCCTTATGCAAATGTCTTATGCGGCCCACGGGTTACTTTACATGGCCTCATTTGGCCCTCAAAGCAATTTGAGTTTGATACCCCTGGGTTAGGAGATGAGAACTGGACCATAAGGAAGTGATATCCTTTCACAGCGAGGAAGAGGAGAGTTTAAGCAACTACTCAGTTGATCTGTACTAAGAGAAACAGTTTGTCTGTCTCTCCTTGACTAGTTTATCACTGTGACTTGTTAATTACTTCACAGCATGCAGCTGGGGTCTTATCCAGTCAGGCTTCTGGAATCAAGGAAGGTCTTAGCTTCACTGTAACCTGATTTTTCAGACAGGCCAGGAGAAAAAGAAACAGACAGGCCCTGATTGCAAAAAATGCTTCAAATGCTAGCTAATCTAATGTACTAATACAATATAAGCAGGGGCGGCCCAAGGGGGGTGCGGGGCCATGTGCGGAGACTTGGTGCGGGGCCTCATTTGCATAAATATTTGCATAATGTTACCACACACTAACTTTTAGTAAACATGCCTCTTAATGAGTATATGGATAAAGAAAGACTAAAAGATTTCTACATTACTATAATCCAGTGCCAACTGCCAAGCACATTAGGAACTACTATAAACACTGCCCATTTAGAACCCATAGCAAACCTGCCGAATCATAACAGCATTACCAGGACTCACAAAGCACAAGACCCTACCTATCAAAAGGCAACACTACAAATATTAAACCAATACATTTCAGAGAACAATAATACATGACCTACTGGGGAAAGAGAACAAGTGGCAATGTCAAATAGGAATTACATAAACAGAATACCTAAGCTCAGTTACATATGCAGAACATAGACCGTCACCAAACAAGAAATCACAATGTAGAAACAGGAAGACAGTAATTAAACTGGGAACCCCAAAAGCACAACAACACTGTAGAAATAAAACTATAAATTAATTTCCTCTTGTACTAAACAAAGCTCAGACGTTAATGATGCACATTTCCCAGAGCTGGCATATTTCAGTTAATAAATTCAATAAAGAGATATTTTTCTACCTTTTGTGCATTTTTTTTCAGTTGCAATTGCTCCAGCCACTTTCTTCTGGTTTCTTCGTGTCTTCTGCTAACTCTCCATCATCTGCTGTCCATTTGCCTTTCTTCACTTTTCTAGTTTTTTTCCATTCTCTCTCTACATCTGTTTTAACATACTAATCTCTTTCCTTTTGCTCTTTCCTCATTCCTATTTCATCCACTCAAATTTTACCCCGCCATCCTCAATCCCCACTTACTCTCCCAATATCCAGCCAATTGTAGATTTGTCTTCCCTCCCACACAAAATATTTTTTCCCTCTCCATTTCACTCTCCCAACTCTATCCCATTCTAATCCTCCCCCAACATCAGCTCCCTTCTAGTTCCAGCCTCACCCAGCATCTGCTCCCTTCTAGTCCCCGCATCAGCCCATTTCCAGTCCTAGCTCCCCCATCCGAGTCCCTCCATTAGCTCATTTCCAATCCCAGCCCCCCAACAGCCCATTTCCAGTCCTATCCTAGCCTTCCATCAGCCCATTTCCTGTCCTAGCCCCCCCTCACTCAGCCCATTTCCAGTCCTAGCTCCCTCCCCTCACAGCCCATTTCCATTCCAAGTCCCCCTCCCCATCAGCGATTTGTAGTTCAAGCCTTCCTTCCACTCAGCCCATTTCCATTCCAAGCCCCCGTCCCCATCAGCTATTTGCAGTTCAAGCCCTCCTTCCACTCAGCCCATTTCCAGTTCTAAGCCCCCCATCACCCCATTTTCAGTGTTAGCCCCCCATAGCCCATTACCAGTCTTAACCCCCATCATCCCATTTCCAGTCCTAGCTCCCTCCCCTCACAGCCCATTCCCTTCCAAGTCTCCCTCCCCATCAGCTACTTGTAGTTCAAGCCCTTCTTCCACACAGCCCATTTCCATTCCAAGACCCCGTCCCCATCAGCTATTTGCAGTTCAAGCCCTCCTTCCACTCAGCCCATTTCCAGTCCTAGCCACTACCCAGCCCATTACCAGTCCTAGCCCCCCCATAGCCCATTACCATTCCTAAGACCCCTATCAGCCCACTTCCAGTCCTAAGGCCCCCCCATCACCCCATTTTCAGTCTTAGCCCCCCCATAGCCCATTACCAGTCCTAACCCCCATCAGCCCATTTCCAGTCCTAGCCCCCCATAGCCCATTTCCAGTCCTAGCCCCCCCATAGCCCATTACCAGTCCTAACCCCATCAGCCCATTTCCAGTCCTAGCCCCCCATAGCCCATTTCCAGTCCTAACCCCCCATCAGCCCATTTCAACTCTTAGCACCCCCATAGCCCATTACCAGTCCTAACCCCCCCATCAGCACATTTCCAGTCCTAGCCCCCCCATAGCCCATTACCAGTCCTACCCCCCCATAGCCCATTACATCCTAACCCCCCTCCATCAGCCCATTTCCAGTCTTAGCCCCCAATAGCCCATTAAATCGTATCCCTTGAGCCCATTTCCTGTCATATCCCACCATCAGCCCAATTCCAGTCTTAGCCCCCCCATAGCCCATTACCAGTCCTAACCCCCCTCCCCCATCAACCCACTTCCAGTCTTAGCCCCCCCCATAGCCCATTACCAGTCCTAACCCCCCTCCCCCCATCAGCCCTGATAGATTTAAAAAACCCAAAAACGGCGGCTGCTGCCGCTGCCGCCGTGGCAGCGGCAGAATCAAATGTCCCGCCGCGGGGCCCCGCCTGCCCGGCAGAGCCTCCCTGAGCTCCCGAGTCCCTCCTAATGCGCGGGCTTTCAGAGCCGCGAGAGTTTCCCTTTCTTCTCGCGGCTCTGTTAATCTCGCCGGGGCTGATGGGGAGATTATGATGTCCTTGAATGGGGGTGTATGGAAAGGACCCGCTATTCTCCCCATACCTATTTCATTTGCTATCTTGCTGTGCGTGATCTCGTTGTGTTTTTGAACAGATGGTGGGTTATTTATAAGGCGCATTTGTGCTTTTTTCATTATTATTAGGGATGGGATGCGGAAACCCTGCGAGAAGCCCTTTTCAATACTGATAGCTATATCCCGCTTAGGGTAGGCTCTTAGCCATGGACGCATATTCTCAAGCCTGATGGGTGTTGGGGCCAACTCCCTCGGTTGAGCGCTGCTGTAATGCTCTGAAAGGCTTGGCCTCCCTTGCTGCCCTGCAGGTGAAAGCAGGGTGCCCACCTCTGCATACTGAGCAGGAATGCTTGAATTTACAAGGCTGCCATGTACAACTCCCTGCGTTGTACTGTCAGCATGCCCGTCTCCCTGCCCACTGATTGGTTTGCCGCCCTTGCGTGTTCTGAAAAGGCTGTTGCCATTGTGTGCTCGGCAGAGGCTGCTGTAGCCTGTCCTGACACCATGGCCTATTGGGCGCCATCTCTTCTGTCCACATGTCCAGAATTCTGTGATGCCATGCTAGGGTGGGATCTTCAGCCATGCTTCTCCTGAACTTCACATCGTAGATCAGCCAGGCCCACCCCCCGTATTGTTTATGCGCTCTGGTGATCGTGTCCAGGTACCTGGTCAGATATGGCCCCGAGTCGGGTTCTTTCTCCATCACCATGCTCATAAATATGTGGAATGCTGTCATCCAGTTGTTAATTGATTTGGGAATTTTAGGTTTCCTATCCCTCTCACTTCTTTTATCCTTATCTTTTCCACTGTTTGATTCGTCGTCCTGATCTCTGAGCAGGAGAAAATAGGTCAATATATTCTCGCCTTCAAATTTTCTTTTTGATATTTTTGGGTACCGACACAGCCAGGGAGCTCACCCCGCAGCGTGGATCGCGACTGGTATCGCGCCAATCCAGCTGCGTTCTTTGGGCCGCCCCAGATGGCGTGCTCCCGTGCTCCTCGCCCCTCTGACTTTGCCCCGCCTAGGCCTGCCTAAGGGGATTAGATTGTTTTGGGCTCCTTTTCCTTTTAAATTTCTTTACTGCATATTTTATCGCATCGGCCCACGCTATGTCACTGTCACTGTCAGAAAAGGAATCGTCAGATGATGAGGTTAACAACTCTGTCACCCCCTTTTCACACCTAGACTTACCATGTTCCGTGTTAGGTGTTACTGTGCTGTTGCTCGTTGACGGCAGTTCTTTGCTCGCGAAGCCTGACATTCCCAGTCATTGTCTGACTGAGGTCAGGCTGTGTTGCGTAACCTGCTCCCGAACCATCTGGAGCAGGTCGTCCAGCTCCTGCCTCTGCGGAGGGGTTTGAGCTTTCTTGTTGCTGTGGCGCCTTCTTCCTATTGCTGCGCCTCGGCTTGCCGGCTGCTACACTGCTGGCTGCATCATGGCTGGCCATCTGTGCTCTCCTTCTCCTCGGACTAGCAGCCGCCCACGCCGTTGGTGCTGGTGCTGCCTTCGGTGTAGCCTTGGCGCCTCATGTCCTGGAAGCCCTTTGTGTCTCCTTTCTCGGCATCTCTACCTAGGATGAGATTACTACGCAGAGGCAATGGAAAGTCTAAATTACTAACAGCCTCGGATGCTTGCCTCAATCCTGTGCGCCATCCGTTTCCTACAGCCAATGCATATCTATAGCTATCAATATCCATTTATATCTATACTAAAGAACCCAATATGTTTATACATAGCTCAGTTTTTACACTGCTTTTTGTACATAGTTTCACTGTGTGTACATAGTTATAGTTTTATTACCCTCTGTTCCAAGTTTAAGTTTCCTGTTATAATGTAAGCACACCAGTGTTTTCTGATTGTGCAGATCTGTTACTTGTAAACCGCACTGAAAACAAATAGCGCGGTATATAAAAGATGTTAAATAAATAAATAAAATAAAATAAATATCTACATAACTATCTATATCTATACATATCTATAAAGCACTATCTAACAACTCTATAGACATAAATCACCCTGGCAATGATCCCAGATATTCCTGGCTGCATCCCCTCTTCATTCTCCAGTGAACATTAATACAATTCCATTTCTTTTATTCCCTGGTCATCTTCAATATCACCACAAAAACACAATCATCCTAACAGTCTGCAATACTGCCTTTGTCCATGGGATGGCAGCCTTACACCATTAGTCACTTCCTCATTACTTTCTACAGCATCCACTTTAAAACATTGCAATGCCTCCGTTTTTTTTTAAAATTATTATTATTAAAGAAAGCCCTCATGTCTGTGCCTTCCCCTACCCGAATCCTGTTCTGTTTTTTTTTTTTGCTATCATTATTTCATTAGCAGTTGTTGCCCTGCAGTGTCTGCTCATTTGCCGTGCCTGACCACGTGTACCCGTGTGGTATTTATCGCAGCGCAAACGTGGCCGCATAGCCCCAGCACCCCTTTTTGTCTGCCAGACCAGGCGCCCCATGCTGCCCACATCGGGGGATGATAAAGGTAGGGAGTGGAGGAGTGGCCTAGTGGTTGGGGCAAGGTACTTCAGGCTGGAAGGTCGGGGGTTCAAATCCCACTAGAGGACAGCAACCTTGGGCCGGAAGGACTGGGGTTTCTAGTCCCACAGGTGCTCCTTGTGGTCTTGTGCAAGCCACTTAACCCTCCATAGCCCATGTTCCCTGTAAAATAGTTATCTCCAAGTTATAATGCCCTGTTCAATGTAATTTCAGTTTGTTCAATATAAACCACACTGATGCAGAATAGCGCAGTATATAAGAGAATGCAAATAAAATAAATAAATAGGGGTTATTGGTTGCCTCAGGCTACTGATATAACTTCCCCCCCCCCCACAAGACCCAGAAGACACCTCATGCAACGGGACCCCACCACAGCTGGAAGCACCGCTGCACCCATGCCTATTCCTCTCTCTTTGTTTTTTCTTCTTTTTGTTTTGTAAGTACTTGCCGTGCGATTCCTCCTGTGGATGCTGTCTCCGTTCTCCGTTCCTCCGGGAATGTACGTCCTCCCACGATTCCTCCTGTGGATGCTGTCTCTGTCCTCCACTCGCAAAAGGGGGGGGAGCGGCGAAAGAGGCCGAGCCAGCGCCGGACGCGCTTTTTATATGCGGCTCATTGCCCGCCCTCGCCCCCCCCCGCCCCTCCCGCCCCCCCCAACCCTCGGCCAGCCACTGCGCGTCTGTGCCCGGCCGCGTTAATTCGCGGCCGGGTCTTTATTAGAGGAATTAGAGGTTTATTTTCATCCTCTCTTTGCGATTCCTGCATTTGCTTAAGTTGCAGGACTAGTACTTTGGTCTGCAGTGAATATCCTGTTCTGGTTTATCCTCTTCTTCATTAGCTAGTCTAGTGAAATGTATTATATGTTTCTGGCCAGGTTTAATCCTCAAGTCCTACTACAGATTCTAACTTATTTTGCACCTTGCTGGACAGAGCTTTTGTCAATGCCTGTAAAAGCAGTGGCAACATTATGGGTGTATTAAAAGAACTCTGAGTCTGGTTCTGCCAATCTTCCTGGGATTTAAGTATAAAACTACTAATATCTTCCTTCCCATCCCATTGTATTTTCAAAAGGGTACTTAGACTATGCTGAGTAGGGTAAGTAGTACGAAGGGCTTCCCAAATACGAGGTCTGTATGGCTTAAAACTGACACTGTCGTGCTGGGAATTGTCAGTAGTCACATCTATTATACCTGCTTGTGTACCATACCTGCTTGGTGCCTACGATACATGAAAGCAATGCCTTGATATCACCTAAACAAAATTGATAGCCTGCTGTTAATTTCTCAAATATATTCATATAAGAAGAAAACTCCCCCCAGGTCATAAAAGATCCACCAGGCCCAGAAAATCACAATCCATACAAAATAGTGGAACTCAAAACGGAAAACTTCCTAAAGTAATAATGAAAAATAAAGATGAAAAATATATATTTTTTTGTTGGACAAAACGTCCTCCCACCTAAACAAGAGCTAAGCACAAGCTCCGGCGGGAACCAGACCTTTCCATTTTATTCAGAAAAAAGAGAGCAGTTAAGCCTGGTCGCATTCCTTGGTTTAGCGGGGACAAGTATTATGACTGAAGCAGGGTCTCTAAATTGCCAACCCAAAACACAGGACTGTGTCGATTACCCTTGCTGGATGTTTCTTCGCCATTTCTGCAGTTAAGTACTGGACATTTAACACTTTGAATACTTTTTAAGGCTGATATCACAGGTACACTAAAAAAACTTTTTTTTTAAACTGCCTCTAATGTTTCGATTGATTTTTACATTTTTTGGTGCGCTGAATCCAAATCTGGTAACCAATTTGCTCCATCACGTACAGATTTTTTGCTACATTGGGTTAGCAGTTTGAGGTGAACGTTTCAGATTGAGTGCGATCGAGATAAAAGTTTCTTGGATGAATTCTTTATACTAATTGTTTAATAGTTATTCAAATAAGAATAAAGAAAATTGTAACAAGGCAGCACATAAGAATAGAGTAATGTCAACAAAACACACTGTGATGGTAGCAAAATTGTCTGCACTTAAAACAGCCACATACATGTGCACAAACATTGAGCATATAAGAGCGAGGTTAGACACAAAGCAAAGCAAAGAAATGTGCAAAAAATGTTGTACAGGTATGTATGTAAGAATAGAAAACGCAAACCTCACCATTGCAATACATGAAGACAAACACCCGATGGTGTGAAAATAAAATTCTAATAAATGAGATCCGACACTGTGGTAATAACTAGCAAATTTTTATTTCAAAGTTTAGTAAAAACACGATATTTGTCAACACAGTTTAGATTTTAAAGTCATTCTTGGGTCAATCAATCTCCTGGTGGGCCTGTTTCTTCTTCCCCCGAATGCTTCTCTTGGTGCGCTGCTTGGCGTATTTTTCATCTGGGGTTTCCCGCAGCAGCAACCAGCAGAAATCAGCCATCATAGTGGTGTTCCATCTTCCTTGGTACCTTCTCTCTGCGTCCTTGATGTCCTGGTGAAACCTTTCACCTTGTTCTTCACTGTACGCCCCCAAGTTTTCGGGAAAGTAGTTCACATGGGAGTGCAAGAAATGGACTTTCAGGCTCATGTTACAGCCTTGTTCTTTGAAGGCATTGAGCATCCTGGCAACAATATCCTTATAGTTCTCATCCCGCCTGTTCCCCAAGAATTTGAGAACAACATCCTTGAAGGAATCCCAGGCTTCTTTTTCCTTCTCAGACATCGTTTCAGCGAATGCGCCATCTGAAATGAGTTTTCCTTATATCAGGGCCAACAAACACTCCTTCCTTTAGCTTTGCTTCAGAAAGTCGGGGGAACTTTGAGCAAAGGTACCGAAAGCACTCACCATCTTTTGGAAGGGACTTGATGAATTGCTTAATGAGACCCAACTTAATGTGGAGAGGTGGTAATAGAATTTTATCACGAGGTACCAAGCTCTCATGAAGAACATTTTTCTCACCGGGTCTCAAATACTCCCGAATTGGCCAGTCTTTTTTCCCCCAGTGTAGGTCGCGGGCCCGGCTATCCCACAAGCAAAGGAAGCAGGGATATTTGGTGAAACCGGATTGCTGCCCTAATAGCATGGATAGAATTTTAAAGTCTCCACAAATCATCCACTTATGCTCATCATAACGAATCTTCTGAAGAATCAGGGCCAAATTCTCGTATTTTTCTTGGAGAATAACAGAGTGAGCAATAGGAACTGAAGCGAATGTGTTGCCATTATGAAGAAGAACACCTTTTATGCTGTCTTTTGACGAATCAATGAACAGCCGCCATTCAGCAGGATCATACTTGAGTTTAAACTTTTCCATCACTCCGTATATATCGTTGCAAAATACCAAATCTTCCTCTTTGCTGAAATACTTCAAAAATTGTGTCTCGCGGTTGCGGTACCAATAAAAAGTTGTTCCTGGTGACAATAGATTTTTCTGTTTAAGCCGAGAACCTAGCAGTTGGGCAGCATCTTTTGGGAGTCCTAAATCCCGGACTAAATCATTCAATTCAGCTTGAGAGAAAAGTTCAGGTTTCGGATCTGGTTCAGTTTCAAACTCGGAAGTACTGGACTCATCGGGAAAAGCCATCTGATGAGTCTCATCATGATCAGAACCGTCCACACAAATATGATCCAAAGATTTTGGTGGTTCAGGCACAGGTACTTCATTGCTATGAGGCATAGGCCTAATTGCTGAGGGAAGGTTGGGGTAACTTATTACGTTCTTATTTTTTAAGTTGTATCCCTTCACAATGCAAGAGCAAAAATAGCAGTCACTGCTGTGGTCTCTTTGTTCACGCCACATCATAGGTATTCCGAAACGAAATGCTTGTTTTTTACCTTTCATCCATAAGCGTAGATCTTCCTCACATGTCTTGCACACTTTGTGAGGAGCCCACGGTTTGTCTTGATCGCCTAAATTCAAACCGAAATAGGCGAAATATACTTTTTTAATAAATGCAGAAATATTCCTCTGCCGCTTTTCACGGTATATTCCCCACAAATAAAACAAAAACTGTCCGGAGAGTTGACGCAACCTCTGGCTCTGTGAGCCATCACAAATACACAGCACTGCAAACTACAACTGTAGTGAACCACTTCGGAATAAAGCTGGATTACGACTGAGCAAACAAAAGGTAATAATGAACTTGCAAGAAACTGAAATTTGACAGGAACGTTCATGTCGCAACCACCATGTTTGAGCAAGCGAACGAGGCGAGGTGAACAGGAAAGAACATGCGCCAGCGCGAGTACTGGATTTAGCCCCCCGCCTCCCAATTGTCCTGTTAATGTATAAAATGAATACAAAACACTCTAAAATATCATGAGGGAGTGTTTCTAGTTAGTTAACCATTACAACCTCTATTTTGGGCCAAGAAAATAAACTGCAGTCGGCTAAAAAGAAATTATGTGAACATTCCTTATATGGGTAAGAAATCTAATTTTGCAAGAAAACGTGACGTGATGGAACATTTTGGCTATTTTTCCTGGATTCAGCACCCCAAAATCTATAGGAATCAGTTGCAAAACTGGAGGCAGTTTTTTGGTAGTGTACCTGTGTATTTAAAGTTTGGCGTTTAAAGTTTTGGGCCACCAGACTTAACTGCCCTCTTTTGTCTGAATAAAATGGACAGGTCTGGTTCCTGCTGGAGCCTGTGCTTGGCTCTTGTTTAGGTGGGAGGACATTTTGTCTGACAATTTTTTTTTTTTCATCTTTATTTTTCATTATTACTTTAGGAAGTTTTCCGTTTTGAGTTCCACTATTTTGTATGGATTGTTAATTTCTCAAAAGCTTCTATCCAGGGGGACACCCCCCTGTGTAATAATGGGAAGTGAGGAGATAAGTGTCTGCAGATCATTAAAGTTCCATGGCACATATTTTACAATGTTATGGCCAGTATGAATTATTGGAAAGGTACCTGGCTTCTGTTGTAGGTCTAGCAAATTTGGATTCCTCAGAGTACGCTTCGGACCAGATGCGGCTGCATTTAATTCCCAAATTGGCAGGGATTTGCTCAGATATCTCTTAGTTCCTTCATTCCACTCAGGATCTCCCTGTCCATCCCTAATACACCTCCTTATTTGATTTATTTCAGTTATGCCAAATGAGCCCTCCTGTGGCCTTATGCCTGCCATCCACCCAGAGAGTGTATCACAAAATCAGGAGATATTGTGATCACTCCCTTCTTCCTCTCTAACTATATATTCCGGGACCTTTGTCAGTCTTCGTACATAAAGTTTTTCCCTTTTCCTCATTTTCATTTCCCGGTCTCATCAGCTCCCCTGTAAGTCAACCTAGGACCCACCAACTGCCCCCATAAATTGAATAGGCTTTCATCGATGCCCTGGAATTTCATCAAGTCTTCACTTAACCCTGATGTTGAAAACTGGTTTTTCCCAATGCATAATTCTCCCTCATTTAAGTATCCAAACTCCTTTTCTAGGGCTTGTTGATGCTTCCCTGGTTTATCTTTCAACAAATTGCAGTCCTATCCTCTCATAATCATATGGGGAGGACCAAAGGACATTCGCTCTTTAAATTTATATGTGGTTATTAGTGAAGTATATGACAAGTCATGATAGTTCAAGGTATGGCATTTCCTGTGGCAATCAGTTCTTTGTTCAACTTCCACCTTATCTTGTGGTTGAAAATGTATCATATCCTTGGGGTCATATCACAGAGTCAATTTCCCTGTACTTCTGCTTGTTGTGCAATGACACCTTGCTCTAATCTTCCAAGTGGAATTTTAGGGGACTTGTCTTTATCTGTTACTTGTATATTGGGGAGTATATAATCTGCAGATACAATGGGATCCTGAGTAAAAGCAGGATAAAGCGAAGACGTCTACCCTCCCTTCTTGGCCTCAGGCTCGTAAGGAAGGGTGCAGAAGCTGGCTCTTTAGACTGGGGCACAATACATTTCAATTTATTAGCTGTCTGTATCTATTTTGCCAGATACTGCAAATGGGGTGTTAATTTTTCTCCTTCTTTAGTCTTCTCTATATAGTTCTGTAGGTCATGTAACCTACTGGGTGTTAATGACCCCCACCTCGGGCCAGCATATATCACTGGACTTGCTGAACCATTTTGTCCATTTCATACAATACTTAATTAACCCTTTTGCTACTAGAGGATTTTATTGGTATACGTTATTTTGTAGCAGCAGAGTGCAAGCAATGAATAAAACCAGGAGTCAATTGCAGGGTCCAAGCCAATTTATTGTGCACAGGCTCAGACAAGGAAGTATCCAAAAAGGACTCAGCAACAGAAAACAGAAGCAAATTCCTTATAGACATTTTTAACAATTTGATACAGGCAAACTTTCTATTGGTCCCAACGCCCCTTGCACCTATCCAATCGGGGACCCTCTCTGGGCCTAGCTCCCTGTTCCCCCTTCTTAGACAATTCTAACAAAGGCACAGTTTCTAGGTATAGATACATTTCTACTGCAAGGTCATTTCTGGCTCAAGGAATGTACAGACACTGCAATCTTAGAGAGAAAGATGAAACTTCATAATAAGCATATTCTGTAGCTTTGGTTCTCTTGCATCTTTTGCAGCACTAGTCCCAGGTGGGGGCTGGGACTCAGGCCTAGCTTACAGGCCATCTACAGGCTATAGCCTACCACAATTTAATGGGGTCTTTGATTTAGATATTAACTGATTCTCCTCCTTATATTTTTGCCTTTTCTTAAACATGTTCGTTCTCCTTTTATTAATAACTTCTTAATAACAAATTCTACGTATTACTCCTATGTACGCATACTTTATCTTAACATAACACTATCAATACTAAAGACTACTTTGAAATGAGAATAAAAAAAGTATACTACACCGCCTGAAGTCTTCTTAAAGTTCCATCTGTCTAGCAGACCCGTGAAACAGCCATTCACTTCTTCTCTGATTAACATATTCACTCTTTATGACATCATCAGTCGTGATATCATCATGTCAGGGTCATCAATTTCTTGGAGATTTTGGTGGACTAAGGCTGCTGTGTTATACCCCAAAAATAAAGGGGTACCTCGCACTATACCAAATCAGATTCAGACACTTGGTCAGTAAGGAAATGAGATCTTTATTACGCCCAATCTGTCACAATCTTAGCCAAAAAGCCAAAGCAGCATTGTTTTTAGCAGTGCAGTCTGCCTGAGTCACAGAGGCTAGGAGACAAAGGCACAGACTGTTTGTCTCGTCTCCTCTCCCGAATGATACTAAATGATGCTATTCTTATATGCATTATTTCAGACTGTCACCTAGTCGTAGTTGGGACTTTTTCCTGTGACATGTTCCTATTGGTAGGTTAGCTCTGTTTCCTGTGCAAGCAATTTACAAACTTCCAGACTTCCAAAAATTATAGCAGCCTTTGTTATCAGTTCTCTTCCAGCTTGTTTCCAGAACCCCTCCTCTCCCCCTTTCTTAGTTTGTGGTGGGCATATGTCCTATTTCTGCGTGCTCTGTACTTGACCTGCTGCCACGAGCTGTTTCTGTGTTGCTGTCTCAGCAATGTATATCTGTGCAAGCTTTTACTCTTCTATGGGCATAGAATTACCAGCAGAAAGGAAGAGGTATTAATGGCATTGTACAAGTTGCTGGTGAGGCATCACTTGGAACATTGTGTTCAGTTTTGGAGACCGTATCTCGCAAAGGATATAAAAAGGGTGGATGCGGTTCAGAGGAAGGTGACCAAAATGATTTGGAGCCTGCATCAGAAGACTTATGAGAAGAGACTTGAAGACCTAAATATGTACACTCTGGATGAGAAGAGGGACAAGGGAGATATGATTCAGACCTTTAAATACTTAAAGAGTATTAATGGACAAATAAACCTCTTCCAAAGATGGGGAAGCTGTAAAATTAGAGGGCATAACATAAAGCTGCTAGAGGGTAAACTGAAATGCAATGTCAGGAAATACTTTTTCACTGAAAGGGTGGTGGATGCTTGGAATGCCCTCCCGATGGAAGTGATGGGGCAAACACAGTGAAAGAATTCAAAATGGCATGGGACAAACATAGTGGATCCCTATATTGCAACAGGAGAAAATCAAAATAAGCATAGCTATCTCTTATATCTGAACAAATAGGGGTGACGTACACAGAGTGGTGGGTACACGCTTAAACAAAGGCATGGGGAAGGATGACCTGCATGGAGCGTCAGGTGCACGTACTCTTGCAGCCTTGCTGGGCAGACTAGATGGACCATACTGGTCTTTATCTGCCGTCATATTCTATGTTACTATGTTACTGTAGCAGCAAAGTGCACACAATGAATAAATCCAGGAGTCAATGGCAGGTTCCAAGCCAATTTATTGTGCACAAGGCTCAGACAGGAAAGCATCCAAAAGTGACTGAGCAATGAAGAACAGAAACATATTCCTTATATACAATTTTCAGTTTGATACAGGCAAACTTTCTATTGGTCCCAATGCCCCCTGCACCTGTCCAATCGGGGACCCTCTCTGGGCCTAGCACCCTGTTCCCCCTTCTCAGGCTATTCTAACAAAGGCTCAGTTTCTAGACATAGATACATTTCTACTGCAAGGTCATTTCTGGCCCAGAGAATGTGAGAATGCAGAACACTGGAACATATCTATCATCAGCATAAAAGAATTTAATAAAGAATTCATACAAACTTATCAGAAAGCAGTTTAAAGCAGTTTCCCAGACTTTCACTGACTTTGGTCTTTCTCAGCACTATTAATCTCTGGTGGGGGTAGGGACTCAGGCCTAGCTTACAGGCCTCTCATAAATTTACAGGCTATTGTAGGCCCTAGCCTGACACATTACTAGGTTTCTTTCGCTACAGGACTATGTCGGGTCACTCTGTTAGTAGGACAGGCAACAAGGACTGCTTTGGGACATGGTATGAAGTGGGTTTCAATTGCAACAGAACCCTTGGCACCTCTAGGCCAATCTTCCAGGAGTCTTTTAAGGGAGCATTCCCAAGGACTTTACAATTTCACCAGTCCCACCCAGAAGAGCAATTGGCCCCCTAAAGAGGAAGTTGCTCAGACAGTTTGGAGATATCATCCTCCAACTATATACAGAGCCTTCACTATCATCTGGTCATTATAACTACTGCCATGCACATGGAAGAGACTCCAAAAGAATCTGAGCTACCTATGTGGTCTGCTGCCAACCTCATTCCCTCAGACTGTCTGGCAGATCTAACAACAGAGGGCTTGTCTTCAGGCATGTACACAGCACTGCCTGAAAGCCTAAGGCAGTGGTGCAAAGGCATTTTTAAGGAAGCCTTGACCTTTCATATCTGAGACCCCATGTCTGTATCTTTGTAGGCTATGTCTGGCATGTTTGTATGCATGTGCATGTGTTTGGGTGCCACTTCATGTGTACTTGTATCTGTGTGCCTGAATGTATGCATGTATATGTGTGTGTGTGCGTTGACATGCCAGTATGTGTGCATGTGTGTATTTATATCTGTGCTGGTTCTCTGTGTGTTTCATGCTGTAGCTGTTAGAATGGCTTTTCCTATACGAATGCACTGAGGCATACAAAAGGAAGTCATCATTGGTGGGGGCAGAAAAAACAGCCCCGCAGCACCGAAGCTTTGATGTAAGTGCAGCAGGGCTGTTTTAGGTCCTGGAGAGGGGTGGCAGAGGTGGCAGTAGAGGTCAGAGGGGGTGTGCAAGGGGATGAGGTTTGCCTAGAGCACCTCATCTTCTTGTGCCAGACCTACATATAAGCCCCAAATACCCTTACCTTATAGATGCCTATCCTAGCAAAACTGAAAGACATCAGTTTATATCATATTCCTCCTTCAAAGCTGTAAAGCTTAATAAACTCCCGTCCTCTTGCAGCTGTCCCAAGTACTTAGGATCCTAAGCCTGTCACGAGTAAAGAGCTGATCCATATCACCCCTAGGGGGAAATAAATGTTATATTTTATCAGTAAACCTAGAAAATTGTTTCCCTTTCATCTTCTTATTTTGCACTTTGCTCCACAGCTTAATCACGTGGAGTAGAAATGGGTTCCCCCCATCATAACCTGTTTCGTCCTATCTGGGATACAAGGTGAAAAATCCAAAGGGGTGGAAGACATTGAACCCTGCTCCAACTGAACCTTCTGTTTCCCATTAGAGGGATACCATTCTGAAACCACGGTCAGCTGGGCAGCTATATAATATCTCTCAAAATTTGGAAAGATGTAGAGGGCTCTTCTTCCAAATGAAGGCAAACAACTTTGTGTGCAACCTCTTAACGTTTATCACTACCACTCTCTCCATGCAGAAAGGGTTCAATTTATACCACCATCCAGCTCTTTGCAGGTTGATTTCATAAGAGAATGTAATTGTCCTCATATCATCCCCCAAGTATTTAATATGGGATTTCATCAATTTAAGAGTATCTTTCCTCTAATAATTTAATCATCTCCTCAGGGGCATTACAGTTGAAAAGTGGCATTTTAGAAAGGAAGTCCAAGTCCAATCAGGGACGTCCAGGACAGAATGTGACATTTATTTCTGGTCAATTTCTGGGCTGGAAGGACTGGGGTTTCTAGTCCCACAGGTGCTCCTTGTGGTCTTGGGAAAGCCACTTAACCCTCCATAGCACATGTTCCCTGTAAAATAGTTATCTCCAAGTTATAATGCCCTGCTCAATGTAATTTCAGTTTGTTCAATGTAAACCGCACTGATGCAGAATAGCACGGTATATAAGAGAATGTAAATAAATTTCAGGAACATAGATGTCTCCAAAGTAGATGTGCACATGGGCGGCCACTTAGACATCCCCATTTGGGATTCTTAGGTCAGAGATTTCCATTGCAGGCAAGCTAACATAAGAGACATCCAGTGTCACAGCAAAGTGAAAACACAATCCCCCATCCCCCGGCTACTACTCTGTCATGCCCCTGTTCAGACTTAAATGTCCTTGCGCTGGGGATATCCACAGACTTGGCTTCTAAAATGGCTCCAGAGACGTCTCTGTGCTTTGGACATCTTATGCCCATTTTCAGATGTCCAAGGCATGATTTGGGCTTCCAAAATAACCTCTCTAATCTCTGATTTTGCATTTTGATCTTAAAGCTGGAAAATAACCTAAAGCTCTCCAATGCCGTGAACAGATTTGGCAATGACTCCCTGGATTCCCAATCATAAACAAAATATCATCTGCAAAAAGGGAGATATTGTAGCTTTCTTACCTGCCCCAGCATTCTAATTCCTTTAATACCACCATTACTTCTCACTCTGTTGTGCCATGGGTTTCATCACTATTGCAGAGTTGAGTTTTGACTCCTCTGTCATGCACCCCTTTCTAGAGCGAATCTTCCAGTGTATGCTACATTGATCTTTAAAAATGCTTTAGGGTCTGAGTATATATAGGTAGGCTGAATCCTTTGTAAAAAATGATCCCCAGATCAATTTCATCATAGTCTAAAACATAAATAGCCAGTGGACCCTATTAAAACCCTTTTTCAGCATCTATTGCTAATAACATCACATTTCAGATACATCTGATTAAAAATTTCTTAGGCTGTGTGAATAGAGAGTTGGACCAAGGGAAAGTGCTAGATGTCTTATACTTCTTTATTTATATTTATCTATTTATTTAACAGGTTTTCTATACTGCCTTCTCCTTCAATCAAAGCAGTTTACAGGTTAACTCAAACATATTACAGGTCAATATAGGTGAGGTAGGCATGCGTGAATTGCTTTGAATTTAAGTTATTTACAGTGTAGCTTATTTACAACAACCTCTCTACAGAATCCAGAATCCACTGGAAGAGGCATGAGCAGGGGGGGGGGGGGGGAGCACTTAGTGTCACTGTATCCAAAGTGGTTAGTTCAGTAAATAGACTGCTATGTGGCGTCCCCGAAGTGGTTCATGTAGAGGAAGGTTTTCAGTTTCTTCTGAAAGTCTTTTGAGTCCAAGGTGACTTTTAGAGCATCTGGTAAGGAGTTCCAGAGTCCTGGTGCTGCAAGTGATAAAGCTCTCCTGGTGGATGATTGGTTAGCCTTCATGAAGGTGCTGGGTATTGAGATGTTGGCCATCGTGCTGAGCCACTTCATTCTGGTGCTCAGGTTCATGTAGATCAGGCCTTGTAGCACATTGGCAGATATATTGTGTTTGATTTTAAATATGTTGAGGGCTGTTTTGATGCGGGATCGGATTGTGAGCCATTGACACTGGTTTAAGAGGGGTGTTATGCGGCCTTGCTTTGCTGATCTGGTGATGATGCGGCAGCAATATTTTGGCCAACTGTAGGGGCCGGGTTACTTGTTTTGGCAAGGCATAGTACAGTGAGTTGCAGACGTCCAGTATGGGGGTAACTACATCTTGGTTGATTGTGTGGAAATGGTTGATGAGGGCTTGAGTTTCCTGATTATCACCATCTTATGGTATGCATTTCTGGTAGTTCTGTTGATATGTGCATGTAGGTTGAATTTGCGGTCTAAGGAAACTCCAAGATATCTCACTTTATTTTTTATTGATATGGATGCTTCATGTAATTGGAGTGAGAGTGGAAGGGTAAATGATGTGTCTCTGTGATTACGAGGGCTTCAGTCTTTTTGTAGTTGACATTTAGATTGTTAATGCTAAACCATTCAGTTATCTCCTGTAGACATTCTGTCATAGTGACACAGCCCGGGTGGTCCAGGTTGAGCGGGGTGTAGACCATGATTTCGTCTGCATATATTGCATATTGAATGTTATGCTATTTGAAGATGTTGCATATTGGTTGTATATAGAGTTTGAAGAGAAGCGCAGATAGTGAGGACCACCTTTGTGGTATGCATTTGGACTGAGTTAAACATGGTGGAGATGCTATTGCCTACTTTAACTTGTTGTCGCTGGTCGCTGAGGTAGGATTGGAACCACTTGAATGTGTTGTTATGGAGACCAATGTCTTACAGTCTGTTGAGGAGAATACTCTGGGAATACTCTGTGTCAAATACAGAGGAGATGTCAATGAAGATGAGTAGAAAGTCCTTTTTTATGTTGTCGATCCCTCTGCTCAAGATGTTGAATAGCAATGTGAGTAGGGTTTTGAAACTGCGATTAAGTCAAAAACCGTGTTGATGAGGGTCAAGGGGGGCATTTGAGTCTGCATGGTTTTGCAGTTGTCGCTGTATTATCTTTTCAATTATCTTGGTCAGAAAGAGGGGGGGGGGCCTTGAGTTGGGGCAGTAGATTTCAGTAAAGCTTTTCACATTGTTCATCACAGGCAACTTACAATTACATTTAGAGCCCTAGGGATGGTCCCTAAAGTTTCTGACTGGTTTAGAATCTGGTTGAGATGGAGGCAGCAAATATACAAGTAGATGGAGTTCACTTTGAGGAGAAGGGTATAACTAGTAGTGTGCCACAGAGATCTGTCCTTAGACAGGTAAGATTTGCTTCTTGGAGGATGATATCAAAGTCTATAATAGGATAGATGCCCAGGAATATATAGATAACATGAGGAAGGTTCTAGTAAAGTTTGAAGAATGGAAGATAATTTGGCTGCTGAGATTTAATGCTAAAAAATGCAAGGTCATGCATTTGGGCTGCAAAATCCAAGGGAGCAATACAGTTTAGTTGGTGAAGAACTTCTATCCATGAAGAAGAGTATTCCATCTCATAGCTCCCATTAGTCTTGCACATAAGAAGGGTGGAGATCTATTCACAATAGGACATCCAGCCCCCTGTACAGCTGGACAGAATTGGGCCATGTAAATTTGGACCCGATTCTGATTCTGCGGCCCTCGCGGGGTCAGAATTGGGTCTAGCGCTTGGACATGCAGGCTAGGACATGATTCTGCCCAGCTGTGTGTTCTGGCGACTAACTGTCTAACTCAGCTGGGCTTATTTATTTTATTTATTTTTTATTTAACAGTATTTCTAAACCGCCTTATCTTAATAATCAAGGTGGTATCACAGCAAACAATCGAGTAAAGTGAGTGTGTTATACATGCAGTGAGGGTGAAGTTGAGTGTGTGTTGTATTGTGTGCTGGATTGGTATGAGCTATGTACAGAGTGGGCTATATACAGTGGTGCAAAAAACATATTCCATACATACATTGTTTAGGCGGTATCATGTGCTGTTATACATTTTCTGAGGTTATGTGATGTGTCCATAGTGTTCTAGGAACAGCATGGTTTTGAGCTGTTTTCTAAAGTCCTTGAGGTCTGTAGTAGCCCTCAGATCGTCCGGTAGTTTGTTCCATATTGTTGGAGCGGCCATGGAGAGTGCTCTGTCTGTTGTGTCCTTGCGTGTGTGTTTGTATTCACTTGGGGTGCTGACTCGGTTGTGTGTATGTTTTCTTCTGGGACGTGTGCTGGTGTCTGGTTGTATGAGGGTGTGCAGGCTGTTGGCTGATGTGTGCTGTTTTATCTTAAATAGATTTATGATTGTTTTGTATCTGATGCGTGCACGGATTGGAAGCCAGTGTAAGTCCTTTAAGGTGGGTGTGATGTGCTCCTGTCGTGCGGTTCCTGATATGATTCGTGCTGCAGTGTTTTGTGCCAGTTGGAGTGGTTTGAGGGCTTGTTTCGGTAGTCCAAGGTATATCGGTTTGTGAATGGAGCTGCAGTGCTATGGTATCCCATTGCCATGGCACCATAGCTCCAATCACAAGCCGTGATTGCCGACCCCCCTAGAGCGAATCCCATTCCCCACAGTCTGTCCCGCATCTAAGTCTCCCACCATCCAGGGTCTGTACCTTGGAATCAGCCCTGTACATCCAGGGTCAAGGGCCACCCATGTTACGCCCTCGGTCCTCCTCCAGAATGCCCCCTCCCGCTCCCGTCTAAGCCTCCACATACAAACACGATGTTCATATGGGGAGGTTAGTGATGTGGAACTGCAGGGGGACGAATTGTGGGAATGGACATCCCAGTGGTACATCTATCCCCACTATTCATGGGACAAAATGACCCCCATAATATCATTGTATTGCTAACAGAGCCTCAATCCAATATCTTAGGAGTTCATCCATCATTGTTGATGCCGGAACTGGGTGTCTTGGCATCCTCATCAGGCTTGGAGGTATAATTTTCTCCAGAATTGCAGTTTCTTTGTTTGCCACCAAACCAGGCGATGCTACCAGAGAACCTTGACTGGGCACCATTGCAGTTATGTGTGACGGCGTCAGCTGTGAGAAGGGATGTTGCTAGTGCTGGTACTGCATCATAACTATATCTATGTGAGCAGCGTAGGAGAGGCCCGAATATGAAGGAGGTAGCAAAGGAGAGAAGATTTCAGGTGGCAGGCCTTCAGTAGGTTCTGACTTCAGGGACCCATGAAACTTTGTTCAGTACAGGTATAACTATGGTAGATTCTCCTTGTGGTTCTCAGTTTGACCTGCTATATCCTAAGGGCCCAGTATTCAAAGGGATTAGCATGGCTGGCAGACCTACTAGGCAGACTAAATGGACCGTACTGATCTTTATCTGCCATCATATACTATGCTACTATGTTATATTACATTAAAAAGAAGGAGCTTTTTCAAGCCAATGATTGATACTTGAGTTATCCCCATATATTAATAAGGTATATATTGTCTGAGGTCTTTTTCTTCTTTCAAATATTTTTAATATGGTTGAATAGTATAAAGGGGATCACATGGTGAGTAGTAGATTTAATTGATCAGTGGATATGTTTTTTCATTGTGTATTTGGAACCACTGATTCCTGTTTTCTCTGGGAACCCTTTCTTGTCTTGGAACAGCAAAAATATAACTGTATTATTGTAGTGTTTATCGAGTTATGAAAGTGCATTTAAATAGCAAGCCTTCTGGCCATAGCCCTGAAGCAGCCGCAATGTGAAACAGGGCAATGTTAAGTGAATGACCAGGTGCAGATCAAGAAAATGTACAGCACGGGTGAATGACCGAGTACAGATTAAGACAATGCACAGAACAAGATAAATTAACATCCAAGCTGCTGATCAAAGTAACTTAAACACAGATAAGTTCTTTTAAATGAACTGGTTTTGAAATGAGGGTTTTTAAATGAATGGTGAACTAAATAAAGCAATAAGTGAAATAAAGAGAGTTTTTTCAGACCAACTAGGATTGGTGCCCTATTTTTTGAATAGGATTGATCCAGTTTTGGACCCAATGGACTGACTGAGGTCTTTTCTCCCCTATAGAAATAAGAAGTTAGATTGCTAACTAATAGTAGTAATAAGTAAGGAAATCTAAAAAATGTTCTAAAACTTATGTAAGGACAACTTTTTGGTGGTGGTGAGAACCGAGGAGGAATGTGACACATTCTATATACCCTTTCCATGTCTAGGACATCTGCACCTTGCCCACTCACAATCTTAAATGACAGAGGTGTAAGGCAGGGGTCTCCTAATCCAGCCCTGGAGGGCCACAAACCAGTCAGGTTGACAGGATATCTCTAATGCATATATATCTCATGCATATTCATTAGGGATATCCCGAAAACCTGACTGGTCTGCGGCTCTCCAGGACCAGGGTTCCCCACCCCTACTGTAGATGAAGCAACATGGTTATATAGATATAAAAGGTGAAGTGGTATAGAAGAACTGCTAAATAAAATAAATATAGCCTTTTTAAAATTACTATTTATGGGAGAAATTTTTGAAAGAAAGCATCTAGTTAAAAGATCATTTAAGGCACCTATGTGGCACATAAAAGAGGTCATTAATGTCTGACTGTGGTCACACCCTCATGTTAATGACCAAAATAAGCCCCACTTAGGTTTGTACCTGATGCCTAAAATAAGCATCTTCTTATAAAATTATTCCTATTGAGCCCAATTCCCATCGTTGTCCTTCCGGAGCTATACGGGGCATCTCCTTCTGCGTCCCACACCCTCGGGAGATCTGCTAGTGCTGTTATCCACACATTCCTGCAGCCCTGGACATACATAGCTATGAATCAGCCCTATACAGCCAGGGTCAGAGTCCCGCCTCCACCTAACCCTCCCCCTCCCGCTCCCATCCAGAGCTCCCCGCACATCTACTCTGTACTTGCAGAGAGCTCTTGATCCAGCATCGGGGCCAGGCGCTTAGGGGACATACATGCCCAATAAATGCTGCTCATAATGACCCCCATTGTGTGTTCATGCATATTTTATAAAATACATGAGTTTAGAGCAACCCTGCCTCTGCTCCACCACAACTATGTTCGTCTAGTCTCTCTACTCCTGTACCAGTCTTAACTGCCCCATATTCCCATCTTCTCAGTCACTTGATCCTGAACGATTCAGAATAATTGATTTACTCAAACACTCAGCCTTTCTTTCATGCATAACAACCATCCCCTCTTTCATTTGCTCAGTTGCCATGATACTGACAACCTCATAAGAACATAAGAACATAAGATATGCCATACTGGATGAGACCAAGGTCCATCAAGCCCAGTATCCTGTTTCCAACAGTGGCCAATCTAGGTCATACGTACCTAGCAGTTTCCCCAAAAGACACAGGTTCTGATATCCTGGGTCCCTTCATAGTAATGGTTTATGGACCTTTCCTCCAGGAACTTGTCCAAACGTTTTTTAAACCTAGCTACACTAACAGCCTTTACTACATACTCAGGTAACAAATTCCAGAGTTTGATTACACGTTGAGTGAAAAAATATTTTCTTTTATTAGTCTTAAATAGTTTACCCTGTAGCTTCATTGCATGTCCCCTAGTCTTCCTATATTCTGATAATGTAAACAGTCGATCTACGTTTACCCGTTCCACTCCGTTCATTAATTTATAGACTTCTATCATATCTCCCCTCAGCCGTCTCTTTTCCAGGTTAAAGAGTCCTAACCTTTTTAGCCTTTCTTCATAGGAGTATCCTTCCATCCCCTTAACCATTTTGGTGGCTCTTCTCTGAACCTTTTCTAATAACGCTATATCCTTTTTAAGATACGGCGACCAGAATTGCACACAATATTCAAGCTGCGGTCTCACCATGGAATGGTATAGAGGCATTATAATATCTTTTGTTTTATTTTCCATTCCTTTCCTTATGATACCTAGCATTCTATTTGCTCTCTTGGCTGCCGCTGCACACTGGGCCGAGGGTTTTAACATGTTATCCACAATGACGCCTAAATCTTTTTCCTGGATGCCAGTGCTTGTGCTGTTTCCAGGTTTCGTCGTTTGGCTCTTTTTTCCATTTCCTGAAAGATGCTTTTTTGGCAACAACAGCCTCTCTGACCTCACCTTTAAACCATGCTGGCAGTTTTTTGGACTTCCTTCCACTTTTCTTAAAGCGTGGAATATAGCTGGTCTGGGCTTCCAAGATAGTATTTTTCAACAACACCCAAGCTTGATGTAAGTCTTTAACCTTTGCAACTGCTCCTTTTAGTTTTTTCTTAACTATTTTCCGCATTTTATCATGGTCTCCCTTTCAAAAGTTAAAAGGTAGTACTGTGGATTTCCTTACTATCCCTCCTCCACTAATTAAATCAAAGTCGATCATGCTATGATCACTATTGCCAAGTGGCCCCAACAAACTTATCTCTTGCACTAGATCTGGTGTTCCACTAAGGACAAGGTCTAATATGGCTTCCCCTCTTGTAGGTTCATGGACCAGCTGCTCCATCTCCAACCTTCATCTATGTACTCAACTCTCACCACCAATAAATCCCTTTCACTCACTCATTCTCCTTTCACTGATCGGTCCCCACGCATTCAGTGCCACTGTCCACTAATAACTCACCCAGCCACTCTCTAGCTCATTAAGCTCCCTTAATAAATGCCTTACTGGGTCAGACCAAGGTTCATCAAGCCCAGAATCCTGTTTTCAACAGTGGCCAATCCAGGTCACAAGTACCTGTCAGGTTCCCAAAAAGATAGACAGATTGCACAATGCTTATCCTGGGGTAAGCCCTGGTCCTCTTTAATTATGGTTTATGGACTTTTCCTCCAGAAACCTGTCCAAACCTTTTTTAAACCAAGTTATGCTAAAAGAATTTGATTATGCATTGAATGAAAAAATATTTTCTCTTATTAGTCCTAAATGGGCTACATTGTAGCTTCATTGTATGTCTCCTAGTCTTTCTACTTTTTTAAGGAGTAAACAACCAATCTACATTTACCCATTCCATTCCATTCATTAATTTGTAGACCTCTATCATATCTACCCTCAGCCATTTCTTTTATAAGTTGAAGAGTCCGAACCTTTTAAGTCTCTTCTCAAAGGGGTATCCTTCTATCCCCTATAGCATTTTGGTGAATCTTCTCTGTATCTTTTCTAATTCTGCTATATCTTTTTTAAGATATGTCGATCAAAATTGCACACAAAATTGAAGGTATGATTGCACCATGGTACGATAAAGAAGCATAATAATACCCTTGGTTTTGTTCTCCATTCCTTTTCTTATGATACCTAGCATTCTATTTGCTTTCTTGGCTACTGCTGCACACTGGGCAGAGGGTTTCAACGTATAATCCACAAAGATGTCTAAATCCTTTTTCTGGGTGGTGGTTCCTAATGTGGAGCCTTGCATTGTGTAACCATAATTTGTGTTGTTCTTCTTGATGTGCATAACTTTGCACTTGTCCACATTCAATTTCATCTGACATTCATCACGGTCCTCTTGCAATTTTTCACAATCCTTTTGTGTTTAATAAATTTGAATAATTTTGTGTTATCTACAAGTTCAATCACCTCACACATCATTCCCATTTGCAGGTTATCTTTGAATATGTTAAAAAGCAGCGCCCCCAGCACAGGTTCCTGGAGTACTCCACTATTCACCATTCTCCATTGAGAAAACTGGCCGTTCAGCACTATTCTCTACTGTTTATCTTTTAACCAATTCCTGATCCACAATAGTACCCTGTCTCCATTCCCATGACTTTTTAATTTCGCCAAGAGTCCCATGCTTTCTTGTCAATCTTAACTCACTTTCACTCATTCATATACATACACACCTAATCACTGCCGTCTGTTAGTAAAATACATTTTTGTGCAATCCTGAGAGCATACACTTGTCAAATTATACTTTTGTTCATGTAGCACATCTGAAGCCTGGGAATTCTTTTGAGATTTTTATCTCTTAGGACCTGGAGATCTCTTAAATACATCCGCCTGATCCCAGCCTTTGCTTTGCAGCCAAAATTAAGAAGACAAAATGTGAGTATTCCTTCCTGTGTCTATTCATATGAACCAATATAAACCATGGAACAGTATGACATAATACCCTGTGATATTGTAATACCTTGCAGAGTTTTTATATTTCAACTAAAAGATGCTCTCTGATGAATCATTTGATATAATGCTATCAGCAGTCTTAAAGGGAGTAATTTTATAGAGCATTTTTCAGCACTGCATGTGCCTTGTTTTTTCTTTTAGTGCCATCAAGTCAGCGTTGACTCATAGTGACCCAGCTATCTCTGGGTTTTCTTGGCAATGCATCAGTGGAAGTAGATTGCCAGCCTTTTCTTCTGAGGCAATGGAGGGTAAAGGGACTTGTCCAAGGTCACAAGGAGTGCCAGTGGGCACTGAACCTTGATCTTCTGGATATTAGTCAGTTGCTCTAACCACTAGGCTATGATACGTAGCAGTAGCAGTTTTTATTTGAAATGTATTTATATTTAGACGTCTGATTCTATGTATTTATCTTTGGAAACTTGGAGGGGGGGGGGGTATTTTTGTGGCAATTAGGTGTTTTCTCAGGGTCAGAAAAATAGGAGTTTATTTGTTATTGCTTTTTTAGATGGAGTCTAGGAGGATTCTATCTAATGACAGAAAACACAATTTTCCAGGGACAGCACTTTCTCCCAGTCTCAGCATCATCCCCTTCTCCAAGATCCAGTAGCATCAAAGTCCCCTTTTCACCAAGTCCCAGCAACACAGTGCCCTCCCTTCTCTGAGCCCCAACATCAGCCCCCAGACCCCTGCATCAGTCCCTGTAGCTACAGTACATACTGTGGCAGGAGCTTATGATTTTGCTTCTATCGTTCTCTGCTGTTTCTCTTTTCAGCCGGTGCTGGAAAGGGTTTGAAACACAGGAACTAAGAAATAAAATGATCTTTATTTCCAGATGTATGAAACTGAGTTGATGTTTATGGGACATGTTTACTAAAGTTTAATGTGTGTTAAGTAAAGTTAAAGCACGTTAAGTACTGCCTCTGCTCATTCATTTCTATGGGTCGTTACAGCACTTCATGTACATTAATTTTCATTAACGCAAGTTAACCTTTAGTGCACCTGCCGCTATGTTTCCTAATATTATGTATCTGTTTATTTTTCATTGTTCTCCTGCTTTCTGCCGAGAAATATTGTGGACAGTATTCAAAGGGGCTTTTCCAGTTAGCAGGACCCATTAACCGGATAAACCTCGCTGAGAGTGATATTCAGCAGCAATAAAAAGACAGTGACGGGATGCTGGGGGGATGCTGCTGGGGGGGGGGGGGGGGCAAGGCAAGGGTGGTCCCAACACTTAGAACAAGCAGGAAACAGAAGTTGAGAACTCTGCAGTAAAAATTCAAACCAGGAAAGGACAGAGAGGAGCCATGGATTAGGAAGAGCAAGTGTATACATGTGCAATAGTAAAGTTTATTCTGGCCAAACATTTATTTGGAAACCAGACTGGCCATAGTGGGTACCAGAGGACTTGCTTGAGAACCACTTGTATGGCTAAATGGATAGCAGCTGAATATCATTGGCTATTTGTAGATGAAGGTGGAATGTCCTTGCTTTGCCCTCTCTCCTCCAGGCATTATGTGGATAATGCTGGGAGAATCTTTAAGAATTTTCAGCAGCACTGTCTATATTACTCTGCTGAAAAATAAAGGATAAAATGTTTATATGTTCATTTCAGAGTTAACTGCCCAAATCATTAGCTTTTAAAATTCAAGGCCACTTTTTGCATAGCTTTTGACTGGTCAAATTCATAACTGGCCAAACGTTATCTAGATATAAGAAGGAAGTATGGGAGGTGTCCCGAGGGCAGTATTAAAATTTAGATACATAGTAGATATACTGAGCTATCTGGTTAACTTCATGCAGTTATCTTGGCTGCAGATACAGCATATCTAACATATCCAGATAACCTTAACTACATATCTTCACCTGTGATATTCAGCAGTGCTGAGATAAATGAATATTTAATTGAAAATGCACTTAAATACAAGTGGGGAAAGTATGCAGAGCATGTCTCATGGAATTCTTTCCTACTCCTCTGTGTGTGTATGTGGATGCTCACACCCATCTGTTTGTATCTGCATTTCCTCTCTTAAGGTTACCAGATGTCCCTGATTTTCAGGTATTGTCTCCGATTTTAGAGCTGTGTTCCCGACTCCCACCTCTTTGGCAGTCTCCTCTCCCCGATTCCAGCAATAGGGATAGAAAGGGTAGAAAAAAATGTTTTTCCGTTTTGTGATTTGAATATATCAGTTTTTAAAATTTACATCCATTATCTTTATATTTTACACTATGAAGGGAAAATACATCACTGTTTCTATTTCTCTGCAGATTTGTCTGCTTGGAAGTGATAATGTTACTGTCATGGGAATGGTAGGGTGGTATGGGGGCCTGCAAAAAATCTGGCAACCTTATCTGTGTGTGCCTGTGTGTTTGTTTCCCTTCTGTATGCGTTATGTTTGTGTGTGTGTGCAGGGCTGGCCCAACCACCAGAGTAAGTATGAAGTCCTCTAGAGAGGCAACATCTGAGGGATGAGGGAACAGAGAGCAGGACATTTAAAGCTAGATTCTGAAAGTTGGGGAGAGGGAGAATAAGGTTTAATGAATGCAATGGAATGGGTAAACATAGATCGGTTGTTTATGCCATCAAAAAGTAGAGGGCACACAATGAAGCTAGAATGCAACCCATTTAAGACTGATAAGAGAAATTATTTTTTACTCAACGCATAATGAAACTCTGGAATTCATTACTGGAGGATGTAGTAAAAGCAGTTAATTTAGCTGGATTCAAAAAAAGGTTAATTCAAGTTCCTGGAGGAAAGCTCCATAAACCATTATTGAAGAGAACCTGGGAAATCCACTATGGAACCTGTGTGCCTCCTTGGGATCCTGCTAGGTACTTGTGGCCTGGATTGGCCACTGTTGAAAACAGAATACTGGGCTTGATGGACCTTGGTATAGCCCAGTAAGGCATTTCTTATGTTCTTAAGGCTTAAGGTTTGCCTGGAGGGCCAGCACCTTGCACCAACTCTGGGAAGGGCTCTATATGTATGTGTGTGTCCATATATATATTTGCATGTATAGGGCCCGATTCCATAATGTATGTCCTGGCCCTCTGTACGTCCGGTCGGATCTTGACCAACAGAGGGAGTCGTGATTCTTATCCCGTGTTGCATGTCTAGCCCCATGGGATGAGAATCATGAACAGGCCTGTATGTGCAGGCCAGGACCCCAATTCCATCCGACCTTTATGTACAGGCCTTCCCTGGATAACTCAGTCAGTACTCGTCAATGGAGCCATGGCGCCATGGCGTCCAATTGCCATGGCACTCCAGCTCCATTGAAGAGCCGCAATCCCTGGCCTCTGGCTTTAAAAGTGAATTCCCCACAGCCTGACCCCCCGATCAGGCCTCTTAAGACCAGGTTCAGGCTGCAGGGAATGGCCTCGCCCCCCCTGCCCCATCTGGCCGCTGGACTGCTGTCCCCATGACTATTCCACCTCTTAGGTGGAATAAGTTCTCTGTGTAAGTCGCTGGCTCCGGACATATGGGGCCAACATTGGAAATGGCCCTTTATGTCCGGGACCGGAAACGGCTCCCTACCCATCCCAATGCCGCCCCCGATCTGCTCCTGTCCCGCCCCCATACAACACGTGGGGAAGGTAGTCTGGCCAGGGAAACAGCACGAATAGTAGGGATGGATGTCCCAACGGGGGTTCATGCCTCAGAATTACCCCTCTGTTGTATTTGTTGTATGTGTCTGTATTTATATTTTGTGTGTGCATTTGTATTTTTGGGCTGTTATGTGTGCTTGTATCTGTCTATGAATGCTGTATGCATGCTGAAGGAGGAGTGGCCTAGTGGTTGGGGCAAGGTACCACAGGCTGGAAGGTCAGTTGTTCAGATCCCACTAGAGGACAGCAACCTTGGGCTGGAAGGGCTTTGGGCTTCTAGTCCCACAGGTGCTCCTTGTGGTCTTGGACAAGCCACTTAACCCTCCATTGCCCATGTTCCCTGTAAGTACATACTAGTATATGTGTCTCATATCCCCCAACTGCTTTGACCCAGTGAAAAGCAGGATATTAATGCAGCTAAATAAAATAAATGCATGCATGTGTCTGTCCATTTGACAGAGCCCTAAGCTTTGGAACATAAATATGTTCCCATTTTGCAAGTTCATTAATCTAGCCTTGTGCACATAGCAATTAATAAGAAAGCAGTCAACATCATTTCATTTTTACAGTAGAAATAGTAGTGACAGATACATGGTGGTAATTTTTTGGGGTGGGAGTAATTTGGGGCTAGTAGCAGAAGTATTGGAAAGAGGTGGGCCAAACGGGCCCTGTCCCCACCAAAAAAACCTGCGCTGCTGCATTCACCAGACATCCCCTCCCTGCCCTCTGCCTGCCAAGGTCAGATCTCCCACAGACAGACACGAGTGAAAAGCCACAGAAGGAGAAGGCCGGTTATCACAGCAGTGCAGTTTGGCTGTCTGAGAGGAGGAGCTTTGTCTCCCCAAAGAGACGTTTTCTGCCATCCCTGGACAGTAGAGCAGTTGCTGGGTTAATGTTTGGGGATGGGAGTACTTTTTGGGGCAGTGGAGAAAGTTTTGGGAAGTGGAAGTAGTTTATAAGCTGGTGAGTCAGTTGCAGGTACTATTTCTTGGAGGTGGGGTAGTTTGCGGGATTGCGGATTGTTACAGTGGGTAATTTTTGAAGGTGCAGGGCTATGGGTCAATTTTGGCATGGGTTTGGGATGAGTCAGTTGGGGTGGTGGTAGTTTTTGGGGGCAACTCTAGTTTGTGAGGTGGTGTGAAGTTGGGGCAGCATTGTTTTTGGAAGTTGAGGTAGTCTGTGGGGCAGTAGAATATTTGCAGTTTTTGGGGATGGGGTAGTTTGTGGGGTGGTGGGGCAGTCGGTATTGTCTGGTTTTTGAAATTTGGGGTAGTTTGCAGGGAGGTGGGGCAGCAATGGTGGCATAATGCAGGGTGGTGAGCCATTTGTAGGAAGGGTTAGTTTTGCCAATGAGCCAATATGGGGGGCTTTGAGGGCAGTTGTGTGGTATTTCTTGGGGGGGGGGAGTTTGAAAATAAGTATGGCAGTTGCAGGAGGTTGTTTTTTTGAGGTGGGGCAGTTTGCAGTGCAGTAGGGCAGTTACGGGGATTATTTCTTGTGGTGAGGTTTGTTTATGGTGGTGTGGCAGTTGCAGGAGGGTTAGTTGTTTAAGGTGGGGCAGTTTTCAGGGTGGGAGAAGTTGGGTGGGGTATATTTAGGGAGATCAGTTTGCAGGCTTGTGAGGAAGTTCCAGGAAGTTTTTTGAGGGTGGAGCAGTTTGCAGATCAGGGAGCAGTTGTGGTGGTATAATTTGTGTGTGTGTGTGTGTGTGTGTATGTGTATGTGTGTGTGGGTGTATGGGTGTGTAGGAGGGGGGAATTTCTGGGTGTTTTGGAGAGGAGAGGATTTTTGAAAGGAGCAATTCAATAACTGCTCTGGTTAGACAGACAGACAGACATTCTCAATCCCTGTATAATTCTTCTCAACCCCCTGTTGTGTTTGAAAAAAATAAAAAGGGGCATCATCTTACAACATGCCCATTTCAACCTTCAGCAATCCACATTTGTATCTGGACACACAGTTATACTGCATCAACACTTTAGCCTAGTGGCCAGAGAAAGAGATATACAGCAGCTCTTCCCAATGCCACTCCTAAAATAGTCCGAAAATAGGACATCCAACCCAACCAACCATACGCCCTTCCCATAACTGAAATAGCTCCTCACTTTGGCATTCTCCTCAGAAGCCATCAAGTGGAGCATTGGAAGGACCCGTCTTTGCACTATGGGCTCCTATGCATGAGGGCTGACTCTCACTCACCTATTTTATGGGGTTACAAAGTCAATATACACTTTGTTAGCAATTGCAATGTGCAATGCAGATGGGGCAATGAGATGCTCCTCTGTCCAATAACACAGCTCTTCTCTGGCACCATGAGTTCTGCTTCATTTTCAGACATATGCCACTGCCATGGCATTGTCCAAAAACACCAAGATCACTTCCACTTGAAGAGGCCTAAAGCTCGCCAGAGACAGGTGGATCACCCTTACCTGCAGGGGAATAATTGCACAAGAGGCATCCTAAAGGGATCAGAATCCTTGGGCCAACTGGACCAGGCATTATACAGCCCAGCTCTTTAGATGGGCATCTTAAGTGATAATCATTTAATCCAGTGCTTCCAATGGCACCCCTACTATCAGATGGCAGAAACATAACCATCACCACCTCCACTGATCCTTGCTCTCCCAGGGGAGAGGAAGGTCCTACTAGAAAGACTCGGAACAGGGAAACCAGAAGGTTAGCAGGTGCCTGGTGCATATGCACCATGGTCCAAAAACTGGCTCTAAAGTCAATGCCATGGATTCAAGAACCTGAAGATAGTCCCGGTCAGGGAGCTGACTGAGCCCTGAATGCCATAAGTTGGTTCTGAAGCTTGGGGGACTTCTCTGTTTTGAGGAAACATGGAACAGGAGAGAATGGAATTAAACCCCAGGAACTCTAGTTCCTTGAAGAGAATCAGGCCATGCTTAAGGACAGTTGATCACCGACCCTAGCCTTTCCAATCAGTAAATCACAAAGCTTGGGACCACCAAAAACACCACTGCATTCTCATAAGGGAAGCCACCACCAGGACAGAATTGTAAATATGAGCTTTTAAATTAAATAATCCATACACAGGGGGTCTCAATTGGCCAACCGAAGGCCGTATTTTGGCACTGCCTTTATCAGGGGCTTGGCCTATCTGAAAATACACATAAGCAAAATACATTAAAATTCATGTCAAAAAGGACAAAACTTATAAATACACTAAAAATATATAAACGAAAAATAAAAATATATAAATATTGGAAATAATAAACAACAACATTGACTTGGAATGCCATCATCAAAATCATCCATTGATATCAGATTCAAACAATATAAAGGGGTCTGTTTACTAAGCGGGGCTAGCGGCTTCCATCCAATATCAGAGCCATGGCCCAATGAATAGAATTTCACATGGAAGCCGCTAGCGCCGCTTAGTAAACAGACCTCAAAGATTTTAAAAATGTAATTGCGTAAAAGTAAAACCAAAAAATATTATATATTAATACATCATCTAATAAAATGATGTAAGCAAAGATAAGAAGATTTTTTGTAAAACATAAAACAAGGTGAATGCAAACACACATGGTCTATATCTTACCAAATGTAGGCATGTTATGGTGCTTGTGCCTGATTATAAAGGACTCACTTTCTTACCCCAACTAGATGAAAATGAAATATCTAAGTTCTTTTATGAACCATGCTGCTGCTATTTATTATGTATTTTAATTTACCATTAAAAATTTTACAGCCCTCAGTCCTATCAAATTAATCTGTAAACAGATGTTACATATGAAAATAAGCAAAAAGGAAACATTTAGATAAAGAATCAATATGTAATTACCACCTAACATAAGAAATAGTACCTATGTCATGTCTATTATCTTTACTGAACTTTAGAAACTCAGGAACCAGAATTTAAAGAACGAAGGAGTCCCAATCTGGATGCGGTACCCATACCATCATTACAAAAAACGGGGTATAGAGGCACTCAAGGCCCCTGGTTCCCCTGGAGGGGAGGCCCGGGTCACACACCCCATGAAAGGGGCTATCAAACAGCTTGCCAAGACTGAAAGAAGCCCATGGGCTGTTTCAGTAGATGCAATGCAAGCTGGTTAAAAATAAGAGTACCGAGAACACCAAGGGATCCCAGGACTAACAGGACTGCGGCTAAGGCTTCTCCGCTAAGCTCCACCTTTACCAGGCCCAGCCGCCATATCAGATGGCCGTGGTACCCACAGGCAGGAAAAAAATAGGAAAGGAGTGGCAAGAGCCACAGAAACAGCATCAGGCATCAGACCCCAGACTACTATAGGGGCTCCCAAATGCCAATAAAAGGTGTGCCAGGGTTTTAAGCCACAACAGAAGTGGATGAAGTAGTTGTGGGAAACAAATGCTGGGGGTAGAAGTCTACATCAGGCCCAGTGGCTGAGCACTGCAAATGCAAAAGGAAAAAAAAAACGCAAAACAACATTGCCAATACAGAGAAACAGGTCCATGGTGAAAGGAGTCCCGAAAAGAGAATCCCAGTACCTGTCAAGCTCTCTGGGGAAGCCTGAGCAGGAAACTCCAGACACCCATGCAGGCCTCGGAAGCCCAGCTGCAGAAAAAATGCCTCTTATTTTATTTTATTTTTTTAAATTTGGAGCTGCTTTATTGAAAGCAGCAGAGACCCAAATGCTGCCCAATGAAACTTATGTGTAAAAAACAGAAAAGATGAAATATGCAGATAAGTACAGCAAGGGGGAAGAGGAGCCTGGGTCCAACTTACAGACCCCCTGGGGGCCCCATAGAGTCCTCCTGCTCCTCTTCAGGCTCACCTAGCACTTGGAATCTATGGATAACTGCACTGAAAACAGAGCACCTGTCAGCTCCAGGTGACATGGGCATGCCCCCCTCCAAGAAACATTTGGCCACTGTGGGTCCTGCCATTTTGAGCTGCCAGGAAGATGGATCCTTTCCATGGTGTTTGGATGCCGCTGCACACTCGCAACAGAGGTGGCGCTGTGTGGCATGGGGACAGGCAGGTTTGGATCCATGTTGCACATTTGAATCCAGAGTGTGCCAGAATGTCTATCTCCCCGATTCCACCACTGTGGGTACGTCTAGACCCCATGGTGGTTGAATCGGGTCTATCTCGGCCCTATCTAGAATTTAGGCAACCCGCTGCCCAGTGTACAGGGTATAGAATTGGCCTTTTATAGATATATAAGATGACCAAAAAAGACCAGGTGACTTCTTTGACTAAGGTTATGTCCTAGCTACTATCCATAAAGCATGGCCACTTTTATGATATCACTTCTGAAAAAGGATAGCTCTGAGCTGTAAAGTAGTGGAGTGGATGCAAAAAAAAATGTGCTTTGTTTAGTTTTCTGTGTTGTTTTCAGGGTGTTACGGATTGTTTTTCATTTTATTTCTATATATTTTCATTTCAGGGAAATTTTGTTAATGAAGAGATGGCTTTGTCTCCGACCCAAACCAAGAAAATCAAAAACAGCTAAAAGATTATTAGAGGTTTCCAGACAAATTTTAAAAAACCCTGGTTGTCCAATTAGTGATCTGGAATACGCTTAGTAAATGTCTCTGATACTGTACTTGGGCATAGTTTCACAGATTTTCTGGCACAAGATCCCAGCAAAAGAAAATTCTTTGGAGTAAGCTTCTAGAGCAGGAGTCAATAGATTTATAAAGGAAAAAATCCAAGAAGGGTTTTCCCCAAAGCTCAAGAACAATCAGCCTTTGGACCCAGCAGAAAACAGGAATGAAAACACCATAAATACAAGAAAGTTAAGAGCAGGCTGGCTAGAACCAACCCCCTTGGCAATGCAATAGCTCCTCCTGCAAGAAACTTGCCTTCCAACCCAAAAGTTACCACTTTTAGGCAGAATGTGACTGTCAATGGGGTGGGTGGAAAGAGGAGAAAGCAAGGTTACTTACCTGTAACGAGGGTTCTCCGTGCACAGCAGGATGAGTCAGCCACACCTGGTGACATCCTCCGGGTGGTGCCATAGATACGGAAGTGCTCTCCAGGGCTTAGAAAGGTGAAACCTTTCTGAGCATGCCCAGGTCGCCTCACCTCACCGGCCTGCCCCTAGCCCGGCCAGTGTGTTCCTAGCTAAGCTTTTCCGGCTGACCTCCTCCAGGGGAGGCAGGTGGGATTGTGTGGCTGACTTATTCTGCTGTCCACGGAGAACTCCCATTACAATTAAGTAACCTCACTTTCTCCATGGACCAGCAGGATAAGTCAGCCACACCTGGTGCCTCCCTAGCTGCACAGGTGTGTGCTGAGGTGGAGGAGGGAGGCGTGACACCAGAGACCATGGAGTCATCGAGTCTGGACAACTTATTTAATGAAATTCAAGCAGTGTGATAGTGCAACAGTAGCAACTGAGTGCAGTTGTGCAAGGTAATGGCCATCATATAATAAGCAATAGTATAATGAGTGTACTAGTGTAACACAGCAATAGTGCAATAACATTGTGCAATATTAACAGTGCAGAAACATAACGGAGCGTTCGCTAGTGCAATAAGGCAATACACAGTGCAACATACACCCAAGGTGCCACAATAATCCCAGTGCAACATAATCAATGGTGCAGCGAGGGCAAGGTGTGATAGTGTGGGGTACCATGGTGGTTATGACCTGTTCATGGTCTGCCCCATGGTACCCTCCAACGCAGTGGTGAGCATGGCTCTGCCCAGGGCGCAGTCCTCCTGAGACCTGAGGTCGAGGCAGTAGTGTTTCTGAAAGGTATGCAGTGAAGACCATGTGGCAGCTTTGCAGATGTCATTCAGCAGGACCGAGCGTAGTTTGGCTAGGGGGGTGGCCAGAGCCCTGAGCTGGTGAGGCCCCACTCTTGGATGTGTCAGGGTGTGGGTCATGTCAAGGCAGTAGGAGACACAGGCGGCCACCCAGTGAGAAAGGGTCCTCTTTGTAACGGGCTTTCCAGGCCTGTTTGGGTCAAAGGAAACAAGAGTTACTCGCCCTTCTGGATAGGTTGCATTTTGTGGAGATAGATCCGGAGGGCCCGGAGACAGTCCAAGGTGTGCAGTCATCGCTCTTCTGCTGATGAGTGAGGCTCTGGAAAAAAGGAGGAGAGCTCAAAGGACCGATTCATGTAGAAAGCAGATGGGACCTTAGGGATAAACCTGGAGTTGGTCCGCAGGGATGCATGGTCCATGTGCAGCTGCGTATAGGGAGGGTGTGCTAACAGCACTTTCAGTTCACTGATCCTCCTGGTGGACGTTATGGCTATTAGGAATAGAGTTTTCCAGGATGTGAATTTCATGTCTGGTGACTGGAGCGGTTCGAAGGGTTCTCGGGTCAGTCATTGGAGGACTGTGTTGAGGTCCCAGGGTGGGACCGGATGCCTGACCGGGGGCTTGCTAGACCCTTCATAAAGCATGCGGTTAGGGGCAATGCCACAATGGAAGTGGTTCCATCCGTCAGGTCATGGAAGGCTGCTATCACCTAGAGGTGGAGCCGGATGGATTGGGTCTTAAGCCGAGGTCAGAGAGAGAGCCGAGGTACTGTAGAACATTGGCGACTGGACAAGTGGTTGGATCAAATCCACGTGCTGCGCACCAGATGCTGAATCTCTTCCATTTGAGGCCATAGGACTTTCTTGTGGATGGCCTCCTGGCCGCCAGGACCACGTCCTGTACCTCTACTGGCAGGTGGAGTGCTGAGAGGTTCAGCCTTTCAACTTCCAGGCAGTGAGAGTGAGGGATTTGAGGTTGGGGTGCCTCGTATTGCCCGCGTTCTGTGTAAGTAAGTCCAGCCTGAGTGGAAGTTGTATCGGGGCCCCCTGGGCAAGGCGTAGCAGGAGCGCAAACCACATCTGACGTGGCCAGTGGGGCACCACCAGGATGACATGCACCTTGTCCTGAAAGATTCGCTGAAGTGTTGCTGGGATGAGGGGGGTCAGTGGGAAGGCATTCACCAGTGACCACTTCCCCCAGCACACGTCGAATGCATCTGATGCCAACCTCTTGGCTGGCAGATATCTTTAACAGAACAAGGGCCACCTGGCATTCTGTTCCATGGCAAAGAGGTTGATTGACGGTGTTCCCCACTGCCTGAAGATGCTGGCGGTGATCTCCGGGAGGAGAGTCCATTTGTGGGGCTGCAACTACCTGCTCGGTTTGTCCGCCAGGGTGTTCAGATCTCCTGGGAGATAGGAGGCCTGTAATCTGCACTTGTTTGTGAGGGCCAGGGACCAGATCGCTAGCACTTCCGTGCAGAGGGAGCGTGACTCGGTTCCCCCTTGTTTGTTGATGTAGAACATGGCCACCTGGTTGTCTGTCTGGAGGAGGACAGATTTGTCTCGCAGGTGCGACAGGAAAAACCGAAGAGTGTATCTGATTGCCTTCAGCTTGAGGAAGTTGATGTGCAGTTGTCGCTCTCGCGGGGACCATGCCCCTTGGGTGCTGAATTGCAGGAGGTGTGCGCCCCACCCGGTGTTGGACGCGTCCGTGGTGAGGACCACTTGGTGTTCGTGTTGGTGGATGTCCTTGCCTCCTGAGAGGTTCATTGGTACTGTACACCGGCGTAGCTGTGTCTTGATCTGGGTTGTCATAGGGATGCAGGTGGAGAGAGGCTGAGAGTGTTGGTTCCAGTGAGTGCGTAGATGCCACTGGAGCATGCTTATTTTCATCCTCGTGAGAGGGAGAACTGATATCGTGGCTGCCAATGTGCCCCAAAAGGTGCAAGATGGAGTGCACGGAGGTGTTCTCCACAGTGGACAAGCTGTCCGCCAGTGAGGTGATGGCAAGCAGTCTGCGGTCTGGGAGGTAGGCCCTCGAAGCATGGGTGTTGATGACCACTCCTATGAATTCCAGCCGCTGGTAGGGCTGAAGCTGTGACTTTTCATAGTTGATGATGAAGCCCAGAGAGGAAATCAGGGGAGTGGCTCTCCACAGGGACCCTTGTAGCTCCAGAGCTGAGGGTGCTGTGAGGCGCCAGTCATCCAAGTAGAGGAAGATGGAGATGTTTTGCTTGCAGAGATGCGCTGCTGCTCCAGACGCGCACTTTGTGAAGATGCGTGGTGCAGGAAACAGTCCGAAGGGAAGGACTCTGTATTGGTACTGTTGCCCCGGTACGTGGAAGTGGAGGTACTTCCTGTGTGATTTGTGAATGCGGACGTGGATGCAGGCTTCCTGCAGATCCAGGGATGCCATCCAGTCACCAGTTTGTATCAGGGGGAGAGGATGGAGTTGAGGGAGTAGATCCAGAATTTCTCCTTGGTGATAAACTTGTTCAGTCTGCGTAGGTCTAGGATGGGGTGCACTCCACCTGACCTTTTGGGAATGAAGAAGTTTCTGAAGTAGAATCCAGTGTCGATCACAGTTTTTGGCACCTCCTCTATAGCACAGGAGGTCAGGAGATGCATCAGCTCTGTGGCTATGGAGGTTTACAGATGGGGAGGGGTATCGCTGATTGGTTTGGTGCACTGGCACGGCGGTGTAAAGAACTGTATGCGGTATCCCTCCTGAATGACTTGTAGGACCCAGGAGTCAGAGGTGATCCTCTCCCAGCCTTGCAGAAATTGTAACAGGTGTCCCTCGACCTGGGTGAATGCCTGCAATTGTCTGTCAAAAGGAGGATCCTCCTTTGCCCGCTGGTGTGTTGGTTTTCTTCTTCTTCTTGCAGTCCCTCTGGGATTGGCACTGTTGAGAAGGTCCGTGGTAAGAGTTCGTCTTATATCTAGGACCTTGCCACTTTTGGTTGGAAGGGTACCTTTAGTTGGAACTGTAGCAGGGTTTACGCTGATAGCTGCCCTTCTGAGTGCCACTGTGGTGCTCAAAGCCATCCTCCGCCAAGGTCTGCAGGGTAGTGCAGTGTTCTGCCATGTCATTTACTGTGTCTGTTACCTTGTCCCCAAAGAGCGACTCATCCATAGAGGGTGCATCAGCAATCCTATCGTGGGTGTCTTCGCGCAGACCGGATGCTCTTAGCCATGTCCACCATCTGGCGGAGATCGCCCTGCCTGCGGTCCTCACAGACGTGTCAAAGGCGTCGAAGGCTGTACTCACCAGATGTTTGTTGCATTCGGTCATGTCAGCGAGTGTGCTAGAGATCGATGCCTGTGTCTCCTTAGGGAGGGTTGTGATGGCATTCTTGATGTTTGCCATACAAGCTTCTTGGAAGAGGACATGTTGGAACTAATGCGCCGCGATCCTCGCACTGAGCATGGCCCCTTGGAAGACTTTCTTGCCCATGTCATTGAGGAGCTTGTGGTCCTGACAGAGCGGGTTGTTGGAGTGAGTGCGTGAGAGTTGGTCTTATATCTAGGACCTTGCCACCTTTGGTTGGAAGGGTACCTTTAGTTGGAACTGTAGTAGGGTTTACGCTGATAGCTGCCCTTCTGAGTGCCACTGTGGTGCTCAAAGCCATCCTCCGCCAAGGTCTGCAGGGTAGTGCAGTGTTCTGTCATGTCATTTACTGTGTCTGTTACCTTGTCCCCAAAGAGCGACTCACCCATACAGGGTGCATCAGCAATCCTATCGTGGGTGTCGTCACACAGACCGGATGCTCTTAGCCATGTCTACCACCTGGCAGAGATCGCCCTGCCTGCGGTCCTCACAGACATGTCAAAGGCATCGAAGGCTGTACTCACCAGATGTTTGTTGCATTCGGTCATGTCAGCGAGTGTGCTAGAGATCGATGCCTGTGTCTCCTTAGGGAGGGTTGTGATGGCATTCTTGATGTTTGCCATACAAGCTTCTTGGAAGAGGACATGCTGGAACTAATGCGCCGCGATCCTCGCACTGAGCATGGCCCCTTGGAAGACTTTCTTGCCCAAGTCATTGAGGAGCTTGTGGTCCCGACAGGGCGGGTTGTTGGAGTGAGTGCGTGAGGACTTGATCTTCTTTAGAGCTAAGGACACGATGATGGATTGGTGGGCCAGTTGGGGTTTTGCGTAACCTGATATGGGCTGGACTTGGTACTTGCAGTCCAACCTTCTTGAGAACGGGTGGCCAGAAGCAGGGGTCTGCCATAGCCTCAGATGGTTGTCCCATAGCTTCCGATGCATTGGCAGTGCGAAGGAGGGATTAGGATTGCAGAGGTACTTCAGAACCTCTGGTTTCTGCTCGTCTGTTGCGTCTGGGGGTGTCAGGGACAAAGTGGTTGCTACTTTCCTCAAGAACTTGTGGTAAGTAAGGTCTTTAGGAGGGGGCAGAGGGCCTTACGGTTCTGGAGAGTGTCTGTTCTCTGAGGTGGTATGATCGTTGGACGCAGAACCGACAATCATAGCTTCAATGTCTTGTTCTTCTGCGGTGCTATCCGGGGACCGAATGTCCGGGGATAGCAGCGCCGGCGTGGAAGACTGTGCGTGGTCCGGCATGCCTCATGTAGGTTATTCAGAGCGTGATCTTGCCACCGAGACCGCTGAAGGTGGATGTGCTGTTGAGGCAGGGGGAGCGGTCTGCTGTACCAGTTGGGTAAGCAGCTTCAGGATGGCAGAAGAATTGGCAGCATCTGTGACCTGGCTGCAGGACCTCCCTACTGAGAATTAGTGGTTTTGGACTTGAGTTCTGAATTCTCTTTCTAAGAGATTAGGAGATGAGAACTGGACCATATGGGAGTGATGCAATGCAATGCAATGTGTGCCTTCGAGTCAGTGCTGACTCCTGGTGATATCCTGGATATAATTGCAATTACTTCTAGCTTGCTTTCATAGCAAGGAGGAGGAGGAGGGTTTAAGGAACTACTCTGTTGATCTGTGCTAAGAGAAACAGTCTGTCTGTCTGTCCTTGACTAGTTTGTCAATGTGACTTGTTAATTACTTCACAGCATGCAGCTGGGGTCTTATCAGTCAGGCTTCTGGAATCAAGGAAGGTCTTAGCTTCACTGTAACCTGCTTCTTCAGACAGGCCAGGAGAAAAAGAAACAGACAGGCCCTGATTGCAAAAAATGTTTCAAATGCTGGCTAATCTAATCTACTAATACAATATAAGTATATATGATAAAAAGTTCTTGATAGCAGCCTAGAAGAACCTGTTTAATTCTCTTATCAATATTAACAATTATATCCTGTGTGTGCCTTATTTCTGTAGTCCTAAAAATCCATTCTGCTAAAAGCTTTGTCTACCTGTTCCTTTCACCTGAAAGTCCTTTATTTTATGGAATCTCTGCAGTTCTGTACATGAGTCACAAGTCTGCTTACTCCGTGGACATTGACAAACTGCTTATCTTAGTGCAGTGTTTCCCAAAGATTTATCCAATATGACCCCATGACCACTCATAAGCTATCATTACTTCTAGAGGATAGTTCTGAACCGTAACATGTAACTGCATATCTTTCATAAAGAAAATTATGTGCACATTTAGATATATTTATTTTCATTTTAATTTTGTTTTTCGACTTCTCATCCCAGCAGCTAATCAGAATGAGATGAATGGAAAAGACGAATCACACCAAGATGACAGAATTTATCATTCTTGGATTCTCTGAGCTTCCTGAGATACGGCTCCTCCTTTTCCTTGTGTTTTTGATGATTTATCTGATATCTGTGCTAGGGAACCTTCTTATTATATCTGCAGTATGTGCTGAGCCTCGTTTGCAGAACCCCATGTTCTTCTTCCTCATCAACTTGTCCTTCCTAGAAATCTGTTATGTGTCTGTCACAGTTCCTAAATTGTTAACGATACTCGCAACACAGTACAAAACCATCTCTTTTACGCGGTGTATAGTCCAGATGTACCTGTTCCTGTCATGTACAAATACTGAGTTCTACCTTCTCACTGCTATGGCCTATGATCGTTATGTTGCCATTTGCAATCCCTTGCGTTACACCATCATCATGAACAGGAAGATGTGCATTGTTCTAATCATTGTTTCATGGATAATTGCACTTCTAAATCCAGTTCCCCACATTATTTTTGTCTCACTATCATCTTTCTGTAAGTCCAATGAAATCAACCATTTCTTCTGTGACATCACAGCGTTGATGACCTTGTCATGTTCAGGAACCTATGTCATTGAAACTATAAACTATATTGAAGCTCCACTTTTAGTTTTTACCCCTTTCATTTTAACAATTCTATCATATGTGTACATTATATCTGCCATCCTAAAAATTTGTTCTTCCAAGGGTAGGCAAAAGACATTCTCCACGTGCTCCTCCCATCTCACAGTTGTCATTTTATTTTATGGTACCACTTTTGGTGTGTACCTAAGACCCAAATCTTCCTTCTCAATGGACCTTAATAAACTGATTACTGTAGTTTATATAACACTTTTGCCACTGCTCAACCCATTGATTTATAGCCTGAGAAACGAGGAACTAAAAAGAACCTTATGGAAAGCAACCAGAAGAGCGGATAACTATTTTGCCTCAAGAATTAATAAAATGCTGCACACAGCATCTGGTGCCAAAAATCAAAGATGAGTGAATAGTTTGGGTAGACACCAATATGAAATTAGTTCATGGATTAAACCAATCATTTAGTATGACAACCAGAGAACTAGGCGTAATAGTACCTGTACAAGTATGGTTACCTTGTAGTGAGAGCAAGAGACTGAAAACCAAGGCTTGCTCTGACACTATTAAATATTTATTAAACAAAAAGCTTTAAGTTGTCAAACAGTATAATGTATTGAGAAAATGTTAAAACTCAACATCTTATACCAAATATGCGGGGATAGCATGTAGAACATGGCACATCAAATTCTGTCCAACCTGTGTGTGTCTGTGGGTCTACAAGCACACACCTGTTTGTATCTGTGTGTTTTGGGTTTGTATATGTGCCCATATGTCTGTTCTGTATGCCGGATATAGTATCACGCTTTTGTTTGTGCATGTGTGTATCTTTATAAGCTGATATGTCTCTGCATGTTTGTATGTACGTGTATGTGTTTCTGCAACAAATCATGTGTGCTTGTATGTGTGTTCCTGAATGTATGTGTCTGTATGTGTGTGAACATGCCAGTATGTGTACATGTGTGCATTTATATCTGTGCTGGTTCTCTGTGTGCCTGTGATTGGGGGAGGGGGTTTGACAGGTGCTATTCTGTAATCGCTATGTAACGGTGAATCATTGGCTTCATGCTGTAGCTGTTAGAATGACTTTTCCTATAGAAATGCACTGAGGCATACAAAAGGAGGTCGGCATTGGTGGGGGTGGAAGCAAACAGCCCGTGGCGCTGAAGGTTTGAAGTAAATGCTGCAGAGCTGTTTTAGGTCCTGGAGAGGGGTGGCAGAGGTTTGTCTGGTGCACCTCATCTACTTGCGCCAGACCTGAAAATAAGCCAAAAATACACTTGTCTTGTAGATGCCTAACCTGGTAAAACTGAAAGACATCAATTTATATCATACTCCTCCCTCCAAGCAGTAAAGCTTAATGAACTCTTCTCCTCTTACAGCTGTCGCACGTACTTATGATTCTTGGCCTGTCACTGAGTAAAGAGCTGGTCCATATCACCTAAGGGAAAGTAAATGTTATAGTTTATCAGTAAGCCTAAAGAATTGTTTTCCTTTCATTTTCTTATTTTGCACTTTGCTCCACAGCTTAATCACTTTGGGACCGATTTTCAACGGTATTTACATGGTTAACTACCCTAGTTACCCATGTAAATGCCTTAAGAGGGACTTTGTGAAGGCACTTACACAGGTAGTGCCTTTCAAAATTCCCTGGTTTGTCCCTTACGCGTCCCAATACTATATGGTTAGCATCAGGGCGTTCCGGGGCACTGTAGAGGTGGGCCATGGCTCTACCCATGTAGCACCGATTTTCGATGCTAGACGGTTAGCGCTCTGCACTTTAAGGAAAGGCAAGGGAAACCTTTGCCTATCTGTAAGGCGCCAGGGCTAACCGTGTAGCAGGGAAAATTGGTGCTACATGGTTAGCTCCTGCGGACTCCTAGCTGTGCAGCGATATCCGGGTTTTCGATGCTGGGGCCTCATATGACCCTAGTATGGAAAATCCAGATTAGGCGGGAGGGGGCCAAAACCTGTTTCATCCTATCTGGGATCCAAGGAGTGGAAGGCGCCGAACCCTGCTCCAACTGAACCTTCTGTTTCCCATTAGCAATATACCATTCTGAAATCACTCTCAGCTGGACAGCTATATATCTCTCAAAATTTGGCACTGCCGATCTCTTCCCTTTTTTGCTTCAACAAAGAATTGGTTTGGAAACACGCAGAGGGTTTTTCTTCCAAATGAAGGTAAACACTTTCCTCTGCAACCTCCAAAGGTTTTATCAGGAAAAGGCATAAACAGGTAGACAAATGAAAGGAGAATCATAATCAATTTATACTACCATCTAGGTCTTTGCAGGCTTACTTTATAAGAAACTGTAATTGTACACATATCTTAATCCCCAAATATTTAATATGGGATTTCATCAATTTAAAAGAACAACTTTCCTCTAATAATTATTATATAATTATATAATTTAATCATCTCCTCAGGGGTTATTGCACTTAAAAAGTGACATTTAGAACGGAATTCCAAGTCCAAGTAACTTTTATTTCTGGTTGATTTCAGGAACAGAGATGTCCCTAACGTGGATGTGCACATGGGCGGCCACGTAGACGTTCCCATTTGGGATGCTTAGGTCAGAGATTTCCAATTCAGGCAAGCTAGCAAAAGAGACATCCAGCAGCAGAGCTAAGTGAAAACATGAGCCCCCATTTGCTGTCTGTGCTTGTTGACATATTGTAAATTATAGGGGGTAATAGTGTAGCACCTTCTCCACAGCTTCCAGATGTTTGCCTGCCAAAACGAGAACTTTTCAGATGCCTGTTCATGCCTGCCGCAGGTTTAAACTTTGCCATGAAGTGGGACATATAAAGCATTGCTGAGATCAGGGAGGGATGTCCAAGTTCATAGGAATGCCTGGGCTACACCTCTGTCATGCCCCTGTTCAGACTTGGATGTCCTTACGCTGGGGATATCTATAGACCCGGCTTCTAAAATGGCTCTGGAGATATCTCTGTACTCTGGAGATCTCTATGCCCATTTTCAGATGTCCAAGGCATGACAAGGGCTTCCAAAATAACCTCCCTAATCTCTGATTTTGTCATTTTGATCTTAAAGCTGGAAAGTAACCCAAAGTTTTCCAGATCCAGGAACAGATGTGGCAATGACTCCCTGGATCTCCAATCATAAACAAAATATCATCTGCAAAAAGGGAGATTGTGTAGCTTCCCTCCTTGCCCCCGCATTCTAAACCCTTTAATACTCTCATTACTTCTCATTGTTCTTACATCTTCTTCATTTGCCAAATTGTCATTTTGGTGTAGCTTTAACATAGTACAACAAAAATTGAGTTGGTGTGGGTATTGCAAATAAACATGTAGTTAACAGATCCACTGGATTATGCATGTCCGAAAGGGAAAAGTTAGAAATGTTTAAAACATTCCGGGCTAAATAAGTCCAGATATTCTGAGGTTGTTCTATCGCACTCATTAAACACTTGGGTAAGTGCAACTCGGGTTGGGTTATCACTTGCACTCTCGAGTAACAGACTCTCCATGTACCAAAGATCAAGCTAGTAATGAGTGCCCATGCCATTACATGGCATATAAAAGCTTACTGGAACCAATCCTGGTCCTTGATTGGTGTGCTGGTTCATTGGCTCAGAGAGTGTACAGATCACCTATAATGAAAAGGTATTGTTTTATTCTCACTGGTAACATTTTCTTGCTGGTATATATTCCCATTTTTCTTGTCCAGGTCTCATAATGTGGGCCGGCAGTCCTACTAGTCGATTGCCTAGTAGGGGCGGCGGGCCGTATTACTTGTGTCTTGCTTCAGCCTGGTAGCTGAGGCCCTTAATTGTGTAGTTCTGGGGCTGTTAAAGCAGTCCAAGTGGAAATAGGTCAACACAGGAAACTTTATTTCTAAATTTTATTTTAATCATCAAGTTTGCAAATTGGACCTTGGCAGAAGGTTCCAAACCATTAACAGAAAGTGAGGATATTTTCTCCAACAAAAAGCTTCTTTATAGAGGTACTTCAGCAGTGCTATAACAAAACAGTTTCCTTCAGTCTTTGGAACAAAACAAGTTTCCTTTTTCATTCAAACAAAACCACAGTTGAAAATCACTGTTGCAAGTAAAGTCCAGCTAATCTTGTTAGCTTCTCCCAGCTGTTTCAGGTAAGCTTGAAAACACTCTCTACTTTTCAGCATAGGAACTAAACTGCTGTTGAAACAGTTTCATAGCACAAGTACGTTTTCAGCTTTAAAATGAGACTTCTCTTTTTCCCGCACTTCACAGTATTAAATGCTCAGCATAACTACTTCTTGGCTTTCTTCATAAAATCTAATAAATGTTTCCTAAGCACTTCTCATGCATAATGAACATTCCATTGAGACTTCTGTAGAATCTGAATCCCCTTTATAGAATTCCACCTCCATTTCTTCCTCTGAGCTGCAAGGCTCAGGGACTGGGACACGTTCAGGGATTTCTAGTTTCACTTTCCTTAAAAGCTTAAAAAGTTTTCCCCAATGAACATTCCTTCTTCCCCCTGGAATAATGTCAGTGCTCCTAGACTTCCTTCCCTTTAGTGAGCCACTTAAAGGTACTGTCTGGTTTACCTTGCTTGTAGAAACCTTCCTCCTGTCAGGCTTTCTAAAAGGCTCCGTTTCTTGCTCAGAGTCTGAGCTGCTTGCTTCTGAGTTAGAACTATAATCCTGGAACTCTCTCAAGCTTCTTCCTGCTCTTCTCTGGCCCTGCCACTCGCCCTGGCAGTTCTGTTTGCTTCTCCTGGTTTCCCCAGTTCTCTCAGCTCTGCTGTGCTCTCTCCCCTCACTTGCTGACTGACCACGTTTAAATGTTTGTCAGCGTGCTTCCCTTTCCGGCCCCACCCTCTCTCTCCCTGCTGTTGCCCTGGAGACTGGGTGTGGCTTCAGGCTAGCCTTGCAAGTGTGGGTTTCAGTGTTACTTTCATTTTGGGACCTGTGCTTAGGTGAGCCCATCCCCCTCTTAGGAGAAAAACCTTCTTTTTTTTCTCTTTCCCAGGTCTGTGCTGCACCTGCCTCACCACAATAATCAATATTATGTTATCATTCCCAGTGGCAATAACTTCTGCCTGCTCAGGTGGGTGATTTGGTGATTGTATCTAAATCCTTGCCCCGGTGTTTAAGTTAGTGGATCCAAATCCAGCATCCCCTCTAACTGTTAGAGCAGTGGGGGCACTCCCCTTCTTTACTACTCCTCCATAAGTCGGGATGATAAGTAATTGGGCCACTCTGTCTCCAGTCTGAATCATTAAATCTGAATTATCACCGTTCATCAGAATAATTTTTATTTCTCCTTGATAATCTGCATTAATCACTCCTCCAAGTATTTGTATTCCTATAAGGGCTAATCCAGAGCAATGGGCAATTAACCCAAAATGCTCAGGTGGTAATTGGACTCCTATTCCAGTTTCTATCAATTGCAAATCATGGACCTTTAATTCTATATTCTTGCAAGGCATGTAAATCTAGTCCATCTGCCTCTGATGTTGCCCAATATGGGGCTAAAGCACCTTCTTTGATTTCCCAATATAAAATGGTGTTACTAGCTACATAAGATTTGATTTGTAATGCAGGTGTCAATATCCTCATTAGAGGAGTTTCAGTTTCTGCAATTGGTCTATTGTTAAGAATCTCTAGCCCTGCAGATAAATGATCTCTCTACTTTTGCAGGGATCCTTCCCCTAATTTCCTAAGCTGTTCTTTGAGCAGTCCATTCATTCTTTCTATAAGTCCTGCAGCTTGAGGGTAATAGGGTATATGAAATATCCATTCAAAGTTATGCTGTCTACTGTGATCCTGTAGAAGCCTCCCTTTAAAATGAGACCCATTATCACTTTGAATCTGTAGAGAGATCCCATAATATAAAGTAATGAGATCTAATGTTTTAATGGTGTTAATCTGAGTAGCCCTCCTACATGGATATGCTACTAAATACCCGGAATATGTATCCACTGCCGTGCATACATACTGACATCCTCTACTGGTGGGTAGAGGTCCTATGTAATCTATTTGCCATATCTGGCCTGATAGTTTTCCTCGCCCTAGATGACCATGCACTATGTGTGGGACAGATCTGTGCTCTATATGCTGACAAATTGGACATTGCAAGATAATTGTTCTAATGACATCTAAGGGGATAGGAATTCCCCTTGTATGTGCCCAGCGGTAAGTAGCTTTCTCACCTAAATGCACACATTTCTGGTGGGCCCATTTTGCCACACCCAGCAAGTCAGCTTCTTTAGTGTCTGTTTGTGCTTCAGCAATTTTAGCTTGTTCATCAGTAACAGAATTAAACCATCTGTCTAACGAATCAATAGCACAATGAGTGTCCACATGATACACAGTTACTGTACTTAAAGGCAACATTTCCCAAATTTGTTGCCACAATCTTTTTCCCAAATTTCTCTCGAATGTATCTCCCAATTATTTTGCTGCCAGGTAGGTAGCCATTTGGCTAAGCCATTGGCTACTGACCAGGAATCAGTGTAAATATGACAAGTTCCTGGAGTCTCTTGCTTTAAAGCCTGAAATACTGCATAAAGTTCAGCTTATTGGCTACTTTTTCCTTCACCTGTAGTTGTCAACAATTTTTTAGTAGTGGGATTGTAAGACACAGCCTTCCAACACCTTTTATTTCCCACTTATTTAGCAGACCCATCAGTAAACCAAACATGATTTCTCTGTTCTAAGGTCATCTGTACAAATGGTTGTCCCCACTTCACTGGAGACTCTGTTGCTGTTGCTGTTAATTCATGATTTGGCAATTGCGTGGTCTCAGTATCCTTAAGAGGGGCTTGAGCTACCCTTTCATGTAAAATGGCAGTTCCCCCATACCAATTTTAGCCCTATCCTGAATATACCATTTCCATTTAATTATGCTTGCTTCTTGTGCATGTCCTATTCTATGTGTCTTGGGGGAGCTCACTACCCACTGCATAATAGGAATTTCTGGCCTTAACACCAGTTACCTGTTCTGTATCCACCAAAGCCCAATAACATGCTAACAACTGTTTTTCAAAAGGGGTATATCTAGTCCCTGCTTCGGGCAGCTTCCTTGTCCAGAATCCTAGAGGTACTTTTTCTTTCCCTGTTTCTGCCATAAACTCCAATTAGTATACTGCTCTTGTACTGACACATTGAGTTCAAGTTCCCCAGGTTGAACAGGCCATAAATCTAAGGTTTGCTGTATAGCTTGTTTAGCCAGTTCAAAAGCCTGCTGCTGCGCATCTCCCCATTCAAACTCATATTTTTTCCTAGTTACTTTATACAGTGGTGCCAGTATTTGACTCAAATGGGGAATGTGCTGCCTCCAAAAGCCAAACAGCCCGATAAATTGCTGGGCCTCCTTTTTATTTCGGGGAGTATTAAACTCAATTACTTTTTGTTTGGCTTTTGTGAGGACTTCTCTATGACCCTGATGACACTGTATGCCCACGAATTTTACTGTCTGGGCTGGTCCTTGAATTTTTGCAGGGTTAATTTCCCAACCCTTCTTTTTCATGTGTACAATGAGTGCTTCAAGATGCTCGTGCACTATCTCTTGTGAAGGCCCCTGCACCAAAATGCCATCAATATAATGTGAAATTTGTACCCCGTCCGGCGGTGGGAGTTCATCTAAGTGTTCTGCCACAATCCTGTGACAGGTAGTGGGGGCTATGTAAATATCCCTGTGGGAGTCTAGTGGGGCAGTACTGCCTACCCTGCCAAGAAAATGAGAACTGCTTCCAATTCTCCGACGAAATTGGAATAGTAAAAAACGCATTGGCTAAATCTATGACAGCATACCAGGTCCCTGCATGTCTTTGAATATTTTCAATAAGAGTAATTGTATCTGGTACCACAACTGTCAATGGAAGGTGTCACTCGGTTGCCGGTGACATAAAGATTATACGCCACTAGGTAGCGCTGTTAAAGAACAAAGAGTCCAAGTGTAGGGTAATAAAGGCTTTTATTCCCCGTTTAAAGCAAGGTTCAACTAAGAGATATATTAGATAACAGAAACAGTCCTTTGTTTTAAAAGGTACCAATATTCACTGGCTAGTTAACTGTTACTTCACAGTTTAAAGCAGGTTTTCTTCAAAGTAATATTCAGTATAATAAACATCAAATTATACTTCATTTATTCTTCTGTGGAGCATACACACTTTGGAGCATAGGCAGTGCACCAATCACATTCCATTTCCTCAGGCAAAGGTAAGGGAATAGTGCTGGGAGAATCCACTTCCATCAATTCCTCTCCCCTATACTGATTCAAAGGGCTTTTACTGTCCCTGTCTATTTCAGCATGGTCATCTACTACTTGGGAGTTTGGCTTCACATAACCAGGGACTCTTAAGGCTGGCGGTAGTTTAGTGAACCAGTCTGCACTCTTGTTTCCCTTAGGAGGAATCCTTCTTTTAGCATAGCTTTTAGCAGTACAATCATTACAGTTAATGTTCAATGCCTCATACCTGGGCTCACTGAGTAAAAACTTCCGTTGCTTATAAAAATGCTTTCCCCTCTGTATAGGTGAAACTGGGCAATGATCCTCTAGAGATAAGTTTCTGTCAGAACCTCCCTCTCTGGTTCTTAGCTTTCTTCTCTCTATGTTACAAACAGGCAGAGTATAGGAACTAGGCGTGGCAGAGCCTCTCACCTTGGAGCAACTTCCACCAAACTCCCCTTGCACAACAGGTTCAGTTTGGGCTTTCTGGCTTCCCACCTTGTGAGGTCTGTTTCTCCTCCAGCTTCCAGCTTGGCTTCTTCCACAGCAATCAGGCTTATGTCCTTGATAGCCTCCAGGCTTCTCTGCTGTTTCTCCTTCTAGTCCAGCTCCAGTTCCTTCTTCCTCTTTCTCCTCCTTCCTCAGCTCCTGCTGTGTCCACTGCTTCCTCTGCTTATGCCACTGCTGCTTATACCACTCCTGTCCAGAAGCATTCTGCTCTGGCTTATAAAGTGAACCACTACTGCTGACTTCCTGGTTCCCTTTCAGCTGCAGGTGATCAGTGAGATTAGGTTCATTAAGACCAGTATGTCTGTTCCTGCTCCCTCTAGCTGTGCCTGGAGGTAACTGCACATCTAGTTCTTCTAAAACAGGATTTCTTTTCTTAAAACCAACTTTATTAGTGCCCGCATCATGACACATCCCCCCTCTTAAAATATTACGGGCTGAATGACCCTCATTACAGCACGTAATCTTAGAGCTCTGTTGTGTTGATGTATATCCTGTATATATGTATTTATGTATATATGTAAATGAACTCCCCCATAGCTAAGAAGTGTTAACTCTGTATGATGTGCTTTTCTGACAATCTGTATGTAAACAAAATTTGTACCTGCCTTGATTCGGCAGTTTCACAATAGTAATCCTACCCGCTTCTGATCGCTGGAAGGAGCGGGCTACAAATGCTTGCTAAATAAAAATAAATAAATAAATAAGGCGTGTCTCTCATGCCATCGTCTAAGGAGATTGATATGATAGACCTGTTCATGTCCCTTTTCATCCCTTATTAAATAGGATGCTGTACCTCGTGGTTGGGCCACTACATAAGGTCCTTTCCATCTGGCTTCAAATTTTGGCGTGGTGCCTGATACCAAGACGATTACTTTCTCGCCTACAGCTAGGTGTCTAGGCTTGGTATTCCTATCATAATATTGTTTTTGTCTTTTCTGACTGCACTTCAGTTGCCCCTCAGCAAATCGTGAAGTTTTTCTTAATCATGTTCTTAATCTCTTTAAGAATTGTGGTATCCCTATTTCCTTTTCTTCGGGTTCGACCCATTGCTCTTTCAGAATATCGAGCACCCCCCTGGGTGATCTCCCATACATTAGCTCATAAGGCGACGTGCCTAATGAAGCCTGTGTCCTTTCTCTGCAGGCATACAATATAAACGGCAGCATTGTGTCCCACTCTTCCATCTCACCATCCAGCGCTCGTCGTAACATTTGCTTGATGGTCTGGTTTGTCCTCTCTACCAAACCATTGCATTGGGGGTGATATGCGGAGGTTTTGAGATGCCTGATGCCAAAAGCATCCCACACTTGGGCTAGGTATTTGGACAAAAGGTTTGTACCGCGGTCCGTCAAAACTTCTTGAGGGAAGCCCACCTCACAAAACAGTTTTATAAGTTCCCCGGCAATAGACCTTGCTGATATATTCCTCAAGGGTATGGCCCAAGGGAACCGGGTTGCCTGGTCAACAATAACCAATATATACTGGAAACCCCTGGGAGTCCTTAAAAGGGGGCCAACTATGTCCATGGCTATCCTTTTAATAGGCTCCGTTATCACTGGCATTGGTAATAATGGCACTCCAGCGGGTTTTATGGAGGTCACCCTTTGACAGGAGGCGCAGGACTCACAAAAACGTGCGACCTCCCTAAAAATTCCTGGCCAATAAAATCTGGCCAGTATCTGGTCAAGGGTCCCCTGTACCCCTTTGTGACCGCTTGTCGGGTGATCATGGCCTATCCTTAGTACTGCTGCCCTAAAGGTATTTGGGACTACCAACTGTTTTCGGACATTCCTAGTCCGTGGGTCGATACTCTCTCGGTACAGGAGTCCTTCTTCCTTTATGAAGCGAGGAAACTCATTTCTTTTTGTTGAAGCATATTCAAATGCGCGTGCTAGCACAGGGTCCTCTCTTTGCTCAGCGGCGAATGAAGGGAACTTCTCTACCAGTTCCGCTGGGATCCATGGTAGTTCTTCAACCGCTTCCAAACCCGCTCGGCCTTGAGAGCGTCCCTTTCTCTCTTTTCGCTTTTGAGCCCTAGTCTTTCTATCCCTATCTGGAGGAATGTTCACTAAGTCATCATGGGATGGGAGATCAATTACACTTTCTTCCCTAGAACATGAGGGATTTTCTACAGCACTCGTCTGGCCACGAGTGGAGACAAAAGCCTCACTGGGGTTTAAACCTTTTTCTAGGCCCTTCTCGAATTGTGGCCAGTCTCTACCAAGAACCAGCTCTTTGGGCAATCTAGGGACTACTGCTATGAGCATAATTTTTTCTATTCCCAGACCTTTGACCAGCAATTTGTACACAGGATACAAGGTAGCAGCGCCATGTACACACTTAATCTTCACATGCCCTTCTGGACGGTCTGGGGCGGACGCAGCTTGCTCTTGAATGGTACACCAGAGCTTGCGCGAAATCATTGTCTGGTCCGCACCAGAGTCCAGCAAGGCTTTTGCAGCTACCCCTTGCACCGTGACATCTAGTACAAAACCTTCTGACACTAAATGCTTATGCTCCCCCATGAGAGCAGTACGTACCCTACATTCATTCATGACATGTCCTAACTTTCCACAGTTAAAACATCTCTTAACAAGACTTTTCTCTGCCTTTTTATCACCCTTTACATTAGGTGTTTTAGCCTGGTAGAGACTTCCTGAGACTGGGTTGAATGTCGCTATGGCTGTCTTAGCTACCCCCTCCATAGGCTGAGTAATTAATTCGGCCTCCAAATACCTCTCGGTCAAGGCAACCGCCTCCATAGTTGAGCGACAATTCTGGAGAATAAGGAAGCTCTTGATTTTACCAGGCACTGCAGTCATGAATTGCTCGAGAACAATCATATCGATCAATGAATCTACGGATCTTTCACTGGGCCTTAGCCACTTTTCAGCCAAGCGCCTCAGTCGGTGACCCAATGACTTAGGCGTTTCACCTACTTCTAGTCGTGCTGCACGTAGCCTGCGGTTATAGGGGTCCCATGTCTTTACGGGTCCACCCTTCAACTGGAGCTTGACCCACTTCCTAGTCTTGAAACAAATCCTGTGCCCATGAAAGATCAGGGTATAAATCAGAAGGTGGCGCTGTGGGAATAACATTTGATCTTGCTTCTCTAATCTCACCCTCCTTCCTCTTCCCCTCATTCTTTCTCTCCTCTTCATTCCCTTCGGAATCTTGCTTACTCACATTCCTGTTTCATTTTTCTTATTCAGCACTCTCTTCTTATATATTTCCCACAAGCTCTGCGTGTCAATTCCATCAATCTGTTCCTGTTTAACACCATCTTTAAGGACAGCAGTAAACATATCTGTCCTGGACACTCAGTTGTTTACATTTCCCTTCTGTCCCTCTGATCTATTCTCCCTTCTGTCACCAGCACTGTACTTTGGGTCCCACTCTCCCAGTTCACCTAATTGTCTCACCACTTCTACCACATCTGATAAAGGATTCCCTGTTTGGTTTATTAATACATTCATATTAACATGTTTGTAAACTGGTGGAGCCAAACGTATAATCTTATTCCTCATTGATGCAGTCATGGCACAATTCATTAACTGATCAGCTTGCCCTATAGAAATGGCAGTTTTCATGCCTTCCTCTTTAATGTGCTGAATAGTGTCGCGCAAAGCAAACCATGGTTTATCATTTGGGGGCCAATCAGCCTCGGCAGGATATTTAGCATTACATCCTTCTACTGCCAGTTGAAGTAAATTAGTCATATTTTGTGCTATGTGATTACGAAACTGCTTTTGTATCACAGGGTCAGAACTAATCAGGCAGAATTTCTTAGCATCACCGTGATCTAGCTGTACTCCTGTAGCTCCAGTCTCATAATCAGTGATTCCCCAGGCTTCTGCTTAAACCTGTCCTGGATATCATTAATCATTAATATCTGTACGGGCATCTCTCAGAGAGTGCTTATCGCTTCGAGCTACACGGAGGATTTTCTAGAGCCTAAAAATAATTCTTGAGGTATACAGATATTACTTTGATCTATACAGAGTCCTTTATATTTGTGGTTTAGTCCTTGGATATCAATACATGAAAGTTTTTTTAATTGCCTTTTCCTAAAAGCATAGTTCACAAAGAGATTCTTTTTAGTTTCTAAGATTTATAGTTTTCTTTGTGGCACTGCTTCTTATTTATTCTACAATATCATTTTTAATCTCCTATTGTTAGGATCGGCAAGGACATTACAATTTAGACTCCTTTTAATGAAGCCCACAAAATACAGCACTACGTTGTTCTTTTAAAAAATGTGCGATGTTTTCAAATAACACAGATATTACAGCACAAGTAACAGTTTGAGTTATCACAATTTTTTTGGATTATTTACATGAGGCTAGAATGCTGGTTTTATAGAATAGTTTTTACTTAATGTATGCACTGCAATGTTTTAAGGCACTATGCATATTTTAGTTTAGATAATAGGCACCATTATTTATATGAGATTAGAGCACAGGTTTTGCAGGGCAGTCTCTACTTATTATATGTACCGCGCGGTTCACTCCTGCTCCCTTCTCATCCATGTCTCTTCATCTTGTTTTTTAGCTCTTAAAGAATATTATAAATGTGTTAAACTGTCTACAGAGGTACCTATACACATTTTTAACATATAATCCATGTCACATCCTTATACGTCTGTTTCTAATATTGTTTTTTCACATTTTGGTCATGTTTTTATTTTGACAGATTAATTTATGATTGAATATGTTTATTTTAATTATCCTTTAGGATTTGCCAATTTAACTTTTGTTCATGTGGTTCTTTTTTTATTTTTAAAGATTATTATTATTTTTTTAAGGATTGTTTTTTAATTGTCTTTTTATTGGTTTATTTGTTTATGAATTATTTTAATATTTTTTAAACTTGATAATGTGTTTATTTATAATTGTAGTACACCAGATTACCCCTGATGAAGGTTTAATCGAAACACGGCCTGTGTCAGGTTCCTTTGGCGATTACCCCTGTATTAAGATATAATAAAATAGCTTGTTTCTTTCCAATTTACCACGTTTCTGGACTGGGTGCAGGCAGTCAATAGTACATCCCTACTGCCATCGCCTTCCCCTTTTTATATGGAATTTCAATCCATAGAGATTCTACAGCAAATTTTGTTTCCTGAAAAACTTTAATACTCAATGCCCTCTCTAACATAGAGCGCGAATCCCGCCACCAATTTGATCTGCTCTATTACGATATAGTTTGTACCCAGGTTTCACAGTGTCCCACTGATTGTCCTCCTTCTGCCATGTCTCTGAGATACCAATCGTATCTAACCTCTCATTTAGTGCTATATATTCTAACTCTCCCATCTTATTTTTTAGACTTCAAGCATTTGCATACAAGCATTTTATAGACTGTATTTTATTCATATTAATCAGGCTATTGGTGGCAATGATAATTTGGAATCTTTAAGCTCTGTCTGCTCCATACTCAAGGGCATTTGGGTTACTTTTGTCTTTATTGGAACATCTCTGCTGATATGTCCTAACTTTATTTTTTTGGGTGACTGTCGACTCTCCCCTGTCATATAGTTTAAAAGCTGTTTTATCTCCTTTTTAAAGATTAATGCCAGCAGTCTGGTTCCATACCAATTAAGATGAAGCCAGTCCCTTCAGAAGAGCCCCTCCTTTCCCCAGAATGTTCCCCAATTTCTAACAAGTCCAAAACCCTCATCCTTGCACCATCGTCTCATCCAAGCATTGAGACTCTGGAGCTCTGCCTGCCTTTTGAGTCCTGCGCGTGGAATGGGAAGCATTTCATAGAATGCTACCCTGGAAGTTCTGGATTTCAGCTTCCTACCTAAAAGCCTAAATTTAGCCTCCAGAATCTCCACACCACATGCTCCTATGTCTTTGATATTGACATGTACCAAGACAGCAGATTCTTCCCCAGCACTATCTAAGACCTTGTCTAGGTGGCCCGTGAGGTCCACTACCTTTGCACCAGGCAGGCATGTTACCAGGCAATCCTGACATCCACCAGCCACCCAGTTATCTACATGCCTAATGATCGAATCACAAACTATAACGGTTGTCCTAACCCTTCTTTCATGTGCACATGGCCTTGGAGAAACTTCTCCAGTGCAAGAAGGTTTTATATCACCTAGAGGACAGGTGCTAGCTACAGAATCACTTTCTGCCACACCAGGGTGATTCTCTCCTGTCATGTGATCTCTCTCCTCAATGGCAACAGGGATACTGCCAGACTGGAGGTGGGACTTCAGTACTATATCCCTTTAGGTCTCATCTATGTACCTCTCTGTCTTCCTTATATCTTCCAAGTCTGTTACTCTAGCCTCCAGAGATCAGACACGTTCCCTGAGAGCAAAGAGCTCCTTGCACTTAGTGCACACATAAGACCCCTCACCAAATGGGAGAAAATCATACATGTGACACTCACTGGAAAACCCCCAGCTTGCTGCTGGATTGCTGTCTTCATCTTAGTTTTAAGGTTGTGTTTGGTATTTAAGTTCTTTACCTACTAAGGGTTGGTAGGGATACTTATACTAATAAAACTCCACCTAATACATTTAATGTACTTTGTTCACCTGAAGCTCAATTAATCTCATGTCCTTAATGTATGCCTGATGAGGACAAACATCTGCACCTGAGAGTGAATATAACACCTCCTTTCCTTTGAGAGGTTTATGTTACAGGGTAAACTATTTCAGACTAATAACAGACAATACATTTTCACTTAACGTGTAATCAAACTCTGGAATTTGTTACCAGAGGATGTAGTAAATGCTGTTAGTGTAGCTGGATCTAAAAAAGGTTTGGACAAGTTCCTGGAGGAATGGTCCATAAACCATTATTAAAAGGGAACTGTGATATCACTGCTTGACCCAAATCAAGCATTGTGGAACCTGTGTCTTTGAGGGAAACTGCTAGGTACTTGTGACCTAGATTGGCCACTGTTGGAAACAGGATACTTGACTCGATGGAACTTAGTCTGAACCTGAATGGCATATCTTATGCACATATAAAGCTACAATTATCCCAGGGGTGAATGGGTGTTGGGGAGGGAGGGTAAAAGACTTATTAAAAGCTGACTGCTACACAGTACCCTGCCCTGTGCTTCTAAGGTAATCTGTGACCAATTTCCAGGGGGAGTCCCACAGCCCTTGCTTGGATAGAGGGAGTCTTGGGTTCTAAATTTAACCAGAAAGCTCTCTGCTGTGTTTTAAATTTAAACAGAAAGTTCTTTGCTGCTACTAGGTCCTGACTGATTTAACAAATACATTGGGTTCACAGATTAATCAGCTTTAATCTAAATAATTTCATTTTCCCCAAGATTTAGAAAAATTCCTAGAAGTAAATACTTGCAACTGCAGATCTCTCTCCAGAAGGAGCACTCCCCTTTTGTAGTCCTTTAAGACTGAGAATCACATAACTCTGGTTGAACTATTTATGCCTGTGCTTCTGAGGTAAGCTCTGATCAATTTCTTGAGTGCAGATTAAGACAATGCACAGAGCAAGATAAATTAACACCCAAGCTGCTGAACACAGTAACTTAAACACAGATACGTTCTTTTAAATCAACTAGTTTTGAAATGAAGGTTTTTAAAAGAATGGTGAATTAAATAAAACAAGTGAAATATAGAGATTTTTTTCAGACCAATGAGGACGCATGCCCTATTTTTCCAATAGGACTGATCCAGTTTTGGACCTAATTGACTGACTGAGGTCTTTTCTCCCCTATAGAAATAAGAAGTTAGATAGCTAACTAATATTTAATAATTGTAAAAAACACAAAAAATGTGAACTTACAAGGGAGTTTTTTTATGACAGGTGAGATAGTATAAGTTTTGCACATGCGATGACAGCCATGAAGCTCACTTCTAGAGTATGATCTCAGTCTCTTAATGCTCAGAATAGTACTTCCATCATGCCAAAGAGAGCCTCCTTCTGAAACAGGTATGGGTAATTTATCAAGGTGTGCTTTGAAAATTATTCTTAATCAAGCCTGTCGCACAAAGCACAGTGGGAAATAACTTGATAGTTTTTTGCCACATTTTCTTGGTCTCTGACTGCATTTCTTGGTACTTGTAGATCTTCTTTCTCTCAACGCCATTCACAGAATACTCACTTGAGACTGACAAATCTATAATCAATGTCGTTCGGGTGTTCTTCTCCTTTACCACTATGTCCAGCTACTTTGATCCAGCTTTTTATTAGTGAGAATGATAGAATCCCAGGTGATCATAACCTCTTCATTCTCTGTAATACTCTTAGGGTTATGATCCCAGTGCTTTTCAGGTACAGTGATGGTGTAGAGTTACAGAGCTTCCAGTAGATGATGCATGCTACTTTGTTGTGCCTTTCTGTATAGACATTTTCCACCATCTGAACTTCACAGTCAGCTATCAGGTGAGTCACTGTTTCCAGCTCTTTCTTACAGTATTGACAATAGGTCTGATTCTGTCCCTCCCCATTGTTTATGCCTTCCCCCACCACATCTAATTTCCCAGCCGATTTGGAGAGAAAGATAGACAGGGACAGCTTGGGGCTGGAGTCTGGGCGGGCGGAGGGTGGTCGCCGGCCCTGGACATACAGGACTGATTCTAATATTGGCCCTGTACATCTACGGCTGGCGACATCTGCAGGTATGTTATTACACCTCTGAGGTGGAATAACTTCCCTGGAAGTGTTTTTTTCTCAATGCCGGGGAGCGGGTGGGGCAGGGGGGCCAGGTTACATTCCCCGCAGCCTGACCCTGGCCTTAGGAGGCCAGATCGGGGATCAGACTGCGGGGAATAAACTTTTTTTTCCAGAGGCCATCATCGCGACTTTTCAACGCAACATGATGCCATGACACCAAGGCTCCATTGAAGATCCTTGACTTAGTTAGCCAGCCTGCATGTACAGGACTGTTCACGATTCTGATTCCACAGGACTAGACGTACCCCACGGGAACAGAATTGTGATCCCCTCTGTACGTCCGTCTCAGACCGGACGTACAGAGGGGATCTACATCCGGAATGGAAAGAGTATCACCCCCTTCTCCAAGCCCCAGCAGCATCAATGTCCCCTTTTCATCAAGTCCCAGCAATACAGTGCCCTCCTTTCTCTAAGCCTCAACTACAGCCCCCAGACCCCTGCATCAGCCCCTCTTGCTACAGTACATACTGCAGTGGGAGCTTATGTTTTTGGCTTCTATCATTCTCTGCTGCTTCTCTTTTCAGCCGGTGTTGGAAAGAGTTTGAAACCTAGGAACAAAGAAATAAAATACTTTTTATTTCCACATGTATGCAACTGAGTTGATGTTTATGGGACATGTTTACTAAAGGTTAATGTCTATTAAGTAAAGTTAAAGCACATTAAGTCCAGCCTCTGATCATTCATTTCTAATGGTCGTTTCAGCACCTAAAGCGCGTTAACTTTCATTAACACATGTTAACCTTTAGTACACATGCCCCTATGTATCCTAATGTTATGTATCTGTTTATTTTCAGTGTTCTCCTGCTTTCTGCCAATAAATATTGTGCCAAATATTCAAAGGGGTTTTTACAGTTAGCAGGACCCATTAACCGGATAAACCTCGCTGAGAGGGATATTCAGCAGCAATAATAAGACAGTGTCGGGACTCCGGGGGGGGGGGGGGAGGGCAAGGGCGGTCCCCACACTTAGAACAAGCAGGAAACAGAAGGTGAGAACTCTGCAGTAAAAAGTCAAGCCAGGAAAGATCAGAGAGGAGCCATGGATTAGGGAGTGCAAGTGTATATGTGTGCGGTAAAGCGTAGTTACTCACCTGTAACAGGTGTTCTCCAGGAGCAGCAGGAATCAGTCCTCACATATGGGTGACATCGATGCCGATGGAGCCCCCATGCGGAGCATTTCCCCAGCTTTCCAAGAAAGCCTTTGGGAATGCAGCGCGCATGCGCGGTCCCCTTCCCGCCCAAGGGTGCCATCTTGCTCAGTCTGATGACATAGCTAAAAGACAGCAAAAACCAAAATAAATTATATGCCTGCAACTCCAAGGGGAGGAGGGAGGGTTGTGAGGACTGATTCCTGCTGCTCCTGGAGAACACCTGTTACAGGTGAGTAACTACGCTTTCTCCAGGACCAAGCAGGAAGTCAGTCCTCACATATGGGACTCCCCAGCTTAAGGTTACCGGGGACCTAAAGCTGAAAAAATGAGCTCCCTCTAGAGCCTCAGCATGTGTGAAAAGAATCTTCTCTTAGAACGCCCCCGAACGGTAGCCCAACAGCAGGGTCGGAGGGTAGGAGTTGCCTATACCTCAACGAGATTACGGAGTACTGCCTGTCCGAAAGCACTGTCCCTGCGGGACTCCCTCTCGAGGCAGTAGTGGGCCTCAAAAGTCTGGCTTGAAGACCAAGTAGCGGCCCGGCAAATGTCTGCCAACGGAACAGAGCAGAGATGAGTCACTGACACAGCCTTCGCCCTGACACAGTGGGCCGTGACTCGACCTTGCAAGGAGAGGCCGGCTGCCCTGTACACCCAGGCGATACAGTCTGCCACCCAAATGGACAGGGTATGCTTGAAGACAGGTAACCCCAACTTATTGGGTCAAAAGAGACGAAGAGCTGAACAGCCCTTTGGTGTCCCTGCGTACGGTCAAGGTAGAAGGACAACGCCCTCCTACAGTCCAGGGTATGCAAGACTGTCTCAGCCCGGCTGGCATGCAGCCTGGGAAAGAAAGTTGGAAGAACCACCTCCTGATTGAGAGGAAGGAGGAGACAACCTTTGGAAGGAACTTAGGGTGAGTCCGTAAGACTACTCTGTTCCTTTAGAACCTAGTGTACGGTGCCTCTGACACTAGGGCTTGAAGCTCACTTACTCGCCTTGCTGAGGTAAGAGCTACCAAAAATAACGCTTTCCAGGAAAGAAAGCACAAAGGACAAGTAGCCATAGGCTCAAATGGTGGGCAAGTAAGTTGTTGCAAGACCACATTCAAATCCCACTCAGGAACAGGTGGACGAACTGGAGGCTTAAGCAAAAGCAGGCCTCTGAGGAAGCGAGCTACCAAAGGGTGCCTTGAGAGAGACTGACCCTCCACTGGTGAGTGGTGCACTGAGAGAGCACTGAGGTGGACCCTAACAGAGTTATATTTAAGGCCTAGATTGGACAGGTGCAGCAAATACTGCAACACCACCGGTACCAGGCATGAGAAAGGATCCTCCTTGTGCTGGGCACACCAGGTGGAGAACCTACGCCACTTAAGAGCATATGACTTCCGAGTGGACTGCCTCCTAGAGGCCAAGACCACGTCCTCCACTTCCCTAGGCAGCAGTAAGGGTGCTAGAACTACCCTTTCAGCAGCCAGGCCATCAGATTGAGGGACTGGAGATTGGAGTGTAAGAGAGATCCCTGCTCCTGAGACAGGAGATCGGGTTGCATCCCCAGAGGAAGACGAGCATACACCGCTAGTTGTAAAAGAAGTGGAAACCACGGTTGCCTTGGCCATCTGGGGGCTACCAGGATCAGCGAGGCCTTGTCCCGGATCACTTTGAACAGTGTTTTGGGCACTAGAGGCGTGGGAGGAAATGCATATAGGAGGCCTGTAGACCATGGTATGAGAAAAGCATCCACTGCTACTCTGAGAGGATGCGGTTGTCTGGAGCAGAACCTGGGCAGTTGATGGTTCAGTGGACTGGCAAAGAGATCCATGGTGGGAAGACCCCATCTGAGGAAGATCTGTTGAGCTACCAGAGGATTCAACTGCAATTCGTGTGGCTGTAGGATCCTGCTCAACTTGTCTACCAGGTAATTCTCCTGTCCAGGGAGATAGACCGCCTTGAGAAGTATGCCATGCTTGACTGCCCAGGAGCACAGGTCCTGTGCTTCCTGACAAAGAGGTCAGGGGCCTGTGCCCCCTTGCTTGTTCACATAGAACATAGCAACTTGATTGTCCGTCTGGACTAAGACGGACTGCTGAGAGAGGACATGAGAGAAAGTCGCTCTGAGCTCTAGGAAATTGATTTGCTGTGTGGCCTCCCAAGGAGACCACAGGCCTTGAGTGCATGCTCCTTGGCAATGTGTACCCCAACCTTGAAGAGAAGCATCGGTTGTCAGCACTTGAGTGTATGGAGGTGCTTGAAAAGGCACCCCTTGCAGTAGATTCGGGAGATGAAGCCACCACTGCAGAGAATCTGCCAGTAGATTGGACACCCTTACTTTGTCCATCAGGTTTCCTGTGGCCTACAGCCACTCAGTCCTTAGGCCCCACTGAGCGGGCCTCATGTGCAGATGGGCATTTGGAGTTACATGGACCGTGGATGCCATGTGGCCTAAGAGCCTTAGGAATTGTCTGGTGGAGACTAGAGAATTGCTGTGGAACTGTCTGGCCAGATCCATTAGTCTGTGGGCCCTATCCACGAGTAAGAAGGCCTTCGCTTGAAGAGTATCTAGTCTTGCTCCTATGAACTCCATGTTTTGTGAGGGGCGCAAAGCGGACTTTGCAAAGTTTATGACAAATCCCAGATGCTGGAGAAGAGACACAGTACGGAGGGCGGCTTGATTCATTTCCTGTGGAGACTGACCCCTGATGAGCCAGTCGTCCAGGTATGGGAAGACAAAGAGTCCTTGAACACTGAGATAGGCCGCCACCACCGCCAGGCACTTGGTGAAAACCCTGGGCGTGGAGGTTAGGCCAAAAGGGAGTACCCTGTACTGATAATGATTTCCTCCCACTATAAATCGTAGATATTACCTATGGTCTAGATGAATAAGGATGTGAGTATAAGTATCCTTTAGGTCTAAGGAGCATAGCCAATCTCCCTGCTGGAGGTAGGGCAGCAGGATTCCAAGGGTAAGCATCTTGAACTTTTCCCTCTCCAGGAACTTGTTGAGATTGCGTAAGTCTAGGATGGGCCTGAGGCCTCCTGTTCTTTTTGGTACCAGAAAGTACCTGGAATAGAAGCCTTGACCTCTCAGGTGGTGGGGCACCGGTTCCACCGCCTGCTCCTTTAGAAGACCTGCTAACTCCTGCAGGAGTAAGTCCCTGTGCAGAGGGAGTCTTGGAGGCTCCCCTGGAAAGTAGGAGGGAGGTACCTGGTGGAAGTGGAGGAGATAGCCTCTCTGGACTATGCTTAGCACCCAGGTATCCCTTGTAACGGCTGACCACCTGTGGGCATTCAGGGTCAGCCGGCCTCCTGTGCTGAGAGGGGCCAGCTGGAGTCAAAACCCCGCTGCCTGCTGTGCAGGAGCCGGAGCTGGTGGCTTGGGGTTTTTCTGCCTACGGGGCCCATGTTCCTACCCCTTGGGCTGCTGACCCTGTTGGGGAGCTACAGAGGCCTGAAAATGAGGGTATGATTTGTAGGCAGATGACTTTCTCGGGTAAAAGGTCTTTTTTCCCGAGCCCTTCTTTTTCTGAGAAGGGGCAGAGGTTTTCCTGGACAGCCTTGTCCGGGTGAGAGTCTCAGACTCGAGTTCTGCAGCCTTTTCAGCCATGGGCTTGCCAAAGAGGTTTTCACCTCGGCAGGGGACATCAACCAACTTGTCCTGAACCCACGGCTTGAGGTCCGATGACTGTAGCCAGGCCTGACAGCGTGCACCGATGCCGGCCTTGGCTACTCAGGCCGAAGCCTCGAAGCCATCATAGGCTGCTCGAGAGATAAACTTCGAGCACTCCCGGATCCCCGATGACAGGGCCGTGAACCTCTGCAAAGGTTCCTCGGAGAGACCAGCAGAGAACCCGGCAATCTCCTTTGCCAGGTCTCAAAGGTACATGCCCATGTACAGCTGGTAGGTCTGGACACGGCAAGCAAGCATTGAGCCCTGGAAGCACTTTCTGCTGAGGGCATCCAGGTTCTGGACCTCCCGGCCGGGAGGCACCGAATAGTGCATCTTCTGACTCTTCAGACGATGCATGGCTAATTCCACAACCATGGAGTGGTGCGGTAGCTGTGCCTTTTGGAACCCAGGGCTCTTGCGGACTCGATAGATGGAATCGACCCGCTTGCTCAGAATCGGCGTCAAGGCCGGTGCCTCCCACATGCAGAAGAGCAACCGTTCCAGCATTGGAGGAACCGGTAGAGTAAAGGCCTCCTTGGGGGGAGAGTCATACTGCAGGGCCTCGAGCTCCTCGGCTTGAGGTTCCTCCTCGGGATCCGTGGGGAAGGCCAAGGCCTTGGCCATGTCCCGCACGAAGTCCGAGAACCTTGTGTCCTCCAGGGTGGACCGTCTCCGAGGCTTGGAGTCCAGTGAGTCCAAAGGGACACACCGGGTCCAAAATGTGTCCGGGGACTCCTCGTGCTCCGTTTCCCAGTCCGACCCCTCGGAGGAGGAATCGAGCGGCTCCTGTCGGGCAGGCACCGATGCCATCCGCCCCAACACCGAGGGTACTGGCATCGACGACCTCGGTCCCGAACTGGAGGCTGAGGGAGACCTCAGCCGAGGATCGACTCGAGAGCGCATGGACTCGAGGATCGGCTTGGCCTCCAGGGTCGACTTGGACGTTGATGTCCTGGCGGTCGGGGCAGATGCACCGGTGAGACCGGCGATCAGTGCTCGCTGCTGTTCCATGAAGGTAGCCAAGCTGCTCTCCAAGGCCGTCAACCTGAGTGTGAGCTCAGGAGACTCAGCAGCCCCCGACTCGGGCCATGATGGCGTCGGGCTCGACGTCGGCTCCCCTGGAGGAGAGTCCACGAGGACTACAGTACTCACGTGACCCAGGGACTCCGTCTCTACACGAGGTTGTTTAGCAGGCCGCTCTGACTCCAAAGACCCGGGACGGCGCTCGGGGCTAAACGACCTGGCCCTGGAGGAACCAAGTGCATCTACCGATGCCGCCCTCACTAGTTTCTTCTTCCTGCAATGCTCCCGCGAGGGAGACCCCCTCTCAGAGGAACCCCAAAGTCCCGAGACGTCGAGGCCTCTGACGAAGTCCAGGCCCAGCCGGACGCGGAGTCAGAGAAGATTCTTTATTTTTGGTGCTGCCGACTCCTCAGTGCCTTCGAGGACATTTTCCCACACAGGCCACAGATCATCGGGTCATGATCAGGCCCGAGGCAGCGGAGGCAGCAGTCATGTGTGTCAGTGAGAGACATAAGTTTCTTACACCGATCACACTTTTTAAACCCGCTGGCAGCCATTGGGGGAAAAAGGGCCCCTGCGAGGTCAAAAGACAGGGCTGCCAGTGAAAAATAGAAAAAAGGTGCGTACGCTAGTCACTAAGGACAAAAACCGAAAAATGAAGTCCGGGCTCGATACCGATGTACCGGGCCCAGGCGGGAAAGGGAAACCGGTGTCGAACCGAAGAAAACACGGATCCAAGCTGAAAAATCTACTTTTTCTTTGGGTGAAAACGAAACACGTCCGTTGGGCTCCGCGGAAAAAAGACGACTAAGCAAGATGGCACCCTTGGGCGGGAAGGGGACCGCGCATGTGCGCTGCATTCCCAAAGGCTTTCTTGGAAAGCTGGGGAAATGCTCCGCATGGGGGCTCCGGCGGCGTCGATGTCACCCATATGTTTGTATTTTTGAGCTGCTATGTGTGCTTGGATCTGTCTGTATATGCTGCATGTATGTGCATGCATGTCTGCATGCATGTGTCTGTCCATTTGACAAAGCCCTAAACTTTGCAACATAGGTATGTTCCTAGCTTGCAAGTTCATTAATCTAGCCTTGTGCACATAGCAACTAATAAGAAAGCAGTTAACATCAGTTAGTTTTCACAATAGAAATAGTAGTGACAGATATGTGGTGGTAATTTTTGGGGGTGGGAGTAATTTGGGGGCCAGTAGCAGAGGCATCAAAAAGAGTTGGGACAAATAGACCCTGTCCCCACCAAAAAAACTGCACTGCTGCAAAGACCAGGCTTCCCCTCCCTCCTGTCTGCCTGCTGAGGTCAGATCTCCTGCAGTGAGACAGGAGTGAAAGGCCATGATAGTGACCAGCATACAGCAGGATGCCTGTGGGGATCCCATTCCCAGTGGGCAGAAGAGTACTGCTGTCGTGGCAAAGGCCCGACCTGTCTGCCCGCGGGAGATCAGATATCCCTGGGAGGACAGGAGGAGAAGGCCAGTGATCACAGCAGTGCAGTTTGACCAGCTGAGGGAAGGAGCTTTGTCACCCACAAAGAGAACAGTTTTCTGCCATCTCTGGCCAGTGGGGCAGTTGCCGGGGTAGGTTTTGGGGGTGGAAATAATTTTTGTGGCAGTGGGGAAAGTTTTGGGGGGCGGAAGAAGTTAATGGGGTAGTGAGTCAGTTGCAGGGGATAGTTTTGGGGGGTGGGGTAGTTTGCAGGATGATGGGGTGGTTGCAGGTGTTATTTCCTGGAGGTGGGGTAGTTTGCGGGGTTGTGGTTTGTTGCAGTGGGTGAATTTTAAAGGTTCAGGTCTATGGGTCAATTTTGGTATTTTTTTTGGGTTGGGTAATTTTCGGGTAGTGGGTCAGTTGAAGTGATGGTAGTTTTGGGGGGTTACTCTAGTTTGCAGGGTGGTGTGAAAATATATAAATAATGGAAATAATAAACAATAATAGTGACTTGGATTGCCAGTCATTAAAATCACCCACTGATATCAGATTCAAACAATATAAAGGGGTCTGTTTACTAAGCGCCACTAGCCGCTTCCGTGTAATATCGGAATCATGGCCTCATTAAATAGAATTTTGCATGGAAGCAGCTAGCACCGCTTAGTAAACAGACCCCAAAGATGTTAAAAATGTAATGGTGTAACAGTAAAACCAATAATTTTTATATATTAATACATCATCTAATAAAATTATGTAAGCTAAGATAAAAAGATTATTTGTAAAACATAAAACAAGGTGAGTCTAAATGTGAAAACAAGCTGAATACAAGCACATGTGGTCTATATCTTACCAAATGTAGGCATGCTAATGTGCTTGTGCCTGATTATAAAGGACTCAGTTTCTTACTCCAATTGAATGGAAATGAAATATGTAAGTTCTCTTATGAACTGAGAGAGACATATTTCTAAATTTTGCCATTAACCATGCTGCTGCTATTTAATATGAATCTTAATTTGCCATTAAAAATCTTACAGCCCTCAATCCTATCAAATGAATCTGTAGACAAACGTTACATATGAAAAGAACCAAAAAGGAAACATTTATATATTTATTTATATTATTTCTATACCGCGCTCTTTAAAATCAGTGCGGTTTACATTTAACAACCAATTGCACAAAGCAGCGGAGCATGCTGTGTACATTTCATATAGCAGGTTTTACAAGTTGGGTTAACGGGGCTAACTATATACACTATGTACAACTAATCTGTTCTACTTCTATGGAGCACATGGACACTCACTGAAACTATTCACAAATTTATATACAGGTTTTGGCAGTCGCGTTCAGAATGGGTGTATCGGTGGTGTCCTTGATGTTGGCGGGGGTGAGCTTGATTGTGTTGTTCCATTGGGTAGGGAGTAGAACAAATGGTGCTTCAGCGCCTTCCAAAATTGGGTGAGGCCAGGTATTGCTCGGATGGGGGTAGGGAGGGCATTCCAGAGCGTAGGTGTGTAGAATCTGAATGCTCTGTTCGTTGCTGCTTGGGAGCATTTAGTTATTTCTCTAGGTATTACAAGGGTGTTTATAGCAAATGACCTTCTGGCCCTGTTTGCAGGTATGGAGAGGATAAGGTCTGTTAGAGAAGAGAAGGATAGGTTGTTCATGGCTTTGAAAGTCATTAATAAGACTTTGAACGTGAGTCTACAGTGGATCGGCAACCAGTGGAGGTGTTTCAGGACCGGGGTGATGTGGTCCCTTCTGGAGGCACCATGAAGGACTCAGACTGCTGCGTTCATGGCCAGCTGGAGGGAGTTCAGGGTGTTCTTGGGGAGTCCCTGCAGGATAGCATTGGGATAATCAAAGTGCAGGGTTACCAATGCTTGAAAGATTGTCCGAAAAACATTGGGGTCGCAGGTGGCGGATGGTTCGTATCTTATTATAGATTGCTCTGATTGTTTTGCTTATGCGTGCCCTCATGTCCAGATGCTGGTCGAGGGTGATCCCTAGGTAGCGGATGATGGGCTTGGTCAAGAGCTCCACATCTCTTACTCTTAAAGAATCAATATGCAATTACCACCTAACTTAAAAAATAGTTATGGGATACCTCGTGACTATCCCATGGCCACATTTCATCTCATAACTATCCTTAGCATCACAGTAATCAAAGTACCTACATCATATCAATTATATTTATTGAACTTTAAAAACTCAGAAAGTAGAATTTAAAGAATGAAGGAGCCCCAATCTGGATGTGGTACCATACCATCATTGCAAAAAACAGAGTATATAGGCACTCAAGGGTTCTGGCACCCCTGGAGGGGAAGCCCGGGCCACAAACCCCATGAAGGGGCTATCAAACAGCTTGACAAGACTGAAAGATGCCCATGGGCTGTTTCAGTAGATGCAATGCAAGCTGGTTAAAAAGAAGAGAACTGGGGCCTCCAAGGGATCTGAAGACTAACAGGGTTGTGGCTAAGGCTGCTCCACCAGGCTCCATCTTTACCAGGCCCAGCCACCATATCAGATGGCCGTGGTACCCACCGGCAGGAAAAAATAGGAAAGGAGTGGTAAAAGTCACAGAAACAGCATCAAGCATCAGACCCCAGTCTGCTGTAGGGGCTCCCAAAATGCCAAAAAAGGTTGTGACAGGTTTTTAAGCCACAACTGAAGTGGCTAGAAGCAGTCGTGGGAAACAAATGCTGGAGGTAGAAGTCTGCATCAGGCCCAGCGGCTGAGCACTGCAAATGCAAAAGGAAAGAAACACAAAACAAACAGTGCCAAAGCCTGAGCATGAAATTCCTGACACCCATGCAAGCCTCGGAAGCCCAGCTGCAGAAAAAAATGCCTCTTATTTTATTTTATTATTATTTTTTTTTAATTTGGAGCTGCTTTATTGAAAGCAGTAGAGACCCAAATGCTGCCCAATGAAACCAATGGGTAAAAAAGAGAAAGTCAGAAAAGATGAAATAAAATAAATGAAATATGCAGATAAGTACAGAAAGAGGGAAGGGGAGCCTGTGTCCAACTTATTGCCTCTCTGGGGCCCGGTGGAGTCCTCCTGCTCCTCTTCAAGCCCATCGAGCACTAGGAATCTATGGATAACAGCACTGAAAGCAGGGCACTTGTCAGCTCCAGGTGACATGGGAATGCCCCCCTCAAAACAACATTTGGCCACTGTGGGTCCTGCCATTTTGAGCTGCCAGGTAGACGGGTCATTTCCATAGTGTTGGGATGCCACTGCACACTCACACCAGTGGTGGCGCTGTGGCATGGGGATGGGCAGGTTTGGATAAGTGTTGCACATTGGAATCCGGAGTGTGCCAGGATGTCTATCTCCCCAATTCCGCCATTGTGGGTACATCTAGACCCTGCGGTGTTGGAAATGGGTCTATCTCGGCCCCGTCTAGGATTTAGGCGAGCCCGCTACCCAGTGTACAGGGTATAGAATTGGCCTTTTAGTGATATAGAAGATGACCGAAAAAGACCAAGTGACTTCTTTAGCTAAGGATATATCCTAGCTACTATCCATAAAGCATGGCCACTTTTATGATATCAATTCTGAAAAATGATAGCTCTGAGCTGTAAAGTAGGTAAGTGGAGGTAAAAACATTTTGCTTCGTTTAGTTTTCTGTGTTGTTTTCAGGGTGTGGGGGATTGTTTTTCATTTTGTTTTTATACATTTTCATTTCAGGGAAATTTTGTTAATTAAGACATTGCTGTGTCTCTGACCCAAACCAAAAATATTAAAAACAGCTAAACGATTATTAGAAGTTTCCAGACAAATTAAAAAAATCCCTTGTTGTCCAATTAGTGATCTGGAATACGCTTAATAAATGTCTCAGATAGTATACTTGGGCAAAGTTTCACAGAATTTCTGGCACAAGAGCCCAGCAAAAGAAAAGTCTTTGGAGTAAGTTTCTAGAGCTGGAGTCAATAGATTCACAAAGCAAAAAAATCCAGGAAGGGTTTTCCCCAAAGCTCAAGAACAGTCAAACTTTGGACCCAACAGAAAACAGGAAAGAAGAGCACCAAAAATACAAGAGAGTTAAGACCATGCTGGCTAGAACCAGCCCCCTTGGCAATTTAATAGCTCCTCCTGCAAGAAACTTGCCTTTCAACCCAAACGTTACCACTTTGAGGCCAGGGTGTGACTGGAAACAGAATTTCAGGCTTTTTAATGTCAGTGTTCATGGAACAAAACAATACGTTTCAAGTGAATGCACTTCCCTACTGCAAAGTCTAACTATATTGCTTATCATATACGTGTAGGAGCTGACATCGGAATAAATACGGAGGTAAACCACAACCTTGGCTGAGCCCAGTATCCAGTGAGATTAGGATGGAGAAGTAGGGGTAAGAAGGTGAAAGTAGGCAAGCCTTGTGATGGAGGTGAGTTTTGAAAAAAGGGGGAGAAGAGAAAGAGAGGGATAAGGAAGAGCCTGGGAAGAGGAGTTATTTAAGGCCTGAGTGAGTCTCATCTCTGCCATATTGATGGGTTATTTCAATCTACCTGCTTGCCCCTGGCTTCAGGGCGTCACCAGAACTGGAGTATTTTTGCACTTGTCAGGTGAGAAGGACTCTCCACGATGTTGTAGCATGGGGCAAAAGATGGTGTCAGGAGTGCACACAGCATGCATAAAGTAGCAAAATCATATAGTTAAGGATGTATACAGTCTGAGAGAGAACATGTGTGGTGTGGGACAACAGCATGGCAGCAATTCCCTACAGCTAGCTTGATTTGATAGCAGGGTAAAATATCTAAATTAAGTTACACATAAGTGTAAGCATATGGTGCAGACATGGGGGCGGGCCATAAGATATTGAGTTAAAAGAATGGCATAAAGAAACGAGGAGTTTAGTCCTCCCTTCTAGTCCTTTAAGGTAAGGACTAGAAGGGAGGACTAAATGGCGAGTGCCCTGCTTCAGGGACTATTTCCCTCCATTCGTCTTTAGCTTCTTGATAAGATGAGAAAAATTTCTCTTTTCTTGTTAAACAGAGGTTAAACCTCCCTCTCTTTCTAGTTACTGTGCTGCTGATGGTTGGATTTGCCTGCAGCTACAGCTTTTGTGAGTTCAGTAAGAAACACAGACTCGTCAAGGTTCAACTAGTCGCAGAGGTTCAAACATCTTAGGAGATGGATGTGGATGTGGATATGGAGAGAATCTGTCCCAACTGTGCTGGCAGTCACTTATACAAACTACTCCTAACCATCACTCTCCAAGCAGTGTCAACTGTGAATTCTTTCAAAGTCAACTAGTAGCAATGTTCAACAGGAAATTCTGATCAGAAGATAGAAAGAAAATTGAAGACCCGATTTGGGTTGCTGCTATGGTTGATCTTTAGACTAACAATCTAGCATCAATTATGGATTCTATGCACTCACCACAGAGATAAAAAACAGACTCTCAATTCTCTCTCTTTATGAAGTACAAGATCAGCTATCCTCTGTACCTTCAATGATTTCAAGTGATCCTATTTCCCAACAGACATCCCATTCAATGAGAATCTCCTTTGATCTTTCTTAGACCTCTAGAAATGTAGCATAAGAAAGACTCATTGCCATTATGACCGCTCAGGAATCAGAACTGTGTAAAGCAAAATGAAACATTCATTTAGTATCCAAATACAAGAACTATAAAAAGCTAAGGTACTGGATTAACTGGAAGACCTGCCAATAAACACATATTTACATTTTCTTTAATAACAGCCAAAGAGGAGAACAAGCAGATACCTGCCAAGGATCAATTTTTATTTTTATTAAATTGCTAGCTTTCTGACTGGGCTTAAAAGGGCTTTTGTATATTTTTAAAGCAAGGCTATTTTCTTTTTGGTGCTTTAGTGGAAATTTCCTTGAGCAGAGTAGGTTGTTGAACTCTAGTAACCTCCTCAGCTTTGGGAACTGCTAACACCTAATCAGGAGTTTTTGGGGTTTTTTTAGTGCCATCAAGTCAGTGTTGACTCATAGCGACCCAGCTACCTCTGGGTTTTCTTGGCAATGTATCACTGGAAGTAGATTGCCAGCCTTTTCTTCTGAGGCAATGGAGGGTAAAGAGACTTGCCCAAAGTCACAAGGAGTGCCAGTGGGAATCAAACCCTTGATCTTCTGGGTATGAGGCAGTTGCTCTAACCACTAGGCTACTCCTCCACTCCAAACAGGAGCTAGTGGGCCTGATTACCTGAGAGCAGCTGAGGCCTGCATAAAAGGCTCCAGTTCCCTGCCCTGTTGAGGCTTCCCTAACAGGGGCTCTACAGGACAACCAACAGTAAGGATTTGAGGGTTTATTTTTATTAAATTCATAGCTCTCTGACTGGGTGCTCTTAAAAGGGTATTTGTATATTTTTAAAGCAAGGCTACTTTCTTTTTGGTGCTTTAGTGGAAATTTCCTTGAGCAGAGTAGGTTGTTAGTAACCTCCTCAGCTTTGGGAACTGCTAGCACCTAATCAGGTATTAGTTCCCTCCATACCCACCCCGACTCCCACCCACCCCTAGTGAGCAGTCTTGCTTTATAGGGCACCTCCCCATTTAACATAGCACAGAGACTTGGACCATCACATTTTGAATATAATTAAAGAGATTTAACTGCTTTTTCTCTGAAAGGAGAGCTGGGAGACCGGCTGGTACTTGGTAGATCTCTCTCTTTTGCTTTAACAGATACCTACGCTTCACGAACAGAACAATGGCTGGGAAAAATCATATCGTTAAAGCTGTTGCCCCCATTACAGCTTCTGCCTCAGTCCAGACAGATGTCCTAATGCCAGTTGAAGCACCGGTTCCATGTGCAGGGTGCCTGCATGCTGAAGCTCTGAGGAAACAAGTGGAGGAACTCAGAGAGGAGGTGGCAAGGCTGAGGAGCATTCAAGACAGTGAGAAGTACATTGATGAGATGCTTCTTGCAGCAACCATTCTCTCCAGCAGAAGAGAAGATGGGTGCCAACAGAATGTCGATGGTTGGACACAAGTCACCAGGGCCTGCAAAATCACCAATCCAACTTCTCCAGCCCTTGAACTGAAAAACCATTATGCAGCCCTGGAAGTGAAGGAGGTGAAGGCATCCCTGGAAAGAGATGAACCAGAGCTCAAGTACCCCAAAGTTGCAGAATCAGTGACCAAAATAAAATGAAGGGAAGTGGTGGTTGGAGACTCTCTTCTGAGGGGTACTGAGGTGTCCATCTGCCGACCAGACTTGATGTCCAGAGAGGTATGCTGTCTGCCTGGTGCAAAAATCCAAGATGTTATGGAGAGTTTGCCGAGACTCATCAAGCCCACTGACTATTACCCAATGTTGCTAATCCATGTTGGAACAAATGATACTGCCAGGTATACCTCGGAATGTATCAAAAGTGACTTCATGGCTCTGGGACAGAGGGTGAAGCAGTTAGGTGCACAGGTGGTGTTCTCTTCAATCCTCCCTGTTGAGGATAAAGGCCAAGGCAGAGAGTCTCGCATCCTGGAGATGAATGCATGGCTGCGTGGATGGTGTCAGAGAGCGTTTAGGTTTCCTAGACCATGGGATGCTGTTCCAAGGGTTGCAGAGAAGAGATGGTATCCTTCTGTCCAAGAAAGGTCGACGTGTCTTTGGTAGTGGACTGGCTAATCTACTGAAGAGGGCTTTAAACTAGGTTCGTTGGGGATGGGTGAAGAAAGCCCCTAGATAGGTGAAAGCCCCCAGGTAGGTGATACATTAAATACCTTTATCGAAATGGGTAAAAGGGGTAACATATGGAAAGCAGTGTGTATAAATGCCCATAGCATGGGAAATAAGATCCCTGATGTTGAAGCTTTGGTGGGAGTGGCTGACTTGGATTTAGTGGCAGTTACAGAAACATGGTTCACAGAAAACCATGATTGAGATGTAACTATACCTGGCTATACTTTATTCAGAAAGGACAGGGTAGGAAGAAGGGGATGAGGAGTGGCACTATATGTAAAAACTACTATTATAGCTTTTGAATTACAGAGCTTAACCCTGGAATTACCGAGATTTTTTGCACATAATGAATACCGTTGGGGTCATAAATGACCCCACGAAGAATTTTAATTGTTAACCATGAAAATTTTAAACTAAACAGACAAAATATTATTCCAAATTAATTATTTATTATATGAAGGTTAAATGTTTTGAAATTTAATGCTTTACCATAAAATTACTTGAAGAGTTGCCATGAAATCAGTTTTTGCATGCACTTGATGAACACAGTAAAGTACTGCAGTCATTTGCATGAGACACAGACAATTTCTCAATGTTCTTTGCAAACATTGCGCTTGCAGGAGGTGCAAACTATATTATTTTTCTTGTCTTTTTCTCTGGAAAAGCAGTGACACCTTGCCCTTTTCTTTGAGATCCCGACATTGCAAACAGCATCAGTGGCTTCTTCAATGCTGGAAGACGTCTCGCTGCAATTACTCTGAAGCAGCTGCTTTCCTAATTCCAAGAGGAATAGACGACGTCTGTTCTTTGACTTGGACTGCCATTCTGGATTTAGTGACATCCAAACAATGAAGGCGTTCAAAGCACTGATGTCCAACCTGTTGTAGAAGATTGTCACTGGCCAGCGTCTTGTCATTCGTTTTGTGGTATACGTGCGTAACATTTGATCTGCCGTATCTACTCCACCTTTACTAGAATTATAGTCCAAGATCATGTGTGTTTTTTTGTCTGGACTTGTGTTATCTACTTCTTCTTGATCATGCAAACTACTCAGAAGAATAACCACTTTTCCTTTCTTCGGGCAATAGGAAACCAGAGTGGCGTCATCGCGAAAGGCAAACAGTGAAGTGAATACCTCTCGGCCCTTTGCTGTTACAAATTCTGGAGGTAATTCTTTTCTGTTCTTTCCAATTGTCCCCAAAAGTGTCATTTGTTTTTCTAGCAATTTCTGTGACAGGGATAAACTGCAGAAATTGTCAACAGTAGCATTTCTGCCAGATCGCGTCAATCCTTCAGTGAGTTGCAGCACAACCCTTTCACACTGATTCTGTTCCCTGTTTTGTCCGAGTTCCCTTCCTGTATATACTTGAAGACGCAGAACATATTACGTTGCACTGTCACACAGCATCCATAGCTTTATGCCATATTTCCCAGGTTTGCTGGGAATATATTGTCTGAACGGAACACGGCCACAAAATGTAAGCAGTTGCTCATCCACGGTAACATTTTCACCAGGAACAAAGGCGTCACTTAGAGTTGCTTCCCAGGTATCAAAAACGTGTCTGATTGGAGCAAGCTTATCCACGCCTCGTTGTTCACATCTGTTGGTTGCATAATCAAATCTGAGAGCACAAGAAATTTGCTGAAAACGGTTATGGGCCATATTTTTGCCGAAAACAGAATGGCCATCTTCAAGGTTCCACAACTGAACTATGGATTCATTTCATGACTTGTACACACCTGAGAGGATCAGAAGTCCAAGAAAACATTGAAATTCTCCATCTGTCAAATCTTTTCAGGTGTCGTCATAAATGTGTCTTCCTTGTTTGCTCGTCCACATCATGATTTCATTCAACAAGTTCTTCCTCATGAACAAGTGGAATGCTGCGAGAGGGCCATCAACATTTCATACAGCATACCTTGTAGGACCTTGTTGTACGGGCATGACATTAGTTCTAGAGTATCTTCCAGCAGCTTGCTTTATAGGTTTCCTGTTCCATGATGTGGCATCCTTAGATACATAGGCTTCAATGGCAACATTTGTGCTTATAGTTGATGACCTCTTAGCTCCTCTATGACCACACCTAAGATTCCTCACAGATGATAAAGACACCGAGGACTCCTGCCTTCTTCCACGTCCAGCACAGCCTCGACCTTTGCCTCAACCTGTAACTTGACTGTTTGCTGCAGGCGATGTTACCAGCTCAACATCAGTCTCACATTCACTTGGCGACCAACTGCTGTCGCCATCTGAATCATGACTGTCATCATCAGATTTATCGCCCGAAGTTGGCTGATATGCTTCTTCGCTTGCTGAATATGCTGCATTATCAGACGACTCAGAGCCGTCACTGTCAGCATCTCATTGCAATATTTCTCTTACTTGTGCAGCTGAATACTTTCGTTTTGACATCATAAGCAATAACCTAAAATAAATAAACAAAGATAAAGTTGAATAAAACACAAAGCAATTTTACTATAGGTGTACAATAATCGTGATTTCATCGTAAATAATGAGAGAACGTATGATATCAATTACAGAAAATGTGTAATTTTCATAAAGTAAGAGTACAAAAAATAAATGATACATAATTAATGATAAATACCTTTGTCAGATCAAAAAATTCACAAAACTGCAAACTGTATCACGATCCAAACCGGAAGTAAGCAACTGGGGTCAATTCATCACTAGCATCACTTAGCGGATGAAAATTAATCCTCTCATGGCAAAATTGCATTCTTGAACAACTAGATTCCGAGATACGCGTTGTGAAACTTGCAATGGGGTCACTTTTGACCCCATCGGTACTCCCAGGGTTAAAACGGAGAGAGGAGGCATTGTGGGTTAAACTAGAAAGAGGGAAAGAGAAATCTATTTGCATTGGTGTGATATACAGACCTCCCTCACAAGAGGAAGAGGTGGACAGAGAGATAATTGAAGACATACGCAGCATTGCTAGGAAAGGGGAAGTGCTACTGATAGGAGATTTCAATATGCCAGATGTTGATTGGCACATTCCTGCTGCAGTATCATCTAGAAGTAAGGAGATCCTGGATTCTCTAAAGGGAGAACTATTCAGGCAAATGGTAACAAACCCCACACGTGAAGGGGCCATACTGGACTTGGTGCTTACCAATGGTGAAAGTGTTTCTGATGTTGTAGTGGGAGATCATTTTGCATCCAGTGATCACCAGATGGTGTGGTTCAGTATTAGGACTAGGGATATTAGAATCCATTCAAAGGTGTGGATCTTAGACTTTAGGAAGACTAACTTTGCCAAGATGGGCCAATACCTAAGGGAGTCGTTAGTGGGATGGGAACAACTGGGGGATGTAGACAAACAGTGGGCAAAACTGAAAGGGGATAATTTAAGGGCAACCAACCTTTTTGTTAAAATGGTAAATAAAGGTAAAAGGAAAAGGAGACCACTATGGTTTTTGAGAGGAGTAGCTGAAAAAGTGAAGAAAAAGAGAGAGGCCTTCATGAAATACAAGAGATCACAGACAGAGGAAGACAGTCATCTGTATTTGGAAAAACTTAGAGAAGCTAGCAAAGTAGTCAGGAAGGCAAAGTTTCAAAAGGAGGAGAAAATAGCCAATGCAATAAAATGGGGGATAAGACATTTTTCAGATATATTATTGAGAAGAGGAAGGGCAAAAGTGGTATTGTCAGACTCAAGGGTGCAGCGGAGGAATATGTAGAAGCTGATAAGGATAAAGCGGAATTGCTTAACAAATATTTCTGTTCTGTGTTCACAGATGAAGAACCAGGAGCAGGACCTCAGAAAACACCCACAAACAGGAACAGAAGCGAGGGACATCTTGAACAATTTTCAGAAGACTGTGTTCATGAGACACTAGCTCAACTTAAAGTAGACAAAGCAATGGAACTGGATGGGATACACCCTAGAATACTGAGGGAACTTGGGGACATTCTAGCAGCTCCACTGACTGACCTTTTCAATGCCTCGTTGGAGTCGGGAGTGGTGCCAAAGAACTGGAGAGAGGCTCATGTGGTGCCTTTACACAAAAGCGGAAGTAAGGATGTGGTTGAAAACTACAGACCGGTTAGTTTAACTTCGGTGGTGAGTAAATTATTGGAAACACTGCTGAAAGAGAAAATAGTGAGGTTTCTGGAGTCCAGCGGATTACAGGATCTGAGGCAGCATGGATTCACCAGAGGCAGGTCTTGTCAGACAAATCTGATTGATTTCTTTAACTGGGTGACCAGGGAGTTGGACCGATGGAGAGCCCTAGATGTGGTGTATTTATATTTCAGTAAAGCCTTTGACCCTGTTCCTCACAGGCAACTTATAAACAAAGTTAGCATGCTAGGGATGGACCTAAAGTTACTGCTTGGGTTAGAAATTGGTTGGGTGGGAGGCGACAAAGAGTGCAAATAAATGGAGCTCACTCTGTGGAGAAGGATGTTACCAGTGGTGTGCCCCAGGGATCTGTCCTTGGTCCTATTCTTTTTAACATCTTTGTTAGTGATATAGCAGAAGGGCTATCGGGTAAGGTTTGCCTCTTTGCGGATGATACCAAAATCTGAAATAGAGTAGACACCCAGGAAGGTGTAGATAACATGAGGAGGGATCTAACTAAGCTTGAAGAATGGTCTAGAATCTGGAAGCTGGGATTTAATGTTAAAAAATGTAAGGTCATGCATTTGGGCTGCAGAAATCCAAAGGAGCAATATAGTATAGGGGGTGAAGTACTTTTGTCCACTAAAGAAGAGAGGGACCTAGGCATGGTTGTGTCTGATGATCTTAAAGTAGCTAAAGAGATAGAAAAGGCGACGGGAAAAGCTAGAAGGATGCTTGGGTGCATACAGAGAGGAATGGCTAGCAGAAAAAAGGAGGTGATAATGCCTCTTTATAAGTCTTTGGTGTGACCTCATTTGGAATATAGTGTGCAATTCTGGAGACCACACCTTCAAAAGGATGTGAAGAGGATGGAGTCGGTGCAGAGGTTGGCTACTAAAATGATTAGTGGTCTTCATTATAAAGCATATGAGGACAGACTGAAGGATCTTAATATGTACACCTTAGAGGAAAGGCGGGATAGAGGTGATATGATTGAGATGTTTAAATACCTCCATGGCATAAATGTTCAGGGAGAGAGCCTCTTTCAATTGAAAGCACGTTCTACTATGAGGGGACATGGGATGAGGGTGAAGGGAGATAGATTCAGGAGTGATATGCGGAAATATTTGTTTACGGAAAGAGTAGTGGATCTTTGGAATAGTCTCCCAGTGGAGGTGGTAGAGATGAGGACAGTAACTGAATTCAAAAAAGCATGGGACAAACACAGATGATCTCTAAAAGTAAAAAGGGGACTGTTTTAGTTGTTGATTTGGAAAGACAGACTAGATAGGCCATGTGGTCTTTTCCTGTCATCATATTTCTATGTTTCTAATTTTATTTCTTTGTCTTCTAATAGTTGCCTTTTTAAGTATGTTTTGCTTAACCCTTTCCAGGCCGAGCCCAAAACTCTCGGGATCCAAAATTCTGACTAAATATTCCTATCAAATGGTATATAATACATGACCATAGCAGAAGGAAAATCACTATTAGAACATATTGAATAAGACGGGTACAATTTTCCTGAAATATGTAAAAATTAATCCGGCTGCAGAATGTGGATTAAAAATTTAAAGTAGGCCTTCAAAATTAAGCAACAGCACCTTTGAGAGAAGGTCCACCATCAGTCTGCCAACAAAGTACACACAAATCGCAGTTTGCCTTGAAGCAATGTCAGAATGGCTCAACAGTCAAGGCCTATTTATAAACTACAATAAATCTGACCTCATGCACTTTACCAGGAGCACTATATTCTCACCACCAGACTCAATAAAGATCTCTGACCACACCATAAGTAACAAACAGGAAGTCAGATACCTCGGAGTCACCTCTGACCAGCAACTCACCTTCCAGCCACACATCAAAAAGATGACCAGATCAGCCTACCACAAAGTCAGAATGCTACGCAAACTCAAACCACTACTCACCGGCAACGACTTCCGAACAGTATGCCAAGCCATAATGATGCCTATAATAGATTTCTGCAATGCAATTTAACATGGACTTCCAAAGAAAGCAACTCTCCCCTTACAGCTGATGCAAAACACTGCGGCCAGAATCATCACTGGAACAGCAAAATACAAACACATAACCATCACGCTCCATCAGCTACACTGGCTCCCCATTGCTGTACGCATCAAAGACAAAAACATAATAATAATCTTCAAAACATTAAATAACCTCTCTCTAGCAACTCTCCAACCACTGCTCAGAAAGACACCTCCAACCAGAACAAGAAAAGGAACAGACAACAACATCCTAGAGACCCCACTAAACTTCAGGAAAGCAAATCAATCCACCTGCAATACAGCCTTCTCCCTGTTTGCACCCCAGCTGTGGAACAATCTCCCCACCTCAACACATGAAATCAAAGACCTAGTGGACTTTAGGAAAGCAATAAAACCCCACCTTTTCCTAGAATACTTCGGAGCTACCCAAGATGACAATGATCACTAACGAAATGGACCATAAAACACTGTTACAGTTTCCTTGTTAATAGTTGCAATTGTTAAATGCTTGTTATACCCCAGTTAACCACCAAGTTGTATAACCCTGTTCTATGTAAAGCTCGTTGCTGTAACTGTTCTATGTAAACCGCCTTGAATGTATGATAAGGCGGTATAAAAGACCTGTTAAATAAATAAATAAAACAAAAAGATGTGTAGGGTATTGGGAATTATAGCAGGGCCGAATAGCACAAACACAGAAGAGCTGACAGAAATCTCTATTTCCAGCCAGCAGAGGAGGCAAAAGGAGAACCAGCAGGAATCCCCACGTTCTGAAAGCAGAGGCGCAACAGAGGCAGAGTCAAAGACCTGACAGGAGTCCACAAGTTCTACTGATGAATATGACAAGGGAAAGGAAGTGAGGCAGAAAAGAATGGTAGGAGCCTATGGGAAATGATGCATAGAGAGAAGAAAGAAGGAGAAGAGGAATGAGGGGCAGAGCACAAGGGAAACAGTGAGGTTAGAAAGGGAAGGATATGAATGGGGGTGGAGCATAAAGGAAAGGCCGAGGTTAGAGGAGTAAAGTGCAGGGAGAAGGAATAGTGGAGGGGTATTGGGAGAATGCAAGAAGAAGTTAGGGAGAGAATGCAAGAAAGGAAAGGGAAAAGGATGAAGGGAAAGGAGACAAAGTACAAGGCAGGATGACAGGAAGGAGGGGAAGGAAAATGTTTGGGTGGTGGCAGAAAGGAGGAAGAGTGGAAAAAGGCAGAGAAGGAAATACTGCAAGAGGGTGAGAGGTACAGGGAGTTCATACAAGATGACATGGGAAAGTGCAAGGCAGAGGTAAAGCTTACATGTCCACACCTCTAACATAAAAACACACACACACACAGCCAACACATGCTCACCCTCAAGACAAATATTCAAACTACCAACATGTACGCACCCCCAACATACACACACTGCCAATAAAATATTCACATCCACCATCCTCTAATATCCAACCTTAATATCCCAAGAAATAAATAGTTAAATTCCTCCCATGAAGATAGATAACACAAATTGTACTACTGTTTCACAGACTAGTCAATACCTACACTAGGCACACCCATCCAGACACCCATTCACATGTCCTCTCCATTACCCTACTGAGGCACACTTAACATGGCTGTTTCAACCAAGTCTTCCACACAGGCAAGCCAAGTCTGAACAGTGGAAATACGTCATTGTGTCTTACTCAAAGGGGGATATTCACTAAGCTTTGCTTTAGTACACACTAACTAGTTTGCATAGGTCTGAACCAACAGCTAGTACGCACCGAAAACGGACAGCACACGGTTAATTTCACACTAGCCGCTTAGTGCATGACAGGTAGGGAAATGAATGGGGGGTAGAGGTGGAGTGTAGGCACTGACAACACATTTATTTATTTATTTAGCTGTATTTATATTCCGCTTTTCACCGGGTCAAAGCGGTCAATTGGGGGATTCATTTAACATGAGGCGCTATGACACACATACGTTAATACTTACAGAGAACATGGGCAATGGAGGGTTAAGTGGCTTGCCCAAGACCACATTGCGGTTAGTGTTCATCAGCAATGTTACAGTTATGTTGCGTGCACTTAATACTACCTGAATGGGTAGCATTAAGTGCATCCACGATGAGTGTGACTGTCACTGGAGCTGTGATAAGGAAGCTTATCATAGCTCAGGAAGGGGCTATAGAAAAGGTGAAGTGTTTCTCAACAAGCAACCTGTCAGTGCTGGTAGAAATGAGAAAACAGAATTTTCCCATAAAAGACTACCAGTCCCAGAATGCACCAGATTTCCAACAGCCATGAGAGGAGCTGAAGTGAGAAAACGTGTGTTCAATCAGGAGGGCTATGAGGTAATCCCTAAGCACTCATCTCAAAGGGCAGGGCCTGATTCAGCACAGCTGCGCTGTGTTAGGGAAGAGCACTCATCTAGGCAGAATAAGAGTAGAGTTTATTCTACAGATGACCAGCTTCATGATCACCTTGGATATCCAGAGAATTGTCCTCAGTATCCTGAGAATCAGCTTGAGTTTGATCATCAGTTTCATCTGAAGAATCAGCAGAAGCAGAAGCCAAACCGGACGGATAGAGAAGGAAAGAAACCCTCTGGAAGGAAGAGGAGAAAAGCCTTTGAGAGGTCTAGAAGAGTCCAAGGCAGTACGTATACTGGGAGGTATTCCAAGGGCCAGCATAGACCATTGGACTGGGGAAAGCCAGAGGAATGGTGCTGCAGAACAAGGAATCACCAGAGGCTACCTGTGAGGGAGACGGCTGCACGTGGAAGGGACTCTAAGACCTATGCCAGAAGGTATGTGAAAGAGATCCAGTGTCCAGGGATCAGGACTGGAAGGCTGGACATAAGAACTGGACTACATACTGGCCAGGCTATATAGAGAGGAACTATAGCAACAATGGAAGCTCAGGTATGAACACTGATCTATGCCCTAGCTATAACCTTGAAAGACAGCAGGGAAATAAGTGTTCACCTGAAAGTGCTCCATTGAAAGATTCATCTGTGCCAATTCATGATAGTGACCCTATGCTTGTTGATGAAGGGGAAATAATAGCAGATCAAGATATTGTTTATATGGACTGCTCTCTATCCAAACTCTGTTGGTAACTTTCTGTGATAAAGCACAGCAGCCATCACAAAGAAATATAAATTTGTTCTTTATTCCACTAAGAAAAGCTCCTGAAGCAGGATTTGACTCACACAGTAGAAAACCAGCCAGCTAAAGGGTTTCAGCTGGATAACTGATAGCAATTGAGCTGCACCTAATTGCTTGTGAGCTAGGAGAGAATTACTTCTGGATCTGTGTGGAAAGTAATCAGAAGTTAACCTTTCAAGAACAGTTTATTTCTTTCTTTGTGGCTTTTCGTTTGTTAGAGATATGCTAAGAAAACATTAGCTAATTGCCTGACAAGTTTGAAGGTTGTTTTCCTGATTTTGATTTTTGACTTTGTTTTACCAAGTTAAACACTGCAAGCAAGTAACCTAATTTATGTGCTACCAAGCATATCTGTGCTGGGAGAAATAACCCCATAAATAAAGAAGTATCTTATTGGCTTTAACACTTGTGCATAACTAAATTATTGTCAGCAGCTGTGTCTGGTGTGAATGAACTACATTACCCACAATACCTTGCAAAAATCATATAAATATATGCATTGTCAAGACTGTGAAGATTCTCACCCAGGCAGCCGTCTGACAGAGCGCATTAATGTGCAAATAAGTCTGGTATTGGCTAGGGCCCTCAACCGGTAGTGCACAACTGCTGAATGTACCACACCTTGATTTTTGTGCTCGATGTGCAATACTTGCCGAATATTAGCACAGCTTAGTAAACACATCTCCAAGTGTGCACTTTTCAGCTTGTCTGTCTTAATTGAATATTAGTGAACATTAATTTTTCTTAAAGATTGGAAGTACATTTCATGAGCATAATACAAGCAAAAAAAATCATTTTGTATCACTTCTTGTCAATATATAATATATCTTTGTTTTAACTAATTTTTTCCTGCCAAAGATTGCAAATTAAATATTTTTGAGATTTTAAAGAAACCTGAGCTTCTGTAGCCTAGTTGTTAGAGTAGTGATTTGAGACTCAAGTAAGTTAACTTCAAATCCAGCTACTGCTCCTTATGCCTTTTGCTTTATTGATATATTGAAGCGGTTTACAACACTAAAATAAAAACTGAAAATAGTGGGAAAAGAGCTCCAATTGTAACAACAGGAAAGCCTAGTCAGAAGACATAAGGAAATAGGATAGGGAGAGAGGAGTCCGGCAGAGGGCCACCTTCCAAGAAGTGCAGTGCTGATGCCAAGTGATGTCAAATGCAAAGGTAAACAGGTGTCTTTCCAACTCACTCAGTCCAGTCATTGAAGGAAGACAGCCCTGGGTTGGAGGTGGGGGGGAGGGGGGGAAGGAGGGAGGAAGACTATGCACTAGAGCTCTCTTTCTAGAGCTCTGTACTCATGGGCCTTGAGGGTCATCTTTACACAATGCTTGAGATTCCCTCACAGATAAAGACCATACGGCCCATCAAGTTTGCCTATTCTCCAGGGCAGAGAAATATCTACTGTACCTGACTGTAACTCTCCTTGAACTACTACTGAAAAGGTTTAAGCAAAAACATCTCACCCCCCACCCCCACAGCAGAAAAAAAGAACAGAGTTTTAAAGTTCACACTTGCAATGAGACACAATGTAATGTTTCCCCTCTCCTTCATGTGCAGTCTCAGGCATGTCTGTGTGGGGGACATAGCTGAAACATCCATGGTAATATGCATCAGTATAAAATAATAGGACAGCATGGAATGTATGAGTGGGTATTTGGGTGTGTAAACATAGTGTGGATAGTGACTGATTTATTTATTTAGACAGATTTGTATACCACCTTTTCCTTCAATCAAGGTGGTCACGTCACATGACAGTTAGAGGGTTACATTTAACATTAGGGTACGTGTGCATAATTAGACAATACAGTTACTTTACAGCATTTAAACAATACAATTGAGGTGACATTTAACATGAAGGTAGTTAATCCCTTGGTGTTGTAGACTTGTGTGTGTGGGTGTGTGCTTAGTTGGCGGAGGTAGTGGTATTTCTATTTGGGTAGGGGATGTTGCCTGAATGCTCATACGTTTCTATGAATAACCATGTTTTGAGGTCTTTGCGGAAGTCTGTTGGGAGGGAGTTCCATAGTGTAGATGCCAGTAGTGAGGGTGCTCGTTTTGAAGTTGTCTGGTTTTGTGATAGCCTGCAGGTGTGCCGATCGTGTTGTCATTATTAGTTCTTCTTGGTCTATTACTGATGTCCCTTGTTATAACATTTTGGAGTACGTCTGCTGAGAGATGGTGAATGATCTTGAAGATGATCATGAGTGTTTTGTATTAAGCTCTTGCCACCATTGGGAGCCAGTGTAGTTGTTGTAGGATGGGAGTGATGTGTTCAGTCCTTGGTGTGTCTGTGATGATGCGTGCTGTGATGTTTTGTACCATCTGTAGTGGGTGGAGTGTCTGTTGCGGAAGGCCTTGGTATAGTGAATTTCCATAATCTAGTAGTGGTGTGATGAGTGCTTGGCACACTGTGCGGAAGTGGTCTTGACGGAGCATTGGTTTGATTTGTCGGATTGTTTTCAATCGATGATATGCCTTGTTTGCGGTTTTGGTGATGTGGGACTTTAAGTTCAAGGCTCTGTCCAGTGTGATGCCCAGATATTTGGGGAGGAGTAGCCTAGTGGTTGGGGCAAGGTACTTCAGGCCAGAAGGTCAGTGGTTCAAATCCCACTAGAGGACAGCAACCTTCAGCCAGAAGGGCTGGGGTTTCTAGTCCCACAGATGCTCCTTGTGGTCTTGGGCAAGCCACTTAACCCTCCATTGCCCATGTTCCCTGTAATTATTAGTGTATGTGTCTCATATCCCCGCGTGTTAAATGTATCCACCAATTGTGTTGTGACCGCTTTGATTGAAGGATAAGGCGGTATACAAAACTGTCTAAATAAATAAATTTAACTTCTTCTTTGACTACTATGTGTTTATCTAGGATGCTGATAGTTTGTGGAGGTATAAAGATGGGGTTCCTGGTGACGAACATAGCCTCAGTTTTATCGTAGTTGACGGTTAAGTTGTTGGCTATGAGCCAGTCATTCATATCTTCAAGACATTTTGTTATTGCTGTGGTATTTAGTGCTAGAAGATTGATTGGCGCGTACACCATGATGTGGTCAGCATAAATGTGATAATGTAGTTTGTGGTGCTTGATGATGTTGCATATGGGCTGTATGTAGATGTTGAAGAGCATTGATGAAAGGGCTGAGCCTTGAGGTATTCCTTGCATGATGGGGAATTGTAGTGATTTCTTTTGGTCGCATTTGACTAGTTGCGTTCGCCCTTCTAAGTATGATGTAAACCACTTCAGGGTATTCTTGCATAGTCCTATCTGTTGTAAGCGTTGCAATAGCTTGCGTGTGACACAGTGTCGAAGGCCACCGAGATGTCCATGAACACTAGCAGGTATCCGTTTTCTATGTTGTCTATGCCTCTTAGGAGATTGTCGAAGAGGGAGTAGAGTAGTGTTTCCACGCCGTGTTGGGGCTTAAATCCATGCTAATATATGTCAAGTGGGGTGTTGATATCTATATGGTCCTGAAGTTGCCTTTGCACTGCCTTTTCCACGATTTTAGCAAGGAATGGCAGGCTGGAGATGGGACGATATGATTCTGGCTCGGATGGGCTCAGATTGTTACTTCTAAGTACTGGTCGTATCATCGCGTGCTTTAGGGTTTGCGGCATGTATCCTTGTTGGAGTGAATCTTTGACAATTTTATGAATGTGGTGAAAGAGCTGCCTTTTTGTAGCTTTGATTCAATTCATTGGGCATGGGTCTGATGGTGAAGTTGTTGTGTTTAGTCCAGATATAATGTCTTCTACTTGCTGCTTTGTTGGTATGCTGAAGTTCTCCCATGTTTGATGTTGTTTTTTTGTTGTGTGATCGTTTGTTTGTGATGATGTAGAGCAAGTTTGGTTGGAATTTTTTGACTTCAGGTAGTCTGCATATTTTTGTGGGTCAAGATGGTGGGTACTTTATTGTGTGTCATCCTTGGTGAGCTTTTGGACAATGCTGAAGAGTTCTCTTGGTCTATTAGTAGATTTCATGATTAGGCTGGTATGGTGTTGCTGTCTACGCTCATTTATAAGATTGTTATATTCCCGTTGTTTATCTCTGTATTGGGTTAGGAGGTTGTGTGATTTATCCCATCTCCATTTTCTTTCCAGTCTTCTGAGTGTGCGCTTTGCAACTCTGATTTCATGCAAGTACCATGGGGTGTTGGGTCTCTTGCGTGCTTGATCTTCTTTGATAGCTGGGGCAGATGCTGCGATGGATATTATTGTGTTCCATTCTTCTATGTTTAGGTACAGGGTGTCATGATCCTGTTTAAGTTGTGGGGTGATGTCATTTATGAATGAGTCTCTGTCAAATGTTTTGAACCGCCTAGTTATTCTTTCATCTTCTTTGCATTGGGTGATGGTGTATGAGGTGTGTGTATATCTTTGAACCAATGGTATTATATGTATATCTGTCTCTTAGCTCTTTATCTGTGAGAATGTGACAGTGGGATGTCAGAGATTGAAGGGGAGTGGTGTGTTTGTGTGGCTTATCTCTTCCTTACTTTATCCCATGTCTCCTGCACATATGTCCTGTCCCTCTCACGCTCTCGCTTGATTCTCTCTATCTACTCATAACTACCTACCCTTCTTCCCTGCCACCCAAGATTGTACTCAGTCTCTTTTCCCTTCTTCTTCCTTCTTGCATTCTCGTCCTACCTTCCCTGCACTCCCATGCATCCTCCCAAATCCCTCTATCACCTTGCTCTGCCTCTCTTTTCTTTCCTCCTCTAACCCTAGCTTGTAAGTTAATGTTATGCTCCGTCAACACACCCTTCTCTTCCTTCCTCCTCTTTGAACATGCCTTTTCCTTCCTTTCCATCCCTCACCCTCTGAATTCCTTTCTTTGATGTCCAGCCCACCTTCACCAGCGTGTCCTAGGGTCTCTTGTCAGCTCTTCCTTGCTGCAGCTCTGCTTCCTCTGCTGGTGGGACCAGGGGACTCCCACTGGCTTTTCACCACTGTCATTCTGTCTCTTCTGCCAGTGGAGCAATGGAACTTGGCAATTCCCATCAGCTCTCTGATGCTGCTTTTCTTTGCTTTTCCCAAAGCCCTACATATATGTTGGTGCATGCCAAAATAAACAGATGTGTAGGGATGGACATACAGATGAACTGACACTTCCCAAACGGCATTAATTGTTTAAGCCAAATGTGCTTAAATGAGAAAAAAGGGCAAGATACCAAGATCACTCTAACAATGTCAGATCCCAAATTAATGGCCATGGCCAGTGTGTTTCCCAGGAAACTATTCTTAGAGGTAAATATTTATTTATTTAATATTTTTTATATACCACTTTTCATGATATCAAGGCAGTTTATATTGAACAAACTGAAATTACATTGAACAGGGTATTATAACTTGGAGGGAACATGGGCAATGGAGGGTTAAGTGGCTTGTCCAAGACCACCTGTGGGATTTGAACCCTTGACCTTTTGGCCTGAAGTGCTTTGCCCCAACCACTAGGCCACTCCTCCAAATACGCACTTAATTGAGCATGATCTGTGTAATAAAAGTACATAAAAAGTACATGGGCGCAACTTCCTAGAAGCAGCTTACCCTGGCTTAGAAGTGAGGTTCATGACTGTCAGGGTAGGCACAAAACTAACCCATTTGGAGAAACTGCCCCAAGAAAAATACTCTACACTTCAATGCATAGTAAAATGACAGCAGTGTGAAATGTTAAAAAATAAACCATCCATACATTTTGGAAAGTCGCTATATAGCAATCATATTCTAAGACATGGGCACTAAGCAGCCTAAAGGATACTTTATGTTGAAATGGATTTCAGGTGCTGCACAGTCATAACTTATAAAGGCACCAAACCAAGAAGAGTTTCCCTTATTTGTTTCTGTCTCCAACTATATAATATTTAGCAAAATGGTTTCAGATGGAGGTTAAAGCTAACTGTCACTAATTAGGCACACACTTTTTATTTCTCTATTTTCCTAGGTCAAGAAATGACAAAATTGACAGGTTTCAAATGGAGATATTCTGAGCAATTTTGAATTTATGACAAACTTAATATAGTAAACAAATCTAATGTTCTTGCAGGGGCAATTGAAGACACTTCTGGGGGTACAGATGTTTGAGTGGATAGCTGGGTGAAGATGATATGTTATGGGAAATATAATGTGAGCATAAATTTTACTGAAGAGAGGCTATTTTGTTGTTATACTGTCTTTATTTTTTTATTTTATTTATTTATTTGTGTGCTTTTTTTATACCGCCCCTTCCAGAGATCAGGAGCGGTTTACAGAGAACATGTCAAAAATTAACACTAACATTACATGGAACATTAACAGTGTAAAAATTTGTTACATAGGAAACTAAAAATACAAATTGTAAACGTATTAACTATTATTTTATATTATTTTATTATCTGAAGATGTTTTAATGTATTTTAAATGTTTCTCTGAACCATCTAGAACGACTTGTTCCACAATTTGGTGATATATAACATTTAGCAAATAAATAAATATTGTAATACACTGAAAAAGATGATGCTGCACTTTCCTTGCTATTTTCTGTGGCTGATAGTAGCCCACTGAGCCCAGGTCTTCCACATGGTGATAAGCTGCACTTGCCACTGAGCCACCAGGCAGACCTTGCAGGTTAGTGCTGGGACAGAAACCAGCTGTGATATACAGAAATTCATTCCTGGCTACGGAGCTTCCACCAGACTCATTGAGACATCCTGAGTACCTCGTGATGAAGTTTGGTCTATCTCCATCTTCCCAGTTTCACCTCCTGCTCTACTATTATTCCTTATCACTAGATCCTATGGGTTGGAAATCTTTCTATCAGTCCCTTACAGATATAATGGTGTTATTCCCTAATTTATTACTACAAGGTGACTTTAATGTACACTTTGATACCTTTACAAGAACAGACGACAAATTATTCATGGCATTCATGTCAGACCTAGATGATCTTCAACATATAATTCTTTCAAATCACCAAGCTGGGCACACTCTTGATCTTATCTTTGTGGAATGTGATTCCCCTTTCAATTGGCAAACATTTCAATTCTAACGGTCCCCTTGGTCAGATCATTCTACTGTTCTTTTGACCTGCTTTCCAGGCAGATGTATTCTGTTTCTGGATCTACCTAAGAATCTACTGTTCTTTTTAAAATACATATTACTCATAATACCCTGGCTTCTTTTCCAGCTGCTTAGACCCTCTTTCTTCTGGATTTGGCACTTTTTCACTACATAACCAGATTGAGGCCTGCAATGAGAAACTTGCTTGTGCTTTTGATATTGCTGGTCCCCTTAAATTCTATGTTCCTCCTATGAAGTGCTGTCAGTCTTGGCATCATTCAAGCCTTCATCTACCAAAGCGCCAACTATGTCATACAGAGAAACACTGAAGAAAGCATAAATCTCCATTAGTGCTACTCCACTTTCAGGGAGTGCCACCATGTGTACCATACTTGATTTATTCAGGCAAAACAAGATCATTTTTCCACTATTAATAAGTCCTCTAATCACCCTGAGAAATTATTTGCAGTAGTATCTTAATTACTATCCCAAATTTGTCTCCCTACTCCTGGGTTGGTCCCTCCTCGGAGGAGCCAGCATGCTTCTTTAGCAAAGACATTTCTGACATCCAACAGAGCTTCCCATAAATACACACTATTTTCTCTGGCTCATTACCATCTAAATCGACTGATATGTCCATCAGGGCTAAAGACAATACCCCACCTCTTGCTCATGTTTGGTTCTCTTTTAATTTTGCTAACACTTCTTCATTTCTTAAATTGTTACAGCAGTTTTTTTTTTTAAATGGCATGTCTATCAGATCCCATTTCATCCAATAGGTTGGGTGAATCTCCTCTTACATTGCTATCCACTGCCCTTTCTATCATTGACCATAGTCTCTCTACAGGTACAGTTCCCAGCCCTTGGAAGAAAGTTCTTGCTCATCCACTTCTTTAAAAAAAAATCAAGGCTTGATATCTCCGATCTCTCTAATTATTGTCTTGTCTCTAAGCTTTCTTTCATTTCCAAAATGATTGAGAAAGTAGCATTCTTACAACTCCTGAAACGTACAAAAATCCAATGTGTTTCATTCTCATCAGTCTAGAAGTATGTGAACCGCAAAAAAACTGTATCACATATAATGAGGTTGGATAAATGGGATAAAAGAATTTTATCATATACAAAATAAAGGGCAGAGGACAGGTCAAATGAAATGGCTAATGCAACCTTACCATGGTTTAAGGCACTGTGGACTTCACGAAGAGATGCAAACAAAGTACAGGTCAAGTGACATAGCCAATGTAATCTTACCATGATCTAAGGCACTGAAGACTTCGCTGAAAAGAGATGCAAAGACTGCTTCCATGCAGCCAACAGCACCTAAAAACATATTTTTGAACAGGATTTTGGGGTCTCAGGGTACTGCTTCTATGCCACTAAGCAGTACTGTTTTCCTTCCCCTTAGTTCTCTGCTATCGCTATCTCTGCTTTTAATATATTTTTTAATGGAACTGCCTTTCACATTAAAATAAAACAAGTTATTAGAATACTGCTTCTGTTCTTTTTTATAAGGCAGTCTAGAAAATGTAAAAAACATAACCACAGATGGTATTTTAACAAGGCCTATGTTTCAGGAGTCATAATTAGGAAGAAGTTCCGAGGGTGGTGTAATCACATTTATCAAACTTTGTGGTACCTACAAAGGATAAGTTATTTGGGATTTCAAAACAAGTTCAGCCAAGTGAGTCCCTATTGGATATCAACCCATCTGGGGTATAAAGGAAGCAAGAGATCTTTTTCTAGGACCTCTTCATTGTTTTCTATCAGCGGTTCTTCTACCAGGAAATCAAAACAAGCAGTAGTCAGTCTTTTTTTAAACAGCCTTCTTTAGTCCTCAAGTGTCATCTAGTTATAGACTAGTTTCTTATCTTACTATTTTGAGGAAGGTTCTTGAAAGGGTCAGGACAACTTAGTTAATTTTTTTTTTATGACAATAATTTTTTGGCTAGTCACCAAAAAGGGTTTCATTCAGGCTACCGTGCAGAGATGGATGTGTATCAAAGGAGTGACAAAATGAAGGAGTGACATAACAAAAAAGTGAGAAATCAGAAAAGAATTTCAAAGGACTGACATGAACCCTTCACCATCAACCTAATCATAACCCTAACCCTTTTGCCATGTCACTCATCCAGTAGGTATTTATGTCACTCCCTTGTTATATCACGCCTTTATGATGCCACTCCTTTGTTGAGTCTGCTTGATATAAAGAGGGGCAGGGACACCGATCTGGATATTTGTTTAGTATCACTGGACCTTACAGCATCTTTTTGACAAGACTGATCAATACTTTCATTTTAGACAGACTCTGGGCTTGTGGAGCCAGAAGGGTGTCTACAATTGGTTGTTTCATATTTACAACATAGAACTAAGCAGGTAAGGTGGCAAAATGAATTTTCTGAACCTTGGGAGCTATCGTGCAGGGACACTCAGGCTGCAATCCTATCACCCAGAATGGTAAATGTGTATCTGCAGCTGCTCAGCCAAGTTATAGTTAAAATTGAATGAGGTATATGATGTATGCGGATGATGTACAAGTTTATTTTGAGCTGGGGGAAAGATCGGCAGGTAAATTTGGATATTCTGAATGCAGGAAAACATGATAGAGTAGCTTGATCTAGTGATAAGAAGCATGGTTTCAATGGTGCTAAATCTTAATTGGTTGCATTATCCTTCTCTTTCAGCATTTGATACTGAAGTGCATTTGCAGAATTTGGTTTTAGTTCTACAGCCACGCTACCTTGAGCAGGCCCAATATCATCTGATCTTGGAAGCTAAACAGGGTAGCCTGGTTAAACCACACCTTAAAAATACCAGGATCTGTAGATCTGCTGCGCAGAGAAAGGTCTGAAAATCTTTTTCTAGTTACACCCTGCCAAGAAAACCCAGAGGCTAGAAACAACTATCCACAGGGTCGCCAGAAGTCTGCATTGAATTGATGACACTTAACAACAACTACAACAGCAGCAGTCGACATGCAGGACAGACATCTAGACTCACAGCCCTCAGTGAGCTATGTTAACTAATGTACATCCAATTTCATCTACTAAAGTGAATAACATAGCCTGATCTTACATTTTAAGCTCTGGAATATACAAAATCTCTGACCATATTTCTAAAGATGATTTAGTTAAGGTAGTTTATGGACTGGTAACATCTAGACTTGACTACTGAAAACCAGACTAGCTAGGGGGACAGGACAGGAGTGAAATCCAAGGCTGTAACGAAAAGCACTCACGTACTACACTAAATAGGCCTCAAATATACAATTGCCCTCTTAGGTGACTGGACCACATTTTCTTAGGTGACTGGACCACATTTCATCAAAATGAGAAAATCAGTAAAAGGGGGAGAGTGGCACTAGTTAGCATCAAAATGAAAAAAAAAACAGTAAAAGAGGGAAAGTGGCACTAGTTAGCAACATATCCACTCTTCACCAACAGCACAGACCAGTGAAAGCCAGACAGCCAATAACCATGTTTTCATTAGAAGATATCTGTGGATACTGACTGTCCATTCAGGCAAGAGGAAGTAACTCCCCCCCCCCCCCAATGAAAATATCAGGAACAAGATCAATTGAATTAAGTCATCAGTTTAACTTATAAAAAAAAACCATTCAAATGCCAAAATAACCCGAAAGTTCTAAATAACAAAACTTCCAATTTCCAAATGAAGTAATTGGAAGTCTTATTATTTAGAGCATTTGAGTTTTTTGGGGTTTGATTATATATATATATTTTTTAAATTTAAGCTGGTGATTTAATTCAATTGATCCTGTGCTTGACAATTTTACTGGTCACTATTGATTCTTATAGATTACCTTGCAAGTATACAGAATTTTTCTTGTTTGTACATCTAGGATGCAGGACTTTTCCTGTTTGTACAGAATGCGCCAATGTAGCAGAGCCAGGGGAAGCCACAAAAGCTGTCGGAACCGCTGATAGACTGCCTCCAGCACAAGCAGCAGCAGACCTCACCTCTCCAGCAGACGCAGCAGGAAATGGAGACTCCAGAACCACTGGGCACGCTTCAACAGCCCTTCTATCTCGAGATCGCCCGACGGAGTCTTCAGCAGCAGGGGCAGAACTGAGCGCAGCTCCAAGAAAAGCACCCCAGCCATCCTACTGGACCTTCTCTCCCGACTGCTCCAGCAACAGCAACAGGTATAGTATAGGCCACGGTACTAGAGACACCTCCTTTGACAACAGAGCACTATGGAAGATCGTCAAAGTCCTTGAACTCCACAATGCCTTGCCAGTTCCTCTCATCCTTTCCTCCCCAATCCCCAGAACCTACCACGGACAGCGGGGAAGAAGAAGAAGTGGTGGCCTTAGGCACGTCGGACATGGTGGATGCCCTGGCCTCTGTCCTGAGATAGTTGCTCCCCCGATGGCAGGTGCGAAGCCCCCAATGCATCGCCGCCTCCTGAAGACCTCATCTACTCAAAGTTCTTATGCAGGGTACATGTCCCAGCTCACCCTAGCACCACAATAAGCAGCAGAAAAGAAAAGTGAGCCCACAGGGGACCTGAATTAGCTGGATGCCCCCAAGACGCTGGCCATCCTGCCAGTACACCAGTGGCTCCTGGACAGTTTGACCCAGCTATGGTGCTCACCCCAGCATCGGGATCTGCCTGTTCACGCAAGCTCGAACTGAAGTATCAGGTAAGTAACCCGCTGAATGTTGCCCTGAATCCCTAAAGAGTATTAAAACCTGCAGATAACTCTTTCAATATGGTTAAAATGTACTTGTATTAATCTACAACACGTGATCATCAGTAAGCCACATTTAGGGGGAGGCCTTTGGGGAGGGGGAGACTTTTGGGCAAAGTTGGGAAATAAATGCGTAGATAGTATTGTCAAGTCTGGATTCGTTCATTTCCAACTAAACTCTAACTGCAGAAAAGGCTTTTGCAGATGTCTGCAAAGACTTTGTTGCCATGGCAAGTTTCAAATTGAAAGAATATGCAAACTCTTGTCGAAACTTGTTGCATAGTGCACCGGTTGAGAAAGCCTGCAGAATGTATCCCAATGTGGACAATTTAAAAATTCCCCTTACTTCTTTCTGCTTGGGTTTATCGAATACCAGAGATGATAGAAATCTTGAAAAAACTGTTTTGTTACTGTTTCTGGGTGCCTGAAAATGAAGCAAATATAGGCAGTATTCTTCTTGCTACTTCAGTGACCATTTCCCTCTTCTTGTCTTTAGCTTCTCGATAAGATGAGATGTTTCTCTTTTCTTATTAACAGAGGCTAATGTCCTTATTCTCCCTCTTCTTCCTATTGTGGTAGTGATGGTTGTTCTGGGAACCTACTGCTGTTGTCGGTGGAATAAGAAAAAAGATCATCCCCAGATTCAGCCAGTCTCAGAGGAATAAAGACTTTAAAAGGAAGAAAATGGACATTTGTCCTAACTGTCCTGGCCGGCACCCACACAAACAACTCTATTCTCCAGACAATGGCACGTTTAAGGATAGTTCTGTCAAACATTTTCAGTAACACCGCTCAACAGTAAATACAGATAAGGAAAAAAGAAAAATAAGGACCTAATTTGGATATTTCCTACGATCTATCAGACTAAAGAGACTAACCCTATAACAGCTATGGCCTTCTCCCAATAATCCCTAAACAGTGAGAGACTTCTGTAGATTCTATGCACCAGTCACAGAGTTGAAATCAGACTCCCATAGACTCTCTTTATGTTGTACCTGTGCAATCAGCAAACTCAGCTATCTTCTCTGCTTTCACTGATCTCTTTGCTTCGTATCACATTTTGAATACAGTGTTCTGGAAAGATTATTAACCAGTTTCTCACAAAATCCAAATCCCCATTACAAAAGGCTAAGCTTCTTCATCCTTGTAAAAAGTGGTATGGATTACAGACATCCCACCATAAAACGCAAGAATTCTCCCATGAACTAGAAAAGTGCTAAGGTACTGGATTGCAATAACTTATTTTCATTTTTTTTTAAAAGCTAAAGTGATGGAACAAGTACATAAGAGAAAGAACCTAGGATCAGTTTTCTTTCACTGCTCTTCAAATAGCTGCTTTTTAAGGACATTTTGCTTGCGGGAAAAGGTTGATCCATCCGTCTGTCTGTGAATAAAGATGCATAGGGCTTCATGAATGGCAGGAAAGAGCAGCATCAAAAACCGAAGAGCCGGCCGGAGTCCCCAGGTCCCGCTAGCAGACGCGGCAGAGGAAGAGCCGATGGGAGTCCCCAAGTTCCACCAACAGAGGAGGCAGATGATTTTAATGATAATTCACAAATTACTAAAAGTAGGTCTGCAATCTCATATTTCAGTTCTTTCAAAACCCTTTGGATGTATACAACCCGATACAGGTAATTTGCCACTCTTCAGTTTATCAAATAGCTGTAATACATCTTCCCAGTTTATCGATATTTCTTTCAATGATTCTGAAACATCACCTTTAAATAACGTTTCAGGCATGGGTAACTTCCCTGCATCTTCTTCAGTAAAGACCAAACTGAAGAGTTAATTTAGTCTCTCCGCTATGGCCTTGTCCTCTCTCAGTGCTCCTTTAACCCCTCCATCATCTAATGGTCCAGTTGACTCATGGGATTTTCTATGAATATACTTAAAAAGTTTTTATTATGCGTTTTTGCTTCCATGACAAGCTTTTTTTCTAATTCTTTCTTTGCCTGCCTTATCGATGCTTTCTACCTAACTTGTCAGTGCTTAAGATGGTTACCCATTATCTACCCCCTCACCTGGGCCTACTCTTTTAATCATCATCTCTAAACATGCACCTTCCCTTAGGCTCCACCTCTTCCCTTTCACCTTACTCCCTCATAATTTCCCTATAACTTCTCTGATATCATTTCTCTGGGAAAAGGGTATTTGCGACTGGAGAGTAGAAGTGTGATTCTACAAGGGATGGTGGGAAGAGACTGGAATTGCCTGAAAATTGGGCTAGGATGATGGCACTGAAAATGCTCTTAAATTGGGGTGGCTTACACTGGGGATATGAGGGACTGGACTGCAAAATGTGTTGATACTCGGGATGGGACAGAAAAATTGGCTGAAATTGGGGATAGAGGGATAGGACTAAAAGGGATAGCGGAATAAGAATAAAAGTGGGCTTATATTGGGGCAGGGGGAATGGACTGGAAATGGGCTGAAACGGGATAGGTCTAAAAGTGACCTAATACTGGGGCAGGGGGGATGGGACTAGAAAAGGGCTGAAAGTGGCGATAGGGGGATAGGACTAAAAGTGGGCTTATACTGGAGCAGGTGGGCTGCGACTTGAAAAGGGTTGAAACTGGGGATAGGGCGATAGGACTAAAAGTGGGCTTATACTGGGGCAGAGGGAATGGGACTTGAAAAGGGCTGAAAAAGGGGATTGGGGGATAGGACTAAAAGTGAGCACATACTGGGGCAGGGGGGATGAGAATTGAAAAGGGATGAAACTGGCGATAGCGTGACTAGAAGTGGGCTTACACTGTGAAAGGGGAGAAGGGACATGAAAATACTGAAACTGGGGATGGGGGATAGGACTGAAAGTGGGCTTATATTAGGTTAGGGGGGATGGGACCTGAAAAAGGCTGAAACTGGAGATAGGGGGATAGGACTGAAAGTGGGCTTATACTTGGGGCAGGGGGATGGGACTTGAAAAGGACTGAAACTGGGGCTAGGACGATAGGAATAAAAGTGGTCTTATACTGGAGCAGGGGCATGGGACTGGAAAAAGGCTGAAACCGGGGATAGGGCAATAGGACTAAAAGTGGGCTTATACTGGGTTAGGGGGGATGGGCCTAGATAAGTGTTGAAAGAGGGGATAGGACTAAAAGTGGGCTTATACTGGGGGCAGGGTGGATGGGACTTGAAAAGGTCTTAAACCTGGGCTATGACTAAAAGTGGGCTTATATGGGGACTTCAAAAGGGCTGAAACTGGGTATAGCATGATTAAAATAGGGATTAAACTGGAGAAGAAAGGATGGGACTTGAAAAGGGCTGAAACTGGGGATTGGGGGATAGGACTAAAAGTGAGCTCATACTGAGGCAGGGGGATGGGACTTGTAAAGGGCTGAAACTGGTGAAAGCGTGACTAGAAGTGGGCTTACTCTGTGAAAGGGGAGAAGGGACATGAAAAGGGCTGAAACTGGGGATGGGGGATAGGACTAAAAGTGACCTTATACTGGGTTAGGGGGGATGGGACTTGAAAAGGGTTGAAACGGGATAGGACTAAAAGTGGGCTTATATTAGGTTAGGGGGGATGGGACCTCAAAAAGGCTGAAACTGGAGATAGGGGGATAGGACTAAAAGTGGGCTTATACTGGGGGCAGGGGATTGGACTCGAAAAGGACTGAAACTGGGGCTAGGGCGATAGGAATAAAATTGGGTTTATACTGGGGCAGGGGGATGGGACTTCAAAAGGGCTGAAACTGGGGATAGCGCAATTAAAATTGGGTTTACACTGGAGCAGAAGGGATGGTACTTGAAAAGGGCTGAAACTGGAGATTGGGGGATAGGACTAAAAGTGGGTTTATACTGTGGCAGGGGGGAGGCCGATTGAAAAGGGCTGAAATTGGGGATAGGGGGATAGGACTAAAAGTGGGCTTATACTGAGCAAGGGGGAATGGGACTTGAAAAGGGCTGAAGCTGGGCATAGAGGTATAGGACTCAAAGTATGCTTATACTGGGGCAGGGGGGAGGAGGGCGATTGAAAAGTGCTGAAATTGTGGATAGGGGGATAGGGCTAAAAGTGGGCTTATATTGGGGCAGGAGGGATGGGAGTGGAAAAGGGCTGAAACTGGGGATAGGGGGATGGGAATAAATGTGTGCTTATACTGGGGTAGGGGTGATGGGTCTGGATAAAGCCTGAAACTGGTGATAGTACGACAGGACTAAAAGTAGGTTTATACCTAGACAGGGGGGATGGGACTTTAAAAATGCTGAAATTGGGGAGAGAGGAAAAGGACTAAAATTGGGCTTATTCTGGGCCGGGGAGGGGCGGGGGTGGGACAGGAAAAGGGCTGAAACGAATAGGGGGATGGGAATAAAAGTGTGCTTATACTGGGATGGGGGGATGGGACTTAAAAAGCACTGAAACTGGGGAGATCGGATAGGACAAAAAATGGGCTTATACTGGGGCAGGGGGTGAAGGGACTTGAAAAGTGCTGAAACTGGGGATAGGGGGAAAGAACTAAAAGTGGGCTTATACTGGGTTAGCGGGGGATGGGACTTGAAAAGGTCTGAAACTAGGGATAGGGCAATAGGACTAAAATAAGTGGGATATACTGGGGCAGGGGGATGGGACTTCAAAAGGGCTGAAACGGGATATGTCTAAAAGTGTGCTTATACTGCGGCAGGGGGGATAGGACTTGAAAAGGGCTAAAACTGGGGATAGGACAATAGCACTAAAAGAGGGTTTATACTGGGGAAAGGAGGGAAGATACTTGTAAAAGGGCTGAAACTGGGGATAGGACTAAAATGGGGTTTATACTGGGGCAGGGGTGATGGGACTTGAAAAGTGCCAATAGGGCAATAGGAATAAAAGTGGGATTATACTGGGCCAGGGGTGTTGGGGCTTGAAAAGGGCTGAAACTGGGGATAGGGGATAGGACAAAAAGTAAGCTTCTACTGGGGCAGGGGGGATGGGACTGGAAAAGGGCTGAAACTCGGTTTAGGGGGACAGGACTAAAAGTGGGCTTATACTAGGTTAGGGGGAAAGAGGACTTGAAAAGGTCTGAAACTAGGCATAGGATTAAAAGTGGTCTTATTCTGGGGCAGAGGGGATGGGACTTGATAACGGCTAAAACTGGGATAGTGGGATTGGACTAAAAGTAGGCTTATTCTGGGGCAGAGCGGATGGGACTTGAAAACTGCTGAAACTGGGCATATGAAGATAGGACTTAAAGAGGATAGGACTAAGTGGGGGCTTATACTTGGCTATGGGGTGGGGGAAAGGTCTGAAAATGGGACTGGAAAAGGGCTGAAACTCGGTTTAGGGGGATAGGACTAAAAGTGGGCTTATACTAGGTTAGGGGGAAAGAGGACTTGAAAAAGTCTGAAACTAGGCATAGGATTAAAAGTGGTCTTATTCTGGGGCAGAAGGGATGGGACTTGATAACGGCTAAAACTGGGGATAGGGGCATAGGACTAAAAGTGAGCTTATACTGGGTTGGGGGGGATGGGACTTGAAAACGGTTGAAATGGGATAGGACTAAAAGTGGGCTTATATTAGGTTGGGGGGATGGGACCTGAAAAAGGCTGCAACTGGAGATAGGGGAATAGGACTGAAAGTGGGCTTATACTTGGGGCAGGGGGATGGGACTTGAAAAGGACTGAAACTGGGGCTAGGACAATAGGAATAAAAGTGGTCTTATACTGGAGCAGGGGGGTGGGACTGGAAAAAGGCTGAAACCGGGGATAGGGCAATAGGACTAAAAGTGGGCTTATACTGGGGGCAGGGTGGATGGGACTTGAAAAGGGCTTAAACATGGACTATGACTAAAAGTGGGCTTATATAGGGACTTCAAAAGGGCTGAAACTGGGGATAGCGCGATTAAAATAGGGATTACACTGGAGAAGAAAGGATGGGACTTGAAAAGGGCTGAAACTGGGGAATGGGGGATAGGACTAAAAGTGAGCTCATACTGAGTCAGGGGGATGGGACTTGAAAAGGGTTGAAATGGGATAGGACTAAAAGTGGGCTTATATTATGTTAGGGGGGATGGGACCTGAAAAAGGCTTAAACTGGAGATAGGGGGATAGGACTAAAAGTGGGCTTATACTGGGGGCAGGGGATTGGACTTGATAAGGACTGAAACTGGGGCTAGGACGATAGGAATAAAAGTGGGCTTATACTGGGGCAGGGGGATGGGACTTCAAAAGGGCTGAAACTGGGGATAGCGCAATTAAAATTGGGTTTACACTGGAGCAGAAGGGATGGGACTTGAAAAGGGCGGAAACTGGGGATTAGGGGATAGAACTAAAAGTGAGCTTATACTGGGGCAGGGGGGATGGGACTTGAAAAGGCCTGAAACTGGGGATAGCGCAACTAGAAGTGGGCTTACACTATGACGGGTAAGGGACATGAAAAGGGCTGAAACTGGGGATTGGGGGATAGGACTAAAATTGGGCTTATACTGGGGCATGGGGTATAGGAAATGAAATGGGCTGAAAGTGGGGATAGGGGATAGAACAAAAAGTGGGCTTATACTCTGGCAGAAGGGATGGGACTTGAAAAGGCCTGAAACGGGGGATAGGTGGATAGGACTAAAAGCGGGCTTTTACTGGGGCAGGGGGATAGGAAATGAAAAGGGATGAAACTGCGGATAGGACTAAAAGTGGGCTTATGCTGGGGCAGGGAGAATGGGAATTGAAAAGTGCTGAAACTTGGGGGATAGGGCGATAGGACTAAAAGTGGGTTATACTAGGTCAGGGAGATGGGATTTGAAAAGGGCAGAAACTGTGGATAAGGCGATAGGAAAAAAGTGGGTTTATACTGGGTTAGGGGGGATGGGCCTAGAAAAGTGTTGAAACTGGGGATAGGACTAAAAGTGTGCCTTTATTAGGGTAGGGGGGATGGGACAAGAAAAAGGATGAAACTGGGGATAGAGGGATAGGACTAAAAGTGGGCTTATACTGGGGGTAGAGGAATGGGACTTGAAAAAGGCTGAAACGGGATAGGGCGATAGGAATAAGAGCGGGTTTATACTGGGGTAGGGGGATAGGATTTTAAAAGGGCTGAAACTGGGGAAAGGGCTATAGGACTAAAACTAGGCTTATACTGGGGCAGGGAGGAATAGACTGGAAAAGGCTAAAACTGGGTATAGGGGGATAGGACTAAAAGTGGGATTAAACTGGACAGGAGGGAATGGGACTTCAAAAGGGCTGAAACTGGGGATTAGGGGATAGGACTAAAAGAGGACTTAAACTTGGGTAGGAGGAATGGGAATTGAAAAGAGCTTACTTAAACTAGGGATATGACTAAAAGTGGGTTATAGTGGGGCAGAGGGGATGGGAGTTGAAGAATTCCTAAACTGGGGATAGGGAAATAGGTCTAAAAGTGGGTTTATACTGGGGTTATTGGGGATGGGACTTGAAAAGGGCTGAAACTAGGGATAGGAGTAAAAGATGGCTTATACTGAAGCAGGTGGGATGGAACTTGAAAAAGTCTTAAATTGGGAATGGGGCAATAGGACTAAAGTGGGTTTATACTGGGCAGAGGGGATGGGACTTGAAATGTGCTGAAACTGGGGATAGGACTAAGAGTGGAATATACTGTGTCAGGGGGGATGGGGCTTGAAGAGGGCTGGATCTGGGGATAGGACAATAGGACTAAAAGAAGGCTTATACTTGGGTAAGGGGGTAAGGGACTTGAAAAGGGCTGAAATTGGGGATAGGACGATAGGACTAAAAGAGGGCTTATAATGGGTCAGGGGTGATGGGACTTGAAAAGGCCTGAAATGAGATAGGGGGATATAACTGATATTGGGCTAATACTGGGTAATGGGAGAAAAGGGATGAAAGTGGGGATAGGGATAAGACAAAAGGTGGGCTTATACTGTGGCATGGGGGGTTGCGTTTGATAAAGGGCTATAACTGGGGATAGGGGCATAGGATTAAAAGTGGTCTTTTACTGGGGCAGGGGGGATGGGACTTGAAAAGGGTTAAAACTGGGGATCGGACTGAAATTGTTCTTATACTGGATTGGTGATGGGAATGGAATAGGACTGAAATGGGGACGGGGGATAGGACTAAAAGTGGGATTATACTGGGGTAGGGGGGATGGGACTTGAAAAGGGCTGAAACTGGCGATGGGGGACAGGACTAAAAGTGGGCTTATACTGGGGTAAGGGGATGGGTCTTGAAAAGTGCAGAAACTGGGGATAGGACCAAAATTAGGCTTATACAGCAGAAGGGAGATAGGACTTGAAAAATGTTTAAACTGTGGACAGGGCAATAAGACTAAAGTGGGTTTATACTGTGGCAGAGGGGATGGGACTTCAAAAAAGCTGAAACTGGGGATAGGAGTAATTGAGGGCTTATACTGGGGCAGGTGGGATAGGGCTTGAAAAAGTATTAAACTGCGAATAGGGCAATATGACTAAAAGTGTGTTTATACTGGGACAGGGGGATGGGACTGGAAAAGGGCTGAAACTGGGGATAGGGGGATAGGACTAAAAATGAGTTTATACTGTGGCAGGGGGATGGGTCTGGAAAAGGGCTGAAACTGAGGATAGGGGTATAGGACTAAAAGTGGGCTTATACTGGGGCAGTGGCGATTTGCTTGAAAAAGGGCTGAAACTGGGGATAGGGGGATAGGACTAAAAGTGGGCTTATACTGGGTTAGGGGGGAGGGACTTCAAAAGGTTCTGAGACTGGGGATAGGGCGATAGGAATATAAGTTGGCTTATACTGGGGCAGGGGAATATGACTTGAAAAAGGGTTGAAAATGGGGGATAGGACTAAAAGTGTGCTTATACTGGGGATGGGGAGAAGTGACTATAAAAGGGATTAATATGTGGAAGTAATAGAAAAAAAATTGGGCTTATACTTGGGCAAGAGGGATGGGACAAAAAGGGCTGAAATTAGGGATAGGGGGATAGGACTAAAAGTGGGCTTATACTGGGGTAAGGGGGATGGGACTAGAAAAGGGCTGAAACTGCGGATAGTGGGAAAGAACTAGAAGTGTGCTTATACTGGGGAAGGTGGGATAAGAAATGAAAAGGGCTGAAAGCGGGGATAGGGGGATAGGACAAAAAGTGGGAATTATACTGTGGCAGGGGGGATTGGTCTGGAAAAACTCTGAAACTGGGGATTGGGGGACAGGACTAAAAGTGGGCTTACTCTGCGACAGGGAGGATGGGGCTTGGAAAAGGCTGAAACTGTGGATAGGGCGTTAGGAACAAAAGTGGGCTTATACTGGGGCAAGGGGATGGAACTTTAAAAGTGCTGAAAAGGGATAGTGTGATAGAACATAATGTGGGCTTACACTGGGACAGAAGGGATGGGACTTGAAAAGGGTTAAAACTAGGAATTGGACTAAAAGTGGAAATATACTGGGAGAGGGGGGAGGGGGATTGAAAAGGGCTGAAACTGGGGAAAGGGGGATAGGACTAACAGAGAGTTTATACATGGGGCAGGGGGGATGGGATTTCAAAAGGACTGAAACTGGGGATAGGGCGATAGGACTAAAAGTGGGCTTCTATTGGGGCAGGGGGGAAAGGGACTTGAAAAGTGCTTAATCAGGAGATGGGGGAAAGGACTAAAAGCGAGCTTATACAGGGACGGGGATGGGGCTTTAAAAAGGCTGAAACAAGGGATAGGGCTATAGGAATTAAAGTGGATTTATACTGGGACAGGAGGGGTGGGACTTGAAAAGTGCTGAAACTAGGCATAGGGTGATAGGACAAAAAGTGGGTTTATACTGTGGCAGGGGGGAGGCCGATTGAAAAGGGCTGAAATTGGGGAGAGGGGGATAGGACTAATAAAAGTGGGCTTCTACTGGGTTAGCGGGGGATGGGACTTGAAAAGTTCTGAATCTAGGGATAGGGCGATAGGACTAAAATAAGTGGGATATACTGGGGCAGGGGGATGGGACTTCAAAAGGGCTGTAACTGGGGATAGGTCTAAAAGTGTGCTTATACTGTGGCAGGGGGGATAGGACTTGAAAAGGGCTAAAACTGGGGATAGGACAATAGCACTAAAAGAGGGTTTATACTGGGGAAAGGAGGGAAGATACTTGTAAAAGGGCTGAAACTGGGGATAGGACTAAAGTGGGGTTTATACTGGGGCAGGGGTGATGGGACATGAAAAGTGCCAATAGGGCAATAGGAATAAATGTGGGCTTATACTGGGGCAGGGGTGTTGGTGCTTGAAAAGGGCTGAAACTGGGGATAGGGGATAGGACAAAAAATAAGCTTCTACTGGGGCAGGGGGGATGGGACTGGGAAAGGGCTGAAACTCGGTATGGGGGGATAGGACTAAAAGTGGGCTTATAGTAGGTTAGGGGGAAAGAGGACTTGAAAAGGTCTGAAACTAGGCATAGGATTAACAGTGGTCTTATACTGGGGCAGAAGGGATAGGACTTGATAACGGCTAAAACTGGGGATAGGGGGATTGGACTAAAAGTAGGCTTATACTGGGGCAGAGGGGATGGGACTTGAAAACTGCTGAAACTGGGGATATGAAGATAGGACTTAAAGAGGATAGGACTAAGTGGGGGCTTATACTGGGACTGGGGGGGGGGGGGGGGTTGGACTTGAAAAGGTCTGAAACTGGGGATAGGGGGATAGGACTAAAAGTGGGCTTATACTGGGGCAGGGGGGAAGGGACTTGAATTGCGCCATAACTGGGGATACGGGGATTGGACAAAAAGTGGGCAAATACTGGGGCAGGGGGGAAGGGACTTTAATTGCGCCATAACGGGGTATCGGGGGTGTGGACTAAACGGGGGCTTATCCTGGGGCCGGGGGGATTGGAATTCAAAAGTGCTGAAACAGGGGATACGAGGATAGGACAAAAAGGAATAAAAGTGGGCTTATACTGGGGCAGAGGGGATGGGACTTGAAAACTGCTGAACCTGGGGATATGACGATAGGACCTAAAGAGGATAGGACTAAGTGGGGGCTTATACTGGGCCAGGGGGGTGGGGGGGGGTTGGACTTGAAAAGGTCTGAAAATGGGGATACGGGGATAGGACTAAAAGTGGGCTTATACTGGGGCAGGGGGGATGGGCCCGGAAAAGGGCTGAAACAGTGGATAGGCAGACAGGACTGAAAGTGGCTTATACTGGATTAGGGGGTCATGGGACTTGAAAAGGTATGAAACTGGGGATAGGCGGACAGGACTAATAGTTGGCTTATACTGGGGCAGGGGGGATGGGGCTTGAAAAGGGCCGTAACTGGGGATAGGGGGAAAGGACTAAAAGTGGTCTTATATTGGGTTAGGGGGGAAGGGACTTTAAAAGTGTTGAAACTGGGGATAGGCCTAAAAGTGGGATTATACTGGGGCAGGGGGGATGGGACTTGAATAGCGCCATAACTGGGGATACGGGGATTGGACTAAAAGTGGGCTTATACTGGGGCAGAGGGGATGGGACTTGAATTGCGCCATAACTGGGGATAGGGGGATTGGACTAAAAGTGGGCTTATACTGGGGCAGGGGGGATTGGACTTCAAAAGTGCTGAAACAGGGGATACGAGGATAGGACAAAAAGGAATAAAAGTGGGCTTATACTGGGGCAGAGGGGATGGGACTTGAAAACTGCTGAAACTGGGGATATGACGAAAGGACCTAAAGAGGATAGGACTAAGTGGGGGCTTATACTGGGCCAGGGGGGGTTGGACTTGAAAAGGTCTGAAAATGGGGATAGGGGATAGGACTAAAAGTGGGCTTATACTGGGGCAGAGGGGATGGGCCATGAAATGAGCAAAAACTGGGGATAGGCGGAGAGGACTAAAAGTTGGCTTATACTGGGGCAGGGGGGATGGGGCTTGCAAAGGGCCGTAACTGGGATAGGGGGCTAGGGCTAAAAGTGGTCTTATATACTGGGTTCGGGGGGATGGGAATTTAAAAGGGCTCTCAAACTGAAGATGGGATAGGACAAACAGTGGGCTTATACTGGGCAGGAGGGATGGGACTTGAAAGGGATGATACTGGGGATAGGAGGATAGGACTTAAAGAAGTGGGCTTATACTGGGGCCGGGGGGTCAGGGACTTTAAAAGGGATGAACCTGGGGATAGGAGGTTAGTAATAAAAAAAGTGGGCTTATACTGGGGCAGGGGGGAAGGGACTTTAAAAGGGATGAAACTGGGGATAGGAGGATAGGACTAAAGAAGTGGGGCTTATACTGGGGCAGGGGGGAAGGGACTTTAAAAAGGGATGAAACTGGGGATAGGAGAATAGGACTAAAAGAAGTGGGCTTATACTGGGGCAGGGGGGGGGAAGGGACTTTAAAAGGGATGAAACTAGGGATAGGAGGATAGGACTAAAAGAAGTGGGCTTATACTGGGGCAGGGGGGGAAGGGACTTTAAAAGGGATGAAACTGGGGATAGGAGAATAGGACTAAAAGAAGTGGGATTATACTGGGGCAGGGGGGATGGGACTTGATAGCGCCATAACTGGGGATACGGGACTGGACTAAAAGTGGGCTTATACCGGGGTAGGGGGGATGGGACTTGTAATAGTGCCATAACTGGGGATAGGGGGATTGGACTAAAAGTGGCCTTATACTGGGGTAGGGGGGATGGGACTTATAATAGTGCCATAACTGGGCATAGGGGATTGGACTAAAAGTGGCCTTATACTGGGGCAGGGGGGATGGGACTTCAAAAGTGCTGTAAAAGGGTATAGGAGGATATGACTAAAATAAGTGGGCTTATACTGTGGCAGTGGGGAAGGGACTTTAAAAGGATTGAAACTGGGGATAGGCCTAAAATTGGGATTATACTGGGGCAGGTGGTTTGGGACTTGAAAAGGACCGTAACTGGAGATAGGGGGATAGGACTAAAAGTGGGCTTACACTGGGTTAGTGGGAGATAGGACTTGAAAAGGTCTGAAACTAGGGACAGGATTAAAAGTGGGCTTATACTGGGGCAGAGGGGATGGGACTTGTTAACGGCTAAAACTGGGGTTAGGGGGATTGGACTAAAAGTAGGCTTATACTGGGGCAGAGGGAATGGGACATGAAAACTGCTGAAACTGGGGATATGACGATAGGACTTAAAGAGGATAGGACTAAGTGGGGGCTTATACTGGGCTGGGGGGGATTGGACTTGAAAAGGTCTGAAAATGGGGATAGGGTGATAGGACTACAAGTGGGCTTATACTGGGGCAGGGGGGGATTGGCCGCGAAAAGGGCTGAAACGGATAGGCAGACAGGACTGAAAGTGGCTTTAAGACTGGATCAAAGGGCGTCCTGGGACTTGCAACGCTATGCCACTTGGGCTAGGCGGCGGACAGGACTAAACGTAGGCTTATACTGGGTCAGGGGGGAGGGGGCTTGAAAAGGGCCGTAACTGTGGATAGGGGGATAGGACTAAAAGTGGTCTTATACTGGGTTAGGGGGGATGTGAATTTAAAAAGGCTCAAACTGAAGATGGGATAGGACAAACCGTGGCTTATACTGGGGCAGGAGGGAGGGACTTGAAAGGAATGAAACTGGGGATAGGAGGATAGGACTAAAATAAGTGGGCTTATACTGGGGCAGGGGTGGGAGGGTACTTTAAAGGTATGAAACTGGGGATAGGAGCATAGGACTAAAAGAAGTGGGCTTATACTGGGGCAGGGGGGATGGGACTTGAAAGGGATGAAACTGGGGATAGGAGGATAGGACTAAAAGAAGTGGGCTTATACTGGGGCAGGGGGGAAGGGACTTTAAAAGGGATGAAATGGGGATAGGAGGATAGGACTAAAATAAGTGGGCTTATACTGGGGCAGGGGGGAAGGTACTTTAAAAGGGATGAAACGTGGGGATAGGGAGAATAGGACTAAACGAAGTGGGCTTATACTGGGGCAGGGGGGGGGGGAAAGGGACTTTAAAAAGGGTTGAAACTGGTGATAGGCCTAAAAGTGGGATTCTACTGGGGCAGGGGGGATGGGACTTGTAATAGTGCCATAACTGGGGATAGGTGGATTGGACTAAAAGTGGCCTTATAAGGGGGTGTGGGGGGGGATTGGAATTCAAAAGTGCTGAAACAGGGGATAGGAGGATCGACTAAATAAGTTGGGCTCATACTGGGGCAGTGGGGAAGGGACTTTAAAAGGGTTGAAACTGGGGATAGGCCTAACATTGGGATTATACTGGGGCAGGGGGGATGGGACTTGAAAAGGGGCGAAACTGGGCATAGGAGATATAGGAGGAAAAGTGGGCTTATACTGGGGCAGGGGGGAAGGGACATAAAAAGGCTGAAACTGGGGATAGGCCTAACATTGGTATTATACTGGGGCAGGGGGGTTGGGACTTGAAAAGGACCGTAACTGGGGATAGGGGGATAGGACTAAAAGTGGGCTTATACTGGGTTAGTGGGAGATAGGACTTGAAAAGGTCTGAAACTAGGGACAGGATTAAAAGTGGGCTTATACTGGGGCAGAGGGGATGGGACTTGATAACGGCTAAAACTGGGGATAGGGAGATTGGACTAAAAGTGAGCTTATACTGGGATAGGGGGGATGAGAATTGAAAATGACTGAAACTGGGTATATGAGTAAAAGTGGGCTTATACTGTGGAAGGGGGATTTTACTTGAAAAATTATTAAACTGGCCATAAGTCAATAGGACTAAAAGTGGTTTTATATAGAGGCAGAGGGGATGGGACGTTTAAAAGGGATGAAACGGGTTAAGGGGGTGATAAGACTAAAAGTGGGCTTATACTGGGGCAGGGGGAATGGGACTTGAAAAGTGCAGAATTGGGATATGGGGATTGGACTAAAAGTGGGCTTATACTGGGGCAGGGGGGATGGGACTTTATAAGTGCTGAGACAGGGGATAATAGGGACTAAAATAAGTGGGGTAGTGGGGATGGGACTTTAAAGGGTTGAAACCGAGGAAAGGCCTCAATTGGGATTATACAGGGGCAGGTGGGTGGGACTTGAAAAGGGTCGTAACTGGGGATAGGGGGATAGGACTAAAAGTGGGCTTATACTGGGGCAGGGGGGATTGGACTTGAAAAGGTCAATAACTGGGGATAGGGGCATAGGACTAAAAGTGAGCTGATACTAGGGAAGGGGGGATGGGACTTCAAAAGTGCTGAAATAGGGGATAGGCGGAGAGGACTAAATGTAGGCTTATACTGGGGCAGCGGGGATGGGACTTGATAATGGCTAAAATTGGGGATTGGACTAAAAGTGAGCTTATACTGGGGAAGGTGGGATGAGAATTGAAAAGGACTGAAACTGTATATGAGTAAAAGTGGGCTTATACTGTGGAAGGGGGATGGTAGTTAAAAAATTATTAAACTGGGGATAAGACAATAGGACTAAAAGTGGGTTTATACTGGTGCAGAGGGGATGGGACTTTTAAAAGGGCTGAAAACTGGGAAGGGGGATAAGACTAAAAGTGGGCTTATACTGGGCAGGGGAAATGGGACTTGAAAAGTGCAGAATCTGGGGATAGGACGATAGGACTTATATTTGGCTGATACTGTGTCTCGGGTGTCGGACTTGAAAAGGGCTGAAAATGGGGATAGAACTAAGTGGGGGCTTATACTGGGCCAGGGGGGAAGGTACTTGAAAAGGGCTGAAACTGGTGATAGGTCGATATCACTAAAAGTGGGCTTATACTAGGGCAGGGGGGATGGGGCTTGAAAAGGGCTGAAACTCGGGCAGGGGGTTGAGACTAAAAGTGGGCTTATACTGGGTTGGGGAGAAGGGAATTGAAAAGGGCTCAAACTGAGGATGGGATAGGGCTAAAATTTGGCTTATACTGTGGGGCAGGGGATTAGTCTGGAAAAAGGCTTAAACTGGGGATGGGGGATGGATAGGATGGAAAGTGAGCTTATACTGGGGCAGGGGGGATGGGACTTCACAAGACTGAAACTGAGTATAGGGGATAGGATAAAAAGTGGCTTATAGGTAGGACAAGAGGGGAAGGGACTTTAAAAAGGCTGAAACTTGGGAAAGTGGGATAGGACTAAAATTGGGCTTATACTGTGTTAGGGGGGGATGGACTTGAAAAGGTATGAAACTGAGGATAGGACGGGAACTAGGATACATTGGTCTTATACCAGGGCAGGGGTTATGGGACTTGATAAGGGTTGAAACTGGTGATCTGACTAAATGTGGACTTATATTGGGGCTGGAGGGATGGGGGATTGAAATGGGCTTAACCTGGGTATCGGGGGATAGGACTAAAATTGGGATTATTCTGGGGCTGGGGAGTTAGGAAATGAGAAGGTCTGAAAGTGGGGTAGGGGATATGACAAATAGTGGGCTTATACTGTGGCAAAGGGGAAGGGTCTGGAAAAAGGCTGAAACTGGAGATAGGGGGATAGAGCTAAAAGTGGAATTATACTGGGGCAGGGGAGATAGGACTTAAAAATGTCTGAAACTGGGGATAGGGGGATAGGACTAAAATTGGGCTTAAACTTGGGCAGGTGGGATAGGAAATGAAAAGGGCTGAAAGAGGGAATAGGGGATAGGACAAAAAGTGGGCATATAATGTAGCAGGGAGGATGGGTCTGGAAAAAGTCTGAAACTGCGGATAGGGAGATAGTACTAAAAGTGGGCTTCTACTGTGTTAGGGGGATGGGAATTGAAAAGGGCTGAAACTGGGGATAGGACTAAATGCAGGGATAGGTGGGATGGGAGTCATGGGACTGGAAAAAGGCTAAAACTGGGGATAGGACAATAGGTCTAAAAGTGGGCTTATTCTGGGGCAGAAGGGATGGGAATTGAAAAGGGATGAGACTGAGGATTGGATAGGACAAATAGTGTGCTTATACTGGGGCAGGAGGGATGGGACTTTAAAATGGGCTGCGACTGGGGATAGGGGGATAGACTAAAAGTGGGTTTTTATACTGGGTGAAAAGGGGGATTTGATTTAAATAGGGCTGAGACTGGGGATTGGGTGATAGACTATGAGTGGGCTTAGACTGGGGCTTTGATGACTGGGACTTGAAAAGGGTTGAAACTGGGGATAGGACCAAAGTGGGCGTATACTGGGATAGGTGGGATGGGACTGGAAAATGGCTAAAACTGGGGATAGGGCATAGCTTAAAAAGTGTGCTTATAATGGGGCAGGGGGGATGGGACTCAAAAATGCTGAAACTGGGGATAGGGTGATAGGACAAAAATTTGGCATATACTGAGGCAGGTGGATATGGAATGAAAAGGCTGAACGAGGGGATAGGACAAAAAGTGGTCATATAATGTGGCAGGGGGGATGGGTCTGGAAAAAGTCTGAAACTGGGATAGGGGGATCGGACTAAAAGTGGGTTTATATTGGGCATTTGGGGATGGGACTTGAAAAGAGTAATAGGACTAATGACTAATAGTGGGTTTATACTGGGGCAAAGGGGATGGGGCTTATAAAGGGCTGGATCTTGGGATAGGGTGATATGACTAAAAGTGGGCTTATACTGGGGCATGGGGGATGGGGCTTGAAAAAGGCTGAAACTGGGGAAAGGGCAATAAGAATAAAAGTGGGCTTATACTGGAGCGGGGGGATGGGACTGAAACAGTGCTGAAACGAGGTATAGGGGGATAGACTAAAATTGTGCTTATACTGGGGCAGGGGGGATAGAAATGAAAAGGGCTGAAGGTGGGTATAGGGGATAGGCTGAAACTGGGAAAAGGGCAATAAGATCAAAGAGGGCTTATACCGATGCAGGGTGGATGAATCTGGAAAAAGTTTGAAACTTGTGATAGTTGTATCGGACTAAAAGTAGGCTTATACTGTGTTAGGCGGTATGAGACTAGAAAATGACTGAAACATCGGATGGGATAGGACAAAAAGTGGGCTTATACTGGAGCAGCAGGGATGGGACTTAAAAAGGGCTGAAGAGATAGGAGGAAAGGACTACAAGTGGGCTTCTACTGGGGCAAGGGAGATGGGATTGGAAAAGGCAAACACTGGGGATAGGGGGACAGGACTACAAGTGGGCTTATCCTGGTTCAGGGGGAGGGGAATTGAAAAGGGCTGAAACTGGGGACAGGGGGATATGACTAAAAGTGTGCTTATACTGGGCAGGGGGGAGGGAATTGAAAAAGGCTGAAACTGTAGATGGCGATAGGACTAATAGTGAAGCTTATACTGTGGCAGGGGGGGATAGGTTTGGAAAAAGGCTGAAACTGGGGATAGGTCGATAGGACTATAAGTGGGTTTATGCTGGGGCAGGGGGGATGTGAATTGAAAAGGGCTGAAACGGGATAGGGTATAGGACTCAAGTGGCTTATACTGGGCCAGGGGGGAGGGGAATTGAAAAGGTCTGAAACTGTGGATGTGACTAAAAGTGTGCTTATACTGCGGCGGGCGGATGGGTCTTGAAAAATGCTGAAACTGGGTATAGGGCGATAGGAATAGAAGTGGGTTTATACTGGGGCAGGGTGGATTGGATTTCAAAAGGGCTGAAACTGGGGATAGTACTAAAGGTGGGCTTTTACTGTGGCAAGGGGATGGACTTGAAAAATTCTTTAACTAGGGATAGGAAAATAGGACTGAAAGTGAGTGTATACTGGGGCAAGATGAAGGGGATGAGACTTGAAAAAAGCTGGCCTGGGCCTTTCAAGATCAGTATTTTTGCCACAGACAAACCCAAGCCTTGGATGTAAAGTCTTTAAAATACCCTTTGGCACTATCCCTCCTCCACTAATTAAATCAAATGGCCCGATCATGCTAATGATCACTATTGCCAAGTGGTGGCCCACCGACACCCTTATCGTTGCAAATGTAGATACTGGTGTCTCCGCTAAAGGACTAGGTCTAAGTAAACGGCTTCCCCTCTGGTTGGTTCATGAATCATCTGCTCCAAGAAGCAGTCAATTTATATTTCATCTAGGAACTTATCTCTCCCTAGCATGTCCAACTGCTGTGACACTGACCCAGTCGATACGTGTGAATTGAAGATCACCCATTATTATATAGCGGCTCTTGGTAACTTTTTGGTTAGCTTCCTTGATTTCTTTTGAGATAATTTCATCATCCATATTGTTCCTTCTGGCCAGGTGGGTCGATATTTAATACACCCCCACTGCCATCACCTTCCCCTTTTTACATGGAATTTCAATCCATAGAGATTCTAACAGCAAATTTTGGGGGTTTCCTGCAAAACTTTAAATCCTTTCTGTACTCAAGGCCCTCTCTAACATAGAGTGGAAAACCCCTCCACCAATTTGATCAGCCTTCATATCATTATGATATAGTTTGTACCCAGGGATCCCAGTTGTCCCCAGCTGGTTGTCCTCCTTCCACCAATGTATCTCTGATATTCCAATCATATCTAACCTCTCAGTATATCAAAAAAAACAAAGAAAAGATAAATGACCTGCAAATTCCCACCAGGTCTTCACTGTTAGAACTCTGCCTCCTCCACTGGCAGACCAGTGGGACCTGGAGACTCCCGTTGGCTCTTCCCCCGAAACCTTATGGGCACATGCCCTAACAGACAGATACAAGATACACATGGACAGACAGACAAATTGACCCTTTCCCACAGGTGCTATTAGTCAAGGGAAATGCACCTAAAAGAAAATTGTAGTAGTTTCTTGCTTTTCATAACATTTTTTATGGAAGATAGTATATGAAATATATCAAAGTGATTTAAAAAATGTCAAATAAAAAAATAAAAAATAAAATCATAAAACACAAACCACTACCATCACATCTATCACACAAAACAAACAACTCTACAAAGAAGATGCAAGGTCTTTCAAATCAAATATTATTGCCATCCAGAATTAAGATTAGCATTAAAAAAATAAAATAAAATCCCCTACACACAACCACGAGAGCGACTGTATAAAAAGCAGGACCAGGACAAGCCACAACCAAGAGAGAGCAACTGCATAAAAAGCAGGACCAGGAGGAGCCCCAACCAAGAGAGAGCAACTGCATAAAAAGCAGGACATGGACACGACACAACCAAGAGAGAGCAACTGCTTAAAAGCAGGACCAGGATGAGCCCCAACCAAGAGACAGCAACTGCATAAAAAGTAGGACCAGGACACAACACAACCAAGCGAGAGCAACTGCATAATGGAGAACCAAGACACAACACAACCAAGAGAGAGCAACTGCATAATGGAGAACCAAGACACAACACAACCAAGAGAGAGCAAATTAGTGGATTTTTTTTACTTTTTTCCTAGGTTGAGCACTGAAGAACTTAATCATTTTCAAACTATTTTATGAATTAATACATTCTGAGCTATTTTGTATTTATGACAGAAATGTAAGCATATATGTAATAAATCTAATGCCCTTTCAGGGGCAGTTAAAGATGCTTCTTTACCCCTAGTGGGGAAGAGTTGTTTGAATGGGTAGCTGGGTGAGTGACTATGTTATGGGAAATATAATTAGGAGCTTTAATGTTAGGGAAGAAAGGTTCTTTTTTTCACTTTTTTATGTGATAACGTTTTAATACATTTTACATATTTCTGTTAACGACCTAGAATGACTTTGGTGCTATTTAAGATTTAATAAATCAATCAATATAAATTGTGCTACACTGTAAAAGATGCTGCTATGTTTTTATTTATTTATTTACAAGTTTTTATATACCGCTTCTTCTAGCCATCAGAGGCTGTTTACAGAGAACATAACAAGCAACTTACATTGAAACCATAATTGAACTCATTAACTACATAGGGTTAATGGGTAAAAGCTATATTACAACAACTATGTACAAATAAACGGATAGTGGTGTATTGAGAGTTCCATTATCTATGTGTAAACCTTGATAACGATATGTATGATTGAGGTGAAATTAGGTTCTTTGAGATTGTAGATTGTAAGCGGAGGTACCATAGTACTCAATAAACAAGAATGTCTTGAGTTCCTTGCGGAATATTTGTAGGTCCTTTATTGCTCTTAAGTTGTCTGGAAGAGCACTCCAGAGTGTTGGGGCAATATATGAGAAAGCTCTGGAGTTGGTAATTTTATTGGTGTTTCAGATGTATGTAAGTATTAAAAACGTGTTTTGGGAACAATTCCTTCTGGTTCTTGTGCTATCAGGTAAGCTGAGCAAGGAGTATGATGGGGATATTTTATTGTGTAGCTTAAAAACTATCATTATGTATTTGTATTTTATTCTTGCTGCAATGGGCAACCAGTGAAGGTTATGGAGTAATGGAGTGATGTGGTCGGAGTATTGGGCCTTATGAATTATGCATGCAGTAAGGTTGTGTGTCATGTGGAGCTGTTGGATGGTTTTCTTGGGCAAACCATACAGAATACTATTGAAGAAATTGAAGTGGGGTATTATTAGCGCCTGTAGGATTGATCTAAAATTATGGGTCTCAAGGAGGAGGGGTCTAAGGTGTTGTACCATTCGTAGTTTAAAATATATGGTTTCATAATAGATTTTATATATGAGACTATGTTTAGGGTCTGATCTAGGCTGATTTCTAGGTATTTAACTTCTTTTTAAATGTCCAGCTCTGAGCCTTTTATGTAGAATTTAATGGGAGGATTAAAGCTTTGGTTACGGGATACATACAGTACTTCTGTTTTTTATGTTAATTTTTAGGTTGTGTGTATTTAGTCAATCAAAAACATAATTTTAGGCATGACTGGATCTGAGGAGAGTTAGGGTTTGTGATGTCTATGGGATGGTACAGCACGATATCCACATAGAGGTGGCAATTTACCTTGTGCTTCTTAAAGATATTACATATTGGCTGCATATAAAGATTAAAGAGAAGAGCAGAGAGAGAAGAGCCTTGTGGAATGCCTTGTTCCTGTTTGAAGGTTGAAGAAGCTGTTGTCCCAATCTGTACCTGCTGGGTATGGTTGGTAAGGTATGACTTGAACCACTGTATCACTGTGCCGTGTAGGCCAATCTGCTGCAGTCTTGAGATGAGTGTTCTGTGACTAATGCTATCAAAGGCAGAGGCAATCTCGAGAAAAATAAGTATGAATGCTTGTTTACTATTGTTTAAGCCACATAAGAGTCTGTCCAAAAACGCTAGCATTAGTGTCTCTACACTATGATATGGCCTAAAGCCATGTTGCTGTTTGTCAATTGGGGCATTTAAGTCAATAAGGTCTTGCAGTTGGAGCTGTACTACTGTTTCAATGACCTTTGCTAGAAATGGCAGACTTGAGATGGGTCTAAGAATTAGGATGGTTTTTGTCAGTCGAGTTTGATTTTAGAATTGGTTGGATGACAGCTTGTTTTAGGGAAAGGTTTACTATTTCTAAGATAGCTTTCCTTACTATTCTCTCTGGCTGACAAGGAGCCCACTGAAACCAGGTCTTCTACATGGTGGTAAGCAGCATTTGCCACTGAGCCACCAAGCAGATTTTCAGGGTTAACACTGGGACAGAAACCAGATAGTAATCTTACAACCACTCAAGACAGCTAAAAGTAATTATAGCTATTATGCAGTACATGATCATAGCGATTTTCCTTTTTTCTTCATCTGCCAACCAAAGGAAGTGTAACTGAGGGGCCAATTTCAAATCCTACAAGAAGCTTAGGGAGTTTTTTAAAGCAGGGGTGAGAGAGCATTTTGACCCCTATTGGGACCATTAGTGGGCCGATGTAGATAATGGGCCAATGCAGCCCTCCCTGAGTTACAACCACCTGAGAGGTGCATGGTAGCTTAACTTCCAGCCTGCAGATATGATGTCCAGCAAAAAAGACACTGTTGCCACTGAGGGCCAAGAACCTCTTGCTATGTGCTGGATCAAAGCTTTTTATGACCTAGAAATCTGTTTTCTATAAGATATTTTAAAAAGGGAACTAATGAGTGAATATCAAAAAAACTACATTAAAGGTTAGAAAATTAATGCAGATTCTAAATAAAGGTAAACTGCATTCATCTATGCTAAATGAAGTAACAGCTCAGCCAATCAAGAAGTTCCAGTTAAACCATAAATCCAACAATGGTACTGGGTTTGCTTATATATGAAAACTGTACCTAGCTTGTACTTGCAACATTTTAATAGTCTATTCGCTCACCGACGGTGATGACAGTGCCTGCAGATAACCTGGGTTTGATAAGTTCATAGTCCCGAGGAGAAGATGACAGGAAAGAAGTAAAAGATGAAAAACAAACAATAACTGTAGAGTCAGAAAGGGATTGAATATATTTGGGAAAAGAAAAAGCTCTGTAGAATTTTTTCCCTTGGCTCCTTAAAAGTTTGTCTGATATCTATATTTCCAAAAATGTTTCCACCCCTAGTTAAAAATCTCCCAAACTGACATCTAGGATTCCATTCAGACTTGTTGTTTAGCCTCTAATTTCATGTCACCTTTCTGCTTTACCCATCTTCTCACTTGTATGCTAAGGACAAAAGTTTATCTCCAGGAAGAGGACAACGGCTTTTTCCTGCCTGCTTGTTTTATTTATTTTATTTAACTATGTTTATATACCACTAATCTGAGAGTGTAGGCGGTTTAATGATAACAACAATGCCTGGAGTGGTTTTATATGGAACAATGAACATTAGAATATAAATTAACAGTGAACACTATGCAGAACAGTAAACACAACAAAGTAACATTTTATAAAACAGTGGAGGGTGGGGGGCAAGAGAGGGAAAGGATATGTTAGGGGTCTGGGAGGAAGGGAGAATGCTAGGGGTGCAAGGGTTGTGTGGTTCTATGGGAGGCACACTGAGCACTGAGTGGCTATGTTTTGTCATTGGTAAAGTGCTCCAGGAATAGGTATGTCCTTACAGAAGATTCTTTCTGAAGTCGGTCAGATCATCTGTAGCACGGAGAGTGTCTGGGATTGCATTCCATAGGTTCAGTGCGAAGACAGAGAAAGCCCTTTTCGATGTTGTACAACTTTGGTCTTGGTGTTTATTGTTGGTATGTAAAGTGTGCTGAGGGAACTCGTTCTTCAGTCTCTGTTGCTGGATGTTCTCTGTATGAAAGACTGTAGGTGGGTGGCAGGCTGCTCCATGGGCTTCGAGGTCCTCAAGGCCCTGCGGGTCAACACCTGGTAAACTGGCCGTGGATGGCGGAGCCTCCATCGAATGGGACACCGAGCGTGACCTCGGCTGAGGATCAGCTCGGCCTCCGGGGACATCTTGGATGTCGAGTGCCCGGTGGTCGGGGCAGATGAGGCAGACGTGCTGGACAACAGCGCCCGTTGCTGGCCGATGAAAGAAGACAAACTGCGCTCCAGAGCTGCCATTCTGGACTCCAAGCCAGAAGGTTCTGCAGCTTTCGGCACTGGCAGAGAGGAACTCAGGTCCGACGCCGGCTCCCCCATGGGGGAATCCTCAACCAGGATAGTGTCTGGAGACCAAGGCCAGTCCACAGCCGGGACCTTCCGGGGAACCTTAGAAGGTCTCTCCCTTCTCCAACGCCTCAGACTGCGGGAACGGGCCCGGGAGGTTCCAGGCCGGTCGAAACCATCCAAGGACGCCACCTTCAAGGGTTTCTTTTTCTTCCTGTGTTCCCTCGAGGAAGACCCCCCTCTCCGAAGATCCATGATGATGCTCGGGTTCTGAAAGTTTCTCCCAAGATGACAGGGCCTCAGACGAGGCCCTGGCCTTCTGAGGCCTCGGGAAAGAACTTATCGTGCTGCTGCTGGCGGCTCTTCAGGGCCTTGCTGGACATCTGTTTGCAAAGGCTGCAAGCCGCCAGGTCATGGTCCGACCTGAGGCAACGGAGGCAGCAGTCATGTGTGTCAGTTAAGAACATTATCTTAGAGCACCAATCACACTTTTTAAAACCACTGGTAGCCATGGGGGAAATAAATACCTCTGCGAGGTCGAAGACTCTGGGCTGCCAGCAGGGAAAAAAGGTACGAAGATTCCAGAAAATAGAAAAAGAATGAGAACTACATAAAAAATAAAAAAGGACTGAACTCAATGCCGAGGCACCGAGGATAGTAGGCTGGAAGAGTACCAGTGCAAGACCAGAGCCGAGTTGGAACTCAGGCATGAAAAAAAATCAACTTTTTCTGGGGGAAAGACAGACAGCGTTTGAAGGGCTCTGTGGAAAAAAAAGAGACTGAGCAATATGGCACCCATGGGCAGGAAGGGGACCACGCATGCATGGTGATATCTCCAAAAGGCTTTCTTTGAAAGGTGGGGGATGCTTCCGCGGGGGCTCCATCAGTGCCGACGTCACCCATATGTGAGGACTGATTCCTGCTTGTTCCCGGAAAATGCCTGTGATTATTCTCTCCAACTGTTCAGGAGAGATGGTTGAGAAAAAGTCCCAGGTGATTTGGAGTTTTGTGTAGTTAATTCCTGGGAGGGCTGTTGTAGTGGGTGTTTGTTTGCTTTGGGGGCAGGTCAGGGTTTGGAAACAGTATGCCATAGTTTGTGGGGTTAGAGTTATTTCTTCTTTCTGTTGAGAGGGGTCTTTTAATAGGGTTTTGACTAGGTCAAAGAGTTCTCTGGGGAGGTTTAAGGAGCTTTGGAAAAGTTTAGCACAGAATTCTTTCTTTACTGCTTTTTGATATTCATGTTGTTTGACCATGTAGGCATTGCGGGGTCAGCTGATTTGGAGCATCTTCATCTCCGAGTCTGTGTTTCATATCTTTGAGTTGGGTCAAGTACCATGTTGCTGTGTTGTGTCTCTGGTGGACTGATGGTGTGTGTGATTTTACTGCTATATTGGCTATTGTTTTGCTCCAGTCCTGAATGAGTGTGTCAAGGTCTTCAGATGTGGAGTAGAGATGCAGCAACATTTTCTAAAATTTCTTGCTTTTATAGGTGGTGGAATTGGTGGGTAGTAGTTTGTGTGTGAGATCATTCTTGGGAGGGCGATCCAAGTGGGAGGAGGACAAGATAGTCTTATGATCAGACCAGGGGACTGTGGTTAGTGTAGGTAGAGGGAAAGTGTTGTCTTTGAGGATAAGTTGTGGTATGAATACCAGATTGAGTGTATTTCCTTTGTTGTGTGTGGGTTGGTTAATGATTTACGTGTATCTGAGGGCTTCCATTGCTTCTATGAAGGCTTTAAAGGTTTTAGAGGTGGTGGATGCAAGGTAGAAGTCGCCTAGTAGCAGAAAATGGTTGGCGTGAGATCTGTGGTTACATACCATTTTCAGTAGGAAGTCCAGATCATCTGGACTGGCACTCAAGGATCTGTATATAAGGAAGAGAGTTATGGAGTTGTTTGTGATTGTTATTGTGTCCAACCCTCTGCTCGTACTGTTGGTGAGGAGGTTGAAGTCGAGGTGCTTCTTGGTTAGTAAGAGAACTCCTCCTCCTCTGCACTCTGGACAGCTGAATAAGTTGTAGCTTGGTGCTATCAGTTGATTCATTAAGATGTTATTAGATTCGGTAGACCAGGATTCAGTAAAGCGAAGAATGTCCAGTAGATTGTCATGTAGGTAATCTGTGAGCAACTGAATTTTGTTTTGTGCTGAACGAGCATTGAGTAGTATGCACCTAAAGTAAGGAGTGCTATTTGTGGGCTGTTGAATGAATGGCACCTAAAGGTAAGAAGTGCCATTTGTAGACTGTTGAATGAGTGTTGTTGCTGAAAGGCAATTCAGCTTGATCTGTACGAGGTGTTGATCTGATCTGATCTTGGGTCTGGTAAGAGTAAAGAGCGTTGTGAGGAGAGGGTATGAATGTATGATAGGTATGTGAGTGGGGGGAGGACTAGTGAAATGGTGTGAGAGGAGGAAGGTGAGGCAGAGAAGTGTGAGGAGGATAGTTATGGGTGCCATCGGTGAGCTGAGGGTAGTATTGCTGAGAGGGGGTTGTCCAGGGTGGCTGGTTTGGAAAAGATGCTGAGGTGTGGGAGGCTGTAGTCATGATCCTGGATATTCCTGTGGTTGGAGTACATTCTTATTTGGGGATTGTACTATCCTACATGCTTAAGTAGGAGGTTGGCGTGGCTCAGTGATCTTGTGATGAAGTGACGCAGCTGCGTGTTGAATGTCGGTTGTGACCTCTGTGTGGGATATGTTTGCAGTCTAGGGTCCACAGTAAGGGTCATGCCCAAGGGCCCTTTGGTGTGGCCCTTAGGCACGGGCTCACCAGGCACAGGCACACCTGTAGCGTGCTTAGATTTTAATCTCTCTGGTCATGGGCTTATGCATGGGGGAGGAGCTTACCGTCCTTCCGTGCAGGTAGCAGGACCCGATTGGCAGCAATGGTTGGCTGGCTTGCTGGGTGGCTGGAGAGGAGCTGCTCCTGCAGCGTGCTGGGATTTTAATCCCTCCGGTCGTGGGCTTATGCATAGGGGAGGAGCTTACTTTCCCTCCGTGCAGGTAGCAGGGCACAATCGTTGGTGACGGTTGGCTGGCTTGCTGGGTGGCTGGAGAGGAACTGTTCCTGAAGCATGCTGGGATTTTAATCTCTCCGGTCATGGGCTTATGCATGGGAGAGGAGCTTAATGTCCCTCTGTGCAGGCTGCAGGGCCTGATCGGCGGCAGCAGTTAGATGGCATGCTGGGCAGTTGGCAAGGAGCTGCTCCTGCGGCGTTCACAGATTACTAATAGTAAGTCTGCAATCTCATATTATCAGAAGCCAGCAGATTTGGCAACCTTTCTGTTCTATTCTTCAGCTGAGATTCTAAATTCTCTATCATCTGCTATCCCTACAATAAAACAACAGAGGTAGCTCAGCAGCAGTGTCAAAGAGCTGGCAGGAGTCCCCAAGACCCACTAGCGAAGATGAGCCAGGCATCACAGAAGGGAAAGAGGTGAGAAAATGGGGCAGAAGAGAATGATAGGAGCTAAAGGAGAGTGGCATGTGTAGAGAGAAGAAAAGAGGAGAGGGAAGGACTGTAAAGGGCAGAGCAGAAGGGAAGAGGCACGATTAGGTAGGGAAGGGGATGAATGAATTGTGGAGCATAAAGGAAAGGCCACGGTTAAACAAGAGGAGTATAAGAAGAAGGAAGAGTGGAGAGGAATTGGGAAAATAGAAGTAGTTAGGGAGAGAGTGTAAAGGGAGAGGGAAAAGAGGCAAAGTGGAAGGCTGGCAAGGAGGGCAGAGGAAGTGCATGGGTAGGTGGAAGGGTGGAAAAGGGTGGGGAAGGAAATGGTGCAAGAGGGTGAAAGGGACAGAGAGTTCATTCAAGATGACAGGGGAATGTGCAAGGCAGAGATAAGCCTACATTCTCATACCACTAACACAAAAACACTGCAAATATGTGCATACCACCAACACACACACACTATCAACACATACCCTGAAGAAACACACACTGTCAATATGTACTCACCCCTCAAGAAACACACACATATTGCCAACACATATCCACCATTCTCTGATATCCAACTTTAATAGCCCAAGAAATAAACAGCTACATTCTGCCTGTAGAAATAGATGGTTCACAGACATACACATACCTAACATACACCATCAGTCACTACCCACCCAGACACCTATTCACATGCCCTCTGCTACCTTACTGAGGTACACTTTACATAGCTGTTTCAACCAGGTCCCCCACACAGATGAGAGTCTGAACAGAGGAAATGTGGTATTGCGTCTTACTTTAAGGGGGATGTTTACTAAGCTCTGCTGTTAGCACATGTTTTTGTATATACTAGCCAGCTAGCAAGTACTACGCCGAGCATTAGCAGTAAATTTGAGAGACTGGGATCATTCTCCACATACCCTGGCTAAGAAGTGAGGTCCATGACTGTCACAGTATGTGCAAAACGAAGCCATTTGGAGAAACTGCCCCCAAAAAACCTCTAGGACAGCACTGTAAAATGTTAAAAATTAAAACCCTTAAAACATTTTGGAAATTAGCTATGCATCAATCATAGTCTAAGACTGGGGGACTCTGCTGAAAAAAGATGCAAGGATTGTTTCCATTCTGTCCACAGTGCCTTAGACCACAATAAGGTTGCATTAGCTATTTCAATTGACCTGTCCTCTGCTTTTGATTTAAGAGACCATAAGATTATTTTATCCCATTTATCCAACCTTGTTATATGTGATAAAGTTCTTTTGTAGTTGACATCCTTTCTTTCCAGTCACTCATTCACAGTAACTGTAGGTTCTCTTTACTGCACTTCCCATCTCTAACCCAATGGTTCTCAACCCAGTCTTCTGGGACCCCCAGGCCAGTTAGGTTTTCAGGAATATGCATGAGATAGATCCCCATACAATGGAAGCAGTGCATGCAGATCTATCTCATGCATATTCATTGTGGATATCCTGAAAACCTGACTGGCCTGGACATCCCAGAGGACTGGGTTGAGGACCACTGTATCCTGTGGTATTCTTGTAAGGTTCTATGTTGTCTCCTATTCAATATTTTAATTGCTCTCCTAACACACCTTATACAAGACGCCGCGATTAGTGTCTACTATGATGTGGACAATGTCCTGCTGCTGGCCCATATTCCCCTGATCTCTTCAGTATCAACCAGCAGAATCATCTTAAACTTAACATCACCAAAACTTCAGCCATATAATTAACTATAGGTTCAACCCAATTCACCTTCACTCCTGTTCTCCATACTCAATTTCTACAACTTCAATCCTCCTTTTAGTTATCTGCGTGTTCACTTAGATACTAACCATTCTTTTGAAAAGTATGTTACTTCTGAAGCTTTACACACAGATACTCCTAAATACTTGTATTCTTTCATAGCTATATATAACCCACCCAGAGCTCTTATTTATATATTCCACCACTTTCCTGAGCGAAACTAGAAATTACCCATCACTGTGCTACTCTCTTTTTTTTTAAATATCTCCTAGTCTTTAGAATTCTCTACCTCTCCACCTCCTGCTTGAACCATCTTACAAAGCCTTAAATGCCGGCTTTAAAACTTACCCCCTAAATGCCACACAAAAGAGGTAATAATACTAAGAGTTCGCTCAGGGAGGTTCATGTCTGCAGCTTTATTAAATTCCTTTAAGTTCTTCAGGTTTTTTTTAGTTTAGACAGCGTGTGATCATTTTCACTTTTAAAAATCATTGTGAAGTTTTTTCTGCTAATCTCTCTCTTCTTTTTAATCTTTCCTGTACAAAACTGTAGTTCCTTTCCTTTTCCTATAAATTCGATTTTATTGTACATTGCTTTGCTGTCTGTATTAAAAGTGGTATAGCAAATAGAGTAGTTACTCACCTGTAACAGGTGTTCTCCAGGAGCAGCAGGAATCAGTCCTCACATATGGGTGACGTTGGCGCCGACGGAGCCCCCATGCGGAGCATTTCCCCAGCTTTCTAAGAAAGCCTTTGGGAATGCAGGCACACATGCGCGGTCCACTTCCCACCCAAAGGTGCCATCTTGCTCAGTCCAATGACATAGCTAAAAGACAGCACGAAAAAAGAAAATGAACTGTATACAACTGCAACTCCAAGGGATGGAGGGAGGGTCATGAGGACTGATTCCTGCTGCTCCTGGAGAACACCTGTTACAGGTGAGTAACTACTCTTTCTCCAGGACCAAGCAGGCAGTCAGTCCTCACATATGGGTGACTCCCTAGCTCTGGGTTACAGGAACCCAGGCTGAAAAATAGAGCTCCCTCTAGAGCCTCAGCAACTGTGAGAGAATCTTCTCGGAGACCACACCTGAACGGTAGCCCAACACAAGGGCCGGAGGGTAACATAGAAACATGATGACAGAAAAAGACCACAAGGCCCATCTAGTCTGTCCTTCCATAACAACAACTACAACAGTCCACTTTTTACCTTTAGAGATCCTCTGTGTTGGTCCCATGCTTTTTTGAATTCAGTTACTGTCCTCATCTCTACCACCTCCACTGGGAGACTATTCCACGGATCCACTACTCTTTCCGTAAAGAAATATTTCCGAATATCACTCCTGAATCTATCTCCCTTCACCCTCATCCCATGTCCCCTCGTCGCAGAACTTGCTTTCAATTGAAAGAGGCTCTCTCCCTGAACATTTATGCCACGGAGGTATTTAAACATCTCAATCATATCACCTCTATCCCGCCTTTCCTCTAAGGTGTACATATTAAGATCCTTAAGTCTGTCCTCATATGCTTTATAATGAAGACCACTAACCATCTTAGTAGCAACCCTCTGCACCGACTCCAATCCTGTTCACATCCTTTTGAAGGTGCGGTCTCCAGAATTGCACACCATACTCCAAATGAGGTCGCACCAAAGACTTATACAGAGGCATTATCACCTCCTTTTTTCTGCTAGCCATTCCTCTCTGTATGCACCCAAGCATCCTTCTAGCTTTTGCCGTCGCCTTTTCTACCTGTTTAGCTACTTTAAGATCATTGGACACAACTACGCCTAGGTCCCGCTCTTCCTTAGTGGACAAAAGTACTTCACCTCCTATACTGTATTGCTCCCTTGGATTGCTGCAGCCCAAATGCATGACCTTACATTTTTTAACATTAAATCCCAGTTGCCAAATTCTAGACCATTCTTCAAGCTTAGCTAGATCCCTCCTCATGTTATCTAAACCTTCCTGGGTGTCTACTCTATTGCAGATTTTGGTATCATCCGCAAAGAGGCAAACCTTACCCGACAGCCCTTCCGCTATATCACTAACAAAGATGTTAAAAAGAATCGGACCAAGGACAGATCCCTGGGGCACACCACTGGTAACATCCTTCTCCTCAGAGTGAGCTCCATTTACTTGTACTCTTTGTCGCCTCCCACCCAACCAATTTCTAACCCAAGCAGTAACTTTAGGGTCCATCCCTAGGGTGCTCAGTTTGTTTATAAGTCGCCTGTGAGGAACAGTGTCAAAGGCTTTACTGAAATCTAAATACACCACATCTAGAGCTCTCCCGCGGTCCAACTCCCTGGTCACCCAGTCAAAGAAATCAATCAGATTTGTCTGACAAGACCTGCCTCTGGTGAATCCATGCTGCCTCGGATCCTGTAATCCGCTGGACTCCAGAAACCTCACTATTTTCTCTTTCAGCAGCGTTTCCATTAATTTACTCACCACTGAAGTTAAACTAACCGGCCTGTAGTTTTCAACCACATCCTTACTACCGCTTTTGTGTAAAGGCACCACATGAGCCTCTCTCCAGTCCTTTGGCACCACTCCCGACTCCAACGAGGCATTGAAAAGGTCAGTCAGTGGAGTTGCTAGAACGTCCCCAAGTTCTCTCAGTATTCTAGGGTGTATCCCATCCGGTCCCATCGCTTTGTCTATTTTAAGTTGAGCTAGTTTCTCACAAACACAGTCTTCTGAAAATTGTTCAAGATGTCCCTCGCTTCTGTTCTTATTTGTGGGTGTTTTCTGAGGTCCTGCTCCTGGTTCTTCATCTGTGAACACAGAACAAAAATATTTGTTAAGCAATTCCGCTTTATCCTTATCAGCTTCTACACATTCCCCCCCTGCACCCTTGAGTCTGACAATACCACTTTTGCCCTTCCTCTTCTCACTAATATATCTGAAAAATATCTTATCCCCCCATTTTATTGCATTGGCTATTTCCTCCTCCTTTTGAATCTTTGCCTTCTTGACTACTTTGCTAGCTTCTCTAAATTTTTCCAAATACAGATGCCTGTCTTCCTCTCTCTGTGATCTCTTGTATTTCATGAAGGCCTCCCTCTTTTTCTTCACTTTTTCAGCTACTTCCTTCGAAAACCATAGCGGTCTCCTGTTCCTTTTGCCTTTATTTACCTTTTTATAAAAAGGAGTTGCCTAAACCTCAAAGAGATTACGGAGTACCGCTTGCCCGAAAGCACTGTCCCTACGGGACTCCCTCTCGAGACAGTAGTGGTCCGCAAAAGTCTGGCTTGAAGACCAAGTAGCGGTCCGGCAGATGTCTGCCAATGGAACAGAAGGAAGTGAGCTACTGATGCGGCCTTCGCCCTGACCCGGTGGGCCGTGACTCGACCCTCCAGGGAGAGGCCGGCTGCCCTGTGTACGCCCAGGCGATACAGTCTGCCACCCAGATGGACAACGTACGCTTAGTGACAGGCAACCCCAATTTATTAGGGTCAAAGGAAATGAAGAGCTGAGAAGCCCTTCTATGCCCCTGCGTACGTTCTAGGTAAAAGGACAGCGCCCTTCTACAATCCAGGGTATGCAAGACAGTTTCGGCCCTACTGGCGTGCGGCCTGGGAAAGAACGTTGGAAGTACCACCTCCTGGTTGAGGTGGAAGGAGGACACTACCTTAGGAAGGAACTTAGGATGAGTCCTCAAGACTACCCTGTTCTTATAGAACCTGGTAAACGGCCTATCCAAGACCAGGGCCTGAAGCTCACTCACACGCCTAGCCAAGGTGAGTGCCACAAGAAACAACACCTTCCAGGATAGGAAACGTAAGTGGCAGGTAGCCATCGGCTCAAAAGATGGGCGAGTCAGTTGCTGCAAGACCACATTAAGATTCCACTCAGTGGCCAGTGGACGAATAGAAGGCTTGAGCAGAAGCAGGCCTCTGAGGAAGCGAAACACCAGAGGGTGGCCCGATAGGGATTGTCCATCCACTGGCGAGTGGTGAGCAGAGAGGGCACTGAGGTGGACCCGTACAGAGTTGGACTGAAGTCCCAGGTTGGACAGGTGGAGCAGGTATTGCAGTATCACCAGAACCGAGCAGGAGAAGGGATCCTCCTGCTGTTGAGAACACCAAGTGGAAAACCTACACCACTTCAGAGCATAGGCCTTCCAAGTGGAATGCTTCCTGGAGGCCAGCACCACCTCTTCCATCTCCTTTGGTAGGAGCAAGGGAGCAAGGACTAGCCTTTCAGCAGCCAGGCCATCAAATTGAGGGATTTGAGGTTGGGATGCAAGTGGGACCCCTGATCCTGAGTCAGAAGGTCGGGTTGCAGCCCCAGAGGAAGTGGAGCATCCACCGCCAACTGCAGAAGAAGAGGGAACCACGGCTGCCTGGGCCACCTGGGGGCTATCAGGATCACCGTGGCTCAGTCCTGATGGATTTTGAATAGAGTCCGGGCCACCAGAGGTGTGGGAGGAAGTGCATACAGCAGGCCCTCTGACCAGGGGATCAGGAATGCATCTGCCGCTGCCCTCAGAGGATGCGGTTGTCTGGAACAGAACTTGGATAGCTGCCTGTTCAGCGGACTGGCAAAAAGATCCATGGTTGGAAGTCTCCACATCAGAAAGATCTGTTGGACTACCCGAGGATCCAACTGCCACTCGTGAGGCTGCAGGAGTCTGCTTAGCCTGTCCGCCAGGTAGTTTTCCTGGCCTGGGAGGTAGACCGCCCTGAGGGTCATGCCCTGATTGACAGCACAGGAGCAGAGAGCCTGTGCTTCCAGGCACAGGAGTCGGGATCCTGTGCCTCCCTGCTTGTTCATGTAGAACATAGCCACCTGGTTGTCTGTCTGAACTAGGACAGACTGGTGAGAGAGGACCTGAGAGAAAGTCAGTAAGGCTAGTCGAATGGCTCTCAATTCCAACAGGTTGATCTGCTGGGTGGCCTCCCACGGAGACCACAGGCCTTGGGTGCAGGTCCCCTGGCAATGTGCCCCCCAGCCTTGCAGGGAAGCATCGGTTGTCAGCACCTGAGTGTGTGGGGAGGCTTGAAAAGGAACTCCCCCGACCAGGTGTGGGAGATGCCCCCACCAGTGCAGGAAATCCACCAAGGGTTTGGACACCTTTATCCTGTCTGACAACTTCCCTGTGGCCTGTACCCACTGTGCCCTGAGGCACCACTGAGCCGGCCTCATGTGCAGACAGGCATTTGGGGTGACATGCACTATGGAAGCCATGTGACCTAAGAGTCGGAGGAAGTGTCTGGCAGAGGCCAGCGTGTTCGCTTGAAACTGGCCGGCCAAATTCACCAGCCTGTGAGCTCTGTCCACAGGCAAATAGGCTTTTGCATGGATGGTATCAAGCCTTGCCCCTATGAACTCCACGTCCTGTGAGGGAACTAAAGTGGACTTTGGGAAGTTTTTAACGAAACCCAGGTGCTGAAGCAGGGATATGGTTCTGAAGGTGGCCTGCCTGGCCTCTTACCAGTCGTCCAGGTAAGGGAACACAAAGATCCCCTGGTTCCTGAGGTAGGCCGCAACCAACGCCAGGCACTTTGTAAAAACCCTGGGGGCGGAGGTGAGGATGGATGAGGATATGTGTATAAGCATCCTTCAGGTCTAAGCAGCATAGCCAATCTCCCTGCTGGAGGTAGGGCAATAAGATTCCAAGGGTAAGCATCTTGAAGTTTTCCCTCTCTAGAAACTTGTTCAGATTTCTCAGGTCTAGGATGGGTCTGAGGCCTCCTGTTCTTTTGGGTACCAGGAAGTACCTCGAGTAGAAGCCTCGCCCTTGCAGGTGGTGAGGCACCGGTTCCACCACCTGTTCCTGTAGCAGACCTTCCAACTCCTGAAGGAGTAAGTTTCTGTGTAGAGGGGGTCTTGGAGGCTCCCCTGGAAAGTAAGAGGGGGTATCTGGGTGAAGTGGAGCAGATAGCCCTTTTCAATGATGCTTAACACCCAAGTATCCCCTGTGATGGCTGGCCACCTGTCTGCGTACAGGGTCAGCCAACCTCCTGTGCCCTGGAGAGGAGGAGAGGCTATGCTGGCATAGTCAAAAAACCCCTCCCTGCTGAGCAGGAGGAGCCTGAGTAGGAGGCTTGGGAGCCTTCTGCCTACGGGGCCCATGACCTTGCCCCTTGGCCTGCTGGCCCTGTTGGGGAGCTACAGAGGCCTAGTAGTGAGGGTAGGTTTTGTAGGCAGTGGTCCTCCTCGGGTAAAAGGCCTTTTTCCCCCGAGCCCTTGTTCTTCTGAGAAGGGGCAGAGGTTTTCCTGGACAGCCTTGTCCGGGTAAGAGTCTCGGTGTCTAGTTCTGCAGCCTTTTCAGCCATGGGCTTGCCAAAGAGGTTTTCACCTCGACAGGGGACATCGACCAACTTGTCCTGTACCCAGGGCTCGAGGTCCGAGAATTGTAGCCAGGCCTGGCGGCGTGCACCGATGCCGGCCCCTGCTACTCGGGCCGAAGCCTCAAATCCATCATAGGCTGCTCGAGAGATAAATTTCGAGTACTCTCGAATACCAGAAGACAAGGCCTTGAACCTCTGCAAGGGTTCCTCGGACAGACCAGCAGAGAACCCGGCAATCTCCTTTGCCAGGTCTCGAAGGTACATGCCCATGTACAGCTGGTAGGTCTGGACGCAGCAAGCAAGCATAGAGCCCTGGAAGCACTTTCTACCGAGGGCATCCAGTTTCCGGGCTTCGCTGCCGGGAGGCACCGAGGAGTGCATCTTCTGACTCTTCAGGCGATGCATGGCCGATTCCACAACCATGGAGTGGTGCAGTAGCTGTGCCTTTTGAAACCCGGGGCTCTTGCAGACTCGATAGATGGAATCGACCCGCTTGCTTAGAACCGGCATCGAGGCCGGCGCCTCCCACATGAGGAAGAGCAACCGCTCCAGCATCGGAGGAACCGGTACAGTAAAGGCCTCCTTGGGAGGAGAGTCATACTGCAGGGCCTCGAGCTCCTCAGCTCAAGGCTCCTCCTCGGGGTCTGCCGGGAAGGCCAAGGCTTTGGCCATGTCCCGTACGAAATCCGAGAACCGGGTATCCTTTGGGGGAGAACTGGTCCGAGGCTCGGATCCCGGTGAGTCCGAAGGGATGCACCGAGTCCGGAAGGTATCTGGGGACTCCTCTTCCACGCCGATTCCTCCAAGGAGGAATCGAGCGGTTCCGAGTGGGCGGGCACCGACGCCATCCGCCGATGTCGAGAGTACCGGCGTCGACGACCTCGGTCCCGAACGGGAGGCCGAGGGAGACCTTTGCCAAGGATCGACTCAAGTTCTCATGGTCTCGAGGATCGGCTCGGCCTCCGGGGTCGACTTGGACGTCGAGGTCCCGGTAGTCGGGGTAGATGCGCCGGTGATGCCGGCGATCAGCACCCGCTGCTGCTCTATGAAGGCAGACAATCTGCACTCCAAGGCTGTCAATCTGAGTCCAAGCTCAGGAGTCCCAGCAGCCTCCGACTCGGGCCCCGACGGCGCCGGGCCCGACGTCGGCTCCCCCGGAGGAGAGTCCACGAGGACTACAGTACTCACATGACTCGGGGCCTCCGACTCTACACAAGGATGCTTTGCAGGCCTCTCCGACTCCGAAGACCCGGGACGGCGATCGGGGCTATGCAACCTGGCCCTCGAGGGGCCAAGAGCATCCACCGACGCCACCCTCGCGGGTTTCTTCTTCCTTCGGTGCTCCCTCGAGGGGGACTCCCTCTCAGAGGAGCCCCGACGATGCTCGGGGTCAGACTCCCGAGACGTTGAGGCCTCTGATGAAGTCCGGACCCGTCCAGCCGCAGAGTCGGAGAAGATCCTCTCACGTTGGTGCTGACGGCTCCTCAGTGCCTTCGAGGACATTTTGCCACAGGGACTACAGACCTTAGGATCATGGTCAGGCCCCAGGCACCGGAGGCAGCAGTCATGTGTGTCGGTGAGAGACATCAGCTTCTTGCACCGATCACACTTCTTAAAGCCACTGGCAGCCATCGGGGGAAAAAGGGCCCCTGCAAGATCAAAAAATCTGGCTGCCAGGGAAAAGAAAAAATTGGTGCGAACGCAGTCTCTAAGGACAAAAACCGAAAAAAAGAGATCCGGTCTCGGCACCGGTGTACTGAGTCCAGGCGGGAAAGGGAACCAACGTCAAACCAAAGAAAAATACTCGTCTCAACACAGGAAAATAAACTTTTTCCACAGGTGACAAGGACACACGTCCGTAGGGCTCCGCGGAAAAAAGAAGACTGAGCAAGATGTCACCTTTGGGCGGGAAGGGGACCACGCATGCGTGCCTGCATTCCCAAAGGCTTTCTTAGAAAGCTGGGGAAATGCTCCGCATGGGGGCTCCGTCGGCGCCGACGTCACCCATATGTGAGGACTGACTTCCTGCTTGGTCCTGGAGAAACAATAAACCATAACCCATAACCTTAAAAATATTCAAAAGCAAGCATGCTTTGGAAAGCACACAGCTTAAAGTAAATATAGCTATTATACAGTACACAGTATTTATTTATTTATTTATTTTACAATTCTTATATACCGCACTATTTGCAATCAGCGCGGTTTACATGTAACAAAAAACATCCGACAAACATCCGACAAAAACCATTGAAGTATTGCTGCAAACGGATGAAGTTGTTACCATACTTACAAGGCTCTGTCAGGAAATTTGGAAGACAAATTCATGGCCAACTGACTGGAAAAGATCTGTGGTTATACCAATACTGAAGAAAGGTGACCCGACTGACTGTGGAAAATTATCGCACAATCGCTCTGATACCACATGCCAGAAAGAGTCCACTCAAGATCATTCAGAAGACTACAACCATACCTGGAGCGAGAACTGCCTGAAGTGCAAGCAGGATTCAGGAAAGGCCGAGGAATGAGAGACATTAATGTGGATGTCAGATGGATCCTTGAAAAGATAAAAATACCCAAAGGATATCTATATGTGTTTTATTGACTACAGCAAGGCTTTTGATTGTGTAAACTATGAGAAACTCTGGGCCACATTAGGAAGCATGGGTATACTAGAACACCTGATCATTTTCTCACACTATACATTGATCAAGAAGCAACAGTTCGAACAGAACAAGGAGAAACAGAATGGTTTAAAATCAGCAGAGTGTACGACAAGGCTACATACTTTCCCCCTATCTCTTTAATTTATATGCAGAACAAATCATCAGAGAAACAGGACTGTATGAAGACAACCGAGGTGTGAAGATTGGTGGAAGACTCAACAACCTTTGCTATGCTGATGATACCACATTACTAGCTGAAAGTGAAGACTATTTGAAACATTTTCAAGATCAAGGAATATAGTCTTAAAATGGGTCTGCACTTTAGCGTTAAGAAGACAAAGATACTGACAACTGGCAAAATCAATAAGTTCATCATTGATGGAGATGAAATTGAAATAGTTCACAGCTTTAACTTACTTGGATTAATAATCAATAAAGAAGAGACTAGCAGTCAAGAAATCCGACGATATATTGCTCTTGGTAGAATGGCTATGAAGGCCCTAAACAAGATTCTCAAGAGCAGAAATGTCTCTCTCCATACAAAGATTCAACTTTTCCAGCCCATGGTATTTTCAATAACGTCATATGGATGCAAACGTTGGACAGCGAAAAAGATAGACAAGAAGAAAATTGATGCCTTTTAATTAATGGTGCTGGTGACGAATACTGTGCATATCATGGACTGCCTGATAAACAAACCAGTCAGTAATAGAGGAGATGAAACCTAATCTTTCCTTAGAAGCTCAGATGACAAGACTTCAACTTTCATACTTTGGACACATCATGCGAAGAGAGAGAGCACTGGAAAAGACATAATTCTTGGCAAGGTAGAAGGTCACTATAGAAGAGGAAGGCCGGCAGTGAGATGGATTGATACAATAACAGCAGCTATGGATACCACTCTATCAACAATGAGCCGCTTGGCTGAAGACCAACAAAGTTTAGGTCAACTATCCAGAGGGTCGCCAGGAGCCAACACCAACTCAATGGCACTTAATAACAACAGTAAACAGTTGTAGCGTTGTTGTTTTTTCTTCAAAACAAAAATATGTGGACATTTGAATTTTCTTCATCTGTCAACCAAAGGAAGTGTAAATGAGGGTCCAACTTCAGGGCTACAAGAGGCTTAGAGATTCTTTAAAGCAGGAGTGGGAGAACTTTCTGGTTCCCTTAAATGAAAAATACTTTTCTCAGTTTAAGTAGGTGTTGGGATCTTTTGTTATATTTAATATTTTCTGAAACGTTTCAGATGATCCCTCTGATTCAGACCAAATACCAAACTGCAATGTTATACATCATCAAAGAGGGGTGGGTTCAGGGTATTTTAGACTATGCAAGGAGACCATCAAGATCTGGGAAATGACTATCTACATTGGAGCAAGTCTCCATCCCACTTATCTTTCAACCACAACCAGGCTGCAGAAAAGCATCACCATAGACTAGATACTCACAAGTGGTCACTCAATAATCTAGCCGCTCAGAATATATTGTAAAAATAGGGATGTTTCCTAAATTGATCTGTTCACCACACAAATCAACAAAAAATGTTTTTGCTTTGTTCAAGGAAACTGGTCCCAAAGAGAATCTCTCTTGATGCCTTCTCTATCTCCTAGCGCAGGTGCTTTATGCTTTTCACTCAGTTCTACTAATATCCAAAATGATACAAAAAAAATCATCTCAGACAAGTCAATACCAATTCTCATATGGTGGATGAACTCACCAGCACTAGATGCACTAATATTCTGGGGGAATCAACCATCTTTTGTTAGGAGGTTTGGATATCTTCTACAATTCAATCTTGATTCCTAACTCTCACAGTCTGAATATTGAAAGGTTCATAGTCTCTAAATTTCTTCTCTTAGGAAATTCAGGATATTCTTTTAGCTGCTAGAGAATCTTCCGCTATAAAAGTCTAACCAATCGGCAGAGTCTAAGATGGCAGCACCATTGTAGTTTGAAGCGTGAGCATTCTCTCTCTTTTCCTCAAACTATTACTTAATGGCTCCCAAATACAGGGGGAAAGCTACAGCCTCATCGGCGAGGGCAGTCTCTGCTGCAACTGGGCAGCAGACATTAGATGCACTCCTTCAGAAGGCCATGGCATTAAAAAACGTTGCAAAGGAAGGCTTGCTAGTGCGGAAAGCTGATGGGGAGCTGACTATGCTTGGGCAGATGATCTCAGAACCGCAGTTGCAATTGGGAGCTTCCCTGGTGGACTCGAGCCCTTCAGCCATCGAGTCTCCCTCTTCCTCTTTGTGTGAAGAGGTTGGTGGCTTTAGCAGGGACTTCACCACTTGTTTGACACCGCCGAATGTGGGGCCCCAGTCTGCCACTGGGACAGTCCTTGCCCCTGGAGAAGCCACAGTAGAGGTGAACATCGGATCGGAGGAGAAGAGGAGTAACCCACCAAGAACTTCCCCTGCTGATCTTGGAAACCAGGCTCCACTGGAGATTATCTTCCAGTCTATTTGGACTGTTTTGGTGAAGCTTGAAGATACTGTCTCTAAAGGTACTAATGATGTATCATCATTAGTACAAACACTTGCATTGGTTTCTTCACAACATGAATCCTTTGTTAAAGAGACCCATGGAAATTTTCGACTATCAAAAGAAAAAGTTGATTCTAGAATGGTTTTGGACCAACTGGTTAAAGATAAGATGATTATTTTATTTTATTTATTTGTTACATTTTTCTATACCGTCCCTTCCAGAGATCAGGGGCGGTTTACATATAACTAACATTTTACATAGAACAGTTGTTTTTAGAACTATTTACATAAAAACTTGCAACACTTAACAACTTAACATATTATTTAGAACTATGTACATGCTGTTTTATAGGTGAATGTTGCCTGTACTCTGGGTTGGGGTATGCGGTTAGTGTGCCTGTGAGTTCTTGGAGGTGTTTTGTGTTGTGTTTTGCGTTCCGTAGTGTGCAGTTAATAGGTATGTTTTGAGTGATTTTTTAAACTGCTGGAGATCCTTGATTGAGTGGATTGATAGAGGTAAGGAGTTCCAGAGGAAGGGGGTGGTGAAAGTGAATGCCCTGGAGCTTGTGGTTTGCTTCGTTTTCCTGAATGTGTTTGGGATCTCAAGTGAGTGCAGTGCATTTTCTCTTCTGGATTTTGTGTTTGCGGAGATCTGGATGAGTGTAGAGAGAATGGATGGGGCTATATTGTTCAGTAGTTTGAACGTAGTGGTGAGTGTTTTGAACTTTATTCGACTTGCTATTGGGAGCCAGTGGAGGACATAAGATAAGATGGGGGTGATGCTGTCAGTTAGTGGGGTTTTACAGATGATTCTTGCAGTGATGTTTTGTGCTCTTTGGAGGATGTGTAGGCTTTTGGCGGGTAGACCCTGCAACAGGCTGTTGCAGTAGTCGAAGTGGAGTGTGACAATCACTTGGATTACTGATCTGTGGTCGTTTTCTTCTAGGAATGGGCGTATGTGTTGAATTGTTTTTAACTTGTAAACACTGTTTTCACTGTTTGTTTCAGATGGGGGAGCATGCTGAGTGTTTGATCAAGGGTTATGAAAGAAAGCTTGATTGTACCGGGTTGGATACACAGTCAGGCCCTGTGTATAACATTATATTACTATAAGCCCTAAGAAAGAGTTGATATTATTTGTAGCTCCTTACTTAATATCATCCTTGAAAACTCTGTAGAAGAAATTGGGTGAAAGGTTTTGCATAACATAAACATTAGTCTTGTTATTAGAAAGATAAGTAAAAGGCAAGTTGTTTACCCAGCTTCTCAGTCTCTGGTCAGAGATATCAAACTGTCAATGTTAGGATTAATTAGAATTAAGGCCTACATAGTCATGTCTGAGAATATATGTATGTCTTTTCATGATTGTCTATGACGTGCATGCCTATAGAAAAGTATGTTATGAATATACGTGACACTAGACGTAGAATAGAATATGTATATTATGAATATAGGTGATGTGAGACGTAGAATAATAAAGTGAAATTATGCTGTGTAATGGAATCTTTACCTATAAATAAAGTGGCCTAAAGCTATGATATCAGAGTAAACATAGGCAAAGGCCTAGCTTACTCTCCCAAAGCTTTGGTGGATTTTATAATACAAGTGTGTTGTGTATTATTTACTGCTTTACCAATTAACCCTCTCATTGCCATTGTGTGTGGATTTCTGTTATACCCAAGAGCCCTGCCTCGTTGTAGGTGAGGGGAGGTGCAGAGTATTCTTTCAGTTGGTGCCGTGCCGGATTACAGATTTCTGCATTCAAGGCAAGGGCAGAAGGTGCCTGAAGATTTGTGAGTATTACGACAATTACCAGTGATGGGTAATCTGTTAAGGCAAGGGCAGAAGGTGCCTGAAAGATTTGTGAGTATTATGAAAATTGCCAGTGATGGGTAATCTGTTAAGTAAACAGGCTCTGTCTCAGATGCGTGAATGGCATGACAGAGCTAGGGCTTTAGTGTTTAGAAAAGGTAGCCCTTATTGTATGCTTCTATTGTATGTGTGAGAAGCATGGTGATGTAGCCATCGATTCCGTAGCACATAGGGATTCAGTGACAAAAGGTAATGTGAATTTGCAGTTTCCTTTAGAGGGAACTTTCTCTGTAGATAAGGCCCATTGCCTGAGATATGGGTTAGCGGTTAAAGGTGAACCGTGCAAATGTGCTTACATGGTGGGAACGGATGGTACATGATGCAAAACATTGGAATGTTTATGTTTTGAAACAAAAAGATGTTTGTGTTAAGAAATGTAATTAGTGACCAGCTGAGCAAGTGCGGGTCACTCGTGTAGCAGAACTAAGAGAAAAAGAAAATGTTTAAAGCGCAACAGCAGTTAGGGGGAGTAGAATTGTGTATTTTGGATATTTGGAATGTCTCCCAGCTCAAAGAATTGAGAGCATGTTTGAATCAAGAAACGGAAAGTGTTGTACTTGTAATAAGAATCTTAGAAGTAGCAATAGGTCATAGAGTTTCTGTTGCAAAAGAATTAGCATTCTCGGGAGATAAATTACCTATGCCTGGAGTTCAGGATAGCAGTAATGATTTGAAATTCAAAGCAGAATTTATAGGTCTTTAAGCAGATTTGTTATTGTGTACTTCTCATTTGTGTGTACTTCTCAAAAGAATTAAGTGTTTCTGATGAAGTGTGATCAATTATATTATGATTTAGGCTCTATTCGGGATGTTCTATTCAGACTAATTTATGTTCTGCCACTGTTAAACTGAAGCAGCTGTGGGAAATGATATTGTGACTACTTAAAGAAGTGTTTGATTTGGCTAAAACTTTTCCTAACTACAGGGATAATCCCGGTAGATTTGTATATTTATGGTCTCAAATAACTAACAGTTATAATCCCATTTGGGCAGCTCTAGATAATTTGCTCAGAACTGTGTTTTTTTAATCCAGCTGATTTTCATAGGGTCACTCATCCAGTTCATGACAGACCCTGTGATAGATTTCCAAAAGAAGACTCAAAGAGATAATTTTGTTTTTGTGTAAAGAAAAAAAAATTGTTAGAATTCCTTACAGTAGTATGCAAACTTGTAAAGGATTGGTCAAGATTAACATCTCTAAGGCAGGATAGGGGTGAAAAAGTTACAGATTTTCACACTAGGTGTATGCTAGCTTTTAAAGACTATTCTGGTGAGGCAGAAGACACACCTTCAGGATTTACTAATATTTTTGTAAATGGATTGATTCCAAGAATAAAAGAAATTTTAGAAACTTCAATAATAGATTGGCCAGCTAGAACAGCCGATGTAATTTTGGAAAGGGCTCGATACAGTGAGTTGAAGTTCCTCAAGGAACAACAGGAACAACAAACCAGATTAGATGTAAAAAAAGCGAAGTTGCTTAATTTGCAGATTGCTTCCATGCAAACTCCCATGGGAAGGGGGAGGGGTAGATTCAGAGCTAGAGAAGGTTATGTGACTTCTCAGCGAGGGCGTGGACAGTCCAGAGAGCTTCTCTAACCCAGAAGATTGTGGAGGTGATACATGGGATGCATGACTATTCCTGAATTTGACTGTAACTCCTCAGGGTGAGTTAGAAGCTAATTTGAAATTTGTTATGGATACTGGAGCTACAACATCAGCACTGCGTTTACAGGATTTGCCTGCCATCTATCATACTCAATTAGCACAAGCATCGATAGTACACTGTGAAGGCATTGAGGGAAAGATAATTCCTCATCGTAGACTTGAATATTTACCTTTGCAGATTGGAGAGATTGTATATCCAACTACTTTTCTTGTGGGAGACACTTTGCCAGTGAATCTTCTAGGTCGGGATTTTTTGGTGTCACATCATGCTACTCTATCCTGGATGGGTGGCAAGTTCTCTTTCCAGCTGTACGCTCTCTCCGAAGTGCCGTCCCCTGCAGATGCCAGTGTTGTTCATCCGGCGCTTGAAGACCTTCCTTCTACTTTGTGGGCAGTGCCAGGATCTAATGTCGGGTGCCTTTCTATTCCTCCTGTGAAAATCACCGTGAAACCTGGAGTTCAGCTTCCTAGACTCAAGCAATATCCATTGCCAGCAGCTGCCATTGAAGGAATTTGTCCTGTGATTGCGGATCTCCAGAAACAAGGTGTCATTTATCCTATAACTTCACCATGCAATACTCCAATCCTTCCTGTGCTAAAGGCTGACGGTAAGACTTATAGATTTGTACAAGACCTGTGAGCAGTAAATAATGTGATTTTGCCAATTTTTCCCTTGGTACCTAATCCACATGATATCTGGACACAGATACCTTCAGGGGCTACCTGGTTTTCTATTGTAGATTTGAGTTCTGCTTCTTTTTCAGTGAGATTTTACAAAGAAAACCAATTTTTTTTTTATTTGCTTTCCATTTTGAAGGGTACACCGATAGTCCTGCATATTTTCACAGGCCCTAAGAACTGCATTATTTGATGTAAGACTCGACCATTCCTTTTTAGTTCAATATGTGGATGATTTGCTTTTATGTTCACCATGTTATGAGTTTGTTTGTCAGATTCTTTGTCTCTATTAGCTCATATTACTAACTTCGGTTTGAAGGTTAATCTCTCTGAACTGCAATTTGTATCTCAAAATGTTAATTTCCTGGGTGTTGTTCTAACACCATCTGGTCGTGCAAGTACCTCTGCTAGATTGAAACCTATTCTGTCATTGCCTTTTTCCAGTGACACCAGTGTTATTGTGTAGCTTCCTGAGTTTATTAATTTTCTGTAAATAATGGCTAGCAAATGACTCAGACCTTACTGCTCCGCTTTCTGCTCTCATCTCGGAGGTTTGTTTTAAATGTAAAAATTGCACTGGGAAATGCGCCATGTTTATTGTATATGATTATTCTTTACCATTCAAATTGTATGTGGCTATTTCTGATTCCTCTGCTACCTGTGTGCTTTTACAAGCTTTCCCAACTGGTTGCAAGCCGGTAGGCTATTTCTCAAAGCGATTTGATGCAGTGACTTTGGGACTCCCACTATGTCTATGTAGTTTGGTAGCAGTGGCTTTTGCAATTGAAACTTACTGATTTTCTGGTTCTACAGCGCCCTTTTGTTCCATCTAACCAAGACTCAGCCTTTGTCCTCCACACGTTTTATTGACTCTGGAATTAATCATTTCTCCGCTTCATGTTTCAGTATGTACTACATCACTATGCAACTTTTCAACACTTGTGGAGGAGGATGGGTCTCATAATTGTTTCCAAACTGTACCTCTACCAGCCCCGGATTATACCTTTGTTTGTGGATAGTTCTGCTTTTAGAGATGACAAGGGCAAACTTCGTGTAGGCTATGCAGTCACTACGGTTTTGTGGAATTTTGGCAATATTTGGCAGCAACGAGGGTTTTTGACTTCTGCTAATAAACCAATTAAACATGCCGCATACATTCACCGTTTGTTACAGGCTGTCCTCTTGCCAGCACAAGTTGCAGTTTTAAAATGCAAAGGACATTCTTCTGCTGAAGATTTTGTGTCAAAGGGCAACCATTTTGCAAACCAAGAAGCATGGTGTCACCGACAGTGCTGTATTTAACACCGTCTAATATGACTTTGTTTTCCCTTTCATCTTTCTTGCAGCAATAGCAAGATACTTCCTTTGAAACCCAGACTCTGACTTCGTGGGGTGCATCCTGTGATGCTCAGGGCTGCTGGAAAGAGGATCATCTGCTTATTTGTCCTGACAGTCTTTTGTTTCCACTTGCCCTGTTCCTGCATCATAAGCTTTACCGCTGTGGCTATGAATTATGTCTTTTTGGTTCTCCGGTATCACCTGAACTTCTTTTATTTTTCCTGTGGCACAGCTTGTCTGCACTGTTTCAAGACTGGCACTGTAGGGTCAGCTTAGGGTCAGTTAAGCGTAGTTACTCACCTGTAACAGGTGTTCTCCAGGAGCAGCAGGAATCAGTCCTCACATATGGGTGACGTCGGCGCCGACGGAGCCCTCGCGGAGCAATTTTCCCCAGCTTTCAAAGAAAGCCTTTGGGAATTGCAGCGCGCATGCACAGTCCCCTTCCCGCCCAAAGGTGCCATCTTGGCCAGTCTGATGACATAGCGAAAAGACAGCAAAAAATTTGCAAAAACTAAATCATATGACTGCAACTCCACGGGGAGGAGGGAGGGTTGTGAGGACTGATTCCTGCTGCTCCTGGAGAACACCTGTTACAGGTGAGTAACTACGCTTTCTCCAGGACCAAGCAGGAAGTCAGTCCTCACATATGGGACTCCCAAGCTTAAGGCTACCGGAGACCCTAAGCACAAAATGAGCTCCCTCTAGCTCAGCAGCACAGAAGGAAGGAATCTTCTCTGACTAATCTCCAACCGGTAGCCCAACATCCGGGATGGAGGGTAGGAGTTGCTTAAACCTCGAAGAGATTACGGAGGACTGCCTGTCCGAAAGCACTGTCCCTGCGGGACTCCCTCTCGAGGCAGTAATGGGTTGCAAAAGTCTGGCTCGAAGACCAAGTAGCGGCCCGGCAGATTTCTGCCAATGGAACAGAGCGGAGGTAAGCCACTGACGCAGCCTTCGCCCTAACCCGATGAGCCGTGACTCGACTTTCCAACGAGAGGCCTGCCGCCCCATAAGTCCAAGCGATACAGTCAGCTACCCAGATGGACAGAGTACGCTTGGAGACAGGGAGCCCTAATTTATTAGGGTCGTAAGACAGGAAGAGCTGAACAGTCTTACGGTGCTCCCGCGTACGATCAAGGTAGAAGTTCAGCGCCCTTCTACAGTCCAGGGTATGCAAGACCATCTCAGCTCGGCTGGAGTGTGGCCTGGGAAAGAAGGTCAGAAGCACCACCTCCTGATTGATGTGAAAAGGGGAGACCACTTTTGGAAGAAACTTAGGGTGAGTCCGCAGGACTACCCTGTTCTTGTAGAACCTAGTGTAAGGGGGATCAGACACTAGGGCCTGCAGTTCACTAACGCGTCTAGCGGAAGTGAGGGCTACCAGGAATAAGGTTTTCCAAGAAAGAAAACGGAGAGGACAGGTAGCCATGGGTTCGAAGGGCGGACAGGTGATCCGCTGTAAAACCACGTTAAGGTCCCAGTCGGGGGCTGGGGGGCGCAAAGGTGGTTTAAGGAGAAGGAGACCTCGGGAGAACCGTGCCACGAGAGGGTGGCCGGAAAGAGGCCTGCCTTCCACCGGCACATGATGTGCAGAAATAGCACTGAGGTGAACCTTGACCGAGTTGGACTTTAGTCCAAGATTGGAGAGGGAAAGCAAGTACTGCAAGACCACCGACACCGAGCAGGAGAAGGGGTCTTGAGACTGTTGAGTACACCAGGTGGAGAAGCGACGCCATTTAAGGGCGTAGGATTTCCGGGTAGAGGGTCGCCTGGAAGCTAGCACGACCTCTTCTACCTCTGGAGGCAGCAGGAGGGGAGCAAGGCCTACCCTTTCAGCAGCCAGGCCATCAGATGAAGAGATCTGAGGTTGGGGTGTAGGAGAGACCCCTGATCCTGGGTCAGGAGATCGGGCTGAAACCCCAGAGGCAACGGAGTATCTACCGCCAGTTGCATCAGAAGCGGGAACCACGGTTGCCTGGGCCACCGGGGAGCTATCAGGATCAGCGAAGCCTTGTCCTGGAGAACCTTGAAAAGTGTCCGAGACACCAGCAGCATGGGAGGAAAGGCATACAGAAGGCCCGTGGACCATGAGAGCAGAAAAGCATCCGCCGCTACTCGGAGGGGATGCGGTTCCCGAGAGCAGAACCGAGGAAGTTGCCTGTTCAGAGGACTGGCAAAGAGATCTAGCGTGGGGAGGCCCCACAGGAGAAAGATCCTTTGAACCACCAACGGGTCCAATCGCCACTCGTGTGGTTGGAGGATTCTGCTCAGTTTGTCTGCCAGGTAGTTTTCTTGACCTGGGAGATAGACAGCTTTGAGGAGGATTCCTCGGCTGACGGCCCAAGCGCAGAGCTTTTGTGCTTCCCGACAGAGAAGGAGGGAGCCCGTGCCCCCCTGTTTGTTCACGTAGAACATGGCCACTTGATTGTCCATCTGGACGAGGATGGACTGGCGAGCGGTAAGGTGGGAGAAGGCCCGGAGAGCCAGGCGGATCGCTCTGAGCTCCAGGAAGTTGATCTGCTGGGCAGATTCCCATGGGGTCCAGAGACCCTGAGTACATGTCCCTTGGCAATGCGCTCCCCAACCCAGGAGAGAAGCGTCGGTCGTCAGTACCTGAACAGGCGGAGGAGACTGAAAGGGCATTCCGAGCACTAGGTTGGGCAGATGAAGCCACCACCGTAGAGAAGAGACCAGCGGGCTGGAGATTCGTACGGAGTCCGCCAGTCTCCCCGAGGCCTGACGCCATTGTGAGCGAAGGCACCATTGAGCAGGCCGCATATTCAGGCGGGCATTGGGGGTCACATGGACCGTGGAAGCCATATGGCCGAGCAGTTTCAGAAAGTGCCTGGCCGAGACCCGGGAATGGCTGCGGAAGCGGCTGGCTAGAGCCATGAGCCGCTGCGCCCTGTCGAGCGGCAGAAAGGCGCGCGCTTGAAGCGTGTTTAACCTGGCGCCGATGAACTCGAGATCCTGAGAGGGGAGCAAAGTGGACTTTTCGAAGTTTATGACAAAGCCCAGGTACTGGAGCAGAGTCACAGTACGTTGCATGGCGTGAGTGGCCTCCGTGGAGGACGGAGCTCTGATGAGCCAGTCGTCTAGGTAAGGGAAGACAAAGAGGCCTTGAAGCCGGAGATAAGCCGCCACCACTGCGAGACATTTTGTGAAGACTCGTGGTGCGGAGGATAGGCCAAAGGGCAGTACCCTGTACTGGTAATGATTGCCTGCCACCACAAACCTTAGGTATTGTCGGTGGCTTGGGTGGATGAGGATGTGAGTATAGGCATCCTTTAGATCCAAGGAGCATAGCCAATCTCCCTGCTGGAGGTAGGGCAGCAGGATTCCAAGGGTAAGCATCTTGAACTTTTCCCTTTCCAGGAACTTGTTGAGGTTCCGCAAGTCCAGGATGGGTCTGAGGCCTCCAGTACGCTTTGGTATCAGGAAGTACCTGGAATAGAAGCCTTGACCTCTCAGGTGGTGGGGCACCGGCTCCACCGCCTGTTCCTGAAGAAGACTTGCCAACTCTTGAAGGAGTAAGTCCCGGTGAAGAGGGGGTCGCAGAGGCTCCCCTGGAAAGTAGGGGGGAGGTACCTGGTGGAAGTGTAGAAGATAGCCCTCTCGGACTATGTGGAGCACCCAGGTATCTGACGTGATGTTGGACCACCTGTGGGCAAAGTGGACCAGCCGGCCTCCCGTGCTGAGAGGCACCAGCGGAGGGGGAGAGGCTATGCTGAAAGAGTCAAAAACCCCCACCCTGCGGAGCAGGGGCCGGTGGCGCAGGCTTGGGGGCTTGCTGCCTACGGGACCCGTTACCCCGTCCCTTGGCCTGCTGACCCTGTTGGGGAGCTGCTGAGGCCTGATAATGAGGGTAGTGTTTATAGGCAGCCACCTTCCTCGGGTAAAAGGGCTTTTTCCCCGAGCCCTTCTTCTTCTGGGAAGGGGCAGAGGTTTTCCTGGAGAGCCTAGTCCTGGTGAGAGTCTCTGTCTCGAGTTGTGCAGCCTTCTCGTCCATAGGTTTGCCAAAGAGGTTTTCACCTCTGCAGGGGACATTGACCAACTTGTCCTGCACCCAGGGCTCGAGGTCGGAGGACTGAAGCCAAGCCTGTCGGCGGGCCCCGATGCCGGCTGCGGCTACCCGAGCCGATGCCTCAAAGCCATCGTAGGCTGCTCGAGAGATAAACTTTGAGCACTCCCGAATACCGGTGGACAGGGCCAGGAACCTCCGCAAAGGTTCCTCGGAGAGACCAGCAGAGAATCCGGCTATTTCTTTAGCCAGGTCCCTGAGATACATGCCCATGTAGAGCTGGTAAGTCTGGACCCGACAAGCAAGCATAGAGCCCTGGAAACACTTCTTACCGATGTCATCCAGGCTGCGGGCTTCCCTGCTGGGAGGCACCGAGGAGTGCATCTTCTGGCTCTTGAGCCTATGCATGGCCGATTCCACCACCATGGAATGGTGCGGCAGCTGTGCTTTTTGGAAGCCAGGGCTCTTGCGGACTCGATATATGGCATCGACCCGCTTGCTTAATACCGGCGACGACGCCGGGCTCTCCCACATGCGGAAGAGAAGTCGTTCCAGCATCGGAGGAACCGGTACAGTAAAATGCTCCTTTGCAGGAGAGTCATACTGGAAGGCATCGAGCTCTTCGGCTCGAGGCTCCTCCTCGGGATCCGCAGGGAAGGCCAAGGCCTTGGCCATATCCCTCACGAAGTCCGAGAACCGTGCATCCTCCGGGGGGGACTGTCTCCGAGGTTCGGACTCGGGGGAGTCCGAAGGGATACACCGAGTCCGAAAAGAATCAGGTGACTCTTCCACCTCGGATTCCCAGGCAGACTCCTCGGAGGAGGAGTCGAGCGGCTCTGGCCGGGCGGGCACAGACGCCGTCCGCCCCGACGCCGAGGGAGTCGGCGTCGACGACCTCGGCCCCGAACGGGAGGCCGAAGGGGACCTCGACCGAGGATCGACTTGAGCCCGCATGGACTCGAGGATCGGCTCGGTCTCCGGGGTCGACTTAGACGTCGACGTCCCGGCGGTCAGGGCAGAAGCGCCAGCGAGGCCAGCGATCAATGCCCGCTGCTGGTCCATGAAGGCAGCCAGGCTGCTCTCCAAGGCCGTCAACCTGAGTCCGAACTCAGGAGACCCAGCAGCCCCCGACTCGGGCCCCGACGGCGTCGGGCCCGACGTCGGACCCCTCGGAGGCGAGTCCACGAGGACAACAGGACTTACGTGAGCAGACGAGTCCATCTCCAGACGAGGTTGTTTGGACGGCCGCTCCAGCTCCAAAGACCGGGACGGCTATCGGGGCTATGCGACCTGGCCCTCGCGGAGCAAGGAGCGTCCACCGACGCCGTCCTCGCGGGTTTCTTCCTCCGATGATGCTCCCGGGTAGGAGACCCCCTCTCAGAGGAGCTCCGACGGTGTTCAGAGCCAGATTCCCTGGACACCGACGCCTCTGACGAGGTCCGGGTACGGCTGGGGTCAGAGAAGATTCTCTCCCTCTGATGCTTCCGACTCCGCAAGGATTTGGCGGACATCTTGCCACAGGCTCCACAGATCATTTCTTCATGATCTGGGCCCAGGCAACGGAGGCAGCAATCATGTGTGTCAGTAAGAGACATGAGTTTCCTACACTTAACACACTTTTTAAAACCACTGGCGGCCATCGGGGGAAAAAGGGCCCCTGCGAGGTCGAACGTTCGTGCCGCCAGGGAAAAGTGAAAAAAGCGCGAATTTGTCACTAAGGACAGAAAAAAACGAAAAGAAGGGGAGGCCTCGCAACCGGCGTCGCGAGGCCGGACGGAAAAGGGACCGGCGTCGAACCGAAGAAAATAATAAAATAATAAAGAAAATCAACTTTTCAGCGGTGACTTGTAGACAGCGTCTGTAGGGCTCCGCGGAAAAAAGAAGACTGGCCAAGATGGCACCTTTGAGCGGGAAGGGGACCGCGCATGCGCGCTGCAATTCCCAAAGGCTTTCTTTGAAAGCTGGGGGAAATTGCTCCGCGAGGGCTCCGTCGGCGCCGACGTCACCCATATGTGAGGACTGACTTCCTGCTTGGTCCTGGAGAATTAAGATTTCTGCCTTCCAAACTCTTTTTGATTTTGCAGCCTGTTTTGCAGATCTGCCCTGTGCCAGAGGACGGAGGTGGTATTTGTCTGGTGGTCACTTGTCTATTCTCTGGATGGGTAGAAGCTTATCCACTACCAGTATGACCGCTGGAGTTGCCATCAAATTACCAGTTTATTCCTGTCTGGGGTGTTCCTTTTGTTCTTTCTTGTCTGGGTCCAGCCTTCGTTGCGAGTGTCTGGGAGGGTATTGAAAATTTGGTTTGGTATTAAGAGACAACTGCACACTCCTTATCATCTATGAAGCTCTGGCCAAGTGGAATGGATGACTAGGACACTCAAAGGTCACTTACGCACTCTGACACAGGATTGGGCTACAGATTGGACAGAAGCCCTTCCCTTTGCCCTTATGGCAGTGTGTAATTCCCACAGCCTGACACCATATGAAATAGTTACTGGACGTCCAGCTACTTCTCCACATGACTTGGCAGTTATCCCAGATCCCCAATTGTTGCGCAGCGATATTTTGACTTATTGCTCACGGTTGCACTCAGTCCTGTCTGTTTCCCCTTTATTGCAAATGAATCCTCAACGAGATGACAGAATCATCATATCCAGAATCATCAGAATCATTATATCCAGAAGTGAAGTCCCCAGATTGGGTCCTGATTAAGAATTTGCATCCAAAGACGCTTCTGGCTCCCAAGTTTCTAGGTCCATTTCGTGTGCTCCTGGTGGGATACTCGGCTTGTACAGTGGAAGGACATTCTCGTTGGATACACCTTACACAGTGTAAAAAAGGCTCCTCCACAGACTCCAGACGGTGGCTCCCTTCATCAGTGAATCAAGAAAACACAACACAGAGAGACTTATTGAACATTACATTAATATTAAAGAAAAGATCATCAGGATTTATGTGCTTTTTGAATGGACTAATTCTGCAAAAGACCTTTGTCCAGCATTTACACTACTGATTAGGTGGATATAGTTAGTTTGAATTAGTATTTTACTGATTATATAAGCAATGACCTTTGGGTACTTAACCTCTACTTCATGACGTAATTGAGAATTAAGGGGTAGTTATAGCTATAATATATATCTTCATCATCTTAAGAAGAGTAGGTGTATTTTTATTTTGTCTTAGAACATTTATTTTTGGAGTAATCATAGTTTCAGATGTTTAGAGGTTTGCTAAGAATGTTTCCGTATTTGGTCTTAGTTGTGCTATGGCATATTATTGTTAATGAAGCAGTACTGCATTTAGAATCTTGGGAAAGTTATGGGGAATATTCAAATATTTGAGTCACATTTACACTCAGTTACAAAACAGGAAATGAACATTACTCAGGAATTAAGGAAATGAACATTACTCAGTGGGCTTTGAATAATTGTACACAGAATCTAGTCTGTCCCCGCAACTTGACAACTTGGGAAAATGGATTAGTGGCTTTAAAGGGAGACTATTCGTGTGTGGTAATCTCTCATATACAGAACTTCCCAGAGGTTGGTCAGGTACTTGCTATGTTGCTCAATTAGATACCCCGTGGTGGTTTTTACCTTACCAAAATGTTACTTTATTATCAACCTTGAATAATTCCTTAAGAAGAAAAAGGGATGTTTCCCCTCAGGATGAAGCCATAATAGCAGCACAACAGTTGGTAGACTCTACAAGTCCTTTAACTAAATCTCAGATAGATGCATTTACAGGTACTGTTTGGCTCTCAACTCTACACTTATGCAGCTCAGAATCGCATGGTTTTAGACTATCTCCTAGCGAAGGAAAATGGCATGTATGGATTATTTATTTATTTATCCATTTATTTATTATTATTATTATTATTATTATTATTAATTGTTGTTTGCTTGATGATGAAGGAAAAATAGTGAAAGGCCTACTAGATAAGGTTAGGAATCGTACATTTGTATCAAGTAGTAGTTATGTAAGTTCTTTTGATTCTGTTTCTTCTTTCTGGAGTTCATTGTCTAGGCCCCTGCAAGGCATATTAGCTTCATTATTTGGTTTATTAGGGATTATCATTTTAGGAACAATAATTCTTTGTGTAATATCTGCTTGCTGTAAGAAATCAGTGGAGACACTGACCCCTAAAATGATGTTACAGGTTGAGACCCAGAAGCTAGCTACGATCCATTTTTAATACCGATGTCTGAGTTTCCTTATATGTGAAATGATTCTTTACAGAATCAGAGGAAGGACTGAAAGAAAGCTTGATTGTACCAGGTTGGATACACAGTCAGGCCCTGTGTATAACATTATATTACTATAAGCCCTAAGAAAGAGTTATTATTATTTGTAGCTCCTTACTTAATATCATCCTTGAAAACTCTGTAGAAGAAATTGGGTGAAAGGTTTTGCATAACATAAACATTAGTCTTGTTATTAGAAAGATAAGTAAAAGGCAAGTTGTTTACCCAGCTTCTCAGTCTCTTAGTCTCTGGTCAGAGATATCAAACTGTCAATGTTAGGATTAATTAGAATTAAGGCCTACATAGTCATGTCTGAGAATATATGTATGTCTTTTCATGATTGTCTATGACGTGCATGCCTATAGAAAAGTATGTTATGAATATACGTGACACTAGACGTAGAATAGAATATGTATATTATGAATATACGTGATGTGAGACGTAGAATAATAAAGTGAAATTATGCTGTGTAATGGAATCTTTACCTATAAATAAAGTGGCCTAAAGCTATGATATCAGAGTAAATATAGGCAAAGGCCTAGCTTACTCTCCCAAAGCTTTGGTGGATTTTATAATACAAGTGTGTTGTGTATTATTTACTGCTTTACCAATTAACCCTCTCATTGCCATTGTGTGTGGATTTCTGTTATACCCAAGAGCCCTGCCTCGTTGTAGGTGAGGGGAGGTGCAGAGTATTCTTTCAGTTTATACCGAGGTATTTGACCTCATTCTCGATTGGGAGGGTAGCGGAACGTAGGGTGATGTTTTGCAGGAGGGTGTGGTTTGGGTTTTTTGTGAAGTACATGGCTTCCGTTTTTTTTTTTAAATTAATATCAAGGTTGTTTGCATTGAGCCATAATTCGGTTTCATTAATGCAGTCGGATAGGTTTTTAAAGGAAGGGTTATTTGTATCTATGGGGATGGACAACATGATGTCGTCCGCATAGATATCGTACTTTATGTTGAATTTTTTTAATATGTTGGTGATAGGTTGTAGGTAAAGGTTAAATAGTAAGGCTGATAGGGCAGAGCCTTGGGGAATACCTTGCTCTTGTAGGAAGGTAACCGGGGGCTCATTACCTAGTTGTATGCGTAATCTGCGGTTCAAGATGTAGGATATAAACCATTGTAGGACTGTTCCTCCTATTCCAATTTGTGTTAGTCTGTCTATGAGGGTGCTGTGATTGATGTTATCGAATGCTGAGGCAATGTCTAAGAAAATTAAAAGGAAGGTACATTTAGGATTATCTAGACCACGGATGAGGTGGTCAAACAGGGATATCAATAGGGTTTTGACTCCATGAAAAGGTCGTAAGTCAAACTGATGGTTGTTTAGGAGGACGTTGAGGTCTACATGGTCCTGGAGTTGTATTTGTATGATTTTTTTTAGATGATTTTAGCAACAAAGGGAATGCTTGCTATTGGTCAGTTTGAGCTGGGTTCTCTCTTGTTGAGTGATCTGTTCTTTAGTATAGGTCGTATGGAGGATATCTTTAGTTCTGTGGGCATGGTACCTTGTAGTAAGGATTGATTTACTATGTGAAAGAAGTATGGGACTAGTTCTGCCTTTGTATGCTTAATCCAAGAGACAGGACATAGGTCCAGGGGAGATGTGGTTGTGTTAATGTTTGTTAATGTATTTATGAGGTGTTTCTGGTCTATTTGGTGAAAGTTATTCCATGTATTGTGGTTTATCGGTGGTTCAAGAGTGGGGGGGGGGTGTTGGATGGATTTTTGTTTTTTAGCTTGGTAGCAAAGTAGTCAGCAAGTGTTTGGGGATTTATGTCGGTAGTGTCTAAATCCTTTTGGTTGTTTCTGGTCAGTGTTTTCACGATGGCGAACAGTTCTCTTGATTGCCCAGTTTAGGATCCTCATGTGGTAGTCTCTTTTAGCTTGGTTTATTGCATTTTTGTATGTGTTGAGCAGGGTGAGGTATAATTGTTTGTTTTCTTGTGTCTTGGATGATCTTCATCTCTTTTCAAGGTTTCTCAGCTACTTTAATTTAGTGAGCTCAGGGGTATACCATTTTTCAGGGTTTTTTTGTGGATTTGCTAGGGGGGGGGGGCTGCTGCTGCTTGTATGACGATCTTCCAGTTGTTAAGGGATGAGTTTGTGTCGGGGAAGTCCATTGTAAGGTGGGTTAATGTGCTTTCTATAAATGCTTCTTTGTTAAAGTATGTGAACCGCTTTGTTAGGGGTGCTTCAGTAGGTGTGCTGTCCATGGGGGTTTCCAGTGGGATCTGGAGGGTTATAAGGTGGTGGTCTGACCATGGGATTTCTTGGATAGAGGGAGCTGTAGTTCTAAGGTGGGTTGCAATTGTGGCAGGGAGGAAGACCAGATCGAGGGAGTTTCCTTTCTTGTGGGTGGGCTGGTTTATGATCTGATGGTATCCCATGTGGGCCATTTCATCAAGGAAGGATGTGGTGTGTGAGGGGTGCAGTGATGGGAAGTTGAGGTCTCCCAGGATGATGTATGGCTTTCTGAGGGAAGCCGTGCAAGCTACCTCGATGATTGGGGTTAAGTTGTTATGGTCTGGTGATGGGGCCATGTAAATGAGGAAGAATGAGAAGTTCTTGTTTCCAATTCTGAGTATATCTATCCCGTCTAGGCTGGTGGATGGGGAGGGATGGCTTTGAGTTCTGATCTGCATAGGATGAGAACTCCACCTCCCTTCTTTGATTCTCTGGAGTAGTTAAATAGGTCATAGCCTCTTATTTGTAGTATGTTTAGTAGGACAGTGTCTGTGGGAGACAGCCAAGTTTCCGTGACACAGAGGATGTCGGGCTTCTCTTCGTGGGTCAAGTCCATAATTAATGGTATTTTATTTCTTATCGAGCGTGTATTGATGAGGATGCATTTTAGGTGGGCTGGGGGGGTGGGTAGGGTGTGCAGTGTAATTCAGTTGTGTGGTGCGAATATGTACCAGTCTGGAGTGGTGTCTGTTTTGTTTATTTGCATATGTATGTGTTGCTGCAAATGGTTGTAGGTTGTTTCTATTTGGGTGGTGTATAATTGGGATGGGACTAGTGTATGTGGTTTGGAAGAGTGAGAGGGTGCTTGTTATTTGGTATGATATGAGGAGGATGTAGATTATATAGTGAATCCATTTATGCGGATCCAATGTCTGTATTGGGGTGTATAATGTTGCTTTGTGTCAGTAATTCAGGAGGGTTAGTTGAGGGATTGGTTGGGGTGTTATATACGTCTTTTACGGCTAGGTTACTAAGTAGTTACTAAAATACAAACTTGGATGTCAATTACAGGCTGGACTATTATGTACCACTAAGACACATACATGCATGAGTGGATATTGAGGCTGGTGATCAGGAAGCGGTACAACAGAGGCATTTGATTGGTATTACATAGAGGCTTTGGGATCAACTTACGAGTTTCTTCTGGTTGGATTCAGCGGGACTCCCTCCGATCCACAACAACTCAAGAGGTGAGACTCTGTCCTGAGCAGTGCTGATCTCCAACTCTGCCTACTCCCTCCGATCGGGGTCTCCTTTTTGCTACACGCGCCTGGGGAACTCCGCCCACTGAACTTCTCCGACGGCAAAGCACAGCTATAAAACACCAGCGCAGAGACAGGGAAAGCCCTTTCCTACCATCCGGGACTGCGATCGCACAAGAATACCCCCGTGAGACCAACAGCGGGACTCCCTCCGAGCTGCAACAACTAAAGAGGTGAGACTCTGTCCTGAGCAGTGCTGATCTCCAACTCTGCCTCCTCCCTCCGATCGATTTGTAAGTCTAACCGATCTACAAGCAATGGAGCATTCACATTCTTTGCACCAGTGCTATGGAATACTCTCCCAGTAAAACTAAGGTGTATCGATGATCTTCCTATCTGAAATGTAAAACACTTCTCAAAACACACTTATTTCAACAGGCTTATACCATTCCTGGCACCGATCCTCATTAGTCTCCTATCTCCGTTCGGGCTGTCACTGTATCTCCTATCTCTTTCCTCTCTCATAAATGGCGTTCTTTTCCTGTTTTTCTGCAACATTGATGCTTTATTGTAAACCGCTTTGATGCCTTGGCCTGGGCGGTATGTCGAATGTAAAATAAAGATAAAGGTCTATTTACTGAACGTTTTGGTAATCTGCAGGAACAAAGCAAAATCCATCCAACTTAACTTTCTACTTCAATCATTCGTTACCTAGTCAGTATGGTTTATAACAGCTCTGCACGATTATATAACCCCTTTATAAGTTAACATGTACATAGTTCATCTTTAAGTTCACACTGCTATGTTTGTCATTGTATAATGTTTTCCTACCTTGATGTTTTTAACATTCGATGTAATTGTTTATGTTCCTTGTAAACCACTTTGATTACAGGAAAGGTGGTCTAAACAAATAAATAAATAATTAATTCAAGTCTGATGTGTTACAACCATCTGAGAGGTGGCATGGTAGCTTAACCTCCAGCCTGTGGATATCATGTCCAGGCAAGAGACACACTGTTGCCACTGAGGGCCAGGAACTATCTTCTTGCTATGAGCTGGATCATGGGCGATTCAGAAGTTTTTCCGTAAGTTAAATACGACTTTGTTTTTTCATCTTAATGGGCAATTTACATTTGATGATTCAATATGCTATCCGGCCTCGACATGGATCCCTCCTGCTAGTACTGATGCCTCTTCAGTGACTTTTCAACCTTTAGTGATACGGGATTTGGAAGGTTTGTCCACATCCCCTCAACGACGTTTCTCTAACATCTCTACTCCTCTTAGAAGAGCGTTACGTGAAGTGAGTTCTAATTCACAGTTAGTGGTGCGATGGGCTGACAAGGGAGGGGCAGTGGTGATACAAGATAAGGTTCGCTATCATGCAACGGTTATGATTCATTTGAGTAACCAGAAATATTACAAAGAGGTGCCTATGGATCCTTGCCCTCGATTACAGTGTTTAATACAGGAATACACAAAGATGGCGCACCAAAAAACCTGGATTATGAAGAAGGAGTATGTTTTTCTTAACCCTCCATTTCCTAAGACTCCAGTGTTGTATATGGTCCCTAAAATCCATAAATCTCTGGATAATCCGCCCGGTTGCCCTATTGTCTCCTGTCGGGGCTCTATATTAGAACCGCTTTCAATTTTTTGCGATCGATTTTTTCAGCCTTTGACGGTGGATATTCGGTCCTACATCCGAGATTCTTATCATTTTTTATCTACAATCCGTGATACACCGATTCTATCTCACTATTATTTAGTGACTCTGGATGTGGTGGCTTTATACACCAATATTGACCAGAAAGAAGCCTATTCGATCTTAGCAACTTTACCATTGACATTGCCTTCACGTTTACCTAAACGATTTATATTACAGTTACTTTCATGGGTGTTGGATGAAAACTATTTCCTATATGACCAAACGTTTTATCATCAATGTTTTGGCATAGCAATGGGGGCTACGGTAGCCCCCTCTGTAGCAGCTTTGTATATGTCACATTTTGAGGAAACTTACCTGTATTCATCTGATTGGTTTCGTTTTGTTTTAGTGTGGAAACGTTTTTTAGACGATGTATTTTTTGTTTGGAGCGGGTCTAGTGAAAGTTTGCAACATTTTTTTCACTGGCTGAATTCTTTACATGTTCATATAAAATTTGAAGCTAAATATCATCTTTCTCAAATTGAATTTTTTAGATATGTTATTATATAAGGGTGATGGGAAACTTCATTCCACTCTTTATCGTAAACCCCGTCCAGCGAAATACATTGTTGCGGTACACTAGTTTTCATCCCCGTTCTCTTAGACGGGCGCTCCCTGTGGGTCAATTTCTTCGTCTTCGTCGATTGTGTTCTACTGTGCATGAATATAAACTTCATTCTATGGATTTGAAGGACCGATTGCTGGCACGAGGCTATCCTAGCGATTTGATCTACCGAGCATACAAACGAGCACTCAATAATCATCCTGAATGGTGGGATCATACCCCCCCTCAAGAAATTAGGTCCGCTCAACCGTATGTGGGCGTGCTCCCTTACATGCCCTGCACATCGCAGGTTTCACGGATCCTACGTGCTCATTGGCATATATTATCTGAACACGATTGCTTTCAGACATCCTTATGTTTAGCCTACCGTAGGGGGGCTAATATTGCGGATTGTGTTGTTCATACCATTGATCTCCCTAATCATGGGTTTTCAGTTGGGAAACATCAGGCATGTGGGACTTGTGATATGTGCTCTATTACTCTGGAAGGAACAGAATGGATTGATCCCCGTTCTCACTATCGTTATAGGCGGCGACACCTTACTGATTGTACATCTAATCATGTTGTCTATTTGATACTCTGCCCGTGTCAGTTATGCTATGTGGGTATGACAACGCGATCAGTTAGGAAGCGGTTACAAGAACACAGGTCGAGGTTAAACACTAAAACATTAACTGCTCCAATAGTTCATCATTGTATGTCTAAATTCCACACATTTGATCAATTACGATGGACTGTCTTGGATATGATTCCTCCGCTTTTGCGAGGAGGTGATCGTCGAGCGCTGCTTCATCAAAGGGAACAGCGCTGGATTTTCACTCTTAATACTGTTACCCCTTCAGGACTGAATGCGGAGATTGAATGGGGGTTATTGAAATGAATTTCACTTTCAGTGTTATTGACGTCATCGGTTACTCCTGTGCGTAATGCTGTTGTCATCACGTGTTCAAATGGAACAGGAAGTTGGATGGGTTTAGCTTGAAAAAGAGCCAAATTCATAGTGGACTTGAAACACAACTGATTTGTGTCGCAAGTACCCAACCACAGTTTGATGTGATACGGAAGTTTGGCTAGCGAGTCATTTTGGGAGTTAATTGGAGTTCTTTAAGGACAAAAAAATTTTTTAGACTATCCAGTTTAAGAAGTTTTCTAGATGGCTTTCCAGATGGTTTTCTCTGGCGATTAACGGTCCTGGACTCCCTTCTACTCAGCTAAGTGTTACTACTTCCTTACATTGATTGTTCTGCTGGTTGCAGATTTGTTTGAAAAGTCTACAATAAGTAGTTCTAATTTATGCAGGGGCTGGTCCTTTAGGGCTTGTTATAGCCTCAGGCATTCATAGGTCATACAGACCTTTTAAATAAATGTTGAATAAAAAGGAGGGCCTGCTACTAGAGAGTGTGTTACACCCTCACAGCAGGTGATCCGACAAAAAATATTAATTTGAGAACAAGGTTCCTAGTAGAGAACATGTTATGACAATAATTATGGGAAATTGGTGAGTGGCCTTCAATATTGAGAGACTTATTTTGGTTTACTCACAGAGGTTTACTATTGATGAGCTGGATCAAAGCATCTCATACTTATAAATTTGTTTTATATAAGCTATTTTGAGTTTAAAAGGGAACTAATGAGTGAATGTAAAAAAAGGGACATTAAAGGTTAGAAAATGAATGCAGATTCTAAATAAAGGTAAACTGCATTCATCTATGCTAAATGAAGTAACAACTCAGCCAATCAAGAAGTTCCAGATAAACCATAAATCCAACAATGGTACTGGGTTTTCCTATATATGAAAACTGTACTTAGCTTGTACTTGCAGCATTTTAATAGTCTATTCGCTCACTGACGGTGATGTGCAGTACATGCAGATTATCTGGGTTTGACCCTTGGGAGGGTTATGAATGTATCGATCCCATTGTGACATTTAGAAGCCTGATTTAGAGTCCACTTTAGCGAGTCAGGAGGAACAGTGGTCTGTAGCTCCCAGTGAAGGCTGGTTGCTGTAATGGATTAGCTAGGATGAGCTGGGAAAAAGTCAATTACCCTGTAATTAATCTACAATCTTAGAAGCAGTACTAACTGGAAGAACTGAAAATTCTAATTACACCCTTGCACCTAATTGGTCCATGCAGTATGTGTGATGCCATTTGTAAAATCATAGCCAACATGAACCAATCAAAGCTATTTTAATGCCATTTGTTACTCAGGTACATGGATGCTCCAAGGAGTGAAGGGAAATTGAAAAATATCACAGAACTTCTAAATGCTTCACTTAACACAGTGTGAAGGCTATGGTTTATAACAGGATGCCTAGGACGTCAAGGCACAGATGTCTTACTGCCTTACTGAAAGCTGATGCACTAAGTTCCATTAACTCCAAGGCAACAGCAACTTTGTAAGTGTGCCCCTTCTGCGCTCACTCCCCATCCTTAGAAATGCCTACATGTGTGACACATGCTTTCCTAGCACTTAGCTTTATATGCAAATATGCTGAGGCTATTCTATAAGAATTTACCTGAGCATGTACCATACCGTGTGACACACAAGTCATTATCTGCACAAATGCTCTATGCAGGATATATTACTACTTGCTGAGTAAATTTCTTAAGTTGTGTACAAGGGAAGGATAATTTTCAAACACCGCTGCCAATATACAAGGAGTTCAAAAATTCCCCTTCCTATCTTGGTGTGGGTAAAAGGCTGGGGTTAGGTCAAGAGAGGAAAAGGACATTCAGCTGCAAAGGACATGAGGGCTAAGTAGCTGCATTCCACCACAGGCCTGAATTTTGAAGAGTTTCCTTTTGAAAATCTGCTTTCAAAGCACAGCGTGTTTCAAAATTGTCCCTATCGAAAATGACTGATTTAAAATACAAAATCAATGTTGTGTCATCAGATACCAAGTGTAGAGGGCAACAGCTTTGAAGAGGAAAGAAAGCTGAGATTTTTCTTTACCAGGGATTTCACAAGTAATCCAAATGAATATTTTAGTTTTCAGATTTTGTATAACTGGTATGAGAAACTACCTTTGTCTAGTCATCTCGTATTCTTCGTATCAACATCCTCACAATTTGCTATCTGCTCCTCCTCCCGCATCATGTCATGTGATGCATTCCCTTCAATCTGCCTTTCATATTTAAAAAAACAAAACAAAAACAAGCTCAACTAAATCTAGCATATACAGAGGAGAGGAAAAATGGTAGACTGAGGATGAGGCCAGGATTAGGTGTGGAGGGAATAAACCAAGCCTTTAAATCGCACCATTCCTGGTAGGTCTCTTATCTGATAAGCCTCACCCACAATTCTAAAGTACTGTTTGTCCTGGTAAGCTAATAATTCACTAGGACATAGGCAAGCACTCTCTTTTATTAGGAACCTACAGCTTTTACCTGACTATCTAAAGAGAAGAATCTGCACAAAGACTGGATCCTCTGAAAAACAAGGAAATCGCAGCAGCAAACGACAAAGAGGAAAATCTCTATAGTCAGGTAATAACAAAGACTTGACTGTTTTCAGAGGAATATGGCTTTTTTTCCCCCAAACGGCTGAACTAGCCTGCAATTGTCCAACTATTTGTGTCATACTGCTAACACAGTGTTAGAGGATTCTTTTTAAATCTCCTGGCTCAGAGAGAGCAGCTGAGCGGTAACAGTTTCTGTGTTAGTATCTTGGGGTAGAATTAAATCAGACCATGAAGGCATTATATGTACTGCGATGGAGAAGAGCTTTGCTAGCATGAAATGAACTGCGTGCATTCCTTTTTCATGGCCAGTGGGGTCAAAAGGATGATGAACAAAAAGAGAAGCAATGTGAAATCACAGACTTCATAAGAAGCACTCGCTTTTCACAAGGTCCCCTAGGAGAGTAATGTTATAACCAAGTGCACAGGTAAATAGCATTTGTACACCTTTCCCTCCTCAGGTAACAAGCAACTCTTGAAAACAAAAACGTATGCACACATGTCTGTTTTGAAAATTACCCCAAGGAATCTGTGTGCTTATATTTATAGCTGTTCTTTACCATGCATGTAATTTACTCCTGCTGGAATTCTGCACACAAAAATTCAAAATCCTGTGTCAAAAGGTCTGAATTATGCAAAATTCTGCATCCTTTGTCAAAATAACAAAGCATATTGTTTTTGAGTGCTATTTAATTTAAAATACAATAAAGAAAAAAAATCACAAAATAGTGAACAATTTGAATTATTGTGTGCAGAATTCCAGCAGGACTAACGTCTGTTACAAGCGTATTTTCAAAAATATACATGCCAATACAAACCGCTCTACAACCCACCTGTGCTCAGTCCAGGTAAAGATAAGCGTGAGCCGACTGTACATCCCTAATATCCACATTGATAGTCAGTGCAACCGAAGAAAGACTTCTTTATCTTTAATAATGATTTGGGGTTCACACTTAATAACCTTACTAACTTGCATCACAGGACATGTGCTTGACCTGTTTCTTATAACATCCAGTCCTCTTGTCCAGCCTGCCTTTAAACTCCTATATACCTTGGACTGACAATGCATTGTTGCTATTCTTTGTGACACATTTACCTTGCGATAAGGGTCATAGCAGGTCTACAAAGCCCAGATAAGCCCAGATCTTTTTCAAACAGTATGCCAGTCTCTAATCACTCCCATCCTGGATTACTCGAACATCATTTATCACGGCCTTACCAACCACACCCTACACCCCCTCCAAATGGCTCAGAATACAGTGGCAAGAATCATCAACAGAGCCCCTAGACAAATTGCACATTACCCCCCATTCTTATGCATCTGCACTGGCTACCTGTTCACTCAAGAATACACTACAAAGCTCTCGTTATCATACTCAAAATCATCCACAGACAGCCTCCTGCCTTCACTTCAACCCCTTGTTTCAATGCCCAAAAATGACAGATTCCGGAGGCAAGGCTTAATTAACCTACTAGCCATCCCCACTCAAAAACACGAGCAAACAGTCAGCTTGCAAGTGGGCACTCTCACTTTTCCCATTCCGTGGTTTGGAACACGCTACCCACAGCTCTAAGAGGATGACCAGACCAGGTAGAATTCCACAAAAAACTTAAGACTTACTTACTTACTTCAAGAACACTTCAAAGCCAACAAATCACCCAATTACCGATCAGACCTGGAACCAGACCTACCGATTACCTAACCAAGACAGGGGCACCTTAAGAAATGAATGAGCTGTATGTAGCCCTTGGAATACAACATTGTAAATACCACCTGTATATAGTTTGCAATAATTATGAATCCGCAATTGTAATCTTTGAGTTAATGTACTGTATTAACCTATACTCATGTTTAGTTTCAATGTACAACAATATGCATTTCCATGCCCTGTTAAATCTTGTTTTCATGTAAACCGCTTTGAATTGTGGAAAGGCAGTACAGAAGTAAGTTTAAATAATTAAATAAATAAAATATTTAGTACAATTTTATAAGTGGCTGTTCGCATGCACCAAGCAGTACTCTAAGTGCGGAAATGGCTTTTAAAATTGCCCTCCCTGTGAATCAGATTTTATAGAGAGAGTAGCCTCAACGTTAGAAACCAACAAAATTGGCTTTGATCAACATGTACCCTGGGAATTTATTTATTTAAAAAAAAAATCCAACAAAAATAAGTAGTAGGAAAAATACCAGATCTGGAACAAATAGTGTTGAAGAAATGCAAGCTCTTCCTTGAGCCCCGAGTGAGCAACATTTTGTTATGGACAACCAAATTCCATTGGTCTTGTTGACAGTCCTTGCAGACTTGGGTGTTCATTTGGATTCAGGTTTGACTTTGTGAGATCAGATTAAGGCTGTGGCATTTTTTAGGGTTAGATTGTTGCAAAAGTTAAGACATCTGCTACACCCAATAATTTTCAGTTGGTAGTGCAAGCTTCAACAATGAATAATGTTGACTGCTTTTAACACCGTGTATCTTGGATTGCTGGCTTATGCTTTAAAACTGTTGTAGAACGCCACAGTATAGCTGCTCACTTGCTGTTGGTTGAGAAAGAATGTGACTCCCTATCTCCGAACATCAAAATGGCTTCCTTTTAGGCACCATATATCATTTAAGATTTGTATTCTTATTTAATCAAGCTCTTGCTGGTGATGGATCTGCTTGTATTTCCCGAGTCTGTATGCGTGCTTTGAATTGGGATATATTCTTATAAGTTCCTGCATTAAGAGTGGTCAGGTTGGCCATAACTTGTGCTGTTGCTTTTTCTGTAGCTGGACCATTCTATGAAACTCACTCGCCTCCATGTTCCATACAGAGTCCAATATGCTGGACTTCATAGATGGCTACCGCAGGAGAAATACAGATATCACAGGCTTTTTTCCACAGTAGCTGCTTGAATGGGTGGATGTGAGTGGAGAGTCGGCATTACAGTTTCGAGAGGCTACCGCGGGCGTTGACATCGCATGGTAGTTGCTCGTTCTGCAGGCTTCGCTGATTCAGCTATCACTAGCTCAGTGGATGACAGTAGCGCCATCCGCAAAGCTGCCACCCATGATCCCAGCGTTTTCTCCCCAGTCTCTACAGAGGAAATGCTGGAAAAACTCACTGCGGATACCACAGGGCTTTTGCTGCTAACGCCAGGTTTTTCCAACTACAGTATCACCTGGCATTAGCAGCAGAAGCAATTCATGCTTTAGTAAACAAACTCCTTAGTGTTTGTGAATGATTATTATTTTATGTTGATTTATGTCTGTTTTATTTGTACACTGCCTAGGTGTCTGCATTGCAGTGTATGGAGAAATTGTACTTACCGATAATTTCCTTTCCTGGAATCCTGCTAGACTAGTCCAGACTAATGGGATGTGTCCCTCTGCCAGCAGATGGCGAGACAGAGAAAACTTCCCGAGGCCTTGTGATATAAACATTGGTATAAAACCCCATCTCCCAAGGGGAGCTTCAGTATAAACCATAACAAGCAGCAGGAGTTCAAATAGCCAAGGAAGCACAAAACCAGACCAAAAATGAGTTCATAAACAAATAACTCTGATAACAACAAGCTAAACTGAACAATGTGAAACAGAACCCACAGGCCAAGGAAGAATGTACATGGCGAAGTACAGCAACTGATACGTAAATAGAGTCTTAGCTAGGCAACAGGCTAAACAGTTTAGAGGGACAAGTCCTGGACTGGTCTAGCAGGATTCCAAGAAAGGAAATTATCAGTAAGAAAAATTTCTCTTTCCAAATACACCCTGCTAGACCAGTCCAGACTAGTGGGGTGTACCCATAGCTAAACCACTCCAGGGTGGGAAGAAATAGCTGCAGCCAAGACAGAGGCTCCAAAGCAAGTTGTTTCTTGAGCGTTGACATCCAAGTGATAGTGACAAAAGTGCAAAAATAGAGAGGAAAGACCAGGTGGCCGCCCTGCAAATATCTAGTGGAGCTACATGTGAACATTCTGCCCAGAAGATAGCCTGGGCCCACACAGAATGTGCCCAAAGACCTATTGGCACAGGTTTGTTCAATAGAATATAAGCTGACCCAATGGGGAAAACTGCTAGGTACTTGTAACCTAGATTGCCCACTGATGGAAACAGGATACTGGGCTCGATAGACCTTGGTCTGACACAGTATAACATATCTTATGTTCTTATGTAATGGTCTGCTTGATCAGAGTGCAATGGTCACTTTTCGTGGACCAGAAGCCAGAACAAAAAGATGATCAGAGAGATGAAAATGTATTAGTGAGTTTGAGGTAATGGCGCAAAGCCCTACCAAAATTCAACAGGTGAAGGACTCGGTCATCACCCAAAGACTGCTCCTTAAAAAAGGAAGGAAGCACGACAGATTGGTTGACATGAAAATCTGAAAGGACCTTAGGCAGAAAAAAGGCATTGTTCGAATGGTAACCGCCTCAGGGGAAAAAGATCCCCACAAGAAAGTGCCTGGAGTTCCAAAAGGCGCCGTGCTGAAGTGACTGCTATAAGAAAAACAGTTTTGAGAGTCAAATCTTTGAGAGATGCCCTATGGACAGGCTCAAATGGGTCACAGGTGAGCATGCAAAGCATTAAGGACAGATCTCAACAAGGGACGATTAGACAAATGGAGGGCCTCAGGGAGCGAACACCAAACAGAAAATGGGAAATGCCTACAAGAGAAGCAAGAGACCGCCTATGGAGAGGCCCCCAAAAGCATATCAAGGCCGCAATATGCATCTTTAAAGAATTAAGGGTGAGACCCTTATCAAATCCATCCTGAAGGTAGGAAAGAATGTCTGGAATATCAACTCGCCAAGGGGAGAGGGATCTCTTAGAACACCAATAAGAAAAAAAAAAAAAGACGCCAGATCCGAGCATAGGCACATGAAGTAGAAACCCATCTAGTACAACCACAACATACCCCGCAAGCCATCCATGACTACGATTACTTTTGACACGACATAACGTGTCGCCTAGATGTAAATAGTTACCCCAGTTTTATCCAAGTTGTAGTACCTGTTCTTTGTAAACACAGATCAGCTTGCTGCACTGTGCTAGTTATTCTGTTTCATGTAAACCGCACTGATGTTGAATAGCGCGGTATAAGAGAGACTGTAAATAAATAAATAAAACCATCAAGCCCGTAGTACAGTGACCATTACTTTGCGATGCAAGCTACACCGCTCAATAGCTAAGTCGTAAGCGAGTAAGGAGTGGGGTCATCCATGAGAACTAACCCCTGAAACAGGAGACCTCGCCGGACACCGAAGGATAGGAGCACCTCCTGTAGGAGGCGGAGGAGATCATCATACCTTGGATGCCGAGGCCAATCGGGGACCACCAGCACTACTTGTCTGGAGTGTGACTTTATCTGATGGAGTACACAGTCAATTAGTGGCCAAGGAGGAAAGATGTAGAGAAGCTGGTTCGAGGGCCAGGTCTGAACCAGAGCATCTAGACTGTGAGAGCTTGGTTTCTTTCGACGACTGAAAAATATAAGACGTCTTGGCATTGGAAAAGATGGCCATTAGGTCTAGAGTCAGATGACCCCACCGACACACAATGTTCACAAATGCCCACAGATCTAGCTCCCACTCGCTGGGGTCCAAGATATGACGACTCAGGAAATCTGCTTGAATGTTCTCCATTCCCGCAATGTGCTGCACAGAAAGAGCTAGGAGGTTGGATTCTGCCAAGGGAAACAGAAGACTCATTTCCAGGGCCACACTGGGACATTTGGCCCCATCCTATCTGTTGAGATAAGTCACAGTGGTGGAATTGTCAGAAAGTACTCTGATTGCTCAACCCTGGAGGTAGGATTTAAAGAAGAGTAGAGCCAGACAGTCTGGGCTTCGAGGTGATTGATGGTCCAAGAAGCTTCTTGAATGGACAAGATCCCTGTGCTGCCTGTCCCTGGCAGTGCGCTCCCCATCCTGCATGACTGGCATCCATGGTGATCACTACCCAACTAGGAATTTCCAAGGAAATGTCCTTCAACAAGTGATAAGGACAAAGCCAGCACCAAAGACTGTAGCGAACCACTGAAGAAAAGGGTAGACGAATCTGATAGTCCTGGGTGGATGGGGACAGCACGACAGAAAAGAGTACTGAAGAGGACGCATGTGAGCTTTTGCTCATGGGACACCGAGCCACTGTAGCAGCAGCCACAGATAAGTGCAGCAGATCATATAAGGCATTTGCAAGAAAAGCAGTGACCAACTCTAAAGGAGGCAAAGCCGAATCATCCAGAAGTGACTGAAGCCATCAGAGCAGAGCGCGTGCAGTGAGACCTTCACAGAGGCCTGCAATGCCAAGATCGATGAAAAGAAAGTGTTTTTTAAGAGGTCCTCCACCTTGCGATCCATCTGATCACGGAGGGCAGTGCTGCCCTCCACAGGAATGGTTGTGCATTTAGTGACTGAAGAGACCAGGGTGTCTACTTTAAGGAAACACAACCACTTGTCAAGATCATCCGAAGACCAAATGTAAACACACCCTAAGCAACGAGTGGAGCGCAAAGACACATGAGGAGAATCTCACTCTACGAAGACCATCTATTGTAGTTCCAGGGGAGAGGGAAAAGCCTTAGAAGTTTTTTGGATGCCCACGATGATGGAGTCTGCCTGAGGTTTAGAGGAATCCGAAGGCTGTTGCACTTGAGAGTCCGAGAGGTGCAGAGCCTCCGTAATTTGAGCAATGAGAGCAGGAAGCTCTTCTTTACAGAATAACCGGATATCCATGTTATCCAAAACATGTTATCCAAAACATGTTATCCAAGTTGTTACTCCTGTTCTATGTAAAGCCAAGCAGTTTGTTATGGTCATTTTGTTGTATGTAAACCGCGCTGACAATAGTGCGGTATATAAGAACTTGTAATAAATAAATAAATAAATCCTGACAGTCTTCTTGAGGCTCCTGGTTGTCTTCCAATGGCAAAAGCTCTCCTTCTTCCTGGCCAGACTCAGAAGTGATAGAATGTTCATCTGAAGGACCGTCACCATCTTCCCCTGCAGGGTGCCAGTCCCCTGGAGGAGAGGAGGTATCCTTGGCCAGATCTAAAGAAGCTCCAGCCAAACTTTGGCAGGCACACTTTCTAGATGGAGGATCAGCGGCGGTCAGAGTAGCTAAAGTCCCCGAGCGCCACATATTCCAGGCCTAACGGAATAGCTGCATAAACTGAAGATCAGAACAGTCAGCTGAAGTCTGCATATGCTGAATAGAGAGTTGTAGAGAGTGAGCAGGCTGCTCAGGTAACAAAACCGGAGGAAGGGCATCTTGAGAGCTAGCATCGCCCTCAGATAACACAGAGAGAGCTAAAGCAAGAGACCTGGAAATGCAATGTGTGCCTTTGAGTCAGTCCTGACTCCTGGCGACCCAGAAGCTCCTGGGTTTTCTTGGCAGTGTCACTGGAAGTAGATTGCCAGGCCTTTCTTCCGAGGCAGTGGAGGAGGGTTAAGTGACTTGCCCAAGGCCACAAGGAGTGCTAGTGGGAATCAAACCCTAAGGGCTACTGGAATCAGGACCTGCAGACGCAGAAGGACTCCCTTGATCAGAACCACAAGAGGAACACAAAACTACCTGTCAAAGTCTTACATTTCTTCCCATAACCCAAGCAGCATTTTCACAACAGGATTAAAGAAAAAGTCACAGGAAGACGGGGAGTCAAAAATCAACAGACTTTGAAGAAAGAATGGCAGCCGCGGCGGCACAAAAATTATGGCAGGAAACAGCAAACAGAGCCAGAAAGCAGCCGCCGACTGACCTCGTAAAGAGAAGCACGAAAAAGGCAACTGCAGAAAAAAGAAGGGAGACACGTGTGGTCAGAAGAACAAGATACCGCCGTAAAACAGATTGGGATGCTGCTTTAAAAGAGAACTGCAAAAGAAACAAAACACTCACTGTTCTAGAAGGAGGAAAAAACAGATGAAGGAAGGAAGGGTCTGGAGAAGAAAAAACTGCCCAACAACGTCCTCAGCAACCTGGTCCTTTAATAAGGTGAAATTTTTTTCTTTTAAACAAACTTTAAGGAATTAGAAAAATAACAAAAGGCGACTGCCAACTTAGCTGATAGAAGTCTTGCTTGCAGAACAGTCAGAACGGAAGGTTGCAACTGCGCCTCATGAGCAGAAGCACTTTCCCTTCAGAGGTCGTCTACTGGTCCTCTTGACCCAGGGGCAGCTCTGGAAAGTGAAGAAAGGGAAACTTTTGGCAAAGAAGGGGCACCACAGTGTGCACAACTGTCAAAGATAGCTACACTGACATCAGATCGCTTCTCAGAGAATGCCAGGAGCTAGGAGAAGTCCAACATCTGCTGAGCCAGTGAAAATACTGAAGCTCCCCTTGGGGGATGGGATTTATACCAAGGATGATGTCACAAAGTTTCGGGAATTTTTCTGTCTCACTATCTGCTGGCAGGGGGACACAACCCATTAGTCTGGACTGGTCTAGCAGAATATATTTGGAAAGGCGCTTTATAAATTCTTGTAAATAAACAGCTCAACACTGACAAATCCAGGCACAGTAAACTATCTGTGTTTAGCTTCCAACAATGTAGACAGCTGCCATACAACCAAACAACTCAAAGTGGTATATGATGTAACAAAAAGCATTTTCAGCAATTCTCTGAAAAGAAAATTCTGTAACAGAAGAAACTTAGAATGACTATATAATAGATTTTGTCAAGAATTTGTGGATATAAAGCAGCAAATACAAATTCTGTTGATCTTTACCCAATGCTCAAACTCCTCCCCTTTTCCCCATAGCAGATCCATAACCAGAGAATTTGACAACAAAAAGAGATGTGCACAAAAAATATTGTACACAAAAAGACTGTATAATATGGAGCCCGTGAGCGCACAAGAACATGCATGCTATTGGGGGAGGGGGTTGAAGTGCAACCAAAGGCATCCTTTCTCGCTTTCAACCTTTCTGCCAGCCTTAATCATTCTATTTGGCTTGGGTAGGGCTTTGGCGTTAAACGATAAATAGAATGTGACTGCACATTATCTGAAAAGCACCATGTTGCCTTATGATAGCTGGAGGTTGTGCTTTGTGCTGAAACCTACTCAGAATTCAATTTCTGGATCTGAGGTTTACTAACGTTTGGTATAGATTTTGCCCTTAAAATGTGACTTCTTGAATCTTTCAGTTCAGAATCACCTATAAAACATCAGTGGAATACTTGTGATTATATCTTTTAATAACTTAACACATGAGAATGATATTTCTGAAACATCAGCCATCATCCTTTTTAGGGACGTCTGTGGTTTTGGAAGCAAGGAAGCAGTGAAGGAAATATTTGCAATCACATCTTGCTGAAAATTTCATTTGCATGTTTCTCTTTTCCAGCATGGGTTCCAGCATGCCGCCCCCCATCCAATCCACTTCCCTGGTTTTGGAGGATTTGAAATCCAGGCTCTTGGATGATTACTGGGCTTTAGGGGGACTGGTGGTGATCGGGTCCTTCTGCATCCTCTTCATCACCCTCCTCCTCTTCGCTGCTGTTTTTGGCTGCTGCACGACCCCAAGCCACAAATCAAGTAACCGATAAACAGAAAGGCAAACATCACTGGGAGTCCCATATCCTGGATCACACAAGTTGTTGCTGCAGCCAGAAAACATCCTACAGTCTCCTTATGCAAACTTTTCTTTGTACGTGCTTCTTTTTGTTTTGTGTTAAATAATATCAGAACAAATAAGCTTCCTTATGGCATAGAAATAACCTGCATCAAAATGCTGCCAATCAATATGGCGTAGTAGTTGCTATTAGTACTGCCAGCAGCGAGGCATCCAATCACACCAATCATCATGCCTAAATGAATTAGGGACCATACAGCTGGTTAAGATTTGTAACAGCATCACTAATGGACTATAAGAACTGATGGTGCCAACATATATGACCCAGGAAACCAAACAAAGAAGTATTAAGAAGGTTGGTGTGAGCTGCAGTTCCAACTGCGAGTCTCAGTAGTCTCAACAAAAATGGGAGCGAGATCCACTCTTTATAAAAAGTCTGAGATTTTATAGCTAATGGCTTGAATAATCAAAGATCACAATTTTTTGTCACAATTCAAGTTCATTTGTAATGTACTTTGAGGTGTTCTCTGTTATACATTTCCAAACATGCTGACCAAAATATTCTGAAGAGTCTTGTGTGTTTTGTTTCATCATATCATGGTGGTATTTGATTTTTTTTTTGTTGCCCCCTGAAATCTCATTTCAGAAACATATCATTGCTTGTGATTACAAATTTGAAATAAATTACACAGTTAAAATATAACCAAAAACAGGGCTGGAAAAATTCACAGCCATCATCTAAAATTCACCACCAACCACCATGCATATGTGAAAGGGTCACTACTGTGCATCAGTCCTGCAAAAGAGCCATTGCTGGGGGTTGGGTTTGCATCGAGGAGGAGGAGGAGCTGCTGCTGAGCTACAGGAGGGTAACAGATGGCAGAGGAAAGGAGCAAAACATTTCAGAAGATGATGAAAATAGAAGAAAAAAAGCTCTAAAGATTTTTTTCCCCTGCCTTCTGAGAATTTTGTTTGGTGCCTAAATTTTCAAAAATATATCTTGTTGTGTAGTCTCTGATTTCATGTCACCTTGCTGCCTTACTCAGCTCCTCTTTTCCAGCTACAGACAAAAGTCTATCTTCGGGATGAGGACTGCTAAATCCTACTTTATTTATTTAAAATTCTTATCTACCATCTAGTTGTCCCTACAAGAAAACAGATCCAAACTGTTGATTACACCGAGGTAGGCACACAAAATGAGTGAGCTTGAAGGGTTTCAGTCTCCCTGTGACCTTCACGGCGGTCATATAGGTTATCGATGCTTGGTAAATCAGAAAAACACCGATGTGGCGGCTGTGTCTATCCATCTGTCTGAAGGCAGGCTAACTTTCCTCATAATAGATTGAGCTGCATTAGGTCAGGGGTGAAGGCTAACAATAGACCTGGAATTTATCCGAGTTTGAGAAGGCTGAAAAGTCATTATTCATATGCACAGCTGAAAAAAAAATAATTTGCTGAAAAATTCCTACATATGAATTGTTTCCACTTCCTTTTGTAAATTTTAGAAGTTAAAGGTTTCTACTGAGCTAATCTTGAGGTAATCTGCGTGACAAGGTTACATTCCTATGCAGCAGAACACTAATCCCTTACTAAAATGTAAGATAAATCAATTTCCTCATTGGTAACATAGTTCCTCACTATTATAAATACAAACAAAATTCACAGCAGAATAGGCTACAACTACTACTAATCTGTATAATGCTACAAGGCACATGCAACACTGTCCGTTTACATATAAAAGACACTCCGTTTTAACAATTCTTCCTCTGACCTTTGGCTGAAGGGCACTGTTTCTATAAAATATTAAAGCAAGAAAATAAAAATGCTGAAATGGCACTGCAAGAGGCTAAAGGTCTCTTAACAGCATGGCCAGACTAACCAATCTAACACCAACAGATTTAATCAACTGTTGACAAAGAAAATTTGTATGAAATGAAAAACGTTGGGCCCGATATTCAGCAGTGATGGTTAGCTGCCACCACCGAACCTGAGGCCCAGCTATTCAATGCCAGGGCTATATCCAGCCACCAGCATTGAATAACCGGGTCAGACAGATAGCACTGATGCTAACCAGGCAGCTGTCATATTCAGCCCTGTTAGCTTTGGTGCCAGAAGTTAGGACAGCCTTTACTGTGCCAAATTTTCACCCCTGAGACATAACCGGGCCATGGATGAATACTGCTTATTGCCACCCCCAATCCGCCCCTGGAACAGCCCGATGCTAGCTGGCTAGCATCAAGGCACCTAGAGGCACATCCACAGATGTTCAGCAGCACTAACCAGGTCTGCTAACTGCATTAATCACTTTAAATATCGGGCCTGTTGTTTCTTACTGGATTCTGAAAGCACAGGAACACACATCAACTTGCCCAAGGTCACAGAGAACCAGCGGCAAATCTGAAAAAAATCTTTATTTTGGACTTTCTGAATCACAGACTAGTGCTCTAACTGCTAGGCCACGCCTTCTCCCATATCTTTTGTGATGAAAAGGGCCTTCTCTTATTTTTGGTCATAACTCTTCCCACGAGATCCCTTTGCTCATCTTCATCAACTTCCTTCATACAAGCTCTCAGATGCCTGTGCCGCTACTTTAGTATTTATTGTTACCGAGCCAAATGGTCTGCACCAGTGGCCAGCACTACTAATTCTGCTAGCCACCAGCACTGAACAGTAAACCCAGATATTCAATGCCAGGGTCATATCTGGCCCCGGCACTGAATATCCGAATTAGCCGCCCTGCCAATCGGTAACCAGGCAGTGGCGATACTGAGTCTCTGCTCGGTTAGCGAAATGCAGTGGAGGTTAGGCCAGGGTTACCCGTGTCTGGCTTTCACCGCATATCGCTAACCGGGCAGAGACTCAATATTGCTGCTGACCAGTTACTGACTGGCTCCGGCTCCACTCCAGAATGCCCAGATGCTAACTGCAGAGCCGGCAGCTGTGGACATTCAGCAGCACTAACCGTGTGAGAGCTGCTGAATCTCCCATTCACCACGATTAGCAGCTCGTTTACAAGTTCTCACGATTTTACTGTCAGACAGTAGACCAGTGCTTCCCAAAACCTTATCCTATATGCCTGTATTTTGTCATTTCAAAAATCATAAGACCTCAGATGATGATGTAAGGAAAATAAGGGACCTCTGTTCCCCACCCCATCAGCTTCTTTTTCCTCCCCTCCTCCACTTCTCCAAAGCATGAAGGCAGCAGCAGTGGAAGCAGCAGTCAGCACAGGGTCCCGTGCGTCAGTGAGCATGCAAACACCCCAGTACTTTGTGTGGCATTCCACTTTAATGGGAAAAGGGCGGCAAGGCTCGCCCATTCACAGGCTCCATGCTGACTGCCATCACTGGGAACAGACCACAGCGGAGGTCCAGAGGGAAGAGGAGCAGTTCTGATTCTGTGACCCCATTTGGGGAACCTCTACAATAGAAGAATTCCACCTTGTTGTGAGGAAAGGCCAAGAGGTGGAAAAAGTCAAAGAACCATCCAGTCAAGAAATCTGCATATACCAAAATCAAAACACCCCCACCAAGTAAAAAATAAAACAAGTTGAAAAGCGTACACTAGCAGTGTAATAATGGCACATCTCCCCCAATTCCAGAGTCAGACATGGGTGATCACATGTGTGTCTCATAGGAAGTGTCGGGCGGTATCAGAGGCTAGATACGTGTGTATGTGAGTGTTTCAGGGGGAGTGTCAGGAGCTGCATTGTGTCTATGTTTCTCGAGGGGTGCATATGGTTGTGTGCGTCACTGGGAGGATCGAGGGGTGCATATATCTGTGTGCCGTGGGGTGTATTGGAGGGTACATACATGTATGTTTTGAGGGCCTTATTGTATGCATATGTGTGTGTGTCATGGTGAGTGTCAGGGTCTGAGTGCATATATATGTATGCGTGTGTGTGTGCATGCATGATTGTGTCAGTCATGGGGCATGTCGGGGCTGTGTGCGTGAGTGCGTGGGTTATGTCAGTCATGGAGAGTGTCGGAGCTGCGTGTGTCTTTCTCTCTTTCATGACCACACCTTCCAGACTTCCTCTACTCTCTTTCATGATCATCCCCTTCAAGACTTTCTCCACTCTCCTCTTCTCTTTCATGAGCCCCCTCCTCAGACTTCTTCCAGTCTATTTCTCTCTCTTATACCCTCCCCCAAGTCTGTCTGTCTCTCTCTTTAGGCCCTCCTCCCAGGCTTTACCCAGTATTACATAATGTGCCATTGTTACACTCTCATAATACCCCCTCTCCCTCCTCGATATCAGCTGTTCTTTCACTTACCCATTCTGGCTGCAGCTCTCAAAGCACGCCCTGGTTCAGGCTTCCTGCACTGCGATCAGCTCTCTGAATGGTGGAGCCATGTGGGACAGGAAATTCGGACCGACCTCTCAAATCGCATGATCAGCACAAACTTCCTGCCCCATGCAGTTCCACCATTCAGAGAGCTGATCACGGTGAAGGAAGTTGCTGAACCACGACGTTGGCTCTATATGCATGTTTTCTTATGTATGCATATGGACAGACAATTTCCCTGCCGCTCAACCCTCCAGAACAGATACTTTTGCCTTAGTGAATCGCACCTAAATAACAGGTCATGCCATGATAAATTCATTCATTTAACCCAATGACATAACTAAACTCAATTCCACTTACTCAATACATATACACAGGAGGTCACAGATAATATATTTTCTAGTTTGCCTCTTATTGTGTATAGCAAGGGGAAATAAAATGAGTTTAGTACAAGAGCGCACTTTCTTGTTTTTCATAAAGGAATTTAAGCCGTGTATAGTACTCGGTCTGCACATAGGTCCTTGTCTAACCACATCATACAGAAGCTAATTTTATAACAAGGTGCCTATTTCACAAAAGCAACAAAGGCATCTATGCACCTTTATAAAACAGGCACTCGGAAGTAGCCCCAGTGGCGTCAAAATGCTCTTGCGCAAGTCTAAACTTGCTCTGGAGGTATTGTAAATGTGTGTATTTTATAAACTGTGCACCCCAGGAAAGCCTAATCTCAGGTCATGTAAAGTCGACATACTTTCCATGTGCCTGATTTTTACATGGGTATTACCCTGCACAATTTTAGGAGAGGTCTTTTCTGCATGTAAAGCATCCTTTCCACACAGAACGTGTTTTATAAAACTGCCCCCACAATCTTAGTGTTTTAGGAGAGTCCTCAATTCATAGTTTGTTCAAAACTGTAGATCTCATCTTAGTTTTTCCAAGCTCATTTGGCAAATTACTCCGACGATAGATACCAGATGCCTATTCAGATTTGGGTACTGCACACTGCAGAGTGAAAGAAGGCGTCTGTGTTAATTAGATTTCATTCAAGAGAAGTCAAGAGATTTTAAAACCTGTTTATTCTGAATATGTAATGCCTTCTTTCCACCCTAGAAGTGGCCTTACTTTTTCTATGAGATGCATTCTGATGGTTTCCATTGAAGGCTATTGAAAAAAAAAATCCTTACCTTCCCTGAGCACTGCACTTACCCTAGTTGCTCACAGAAGTTAACCATGACCTCAAAGCCAACCAATGAAGCTTTATCAGACTTCTTCGGAGAACCTTTTTTTGCCTTTGACAGAGAAAAAAAAAGAACATTAACAACGGATTCCATAACAAGAGACAAAACAAACTACATAGTTGGACTCTGCAGATTTGCAGGGCAGGCCCCATGGGTTTTACCTGGCTCTCAGCAATCTCCTTCTTGATTAGGAAGCTGACTTGATCCCGGTCAATCCTGGAGTAATAGAGCCGGCAAGAGGAGTTCTTTCCATCTCTGCCAGCCCTTCCAGACTCTTGGTAATACCCAGCCATTGACTTGGCAATATTCCAATGAGCGACAAACCTGCATAAAGAAGGGAATTGCATCACTAAATGGAAGAAACTCTCCTTTGTCAAACTACATAGTGCCAATCACAGAAAGGCTGAAAAAAAACTACAAGAATATTCTTTCTGCAGGATTCAATCCCTGTCACCAATTTTCATGCAAAACTAGCAACTATATTTTCATATGGACCCTCTTCTTGATGGATAATACTGCACACAGGGAACATATCACACTAATGAATTTGCACCATCCCTTGAGATGATAATAAAACTTAGTCAGTCACAGATATTAGTAAAACAGTTAAACTACACTTTTTGTTCACAAATCTAAAAACTCTTAAATAAATGTCTGTATATTCTGCACTATCTAATATCCTAGGCAGATCACAGATTAACATCAGAAGTAATAATTATACATTAAGCACCAGAGAAATAGCTTGGGTAGTTGTAAAGTACATGGGGTGCTTTGAGAGCACAGTCTTTATGCTTATTTAAAGAAGAACAAAGCAGCAGGTAGTTTCCCTTTGAAAATTAGCATAAAGTGTGTGCATTAACAGCTGCCCTGAATGTTGCACCTGCTCTTTTGTGCAGCTGGCCAAGAGTGAGAAAATAGCCCACGAAATGGTCAGGTGTGCACACCTTTTTCCACCTCTTTATTTATTTATTTATATTTCTTTTATACCGCGCTATTCGACATCAGTGCGGTTTACATAAAACATAAAACATACACGTTGCATATAATGAACTGTGCTTACAGGAAAGAGGAAATAAAACTTGGTTAACTTGGGGTAACTATTTACATCGGATTTTCATATTATACAGGCTATACTTATGAGTGTCTTATAGGGTAGGTTTAGTCATAATATCTATCTTAGACTGCTGCCAGACTGGATGTGGGACTTCAGGACTATATCCCTGAAGGTCTCGTCTATGTACCTCTCTGTCTTTCTTATGTCTTCCAAGTCTGCTACGCTAGCCTCTATCAAATGGACTCGTTCCCTGAGAGCAAAGAGCTCCTTGCACCTAGTGCACAATAAGACCTCTCAACAACTGGGAGAAAAATCATACATGTGACACTCAATGCAAAAGACTGGAAAGCCCCCATCTCAATGCAAAAGACTGGAAAGCCCCCATCTCGCTGCTGGACTGCTGTCTGCATCTTAGTTTTAAGCTTGTGTTTAGATCTTTAAGTTCTTTACTTACAGTCGCAACCCCCCCTGGTGGCCGGTGGCTACAGGGGCAGGTTATGCATTTAAATCAATTGTAGAAGTAAAAGACTTTTGGGCCAGATGCACCTTGGTCCTTGTAGTCCTTTCTCCTTATAGAAATGAGTTGTGGATGCCAAGTAGAGGGTAAACAAAAAGCTTTTATTTCCCTTTTAGCACTGAGGTTCGCTAAGTAACAAAAGTAAAGTTTTCCTTATTTTCAGGTTTGTGCCAAAGTGGTATTAAACAAGTAAAACTGTTACAGGCTTCACAGTTCCTTGTAGAATATAAAGGGTTTTCTAAACTTCGGAGTGAAACAAATAAACCAGCTCTCCTTTAGCTCAATGTAAGCAAAATCATTGTTAGTGCATGTTCTGGTAAACTATAGCTCTGGGAGTGAATCAAGGCTTCCTGCAACACAAATAGAGCAGTCCATTAATTCCTCCTGTGACAATGCTTCTAAATCCCCAGGCTCCACTTGCATGGGTTCCAGCTCATCTATGCTTTCTCCTGTATCTGAGCTCTCCCTGGCTGCTATAGTGTGCAAATTAGTATTTCCTTCAGCTATCCTCCAGCTGGGATGTTCAAGGTTTTTCAAGTAGGATGCATGGCTTATTCTTAGGCCTCTATGTCGTGGCTTCCAGAACTCCTGCCTTCTTTCATTCCTCTCAGAATGGTTATCTGATTCAAAAGCCCTTCTAGGAGCTAAGTCTCTTTTTAGAATTAAAGTACCACTGTACCTTGGCTTCCTGAAGTCGGTGTTGCTGGTATTTTCCTTACCAGGTACCCCTTCCTTGGATACGGTCACCTTTACAGACTGTTTCTGTGAGTCTCCTGGGCACTGCTTGGCGTCCCTGAAGCTTGGGACGGCCAGGTAACGAATCCAGGCCTCTCTGATTCTCAGTATGGGGGATTCCACTGTCAGGACCTTTCCTTCCAGTACCTTTAAGTTCCTTTCTCAATCCTTCTGGTGAGCTCAGGCCTCCCTCTAGGCATGGAGTCTCTCTCCCTTGGATCCTGGCTTCTCCTGGAGTCTCTCTTCCTTGGATCCTGACTTCTTCTCCTCTTTCTCCCCTCTTTAGTCTGGCTGCAGCTCTCTGCTTATAAAGCCGTTCTCCTCTTGAGTTTCCTGGCCTGCTCTTCAGGTGCATCTGATTAGTCCCTGCATAATCAGTACTTGGGTGTGTTCGCTCAGCCTCTGCAGGTTTGTGCCTGCTCCCTCTAGCTGTGTTGCTATGCAATTGCAGCTCCTGCAAGTCAGCTGCTTTGTGAAAGACAGCGGTTTTTTTTTCAAATTCACAGCTGCACTAGCTTCAGCCCTATTACATTACTAAGGGTTGTTGTGGATACTTATACTAATAAAAGTGTATCTAATACTTTTAATATACTTTGTTTACCTGAAGCTTAATTAATCTCAGGTCCTTAATGTATGACCGATTTGGATAAAGAGCTGCACCTGAGAGCAGCTCCTTTCCTTTAAGATGTGTAAGTACCTATAAAGCTACGATTATCCCAGGGGTGGTGGGTGTTGGGGAGGGAAATAAAACTTATTAAAAGAGGACAGCTACACAGTACCCTGTCCTGTGCTTCTAAGGTAAGCTGTGACCAACTTCCAGGGTGATTAACAGTCCTTGCTTGGATAGAAGGAGTCTTTCAAAATGGCCTTTTGACCTGCAACCTGGCTTTAACACCTATTTAAAAAGTTTCACAGGTCTCTTGCCCCCTAGGTAGAAGGCCTCTTTGTAGAGGTCTCTAGAAGACTTTATTTATTGCTCAAAGAATACTGATCCTGTTTTGCCTTTTATGCTAAGTTTTATTCTGATTTGATTTAAATTAAAGCTTTTTGCTGCTGCTAGGCTCTGATTTAGTATGAAATTTAAACTAGAAGCTCTCTGCTGGGTTCTAAATTTAACCAGAAAGCTCTCTTCTGTGTTTTAAATTTAAACTGCTGCTACTAGGCCCTGACTGATTTAACAAATACACTTGGTTCACAAATTAATCAGCTTTAATCCAAAGATTTCCCTTCAGAAAAATTCCCAGTATATACTTACTATTGCAGATCTCTCTCCAGAAGTAGCAGCCCCCTTTTGTAGTCCTTCAAGACCACCAGTGGGGGGCTAGAAACTGACAGCTCTTTCAGACCACCTCCCCAACAGTGTCGACTGCACTCCAGAGTCCCACCCCTTCTGCCTATTTCCTCCCCCTAAGGGAACCAGCTTCAAGCCCAGGAAGCACATCGCCTAACCAATACGAAAACAGGGAGGGAATTGGGACTGGACTGGAGTTCCTCAAGGAACCACAATTAGCAGGCAAGTCTAATTTCTCTTTCCTTATCATCCCTCTAGTCCAGTTCCTAGGATGTATTAGAGCAGTTAACTAACAGGAGGGACCCACACAACCAGCCTGAAGTACTGCCGATGCAAAGTGAGCATCCCCCGCTGCCTAGATATCAAGGCAGTAATACTTAGTGAAGGTATAGAGTGACAACCAAGTCGCCACCCTGCAGATATCCAGTGGTGGAACTAAACTATACTCTGCCCACGAGGCAGCTTGTGCCCTCGTGGAATGCGCCCTGAAGCATGTCAGCACCGGCTTGCCCTTCAGGATGTATGCCAATGAGATCACCTTCCAGATACACCTCGAAATGGAGGCCTTTGCTGCAGCCTTCCCTCTGCGCGGTCCTCCAAACAGCACAAATAGCCGATCAGTCTATGAAAGGGCACAGTCCTTTTCAAATACTTTCTGAGGACCATCTTTACGTCCAGAGAGTGTAACTGCTGAGAGGCCGGACTATCCTCAACCTTTGTTAGCGCCGGCAGGAAAACTACTTGGTTCACATGAAAGGCAGACACTACCTTGGGTAAAAAGGAAGACACTGGACGCAACACTACCTTTTCCCTGGAAAAGGAAAGGAAAGGTTCCTGGCAGGATAAGGCCTGAAGCACTGAAATCCTATGTGCCGAATACATTGCCATCAGGAAAACCATCTTCAGTGTCAGGTCCTTCAGGGAAGCTCGATCCAGAGGCTCAAAGGGCTACCCTGCCAGTGTCGTCAACACGAGGTTTAGATCCCAAGGTGCACCACCACTCACCATGGAGGCTGCAGGTGTATTACTCCCCTCAGAAATCTGAGCACATCAGGGCTCGATCCTGGGGCCACCCCATGGATCTTTCCTTGATAACAGGCAATTGCTGCCAGCTGCATGCATAAGGAGCTAGCGACTAGTCCCTTGTCAAAGCCGGCCTGAAGAAATGCCAGGATGTCCGGTACTGAGGCAGCGGATGGGTGCGTCTTACTGTCTCCGCACCAAGCCTCAAAGATATGCCAGATGCGGATGTAAGCCAAATAGGTAGATCTCCATCGGGCTCGCAGCAAGCTTGCTATCACTGCTCCCGAGTATCCTTTCTTCCTCAACCTCGCCTGTTCAATAGCCTTGCCGTAAGCGAGAATCAATCCACCTGGGGCATGCAGATTGGTCCCTGCATCAGAAGGTCCTTGCGCATCGGGAGTCGTCACGGCTGGTCCGCCAGCAGCCAGACCAGGTCGGCATACCAAGGACACTGAGGCCAATCTGGGGCAACCAGCACTACTAACCCACAATGTGCCTCTATCCGTTGCAGAACTCTGCCTATGAGCGCCCACAGGGGAAAAACATAGAGAAGCCCCTTCTCGGGCCACCTCTGAACTAGGGCATCAAGGCACTCAACATTCGTTCTCTTCTTCTGCTGAAAAACCGTCCGGTCTTGGCTGACTCAAATGCTGCCATCAGGTCCATGATCGGTTCACCACATCACTGCACCACTTGCTCAAACACCTCCTGGTTGAGGCACAACTCCTCGGGGTCCACATGTATCCAGCTGAGATAATCCGCCATCACGTTGTTGACTCCCGCTACATGCGCTGCCGACAACACCTGCAGCTGGGTCTCCGCCCAGTTGAATCGGCTTTCGGCCTCCTCCTCTAGAGCTGAGCTGCCCGTGCCCCCCTGACGGTTTATGTACGCCACCGTGGTTGCATTGTCTGAGATAACGCGTACTGCCTTTCCTTGTAATCTCTCTTCAAAGCAGCGCAGTGCCAAGGCCACTGCTCACTTCTCGAGTCTGTTGATCGACCAACGAGCTTCCTGAAGGCTCCACTGTCCCTGGGCAAAGTGTCCTTCGCAATGGGACCCCCACTCAGACAGACTGACATCTATAATCAACGGGATCCACTGGGACCTCAAGGGGCATGCCCCTCTCTAGGTTCCCTGGGTGCAGCCACCACCTGAGTGATCTTTTGGCGCCCCGCAAGCAGGGGAAGTACCTGGGACAGAGGCTGGCTCTGGTGAAACCACCAACAGAGCAGGGCCCTCTGCAACGGTCACATGTGCGCCCTTGCCCATGGAACTAGCTCAATCGTGGCTGCTATGGTTCCTAGAACCTGCAAGTAATGCCAGGCCAATGGTTTTGCCATCCCCAGGAAGTGTTGAATCAAGCTCCATAGGGCGTGTGCTCATGCCCCCGGCAGGAAAACCCTGCCGACCCAGGTGTCGAAGCGCGCTCCTGCATCGGACTTAGACGACTCTTGGCCAGGTTGACAACCCAACTGGAGTTACTCCACCACTCTCTTCGTTACTTTCTCGTTTTTGTCCCTGGACTTGGCCCAAATCAGCCAATCGTCGAGGTATGGGTGCACGAGAATTCCCTCCTGGTGAAGTGCCGCCGCTTCCATCACTGTGACCTTGGTGAAGGTGCATGGAGCAGTCACCAGACCAAAGTGCAACGCCCAGAACTGGAAATGACCCATCAGCACCGTAAAGCGGAGAAACCGTTGATGATCTGGCCTTATGGGAATGTGTAGATATGTCTCTGTGAGATCGAGTGATGTCAAAAACTCCCACTCCTTACCACCACTATCACTGATCTCAGCATCACCATGTGAAAATACAGGACCCACAGACAGCGGTTGAATCCCTTGAGGTTGAGGATCTGGCGAAATAAATGTATCGACTACAACCGTACTGGTTTCGCAGCACCGGTTCAATGGCTTGTAGCTGCAGAAAACACAATAAAGTTTCTTCTACCACTACCACCTTGCCCTATGCTTTGCAGGGGGACTGGATGAAAAATTGATTTACCGGGTGAATCCACTTGAGAGTGTAGCCCTCTGACTACTTCCAGGACCTATTGGTCAGATGTGATTTGGGCCCAGGCAGGGTAAAAATCCTGTAGCTGACCTCCCACGGACAACAACCCCCCACCTGAGCCCCCCTCGCTTCATTGTCCTGTTTTGTGTCCCGAGGTAGAGGCAGCTCCAAACCCTGCATGCTCCTCGGAAACCACAAAAGCCCTGCCCTCTGGGCCTAGCTGAAATGAGGGGTACAAAAATACTTGAATTCCCTCGGCTGGTTCCAAGCCAAGGAAGCACTACGGGCCTGCTTTTGCTAGTCCTTGGGTAACCAACCCCCCTTGGACTCCCCCAAGATCTTGACTAACTTCTCAAGGTACTCTCCGAAGAGACGCTTCCCCTTAAAGGGTAGTTTACTTAGCCGGGACTTGGAGGAACTGTCTGCCGCCCAGTTCCGAAGCCACAGGTAGCGGCGGGCTGCCACCATCGACGCTATATTCTTGGAAAGGTCCCTGATGAGATCGTAATGGGTATCTGCCAGGTAAGCTGCCCCAGACTTCAACTTTGCTGCCTCCCCTGGCATGTCCGGTTCTGAGTCCCCAAGGCTCTGAACCTTTGTGACCAGTGGAGACAAGCCCCAGCCACCCATGCCCCGCAGATGGACTCCTGCAGGGATGAGGGGGAAATATCAAAAGCCTGTTTCAGCAGTGTCCAGCTTCCTATCCTGGGTATCTTTGAGAGCCACACTCCCTTATACGGGAATCGTAGTCTTCTTGATCACCACAGACACTGTCACGTCGACCTTAGGCGATCGCAGGAGCTCGCGCTCCTGCTCCGGCAGTGGGTAAAGGTGCGACAATGTTTGCACCCCCCTAAGGCCAGCTTCCGGTAGATCCCACTCCTCCTGGATCCCAATCTCTCTGTTACACCCCTGAGCACGCCTACTATACAAGAATGCACAAGCCTGTATATGTGTACTTGTAGGTCTGACCTAATTTTATAAGAGTTCATTTATGCATGTAAATCAGCATTTTATGTGCAAATATGGTTTATAAAATCACTGTCTTACAGGGCAATTCTGAAAGGGTCACTTAGCTCAACGCATGTTGTCATACATGAATTTGGCAGCTGTTCTTTAAAGTATGCGTACTCTACATTATAGTATAGGGCATTAGTGGCGAGAGACATGTGCCAAATCTAGGCACAACCACTAACACCAATCTTAGTTTTGGTGTAAATGCCCGCGACTAGATTTGTCTGAAACGTGCATATAGTATTTTATAAAACTTATACCTGTAAATCTTCACAGCACCTACACTCCACCCAAGTTTCGTCCCTGTGCTTGCCCACTCCAAAATTACATGCCATTGCCCTGATGCATGTACTTACAGAATAGCACCCATCCCACGCAGTATTTAAAATAGGCAACTTACGCGCATTGATGGCATGTAAATGCACATGGCTTATTATAAAATTACCTCCTTAGTGTATAGGAAATCACTCGTTTCATCATCAAGTATAGTCAGAACACGGACAAATATCCACAGGGTCACTGGGAAGAGACATCAGTTTGACAGCGCTTAAGAGCAGCATTGTCCTTTTGCCTAAAGAGGGTTACATACGCCTTTCAACTGATCAAAGATCTGCACAACCTGACTTGCTCCCTTTAACGTGCACACCAAGGGCTTCTGAGATGTCATAGATAGCTAATGGCAATTGCAAGTAATCAAGTTTTTATAAATAAACTCCAGAAATGGTGGCAATGATTCCATGAGTTCTCTGTTCATGAGGAAGGAAGAGTTACCAGTGCTGGACTCTATGGTCATCAAAGAGAGTTCAAGCATTGTATGGTCTATGAAGCGTTCAAGAAAGTTGCATACCTGACATTAGCTTTGTCAACTCCCATCCCAAAACTGATGGTGGCCACAATAACAGGGACAGTCTCCTCCATCCACTCATTCTGGATTGTTGTTCTGTCTGCTGCCTTTAGCCCTGAGGGATGCAAATTACAAATTGCACTGTAAAATAAAATCCTTAATCCTGTCTTTTCCTCACTTTTTTCATCCAGATATCATGATGTTAAACCCCATAAGTGTTTGGCCCTTCTAATCTAAGGACAAGTAAAACAAAACAAGGACAATGGGCTCCAAATTAATACTGAATTCTCATTTGCATTTCTCATGGTTTTGCAATGCTCATGGATTCAGAGACGCACAATATTTTGGAGATTAGATTAGATAAAAACCAAACAATCATTCTCCCCAATGTAAGAGGCTAGTTACTAAGCTGCAGTAAAATATTACATTTCACCACGGGAGTCATTAATCTGCAGTAAAGCACAGTTACTTACCTGTAACAGGTGATCTCTGGGAACAGCAGGAATAAGTTTTCACATATGGGTATGTCGGTACCGTCGGAGCCTGCAAGGGAACGCTCCCCAGCGTCCAGAAAGAAAGCCTTTGGGAGCATCCCACACGCATGCGCGCTGCCTTCCCGCCCATTCACTTCCCTCTCATCAGTTGGGTTTGTAGCTGAGACCGAAGGAGGGAAATAGACAAATTAGAGAGAGAGAGAGAGCACAACTCCTAGGGGAGGTGGGGGGGGTTGTGAAGACTTATTCCTGCTGTTCCCAGAGATCACCTGTTACAGGTAAGTAACTGTGCTATCTCCAGGAACAAGCAGGAATGAGTCTTCACATATGGGGACTCCCAAGCTAGAGATGCCTAGAGGAGGCCCCAGCATGTTGCAAATCTAATGGATGGGCCATGCTATTTCCCAGAACCTCAGGCATCCAAGGGATGGAGGGTAGGAGTTGAATTAAAAAGAGTGTGCTGTGGAACAGCTTGACTAAACCAGGCGTCTAGAGGGGAGTCCTTGTGTAGATCATAATTGTTAGTAAATATTGAATTCCAATTTTCTAATGTGGACCTTACTCAAAAGTATTGCAAAAGTATTTGTTGAGGCTAATATGGTCTGCTGCTAAGAGCCAGTAGATTATCCTCAAAGAAATTACCTCACTGTGAAGTAGAGGAAAATAAATTTTGCAATACAGGCAGAGGTCAGAAGCGTGGAGGTGGCCTAGTGGTTGGGGCAAGGTACTTTGGGCCGGAAGGTCGGGGGTTCAAATCCCACTAGAGGACAGCAACCTTGGGCCGGAAGGACTGGGGTTTCTAGTCCCACAGGTGCTCCTTGTGGTCTTGGGCAAGCCACTTAACCCTCCATAGCCCATGTTCCCTGTAAAATAGTTCTCTGTGTGCTGTGCTTTCCTGTCTAATCAATGTGTTTATACCTCAAAAATTTCCTGTCATGATTTGACAATTTCCAATCTGTAATCAAACCGCTGCTGATCGCTGGAAGTAGCGGTATACAAATGTATACTAAATAAATAAATAAAATTAATGGCTAGAACTAATCCCAGAAGAAAAAACTGGGGGAGTTTAATGAGGTTGGACTTTGGAGGAAAAGCTAAAGCTTCTGTAGGCCAAAGTTTAAAGCTCTTTGTCCTTGGAGCAGAAGGCGGCTCTAGGAAAGAGAGGAGGTAAATCTGACTGGTTTGGACGAAAAGGTAGAAATACGCCTTGCAGAAAAAGGATGGGTCTTTAAGATCCCTTTATCCAAATGAAAGAAAAAAAAAACATTTGTAGTAGGCACTGTAGCCTCCAATTTCTTGAAGATCAGTAACGTCTTCCCTAAGTAATGTCACTTAGGATAATGACTTTACATGGAGAGCTTCAGATGTAACGTAACCGGAAAGGTTACGGTAAAAGAAGGTATTTTCTAATTACCATAGAAATTGGTTGTCCATTTAAAACCCTAAGGTATGCTGGAACAGCATTAATATGGACAGTAACAAATCTTTCAGAGAGAGAGAGAGAGATTCACTTAATAACAATCTCTTTCTGGTTACTCGTGGAAGAACCATGGAGAAGGTTTCATGGAAACCAGTGGAATGTTCTTATTTATAAGGAGAGGTCTGGATTTCTTTAAAAATTCTAGCCTTTGAATAACCAGGAATGGAGACCTACGTAAAGGGGTGCAGAGGAGATCCTTAGTCTTAAGACAGCAAGTCCGGATCCTTCTAACTTCAGTGTAGTAGCTGGAGAAGAAGACGCAATATAAGGGAATATGATGTTTGCCCCTCTATGAGGGCAATATGAGTATCATGCATTCTTTGTTCAGCATAAGCTTCAATGAAGTATTGGGAATTAGAAGGAAAGCACTAGACAAGGACTGACTGCAGTGAAAAGGAACGCATCCCTGTTGTAAGAGTTCCACTGGAGATGTGGAACAACCCAGGGAATTGAGCAATTCTTTATGCTTTCACATGGTCTGAGCTCTGGTTCCTTTTCCTTAAAAGGAAATTTTAAGGAAGATGGTGAGAGTAGGAAAAGAACAGCCATGTAGGAGCATGACTGGGCAGCGCCTTTTTAACCATCTGGAAGTTACCTACTAGGAATGGCTCTGACGCTCTCTAGCAAAGGCCCATAGTTGCAGAGCTTTTTTGTATAATTGCAGAGAGCATGTTGTAGGTTGCTTAGGTGAGATCTGGCTGTTTAATTGCCAGTGTGCAACCTAATCTATTCTGTTGGAGCCAAAAAGAATTGAAGATGGCTAAGAATAGTAGACAGGCCAGTTGCCTGCAATGATAAATTGTCCAAGTGGGTTGTAGAACCTCCCTTGGAATTATAAGGCAGCAGAAAGGTTAGGTCCCATAGATTGGAAAAGGACCGACAGACATAATTAGGAGTGGTAAAACTCAATTACCGTCTGATAAGCTGTCTTAAAAGAAATATTTGAGAAGATTGCAAAGGGGAAGAAAACTCTGTATGGAAACCACTTACTGGAGTAGGTATTGAAGAAAATCCTATGGGCTTAAAAAGTAAGCCCTCCAGTTAAACAGTATCACTCTTAGAGGCTGAATGACTCGACTAAGAGGGATAGAAAGTAATACAGAGTTGAGAAGACTTACAATTTGGTAAGTCCCTGAAAAGGCAAAGCCCCCTTGCAGTCAAAACTATGAGATATCCTTGTACAGGAAAACTGTCAAGGTGAAGGGCATAGCCTGCCTTGTTGTTAGTTGTTACTCCTCTTTTTCCTTCAAAAAGGAGAGGAGAAACCTGTTACCTGTAGGGCATGATTGTCCTCAATAGCTCCTAGAGCTAAAAGAATGGATTTCTCTTGTGGCAAGAGATTCATGCCTAGAGTCGAGGATTGAGTCAGTGTATCACTGATATCTCAAGTAAGGATGAGATGAACTGTAGATGCTTCTGTTGATAAGAAGTAGGTTACCAGTTCTAAACTTCAAACAGGAAAAAGAGATTTAATGAATAAAATATCAGAAACCCTGCAACTGCTGGGTTTGCTGAGCCTGTTGAGGTTTTGATTTTCTTAGCCTGGTATGATGTTGCTCTTCTTTGGAAACATCTGCATGATGGGTAGAAGATGGATAAAACTTTTTTCCCTTAGGGGGATGAAGTTTGTTAGGAGATTTTTTACTAGCTGGGATAGAGGAAAGTTTTGACAATCCTCTGAAAGTAACAATATCAGTGTTTAACTGATTAGCTTGGAATAAAGCATCCTTGCTAAAGAGATTTTCACCAGTACAAGGAGTATTTCTCAGCCTTTCTAGTACCCATTTGTCCAAGTCTGAAGCTTGGAGCCAGGGCATGCGTCGTGCACCTATGGCTATAGCAGAAGTTCTGCTAATAGACTCAAAACAGTCCAGGGAAACACGATTAAGGAACTTAGAGACATTTTGAGCATGACTGACTAATAAGAAATAGTCTGCTCTTTTATGTTCTTGAAGAAAAGGGTTCAAAAGCTTTAAGTTCTTTGTGACCTCTTCAAGAGATAATCCCATATAGAAAATATGAGATAATTCTTGCTGAAAGCATGGATGCCTGGAAGCATTGACGTCCAAAGGCATCTAAAGTCCTAGACTCACGACCTGGCGGATAAGAGGAGTGCATCTTTGCACTCTTAATACGCCTCATTGCTGATTCTACAACAATAGAATGATGAGGAAGTTGAGTCTTTTGAAAACCTGGAGAAGGTGGCACCTTGTACATAGTGTCAAGTGTCTTAGAAAGTGGGGATACCGTTAAAGGCGTTTCCCACATTCTTAATAGTAGATCCTGTAAGATCTGATGCAAAGGAAGCATGATCACCTCCTTTGGAATCCAGGGGAATTGCAGAGTTTCTGAATCCCCTGGTATGGATTCTTTACCAGGTATAGAAATGGCGAGTAACTTTGCCATATCAAGCAGAAAAGCTTGAAAAGAAATCTCTCCTGAGGAGGACCCTCTGAAATGAGGGGTAAAGGCTAGAATTGTTGAAAATTCAGCCTTGGTACCGATGGATTCATCCCAGTCATCGGGATCGGAAGACTTGAAAGGATGAAGCATCGGATTTTCTTTAAAGAGATGTCTTTGGTACCGCCCGAGGTCGGTACCGAGACGAGTCGGTACCGAATCCTCCATGCTAGAGAGCGATTCCAGGCTCGGCATCGAAGGAAGCGAGTCTGTCGAAGCAAGCATCGATGGTACCGACACCGGTGCCGATGTCGATACCGGTACCAGTACCGGTACCGAAGCCGATACCGATAGTCGGGGAACAGTCTGCAGCGACTCTAGCGGTACCGAAGTAGCTGAGAGATTCGCTAGACTACGTTCATCGGTGAGGAATATCTCATCCATCACCATAGTCGATGCCGGGGTGTCGGTACCGCTCGAAGCGGCCACAACCACCGAGCATGGCCCAGGTATGTCCATGGAGGTAAGAACCTCGGGAACAACCTGAAGCCCCGTTAATGCTTTGGAGCCCGAAGACTCCCACCGGGGCTTTATTGCCAAAATGACCTCGAGGGCAACGCCAGAGGCATCTCGATGCTTATAAGGAGATCTACCACTCGAGGACTGGATAGTCTTAACAGACTATTGTTTGGTTACCTGATCCTGTGAGAAAGAAGATATTCTGGCTGGTGACATAGAGTTTGATGTGAACCGAGCATCGAGTTGTGCTCGATCCTGAAGACTTCTTCTATTTAAGCTCCTAGAGGAGAGACACTCCAGTGGGCAATGGTCAGGACCTAAACATTTTAGACACCAAAAATGAGCATCTAAAAATATATTTGTACCGCCACACTTTGAGCATTTCTTAAGGATAGTGGCTGGCTTCTCCATAATGGAAAGGATAGAGGCCTAGTGGCCAAGAAACCATCAGGCACTAAACAGGAAAAAATTCCTTAGAAAAAAGAAGAAATTTTTAGTAAAAAGAAAGAAAAGCACCAGCGGTACCGGTGGCGTCGAGGGAAGGCAGATGCGACCACAAAAAACAAGAATAAAAAAGAAGAATTTTCTACGGTGACAGGAATACGTCCTGTCGGCTCCGCGGAAAACGGAAAACTGATGAGAGGGAAGTGAATGGGCGGGAAGGCAGCGCGCATGTGTGTGGGATGCTCCCAAAGGCTTTCTTTCTCGATGCTGGGGAGCGTTCCCGCGCAGGCTCCGTCGGTACCGACGTACCCATATGTGAAGACTCATTCCTGCTTGTTCCTGAAGATCTCAGTATCGCAGGTTAGTAACTCCGTCCAAAAAGAAATAAAGCAACCTGAAATAAGCATTACAAGCTGTGTTTTAAAAAATACCAGTTCATGTAGCATCTGTATGGGCTCCTTTCTGCCACTCCCCCTCCCCCCCAGTCTCTCCCCAAGAAAACTCAAGTCAAGACCCGCCCAGCACCCTGAAGATGCTCTGCAGACGCTTCCCCCAAGCCTACCTCTAGAAATTCCTGGTGATCAAGGGGAACATTGGAGGAGTGATCCTTAGTCACTACTGTCTCATCCGGTGCCAGGTTCAATATTGCACTGTTGATCCCTAGCAGTAGTTCTATGAGACTACTGCTAGGAATCACCCAGCACCACTTTGAACCCAATGCCAGACCAGTACTTCTCAAAATGTTTTAGTCTGAGGCAAACTTTTGAGTTTGTTCAGTTCTCATGGCACACCAAACCAAATTTTGCACTAATCCTCTTCTTCACTCCCTCCCACTGGCACTTTTTATTTGTGCATGCCTTGTTGCAATCTACTCTCAAACTATACTTAAAAGCACATTCTTTAAGTTTTGTCAAAACAAAGACTCAGGGCTGTGTCCTGCCTATCAGAGGCACCAGAAAAATATTAAATTAGCCAAGAAAATCCAATTATTTCCAACATGTAATTTCTATGTGGGAATTATGCTTGTCAGAAATTTTGAATTAGGATCCACAGCATTCATTTTACTCCAAGAGCTGTACAGCTAGCACAGTTACTTACCTGTAACAGGTGATCTCTGGAAACAGCAGGAATAAGTCTTCACATATGGGTACGTCGGTACCGATGGAGCCTGTGCGGGAACGCTGCCCAGCGTCCAAAAAGAAAGCTTTTGAGAGCATCCCACGCGCATGCACGCTGCCTTCCCACACATTCACTTCCCTCTCATCAGTTGGGTTTGTAGCTGAGACCGAAGGAGGGAAGTAGACAAATTAGAGAGAGAGAGAGAGAGAGAGAGAGAGAGAGAGAAACAACTCCTAGGGGAGGTGGGTGGGTTGTGAAGACTTATTCCTGCTGTTCCCAGAGATCACCTGTTACAGGTAAGTAACTGTGCTATCTCCAGAAACAAGCAGGAATGAGTCTTCACATATGGAGACTCCCAAGCTAAGATGCCTGGAGGAGGTCCCAGCATGTTGCAAATCTAGTCGATGGGCCATGCTATTTCCCAGAACCTGAGGCATCCAAGGGATGGAGGGTAGGAGTTGAAGTGAGAAGGGTGTGCTGTGGAACAGCTTGACTAAACAAGGCGTCTAGAGAGGAGTCCTTGTGTAGATCAGAAATGTTAGTGAAAATTGGATTCCAATTTTCTAATGTGGACCTTAGTCAAAAATATTGCGAAAGTATTTGTTGAGAGTAATGGTCTGGTGCTAGAAACCAGTACATTATCCTCAAAGAAAATACCTTACTGTGAAGTAGAGGAAATAAATTTTGCAATACAGGCAGAGGTCAGAAGCCTAAATGGCTAGAACTAATCCCAGAAGAAGATACTGGGAGAGTTTAATGGGGTTGGACTTTGGATGAGAAGCTAAAGCTTCTGTAGGCCAACATTTGACGCTCTTTGTCCTTGGAGCAGAAAAAAGCTCTAGGAAAGAGAGGAGATAAATCTGACTGGTTTGCAGAAAAAGGATGGGTCTTTGAGACCCCTCTATCCAAATGAAAGAAAGAAACATTTGTAGTAGGCGGTGTAGCCTCCAATTTCTTGAAGATCAGGAATGTCTTCCCCAAGTGATGTCACTTAGGATGACTTTACATGGAAAGCTTCAGATGTAACGTAACCAGAGAGGTTACAGTAAAAGAAGGTAGTTTGTGATTACCACAGAAATTGGTTGTCCATTTAAACCCTATGGCATGCTGGAACAGCATTAATATGGACAGTAACAAATCTTTCAGAGTGAGATATGTGTATAAAGAGAGACTCAATAACAAGAAGGGGTAAGACCTGCTTGAAAAAATGGATAGAGAACCCCTTACTGGTTATACGTGGAAGAACCATGAAAAAGGTTACATGGAAACCAGTGGAATTTTCCTAGTCAGAAGGATAGGTCTAGATCTCTTTAAAATTCTAGACTCTGAATAACCAGAAATGGAGATCTACGTGAAGGGGTGCAGAGAAAACCTTAGTCTTAAGACGAGAGGTCTGGATCCTTCTATAACTTCAGTGTGGAGAAAAAGACGCAATAAAAGGGAATACCATATTTGCCCATGTATGAGGGCAATATGAGTATAATGCGTTCTTTGTTCGGCATAAGCTCCAATGAAGTATTGGGAATTAGAAGGAATGCACTAGACAAGGACAGACTGCAGTGAAAAGAAATGCATCCCTGTTGGAGAAGTTCCACTGGAGATGTGGAACAACTCAGGGAATTAAGCAATGTTTTATGCTTTCACGTGATCTAAACCCTGGTTCATTTTCCCTAAAAGGAAATTTTAAGGAAGATGGTAAAGGTAGGAAAAAAAACGGTCATGTGGGAGCATGACTGGGCAAGCCTTTCAACCATCTGGAAGTTACCCACCAGGAATGGCTCTGACGCTCTCTGGCAAAGGCCCATAGTTGCAGAGCTTTTTGTAGAATTGCAGAGAGCATGTTGTAGGTTGCCCAGGTGAGATCTGGTTGTTTAATTACCAGTGCGCAACCTAATCTATTCTGTGGGAGCCAAAGAATTGAAGATGGCTAAGAATAGCAGACGGGCTGGTTGCCTGCAACAATAAATTGTCCAAGTAGGTTTTGGAACCTCTCTTGGAATTATGTTTTATTAAGGCAGCAAAAGAGGATAGGTCCTATAGATTGGACAAGGACCGACAGACAGAATTAGAAGTGACTAACTCTCAATTATAGTCTGATAAGCCGTCTTAAAAGAAATATTTGAAAGATTGCAGAGGGGAGAAACTCTGTATGGAAATTACTTACTGGAGTAGGTATTGAGGACAATCCTTTGGCTTAAAAGGTAAGCCCTCCAGTCAAATAATATCACTCTTAGATTGAAAATCTCAACTAAGAGGGATAAAAGTTATACAGAGTTGGGAAGACTTACAATTTGGTAGTCCCTGAAAAGGGTAAAGCTCCCCTGCAGTCAAAAGTATAAGATATCCTCGTACAGGACAACTGCCAAGGTGAAGGGCATAGCATACCTTGTAAGTAGTTGTAACTCCTCTGTTTACTTTAAAAGGAGAGGAGAAACTTGTTACTTGTAGGGCATGATTATCCTCAATAGCTCTAAGAGTTGAAAGGATGAATTGCCCTTAGCAAGAGATTCATGCCTAAAGTAGGGGATTAAGGCAGTGTATCACTGACCTCTCAATAAGAATGAGAAGAACTACAAATGCTTCTGTAGTTCAGAAGTAGTTGTTCTGAAACTCAACAGGAAAAAAGATTTAATGAAATAAAAAAAAATCAGAAACCCTGCGACTGCTGAGTTTGCTGAGCCTGTTGAGACTTTGGTTTTCTTAGCCTGGTATGATGTTGCTCTTCTTTGGAAACATCTGCATGATGGGTAGAAGATGAATAAAACTTTTCTCCCTAGAGGAATAAAGTTTGTTAGGATATTTTTTAGTAGCTGGGATAGAGGAAAGTTTTGACAATCTTCTGAAAGCAACCATATCAGTGTTTAACTGATTAGCTTGAAATAAAGCATCCTTGTTAAAGAGATTTTCACCAGTACAAGGAGTATTTCCCAGCTTTTCTTGTACCCATTTTTCCAAGTCTGAAGCTTGGAGCCAGGCTATGTGTCGTGCTCCTATGGCTATAGCAGATGTTCTGCTAATAGACTCAAAACAGTCCAGGGAAGCACGATTAAGGAATTTAGAGAGATTTTGAGCATGACTAACTAATATGGAAAAGTCTGCTCTTTTATGTTCTTGAAAAAAAGGGTTCAAAGACTAAGTTCTTTGTGACCTCTTCAAGAGATAATCCCATACAGAAAATATATGAGATAATTCTTGCTGAAAGCATGGATGCCTGGAAACATCGACGTCCAAAGGCATCTAAATAGTTCTAGACTCACGACCTGGCGGATAAGAAGAGTGCTTCTTTGTACTCTTATACGCCTCATTGTTGATTCTACAACAATAGAATGATGAGGAAGTTGAGTCTTTTGAAAACCTGGAGAAAGTGGCACTTTGTACATGGAGTCAAGTGTCTTAGAATGTGGTGATACCGTTAAAGGAGCTTCCCACATCCTTAAAAGTAGATCTTGTAAGATCTGATGCAAAGGAAGCATGATTACCTCCTTTGGAATCTAGGGGGTTTGCAGGATCTCTGAATCCCCTGGGAAGGATTCTTTACCAGGTATAGAAATAGTAAGTAACTTTGCCATATCAAGCAGAAAAGCTTGAAAAGAAATCACTCCTGAGGACGACCCTCTAAAATGAGGGGTAAAGGCTAGACTTGTTGAAAATTCAGCCTTGGTACCAATGGATTCATCCCAGTCATCGGGATTGGAAGACCTGAAAGGGTGAAGCATCGGATTTTCTTTAAAGCAATGTCTTCGGTACCGCCCGAGGTCGGTACCGAGACGAGTCGGTACTGAATCATCCATGCTAGAGATCAATTCCAGGCTCGGCATCGAAGGAAGCGAGTCTGTCAAAGTAAGCATGGACGGTACCGACACCGATGCCCATGTCGATAACGGTACCGGTACCGAAGCCGATACTGATACTGGAAGATCGGTCTGCAGCAACTCTTAACGGTACCAAAGTAGCCGAGAGTGCTAGACTGCGATCATCTGTGAGGAGTGTTTCATCCATCACCATAGCTGATGCCGCAGGTATGTTCATCGAGGTAAGAACCCCGGGAACAACCTGAAGCCCTGTTAATGCTTTGGAGCCCGAAGACTCCCGCCGGGGCTTTATTGCCAATATGTCCTCGAGGGCAAGGCCAGAGGCATCTCGATACTGGGAAGAAGATCTACCACTCGAGGACTGGCTAGTCTTTACAGGTTTGGTTACCTGATCCTGTGGAGATATTCTAGCTGGTGACATCGAGTGCGATGTGAACCAGGTATCGAGTTGTGCTCGATTCTGAAGACTTCTTCTCTTTGAGCTCCAGCAGGAAAGACACTCCAGTGGGCAATGGTCAGGACCCAAACATTTTAGACACCAAGTATGGGTGTCTGAAAACATATCTGTACCGCCACACTTTGAGCATTTCTTAAGGGTAGTGGCGGGCTTTTCCATGATGGAAAGATAGAGGCCTAGTGGCCTAGAAAGTGTCAGACACTAAAACAGAAAAATTTCTGAAGAAAAAGAAGAAATTCTTTAGAAAAAAGAAAGAAAAGCACCGGCGGTACCGGTGGCGTCGAGGGAAGGCAGACACGACCACAAAAAACTAAGAATAAAAAGATGAATTTTCTGCGGTGACAGGAATACGTCCTGCCGGCTCCGCGGAAAACTGAAAACTGATGAGAGGGAAGTGAATGGGCGGGAAGGCAGCGCGTATGCGTGTGGGATGCTCCCAAAAGCTTTCTTTTTGGACGCTGGGGAGCGTTCCCGCGCAGGCTCCGTCGGTACCGACGTACCCATATGTGAAGACTCATTCCTGCTTGTTCCTGGAGATACTAAATTACTGTGTTACATATGCTGTCTAGGGAAAAAATGCTTCCAATCGTGTTGATCCCAGTCTTTTTTGCCTATTTTCCTCTTGCTTCTCCAGGCTCTCTTTTCCATTTTACTTTTCTTCTCTTGCCTATCCTTCACCATTTCCCCCATTCTCATTTCCCTCCATTTCTTCTTTACCTTTCAATCTCTCTGTTACACCATCTCTTCACTAGCTATCCAATCATACTGCTCTTCTTTCCTTTACCATCTTGCAGCTAGTTAGTTAGTTAGTTAGTTAACATCTTTTATATACCAGTCAAGACAGTTTCCAGATAACTCAGTGCAGTAACATTAACACTTGAACAATAAGGTGCACATTACAGAGAACAAATAGATTACTAGTTAAACAATATCAAACGTTTTGAGGCATAACTGGTTACAATGTGTTGGTGGGTTGAGTTATTGCTTAGCCGGGTGCTCCTTGTTCCATATTTGATCCATAATACTCTAGGAAAAAAAGAGTCTACGTTTTTGCGGAATTGGCTGGTTAGTTGGATGGATCTTAATTGCAGTGGCAGTGAGTTGCAAAGGGTGAGCTCGTATAGTGAAAATGCCCTGCTGTTGGTTCTTTGGCTGCATGAGGGTTTGTAGGGGGGTATCTCAAGCCTGTTGATTGTACCTTTTCTTCTGGGTCTTTCAGAGCTGTTGCTTGCTATTAGGGGAGCAAGGCTATCTGCTAATTGTTTGATTAAAATGTTGTGGGTGTGTAATATGATTTTGTATTTGATCCTGCTTGTGATGGGAAGCTAGTGAAGCTGTTTGAGGAGAGGGGTGATGTGAACCTGTTGAGATTCTGCCAGTATGGTTCTAGCTACTGTATTTTGAGCTAATTGTAGGGGATACAGCGTGCTCTTGGGCAGGCCCTGGTAGATGGATTTGTAGTAATCAAATACTGGGTTGATTACTGCTTGACAAACTGCTCTGAATCCATTGGGGAGATGAGTTTACATAGGTTCTTTAGGGTGCGAAGCTTAAAGTAGACAGATTTGGGAATTCGGCTTATTTGTGGCTGAAAGTTGAGTTCTTGGTCGAGTGTGATACCCAGATAGTTAATTCAAGTTTTGACTGAGAGTGGAGTATTGTTTATTATGATCGAAGGTGGAGGATTGAAATGCTTGTTTCTTGTGATGTAGAGCACTTCCGATTTGTTGTGATTGATTTTGAGATTGTGATCTTTAAACCAAAAGTTGATTGCTGAAAAACATTTGGAGATTTTGGTATAGTCTGGTGATATGGTGAAGAAGGGGGTTAAGATCATTATGTCATCTGCCTATATTAAGTAACTGATGTTGTGGCTTTTGATGATTTCACAGAGGGGGTGTAAGCAGATGTTAAACAGAAGTAAGGAGAGTGCAGACCCTTGTGGAACTCCTTAGTTGAGAAGGAATGGTGCGGATGTGATGGGGTTCAATTTTGATATGCTGTGCACGGTCTGATAAATAGGAGTGAACATAAGAAATGCCATACTGGGTCAGACCAAGGTCCACAAGCCTAATATCCTGTTTCCAACAATGGCCAATCCAAGTCACAAGTATCTGGCAGGTACCCAAAGTCCACAGCTTCCAAAATGCTCGTCCTGGGGTAAGTAGTGGATTTCCCGGGTTCTCTTAATTGGTTTATGGACCTTTCCTCCAGGAACTTGTCCAAACCCCCTTTAAACCCAGCTACACTAACAGCTTCTACTACATCCTCTGGCAACGAATTCCAGAGTTTGATTATGCATTGAGTGAAGAAATATTTTCTCTAATTAGTCTTAAATGGGTTACATTGTAGCTTCATTGCATGTCTTCTAGTCTTTCTACTTTTTTTTTTTTTAAATTTTTGTTTTTATTGAAATTATACGATAGAAATACAAACCATTTGAAAGAATAAACAGCGTGCACACATTAGAATCTAAAAGCAAACCTCAACCTGGGTATTATGCCTAAAAAACTTGTAGTAGAATGCAAATATACTACACTAAAGTTCCCCCCCTCCCCCCCAGCAATCCCCCACTACCCCCCACCATATGATAACCTATCCCTCCCCCGCCTTTCTCCCCCCCCCAGCTCCCCTTCTGCACCCCCTATAGTCTACATGCCACTGCACACTCACCAAGCATCTCAGTCGTAACTCTACACGCGGTGTCCTCCTCCGCCTTCCAACCCCCCCTCCCCCACCCCCTCTCTCCATGCCTCCAACCATCTCCAAACCCCCTGCCAATATATCGCACTTTGCCCTCCTTTCCCCCGTCTCAACTCTGTTAATTTATACATCAGGCTCACCTCAGCCACTCTTCGCACAAATCCCGCCAATTGTGGCATACTCTGTCCCCCCCAGTGCTGTGCGATCTCGCAACGGGCTACAGCAATACAATGATGCAGTACCCCCTCCTCCCGTCTCGAAAGATCATCATCCAGTCGATGCAACAGGCATGCCTCCGGTCTTCCATGCAAACTATGCCCGGTCATGCCATGAATCACCGCAATTACCTGCTCCCAGTACCCCTGTAACTTATCACACTTCCACCACATGTGCATCCAGTCCCCTCTTTCCGCACACCCCCGCCAGCATAGGGCATCCCTTCCCCTCCCCGCTCGATATTGACGTACTGGCGTCCAATACCATCTGTATAATACTTTATATGCATTTTCTTTCATTTGCGTGGCTATGGACACAGTAGCAATCGTCTGGAGTATCTTCTCCCAAGCCTCTACTGTCCAACATACCCCCAAATCCTCCTCCCATTGCAGCATATAGCGTAACTTGCATACACCAGTCCCTATTAGGCCTCGATAAATTCTGGACAAAACCCCCTTTTGACCCATCTGGCCCGAGCACAGAGCCTCAAACCAGCCTCTATTTTCCCAGAGATCTTTCCATATCTTCGGTTGCCTTACAAAGTAACTTAATTGTATATAGGCAAAATGATCACTCTCTTTCAGCTTATAGAGATCCTTAATGCCCTCAAACGGATGCATTCCCTGAGGGTGTATAACTTGGTGAATGTACTCCAGCCCATTTTTGTGCCCATCTACGTAAAAGTAGCTCATCTGGACCCTGTCCCCGCTCGAAACAGGCCGCGATAGGCATCCCCTGCATGTAGCCTTTATCGGGAACAAGCTGAGGCTTATTGCGTTTCCAGATTTTCAAACTAGTCGCCACCATGGGGTTTAGTGCCTGTGTGTCAAGACCCTTAGCCCCCCTCCAAATCACCCGGTCAAGTTCCACCCCCCCCCCCACCAACTCGTGCTCCATTTGAACCCAAGATTTCAATGTTCCTCTTTGCCAGTCATAAATCATTTTTAGTTGCGCTGCCTCGTAATATTTGCAGATATTAGGTACCCCCAGCCCCCCCTCTTCTTTTGTCCGTTGCAATACTCGCAGTGCTACCCTCGGGCGCTTCTGCACCCATATGAACCTGTTAACTAACCGTTGTATCCTTTTCAAAGTTGTCGGCGGAACCCATATCGGGAGCGTCTGGAACAAAAACAACAGTCTGGGCACAAGCATCATTTTAACCGTTGCAATGCGCCCGAACCACGATAGGTATCCCCTTCCCCACCCATCCAACCAGCCCTCTATCTTCCCCAGAACCCTCCGATAGTTCAAGTTATATAGCTCATCAATGTTATTGCTAATCCATATGCCAAGGTACCTGATACTATCTCGCGCCCATTTGAAAGGGTATTTCTTTGCCAGTACAGTAACTACCTCGCTGGGGACTGCCAAATTCAGGATTTCCGATTTGTTCCAGTTGATGGTAAACCCTGACACTTTACCATATTCTTCCAGTTCCCACATAGCTATGGGGAGGCCGACCTGTGGTCTTGCCATACTTAGAATTATATCGTCCGCGAACAGGGAAATTTTATAGTCACTCTGCCCCACTCTTATGCCAGATATATCCGCCCGTTCTCTAATCCTCTGCGCCAAGGGCTCTACTGCTATCGCAAACAGTAGCGGAGATAATGGGCATCCCTGCCTTGTTCCCCTCCCTTGATCAAAAAACTGCGAGTGGGCCCCATTCACCCTCACACATGCTTTTGGATGCGCATATAGCGCCTTCACCCAAGCAAGAAACTCGCCCCCCAGCCCCACCTTCTCCAGCACCTGGAATAGAAAAGGCCAAGACACATGATCGAAGGCCTTCTCCGCATCCAACGAGAGCAGGAGCGCCTCGTCCTTTCTCCGCTCGCTTGCCCAGATAATGTTTAAAATCTTTCGGATATTATCCGCAACCTGTCTACCAGGAATAAAGCCCGCCTGATCGTGGTGTATCAATGTTCCAATCACTTTATTGAGGCGCGTGGTGAGAATCTTAGCTAAAAGCTTGGCATCCAGGTTAAGTAGGGAGATAGGCCTATAAGAGGCACACTCCTTCGGATCCTTTCCCTCCTTGTGAATTACGGTTATACCCGCCCACCCCATTGTGTCCGCTAAGTTCCCACCCACCCGTGGTTGGTTAAATACGTTCACTAGAGGCCCAATTAACAGGTCTCCGAACTTCCTGTAGAATCTGGCAGACAGACCATCCAACCCTGGGGCTTTCTCTAATTTCAACTGCTTGATTGCCCTCCCTACTTCGTCTGCCCGAATGGGTTTGTTAATTTCCTCCTGTTCGCACTCTCTCAACGTAGGCAAGTCTATGGAGTCAAGGTAGATTCCCACCCTCCCCACCTGTGGCAAGTCCCTTGCTTTATACAGCTCCTGATAGTATTCCTTAAAAACATCCCTAATCTCCCCATCTTTAGTAACCAATTCCCCGCCCTTCCTTCGAACCCCTAATATATGAGAGCGAAGCTTCTGCTGCTTCAGCTTCTGCGCTAGATACCTCCCAGCCTTATTCCCCCCTTCAAATACCTCCTGCCTCAGAAGCTGCATCCGATACCGTATCTTTTCCGCCTGCAATTCATTGAGTTGCGCTCTCGCTAGCAACACCCGTCCCCTATATGTATCTCCCCTCTCTTTCCCATCCAATTCTTCCAGCTCCAACAGCCGTTCCCTCAAGAGCCGTTCTCTATCCTCCCTCTCCCTCTTTTTCCGCGCCCCCCATTTGAGCAATACGCCTCGTATCACCGCCTTGTACCCATCCCATATACCTCCCCATGCAACCTCTCCATTAGCGTTAAGCCTGAAATATTCCCGGGTCCCCCTCTCCACATCCTCTTGGACCCTCACATCCTCCAGCAGTGACTCATTGAGTCTCCAGAACCTCACCCCCGTCCCTTCCTCTACCACTTGCAAGCTCACCACTACCGGGGCGTGATCTGACCAGGTAATGGACTCCATTTCCGCCCCTGTAATCGTTCCCCCCACCTCCTTCGAGACCCAAATGGCATCGATACGTGAGTAGGACCCATGTACTGGCGAATAGTAAGAAAACTGTCTCCTCCCAGGATGCTGCAGTCGCCACGCGTCCACTAGGCAGTGCTGCATCACGAAGCTACGATATCTCTTTCTATCCCCCCTCTTTCCCTCCCGTTTCCCTGTAGCATCCCGGGTGGGGTTCCATGTAAGGTTAAAATCCCCCCCACATATAAGGATACCATCCCCCTGCTTCCCCACCTCCTCGTTCAGTTTTGTCCAGAATTCTCGTTGTGCTCCAGTCGGTGCATACACATTCACTACACAGTACCATACACTCCCCACCTTCACTCGCACCAACACATACCTCCCCTCCGCATCCCTTACCACCGTCTGCACCTGCAGCTTTAATCGAGATGCAAAGAGTATAGCAACCCCTCCCTTCTTCTTTTCCACGGTATTTGAAGCCTGAATACACACCCCATAGCCTTTGGGCTTGACCAGATGCTCTGTTGCCCGTGTCAAGTGCGTTTCTTGAAGCATAACTATTGCCGCCTTCTGGCGGGCTAACTCTGTGTACAATTTGCGTCGCTTAAGCGGTGAGTTAAGCCCCTTCACATTTAATGTGACTAGTTTAAGCTCACCCATTCTCCCACACCCCCCTCTTCCCTCCCTCTAGCCTATAACCCCCAGCCCCCCCCCTCCCCACTCCCTCCCCCCCAACCCTCTCCCCTCTCCTTAAGAGAGGATAGTCTTCCATAGAGGTGACCAGTAATCGGCCTTGCCTGACTCTGTCTGCCCTTCCCCCTCCCCCCTATACCAACTCAACACCCAAAGCCCCTTCAGCTCCCCTTCCGAACCTCTACCTCCGTCCTCCCCCCCCCGCCCTCCTTCCCTCCTCCTCCCTATAGTCGAACCCCTCCCTCCCCCCTCCAGCAGATAATAACTTCATCTCCCCCCCCCTTCTGTAACCCAGTTCTACTATTACTAAGAAAACATACTGATACATCTTTGGTAACTCAGAGTCCATTCATTCAGCCATCGCCTTTCTCCTCTGCTGGTATTCCGGGGCTCTCTCTATTCAAGCGCGCCGCTCTACTCCCTGACATTGGAACTCGGTGCCATCTCTGTGCTTTCCTCTGTGGACTGAGGGACTTCACAGCATCCGCCGGTGCTCTTGTCTGTGGGCTTCCCCCTTCCGGTATGTTGGGTAGGCCAAAGTCTCTAAGTACAGTCCAGGCCTCCTCCCTGTTCTGCACCCGCCTTGACTTCCCCTTGCAGGTGATCAACAGCCCAAATGGAAACAGCCACTTGCATCGTACATCCTCTTTGCGCAAATACGCGGTCACCTCCTTGAGGTGCCGTCGGCGTTGTAGGGTTCCTGCAGAGAGATCTTGGAAGAGCTCCAGATGGTGTTCCTCCCAAACTATCTGGCGCGCTTTCCTTGCCGCTCGAAGCAGTCCTTCCTTGATCTTGAAAGAGCTAAAGCACACAACAATGTCCCTGGGTTTATTATTGCGTATCGGGCCCAGGCCTCGGTGGGCTCGCTCAATGTGCGATGAATCGATCAGCAGCTCTCCCTGCGGATCTGCAGCTAACAGCAGGGATTTGAAAATTTTTAGCAAGACTTCTTCGCAGTTGCGGTACTGAGGTTCCTCTGGGAGTCCCCGGATCCGTAGGTTACATCTCCTTGACCGGTCTTCCAGGTCCTCCAGCTTCATCTGCTGTTCCTCCTGGGCTTGCTGGAGTGCACCCCCGCGCTTTTGTAAATCCGCCAGTTCCTCCCCTTGTTGCTCCAGCTGAGTCTCCATCTCCTCGACTCTATTTCCAATGTCCACAATATCTCGTCTCAGGGATTGTATGGACTCTTTGAGTTCGTGCTTCACCCCGCTTATTTCCGTTTTAATCTCTTCCTTCATCTCCATAAGCCAGGTTTTCAGGTGAGAGATATCCCCTGGGCTAGCTCCGCAATCCAGCCCCTCTCCCCGGTCTGTGGGCTCTCCCTCCTGTGTTCGGCTCTCCTTCTCCCCCTCTTTTCCGCCTTTGACTGCCGCGTAAGGGGAGCGAAAGTCAGCCAGTTTCTTGCGTACCGCCAGGGAGCCTTTATTTTTTTCCATGCTGATATCGTACAATGCTGGGTCCCCAAGCTTAGGGAGCTGCGTCCCCTAGGGGCCTCTCCCTCTGCCTCTCAGCCGTTTATCGAAGCTGCAGGTGGGGGCCCCACTATCTGCTGTAGGGCTGTTCTTTGCTCTACTCTCTTCCCCCCTCACCAGGGCTTCTCAACTCTCTTAGCTGGGCTGGATGGTGTCAAATCCACCCGGGGGGGGGGGGCCACCGACACTTTCTCCCCTGCTTGGTGCTCAGATCCCAGCCGCAGTGCCTTCCCGCCGCCTCACCGGCTTCTCTGTCCTCTGGCCTCTCTCCAGCTCTGCAGCCACCGCTGCCTGCCCCCTTCTCCACCGCTCAGGTTTCAGCCTCCCGGTCCGCCGCCTCTCAGATCTACCGGCTCACCTCGGCCCGCTGCACGCGGTCTCGCAGGGGACGTCGCTGCTCACCCGAGCACCGATTTTCCAGCTCTGCACACTCCTTCCGCCCCCTCAGCTCAGGATAGGCCTCAGCTTCGCTGTTCCAGCGGCCGTCCCACCAGCCTGCCACGCGATCTCCTCTTCCGCGCTCTCCGACAGGGGCTCGCTGCTTCGCCGCTATTGTAACTCGGCCTGGGGCTCTTCTCCTACTGCTCTCCCACGTTCACCATCCTACTCCATGCGGGCAGGGGTGCAAATTCCCCTTTTCGTCAGGCTTAGGCGGCAGAGCCGAGTCTTATGCCGCCATTCGCCCCGATGCCGTCACCGGAAGTCTAGTCTTTCTACTTTTTGATGACGTAAACAACTGATCTACATTAACCCGTTGCACTCCATTCATTAAATTTACAGACTTCTATCATATCTCCCCTCAGCCATCTTTTTTCCAAGTTGAAGAACCCTAACCTTTTAAACCTTTCCTCATATGGGTATCCATCCCCTTTACAATTTTGGTGTCTCTTCTCTGTACCTTTTATAATTCTGCTATATCCTTTTTAAGATACGGCAACTAGAATTGCACACAATATTCAAGGTGTGGTCGAACCATGGAACGATACAGAGGCATTATAATATCCTTGGTTTTATTCTCCATTCATTTCCTTATGATACCTAGCATTCTATTAGCTTTCTTGGCAGCTGCTGCACACTGGGCGGAGGGTTTCAATGTATTATCCATGATGACGCCTAAATCTTTTTCTGGAGTGATGGTTTCTAAGGTGGTACCTTTCATCATGTAACCAAAGTTTGGGTTGTTCTTTCCTAGGTGCATAATTTTGCACTTGTCTACATTAAATTTCATCTGCCATTTGGACACCCAGTCTTCCATATTATCAAAGTCCTCTTGCAATTTTTCACAATCTTCTTGGATTTTAACAACTTTGAATAATTTTATATCATCTGCAAATTTGATCATCTCACTTGTTATTCCCAATTCTAGGTCATTTATGAATATGTTAAAAAGCAGCAGTCCCAGCTGGGGTACTCCACTATTTACTTTTCTCCATTGAGAAAATTGGCCATTTAGCCCTAAAGGGGATGGAAGGATACTCCTATGAGGAAAGGCTAAAAAGGTTAGGGCTCTTTAACCTGGAAAAGAGACGGCTGAGGGGAGATATGATAGAAGTCTATAAATTAATGAACGGAGTGGAACGGGTAAACGTAGATCGATTGTTTACGTTATCAGAATATAGAAAGACTAGGGGACATGCAATGAAGCTACAGGGTAAACTATTTAAGACTAATAAAAGAAAATATTTTTTCACTCAACGTGTAATCAAACTCTGGAATTTGTTACCGGAGGATGTAGTAAAGGCTGTTAGTGTAGCTGGGTTTAAAAAAGGTTTGGACAAGTTCCTGGAGGAAAGGTCCATAAACCATTATTAAGAAGTGACCGAAGATATCAATGCTTGACCCAGTACAAGCATTGTGGAACTTGTGTCTCTTGGGGAAACTGCTAGGTACATATGACCTAGATTGGCCACTGTTGGAAACAGAATACTGGGCTTGATGGACCTTGGTCTGACCCAGTATGGCATATCTTATGTTCTTATGTTCTTTCTGCCTTCTATCTTTTAACCAGTTTCCGATCCACAATACCACACTGCCTTCAATCCCATGACTTTTTAATTTCGCCAAGAGTCTCTCATGAGGGACCTTGTCAAAGACTTTCTGAATATCCAGATACACTATATCAACCGGCTCACCTTTGTCTACCTGCTTATTCACACCTTCAAAGAAATATAACAGATTAATAAGACAACACTTTCCTTGGCTAAATCCATGTTGGCTTTCTCCCATTAAACCATGACTGTATACATGATCAGTAATTTTATTCATTATAATGGTTTCTACCATTCTGCCTGGTACTGATGTCAGACTTGCAGGTCTGTAGTTTCCTGGATCACCCCTGGAGCCCTTTTTAAATATTGGTGATACATCAGTCATTCTCCACTCTTCAGGTGCTACAGTTGATTTTAATGATAATTCACAGATAATTATTAATAGTAGGTCTACAATCTCATATTTCAGTTCTTTCAGTATGCTTGGATGTATACCATCCGGTCCAGGTGATTTGGTACTCTTCAGTTTCTCAAATAGTTTTAATACATCTTCCGATACATCACCTTTATATACCATTTCAGGCATCGGTAAATTCCCCACATATTCTTCAGTAAAGACCAAAGCAAAGAATTCATTCAGTCTCTCCACTATGGCCTTGCCTTCACTTAGTGCCTCTTTTACTCCTCTATCATCCATTGGTCCAACTGACTATCTCACAGGTTTTTTGCTATGGATGTACTTGAAAAACTTTTCATTATGCATTTTTGCTTCCATGACAAGCTTTTTTTCAAATTCTCTCTTTGCCTGCTTTTGCCTTGCACCTAAACTTGGCAATGCCTTTGTTTCCTGTTTTCATCATTTGGCTCCTTTTTCCATTTCCTGAAAGATGCTTTTTTTGACTGCAACAACCTCTCTGACCTCACCTTTAAACCATGGTGGCAGTTTTTTGGCCTTCCTTCCATGTTTCTTAAAGTATGAAATACATCTGTTCTTGGCTTCCAAAATAGTATTTTTAAACAATGCCCATGCTCTATGCAAATCTTTAGTCTTTGCAGGTGCTTCTTTTAGTCTTTTGTTAACTATTTTCCTCATTAACCTTAACCTCCCTTCAGCATCTGCAAAGCAAGCAGTCTCATTCCTAGATGCTATGTCTTCAATGGACTTCACACAAATATGCCAACGCATGACAAAGGAAATACACTTGATCTCATTTTCGTTAACACCAATTGCATCCACACTACACTCTCCTCCCTGCCATCACTTACACCCATCCCCTGGTCTGACCATACCCTAATCACCTTCCAAATATCATGCATCACCACACCCAACCAAATCAATCTGTGCCAAGAAGCAAGGCACGTCAAACATTTCAACAAAAAAAGTTTTTATAGACAAAGTCCTCCCAGCACTCACCACCACGATAACAGACATTGAAGCCATAATATCAAACTGGAACCTGACCCTCGGAAATGCAGCACCTGAAACTCAAATGAAAAGATCTACCAGCAAACCAAAAAAGACACAATGGTACTCCTCTGAACACAGAACACTTAAGAAACAATTACAGAAAATCGAACGCAAATGGAGGAAAGCAAAATCACCGAATGACAAAAACCCTTACATGATACTTCTCACGGAATATCACCAAGCAACTGGCAAATGCAAAAAATCATTCCACACAAATGTGATAAAATAAATCCCTCAGCAAGCCTAAAACAACTCTTCCAGATAGTAAAGAAGCTAATGGATCCCCAATCAGCTGCACTGGACTTATACCTCAACCCTCAAACTCCAGCAAATCACTAGAATTCAAACAGCACTCTCAGTGCCCTCCCACTACAGAAACCTCCTGCTGAAACAAACAACTCCTGGACCACCTTCAGCTCCATCAGCAAAGCGAACATTGAACATGCCATCGCCTCAATAAACTCAACTATATCCCCACTTGACCCCTACCCAGTCATCTGGATTAAAGCATCTAAAGTAGATCTTAGTACTACCTTACTTAAAATCATCCAGCTATCCCTCCTTCAAGGCCATATGCCCAAACAACTCAAATACTCCACAATCCGTCACACACTGAAAAGTGATAAACTCAACCCTAAAGACCCCACCTCATACATTGCTAGCCTACCACAATTATTCAAGCTAATTGAAAAAAAATGATACAACTTCAACTTCAAGAACACCTAGTGTCATGGGGTAGATAGGGCAGAGCCTATGGAAACAGGAAACTGAGCAAAACAGAGCTAATGCTGACAGATCAGATCTACACATGGCCAAAGGTTGTTATGAGCAACGTACACAAGCTGCTGCACGAGTTGTGAGGGAACGTCCGAACACTAGGCTAGCTCAGGACTCATTAGGAAATGAGGAGCAGCTGGGAAGGGGTGGAGCCCAAACAGACACCAGAGCCTACGCAGTTAAAAATCACTTACCAGGGAGTAGTGAGGAGAGACCACCAGGGAATTCAAGGACCGTTGCTGAGAGCAAGAGAGCACCGGGGAATTCAGGAACTGTTGCTGATAGAGAAAGACTACCAGTGAAGTACAGAGCTGTTGAATCCTCGAGGGGCTGCTTTGGAAAGCAGTGCACAGCTGAACACTGTCCCAGGGAACCTTGCTACGGAGGGAGCAAAGGAGGTAGTCCGGGAACCAGGTTGAGGAAAGTCAAGTTGCCCAGTATCAGGTACCAAGAGGGAGAGGGTCCCTATCCTGAAGAGAGTTTTGTAACCAGAGGGAAGCTGAAAGGAAAACCTAGTAAAAGGCTTTCATATGTGCCCAGCTCTGCTCGGCTGAGAGACGCTGAAGAGAGAGTGCTGGAAGGTAGGCTTATTGATCCTAATAGAGGGAGAGTTGAGTATAACGAATTGCCCTGCACTTACCAAGAATTGTGTGGCTCTTCTGAAGAGAAATACAGAGAATACGGTAGCTATCCATTCCCTTCTAGTCAGGAGGAGGAGGGGAACTCTCGGAGCTATAGGGAGGATCTTTGCAACCACAACGGAGGTTTCAGTCCAAGAGAAACTTACTCCGGAGTTGAAGATATGCAATGTGAGTCATAAGAGGGACCCATTGATGACAGTTGCATGGACTGTACGTATACCATGGCAGATGGTATCACTTCTTTATGTTGAAGTACTGTAAAGTGTTTGTAAAAGAAAACAGGAAGAAACGTGTTTGCTTTTGAAAGAGACTGTTTTCTTTTTCCCTTTTTGCCAAGCTGAAGTTAAGCAGAGTTTTTGGTTCAAATGTTTCTTTAATTTAGTACCCGACGCATGGTCTTTGTGTTGTTTTGTTTCAATGTGCTGAGAATCCAACCCTGGGAAGGGGAATAAAAAGTCCTGTCTTAAAGTCTTACCTCTTGACTACAACTACAATCTTTTGCTAGTGTGTGGAACTACAAGTACCAAGGGGCATTGCAACGCCTTTATAACACTCCACAGCTACTAAAGAACACGCCCCGCTGAATTAACCCATGCTTATGGCCTCTGGGGACCTTCACGGGTGACACTAGACACCCACACCCCATTGGACCCTCAGCAACATGGCTTCAGGCCAAACCACGGTGTCAAAATGCTTCTTACCTCACTACCAAACACCCTCATAAAAGGTACCCAGAAAATACACCATGGATTCATCCTTATATTCCTCAATATTTCAGCAGCCTTTGATACCATCAACTATAGCATACTGCTTTAGCGACTCCAATCTACTAGAATCCGAAACACGGTCCTGGACTGGTTCCATTCATACCTCTGTGACCGTTAACAACAAGTCAAAATTGGATCCAACTCATCATCCCCCTACCAACAAACCCAAGGCGCCCCACAAGGCTCTTCCTTATCAGCACTCCTATTTAACATCTACCTCCAACCATTATGCTGAGTAATCCGCTCACATAACATCCAGTTTCATATCTATGTGGATGACACAATGATTTATGCACCATTCACAACCAGCAACCTAACGTACAACAAATTAAAAACCTGCTTCAGAGATATATCACGATAGCTAGCAGACAACTTCCTAAAAATAAATTACAAAAAGACTGAAACACTATTCATCACTGGAGAAACCAACTTCCAACCACCTGCATTCATAGAATTAAATAACATCAATATTACTGTCCAACCAAATGTCAAGTACTTACTCATCACCCTGGACCAACATCTTTCCTTTAAGCCTCACATAAGTGCCATATCAAATGCAATATAACATAAAATAAGAACTCACCGCCACCTCCGCCCACTGTTGGACCCATCCAATTTCCGCTCAACCGTCCAAGTGATTAAAACACCCATTTCGACTACTGCAACTCAATCCTCCATGGTCTGCCAAAAACAACCCTACTCCCCCTGAATACAGCCCCACACACCACAGCATGGATAATAAAAGGTGCTTCTAAAAATGACATATCACACTGATACTCAAACAGCTCCACTGGCTCCCACTGCCCAGCCGTATACTCTATAAGATCCTACTTCTGACTTTCAAAGTTATCAACAAGCAATCTGCTTATGACCTACAAGCACTGTTGAACCCCATTAACCCTAACAGAAAAAAAAGGCATGTCACAATAAATCTGCCAAACATACCTCAAGATAAAACTACCAGCTCCCAGCATGCTTGCAAAAGAGCCTTCAAACCTTATGCACCATCCCCTCTGGAACTCTCTCCCTGGCAACCTAAGATCCACAAGTGACCTAGCCACATTCAGGAAACTACTCAAAACTCAACTCTTCACTGAACACTTTGTCTCAATCACATAACCCCCCTGCCCCCCACCGCAACTCCCCTCCTGTAACTGCCTTGCTTAATCTCTCCCCTCTATTGTATATAAGTTGTTCAGTTATAACACCAATCGTATGTAAATTGAAACTACCTATGTAAATAAGTTCTATTGTTATATGTAGAACCCAGTTGTTGTAATGTACACTGCTTTGTCCCGGTGAAAAGCAGTATAAAAAAAGTCAAATAAATAAATAAATACATTTTCTCATAGTCTCCCTTTTGAAAGTTAAATGGGAGTGCTGTGTATTTCTTTGCCATCCTTCTTTCATTTATTATATCAAATGCAATCAAGCTATGATTACTATTACCAAGTGGCCCCAACAACCTTATCTCTTGTATCAGATACTGCATGCCAATAAGGACTAGGTCCAAAATTGCTTCCCCTCTTGTTGGTTCATGAATCAGCTGCTCTAAGAAGCAGTCATTTATTTTCATCTAGAAACTTAATCTCCCTAGCATGCCCTGCTGTCACACTGACCCAGTCGATACCCGGGTAATTGAAATCACCCATTATTACTGTGTTGTATATTTTGTTAGCTTCCCTAATTTCTTTCAACATTTCTTTAACCATCTGTTCATTCTGGCCAGGCAGTCAGTAGTACACCCCCCCACTGCCATTGCCTTCCCCTTTTTACATGGAATTTCTATCCATAGAGATTCTACAGTGTATTTTAATCATATGTGACTCAATGTCCTCTCTAACATAGAGCACAACCCCCTCCACCAATTTGATCCACTATTTCATTGTGATATAGTTTGGACCCAAGTATCACAGTGTCTCTTGGTTGTCCTCCTTACACAAGGTCTCCGAGATACCAAACATATATAACCTCTTGTTTAGAACTATATATTCTAACTCTCCCATTTTATTTTTTAGACTTCTAGCATTTGCATACAAGCATTTTAGAGGGTGCATTTCAACCATATTAATCTGGTTATCAGTTGATAGGGGTACTTTGGAATCTTCCAGCTCTGTACTTAAGGGCATCTGGGTAACTTTTATCCTTATTGAATCTCTCTGCTTGGATATCCTAACTTCCCTGTTTTGGTAGTATCCTTCAAGGATACAGTCTTCCGAATCATGTGCTCTTGGGCAACTGTCGGCTTTCCCCTATTCTCTAGTTTAAAAGCTGCTCTATCTCCTTTAAAAATATTAATGCCAGCAGCCTGGCTCCATCCCGGTAATGATGGAGCCCATCCCTTCAGAAGAGCCCCTTCCTTCCCCAGAAAGTTGCCCAGTTCCTAATAAATCCAAAACCCTCTTCTTTACACCATCGTCTCATCCAAGCATTGAGACTCTGGAGCTCCGCCTGCCTTTTGGGCCCTGCATGTGGCACAGGAAGCATTTCAGAGAATGCTACCCTGGAAGTTCTGGATTTCAACTTCCTACCTAAAAGCCTAAATTTGGCCTCCAGAACCTCCCTCCCACATTTTCCTATGTCATTGGTACCAACATGTACCAAGACAGCAGATTTTTCCCCAGCACTATCTAAAACCTTGTCTATGTGGCGCGTGAAATCCGCTACCTTTGCACCAGGCAAGCATGTTACCAGGTGATCCTCACATCCACCAGCCACCCAGTTATCTACATGCCTAATGATTGAATCATCCATTATAATGGCCACCCTAATCTTTCCCTCATGGGCATATGGCCCTACAGAAACCTCCTCTGTGCAAGGGAGTGTTACATTTCCTGGTGGACAGGTCCTAGCTACAGGATCACTTCCTGCCTCACCAAGGTGATGCTCTCCTTTCATGAGACCTCTCTCCTCCATGGTAGCTGAGAGGCTGCCAGACTGGAGGTGGGGCTTCAATACTACATCCCTGTAGGTCGCGTCTATGTATCTCTCTGACTTCCTTATATCTTCCAAGTCTGCTACTCTAGCCTCCAGAGATTGCACTTGTTCCCGGAGGGCAAAGAGCTCCTTGCATCTAATGCACATGTTAAGACCTCTCAACAACTGGGAGAAAAATCGTACATGTGACACAATACAAAAGACTGGATAAACCCCATCTCGCTGCTAGGCTGCTGTCTGCACCTTAGTTTTAAAGTTTTGTTTAGTTATTTAAGTTCTTTTTAGTTGCTAAGGAAACTTGTACTAATACAACTATACCAAATAAGTTTAAGGGATTTTGTTCACTTCAAGATTAATTACTTTCAGGGCCTAAACTCTTCTATTCCTGGTGAGGATTATCAGCTGAACCTAGAAGGGAAAGCGTAGTCACTCACCTGTAACAGGTGTTCTCCAGGGACAGCAGGAATCAGTCCTCACATATGGGTGACGTCGGCGCTGATGGAGCCCTTGTGCAAAGCAAATCCCCAGTTTGCTAAGAAAGCCTTTGGGAATTGCATCACGCATGCGCGGTCCCCTTCCTGCCCAAGGGTGCCATCATGCTCAGTCAAATGACATAGCTAAAAAGATGGCAAAAGAATAAAAATTAATAATAGGTCTGCAACTCCAAGGGGAGGAGGGAGGGTCGTGAGGACTGATTCCTGCTGTCCCTGGAGAACACCTGTTTCAGGTGAGTAATTACGCTTTCTCCTGGAACAAGCAGGAAGTCATCCTCACATATGGGACTCTGCAGCTATAGGCTACCAAGAACCCACACCTGAAAAATAGGCTCCCTCTACGAGAGCCACAAGCAGCCACAGTAGGAATCTAACTGAGAGAGTAACGCTCCGATAGCCTGCCACCAAAGGGCCAGAGGGTAGGAGTTGCCTAGACCTCGAAAAGGTTACGGAGTACAGTCTGGCCGAAAACACTGTCCCGTTGGAACTCTCTGTCCAGGCAGTAACGGATTGCGAAGGTTTGGCCCAAAGACCAAGTGGCAGCCCGGCAGATGTCTGCCAGCGGAACAGAGTGGAATTGAGGCACTGATGCCGTCTTAGCCCTGACCCGGTGGGCCGTAACACGACCCTGCAACAGAAGGTCGGCCGCCCTGTATGCCCAGGTGATACAGTCCGCCACCCAGGTAGACAGCGTACATTGGAGATCGCCATCCCCAGCTTACTGGGGTCATAGGATACGAAGGGCTGCGAACGCTGAATGTAGAAGGCCAGCGCCCTCTGACAGTCCAGGGTATGCAGAACTGTCTCTGCCCGACCAGCATGCGGCCTGGGAAAGAAGGTAGGTAGTACTACCTCCTGATTGAGGTGGAACTAAGAGACCACCTTAGGGAGGAACCTGGGGTGAGTGTGGAGCACTACCCGGTTCCTATAGAACCTTGTATAAGGCGTCTCTGACACCAGGGCGTGAAGCTCACTCACTCGCCGAGCCGACTTGAGTGTCACCAAGAACACTACCTTCCAAGAAAGGTAGCATAGATGGCAAGTTGCCATCGGCTCAAATGGCAGCCGAGTAAGCTGCCCTAAGACCACATACAAATTCCATTTGGTCGCCGGAGGGCGAACCGGGGGCTTCAGCAGAAGTAGGCCTCTCAGGAACCTAGACACCAAAGGATGTGCAGAGAGGGGCTTTTCCTCTACTGGGAAGTGGTGTGCCGCTAAAGCACTGAGATGAACTCTGACAGAGTTGAACCTAAGACCCAAATCCGAGAGATGGAGAAGATATTGCAAGACCACTGCAACCTGGCAAGAGAAAGAATCTTCTTTCTGCTTCTCGCACCAAACCCCGAACCTATGCCACTTGAAAGCATAGGTCCGTCTAGTTGATTGTGTCCTTGAGGCCGGCAGAACTTCTTCCACATCCTTGGGAAGGAGAAATGGTGTGAGAACTACCCTTTCAGCAGCCATGCCATTAGGTTGAGTGATCTGAGGATGGGGTGCAGCAGAGTACCCCCCCCTCCTGAGACAGGAGGTTGGGATAGGATCCCAGAGGGATTGAGGCCTCCACCGCTAGTTGAAGTAGAAGCGGAAACCAGGGTTGCCTCGGCCATCTGGGGGCTACCAGAATGACCGAGGCTCTGTCCTGGAGAATTTTGAAAAGGGTTTTGGCCACCAGAGGTGTTGGAGGAAACGCATACAGGAGGCCCACAGACTATGAGATGAGAAAGGCATCGGCAGCCACTCTGTTTGGATGTAGCTGTCTGGAGCAAAACTTGGACAACTGGTAGTTGTGTTGTCTCGCAAACAAGTCCAGCTGCGGCTTTCCCCAGATGTGAAAGAGGAATTGGGTCATATTCATATCCAGCTGCCACTCGTGGGGCTGGAGAATCCTGCTGAGCCTGTCGGCTAAGTAGTTTTCCTGGCCAGGCAGATAAATTGCTTTCAGATGCATGTCGTGCTGGACTGCAAAGGAGCAGAGGTCGAGAGTTTCCTGAAACAGACTGCGGGACCCCGTGTCTCCCTGTTTGTTCACATACAACATCGCTACTTGGTTGTCCGTCTGTATTAAGACAGACTGATGAGCCAAAGTTTGGCAAAAAGCTTATAGAGCTAGGCAAATGGCACGAAGTTCCAGGAGGTTGATCTGCTGTGTGGTCTCATGTGGAGACCACACTCCTTGAGTGCACAGTCCTTGGCAATGGGCTCCCCAGCCCAGAAAGGATGCATCGTGGTTAGGATCTTCGTATGTTGAGGAGCTTGGAAGGCTGCCCCACCTCCAAGTGTTGTGGTTGAAGCCACCAGGCCAAGGCCTGCACCAGTCTTTTGGACACTTTGACTCTGTCTCGGAGTCTGCCTGTGGCTTGTGTCCACTGGTCCCTGAGAAACCACTAAGCTGTTCTCATGTGGAGGCGGGCATTCGGTGCTACATGTAACGTAGAGGCCATGTGGCCTAGGAGGAGCAGGAAATGTCTTGCTGATATCTGAGACCTGCGGCCAGGAGTCTCTGTGCCCTGTCCACTGGCAGGTAGGTCCTTGCCTGAACAGTATCTAGTTTGGTCCCAATGAACTCTAGTTGTTGAGTGGGGACTAGGGTAGACTTTGGATAATTGATTACAAATCCCAGGTTTTGGAGCACCTGAATGGTGTGATCTGTGGCCTGTTGGACCTCCCCGGCTGACGTGGCTCTGATGAGCCAATCGTCTAGGTAGGGGGAAGACAAAAACTCCTTGTATTCTGAGGAAGGCAGCCACCACCGCTAGGCACTTTGTGAACACCCTGGGGGGCGGAGGCTAGGCCAAAGGGAAGCACCCTGTACTGGCAGTATTTTCCCCCTAGGTCTAAGGAGCACAGCCAGTCTTCCTGGAGGAGGTAAGGCAGCAATGTTCCAAGGGAAAGCATTTTGAACTTCTCCCTCACCAGGAATTTGTTTAAGTTGCACAGGTCAAGGATGGGCCTTAGGCCTCCTGTAATTTTTGGTATTAGAAAGTACCTGGAATAGAAGCCTTGGCCCTGTAGGTGGTAGGACACCGGTTCTACCGCCTGGTTCTCGAGGAGACCTGCTAACTCCTTCAGAAGAAGGTTCCGGTGAAGGGGAGACCTGAAAGGCTCTCCTGGAAAGTAGGGAGGTGGCACCTAGGTCAAATGAAGTAGATTGCCCTGATGGGCCGGCCATCACCCAAGTGTCTGTGGTAATGGCCGGCCACCTGTGGGCATACAGGGCAAGCCTTCCCCCTGTGCACTGCCTAAGGTGAGAGGGGCTATGTTCTGAGAGTCAAAAGCCACTACACCAGGCTGGGCCGGAGCCGGTGCCTGGGCTTTGGGGGCTATGTTCTGAGAGTCAAAAGCCACTACCAGGCTGGGCCGGGGCCGGAGCCGGTGCCTGGGCTTTGGGGGCTTCTGCTTACGCGGGCTATGCCCCTGTTGGGGAGCTGGGGAAGCCTGAAATGGGGGGTAGTTTCCATAAGCAGCACCCTTCCTCAGGAAAAAGGGCTTCTTACCCGAGCCTTTCTTTTTAGAAGGGGCAGAAGTCTTCTTCGAGAGTCATGTCCTGGTCAGGTACTCGGACTAGATCTCAGCAGCCTTCTTGGTCATGGGCTGCCAAAGAGGTTTTCACCATGGTATGGGACATCGACCAACTTGTCCTGAACCCATTGTTCCAGGTCTGACGACTGTAGCCATGCATGGCAGCATGCACTGATGCCAGCTGCAGCTACTCGGGCCGACGCCTCGAACCCGTCATAGGCTGTTCAAGTCATGAACTTCGAGCACTCATGGACTCCGGTGGACAGGGTCTTGAAGCGCTGCAAAGGTCCCTCGGAGAGTCCAGCTGAGAAACTGGCGATTTCCTTCGCCAGGTCTCGCAAGTACATGCCCATGTACAGCTGGTAAGCCTGGATCCGATATGCCAGCATAGAACCCTGGTAGCACTTCCTGCCAAGGGTGTCCAAGTTACGAGCCTCCCTGTCAGGAAGCACCCAGGAGTGCGTTTTCTGGCTCTTGAGCAGGCACATGGCCGATTCCACAACCATGGAGTTGTGCGGCAGTTCAGCTTTTTGGAACCCAGGGCTCTTGCGGACTCGATACATCAAATCGAGCCGCCTGCTGATCACCGGCACAAACGCTGGCATCTCCCACATCCGGAGCATCAGTCGTTCCAGGATTGGAGACACTGGTACAGTAAGGGCTTCCCAAGGGGGAAAGTCATACTGGAGGATCTCAAACTCCTCAGCACGAGGCTCCTCCTCTGACTCTGTAAGGAATGCCAAAGCCTTTGACATGTCCCTAACGAAGTCCAAGTACAAAGTGTCCTCCGGGGGGGGACCTTCTCTGAGGTTCGGATCCCGGGGAATCGGATGGAACGTACTTGGTCTTGTAGGTGTTCGGGGACTCTTCGTCCTCTGTTTCCCAGTCCGACTACAAAGAGGAGTCGAGTGGCTCCAACCTCGAGGGCTTCGGTCTCGACCGCCCCAATGCCGGTGGCACTGGCATTAACAACCTCGGTCCCGAACGGGAGGTCAAAGGGGACCACAGCCGAAGATCGACTCAGCCTCCGGGGTCAACTTGGACTTCGGGTGCCCGATGGTTGGGGTGCAAGTACCGGTGACACTGGCTATCAGCATCCGTTGCTTGTCCATGAAGGCAGACATGCTGCGCTCCAAGGCCACCATTCTGAGACCGAGCTCAGAAGGCTCTGCAGCCCCTGGATCGGGTCCCGACGCCAGTTCTCCTGGAGGAGAGTCCACAACGAGGACAGCGGTTACCTGCCTCGGCTGATCCGGGTCCTTTCGAGGAAGTTTCGCTGGGCGCTCCAACTTTGAAGATCTGAGCCGACGGTCGGGGTTCTGCAACTGATCCTGCGAGGAACCAGGTCATTCGGAACCATCCAACGACGCCGCCTTCGAGGATTTTTTCTTCCTCCGATGTTCCCGTGAGGGAGACCCCCCTCTCCAAAGACACACAACGCTGCTCAGGTTCAGAGTATTATCGAGATGTCGAGACCTCGGATGAGGTCCGAGCCCGGGAGGGTATGGACTTACCAAAAATCCTATCATGCTGCTGCTGGCGGCTTCTCAAGGCCTTTGAGGACATTTTCCTGCACGGGCCACAGACCTTCGGGTCATGGTCGGGCCCGAGGCAATGGAGGCAGTCATGTGTGTCAGTGAGGGACATTAACTTTGTACACCGAACACACTTTTTAAACCCGCTGGCAGCCATCGGGGGAAAAAGGGCCCCTGCGAGGTCGAAGACCCAGACTGCCAGTGAAAAGAAAAAGAGCGTGAATGCTAGTCACGAAGGACAAAAAATGAAAAACTTGACTGGACTCGATACCAGCGTACCAAGCCGAAGGCGGGAAGGGGAACCGGTGTCGAACTTAAGGAAAAGAGAACTTTTCAATAAATAGAAATTACACTTACCTGGTAATTGTAGTTCCTTGAGTGACGACAGTTTAGTCCTCCACCCCTGGGTAGTGCACCTCCTCCTGCAGCTTGGAGACTGGACCAATCAGAACTCTGCCATCACTGGATATAGCCTGCAGGCATTCCCCATAAGCCCCAGTGACCTATTGACAAAGCAGATTCAAAGGAACAAGAAATAAACAGCTAACCGGTTAAACAATTGAAACTGTATACAAAACGTAAACTCTCCCTGAAATCGGAGAGGAAAAGATTCTCCCCCTTAAACTCTCCCTTCTCCTGCTGAACCAAGTAAAAAACAAAAACAGCGACAGAAGAGGAAAGTCCGAAAGGACTACAGAACTGGTTTTCCTGACCAAGCACTCACCTGTATAACCGCTCTTCAGAACCGATTGCGTGCCGAGCCAAACTAGCAAAGAGGGGCGGGAATGAGGACTAAACTGTCGTCACTCAAGGAACTACAATTACCAGGTAAGTGTAATTTCTATTTCCTTATCATTCCTCTAGTTTAGTCCTCCACCCCTGGGATGTAACAGAGCAGTACTAACGGGAGGGACCTCGCCAGCCGGCACGCCAAACCACTGAACCGAACAGGTGTCCCCCGCCGCCAGTCCATTCAGCCGGAAAGGTGCGCCAAAAGCATGTAGCGACGACCAAGTTGCCGCTTTGCAAATCTCCACCGGCGGAACCAGACTTTGCTCCGCCCAGGGAGCTGTTTGCGGTGTAGAAGAGTGAACCCTCAACCACACAGGAGCTGGCCTCCCCTGTAACAGGAAAGCCGAGACGAACGTCTCCTTGAGCCAACGGAAAAGAAAGGCCTTCGCCGCAACTTCACCCTTCCTGGGACTCCCAAACAGCCACAAGAAACGCTCCGACTGACGGAAGGATCCTGTGACTGCTAAATAACGACGCAGAACTCTCCTTGCGTCCAAACGACCCAGGCGCCGTTCAGAAACTTGCTTCCCCCGCCCGGAAGACCAGGAAAGACAGCGCTTGATCCACCTGAAAAGCCGAAGACACCCTAGGCAGAAAGGGAGGCACCGACCGGAGCACCACTCTCCGAACAGAAGGGAAAAAAGAAAAATGCTCGACACGACAGAGCCTGCAGCCCCGAAATGCGCCGTGCCGAAAAGCCGCCATGAAGACACAGCTATGAGAGTCAAGACTCTGACCAAAACCTGGCTTAAGGACTCAACGTAGCTTTCCCTGGCCCCCTTAAAACCAATTGGAGATCCCATGGTGTAACGGAAATCCGACGCGCTGGCCGCCAACGGGTAACCACTTTAAGAAAAGGTACTATCTCACTGTGCGCCCCAAGAGCTACTCCTCATACCTCATCTGAGTAACAGGCAATGGCTGCTCACTGCCCTCTCAACGAACTGGCAGCCAGCTCTATATCAAAACCATCCTGAAAAATTCAATACCACGGATACTGCGCTGCGGCAGCGCAAACCCGATGCCTGGAACCCCAATCCACAAAGAACCGCCAAACACGAACATAGACCGGCGCAGTCGACAGTTTCCATACCCAAAGGAACTGTGAACAAAGCCCCAAGAGAAAGGAAGCTGGTGACTGACAGTGGGGTTCCTCCGGGCGACTCACTCCACGGCAGACCCCACGACGGCGTCTGCAAACCTCACATAACCCCATGAGGACCTCACGCACTGTATTACAATCGGCAACACCCCAGAACTGGAGAAAATACCTTAGCCCGACAATACCGTCCGAGCAAAGAAACGCAGTCTCACTCTGCACGGAGTACATCTAACCATGAAGCCTAAACAATTGTGAGCACCTTCGAAGGGCACATCTACATATATGGGCGACCGAGCACCTGGCCTCCAAACACAATGCAAAGAGCACGCTTGAACACAGACTGAATGCATGGAATATACACAGAATATTGACGTCCTCTACGAAACCTGCCAGTGCCCTGAAGCACTAAGCCTCAGCCTGGGCTACCTAGACGTCCTTCCCTTCCGCCTCCATACGGGCCCGTCAACACGATGGCACTGCCGGACAGAGCCCCTGCGAAGCACCTAAAGCCCTTCTCTGACAGCACCGGCTCTAGAAATCGAAGCGCATTTCCTGAGAAGGGCATGATAAGCAGAGCACCCCCCCCCCCCCCAGGCTTTACTGTCATCAGAGAAATAGCAGCGGGAAACCGACAAACTTGCAAGTGGAGGTTTTAGAGGTTGCTGCCTGCCAGAACCTGACGAAAAATACGAGTTCGTACTTTACTATCTTCCCAGGGATGGGGACACTGAATACTATGGTGTGATTCATGAGCAGCGCCGCCATCCAGTGGCCTTTAGGACAGCAGAGCCTCAACTCTTGGACCCAAAAGCTTGAGATGCAGAACACTACAGTTGCTTGTGTATCCACTAACCCCTGCCAGCCCATGAGTTATTCCTGCGGTTAGTAGTTCCCTGACTTGCAGAGAGCAATCTGCAAAGGGTCGTATACACCTGGGCACAGAAAGGCACTATTGAGTGAACCAGCCATCCTCTGGTGGCCAGAGACCGTAGCACAGGCATGTCTTGGCTGACAGTGAAACTACGTATGATTATGATATATATGTGGGATTTTTTTTTTTTATATCCTAAGGTTTCCTAAACCTGTCCCTGCGAAATTACAGGCGTTTGTAAATACAAACCAGGCGTATTATCTCAAGCACACTTCAAGCCGGCCCCTCCTTCCAACAACAAGGTAGGACCCTGCTCTGCGCCTAAAAGCTGGCAACTTGCCTAACCTCCTGGGCCTTAACAGATGCTCCGCAAAAACATGAATAGGGAGAAGAGAAGCAGTGGCATCAGACTACATAAACTGAGAATAAAAGTAAGCATAAACCTAAAAAGAAAGAGGACTGACCAGAAGGGAAGGCCAGATTTGCTAGTAAGTGGAAGAGCCAGGAGAAAATTTAAGACTACTGCAAACAAGGACATTTGCTTCTAACCACTAAAGGGGACTAATCCCCGATTGCTAAATAACCAAAAGTGAAAAGTAAAAATCAAAGGTAAACTCAAAATAGAATTTCTCACACTAAGTGGTTTTTCACTGTTGCCCCAAGAGACCTTTTAAAGCCGTCTCTGAAGCAAAGGGGCCCAGTAGAAAAACGGACTAGGTTCAGGAGTGTTTTGCAGCAAGCCCAACACAATGTGGAAGATTACAAGCCTGCTCCTGATACAGACGGACCCCAGGAAGAAGCTGGGGCGAACCTCAGCTCAAATGGGCCAGAATAAGGACTAATCTGAGGGAGATGAAATACACAGCCCACGGCCACCTTGAAAAAGCCGGCTGGAAGTCGAGTGCCCCCGCTAGCTATGCACATGTCCCAGCCGCATCTCTCACACGGCCCTCGGACATTAGAAGATAAGAACATAAGGTATGCCATATTGGGTCAGACCAAGGTCCATCAAGCCCAGTATCCTGTTTCTAACAGTGGCCAATCTAGGTCATACGTACCTAGCAGCAACTCAAAAAACGTATCCTCCTATTCCCCTCGCTACACTTCAATGGAATGCCCCCCCCCTCCCCCGGGATGGTAGCAAACCATTACTACAACCAAAAATAATGACTGCATCCAAGGGAACTGAGAACACAGATCAAGGAAGGAGATGCGGAAGGATTGTACTTAGCAGCCCCTTGCCACCTCAGGGAGAAGGAATACTACCCCTAGTCACAGCACTCCTTTGAAAGACTGCCACCAAAATATAGAAACATTAACACTGCGAGGCAGTTGTGAAATCCCTATGGGAGCCTTGTAAAACTGCTGAATAGGTCATCTGTAGACCCTGTCAGACATATACGTGACTACCAATGCTAAACCCATCTATATGATCCATACAGATACCACCTGGAAGAAAAGGCTCCATACAGAGGACTAGAATGCCAGCGAAAAAACTCATTCAAATACAGGTAAGGTGGAAACCTCAGGACATCCAGGAGCCCCAGAACAGACCTGAAGCTAAAAAGGTTTAGATATACCCCTGGACCACCGGTCAGGCAGCCGAGCTCTACCGATAGAACAAGGCTTTTCCGGAGTCAAAATGCTGCGACTGAGACACGACTCTCGAGAGTTCCGTGCATGCTTCCTGCTGTTGCCAGCAAGATGCTGGGAATCTGGTGAGGCAATAACCCCAATAGGAAGCAAATCCCCTGAGCCTTTTGTTGCCTAGAGAGAGAAGCTTATGCACTGCCTTTACGGACCCCGCTGTCCAAGGTGGCGCCCCTGTAACTGCACATATCCACGAGTGTCACCCAGCAGATCTCGTGGCTCAGAAGGGCTCAGCTCACCAGAAAGGGAAGGATTCAAGAGTAACCCAAAATTATCCTACCCCCTCTGTAACGTAAGACATCTCTCGTTGTGGGCTTTCCATTTTTTTTTTTATAAGGCCTCACGAAGAGCCCAAGTCTCTCAACCAAATCTACCTGGGGTATTCCAACCTAAAAGAACCCAAGGGAGAAAGTAAATCTAATGAAGTGGCCTCCCCCAAACAAAATGGAAAGTGGTCTTCTTTACCACCATCAGGACGAATAAAAAGTAAATCAAAAGTAAATTAAAAAAAAATAAAACTAACCCGCAGAGCCGCAGTGACCAAAATTCTGCCTCCAAAACACGGCCCGGGGCTCAGCACGCGATGCACCTCGCGGACGCAAAATGGCCGACGCTACCGGCACGCACCCGAGAAAAGCGCCAAACGCCACGTGGGAAACCAGGCCCAGCAACAGCCGTACGCCTCCTGGGCGCCAAACGAAGGCTGCAGCGCCAAAATAAAACCCCAGAGCCGAAGCTCATTAACTTACTAGTCGCCGGGATTCCTCGGCGGGCTCTATCCCGCGGTACTGCTTTAGGCAGGGCAGTAACCGCCGGTCAGCCTCTCATCTTTGCGCCCTTGTACTGTGGCTCCTGTGAGGGACAAGCAAGGGCTGCGCTGATAACGCCGCAGGGCTCTCCCCCAACCAGGCCAGGGGGAGAGATCTGCAATATGAGCCCACAGCCCCTCCCACCGACCAACGGTAGGAAGATACCGGCTCCAAAACAAAGGTTGCTGATCCTTTGACTTTTTTTTTTTCTTCAAAAAAAAACAAAAAAAAAAACACAGCCCTAAATAAGCAAAAAAGGTAACTCAAAAGAACTTTAACCAACTATCCTGTGCCCCTAATATGGTACTTAATTGAGCTCTGCCAGAGTGCTAGAGCTGCCCCCGAAGCCGCGGCTAGAGGTACCGCGGCAATCGGGTTGTGTGCCGGGACAGGAGCTCTGCCCCGTACCGTCAAGGGGCAGAGAGCCTGAAGAGAGAAACAGCCAACTCTGAAGATTAGGAGGCTTGACAGGACAGACACCGCTGAACGGCCCTCCCGTTTATCTAGATCTCTCTTCTTCTGGTTTTTTGGGGTTTTTTTTAAATACAGTCCCGCACAATTTGACCAACCAAGTAAAAGAATTTAAAAGAATTTAAGTAATGTAAAATAAAGCCAAACAAACCAAATCAAAACCTTTAAACTATCTAGCCTGATCCCTAACAGTTCCTCCAGTGAGCCCAGCACCTAGGCTCACTAGATCCTCCTGCTGCATGGAGACTGGACACACTGGGGCTTATGGGGAATGCCTGCAGGCTATATCCAGTGATGGCAGAGTTCTGATTGGTCCAGTCTCCAAGCTGCAGGAGGAGGTGCACTACCCAGGGGTGGAGGACTAAACTGGAGGAACGATAAGGAAGTATTTTTAAAACACTTTTTTCGCGACAGCACAAGGACCACGTCTGAAGGGCTCTGTGGAAAAACTGAGAATGAGCAAGATGGCACCCTTGGGTAAGAAGGGGATCGCACATGCGTGATGCAATTCCCAAAGGCTTTCTTAGAAAGCTGGGTATTTTCCCCGCACGAGGGCGCCGACGTCACCCATATGTGAGGACCGACTTCCTGCTTGTTCCTGGAGAATATGAATCCACTCCCCCTTTAATAGGTGTAAGACTCTATAAAGCTAGGATTACGCCTGGGATGGGTGGGAGGGAACTAACACTTAGGGGTATGTTTACTAAACCATGGTAGCAGACTCCGTGCGAAATCGGAGCCGTGGCCCCATTGATTTCAATGGGGCCATGGCTCCAATATCGCACGGAGTCCGCTACTACAGTTTAGTAAACATACCCCTTAGTAAAGGCTGGCTTGCTACATAGGTCCCAGGCCTGTGCTTCTAAGGTAATCTGTGACCAATTTCCTGGGTGATTCACACAGCCCTTGCTTTGATAGAGGGTGTCTTTCAAAATGTCCCTTTGATCTGTCACTTGGCTTTAACACCTATTTAAAACAATTTCACAGATCTCTCTCCCCCTATCTAGAAGACCTCTTTGTAAAGGTTTCTAGAAACAATTTATTGCTCAAAGAATACTGACCCTGTTTTTCCTTTTATGCTGTTATATATACTCCAATTTGATTTAAATTAAAGCTCTATATTTGCTGATACTAGGCCCTGACTGAATATTAAATTTAAACTAGCAGTCCTCTGCTGGGTTCTGAATTTAAACTGAAAACTATCTGCTGGATTTTTAATTTAAAAATTAAAAGTTCATTGCTGATACTAGGTCCTGACTGATTTAACAAATACACTGGATTCTAATTTACACAGATTAATCAGCTTTAATCTAAAGAATTCCTTTTTCCCCAAGATTTAGAAAATTCACAGAAGTAAATACTTACAATTTCAGATCTCTCTCCAGAAGTAGCAGTCCCTTTTTGTAGTCCTTCAAGTGGAACCATTTCAAGGGGGTTCCTTGAATCCCTATATTGTAGAGTAGATTTAGAAGGAGCTGATGTGCAACAGAGTCAAACGCGACCAATATATCCAGGAATATGAGTATAAAGCCTTGTGTTATGATTTTGGTGCCTTTAATCAGTGAGTTGAGCAGGGAAATCAAGAGAATCTCTACACTGTGTTGTGGGCGGAATCCATGCTGGTGAATGTCTAGAGAGGATAGTGTTCATCCAAGTGATCTTGTAGCTGCTCCTGAACCACTTTTTTGATGATTTTAGTGATGAATGAGATACTAAAGATTGGTCTGTATGATGATGGGCAGGCAGGGTCCAGGTTCGGTTTCTTTAGGATGGGACAGATAAAGGATTGCTTGAATGGGATGGGGAGAGATCCTTGTGTCAATGAGTCATTTATCATGCTGCATATGTAGGGGTATGAGTTACATCTTCTCCAGATTAATCCAGGACACAGGGCAGGGGTCAAGTGCGGAGGTGGTTGTGTTGATAGCCAAGAGTGTACTGTCAGTGTGCTTGTGGCTGATGAGGCTGAAAATGTTCCATATGTGTTCTTGGTTTGAGTCGCCAGCTGAGGGGAGCTCGAGCTGAAGGTGTGTCTGGATATTGTACTTAGTTTGAAAGTGTTCTCCCTATCTTAACACATGCCCCTCTCATCTCTTATCCCCCCCTTACTGGGTTTATCATTCATCAATATCCTATTTCATGGTTCTTTTATTACCACTAAACCACCCCTTTCTAGCTCGCTTATCATGCCTCATCATCTCCACACTGACTCTCTCTCCCCATAGCCTCCCTGTCTTACTCTCACTCCATGCCTCAACCATTTCATTTCACTCAACTACTCTCATATATCTCCATTTATCTTATTTCACACTTCCCTAATCACCCACTCTCAAATTCATTTTCATCCTCAGTCATCCTCTTGCATAATCTTTCCTTCCCCCAATATCCTACTTAGTTTCTCTCTCTTATACACCACTCCCCTTACCCCTTTAGGCTCTCACTCCAGCATTATGAGAGGTGTGTGTGTCTGTGTGTCAACCCAATCATCAACTCTCTCTCTCAGCCCTCTACCCCTCCCCTCATCATCTCCTGTTCCCTGCCACTCACCTACCTTTACCATCTCCACAAATCTGGCTCTCTTACAGACTCTCAACACCTCTGTCCCAATCTAACACTATCTCTGATGTCCTTTCACAGGACCCCTCCCCCTCCAGCTCTCATACACCCTGTCATTCTCACACTCATCTGCACCCTTTCCATCCTCTCATTCCTCTTGTGTCCTTATGCTCCTCGACCACATACGTCAACAGACAACTCCCATATGGTTTTCATGCACCCTCTTCCTCTGGCTGTCTCTCACACCTTCTATTTCTGTAACTGTGGTCTCAGTTCTCACACATATGCTGACAAGCGCAAAGATCTTGGAAAATGCTGACAAACAGTCCAAGTTTGCATTGCTGACTTCAGAGGCATCAAAGAACACCACGGACTTTTCCACGGCACACTGGCTGAGAAGCACTGCCCTAGACCACTAGAGATTTGCCGAGGTAAGCTGGGGGGAGGGGGAAGGGGGTTGGTTTCTGAAAGGTATCTTTAAGGGGAGTGGGGACGAGAGTCTTTGGAGGGCTGGGGTCCACACAGATGCAGAAATGCATCAGCCTCTTTAAGATGCTCACAGACAGGAAAAATAATGGCAGCTTTGAGCTGTTATTATTTTCTAGGAATAAGCACAGTTTGCAGAATTCCATGCAAGCTACATTTTATTTACATAATAATGGGGTGCTTTGTATCTCATTATCTGCTAATGCATGCTGCCTTATACTAAAGTATATTATAGTAAAATAGCACATGATTGTGCCAGTCAGCGTGCATTAAGAAGCAAATAATGTGTGTAATTCCCTTAACGCACATTAGAAACTAGCTCCCTTAATGTCAGTCAATAAAAAGTTGAAATGATGTGTGTTATCCCTGTAGAGATGCACCCAGATGGCGTTTCTTCTTTATTCAGAAGGGAAGAAAAGCAAGGATATGAGAAGGATGAACAGAGACACACGCATCCTGTGCTCTAGCTGCATAAACTCTTTTAAAAATGTCAATCAAGTTAGCTGTGCATTTTGAAATCATGCTGAAGACAGACCAGATGGGTGCCATCCATAGAGCAACGGTGTACAGATTTCCTTCACTAAAGAGGAAAAGCCAACCAGTCCTTTATATGCATATATTGGAAGGACAACCAGAGTGCTCTGTGGTTAGTGTTGTTGTGTGGCACATAAGGGCTATAAGTTTCTTTGCAGGCTCATGGGTTTGTTCCTTGCTTTAGATGGTTGTAGCAGCATTCAAAGTGCTAAGAAAAGACCGATTTATGTAGAGTGAGTGATTTGGGAAAATGGAGAGAAATGAAGGCAATGTACAAAAGCTTCATGGTGATATCCACCAAAGGCAGGAACAGTACCATTGTGCTTTACATTAGAGGAGTAAAGGAAATGGTCCTGCTGATTTAAGACATCCCTGGTGAAAAGTAACCAGAATGGAAGGCACAGCTCAGGAAGGCTTATCAGGAACTGGCAGGTGATACGATGCCACAGACTAATGATGTCAGCACCTGAGAAAGGGATGAAATTGCCCTAAGTCCTACAGCATTTCTACTGTACAGTAACTGTATAAGAAAAAATGTTTTGATTTAACTAGTACACTGGGAAGATAGCTTTGTGCAGGTAAATGGTGAAGTATGGTTCAAAGACTAGACAAATGTATGAAAGATAGATCAAACCACAGGCTATTTAACATAATGGTCAGATGTCATCCTAATTTCAGTGCATCCTTGAATAGACTACTAGAAAGTGGAAAGTGTGACATAGGGTGAACAGCACTTAATAGGCTTACCCCTTTATCCACTTTCTCTAAACATTGGCAACTGTCAGAAATAGGATACTAAGACAGATGGACCTTGAATCTTATGCATTTTGGCAATTCTTATACTTTTAAGCTGCAAGAAGCAAGATGACAGTCTCTTGTTTATAAAGTGGCTTCTCTCTTTGCAATACCACCCAAAAAGCACCACATTGCTGACATGTGATTTAGATTTTGTGGCTCAGCATACCTGCATGGTAGGCCTTGGCTTTGATCCCTCTATGAGACAGCTGAGTCGCAACCTCCTGACAGGCATCCCTGGTCCTACAATAAACAATGCCACAGCCACTGTACCCCTTTAACAACAAAAAAAAAAGTAACCAATTATAATCTGTTATGTACAACTAACCAGAAAGAGTGTGCTCACAAGTTAGCCTCATCATATCAAAGTGCTTGCAACACTTCAGGCCTGATGCAGATATAGCATTATAAAAATGAAGGAGGGATAAAACAAAGTTGCCATAAAATCATCCTTTAAATCCTCTTGATTGCTCCATCTGTCTTCAAGTATGGTAGCCTGATGGAATCTCCTTTGTCTGGTATCTGAACCATGGATATTCCTTATTGCAAACAGTATGTTGAACCTTTAATAAAGGCCAAAAGGTGTCATATTAAGTGATCTAATAAACTAAAGTATAAACTATATAGAAAATGAAAATCCACAGTAGATGTTATGATAAAATACCAAAGCTAGAGTGACGCCACTTCCAGATACATTAGCAGATTTCATAAAAGTAACACAATGCAGATCTTTTCCCAGAGACACAAACTTACCCCTGTAGAATTTTTCTTGCCCAGTGCTTTTAGACAAAAGTCCTTAAGGTTTCCATAGGGGTCAGTCAATAGCTCTTTAAACTCAACATCATAGTAGAGGTTGGACCGGAAGCATGAAGTCTTAAACGTGGCAATGGGCTGCTTCAGCTGCAGTGAGGTTATGATGTCATCCTGCACCTGCTTGGTGGCTGTGGCAGTAAGTGCAATGCAGGGGGTTTGAAGAATGCGGGAGCGCAGAGAACCTAAACGCAGGTAATCGGGTCGAAAGTCATGACCCCACTGGGAAACACAGTGAGCCTCATCTATGATCAGGTAGGAGAGGAGGTTTCGAGACAGCAGGGAGTTGAGGGTGGGCTGGAAGGAAACAGAGGCAGCCATCTCTGGTGTGATGTACAAGAACTTGATCTGTGGTTTCTCACTCTCCAGGTCTATCAGGATTTTCTTACGCTCTTGGGCAGCAAGCTTGGAGTTCAGAGAGCAGGCTTTTATCTTCAGTGCTAAAAGGTGATCCACCTGGTCCTTTAAAAAGAAGGAGCAAAGGAAACCAAAAGAGCTCAAAGAAAGGACTGAGAGATATTAGTCCCCAAACAAAAACATAAAACTCACGATAGCCCCAGTGCTCTGTGTAATAAAGATATGCAATTACATAAAGAAAGACCGGTTTTGGAACTACAAAATTGCAATATCTGGCTAGTTTGGGAAAGAACTTCATTTTGCTGCCCTTGGTCTAGTGGCCCTAAACTGTGAGTAAGTATACAAGGGATATGAAGGGAAGTAAGAAGGCGTGGAGGAGTAGCCTAGTGGTTAGAGCACTGGCTTAGGAAACAAGAGACCAGGGTTTGATTCCCACTAGTACTCCTTGTGGCCTTGGGCAAGTCACTTAACCCTCCATTGCCTCAGAAGAATCCAAGTTATCATTGTCCCTGTTTAATGTACATTACCAAGTTTAAGTTACAATGTAAACCGCTTTGACTGAAAGGATAAAGCAGTATAAAAACTTGTTAAATAAATAAAGTATGATAAGGACTGCATGAAGAAAAAATGCAGAATTTAAACTGTAACCTACATAGGGGTCATTTGCTAATGGTTAGTACGTACTGTTGGCCGCAGGGCCCATGTTATTCCTAAGGGCTCTGCAGCCCGCGCTAACCATCAGAAAATGAGCTTCTTAATTTGCTGCACTCGGATTAACTATTCTATCCTCGACACCCACAGGATGCACTGTCTGCAATGCTTTACATTTATAAAATAGTACCGCTCTACTGAACATAATTTTCAGCTCAAAGAACCATTAATCTTGCTGTATTCATATTATCGTCCTCTTGTCACTGATTTAGCAGACATTATCTTACATTAACTTACAGCACTGATTAATGATACTTTTGCTTTATTTTGGTGAGAATATTGCAAAATAGTTCCCCTGACAAAAGTTCTCTAACAATTTTAAAAAAATACAAGGAACAAACTAGAAAACGTTTACAAAATAAGGCTAATTATTCAAACTGGGTAAGATTAAAAGAAATGAAATATGGGAGCACAAAAAGCAATAAGAGAAAGGAAGATACGGTGACATGTAAATCTCAATGAGCCCCAACCCTAGCCCTGCTGCCAACACGAGATGTTACCTGGATCAGGGCAATGAGGGGAGAAACAACAACAGTGATGCCCACTGCCAGAACTGCAGGAAGCTGGTAGCATAAGGATTTCCCTGCCCCTGTGGGCATACATACGAAGACATCCTTCTTACCTGCAAAGACAGCAAAACAAAGGTCAAGGAGAGATGAGGAAAAAACATCCGACAGAGAATCGCTCAACTTCTGCCAGAGCCCAGAAGATATTGAGAAGAAAAAAAACACACTAATATAGCAGATGACGATAGATAAAGACAGACATGGTCCATCCAGTCGATCCAGTATAATTGTAAAGGACAGAACCTATGGGAAAAGAGAAATTAGACTTACCTGCTAATTGTTGTTCCTTGAGGAACTCCAGTCCAGTCCCGCACCTCTGGGTACCTATTCCAGCAGCTTGGAGACTGAGCATGTCATCTTTTGATGACACCAGTGTTCTTATGCAGCTGGTACCGACTACCACCCCAGTACCTATTGACAAAGCAGACTCACAGGAGCAACAAATAAGTAGTTAGATGTAGCTGTGTTTTTGCATATATAACGAAAATGACCTCTTCTCCCCTGGGAAGGGTACGCGCCCCACACCTCCAGGATGAGGAGCCTTACCTGTTAAGCGCCAGAGCAACTCCAACTAGCGGAGAGCGAAGACTGACAGCTCTTCTGGTCTGCCCCCACAACGTCGATTTCACCCCTCCCATCCACCAAGGGAACCAGCCTTCAGGACCGGGGTACCCAACTACCACAAAAAGCAGTCAGGGAGGGATCCAGGACTGGACAGGAGTTCCTCAAGGAACAACAATTAGCAGGTAAGTCTAATTTCTCTTTCATTATTTTCTCTCCAGTCGTCTCGCACCTCTGGGATGTATCAGAGCAGTTAAACTAATGGGAGGGATCCACACAACTGGCCTGAAGCACTGCTGATCGAAAGAGAGCGTCCCCCGCCGCCTGGACATCCAGGCAGTAGTGCTTGGTGAAGGTATTAAGTGACGACCATGTAGCCGCCCTACAGATCTCCACTGGTGGGACTAAACTATACTCTGCTCACAAGGCTGCCTGAGTCCTTGTGAAATGCGCCCGCAACCCCATCAGCACCACCTTACCCTTCAAGACGTATGCCGATGTGATAGCTTCTCTGATCCACCTGAAAATGAAAGCCTTTGCTGCTGCTTCATCTCTGCGCGGTCCACCAAACAACACAAACAGACAATCAGACTTCCGAAAGGACACCGTCCTTCGCAAATTCTTCCAGAGAACCCTTCTGACATCCAGGCGGCGCAACTTGTGATAAGGAAGCTTATCAAAGCTCAGGGAGTAATGACAATAGAGGAGAATTTACTCTGATCAAGGGACCTGTGCTGGCAGGTTATAGAAATAAGACAGCTTGTTTCCCTAAAAGACTACATGTTCCAGAATGCACCAGTATGCAGAAAGTCCCTAGGGGAGCTAGAGTGGAAAAGCATGAGTCTAATCAGAAAAAGCATTATGTCATCCCTAATCAAACAGCCTCTAGGAGAGTGCTTAATCCAAAACACCTGAAGAGTGGAAGGGAGGAGTTGCAATCTAAGCCCTTTAAAGCTAGAGGGGAATCTTCAGGAAGACAGACGGAGAAAGCGAATCAGAAGGAGAATGAGAACAGAAGGAAGAACAACCGGAACCTGAAGGAACAAGGCCAAGGAAGCAGACGGTCCAAGAGAGGAGCTCAGAGAAGTACCTATGCCTGGAGAGATATCTGGGGGAAAGAACCTTCAGAGGACTGGAGAAAGCCAGAGGTCTGGAGATCCACAGCCAGGGACCCTCAAGCAGCACCTAGGAAGAGGTCTGTTGCAGCTAAGGAGAAAAGGAGCCCAAATACCTCTTGGAGGACGTCTGGAGAAAGGATCCTGAGGTCCAGAGATACCAACTGGAGAGCAGGACACAGAAGCTCTATTGCATACTGGCCAGAATACCAGAAGAAGCAGCCTGACGCTTGTCTAGATTCAGGTATGAACTGTGAACGATTCTCTAGCTTTGAGCAATGAAAACAGCAGGGAAACAGTTTCTCCCCGTATAGAGGTCAGTTCCTAAAGCCCTCTGAGCCAGACGGAGAAACTGAATCTATGCAATTTCAGGAGCAAGGTTTAATATCTGATGCAGAGGATGTTTATATGGACTGTTCTTTGAGTAGGTTGTTATTTTAGGAAAATCCTAAATATAAGAGCAAACATCAAAAGGAAACATTCTAAATATTGGCTTCCCATAAAGTTTTGTTGAAAAGAAAAAAAAAGCTTTTGGGAAAGTTTGCACGTGTGCTGAAATCAAGCTACTGATCGCAGTTAATTGTCACCTGTTGGTAGAGGAGAGCCCAGCACAAGCCGTGCACACGTGGGATTTAAAAGTTCTTTTCTGTATGGAGAAAGTGAGCTATGTTTTTGTATAAAGAAGTTTTCCTCTTTGATTTGTTTTCACCTCAGCACTGCTAAGCAGTGGCTGTAAGAAAACCCTTCTGTTCCATAAAGGACTTTGATACTTATTTACATAAGTTTTTCAGTTGCCTTATTTATGTTGAATAAACCCTGGAGAAGTTATCTGGATGGTGTTACCAAGCATATCTGTGTGTGGAATATTCACCCCATAAATAAACTCTAATTTTGCCTTACACTCGACCAACTACAAGAGTTTTCATTTATTTAAAAGGCAAGCTTTGTGTGAATGGACTTGAATAACCACAATCCTTTGCAAGACAGTTAATTTACATACTTGCCAAGATGATGGTTCCTTCATAACAAGCAACCCCTTTTACAAACTTCAGGGTGGCAGCGCCCCCTTCCACTTTTGCCAATGCTGGTAAAGAAACCACCTGGTTCACATGGAAAGCTGAAACTACCTTGGGCAAAAGAGAAGGTAACGGCCACAGGACCACCTTCTCCTTGGAGAACGAAAGGAATGGCTCCTGGCATGATAAGGCCTACAGCTCTGAAACCCTGCATGCCGAGCAGATAGTCACAAGGAAAACCATTTTGAGAGCGAGGTCTTTCAGGGAGGCCCGACTCAACAGCTCAAAAGATTCCTTCGCAAGAGCTGTCAACACGAGATTGAGATCCCAAGGCGGCACCACCACTCTCAGAGGAGGCCAGAAAAGAGACACCACCCTCAGAAATCTCAGTAAGTCTGGGTGAATACCTAATAGCATCCCGTTCACCTTTCCGCGGTAACAGGAAATCGCTGCCAGATGAACATACACGGAACTGGCCATTAAGCCTTTGTCAAACCCGGACTGCAAAAATGCCAAGATGTCTGGGACGGAGGCAGTGGAAGGGTTAATCTGCCGCTCACCGCACCACGCCTCAAAGATGAGCCAAAGGTGGATATACGTCAGACATGTAGACCTCCTCCAGGCTTGAAGCAAGGTTGTTATCACTGCGCTCAAATAACCTCTCTTCTTCAACCTCACTCAGCACCTGGACCACCGCTCGCATCTCGAGCCTGTTGATCGACCAAAGAGCCTCCTGCGTGACTCACTGTCCCTGGGCAAAGTGCCCTTCGCAATGGGCTCCCAGCCCGACAGGCTGGCATTTGTAATCAACGGGGTCCACATCAGAGATTCAAGAGGCATGCTCCCTTCCAAGCTTCCCGGGCACAGACACTACTTGAGAACTCTCTTGGTGCTCCACGGGCAAGGGAGTACTTGGGACAGGGGTTGGCATTGGTGGGACCAGCAATAGAGAAGCGCCCTCTGCAATGGCCACATGGAACTAGCTCGAGCATGGCCATGGTCCCCAAGACCTGCAGATAATGCCATGCTGATGGCCTCGCCATTCCCAGCAAGCTTCGTTATCAACCTTTGCAGTCCTTGCACTTGTGACTCCGGCAGAAAAACTCTGCCTATGCAGGTGTTTAAGCATGCCCCTACATACTCCAGCTCCTGTGCCGGACTTAAGCGACTCTTGGCCAGGTTGACCACCCAACCGAGACTTTGGAGGAATTCTGCCACCCACGCCGTAGCTCTTTGGCTTTCGTCTCTGGACTTCGCTCAAATCAGCCAATCGTCAAGGTACGGGTACACAAGAATGCCTTCCTTGCAAAGTGCTGCTGCCACCACCGCCGCCGCCACCACCACCACCACCACCACCATCATCATCACCTTGGTAAAGGTGCTGTTGCCAGCCCGAAGAGCAATGCTCGAAACTGGAAATGGCTCATCAGTACCGCAAAGCAGAGAAACTGCTGATGTTCTGGCTGAATGGGGGCATGCAGGTATGCCTCCATGAGATCTAGAGACGTCAAGAACTCCCCCTTCCTTACTGCCACTATGACAGACCTCAGCATCACCATGTGAAAATGCGGCACCCATAGACAGCGGTTGACACCCTTGAGGTCAAGAATCGTGAGAAAGGAGCCTTTCTTTTTTGGCACCACAAAATAAATGGAGTATCGACAGCAGCCGTATTGGTCTCGCGGAACTGACTCCACAGCCCTTAGCTACAGGAGACGAGACAGGGTCTCCTCTACCACGCCACCTTGCTCTGCACTTTGCAAGGGGACTGAATGAAGAATAGGCTCACCGGGCATATCCACTCGAGGACTCATTGGTCAGATATGATCCAGGCCCAGGCAAGGTAAATTTCCCGCAGCCAACCTCCCATGGGAAGCTCCCCCACCTAGGTCCCCCTCGCTTCATTGTCCTTTTTTTCAATTCAGATGTTTCTCAGAGAATTGATGATATGGATCGGGAGCAAAAAATCATGGGTATATTGCCCTATATGTCAAATGTAGTTCAAGTATATCATATTTTGAAAAAACATTGGCATTTATTATCGTTGCATCCGTGTTTTCAAAAACCATTACAGATCGCATACACCAGAGGTCCTAATTTAGGAGATCTGATTGGTAGTACGTCATTTCCAGTTAAACTTGATAAAAATCTTATAGATACAGAATTGGGACACCACTCATGTTATAAATGTGAGTTCTGCCCACAGACTATTGTGGGAAAAGAATGGACTATACCGAATATTATGTTTAAACATGTTTCAAAATGGTCTACAACATGTTCTACGTCTTTTGTGGTATATGTGCTACTATGCCCCTGTCAAAAGTTATACATAGGTCGCACTACTCGGATGATACGTCAATGATTACAGGAACATGTCTCGAGAGTTCGAAATAATGTAACATCTGCTCCTATTGTACAACATTGTATAGATTTTCAACATACATTTAGCGACTTTAAATGGAGAATTTTGGATCATATCCCTGTGAATCCAAGAGGGGGAGATAGAGAGCAACGACTTCAATTGCTTGAACAAGCATGGATCTTCCGCTTGTCATCTTTAGAACCGAATGGTTTAAATTTAGAACAGGATTGGACTAGTTTGTTGTGACGTTCTAGCAGGTGATTGGATTTGGGGTTTTTTAAAAATCTTCCAAGATAATCAGCTGGTCAGGAAGTTTGACTGAATCACTGAAGGCATTTTCAAAGGAGCAAGGAACTCTTTTTGGCATTCAAATTTGGAACTTCTACAGTGGCATTAAGCGTTGAAACAGGACCAGAATGGAATGACTTGGCCCTAAACGCAGTACTGTGTTCGGCGATATTGACTGTGAAGATCGTGAGGGAGATTATATATATAGATCCCCTTGAACGACCCAGATAACACATTAATCAGATGAGTATTTAGCTATATTTATTGAGCTATATTGAGAATTTTATATTGTGGTGTAGCACTGAATAGTGTGCCTAATTTCACGATTAAGTATTAGTGGAATCTTTACCACGGTTTTGATTAAAAGGGAAGTTACGCTTCAGGAGGGGGAGACCTCTCATGGCAAAAACTTCCGACAAAATAAGATTGATATTTAGGATTTAGTTACCATACACACACTCTAGTGGTTAGGTGATTTATGAGTTAGAGTGGGGGTTATTAGATTAGACTTTGGATATCCGATATATAACCCATATTAACCATGGAAACGGAAAAAGTTTCAGAAGATCCTGGTTTTAAGCCTAATCAAGCCACATTTGCTTTTACGGATGAACAAATTCAACTTCTGGCGAAGAGACCAGCCCTATTTGATGACACAGCGACCATGGTTAGTTCATCTTCGTTTCAGGATTTGTTACTCCTAAATAAGAAATTAATACGAACACAATTACATGAGATTACTATGATTCAATATTTGAAGTCGAAAATGAGTCCTAGAGGCTTACGAGTGATAAAACCTCCAAAACTCTTTACTGATGATGCAGAATTTTATGCAAAATGGAATAGTATTCTCAATAAATGCAGTTTGAATTTGATTGCACTAGTGGGTCAGCGTTCTAATACAGAGGTACAAAAAAATCAAAATAGAAATAGTAGAATTGGAAACACGAATTAAATCTAATGTGGCAGAAGACCGTTTTCAATCTTAGCTAGCTAACATGACAGTTCAGTTAGATCAATTTTGAGATTATGTGAGGTCCATAAAAGTCAAGAAGTTTAACAGAGATCAAAAAGATTATGATTTGGATCAGGTCTATACATGGTCGAAAAAATTGCCTACACAAAATAAAATAGTGACTTTTAATACATCCTCTGAAGATGATGTATTAGAGCCTCAAGTAGATCAACTACAAGGCCCGATAACAAAGACTCGATCCAAACCACTGTTATAAATATTTCAGATCACACCCCTTGTCAGCAGCTCAAGAAGTAATATTAAATAAAGGTCTTTCTTTTGTTCCGAGAGTTCAGTATAAGCCTTTTCAGTTACAGATCGCTTTATATAAATTTTTTAGAAAATTACAAGTTACACATTTTTGCGCTACACGTCAATTAATAGAAGATAAATCTGTGGTGCGATTGCCTTCTAAATGGGTCCCTTCGGGTGTGGTAGACCCGTTCATTTTAACGTACCAAAAACTGGTTTTGCAAGAGCTTGAGAAATTTGAATCTACGAATTTGAAATCGTATTCAAATAATTTGACTATCGAACAATGGAAAGCCTTATCGTAATTACGTAACAATAATAATATTGTTATACGAAGAGCTGACAAAGGAGGTGCAACAGTGGTGCAGTCTGTGGACCAGTATCGTCACACTGTTATGGAACAACTAAGTGATACGAAATACTATCATATGTTACAATATGACCCGACTACTGAACTAAAAGCAAAAATATTAGACCTGATGCAAATGGATTTAGATCAAGGATGGATAACTAAACGTGAATTTAAGTTTTTGACACCTGCACATCCTTTAATACATAACTTCTATGCAGTACCGAAGATCCATAAGTCTCTCTCTGCGCTCCCAGGCCGACCTATAGTGTCATGTAGGGGTTCACTTCTGGAACCTCTTTCTCAGTATTGTGATGTCTTTCTTCAACCATGTGCCCAAAAAGTTGATTCTTTCATAAAAGATACGTCACATTTTTTACAGAAATTGGAATCAATTACTTGCCCAATTGACACAGTATGGCTAGTATCTCTTAATGTCATGGCACTATACACTAATATTGCGCAGGGGGAAGCTTTGGAAGTTATTGAGAAATTAGATATCCCCTTGCCATCTAGAACACCGAAGATGTTTTTTCAACAACTACTGACCTTGGTGTTGACAAGAAGTAATTAGATCTTACCTGCTAATTATTGTTCCTGAAGGAACGACAGTCCAGTCCCTTTACTTCTGGGTTACGCAACCCTTCCAGCAGCTTGGAGGCTGAGCCCAACCTTTTTGGAGGTGGGGCAGTATAAGTACCCCTGAGACCCCCTACCAACTCCAGTATTCGACTGAAAAAGCAGTCTAAACCAACTTCTAAGAATAAACCAACAAACCAAAAACCTAAGTCCTCTAGGGATACATAACAAACAAACAAACAAACAAACCCCCCCCCCCCTTTTTTTTTTTTTTTTTTTTGGAAATGGGAAATAGGGAAAGAAGGGGGGAAAGGCAACGGAGGGCGGTGTTATGCCTGATGCTGCCAGAGGCGACTTTCTTCTGCCCACCTAACCCCAGGCCTGGTGGCCCGATTGGTCCGCAGCTCCGCCCTTGTCTGCTAGGTCTTCAGGTTCAACCGGTCCGGGTGGGATCAGGGACTGGACTGTCGTTCCTTCAGGAACAATAATTAGCAGGTAAGATCTAATTACTTCTTCCTTATCGTCACTCCAGTCCAGTCCCTTTACTTCTGGGATGTATCAGAGCAGTTCAACTCTGGGTGGGATCCGGCAAACCGGACTGAAGAACCGCCAGACCAAACCGTGCGTCCGCTGAACTCTGCACGTCCAGCCTGTAGTGTTTTGTGAAGGTATGCAGAGAGGACCAAGTCGCCGCTCTACAGATATCCCAAGGGAGAACTAAACTATACTCTGCCCACGAGGTGGCCTGAGCCCGGGTGGAGTGCGCCCATAGTCCCACTGGGACCTGCTTCCCTTTTAGGATGTAGGCGGAGGCGACCGCTTCTCTGATCCACCTGGAGATGGAGGCCTTGGCCGCCGCCTCCCCTTTGTGCGGGCCTCCGAACTGGACGAAGAGTCGGTCGGATTTCCGGAAAGGAGCTGTGCGGGAGAGGTATCGCTTCAAGATCCTCCGGACGTCTAGCAAGAGCAGCTTGCTATCCCTACCTTCAGGTCCCTCGGCCGGACAGGCCGGGAGGGTAACTGTCTGGTTCAAATGAAAGGGAGAGATAACCTTGGGCAGGAAGGAAGGCACTGTTCGAAGGACCACCTTGTCCCTGAAAAAGGATAGGAAAGGAGGTTGGGAGGAAAGTGCTTGCAATTTGGAGACCCGCCTGGCCGAACAGATAGCGACCAGAAAGACTGTCTTGAGGGTTAAATCCTTCAGGGAAGCCTTCTTTACCGGTTCAAACGGTTCCCCAACCAATGCATTTAGCACCAGGTTGAGATCCCAAGGGGGGGATCACCGACCTCCGTTGTGGACGCAGACGTCTAACCGCCCTTAGAAACCTGGATACGTCCGCGTGGGCCCCTAGGGGCTTGCCGCGGACCTTACCTCTGTAGCAAGCGATGGCGGCAAGTTGGACTCGTAAGGAGCTGTGAGCCAGGCCCTTATCAAAACCTGCTTGTAAGAATTCCAGGACCTCAGAAACTGAGGCCGAAAGGGGTTTTCTTCAGTGATCCGCACACCACGCTTCGAAGATGCGCCAAACCCTTACATAGGAGAGACAGGTTGAGCGTTTCTTCGCCTTCAACAGCGTTGAGATTACCGCTCCTGAATAACCTCGCTTCAAGAGACGCGCCCTCTCAATAGCCAGGCCGTAAGCGAGAATCGATCCACGTGCGGCATCAGCACTGGGCCTTGCCTGAGCAGACCCCTTTTGCAAGGGAGCCGCCAGGGCTGGTCGGCTAGCAACCTCACCAGATCCGCATACCAGGGGCGACGCGGCCAGTCCGGGGCGATGAGGATCACAAGTCCCTGGTGAGACTCTACCCGCTGTAGGACCTTTCCTATCAAAACCCAAGGGGGGAAGACATAGAGAAGACCCTCTGCCGGCCATTTCTGGGTCAGGGCATCCAGGCCTTCGGACATTCTTTCCTTCCGCCGACTGAAGAACCGGTCCACCTTGGCTGACGAAAACCTCGCCATGAGATCCATGACTGGGAGCCCCCAGCGGGCCACTATCTGATCGAAGGTCTCCTTCTCCAGCTCCCACTCTCCGTGGTCTATCCTGTGTCTGCTGAGGTAATCGGCCATGAGGTTGTCCGTGCCTGCCACGTGTTGAGCCGACAGCGCTTCCAGGCGGGTCTCCGCCCACTGGAAGAGAACATCCGCCTCCTTCTCCAAGGCGGGGCTGCTGGTGCCGCCCTGGTGATTGATGTAAGCTACCGTGGTGACATTGTCGGAGAGAACGCGAATTGCTCTTCTTAGTACTAGGGACTCGAGCGCTCTGAGCGCTAGAGTGACGGCCCGCAACTCCAGTCTGTTGATGGGCCATTGAGATTCCAACGGGGTCCAACGGCCTTGGACAAATTGGCCCTCGCTGTGAGCCCCCCAGCCTGACAGGCTGGCATCCGTCGTCAACAGTACCCAGAGATGAGGCTCGAGGGGCATCCCCCGTTCCAGATTTCTTGGGCATTGCCACCAGCGAAGGGCTCGTTTGGTCCGTGGAGCACACGGTAACTGTGTTGATAGGAGATGGTGTTGTGGGGACCATCGCCGCAAAAGGGCGCGCTGTAACGGTCGCATATGGACCCTGGCCCAAGGCACCACCTCTATTGTTGCCGCCATTGTGCCCAGCACCTGAAGATAATGCCATGCTGAGGGGTTTCGTCTGCTCAGAAACTGCGCGACCAGCAGTCTTAGGTCCCTTGAGCGCGTTCGAGACAGGAACACCCTGCCCCTTCCGGTGTCGAATCTTGCTCCGAGATATTCGAGGTCCTGGGAGGGAGTCATCCTGCTCTTTGCTCGGTTGATGACCCACCCCAACTCCTCTAGAACTTGGATCACTCTGTCCGTCGCCGAGCGACTTTCCACTTCTGACTTTGCCCGGATCAGCCAATCGTCTAGGTATGGGTGTACTAGGATTCCCTCCTTCCGGAGGAAGGCCGCTACTACCACCATCACCTTGGTGAAGGTCCGGGGAGCCGTAGCTAGGCCGAAGGGAAGGGCCTGGAATTGAAAGTGGCCCCTCGGCACCGCGAATCTTAAGAACTGTTGATGGGACTTCCTGACCGGAATATGCAGGTAGGCTTCCATCAAGTTGAGGGACGTCAGGAACTCTCCGCCCCTTACTGCTGCGATGACTGATCGTAGGGTCTCCATGCGGAGATGTGGTACCTTGAGGCAGCGGTTGACCTGTTTTAACTCCAGGATTGGCCGAAAGGAACCTTCCTTCTTTGGCACTACGAAGTAAATCGAGTATCGACCCGATCCTAACTGGTCTGGTGGTACTGGGATCACCGCCCCGAGTGCAATTAGACGAGCGAGGGTTGATTCTATCGCCGATCTCTTTGCCGGGGAGCCGCTGGGAGATTGGATAAACGCTGGAGGTATTTGCTTTGCGAATTCGAGAGCGTAGCCCTCTCTGACCACCTCCAGTACCCATTGATCCGAAGTGACCCGGGACCAGGCGGGAAGGAACAGCCTTAAACGGCCTCCCACTGACCGTTCTTCCCCCTGGCCCCCCGTCGCTTCATTGGTGTTTTCTAGGGGCCGATGAGAAGGAGGAGGAGGCCCCAAAGCCGCGACCCGCTCCTTGAAACCCCCGGAAACCTTGACCCCTGGAGGGGAAGCGTCCCCTGGAGGGGAGGGTGGATCTGGCTGGGCGGAACCTCCGAGTGTCTCTAGTCTGGGTACGGGCCGGAGGCAGGGAACGACCTTGTTTCGGTCTGTCTTCCGGGAGTCTGCCTCCCTTAGACTCGCCAAGGTCCTTTAACCAGCTTCTCTAAATCCTCCCCAAACAGGAGCTTCCCCTTAAAGGGTAGTCGACTCAGGCGTGCCTTTGAGGAGGCATCCGCTGCCCAATTTCGCAACCACAAATAACGTCTGGCCGCAACCACCGAGGCCATGTTCTTGGCCAGGCTTCTGATGAGGTCATACTGACTATCCACCAAGTATGCTGCTCCGGATTCCAACCTAGAGGTGTTGGGCCGAGCCTCGCCCGCGGAAGACTCCGCCGCTTGAAGTTGCTGTGACCACCTTAAGCAGGCCCGAGCTACCCAAGCTCCCGAGACGGAGGCCTGTAAGGCGAGAGCGCTTACATCAAATGCCTGTTTCAGGAGGGTATCCAATTTCCTGTCCTGCGAATCTCTTAAGGCCGTGCTGCCCTCAACTGGGATAGTAGTCTTCTTAGTTACTGCCGATACCGCTGCATCCACTCTGGGGGACTTCAGTAGCTCTTTGTCCACCTCTGGGAGGGGATATAGGCGCAGCATGGACCGGACTCCCCTTAGGCTAGATTCCGGCTGGTCCCATTCTTCCTGTATCATCTGGCGCACTACTCTGTGGACCAGAAAGACTTTCTGGGATTTTCTAATGGCCTGGATCAATGGGTCCTCCAACGCCTCCTCTTCCGCCGGCGTATCTGAGGCCACGTTGAGAACTCTTAGGGATTCATTAATTAAGGCTGGGAGCTCCTCTCGACGAAAGACCCTGATAATCCTGGATTGGTCCTCCTCTGGGATCTCTCCTTCTTCCAGCTCCTTTTCCTCCTCGTCCAAGTCTCTGTCCGAGTAAGCCTCCTCCGGAGTACCCTGAGAGAGAGCCGCTAGGGGCTCCTCCTCACCCAGCCGGGAGCGCTTAGGTGGTATGCCGGATTCTGGGTTACCTTCCCCCAAGGGTCTGGGTGTTTTGACTTCCCTCGACGGTCTGGCCTCTCCTGCTCCTGAGCCCTGCTTCCGCAAGCAATAGGCCTTGTGAAGCAAGAGGATGAAGTCCGGGGAGAAAAAATCCCCGGGGCCTCCTTCCCCCGCCGGAGGGGGTAGGGGGGTAGGGAAGGAGAAGGTACGTCCGAGGACGTAGATGGAGGGAGATGCGGCCCTCCCTCCCCTCCTAGGGGGTCCCCTGAGCCCTGAGGAGGGAGAGTTACGGACAGATTAATTTCCTGCACAACTGAGGCCGCCACTGCGGCGCAGCTCCTGCAGATTCCTGTCTCTGCGGAGGTGCCCCTGCGTGTTCCGCAGGCAGGACAGCGGGGCTTGGTCGCCATGATCTAGTTAGGAACTTCCCACTGGTAGTACAAAAATTCAATTTCAAAAATTCAATTTCAAAATAAATCAATATATTTCAATATATTTCCCCCCGGAGAGAGGCAAGGAGAAAAACAAGGTAAAACCCAATCAGTTCTGAATGGAGACAAAGTTAAGGCAACTTTAACTGCAAGGAAATAAAATTAAAGGGAAATAAAATTACAAGAACTAAAATTAAAAGAATTAAAATTGTACCCAAAAACAGATTACAATTAAATTTATCTCCTCTTTCCTCCCGCGGAGGTACTTGCGTTTTCCTTGTGAATCCTGGGCCCGACTCAGCGATCCTAGCCCGCAGGCTCTACACGTGGTAGGCCTCACCATGTGGAGCCTGAACGGGGGACCGCGAGGTTATCTGCTGCACTCCCAATGCCCCACGGAGCTGGGAACCGCTGCTGCCTTTTCAAAACGTTGCTTTATCGGCTCCCCCGCAGTGCCGAGAAGACCGGGCCTTGCCTCCGCGGCCGGCAGCTCCAAGGCAGGTTCGTCGGGAGACCCGAATGGCGGTCTTGCCTCCAGCGCTCAGCCAACCAGGAAGGCTTCGGCGCGAGGCAGGAGATGTCTGGAGAGTTCGAAAAATGTGCCATCCTTCGCAGGCAGAGGGGAGCAGAAGTCCTCCTCGATGCTGCAGGCCGCCGTTCACCTCCGATGCCCGTCCCGATCAGGAGGGGAGGGGGGGGGGAGGGAGAAAGGAACAGGCAAGAATTAAAGGCACAGGAGCTTCAAAAAATAAAGAACCCAAAATACAGAAATAAAATGTAAGTAAACTTAAAGAAATTAAAAGAGATTAAAGGAACTAAATTAAATTAAATTAAAAGTAGGACTCCAGTAAGCCCTAGGCTTACGGAACCCTCCAGCTGCTTGGAGGCTGAGAATACTGGAGTTGGTAGGGGGTCTCAGGGGTACTTATACTGCCCCACCTCCAAAAAGGTTGGGCTCAGCCTCCAAGTTGCTGGAAGGGTTGCGTAACCCAGAAGTAAAGGGACTGGACTGGAGTGACGATAAGGAAGAAATGTTTTTCAATTTGATGGTAAATTTTTTCATCAAGTTCATGGCATAGCCATGGGTGCTACAGTGGCCCCATCTGTTGCCACTTTATATTTAGCAGAATTTGAAACGATGGTAATATTTAATTCAATATGGTTTTCAGAAGTTCTGTTATGGGTTAGATTTCTTGATGACATTTTCTTTTTATGGAAAGGCACAGGACAATGTTTAATGACCTTTTGTGGGTTGGTTAAATTCTCAAAAGGAGCATCTGAAATTTACATTACATTATCATTTCTTTGAATTGGAGTTTTTGGATGTTAAAATATTCAAAAAGGGCTCTAAATTACATTCAACACTTTTTCGTAAAGCGGTACAGAGAAACACTCTACTCGACTTTTCGAGTTTTCATCTGGCTGCTTTAAAAATAGGATTACCATATGGTCAATTTTTGAGACTGAGACGCATTTGTAGTTCCATCAGTGATTTTGACCAACATGCTCAAGAATTAATACAACGGGGATATCCATTACACATAATAAAACAAGCATGGGCAAGGGCAAGGTTTACACATAGAGAGTGGTTTTTCAATTCAGATGTTTCTCAGAGAATTGATGATATGGATCGGGAGCAAAAATTCACGGGCGTATTGCCCTTTATGGCAAATGTAGTTCAAGTATGTCATATTTCCGAAGTAAGACAAATTCCGGTGAAAAATCCCCTGAAAGCCCTGTCGCTCCCAGGATCTGAGGGACTGTGTGCCCATTCGGCCGAAGCCAGTTCAGGATTCCCTGCCTCTTGGGCCTCTTGCGATGGGGAGGGGGAAGGGAGGAACTATCCTGCCTTGATTTGTCCTGAAGGTCCTGCTCCGATGAATTAGCCTCTTGTGTGCAGCCTAAACAGACTCCTGTCTTCGAGACCGCCCTCCAGCAGGTCCCGAAAACCAAGCACTGAGGCCTGGCCAGCATGGTGGCACTAGCTGCGGGCTTCCTTCTCTGCAGGTCTCCCCCAACTGACCCCAGACGGGTAGAAGGCACTTTCCCTTAGTGCCCCACCCTGGGAGTCAAGGCACAGCTGGCAATCTCTGAGGCAAGAAGGCAAAGTAAATTCAAACCAAAAGAAACCTAACTGAAATTAAACTGAAAACCAAAATAAAATGAAACCAAAATGAAAGAAGTCTAATTAGCCAGCCAGGAGGACTATCCTCCACTGCAAGGAAAGAAACTAGTGCCAAAAAGCAGGAATCCCTCTAAACCTGCCTTCAGTCCTGATGCCCAGGAGATATGTAAAAGCATGGGCCGTGGACCTCCCCCCTGTGCGCCAAACTCGAAGGGAGACAGGCATCCACGTGACTCTGTAGCAAAGAAGAATGTATCGCTAGCGTTTCCTCGTGCAGCTGCAGGCCCCAACCTCGAGCTTGCAAGCTGCACCATGTCTCTGGACATGCCAGCGATCCCCGAGAGCTCCCGTTACTGCCCTCACTTACAGCCTCTGCAGCTCATATGTTTTCTCCTCCCCCGCGCTCAGTCAACCGCTCCTGGCTTTGGCGCTGAGGGGGCTGACTGGGCTGTCTATCCGCTCTCTGTTGCCCACACGGCAGCTCCTCACCCGATAACTGGTTCGGAAGCCACTTGAAGACTTGCGCTGCAGGGGGCCTGCAAATACTCCACCCTCCCCGGACTCCTGGGGGGGGGGGGAATGAGGGGAGAAACCTCCTTTTCTGCCCTTTTTGGGCTTGATTTTTGCCTTCTACAGAATTTACTCATTTGCCTTGTTTCCTTTGCTATATATTTTTTTTTTCAAAACTTAAAATAAAACAGCCTGTAATTACAGGGGAAAATAACTCCAAAACCTAACTATACCTTAAGCTCCTTAGTTGTTCCTTCAGTGAGTCCAGCACCCTAGTTCACACCTCCTGCAGCTGCTTGGAGATCGAGCATACTGGGGGGCTGGTAAGTGGTGCCAGCTGCATAAGTACAATGGTGTCATCAAAAGATGACATGCTCAGTCTCCAAGCTGCTGGAAGAGGTACAGGACTGGACTGGATTGACGATAAGGAAGTGCATGTTATTTTTCCCATCCCTTTAGTTTTCAACAATCTCCAAATATACTGCACTTGATTAAGTCACCAGCCCACTGTGGGGCCAGCAAGGTTCTCATTCCTTTCTGCAGCCAGTTCAGGGTCCCTCATATATAGCCAGCAAGCCCAGCCAGAGGAACAATTATCCCAGATTTGACACGTTGCATTTTTTTGGGTGGAGGGGAGGGGAAGTTGTACCATAGGCATATTATGGGAGGGGGCAGTAGCCCCCCTAATGTTGCAGGCAGTAATGGTGATCTGATACACCTGCGCCCACTGTCAGTATGACTTCCTTATCCTTTGCCCCCACCCCCCCCCCCCCCCAAAATAAGAAGGCAACCTATGCCAATGGTTGTACCTGCCATGCAGTGCAGGCTATTTTCCCCATTGTTGCTTAGAAGTAAGACAAGCCATTTCACAACTTTGGGCATCTTGGTTTTCTGCCATGATTGTTTTTGGAATTCTATTTATTCCATCCCTGGAAGCACTCAAATACCTTCTGAGAAATAAATGAGAGTAGAAGAATATCAAGATGTTGCAAAGGGAATAACGTCAGCATTGCGTCAGAGCTAACTGGTGAGTATTCCATCTATTAAAAGTAGGCTTGCTCAAGTGCACTAGCCATGGCTCCTGACAAGGGTGGAAAATTATTTAGAAAACGTAGGTGGCAGCCAATGGTTTTTAAGAAAATGAGAAATGTATTTATTTCTCTTTTTTATATTTATTTCCCCGTTTTTGTCTAAGCTTTAGTGTTTTTTTCCTTTGTTTCTTTTTCTTTATAGTTGGATACCTTATTTATTTATACAGCGCTCTTTAGAATCAGTGCGGTTTACATGTATAGTAACAGGTACTTTTTATTCCCTTGTCCCCGAAGGGCTCACAATCTAAGTGTATCTGAGGCAATGGAGGGTTAAGTGGCTTGCCCAAGGCCACAAGGAGAGGCCATGGGACTAGAGTCCCCAGTCCCTCCGGCCTGAAGTTGCTTGTCCCCATGCGGGAATTGAACCCCCGGCCTTCTGGCCTGAGGTAACCTGTCCCAACCTCTGAGCCACTCCTCCCTCAACCTTGAATGCCTTCTTCCTTCTCCAAATACTCCCAGTGTGCAGCAGTGGCCAAGAAGGCAAATAGAATGCTAAGAATCATAAGGAAAAGAACGGAGAATAAAACAAAGGATATTATAATGCCTCTGTATTGTTCCATGGTGCGACTGCACCTTGAACATTGTGTGCAATTCTGGTCGCCGTATCTTAAAAAGGATATAGCAGAATTAGAAAAGGTACAGAAAAGAGCCACCAAAATGCTAAAGGGGCTGGAGGATACCTCTATGAGGAGGGGCTTAAAAGATTATGGCTCTTCAACCTGGAAAAGAGACAGCTGAAGGGAGATATGATAGAGGTCTATAAATTAATGAATGGAGTGGAACGGGTAAACGTAGATCGATTGTTCACACCATCAAAAAGTAGAAAGACTAGGGGACATGCAATGAAGCTACAGTGTAATCTGTTTAAGACTAATAAGAGAAAATATTTTTTCACTCGATGCATAATCAAACTCTGGAATTTGCTACCGGAGGATGTAGTAAAAGCTGTTAATGTAGCTGGGTTTAAAAAAGGTTTGGACAAGTTCCTGGAGGAAAGGTCCATAAACCATTGTTAAAGAGGACCCAGGAAATCCACTGCTTGCCCCAATACAAGCATTATGGAACCTGTGTGTCATTTTGGGAAGCTGCCAGGTACTTGTGACCTGGATTGGCCACTGTTGGAAACAGGATACTGGGCTTGATGGCCTTGGTCTGACCCAGTACGGCATCTCTTATGTTCTTACTCTCCTCCACCCTCTCCTGCTTCCAGGCACTCTCCCACCACTCCCTTCCCTATACCAACTTCTTTTCTTTGACCTTCCAAAAAGCACCCATTGATTCTGCACTGCTCAAGCTCTATCAGTAGAATCTACCACCATAGCATTCCCCTTTCTGGACTCCTGTCATAAGAACTACTATACTGGGTCAGATCAGAACATTCATCAATCCTAGTATCTTGTTTTCAACAGTGGCCAATCCAATTCACAAGTACCTGATATATTCCAAAAGGACAAAAGTGTCAAAAATCCTCTACTTCACATAATATTTCATAAACAATCAACATATAAAGATAATAAATTACAGCGAAGGGAAAAATAGCTTGGTATATACAAAGGAGCATTATTTGGGCCTCAAAATGTTATACCATCATAGGTCAGAAAAACCTTCCACTATTCTGTATGTTTACACCTTTTTTATATGTTTTTCTCAAATTCTATAATAAAAATGATATCTAGTAGCCATCATCTTAGATACTTCCTCTCCCATGTCTATGCTATAACTTTTTATCAGACTTGATTTCTGGAAAATTCAGGAGCTACTGCAGAAAAGAGAAATTAGACTTACCTGCTAATTGTTGTTCCTTGAGGGACTCCAGTCCAGTCCCGCACCTCTGGGTAGTGTACCTCTTCCAGCAGCTTGGAGGCTGAGCTTGTTATCTTTTTGATGACACTAGTGTAAATATGCAACTGGCACTGCCCACCAGACCCAGTACCTATTGACAAAGCAGACTCTGAGGAGCAACAAATAAGTAGTTAAACATGCAATAAACACTTCTACTAAATAAACTAGTACCCCCTCCATCCCCCCCCTCCAGGATGAAGAGGCCTACCTGTTGAGTGCCTGAGCACCTCCAACCAGCAGGAAGCGAGCAACCGACAGCTCTTCTGGTCCGCCCCTTCCCCAAAACAATGATTACACACCCCTCCCCAGCTCCTTCTGGCCAATTCCTCCACCAAGGGAACCAGCTTCAGGATTGGGGTGTGCACAGATCATCACAGGAAGCACTCAGGGAGGGATCCGGGACTGGACTGGAGTTCCTCAAGGAACAACAATTAGCAGGTAAGTCTAATTTCTCTTTCATTATCGTCCCTCCAGTCCAGTCCTGCACCTCTGGGATGTATCAGAGCAGTTAAACTAACGGGAGGGACCCACACAACCAGCCTGAAGCACTGACGATCCGAAATGAGCTTCCCCCACAGCCTGGACATCCAGGCGAAAATGTTCAAAGAAATATGCCACCCTACAGATCTCCACCGGCAGAACTAAAGCATACTCTGCCCATGAGGCTGCCTGAGCCCTCATGGAATGCGTCTGCAACCCCGCCGGCACTGTTCTACCCTTCAAGATGTATGCCGACGTGATTGCCTTATTGATCCATTTGGAAATGGAGGCTTAGCTGCCGCCTCACTTTTGCGCAACCTGCCAAAGAGAACCAACAGACGGTCCGATCTCCGAAAGAACAATGCCCTTTTCACATACCTTCGCAGGACTCTCTTACCATCCAGGTGGCACAGCTGTGGAGTGGCATGGCCCATACCTCCTCTCGCCCACATCCGCGCTCGCCAGAGCAGGTAAGGAAATGGCCTGATCTTCATGACATGCTGACACCACCTTGGCAAAAATGAAGGTACTGGGTGCAGAACCACTTTCTCCTTGGAGAAGGAAAGGAATGGCTCCTGGCATGACAGGGTCCGAAGCTCCGAAATCCTGCGTGCCAAGCAGATCGCCACCAGGAATACCATTTTCAGGGCCAAATCCTGCAGGAAAGCTTGACTCAATGGCTCAACGGGTTCCCCAGACAGCACCAGATTGAGATTCCAAGGTGGTACCACTGCCCTCTTTGGCAGACGGAGGTGGATCACCACCCCTAGAAAGTTCAGCAAGTCTGGGTGTGTACCCAACAGCACCCCGTGGACTTTCTTGCGATAACCGGAAAATTGCCACCAGTTGCATCCTCAAGGAACTGGCAGCTAGACCCTTATCAAAACCGGATTGCAAGAACACCAAGATGTCCGAGACAGAGGCAGTGAAAGAGCGCGGATGCCTCTCTCCGCATCATGATTCAAAGATGCGTCCTATGCAGATGCACAACAGGTTCGTAGACCACCTCTGGGCCTGTAGCAAGGTCGCTATCCCCGAGCCTGATTATCCTTTCTTCTTCAACCTCGCCTTTTCACGAGCCATGTCGTAAGCGATAATTGATCTACCTGGGGCATGCGAAGCGGCTCCTGCATCAAGAGATCCTTCCGAACCGGAAGCCACCACAGTCAATCCGCCAGTAACCGAATCAGGTCAGCATACCACAGGCACCTCAGCCAGTCTGGTGCCACCAGAATCACAAATCCCCGGTGCGCCTCTAGCCATTGCACTAACCGGCCTATGAGCGCCCACGGGGAAAAACAGAGAAGATCCTCTTCGAGTCACTGCTGAATTAGAGCATCCAGGCCCTTGGATGTCTTCTCTTCTTCTACTGAAAAATCGGTAGGCCTTGGCTGACTCGAACACTGCCATTAGGTCCATGACTAGTGTGCCCCATCGACGGACCACCTGCTCGAACACCTCCTGTTTGAGCTGCCACTCTCCGGGGTCCATGCGCATTCGGCTGAGGTAGTCTGCCATCACGCTGTCAACTCCTGCTACGTGCACCGCTGATAATGCCTGGAGACGAATCGCTGCCCATCCAAACAGACCTTCGGCCTCCTCCTCCAAGACTGCACTGCCCATGCCTCCTTGCCGGTTGATGTAAGCCACCGTGGTCACATTGTCCGAGAGGACTTGGACCACCTTACCCTGCAACCATGGCTCGAAACTTTCTAGTGCCAAGGTCACCGCTCGCATCATGAGCCTGTTGGTCGACCACAGGGCCTCCTGCCGACTCTTGTCCCTGAACAAAGTGTCCTTTGCAATGGGCTTTTCAACCTGACCAGCTAGTCATCCGAGGAACCCACACCAGGGACTCCTTCCACATACAGCCACCAACTGAGGGCTCTCCTGGTGCTTCGTGGGCAGGGGAATACTTGGGACAGGGGTTGAGACTCTGATGGGACCATCGACGGAGCAGAGCCCTCTACAGCAATTGCATTTGCACCCTTGCCCATGGGACTAGCTCGAGAGTGGCCGCCAGAACTTGCAGATAATGCCACGCTGAAGGTCTTGCCCTCTTCAGGACTTGCCATATCAACTGTCGTAGCTCCTGCGCCCGGCGAACCGGCAGGAAATTCCTGCCCACACAGGTATCAAAGCATGCTCTCAAATACCCTAGCTCCCGGGCTGGCCGTAACTGGCTCTTGGCCAGGTTGACCCTAACCGAGACTTTGAAGGAACTCTCCCACCCACGCTGTTGCTCTTTTCGCTATCGTCCCTGGACTTCGCCCGGATCAGCCAATCGCCTAGGTGCGGGTGGACGAGAACCCCTTGCTTGTGGAAAGCTGCCGCCATCACCACCATGACCTTGGTGAAGGTATGGAGGGTGGTCATCAGCAATGTTCCCGCTAATCTGCGCTGTGTCCGCCGCCAACATTCCTGCTGGCGGGGGGAGGTGCAGAGCAATTGATGCTCTGCCCCCTCCCCCCACCGGCAGGAATGCCAGCGGAGGACCTGGCACAGATTAAAGAGAACATTGTGAGGGTGCTGCGGTGCACAAGCTCAGGCACAGAGCACCAGAGTACTTGAACTAAAATAAAATAAAATCTAATTAACTGAAACTGAATGAAAAAGAAACTGCAAATGGCCCCCTAGGAAGAGGCTGCTCTGTCCTGCTTTATTCTCCGATGACTGCCTCTCCCAGGCACCCAAAACACAGCAGGAGGTTAAACATATGCGGGCCTGAATAATAAGAAATTGCACCTAAATGCAGCGGGGGGGGGGAGTTTTGCACACTGCTGCAGGCTCCCAAACATGCGGCTGCAGGCCGCTCTCTACCTCCTCATGTTCTAGCAGTTGCTAGAGGTTTCTTCTGTCCTCCCTCCCCCCCGCCACTCTTACCTTGGAGCCTCTTTGCCGCATGGCTTTTCTACCCCTCGCGCTCAGCCTTCCTTCCTGGCTTCGGCGCTGAGGGGGGTGACTCGGGGCTGCCAGCTTTCACTCCTATGAAGCAACTGCAGCGGCTCCTCACCCGATAATGGGTTCGGGAGCAGCCAGAAGCCTCGAAGAAGGCCCCCACAGAACCCTCCCCCCAAAATCCTGGGGGGAGAGGAGGAAGAAGGAATATCCTCCCCTCAGCCCTGTTGTCTCCCGGGTTCTCTCTGTTCCTTCTGTTTTGTTTTTTTTTAAAAACAAAGAAACCTGCACCTTAACAGGGGAAATAAAAGCAAACTCTAACTAAACCTATCTCCTTAGTTGTCCTTTCTGTGAGTCCAGCAACCTGGCTCACAACCTCCTCCAGCTGCTTGGAGACTGAGCATACTGGGGCTGGTGGGTGGTGCCAGCTGCATATGTACACTAGTGTCATCAAAAGGATGACAGGCTCAGCCTCCAAGCTGCTGGAAGAGGTACACTAACCCAGAGGTGCGGGACTGGACTGGAGGGATGATAAGGAAGAAATTATTCACATCTTTCTGGTTTATTTGCTGGCTGTGATACTTTTTATCAGACAAGCATACAAATGATACAAAACACCTTTGAGACAACACCATTTCTTCTTGGGATGTCACAAGGCTCAAAGGTTGAACCATATTCACCCTAAAATGGTGTCATGGAGCAAACATTAACACCACAGATGTCTTTAGAAAGCATCAAGTGGTTCAATCATCTGACACTTCTGATCACATACATCATTAAATACCTTTTTAATTATAGCAACATAAGAGTGCTACAGCCTGTGAAGAATTAAACTTTCTCCAGATTCAATGGGGCTACTAGAAAGTCCTTTCCTGATAGCCAACTGGGAAAAATCATATTGCCAAAGGTGCCCCCCCCCCTTCCCCTCCCCCCCCCCCCCCCCCGGTAACAGCTTCTGCCTCTGTCCACACAGACAATACAATGGCAGTCAAGGGATCGGTTCCATGTGCAATATGCCTGCAATCTAAAGCCCTCAGAAAACAAGTAGAATTAAAATATGAGATTGATCACAGATTACTAATAGTAGGTCTGCAATCATTAAAATCATCTGCAGTACCTGAAGACTTTAGAATAGCCAATGAAATGCCAATTTTTAAAAAGGGATTCAGGGGTGGCCCAAGCAATTACAGACCAGTGAACCCAACATCAGTACCGGGCAAAAAATAAAATTACTGAGCATGTAGATAGTCATGATTTAATGGGAGAAAGCCAACATGGATTTAGCCAAGGAAAGTCTTGTCTTTACTAATCTATGATATTTTTTTGAAGGTATGAATAAACAGATAAAGATGAGCCGGTTGATATAGTGTATCTGGTTTTTCAGAAAGCCTTGGACAAGGTCTTGGTGAAATTTAAAAGTCATGGGTTTGGAAGAAATGGATCATTGTGGATCAGGTACTAGTTAAAAGATAAAAAGCAGAGAAGAGGACTAAATGGCCAATTTTCTCAATGGAGAAAGGTAAGTAGTGAGAGTACCCGAGAGATCTGTGCTGGCCTCACTGCTTTCTAACATATTCCAATTTCCATGTCATTTATTAATAAGTGAGGTGATCAAATGTGCAGAGGACACAAAATTATTCAGTTGTTAAAACAAAAAAAATAGCAAGAGGACTTTGATAAATAGGAAGATTGGACATCCGAATGGCAGATGAAATTTAATGTGGACAAGTGCAAAGTGCACCTAGGAATGAACAACCCAAACTACGGCTACATGATGCAAGGTTCCACATTAGGAACCACCACCCAGGAAAAAATAAGAATTAGGCGTCATCATGGATAATACGTCGAGACCCTCCGCCCAATGTGCAGCAGCGACCAAGAAAGCAGACAGAATGCTAGGAATCGTAAGGGAAGAAACGGAGAACAAGCCCAAGGATATTATAATGCCTCTGTCTTGTTCTATGATGCGACCGCACCTTGAATATTGTGCGCAATTCTGGTTGTCATATCTCAAAAAGGATATAGCAGAATTAGAAAAGGTGCAAAGAGGAGCCACCAAAATGGTAATGGGGATGGAAGGATACCTCAATGAGGAAAGGTTTAAACGATTAGGACTCTTCAACTTGGAAAAGAGACAGCTGAGGGGACATATGATAGAGGTCTATATAAATTAATGAATAGAGTGGAACGGGTAAACATAGATCAGTCGTTTAAGCCATCAAAAAATTGAAAGACTAGGGGACAAGCAAAGAAGTTACAATGTAATCCATTTAAGACCAATAAGAGAAAATATTTTTTCACTCAACGCATAATCATATTCTGGAATTTGCTACTGGAGGATGTACTAAAAGCTGTTAGTGTAGCTAGGTTTAAAAATAATTTGGATAAGTTCCTTGAAGAAAGGTTCATAAACCATTATTAGAGAGAAAATCCACTGCTTACCCCAGGACAAGCACTGCGGAACCTATGTGCCTTTTTGGGAACCTACCGGGTATTTGTGACCTGGATTGACCACAGTTGGAAACAGAATACTCAGCCCAATGGACCTTGGTCTGAGCCAGTATGGCATTTTCTTACGTTCTTATGATGCTACAGAATGAAGAGAGTTGGACAGGAATTCACTAGAGCCTGCACAATCTAATTGAAGAATCAGTATGCAGCCGTGGAAGTGGAGGAGGTGAAAGCATCCCAGGAAATTAAAGAATTTATTTCTTTATTTTATTTAACAAGTTTTATATACCGCTTTATCATTTCAATCAAAGCGGTTTACATTGAAACTTAAACTTGGTGATGTACATTAAACAGGGACATTGATAACCCTCCATTGCCTCAGAAAAATCCAAGTTAAGTAGTGACTTGCCCAAGGCCACAAGGAGTGCTAGTGGGAATCGAACCCTGGTCTCTGGGTTCCCAAGCCAGTGTTCTTAAACATTAGGCTACTCCTCCACTCCAAATCAAATCAAAGCTCAAGCACCCCAAAGTTGCAGAATCAGTGACAACAAGGAAGCAAAGGGTAGTGGTGGCTGAGGATTCTCTTCCGAGGTGTGGTTCAGTATTAGGACTAAAGCTGATAAACTTCATTCAAAAGTGAGGGTCTTAGACTTTAGGAAAACTAACTTTGCCAAGATGGGACAATACCTCAAGGAGTAGTTAGCGGGTTGGGAACAGCTGGGGGATGTAGAAAAGCAATCCCTATAATCCAGGGGTCTCAAACTCAAATTGCTTTGAGGGCCGAATGAGGACTTGTAAAGTAACCCGGGGGCCGCATAAGACACGGGGCCTCATTTGCATAAATATTTGCATAATGTTGCATAATGAGTGCATGGATAAAGAAAGACTAGAAAATTTCTATATTACTATAATCCAGTGCCAACCGCCAGGCACATTAGGAACTACTACTAACACTGCCCATTTAGAACCCATAGCAAACCCCCCGTATCATAACAGCACTACCAGGACTCACAAAGCACCAGACCCTACCTATCAAAAGGCAACACTGCAAATATTAAATCAATACATTTCAGAGAACAATACATGACCTACTGGGAAAAGAGAACAAGTAGCAATGTCAAATAGGAATTACACAGAATACCTCAGCACTGTAGAAATAAAACTATAAATTAATTTCTTGTACTAAAGCACAGACATTAATGATGCACATTTCCCAGAGCTGACATATTCCAGTTAATAAACTCAAAATAAAGAGATATTTTTCTACCTTTTGTGCATTTTTTTTCAGTTGCAATTGCTCCAGCCACTTCTGGTTTCTTCGTGTCTTCTGCTATCTCCATCGTCTGCTGTCCATTTGTCCTCTCTTCTAGTTTTTTTCCATTCTCTCTCTCTACATCTGCTTTAACATACTAATCTTTCTCCTTTTGCTCTTTCCTCATTCCTATTTCATCCACTCAAATTTTACCCCTCCATCCTCAATCCCCACTTACTCTCCCAATACCTGGCCAATTGTAGATTTGTCTTCTCTGCCAGACAAAATATTTTTCCCCTCTCCATTTCACTTTCCCAGCTCCATCCCATTCTAATCCTCCCCCAACATCAGCTCCCTTCTAGTTCCAGCCCCACCCAGCATCTGCTCCTTTCTAGTCCCTGCATCAGTCCATTTCCAGTCCTATCCTAGCCTCACCATCAGCCCATTTCCAATCCTAACCCCCCATCAGCCCATTTCCAATCCTAGCTCCCTCCCCTCACAGCCCATTTCCATTCCAAGCCCCCCTCCCCATCAGCCATTTGCAGTTCAAGCCCCCCTTCCACTCAGCCCACTTCCAGTCCTAACCCCCATCTGCCCATTTCCAGTCCTAGCCCCCACCATAGCCCATTACCAGTTATAACCCCCCCCAGCCCATTACCAGTCATAACCCCCCCCCCTGCCAATAGCCCACTTCCAGTCCTAACCCCCATTACCCCATTTCAGTCAGCCCCTCCATAGCTCATTACCGGCCAGCGAAGGAGGGAAACAAAAAAAACCCCAAAACCCTGGCTTCTGCTGCTGCCGTTGCCGCCGTGGCAGCGGCAGAATCAATTGTCAAATTAAAAAAAAACTGACTTCTGCTGCTCAAGCAGCAAAATCAGCTGTCCTGCGGCCCCTTCCCCTCTGCCCGGAGATCCGACTCTGCTCTATCAGCGGCGTGCTTTTCAAGCCGCGACGAGAGTATTCCCCTCTCGCGCGGTTTAAGCCTATTCACTTTTCAAGCCGCGCGAGAGGGGAATACTCTCTTCGCGGCTTGAAAAGCACGCCGCTGATAGAGCAGAGTCGGATCTCCAGGCAGAGGGGAAGGGGCCGCAGGACAGCTGCTTGAGCAGCAGAAGTCAGGTTTTTTTTTGAATTTGACAATTGATTCTGCCGCTGCCACGGCGGCAACGGCAGCAGCAGAAGCCAGGGTTTTGGGGGTTTTTTTGTTTTCCTCCGTCGCGGGCCGCACAAAGTTGTCTCGCGGGCCGCGTGTTTGAGACCCCTGCTATAATCCCTATAATACACAATCATACCCGATATGACAACCATATTGGACACATTCACCCAATCAACTATCCAAAGATAAACTACCATAGACTAATACACATAAAACAAACAAATTCAACTCAAATTTGCAAGGAAACGTCCTCAAACTTATCCTCCCTATCATGCATCCTTATTAATGCACGATCAATGAAAAATAAACTCCCCATATTTAATGATCTAATAACAGACTCCAAACCAGACATCTTATGTGTCACAGAGACTTGGCTTTCTGAAACAGACACAGTCTACCTAAATCAACTTGATAATGAAAACTATGACCTTTTTTACAAACATAGATCCAACAAAAAAGGCGGAGGAGTCCTAATGATGACGAAAAAGATATTAAATGCCAAATCAATCCAAACAAACATATCTAATAACATAGACACATTATTGATAAAAATCGGCCTCATGAAAATCTGCTTAATTTATAGGCCTCCAGACCAAAGTGCAGATTGCCTAGACTCCTTTATTGATCTCCTTAGCTCATCCACTGTACAAAACCCTGTAATCATGCTAGGTGATTTCAATCTCCCATCACTATCAACACATAACTCCAAATTATTTCTTGATGCTATATCAGATATAGATTATCATGAAATAATAAATACCGCAACACATATAAAAGGAGGAACACTAGACCTGATTTTTCTCCCCGATGCACTCTTCAAACTAATCAACCCAAATTCCATAGCACTCACAGAGACACCCTGGTCTGATCATTATACTATCAAAATAGACCTCACATATCATACTACTAATGTCAAAAACTATACATTAAGTGGCCCCACGTCAAAATTTAAAAAGTTTAATTTAACGGAATTCCTTGACTCTACAATCCCCCACCTCTTGCCATCCACATCAGACCTAGATGACGCTGTCAACAACTGGTACGAAACCATCAATAATGCAGCCAAAAGCAACCACACAAATAAACAAAGGATACACCCCAAAACAAACAGTACACCATGGTTCAATAACACACTAAAACAAATGAAAAAAGAACTAAGAAAACACGAAATTAAATGGCGAAAATCTAAGTTGACTATACATAAGGAAATATACAATAACCATCTCATAAAATATAAAGAAGCACTAGATAGTACAAAGAAAAACTACTACGCAGCAACCTTATCAAAATCATTTAACAGACCACGAGAGCTATTCTCTATTGTCAGAAACCTTACCAATAACACTCAAACTTCTAGCAATGAAATCACTGACATCTCAGTACAAACACTAGCCAATCACTACCAAAACAAATCAAAAAAACCTCAAATGTCATTAGATACAATTAACACCTCTCAGCAGCCTATTGACGAATGGTCAGACTTTTACCCCATTTCAAGAACGTCATTAAAAACTATCATATCTGGTCTCAATACCACAACTTCATATTTAGACCCATGCCCAGTATCATGGATAAAAAACACACTGCCAACTCTACTATCATTCATTCTCCCAATAGTCAACCTCTCGTTAACCCAAGGTTGCCTCCCACAATCACTCAAACACGCACAAATACGCCCAATTCTAAAGAATAGCAAATTAGATAAAACATCCCCAATATCATACAGACCCATCTCTAGCATACCATTTTTGGCCAAAATAATAGAAAACGTAGTGCAATTACAGACACAGGAATACATAGACACATCTTACCCACTTGATGAGCAACAATATGGATTTCGACCCCGCCACGGAGTAGAAACACTACTTACTGTATTAATTGATACTCTCCTAAGAGGAATCGACAACCATAAACAAGCATTCATCCTCCTCTTCATTGACATATCAGCGGCCTTCGATAGTGTACATCACTCAATAATGCTCAGCAACTTAAAACAGATAGGCATAAACTCTACAGTACATAAATGGTTCACTTCCTATTTAAACAACAGAACACAAAATGTACGAATAGGTAATCAAACTTCAACTACATATAATCAAGAAATAGGTTTACCACAAGGATCTGCACTATCAGCCCTACTTTTTAACATTTACATAAAACCGGTCTGCAATATCTTTAAAAAATTTGGAGTACAATATCACCTCTATGCAGACGATATTATGATGTACATTCCATTTACTATCCCTAACCTACCATTACAACTCCTCTCAGACTGTTATAACGAAATCACAATTTGGCTAAAAACTCAAAACCTCCACATAAGCCATGCTAAAACCGAAGTCCTAATTGTAACAAAAAATCAATCATTTATCCCCCCAACCCATATAACACTACAAGATCAAGAAATTAAAATAAAAAATGAAATAAGATATCTAGGTGTTATAATAGATACACACCTTACAATGGAAACCCACATTAGAAACACCATAAAGAAAATCTATTTCAAACTTAAAATTCTCAAATAACTACGCCCGCTAGTATTTGTACAAGATTTCATTAATATAACACAAGCTATTATAACCCCTCACTTTGATTTTGCCAACCTAATACTTATGGGCATTTCAAAACAGAACATTAAAAGAATTCAACTAGCCCAAAATGCAACGGCAAGAATTATATTAAAAATAAACTCACTCCAACGCATAACACCAATACTAGCATCCCTTCATTGGTTACCAATACAGAGTAAGATAACATACAAAACAATAATTACCTCATTCAAAGCATTAAATGATATGGCTCCGACTACACTATGTAATCTAATATGCAAAGAAACACCTAAGACTACCCACAGAAAAGAACAATTAAATAAACTAAAGATTCCGAAGGACTTCATAAAAGCACACAAATTAACCAACAATAGAGCCTTCTCTCATATAGCTCCTACTATATGGAACTCCCTACCAGAGGATCTACGATCTCTAACAGAGATCATGGAATTCCGCAAAAAATTAAAAACTTATCTATTCACCAAACACTATAACACCATGGAAAACCTTACACTCAACTTAGATAAAGGCTAAACAAGTAACTGACAACATAAAGCACAACCCTTCCACCTAAATAGACCACACACATAGCGCAAACGAAAAGACTATCCAATCTCTTATGCCCTAATACCTTCCTCTTGTATATAGTTGTATCTGTTATGTACTATATTATGTACGTAGACACCACTTTCTGTTAGTTAATTGTTTTAACACAGTTCCAGTTAAATTTGTTTAATTTATGATACTTTAAGACGTTCTATATATATCTAAGATGTTCTATGTAAAACAAACTTCGATTTGTTAATAGTTGTTATTTGTACACCGCAACTGATCTCTGGAAGATGCGGTATAAAAATGAGTGTTAAATAAATAAATAAATGGGCAAAACTGAAAGGGGATAGTGTATTTTAAGGGCAACAAACCTTTTTGTTAGGAAGATAAATAAACATAAAGGGAAAAGGAGGCCACTATAGTTCTCAAAAGTAGTAGTAGCTGAAAAGGTGAAGAAAAAGAGGGTGGCCCTCATAAAACACAAGAGATCACAGAGAGAGGAAGGCAGGCATCAATATTTGGAAAAACTTAGAGAAGCTAGGAAAGTAGTCAGGAAAACAAAGATACAAGAAGAAGAAGAAATAGCCAATGCAATAAAATGGTGGGACAAGACATTGTTCAGATAGGTTAGCAAGAGGAGAAAGTGCAAAAGTGGTATTGTCAGACTCAAGGGTGAAGCTGATGTTGATAAAGCGGAATTGCTTAACAAATATTTTTTGTTCAGTGTTCATAGATGAAGGGCCAGGAGCAGGACCTCAGAAAACACCCACAAATAGAAACAGAAATGAAGGGGGATCTTGAATGATTTTCAGAAGACTGTGTAAGGAACTAGCTAAAATAAAAAAGTAGACAAGGTGATGGGACCGGATGGGATACAGTTGTGATCAACATTAACAGCACCCTTGCATTTTAGGTATGTTGTATATAATATCTTGAGAAATAATTGGAAATATTCCAACTGTATGTCATCATAATATTTTAATAGTATGTTCAAAGGTATACAACCAAAAAAAGATGTCTATGCTACTTAGATATAGCAATTTCTGAAAAGAAAACAAAACACTCATTTGACCAACTTCATTGACGTGTGATCAACCATGTACCTTGTGTTTGGAGACGGGAAAATTGTGAAGCCCAATTAAATTATAAAAGAGCAGTATTGGATTTTTACCCTCAATATGGTGTATCCTGATGGTCTCAATCAACAGACAGATTGGCATACCTTGATTTGAAGTATATAAAGGCTCTTTTTTATTTTAAATTTACCCGCAATACTTTGTGTTGGGAATGTGTCCCTTTAAAATGTAAATGCAGCTTGAATTAATGAGTAACCATGTGGGAGGAGTGTATATATTAAACTAACACCGCGGCCATCTTTTACAAGCCATGGAAGCTCTCTGACAGCAAGAAGTCTGAATTCCATAGTTTCATGACAGGATATGAAGTCCGCAGTAAAGCTGATCAAAAATGAGTATACCTAAACTATCAATACCCTGATGCAGAATTTAGCTCTGGCAATTTGAAATGTGACAGTCATGGTCAGCAATTCAAAACACGACAGTCGTGGTAGTTTTTTTTATTGATAATTTTTTAAAACAAATTACTGAATTTTTGCATGATCACTGTATAAAGGAATAAAATGGACTAAAGAGAGAAGCAGCTTATTTATAACCGCTTTGGATGATATAGTCCAGAAAAAATTAAGATATTGAGCTATATTAGAGGATGGGATTTCTGGATAGTCACTTGTGGAAAATTGGTTCCCGTTTTGATCCATTGTGTGTGTTGGGTTAATCATGTCCTGGCAATGTCCCAGTTTGTATACTATTTCCTACTATTTCTTTTTTTAATTGATCTTGTTTTATTTGGTTCTTTTATGTGTCAAATGTGTGTGCATATATAGTCCAAAGACATTTCACTGGCCACTTATTTTTAGGAGATATTGGACATTAAGAGGTTGAACTGCAATGGTGCCAATAATGCTGGCCACAGCGGTACATCCAAGAATATTGAAGGAACTTGGGGACGTTCTAGTGGTTCCACTGACTGACCTTTTTAGTGCTTCTTTAGAGTCAGGAGTGGTCCCAGAGGACTGGACAAAGACACACGTGGTCCCTTTACACAAAAGCAGAAGTTAGGACGAGGTTGAAAACTACAGGCTGGTTAGCCTGACCTTTCTGTGAGTAAATTAATGGAAAAACTGCTAAAACGGAGAATAATGAGGTTTCTGGAGTCCAGTGGATTGCAGGATCCGAGGCAGGTCTAATCTGACAAATCTGATTGATTTCTTTGACTGGGTGGACCAAGGGAGAGCCCTAGATGTGATGTACTTAGATTTCAGTAAAGCCTTTGACACCATTCTGCACAGGCGAATTATAAATAAATTGACCACCCTAGGGATAGACCCTAAAATGACTGACTGGGTTAGAAACTGGTCGAGTGGGAGGCAACAAAGTGTACAAGTAAATGGAGTTCACTCTGAGGAGAAGGATGTTGCCAGTGGTGTGCCCCAGGGATCTGTTCTTGGTCCGATTCTTTTTAACATCTTTGTTAGTGATATTGTGGAAGGGATGTCAGGTAAGGTTTGCCTCTGCGGATGATACCAAAATCTAAAATAGGAGTAGACACCCAGGAAGGAGTAGATAATATGAGGAGGGATTAGCTAAGTTTGAAGAATGGTCAAGAATTTGGCAGCTGAGATTTGATACTAAAAAAATGCAGGGTCATGCATTTGGGCTGCAAATGTCCAAGGGAGCAGGACAGTATAGAGGGCGAAGTACTTCTGTCCACAAAAGAAGAGCAGAATCTGGGCGTGATTGTTTCTGATGATCGTAAGGTAGAAAAGAAGCCAGCGAAAGCCAGAAGGATCTTGGGTGCATAGGGAGAGGAATGACCAGCAGAAAAAAAAAGGTGATATTGCCTTTGTATAAGTCTCTGGTGTGACCTCATTTAGAGTATTGTGTGCAATTCTGGAGAACGCAGCTTCAAAAGGATTTAAACAGGATGGAGTCAGGGCAGAGGGTAGCTATCAAAATGGTCACTGATCTTCATTATAAACCAAATGGGGACAGATAAAGATCTTAATATGCATAGGTTAGAGCAAAGGTCTCCAATTCCGGTCCTGGAGGGCCACAAAACAGTCAGGTTTTCAGGATGTCCCTAATGAATATGCATAAGATAAATTTGAATAGAATGGAGACAGTGCATGCAAATATATCTCATGTATATTCATTAGGAACATCCTGGAAATCTGACTGGTTTGCAGCCCTCCAGGACCAGAATTGGAGACCCCTGCATTAGAGGAAAAGCGGGATAAAGGGGATATGATAGAGATGTTCAAACCTCTATGGCATAAAGACACAAGAGGAGAGCCTCTTTTGAGTGAAAGAAAGCTCTGCAATAAGGGGACATAGGATGAGGGTGAAAGGGGATAGACTCAGGAGTAATATTTCTTTACAGAAAGAGTGGCAGATGCGTGGAATAGTCTCCCAGTGGAGGAAGTAGAAATGAGGACAGTATCTGAATTCAAGAACGCATGAGACAAACACAGAAGATCTCTAAAAGGAAAAAGGGGACTATAGTAGTTGATATGGAAAGGCAGACTAGAGAGACCATATGGTCTTTTTCTTCTGTCATGTTTCTATGTTTCTAGTACCCTACAGGACCTGTCAAAGCACCCTTCCAACCCTCTCCATAATGGGGGATATGCCCCCTGACTCGTTATGCATTTTAGAACACCTCTGTGTACTCCAGGATCAAACTGATGACAAACGTCTTCAAACAACTCAGAATACAAATTAGAATTTATGTCATGCACACAAATCTGACCATGTGGCACCTCTACTGTTTAACAATCACTGGTTCTCTGGATTTTTGAATTTGCCATAAGATGCTTTTTTTGACCCACAGGGCCTTATACACATGGATTCTGTTTTATCTTCTTCCTCATGTTCATCCTTTATACTCCCCTCCCATCTTCTTTAATCACAGCCCGAGTTCCTTCCATCAATTCACCAGGTCTGCAGCTTCTTTTTCATGGTTCCTCCCCCCCGTAGAACTCATTGCCTCTTTTACTTCCCTCCAATTATTCCTTTAATAAAAGTCTAAAGTGGGTCTTAAGTCCCACTTCTTTACACCGGCGCTTGGCAAGTCCTGAAACGTGGAGCTCCATGGATAATGAATGGAGATGGCATTCTGGTTAGTTCTAAGCCACCTTAACCCTCCTCTTATATTTTCGGGCTACCAAGAGGGAATGCTACTATTGGAAAGAAATCTGCACTAGTAAGCTTTTACCTGCTGGTAAATTCTCTAATCTTCAAGAAAAGGGAATTTTTGGGTTAAAGCTGATTAAATCTGTTATCTTTCAGGAAACAACTTAAAACTGCACTATTCCAAGAATTCCTCGGACCAGAAACAACCACCCACCACTGACTCCCTCTCAACCACCATATTTCATCCCCCCGAACATATGTCCTATGTAACCATAACACAATGTCTAGGTCTATGTCCCAATTAATTGTTAAAAATCATTATTGTTGGCCACCTGGTGACAGCCCCAAACCCTTGTAATTGAGTATTGTATGTTCCACCGCTTTGATCCGGAGAAAAGCAGGATATAAATACAGCTAAATAAATAAATAAGTGTTTTCGTTAGGTCATTCAGGACTTCGTAGCACAAGAAACTTTCAATTAGTGTTCTTCCCTCCCACCCACCACGGCCCCCACCCACCACAGGCATAATCCTTGATTTATAGCCTCCAGTTAAGGGGAAAGGAGTATTCTTACTCGCTTTCCAGTTTAAATGATGATCTAAACCAGCAGGTTTTTAGGCCTTAGGAGTAGATTCATTAAGTCTTTGCAGCTCACTTTGAGGTGAAAACTAAGGGGTCTGTTTATTAAACAGTGGTAGCGGACTCCGTGTGATATCGGAGTCGCGGCTCCATTGATATCACAAGGAGTCCGCTACCACTGTTTAATAAACAGATCCCTAAGAGTCCCTTATACTTATTAGGTATAATTGCATTGGTTCAGGTATCCCTATTCCCCTAGCAACTTTAAACAACTAACAACTCTAAATAGCTAAAATAAAATCTTTAATTCTAAAATGCAGACAGCAGTCCAGCAGCGAGATGGGGGATATCCAGTCTTTAGCAAAGAGTATTACGTGTATGATTTTCTCCCAGTTGGTGAGAGGTTGCATGCATGCACTAAGTACAAAGAGCTCTTTGCTCTCAGGGAACGAGTACAATCTCTGGAGGCTAGAATAGCAAACTTGGAGCAGCTGAGGCAGAGAGAGAGCTATATAGACAAGCCAAAATAATAGAGAAAACAATTCAAATTCAGTTACAAGAACACATTGATGAACACAAACCTCTTGACTCACACCAATTTGGTTTCCGCCCATTCCATGGAGTAGAAACCCTCCTAATCACCCTTATGGACTTCCTCATCAAGGGCACAGATGACAAACATCAAGGCTTCTTACTCCTTTTTATAGATATCTCTGCCGCCTTCGATAACATTAATCACATGACACTGATCAACAGATTAGAAAACCTAGGAATAGGCGGGATTGTCCTTAACTGGTTCAAATCCTATATTTCACACAGATTAATACGAGTCCAAATTGACCAACAAGCATCAGAAACATTCCCTCAAGGACAGGGAATACCCCAAGGATCAGCCCTTTCAGCCCTCTTATTTAACTTGTACCTGCAACCGATAACAGACATATTTAAAAAACACAGAATTAACCATTTTATATATGCCGATGACATCATGTTAGCTATCCCCATAAATGCTAAAAACCCTACATATGACTCGCTATCCAAATGCATGGCTGAGACCTCCTCCTGGATGGAAACTAACCACCTTAGCATAAACCTCAAAAAAACTGAGGCAATGTTTGTGACAAGACCACCCACGACTGAGAACACATACCCAGAAACAATCACAATCAACAAAACCTCCATACCCGTCAGAAAACAGGTAAAATACTTAGGAGTAATAATAGACCACACCCTCACCATGCTACCACACATAAAACAAATAGTAAAAACCATTTTCTATAAACTCAAAACTATTCAGCACCTAAGGCCACTTCTTGAAACACAAGACTTTAGATCCGTAGTAAGTACACTGATCACCCCGCACTTCGACTATTGCAATAGTCTCCTAATAGGCCTCCCCCAAAAAAGCATATACCTTCTCCAAAGAGCACAAAACATCTGTGCAAAGGTAATCTCTAAAGCTCGCCTAACTGACCACGTAACCCCAATACTACAGGAACTCCACTGGCTCCCTATAAACAGCCGAATCAAATATAAGACTATCCTAACAACCTATAAACTCATAAATGACATAACCCCTTCACACCTATCCACATTACTACAATCTCCAACATCGACAAGGACCCTCAGACAGAACGCAGCCCACTCCCTCATCACACCAAAAGCCATTCGTAAAACTAAGAATTCCACTAGCTCCAGAGCATTCTCATTCACTGCCCCCACACTCTGGAACGACCTCCCTATTGAACTTCGCACCATAAGAGACCTCACCCAATTCAGAAAAGAATTAAAGACCTACCTGTTCACTGAACACTTCGAAATCCCCTATTCCCCCAAAGCCAGCTCCACAACAAACATGGTCACACATACACAAACTCCCTTAATCCCCTAACCCAACAATGTAACCTCAAGACTTTCCCCCCCCCCCCCTCACACCTGAAGACGAAAACGAAAAAAGGAACTAAATTCCAGCACCTACACCAATTCCTGCCCCACACACCACACACACCACACACTGTAAATATTCATTTGTATAAAGTTTAATATGTTTGCTTTATTACCTATAAATGTTATATTTACTGTTTAATGTAAATAGTTGATTTCTATTGTTCTATGTTCTATGTAAACTGTATACAAACTGTGTACATGACTGTTAACTTGTTATATGTAAACCGCCCTTGATCTCTGGAAGGGGCGGTATAAAAGAAATAGTTAAATAAATAAATAAAATAAATAAATACAGGGATAATATCCTTTGTATATTAAATTAAATGTCCCATCTCCAATCTGGCAGCCTTTCTTCTGCCATGGAGGAGAGAGGTCACGTGAAAGGAGAACATTACTTGCATATCTTGCAAAGGATGTAAAAAGACTGGAAAATGTTCAGAGGAAGGCGACCAAAATGATTTGGAGCCTGGATCAAAAGCCTTATGAGAAGAGACTTGAAGACCTAAATATGTGCACTTTGGAGGAGAGGAGGGATAGGGGAGATATGATTCAGACCTTTAAATATTTAAAGAAAAATAATGAACAAACAAACCTCTTCCAAAGACGGGGAAGCTGTAAAACTAGAGGGCATAACATGAAGCTGCAAGGGGGTAAATTGAAAGGCAATGTCAGGAAATATTTTTTCACTGAAAAGGTGGTGGATGCTTGGAATGCCCTCCCGCTGGAAGTGGTGGGGGCAAACACAGTGACAGAATTCAAAATGGCATGGGACAGACACAGTGGATCCCTTTACCGCAACAGGATAAAATCAAAATAAACTGAAATATCTAATTTCTCAACAAATAGGGGTGTCCTACACGGAGCAGTGGGTTCACCCCTAAACAAAGACATGGGGAGGGGTGGCCTGCACAGAGTTGCAGGTGCACCTACTCTTGCCATCTTACTGGGCAGACTAAATGGAACATACTGGTCTTTATCTGCTGCCATTTACTATGTTACTATATTACCTTGGTGTAGAAGGAAATGATCCTCTAGCTAGGACATGCCCCCCAAGTGATGTAATACTCTCTCGCACTGAGGATGTGTCTCCAGGGTCATATACTGCGACGCTCCTGCCCCCGCCCTAGGGCTAAAGGACAGGAGTGGCCTATTGTCCCGTGAGGAATGGATTAAAACTATTCCCTTGGAATGATGGGAGATGTAGTTTTGTTCTCCTTTCTCTCACTGATAAATGTAGTTGCGCCAGAGACGGTAAGGCTTTGCAAGAATATTTTATTCGTGTTGGGGAGATTCCTCCAGCGCATCAAAATTCAGATACATGAACATAAATGGTGCTTTAAATGGTAACAGAAGAAACTCAGGAATATAAGACAACGTAAAGTGAGATCAGCTTTTCTTCTATGGAGCTTAACTCAGCTCTGCCTCAAGAGGTGACTTACATATATTGCGGCCTCATGCAATCACTGTTCCCTTCACAGTGTGAACTCAAACTCAGGTGCAAACAATTAGGTTTTCAGAGCACGGCAGCAGAAACTGCCACCTTGTATTCTTTTCACACAAGGTACAGGCAAGCTTTGTTATACTGCTATTTCCTTACAGCATATTGAACAGTCCATGCTATTATCGTCAGAGTTTATCAAAGGTAAGGCATTTTCCACTTGCATAAAATCTTCTGACTGCACAGAACTATTGTCCTCATTCAGCTTTGACTGTCTGCCTGCTTTCAATTCTAAGAACTCTTTAAAGTCCTGAAGGAGCAATTCAGCCTGTTCAGTTCCTGACAAACCGTTGTCAGCCAACACTGAGTTTTTCTCCCAGTCAATAATGTTTCCCCCTTCAGCTCTTGGCTTGAATGACTCAGGGTAACAATTGGGATCTTTTAAAACAGCCTTAAATATAGGAGATGGGACTTTACCTTCTCTATCCAGGTTCCTATAGAAACTGCTGTCTTTCTGCCAGGCTCCTCTCCTTTTAGGTAGCTCAAAAGCTTTGCAGCTGTGAGTGCGTCTGGGCCTCTCCGGTCCAAACTGTATCCACGAGGGCTCTGCCTTTTCCCAAGACTCTAAACCAGGGCTTCGTCCACTTCTCGTAGGACTTCCTTTCCAAGCACCTGTTATGATCCTTGCAGGTCCTCTGTTGCTACCAGGCTCAGACGTGCAGCCAAACTGCTTCCTGGTCAACTGCTCATGGCTTTCCTGTTTCTCACAGCTATTCTGCTTCTGCTTCCAGGCCTTCTGCTCACAGGTCCTCTGCTCCTGGGAATTCTGCTTCAAGCTATTCTCAATCCGGGTCTTTCCCCTCCAGTTCCTCTTGATCCCCTTAATCTGTTTAGCAGCGTCCTTCACCACTTCATAAAGGGATTCTTTCTCAGACACACCCTGTCCAACCCCTGGATGTGCCCAATCAGCACTGCTCAACTCCTCCCCTGGGCTGGTCTTCATTCTCAGCTCACCAGAAGAGGGCTTTTTTTTCCTTTTAGGATTGTAAATCCTGTGTAAATCCTGCTGCATTTCAGGATTTCCTTCAGTCTCCATTTCCTCAGGAGGGTGCTCTTCACCACAATACCCATGAGGGAATTATTAGGACTGTCCTTATAGTTGGCGGTTCGATCATTAGGCATGTAGGTAGCTGGGAGACTGGTGGTCGTGAGGATCACATGGTTACCTACCTGCCTGCTTGGTACATAGGTAGCAGACCTCATGTGCCACCTAGATAAGATTTTAGATAGTGCTGGGGAGGAGACTGCAGTCTTAGTACATGTTGGTACCAATAATATAGGAAAGTGTGGGAGGGAATTTATGGAACCTAAATTTAGGCTTTTAGGTACAGACACATGTAAAAAGACAGTCCTTGCTCATCAGAGCTTAGAATCTAGTCACGACAGACAACATAACAGCTGAGGACAAGGCTGTATCTATGGGAGTGGTAAGGAAACACATAGGAGATTAATCGGATCAGGATCCAAAAGCGGCCTCAAAGAGGTGAGTTTTGAAAAGGGCCAGAAATGAAGTCTGATACAGGTAGAAAGTTGAAATCCAAACTTCCAGGGTCACATTCTCAGAGATACTTCCCATTCCACGTGCAGGACCCAAAAGGGAGGCAAAGCTCTGGAGTCACAATGCATGGATGACAAGATAGTGCAAGGAAGAGGACTTTGGATTTGTTAGGAACTGGGCAACATTCTGGGGGGGAGGGGCCTTTCCAAAGGATGGGCACCATCTTAACCAATTAGAGCCAGGTTGCTAGAACAGCTTTTAAATTAAATAATGGCGGAAAGCCAACAGTCACCCAAGGGCGCATGATTCGGAATGGTGTATCTTTGAAGGATACTAGCAAAACAGTAGCAAAGCATCTCAATAGAGAGGTTCTAATAAAGGGATAAGTAACCCAAGTGCCTTTAATTAAAAACTAGACAGACTTGAAATATTCCACTTTTCCTCTGTCATCAGATAGCCAGACTGTTAGCATAAACAAAAAACAAACGTTGAAATTCCTGTATGCAGATTCTAGGAGTTTGAAAAATAAGATGGGAGAGTTAGATATAACTGATATCTCAGAGACCACGTGAGCTTGATGTCTATACCAGGCAAAATGGTAGAAACCATTATAAAAAACAAAATTATTGAACATGTAATTAGTCTTGACTTAATGGCAGAAAGTCAACTTAGATTTAGTGAAGGAAAGCTTTGTCTCACTAATCTCCTACATTTTTTTGAAGGTGTGAATAAACAGGTAGATAAAGGTGAGCCGGCTGATTTCGTGTATCTGGATTTTCGGAAAGCCTTTGACAAGGTCCCTTATGAGAGACTCTTGAGGAAATTAAAAAATCACGGGATAAAAGGCAGTGTACTATTGTGGATAAGGAAATGGTTAAAAAATAGAAAGCAGAGTGTAAGGCTAAATGGACAATTTTCCCAATGGAGAAAGGTGAATAGTGGAGTACCGCAGGGATCTGTGCTGGGTCCGCTGCTTTTTTAAATATTCGTAAATGACCTGGAAATGGAAATAATGAGTGAGGTGATCAAATTTGCAGATAATAATACAAAATTATTTGAAGTTGTTAAACCATAAGAGGATTGTGAAAAATTGCAATAGGAGCTTGATAAATTGGAAGGCTGGGCATCCAAATGGCAGATGAAATTTGATGTGGATCAGTGCAAAGTTATGCACCTAGGAAAGAACAATCCAAACTATGGTTCCACGATTCAAGGTTCCACATTAGGAACCACCACCCAGGAAAGGTATTTGGACATCGTCATGGATAATATGTTGAAACCCTCTGCCCAGTGTGCAGCAGCAGCCAAGAAAGCAAATACAATGCTAGGAATCATAAGGAAAGAACTGGAGAATAAAAAAAGGATATTATAATGCCTCTGTATCGTTCTATGGTGTGACTGTACCTTGAATATTGTGTGCAATTCTGCTTGCCATATCTCAAAAAGGATATAGGAGAGCTAGAAAAGGTACAGAGAAGAGTCACTAAAATGGTGAAGGGGATGGAAGGATACCCCTATGAGGATAAGCTTAAAAGGTTAGGGCTCTTCAAAACTTGACAAAAAGACAGCTGAGGGGAGATATGATAGAGGTCTATAAAATAATGAATGGAGTGAACGGGTAAATGTAGAGCGATTGTTTACTGCTTCAAAAAGTAAAAGCACTAAGGGACACATAATAAAGCTACAATATAGCACATTTAAGACAAATTGGAGAAAATATCTTTCACTCAAAGTGTAATCAAACTCTAGAATTTGTTACCGGAAGATGTAGTAAAAGCTGCTAGTGTAGCTGGGTTTAAAAAGGGTTAGACAAGTTCTTGGCGAAAATGTTCATAAACCATTATTAATGAGGACCACGTAAATCATAAGAACATAAGAAATGCCATACTGGGTCAGACCAAAGTCCATCAAATACCGTATCCTGTTTCCAAGAGTGGCCAATCCAGGTCACAAGTACCTGGCAAGTTCCAAAAATGATACAGATTCCATTCTGCTTACCCCTGGGCTTGATGGACCCTTGATCTGACCAATATGGCATCTCTTATGTTCCCTGTCCTATACTGGAGTACCCCGTTTAATTCTTATTTTTTTGTGAACCACTTTGTTATTTGATTATTTAGAGAGGGGGGAACCCAAGCTCCACCTTGATTCCACCCCTAACTTTGCCATGGTTGTGGCCGCCTTCCACCCCTGCCCGGTGGGATCTGATCTGTCACGGACATACATAAAGAGTCTGCTGCTTCCTGGCGGGCAATGTTTTCATGGGGCTAGGGCCCGTATGGCTCACCCCGTTCCAACTCCTATGATAAACATGGAGGGAGTAATTTTATAAAGAATTTTCCACATGTGAAATGAAGTATGTTTTTCACGTAGAAAATGGCTCTTACATAAAATTGAGTTGGGGTATAGACACACAAAGCATAAAATGCCCCTATATTTAAGCAATATGCACCCAGTGATTCCTGGGTCATAATTTGGACAGCAGTACAGTGTATGTGCATAATTTATAAAATATACATGTATGCACACTAATGTACACTTTCTTCACCGCAGGCGTAAGTATGTGCAGTCCAGAAGGTCATTGAAAGAGTCTGAAAGACTCCCCCACATAAAGCAAACATCTACAAACTAAAAACCATACAACACCTAAGACCCCTCCTCAACACCCATGATTTTAGATCTGTAGTCAACACACTCATTACCCCACACTTTGACTATTGTAATAGTCTACTAAATGACCTACCACTCAAAAATACAAATTTACTCCAAAGAGCCCAGAACATCAGCGCCAGGGTAATAGCAAAAGCACGTCTAACTGACCACATAACACCCATCCTATGTGAACTACACTGGCTCCCTACAAATAGCTGGATAAAATATAAAATACTCTTGACAACATTCAAACTCCTCCATGACATCTCCCCCTCACACCTTTCCACCCTCTTACACTCCCCACCAGAATCCAGAACACGCAGGCAAAATGCAACTTTCTCACTCGACATATACAAAACAATCTGTAAGACAAAGAAAACTACTAGCTCTAGAGCCTTCTCATTTGCTGCCCCTACCCTCTGGAACGAACTACCACTAACCCTCCGCGTGACAAAGGACCTCCAGCTATTCAGAAAAGGTCTTAAAACACACCTCTTCACTGAATATTTTGAAAACTCAACTGAAATCCCTTACCCCCCCCCACGAGCTACTTCCCAACAATCGCAAAAACAACATACCAACCTCCAGAACCAACAACCCACTAACCCCCCCCCAACCCCAGCGCTTCGCCCCACCATAGCCAAATGAAGAATATAACTCAAAGATCGACTCAAGGTTATTTGCACAATATGTTGTACAATATATTTTATTTGTAAATAGCACCACAGTTTCACACAAAAGTTGTTTGTAAATAGTTATAACTGACGTTACATGTAAAAGTTGTTCAAGGTATTCAATTGTTCTCTGTAAACCGCCCTTGATCTCTGGAAGGGGCAGTATAGAAGAAAACCATAAATAAATTAAAAGGCACAAAGGGGGAGCCAGCCTAAAAATCTAGGGCTGGCCAACAAAGGTCACACACCACCCTCCCAAAAAGATATATCACAGTTACTTTTTTAAGTTTTAGGATCTGATCCCCCCCCCCCCCCATTTCTCTTCCCAGACACTCTCTCCCTTTACACTCACTCCCCTGACCTCCATTCCCTCCTCCCCCTCCCTCCATTATCCTTGCCTGGTTCTGCACCCCAAATAAAATCACTCTGAATGAAAGCCATTCACCAGTACCATAGCCACTGGACAAGCACATATAGCCACGACCCAGCCATACAAGTCAGGCCCAAACCCAAATTGCCCTCAAAACAGATATGGCCATTCCACCTTATCAAAAGCCTTCTCTGCGTTGAGGGAAAGTACTGCAAACGGTTCCAGTCTACTACGCACAGCATGCATGGCATCAAGTAACTGTCAGACATTCTCAAACCCAAAGCGGTATTTCATAAACCTCGTCTGGTCTGGATAGATCAGACCCTGTAAGAGAAGTAAGTTCAAGATGGACACACAGAATCTTGGTAAAAATCTTATAATCAATATTCAAAAGGGGTATGGACCTCTAATTGCTATAAAGGAGAGCATCCTTTCTGTCTTTAGAAATACCGGTGATGAAGGCTTTATAGAAAGATTTTGGAAGGGATCCATCCATCCAATAAATTCAATATTATCAATCTTATTTACAGAGCACCAAATGCCCCTACTGATGATCTCTGACATAATTGATCTTGCTTGCAATCCTGATTCCCCCAACAAACCTAACTTACTTCTTGGTGACTTCAACCTTGCATCCTCACAACCCTCCTTATCTAACACCTTCCTTGAAGCAATGAATAATCTACATTATAGACAAATTGTAAATCTCCCCACCCACCAACGAGGTAACCTACTTGATCTCATTTTTGTCCCAGCCATAGATACCTATACGACAAGTCAACTTGATCTTACAATAACTCCTGTTCCTTGGTCAGACCACAACCTTATAACATTTTCAATTCCATCTACAGATAATTCAAAAAAATTGCACAATTATCTCCTCGCCCATTAAAAAATCCTCACGTTTTAAACCATTTGATAAGGATGAGATCATTTCCCAAGTTATCCCAAACCTTTCTAAACCAGCTGGAACTATCAATGAAATGGTATTAAACTGGAATGACACCTTCAGTCTTTATGCCTATAAATCCACCACATCCAATCAATCTTCATTCAACAAGAAGACATTATTTTATTATTTATTTATTTATTTATTTAACATTTTTTATATACCGCACTATTCATCATCAGTGCGGTTTACATTGAACAACAACATACCTGTCAGTACATGACTGATCTAGGTTTACAGATAACAGGGAGGATAAACTGGGTGTAAACTGGGGATAACTATCTACATAATTATACATAATTATATATACATTAGACATCAAGAAAGCAGAATGCACCATGGTACACCCCTGATTTACGAGCCTCTTTGCTTCAACTGAGGAAACTAGAGAGGAAATGGAGACGTGCTATAAATCCCTCCAATCAAGACGCTTACCTAGTTCAATTAAAATCCTACCGTGAACTATCCTTTGCAAAGAGAAAAGAATTCCATTCGTTACTACTTAATCGTTCTCTTAACAAGCCACGTGAACTCTACCAACTAGTAAAATCCTTATCCAGAGAACCTTTCATACCTCAACAAGAACAAATACAGCCTCAATTATATGCTAATTATATTCAATCAAAGGCAATCAAAGTTACATTATTGTCAAAAGAAATCTCTCATCCTCCCAGCATTCAGTTTCCACTAAACAAATTTACATCTCCTTCTCCAAGTACCATTGAAGACATTTTAGCCACTATTAATACCACCACAGCTCCAAATGATCCATGTCCAGCTCATTGGATCAGAGCTTTGAAAGTGGAGCTTAGCTCATACATAGCATCTATAGCAGACAAATCATTCACCACCGGTGTTTTCCCATCAATCCTCAAGCAGACATCAATTCGACCATTGCTGAAAAATAACAAACTTGATCCAAAGAAGGAGGACTCTTATCGTCCAATTTCTAGTATTCCCCTATTAGCTAAAATTCTAGAAAAGGTGACCTTGAGACATGTCCAACAACATATCGATACTGAAGCCCCTTTAGACTCAAGCCAACATGGTTTTAGGGAAGCACATGGAGTTGAGACTCTTCTTGCCTCTTTAATGAATTCCCTTATCATTGCTATAGATAATATCAAGACCGGAGTTGCATTGGTCTTCCTAGATATTGCAGCAGCATTTGATTCAGTTAATCATGAACAACTTCTAGTCCGCCTCCATGAGAAGGGAATACAAGGAATTGCATGGGACTGGTGCAAGTCTTATCTAGAAGACCGATGGCAACAAGTTCGAATTGATAACAATACATCTTATCCATTCCAACAGAAACAAGGTGTTCCACAGGGTTCCTCACTATCAGCATTGCTTTTTAACATCTATATGCAACCAATCTGTAATATTGCCCGTACCTTTGGTATATCTTGTCTTATTTATGCTGATGATGTGCTGTTGTTCACACCTATTAATGTGATTAGCCCTGATTACACAGTTTTAATTAACTGTTTCAATTCAATAACCGATTGGCTGCTCACTCAGAACCTTCGAATAAATTTTAAAAAAACTGAAGTCCTTATCGTTACAAGAAACAATGACTTCTCTTCACCACCTTCATTAAGAGTACGAGACGCTGATTTACCTATTAAATCCACCATTCGTTACTTAGGTGTCATTCTCGACCAGCGACTTGAATTTAATGAGCATATAAAGTCCACAGTAAAATCCATTTATCACAAGATTAATACTCTACGACACCTAAAACCCATGCTAGACCCCGATGATTTCCGCACAATATTCCAAGCGCTAGTCACTCCACATTTTGACTATGCGAATATTATCCTGCAAGGCCTACCTAAATCTACGCTTAATCCATTACAGCTTGCTATGAATGCAGCAGCTAGATCACTATGCAGAATTACAAGGAGACAACACATAACCCCCATTCTAATGGAGCTTCACTGGCTCCCAATAATTTGTAGATTATCTTATAAAACACTTCTTATGACCTTCAAAGCGTTCCATAATATTTCACCTCCTTCAATCTCTGATCTACTCATTCATACCCAAAACAACAGATCAAGAAGATCTACAACTGAAAATACTCTAGTGATTCCAAATGAATTAGTAAAATGTACTCAAACTACCATTAACAGATCATTTTCATCCTTTGCTCCAAGGTGCTGGAATAAGCTTCCTTTAAACATCAGATTGATAAAAGATATATCGCAATTTAGAAAAGCTTTAAAAACCCACCTTTTTTTACAACACTTCTCTTACATCAATATTTCCCCCCCTCTCACCCCATTATCTCAACTCAGCAATAATAGTTAAATGATGATGTTAGACCGTTCCACCTTGTGATATTTCACTGTATATACCTGCTCTGTTAAATGTTATTTATGACATGTCTCTATACCCACTCAAGATCTCTAGTCTGATCTAATTGCTTTTATTTAATTATTCATAGGCTATTCCCCAGTTAATCCTTGTTTTATTCCCCTGCTACCTGTAACTTGGACAAGTTCTCTAAATCTGAGTGTATTTTGTTTAATGTAAACCGCACTGATGTCAAATAGCGCGGTATAAAAGAGCTGTTAAATAAATAAATAAAATAAAATGCACCAAAATCTCATTGAAGACCCTAACACTGAAGCAAACTGCTCCTGCAGCGTCATAAATAGCTCAGCAGGGGGCATATCAGGTCCCACTGCTCTTGCTGGTTTAAGGCTGCAGATAGCTTGTCGCATCTCTTCCAATGTAAAAGGATGCTCAATCGCCTACTACGAATCCAGAGGTAACCGAGGCAGGTTAGCTACCACAATCCACTCCTGAATCTCACCCTCACCAGCTACTAAACAAGAGGCATATAGGCCAATATAAAAACTTGGAAAAAGTTTCCACCATCTCAGAGGAGCGGTACAGCATGCTCCCACCCTCACCTTTAAGAGCATAAATCTTTTTCCTCTCTCTCCGCCTCTTCAGCTACCAGAGTAAAAGACAATTCCCTTTGTTCTTATGCTCATAAAAATGTTGCCTGGTGCAAAGCATAGAGGAAGCAACAGCTTCCATTTCCAAAGACGCCAGTTCCTCCCATTTACGCACAAGCTCTTTTCCATAACCATGCTCCAGCTCTCCTCCCGTGGAGATTCTCCAACTCACAGATATCCCTTCACAATTCATTACCCCGCACATTCTCTTTTCTTAATCCAACTCGACAGAGACATGAGTTGACCGCGAATGACCGCCTTGGCAGCCTCCCACGAAGTAAAAGCAGATATATCAGCCGAGTCATTAAAAGTCAGGTACTCTTGCCATTCCTTCTGCAACAATTTAAGAAACTCCTTATTCTTAAGTAGGCTTCTATGCAGAGCCCATGTACGAGGGGGGAGGAGGGCAGGCAACTCCATCTGCTTTTCCAGCAATTCAATTGGAATTATGAGTATTACTGGTCCTTATCTGCCGTCATTTACTATATTACTATATATATGCATGGTGCAAAACCCTCAAGGGCCTAATAAGGGCGGTACTAAGAATGCAACTTACTTGACCCAGCGGGGGAACTAAATCACCCATTCAATCTGTCAATTCCTGACAGCGCACAATTGAAATCACCACCCATCAACACTTCCCCCTTCTGATGAGATTTCACAGCATTAAATACTTTAGCTAAGACTGACCCTATTTGTGAGGGAGGGATGTAAACACTCAAAGTCCCAATCAACATCAGGAAACTTCCCTCCGGGTCCACAACTTGGTTCAGCGACCGAAAGGAACAATCCTTCGAGATAAGGGTCAAACCCCCCTCTTATGTGAAGAAATGTTTGATGCAAATACCGTGGAAACCACTTGGACTTAAAAGTGCAAGTAGTCCTGCCCTGCTAGATGAGACTCCTGAAGGAGAATAATATAGGCCTTATGCCTCTGTAGTTGCACCAACACTCATTTGCACTTAATAAGACTATGGAGGCCCCTAACGTTCCAGGAAACTATTCTAACCATAGTAACTCCCCAAATAACATCCACCCCAACCAGATGACACACCCCTGTCATACCCGACAAAAGCCCAGCCCCCACATACACTCATCATCCCTCCTTCCACTAATCATCTCGCCCAACCCTCTCCTACCCACCCCAGCCTGCCCATCCATCTACCCCCACTTCCACTGGCTCCCCAAAAAGAAGAGCCCAACGCTTACCATACCAAGAAAGAAGAAGAGAGGTAGCCTGTCATAGAGCTCTAGGGCAGTGATGCAGCACATCCTGCAGCTCCTTCCCCAGCTCACCACCCTTAAAGAAGAGCCCCTGTATCCCCCCTCCATTAAATACAAAGAAATAACCTGGTGGTCTAGCGGCCCCTAAATTCAGCCTCTCCCACCTGGTACCTTAAAATAAGTGGGAATGCCGCCTACATGCTCCCGCTCTGCGTCCACCATCTTGAAAAATGACAGCATCTGGCCCACACAGTGCATCGTGAGATGCACCGGGTGGGTCAGACTGCCATATAAGATTATTTCTTTGTATTTAATGGGTGAGGGGTATAGAGGCCGCTAGACCAACAGGTTATTTCTTTGTATTTAATAGGGGGGTACAGGGACCACTAGACCACCAGGTTATTTCTTTGTAGTTAATGGGGGGGTACAGGGGCCGCTAGACCACCAGGTTATTTCTTTGTATTTAATAGGGGGGTACAGGGGCCGCTAGATCGCCAGGGATTCTTTTATTGTTGGGGCACCGGCCTCCAACAGTATTTTGATTGCATCGGGGGCCTTTCCTGATGCCGTGATCATCCCCAATGCCATCAAAAACAGTCACAGCTAATATGCAAATTAGCCACACAGTGCCCAGAGAGCAAGCCAAACTAGCACAGGCTTCTTGTGTGCATGTGTTTGGCTTGCTCTCCCAGTTTAAAGCTACAGTGGCTCATTTGCATGTGCATGGTTAATGCGGGGGTCATTTGCATACCCTATTCTTCCTGCATCGCACGTTAAAATGTGTGCCACATTAGGCGCCACCACCCAGGAAAAGAGTTTAGGCATCATCGTGGATATTACAATGAAACCCTTTGCCTCAGTGTTCGGTCAAGAAAACAAATACAATGCTAGGAATCATAAGAAAATGAATGGAGAATAAAACAAAGGATATTATAATGTCTCTGTATCGTTCCATGGTGTGACCACACTTTGAATTTATGTGCAATTCTGGTTGCCATATCTTAAAAAGGATATAGTAGAACTAGAAAAGGTACAGAGAAGAGCCACCAAAATGGTAAAGGAAGAAAGACTTGGCAAAAAGACAGCTGAGGGGAAATATGATAAAGGTCTATAAACAAATGAATGGAGTGGAATGGGTACATGTACATCAGTTGTTTACTGCTTCAAAAAGTAGAAACACTAGGGGACAAGCAATGAAGCTACAATATAGGCCATTTATGACTAATAGGAGAAAATATTTTTTCACTCAAGCATAATCAAATCTGGAATTCATTGCAGGAGGATATGGTAAAAGCTGTTAATGTAGCAGGGTTTAAAAAAGGTTTGGACAAATTCTTGGCCACTGGATTGGCCACTGTTAGAATACTGGGTTTGATGGACCTTGGTCTGACCCAGTATGGCATTTCTTATGTTCTTAATGACTGTCATGTCATTGTCATGCCAACTTTACAAACTTTTAGTAAAATGCAGTGAAAAAAAGGTTTGATATCAATGAAACTTATCTGATTTTCTCTGCATGTTTCATTAATCATAAAGGCACATGTCGTGGCTCATATAAACCATCTCCGACCTTGGCCAGTGGTTTTACTGTCAAAACTGGCAGGAGTTAAAAGCAATGACAGGAAATACTTTTTCACAGAAAGGGTAGTGGATGCCTGGAATGCCCTCCCAGAGGAAGTGGTGGGGGCAACAACAGTGACGGAATGCAAATGTATATCTATGTATTAATGTTGTGGTTATCCTGAAAACCATATTGAATAAATACTAGACAACTGGGTTGAGATTCACTGTTTTAGATGACGACAACGACAATCTGATTAGTTTTGATAGCTGTCTAAATCATGCCAGCTTTAAGGTTATACAATCAGTGGTGAAGCCAATGGTATTGTAAAATAACTTAAACAGGCTTGGGACAGATATAGAGGCCAGAGATAGAAACAGGCATGACTGGTTGACAATATGGTTGCCTTCTCAAAGTGGCAAAGAACCAGGGAGAAAGACAACTGGACATGCTTTGTAGCGCTAAATAAATGATTAATAATAATAGTAGTAGATCCTTATCTGGTCATCTAATATGTTGTTACAGTGTACTCAATAAATTTTAATGTTGGATTTCTACAATAAACTATGGATTATTCTTATCTTATTTTGCAGTATTGACATCTTAATGAAGAAAGGAAGCTATACCTCACCTTTCACAACTTCCTTAACTGCACTCTCCTGCAGGACTGTGCGAAAGGAATCAAAGCCAAAAACCTTCTTCAAGGCTTTTTGGATCTTACAGTCAGGTCCATACGATGACGTTGAAGGGCGGGCATTCATTTTATTGATAAGATAGCAATGGGTCCACAGAGAGGAAAGAACAACAATGGTTAGGGCTGCGACCACTGGTTTCAGCTGTCAGCTTTCACCAACCCTAAGAATGTGCTCCATCTGACTGAGTCTCCACAAAAGCAAATATCTGCCAGGCCTACTAGAATCAGCAAGAAAGCAACGCGGATTTAATTGCAACACCCAATTTCATCATTTACTTCTCCAGGAAAGTCTCATCCCGCGAGAAAGGGCGGAGAGCCAGTTATAACCTCATACTCTAGAGCAGCAGTCGGCAGCATTAACGGCACTCTCAAAAACAAGAGACGCTTATCCGGTGTGCTTTTTTTCCCCTCACTCGGGGACGCTCACATCCTCCCTCCCTCTCTCTCTTCTCTCCCACCAAGGCACTTCCACAAACTTCTAACTAGCAAACTTCAGCGCTGTCCGGCGCGCGGCGATGACGTCACGCCGGCCTCGGCACGCGGAACTGAAGGTCCGGTTGTTTATGCCATTTCCGAAACCGTGGTTCGCTTATACTCAAGTTTCATGTTACTACCACTAGTTCTAGCACTCCCGGGTTATCGTGAAATGAGACTGCAATTACCTCGGCGTTTATTTGGTTTACATGTTGGACTCTCAATCCGTACGTCAGGTTTCATCTCTCCCTTTTCAAATCCATGCTAAAGGTTCACTTTTGAGGCTGCTTTTGCATCCTGATCTCGTGTTCTCATCTATTGCACTGCCTGTTTTGATTAGAGTGTAAGCTCTATCGAGAAGGGACCATCTTTAATATTTATACGTACAGCGCTGCGTACTATATAAGTGAGTAGTAGTAAACAATAACAGTAGTTTGGAGTTTTTGATCAGAAGTTGGAAATGGCTGTCAGTGTGAAGATGAGTTTTGCAAGTAGTTTATTTCTCGGGGGGCAATTTCTCCAAACGGGTTAGTTTTGTGCATACCATGACAGTCGTGAACCTCGCTCTTAAACCAGGGCCGTTTGCCAAAAACAAGATTAGGGAAAAAAACATGACGGGATTATGGCAAAATGTTGAAGACGAAGGAGGTTTTTATGACCAGTGATATGAAAGTAGTAGTGGTATCCGGTTTTAATATCCAATTTTGTTAATAAATTAGGTTATTATATAATTTATTTGCTTATTGATTTACAATGAACCTTCTTATTACAGTTCACGTTTCCCTTTTTATACCCTGTGATGGCTGTCCTGTCTTGTTCTCTAAAAGAATTAGCCAGAGATGCAAATTCATTATTAATAGCACATGAACTACAGAATCATATTTTAATCATTATTATGTCAATTTTTATTTATTTATTTAGACCGTTTTGTATACCACCTTATCCTTCAATCAATGTGGTCACAACACAATTGGGGGATACATTTAACACGGGGGTATATGAGACACATACACTAATACTTACAGGGAACAAATAACATAACAATTCAAATAATTCATTTTGCATGGGCAATATTACTAAAAGCGTGCTACTATGTTTTTTTTCCCCTTCTCTCCATACATCAATTACCAAAGTTCAAGCATGTTAACCGTCTGACTACCAGACTGAGGCTGGTCACCATAGTGATGACCGCAGATGCTCAACCCTGTCGACCCGGCGCAGAGAAACGCGATCGCGTCAGCAGTACGCGACAAGCAGCAGAGTGAAGATGGCGGGCAATAAGAACGTTCTATCGTCGCTGGCGGTGTACGCCGAGGATTCGGAGCCGGAGTCCGACGGGGAGGCGGTAGCCACGGGTGAGAGATGCGAAAGGGATTGAGGATGATTGCCCGGATTTCCGAAAGATCAGAAGTGTTGCAATATATCCCTTAAAAAGTTCAGGGGCTGGCCTGGTTTGGCTTCTCGTTCATATGAATTGTGGAGTTTTAGCCTCTGGGTTGTTTGGGAATAGGGGATCCCCCAAATCCAGTGGGGACCAAGAGGTAAACAATTGGATGTCCTATCAGTATTATTTTTATCACTAAGCGGCCCACTGATGTCTGTGACATCATCTGCTGCTCCCATCTTCCTCCACAACAAGCCGATATCACCAGTCTGAACCTGAATGTTTACAACTTGCGTGCCTTCTTTTAATGATACATAAATACCCACAAGCTGAGACTAGTGACGTTAGCGATTGTTGGCTGCATGGTTTTATCACCTTGGCAGTGGGCAGAGTCTGACTTGCAGACTGTGGTTTGCCTATCCCTATACAAAGTATTTTCCCCATAGACACAAGGGGGAAGTTTTTAAAAGGCCTTGAAATCCCCCACCAGATATGCGGGAAGCTTGCCTACTTTTAGCCTGTATACACATAAGTTTACCGGGACCCAGCAGAGAATTCCCAGCAACAGGATTGAGGAATAATTAGCATTAACATGCAGACTTTAGAAAATAAGCACATAATTTTGTCATCTGTTTTAATAAACCTAATGTCTAGTAAAAGATCTTTTATATGGAAGAGTATTTCTGGGGTAGTGCAAATCTTAAAAAATTGCATGGGTACTCGGGATTTTTCCCGTAGACACAATTGAAAAACACAGTTTTTAAATCATTGGGTTTCAGATGATTTAAAGATCATTTCTGTATAGTATAGAAGTAGTCATGTTTTTATGTTGTATGTTTGCACTTTTGTGCTGATCCTTACAAAATACATAATTTTAACATGCTTATGTTTGGAATATCCTAGAAGAAAAAGGAGGTCTAGTGTCGGAGGCTTATGGAGAAGATGATGTTTCAAAAGTCGAAGGGGATGAAGGTGGTTATGATGATGAAGACGATGACGATAATGATGATGAAAACAGCAGACAGTCAGTAAGTATAATGTTTTCTATAAGCTGAAATGTACTATCTGTCCATTTGCTTTTGATTTTAGAATTTATGAAAACTATCTTGGCTTTGTCTATGTATATCATCAGGCAGAGCCAAACCAGATTCTCATTTCAGTTCCAACTTCAAGATAGCCACATGTTTTCTAGCAGGATAAATGGTGAAAATTTTAGTGTGTCCTTACAGCAATCACATATGTAAATTATTTCTTTCATTTTGTGCGTATACCAAAATATTTGAAGATAAATTCATGAAAGTTTTCTCAAGCACAGCTTGTTTCTCTTTCACAAACAAGCCTTGCTTCTTGTGTTGATTCTGAATAATTCCTGTTCTCATATATAGAGTCTGTGTATTATGTCTTGCACACCATTATTCTATTTGTTCAGCTTTACCTGTTCTGAAACATGCAAAAATTAGTCGTCTTAGTTTTTTCATCTTTGGTTGTCTTAAAATTTTATTTTCAGATCAAAACTAATTTTTTCAGTTATGGACTGTAGTACACAAGTAAAATGCATGCTATTTTTATGTTCTCAGCAGAACCAAGATAAATGAAATTATACTGGAATTAGGTCTTTTTGGCTTCTTTCAATTTTTGTCCATGACTGAATTCTGTTGAGTGTAGATTTGCTGTTTGGTGATGGTCTTGACAAGACTGTAGTGGTTATTCATTTGGTAATAGAAATGCATGTTCATGAACTTCACTGAATCCTCTTTCATTTCAAATGATGTTTTCTTGATAACTAGAGCTCTGGAAGTTGTGGATCCAATTTTTTTATGTCTTTATGGTTACAGTTTCCTCAATCGTGGATTCTGACGAAACAAATTATCCGAGGAGAGAGTGAATGTATTATTTAAAATATCTATATTATTTATTTATTTATTTGTCTTTTATACCGCTTCATCACCTAATCAAAGTGAGTACTGCTCTGGGCAGTTTACAATGAACGGTTACAATAAACTTTAACAGAATAATTAATACAGTAAACAGTCTTAACTTAAACTGAACATACTCGGTCTTGAGGATGAGATAGGCGGCCAACTATTTACAATTCCTTTACATGATCCTAATTGGAGTAAAATGAAACTTAAGCATGGAGAATCCTATGTTACTTTTTTAGTAAGACTTGGTAAGCCATCAGAGGGAAAGCTTACTTAAAACTTTTAAACAAAAATCTGCTTCAACCTTTTTCTAAAGCTTCAAACGTTTACTGTTGAAATCATAACTCTGTAGAGGGAAGCGTTTCCTACAACAGGTCCAGACAGAAAAGGCCCAGCCCTAGAATCTACTCTATTTCAGCTTCACACACAGATTGGACTGTTTAATGAAGGTGATAGCATTCATTCTAGATGAAGTGCCTGGCCTGTGAGATTGTGTTACAGTGCATTAATTTAGATCTTTATTCTGCAAAATTCATGAGATGTTGAAATCCCATGTATCCCCTGACATTTTTTTTCTTATGCTGCAAGAAATATATATTGATTTGGTTAGAAATTTACTTCTGTGCATGGTTTCTGCACGCCTTACAAATTTCATGAAGTAAAGGCCTTAGTGCTTTGGATCAGCATCCCACAAATGTTTACATTTTACAGTGTCCTGGAACATCAAGACATGACATTTGCTGCAAGAATCTTAAATACTCATTAACAGCATAAATGTGACAAACATCACAGGATGTGGTTCATATCACCACTGATGTAAAACTTGAAATATCATCATTCATATTGATCTTTGTAAATTCCTGTTTATTAACATGTATTGCTTATATACACAGTCAGGTGTACTGGATAATTCACATGATTATATTGTTTCTCCCTGAAGAAATTACTTTTACATCTGAGCACAGTAAGATTTTGCTTGCCAAAGGTAACATGATAAACCTTATTCCATTTGGGGGTGGGGGGGTTATTTGGGGTTTTTTTTTGCATAGACACAGAATGGGAGAAAAAATGCCCAGTGAATTGCAGTTAAAGGAATGTAGCTTTCCTTTCTAAGCTTTGCTATACTGTCAGTCTCGGGCTTTTTTCCCTCCTCTTTCTCTTTTAAACCCTGCTGAGGCATGTCCCAATGACACTGGAATTTTTCACTGGTTAAAGGGCCGGAAGGGCATTTCCTCTGTAGTAGTCCCTCACTGCCACTCTTTATGGCTGGGGGCTCCTGCAGTAGCAGTCACTGCCATCCCTTCCTTTCTGCCACCCACACAGTGTTCTCAACCCCAGCTTGCCCCCATCCACAGCATACTTCAATTCGGGTCTCTTTCACTACATAGCTTTTGTGTTTTGGGTATTGCATCTATGTATGACTGGAAATTTAGTCATTATGAACTAAAATGAGCCTGAAATTTCCCATTATCTTCCCCATATCGGGATACCTCTGGTCTGTTCTTATGATGCTTTTTCTGATCCAAGCCATAAATGGAAGGCCGTGATTTTTTTTCCCCAAGAAAATGTCAAATTAACTTGCATGGAAAACAAATAGTTTTATGGTGATCTTTGTCTAAATTCTATTTTTAATTATCATAATTGAGTAGTTTGGTGTCTTGTCTTGAAGCCATGAAGGTTTTTTTTATTTTCTGTTCTTGCTTACACACTGTTTTCATTCCATGATAGGTAGATTGAAAAAAAATGCGAACTGGGGCCAAAAGAAGTTAAGTTTTTAAGAGGACAGTTTTGTTTTGTTTTGTTTTTTTCAGAGAGATCTAGGTGTTTAGCCACAGAGAAGCTTGTTTAGATGCCTGGGTGAGAAGATTGCCATGGTAGAACTTAGCCATAGTTCTCTCTCTCTCAGTACAGCCGTATTTAGCAACTTTGCAACTAAAGGGCATGTTTGCTAAAGGTTAATGCACATTAAGCGCCGCTGTGCCCATAGAAATAAAAGGGTTCTGAGCACTTAACACGCATTAACTTCATTAATGCATGTTAAATCCTTGTAGTAAACATACTCTTAAGTGTTTCCAGGGGTGTGGTTGGATCAGAAGAAGAGTTCACATAGAATTCTATCTTTAAGTCTATGCATCTGATTTCTTCCCAGGAATCAGCCTGAAATTGCATGGGCTTGCTAAAATTTGCCCCTTGAGTGACTCTAGGCAGACTGAATGAGCCACTTGGTCTCTTTTACGTGCAGATGGAATATCATACAAGACATAGCAGAAAAAACCACAGCTCATGCATATTTACTACCCCACCCCCCCACACATATATCTGTATATCTTCTCCCACATCCCCAACGGACACAATTTCCCCAAAGTAACTCATCTATCCCACTATACACACTGCAGAATTAAACAAAAACAGCAAATATCTCCACACATGCCAAATCCATCATACGCACATTTTATTTCCATTCTATTCCTTGGAACATACACATTTCTCTGAACAGTTCCTCAAGAAAAATCTCATCCGTCATATACACAAATCAATTCAGACTGCTGTCTCACAGAATAATTCCCATATGTATCCACCCGACACGTACCACCCTTAGAAAATGTATTTGGAGGAGAGCTGTCAATGGAAGCAGTGGGTAAATGCACTTCATTCCATACAAATAACTTCTTGAGGCCCAAGAATGCCTTTTGGAATATTGTGTACTCGTGTCTCCTTTATAATCTCTTTTTTACCTCCATGAGAATACACTTTATAAGAAATGGATATCTTTCTTTTATAGCTGTAAGACCTGGCCTCATTATGGGTGGGCATTATGAAACAAAGCTGCCCTTTTCAGCTGGGTCCTGGAAGTACAGAAAGATAGGGACTTGCCCAATCTCATACAGAGGCAAAACGGAGTCTTGAGATTTGTCTCAGGCTTTTTGCTGAGTCCTAGTCAAATGCTGCTGTTGCTGAACCACTCTCTCCACTGTGCCAAAAGATTGGAACAAAAGAACATTCTCAAAAGGCAATTATCGATATTACATACAAAGTTGGTAAATAAGGTTAGAAATGATCATGTATAACATTATGTAAGCTTATGATGTGCATAGTCACACCCTTTTGACATGATGCTCAGCAGGTTTGAGTTTTGTTCATAAGTTTGGGAGACCTCTAGGAAGTTATTTTAGTAGTTCCACTGGGAGCATCCTTCCCTCCGAGCTGGTACCAATGAAGGCACTATATTTTGTACCAGATGTAAAATCCTGGTGAAGCTGCATATCTCTTCCTGGGGTGTTTCTCTTAGGAAATTTGTTCCCCATGAGGACTAGTAAAACTTGGGCTAGAGCAGAATAAGAGCTGGGCTTTTAATCACAAAAGCAATTTAACTTATAATCTGAATCTTTTGGTATTGCAATCTTTGCTGTTAATTCATTCAGTATTGAGCAGCACATCAACATAGAAATGAACAGAGGAGATGTTCTGCTTTCTTTCATGCCTTCATGGTTTTATGGCACCAACCACCTAAGTTGTGATTTTTCTTCCTAATTGAACCTATTTTCCTAAGGGAACCCAAAAATACTACAAAGCATAAGCTGCTCTGCATTGTTAGAGTAGCCAGACTTGGTTGTTGATTTGAAGCCCATTGCTGTGTATGCAGGCATTGGCTGATTTTTCCCTCCCTCCCTCCCCCACTCTCTTTACGCATAATCCTCTAAATTCTTGTCTTGTAGGAAGATGAAGATTCAGAGACTGAGCAACCTGAGGATGGTGATCTGAAGGTATTTGGGACTGTGACACAGGGGAGAGGAGACTGTGAGAACAAAGAATCTTACCATTATGGTTATGTTCATGTGTCTGTCCCAACACCATTGCAATAAAAATAGAGGGCAGGTTGACAGGGCAAAATATACACTGAAACTTGTCTGACTTACACTGCATTCAAAAATACTTCTATACACAAGATTTATTTGTATCTTGAGTACCTTCTGGTGGAACTCAGTAACTATCACAGTATATGTGCTACCAGACAGACACCTCACTTAGGTTATTGTGTGATGCCTTTTACTAATTTGTTATAAAAGCCATCTTTACAAATTATGCTATCCTTTTATAAGAACGTATAGGTGAGTATAATATTAAAATGTTTATTCTCGTGATTCAGTCTTGCAGTAATCACAGTTAAAAGGGATTTAGTGTCCTATTCAGGTATAAATAGATGAGCCACAGTTCACATGTTTCATATCATTTAGAAAAGCTGATAATTCACTTCTGATTGTAGTAAAAATAGGTAACACATTGCCAGTTAACCCAGTGACTGTGCTTTCCTGGTACTGATGTGTATTATGCTAATGGTAAGTTAAATGAGGTCCCTTTGAGGCATATTAGCTAACAATGTTCAGTAGCAGCGGAGGAGAACCTACTTAACTGTTATTTAGAGGTTCTGGTCAAGTGGAAATTATTTTGTTTTCTATGTCCTGGGTTTAGTGATTTCTACAGTGTGGGACAGGTCTGCATACATGCTTGCATTTGGGATGAAAGTTCCTGTGCATCGTAGGATTCACAAATAGCAGTCTGTACCGATGAATGTCCTCTGAGAAGTATAGATCAGAGCTGCTTCTAGGGACAGCTGAAGCATAAACTTCTCAGCTGCTACTGCTGCTGCCTACTACTGTTTGAGAAACCAGTCATTCCCTTGATGTTAATGAGGCAATTGGATTCTTCAGTCTCCCAGGGATACCTATGGCCTCCAGGTTGTGTCATTGATATCTAGGGAATCATTTTGTTTCCCACCTGTAGCCTCCTTGGAGAGAAGAGAGGAAAAGAGCTCATGCTTCAGCTGCACCTAGAGGAAACTCTGATCTATGCATCCTAGAGATTATTTATTGAATCCTACAGCCTAAATGCAAGTAAATATGAGACCTGTCCTATAATGTGCATGCCACTGAAATAGTTATACAAGCACCTGCCTCTTTCCTTATGTATCCTCATCTACGCTTGTGATAGCGTGTTTAGCCTTTCTATGAAGATACTTAGCCCTATTCTACATTAAAACTCTCTTCTGGATGAGTGCTGCAGGTGATATTTCTTGTCCCTTTCCTTAGGTGTCTAGTGAATCTGACCCAGAATATGAATGTGAAAAGGGCATGCCTTGTGCAACTGCACTAGTTAGCCAGCAGCTGGATTAGAGAAGGCTTTTTATCAGCTAGAGTGATTTAAGGTAAAAAGGGGACATTGGTCCTCTCAATTGGTCCAGTTTTTGAGACACTGTTAGCCCATAGAGCATATCCTGTTTTTTGGTTTTCTCTTCAAGCTTTTACAGAAAAGGGAGAAATTGCTTAGGGGCACTTCTGAGACCTGGATTAATAAGCACTTGGCAGATGCAGCCCTTGATAGCTGTCTGAATAGACTACTGGTAAAAGAAAACTCCTTTCAAAGAATCTAAGAATGAATGCCTGGAATCATCTGGTTATGGAACACATTTGTCCAGGACCATGATACCTTGGCTTGAGTCTGACTCTCTCTCTCTTTTTTTACACCTGGTAGGAGAATTCTGGATGGTTTCTTTGTCTGTCTCTCCCCCCCCCCCCCCCCCTTCCCCCACAAAGCCATGTTCTACTGATGTACAACCAGAAAGATGTAATAACTGAAGAACTGGTTTATTTTTCAAGGAGAAACTGCCTACAATGATTCTCAGGCTCTGGAGACTATATTTTTTGGAGGTTCCAGCACAGTAACTGGCTTCATAAGAACATAAGATGTGCCATACTGGGTCAAACCAAAGGTCCATCAAAGCTACTATCCTGTGTCCAACAGCGGCCAGTCCAGGTCACAAATACCTGTCAGGTTTTCCCAAAATCTAGACAGTCCATGCTGCTTATCTCAGGGGCAAGCAGTGGGACTTTTCTTCCAGGAACCTGTCCAAACCTCTCTTAAACCCAGTTACACTAAAAACGTTTACTACATCCTCCGGCAACAAATTTCAGAGTTTGATTATGCGTTGAGTGAAAACATTTTCACTAATTAGTCTTAAATGCACGAAGAGAGAGATCATTAGAGAAAGACATCATGCTTGGCAAGATAGAAGGTCAACGCAAAAGAGGAAGGCCAGCAATGAGATGGATCGATACAATAACAGCAGCTACGAGTACCAGTCTGTCAACAATGAGCCGCCTGACTGAAGACCGAACACAATTTAGGATAGCTATCCAGAGGGTCGCCATGAGTCGACTCCGACTCGACGGCACTTAACAACAACAGTCTTAAATGTGCTGCATTGTAGCTTCATCCTTTATCATCTCTTCCCTCAGCCATCTCTTTTTTTTTTTCCCCAAACTAAAGAGTTATAATCTCTTAAGCTTTTCTTCGAAGAAGTATCTTTCCATCCCCTTTATCATTTTGGTCACTCTTTGTACCTTTTTTTTTCTTCTAATTTCACTATATTCTCTTTTTTTTGTTGTTTTTTGTTTTTGTTAGATATGGCGACCAGAACTGCACACAAAATTCAAGGTGCAATCACACCATAGAGTGAAATAGAAGCCATAATATCTTTTTCCAAAACGTTCTGCTAGACTAGTGGGTAGTGCCCTCCTGCCAGCAGATTAGTGAGACCGAGAAAATCACAGAAGCTTTGTGACATCATCCTTGGTATAAACACTGACCCCTAGAGATCAGCTTCAGTATTTTCTCTGTCTCAGCAGATGGTGAACCTCTTAGCTCCTGAGGGATTCCAATTCCTTGTGGGTATTGGCCTAGTAGTCTTAGCACACAGTGGTGCTCCTTGGTACTTATCCTGCTATTGCAGGAGTGCTTCTGATCAAGTGGATCAGTACAGCACCTCTGAAGGAACGTGCTGCTGTACAGGAGGTACATGATAGCCTCTCTCTTCAGCAGCCTGCCACTTCAGTTCTTCTCAGTTCAAGGCTTTGTATAAAGTTTATTAAAAAAAAAAAAAAGACAGGCACAGAGACCATCAGGCGGTAGGGCTCTGGAGGACAGAGCTGTGGTGGCAGTCGGGTCCGGGACTCCAGCAGCAGTACTCTGCCATCCTCCATTGCAGCCCCTCTGGTGTTTAGCTTCCTGCTCTGCCGATGAGGTACAGTTTAGCTTCCTCTGCCATCGAGGTACAGTAGAAGCTGTCATTGCAGTACTAGTTCTGTCGTTTGCGGTCTCTCTCTCTCTCTCTCTCTTCCTCAGGCTTCTCTTCGGGGGTTCTTAATTACTGATCCTTGGGTTCCTGCATTGCCCGAATCAGGCAGACAGCTCCTTCCTGCTTTCCCCCTGCTCCCACCAAAATCGTTGCTTGCGGTGGCCTTTTTCCCGTGTCTTCAGCTTACTGTTTTCTCCTCCTTCACGGCTGGCGGCCATTTTATTTAGGGCAGTTCTTCATCTCTTGCTACTTTGCCTTTCTTAGAGCCGTGTTTTTGCACCGCAGTTTTTATTTATTTCTTGGCTGCCGATATCTTTGTCTCCTCCACTGCAGCGCTGTGTGACTTGTGAGAGAAAGCGCAGAGTTCTTCAAAATAATTTCTGCACTACATGTGCAATTAATCCAGGAGGTCCTTTTGCAGCCATACCATCATTGACTCTATCTTCTTCTACCTTGCCCTCTCCACCTGCACTCTCTCAACCATCTGCGGAGTCTGTCCCTTCAATTCTCTTGCCAGAGCATCCTCCACAGCCAGCTGCTACTGAGGCAGATCAACAGTTCCTGTCTGTCTTTCACCAGGCTTGGAATGCGTGGTGATCTGGTGCCTTCTCTGAACTACCGCCTACTTTGGCTCCTAAGCAAAAATGTGCCAGGCTCAGTTCATCTGCAGCCCTTGCCACTTCCTCCATTTCCCAACTCAGACCGACGTCCTCTCCCGGAGGGAACTTGCACCCTGACAAGGAGGATGGGGAATGTCAGTCGGTGGATCTCTCTCCAGTCTATGTACGACAGAAAGGAAGGAGAACTTTTGCTGCCAGAAGAGCCGCCAGAGGATCAAGAACTTAGGGATGAAGGTCAGGATATCTGTTCATTCCGAAAAGAGGAACTTCCGGTGCTCATAGCAGATATTTCTGAAGCACTTCACCTTTCAAAGTCTTCTGCCCCTCAGGATCCTTCTAAACCTCAGGGGGACCCCATCATCGTGGGCATAAAGAAACCTAACAAAGCCTTTCCTTTCCCCTAAGAGCTCCAACAGATGGTCACTTTGGAGTGGAATGGCCCAGATGTATTCTTGTGCTCTGCGCGCCACTTGGGACAATTGTATGTCTGGGCTCCGGAGGACCTGGACAGAAGGCTGCGCTTCCCTATGGTGAATGCCATCGTGACAGTCGTCACTAAGCACACAACCATCCCCATTGGGTGTGGTTCTGTCTTACAGGACCATATCAACTGAAAAGTAGAAGGACTTATGAAGACTTCCTTTTCTTCTTCTGTCTTAGCGTTATAGGCAATGGTATGCGGAGCTCTCGCTGCACGGGTTCTGCTGTGGTGGCTTCAGCTGCTGCCAGAGGACCCGGTTTTGTCTGACTTAGAATCAGTCACTGCCTTTATCGCGGATGCCCTGTATGATCTTCTCTGCCTCGCAGCATGCTCGATAGCAGCAGGTACAATAGCTCGCTGCTGGCTTTGGCTTTGCCATTGGAAGGAGGATACAGTTTCTAAAGCACGCCTCACCAAGCTGCCCTTTAAAGGTAAACTTCTCTTCGGTGAGGACCTGGAGAAGCTCATTAAGAGGTTGTGGAAGTCAAGCCTCAGTGCTTGCCAGAAGATAGACAGCGGTTTGGTGCTCGTCACCCAGTGGGGGCTTCTTCCTCATACACTACTTACAAGGGGCATTTTTGCGATGCCTGCCGCTGTTGGACTGGCAAGCCCGGGGCACCCTCCTCCAGGAGCCAGAACTCGGTCCTTTTGTGGCGCATGTGCTGCCCCAGATAATTTCTCCTCCACTTCCAAATTTTCAGGCCACTCGCGTGCCTCCCGCTGACAGGTTTGGGGTCCATTCTGGGGTGCCACACATTGGGGTTTGCCTATTTCTTTTTACCCGCAAATGGACCCTCATAACCTCTGACAAATGGATGCTTGAGCTAGTTTCAAGAGGCTATGCTCTTAAATTAGCGACACCAATTCCAAAAGTCTGTCTTGTTTCCCCATGCGGACCTTCGGCCAAGAAGGCGATTATTTGTTCAATGCCTACTTCAGCTATGTGCCATTTGCTCGATGCCTCCCTCTGAAAGAAGTTTAGGTCACTATTCCATTTATTTTATGGTCCTAAAGAAGGATAGTTCCTTTCGACTCATCTTTGACCTCAAAGGCGTCAATCATTGTCTTCGATTGCTGAGCTTCCTCAAGGAGACCCTCAGATTGGTCATCCAGGCAGTATGCCCGGGGGAGTTTCTCACTTCTCTGGATTTGGCAGAAACCGCCTTTCACATTCTCATTTGCAAGGAGCACCAGCAATATCTGCGGTTTCTGGTGCTTGGCAAGCACTGTCGGTTTCAAGCACTGCCCTTTGGCCTCGCTACAACTCCCTGCACCCTGCACCTTTTCCAAGGTCATGGTCATGATCGCAGTGGCGCTACAGCGCCAGGGCATCAGAGTTCATCCTTACCTGGACAACTGGCTCATCCAAGCCAAGTCTTACTAGGAAGCACAGTCAACAGTTGCACAGGCAGTCTCTTTCCTGGAACAGCTCAGCTGGGTAGTCAACCAGATCAAGAGCCATCTTCAGTCAACACAATCGCTCAAATTCCTTGGTGTAGCCATCAGGTCTTTCTCTCCCACAACCGCTGCTGCAGGCTGGTAACCCGGGTTCAGGCCTTTCGCTGCCTTCCGGCCTCTGTGGCCTGGGATTATTTACAGGTGCTCGACATCATGGTGGCCACTCTCGAGCTGGTCCCTTGGGTTCAAGTGCATATGCGCCCACTCCAACGTGCGCTGCTGTCACGCTGGTCCCCAGCCACATAGCACTTACAGACCCTGTTACCACTTTCGCGCTCCATGAGTCACACCCTCGACCGGTGGCTCTCCCCTCTTCTGAAGGGGATGCCCTTGGAGGCTCCACAGTGGATACCTCTTACTATAGATGATAGTCTCGCAGGCTGGGGAGTGAACTGTCTCGGATGCACAGCCCAGGGTTCCTGAACAGTCCGTGAATCCACCTGGTTGATCAATCTGCTCAAAGCCCGGGCCATTTGACTGGCACTCTGTGCCTTCCACTCGCTTCTCCAAGGGCACACGGTGTGGATTCTGTCTGACAATGCCACTGCTGTGACTTACCTCAACCGACAGGGGGAAACCAAATATCTGGGAGTAGCCAGGGAGATGGCACTGCTGTTTCCATGAGCAGAGCACTCTCTACTAGCATTGTCAAGAATGTTCAGGCAGACTTCCTCAGTCGACACACGCTGGATCCTGGGGAGTGGGAGATGGCTCCATGGGCGTATGCTTCCATAGTAGCCCGGTGGGGTCGGTCAACGCTTGCGCCAACACCAAGTTGACATCTTTCTTCAGCAATCGGAATGCGCTGCGGTCTCAGGGACGAGATGCCCTAGCTCACCCCTGGCCCCACTCGAACCTGCTGTACATCTTTCCTCCATGGCCTCTAATCAGCCACATCATTCGCAGGATAGAAGCCCATCTGGGCCGACTAGTACTGGTGGCTCCGGATTGACCTCGACGGCCCTGGTATGCAAATCTCCTGTGCCTGTTGTGCGCCCTGCCTCTGCATCTGGGCTCACGCTGAAGTCTCCTGCAGCAGGGTCCCATTTACATGGTTGATCCCGCTCCCAACTCTCTCTTACGGCCTGGCTGTTGAGCAGTGCCGGTAGCGCGCAAAGGATATTCACTGCAGGTGGTCGCCACCTTAAGGCGAGGCATCCCTCAACCTCTACATCTTATGCCTGGGTTTAGCGCATCTTCTTCTCTTGGTGTTCAGGTCAATCGGTCTCCCCATGGACAGTAGTGGTTCCGGTAATTGATTCTTTCCCCCAGCACAGTTTTAATTGGGGACTTGCCCTTAATTCCTTAAAAGGTACAGGTCGCAGCTTTAACTTGCTTTAGAAATCCGGTTCGGGGGTGTTCCCTCGCCTCTCATGCAGACATAGAGCATGGACCCCGCTGAGGAAATGAGCTATGTCCACCTCTCCGCATTATAGTTCCCAGTTGAGATCATTCCCTGGTACTCTGTGCCTTAGCCTGAGCCCCCTTTGAGCCACTCTGGGCTTCATCTCTTAAGGATCTGATTCTCAAAGCAATACTTTTGGTTGTGGTTACGTCGGCCCGGCGTACTTCCGAACTCCAGGCCCTTTCATGCCGGGTCCCTTTTCTTTTCTTCAGAGGGGGTCACTCTTCGTCCGGTTCCTGCCTTTTTTGCCAAATGTGGTTTCAGACTTCCATCTCAACCAATCTCTCATCCTGCTTTCTTCCTGAAATGCGATTCGGCTAATCGTCAAGTTCTTCATCAGCTGGACGTGAGTCGCATCTATCTCAAGGAAACTAATCCATTTCAGCTTTCTGAACATCTCTTTGTCTTGTTTGCTGGTCCCCAAAAAGGGGCGGCAGCCTCCAAAGCCATGATAGCCCATTTGGATTAAAGAGGCCATTGAATTGGCTTATATCCTTCACAGTAAGCCTGATCCTCTGGGTCTTTGATCACATTCCACTTGAGGGCAAGCCACTTCATGGGCTGAAAGATCACAGGTCTCTCCGCTTGATATTTGTAGAGCAGCAACGTGGTCATCCCTATCTACCTTTGCTCGACATTATCGCTTGGATCTCCAAGTTCAGGAAGTAGCTCAGTTTGGGGCCGCGGTTTTGGCAGCAGCTGTATCTTCCCGCCCTAAAGTGGGATAGCTTTGGTACTTCCCACTAGTCTGGCCTGGTCTAGCAGGATGTTTTGGAAGGTGAAATTTTACTTACCATTAATTTCCTTTTCTGGAATCCTGCTAGACCAGTCCAGGACCCACCCTGTACTGTTCTGATCTTGTCGCCAAGAAAGCCAATGCCAGTCGAATGCGACATGTTTCTTCTTGGGAAACATATTTACAGGAAGTTCGTGCAATTGTCACTTTGCCGAGATCCTCGGTCCGGTGGTCACTATTTCTTCCACTGATGCCCTCTATGTTCAAGTCGGTGTTGTTTCATAATTTGGTAGTTTTAGTTTTGGTCTGTTCTGAATTCATGCTGCTTGCCAGGAGTATACTGAAGCTGACCTCTAGGAGTCCGTGCTTTTATACCATGGATGATGTCATAAAGCTTCTGTGATTTTTCTCTGTCTCGCCAATCTGCTGGCAAGGGGAGAACTACCCACTAGTCTGGACTGGTCTAGCAGGATTCCAGGAAAGAAAATTAACAGTAAATAAAATCTCACCATTTTATCCTCCATTCCTTTCCTTCTGATTCCTAGCATTCTATTTGCTTTCTTGCCACTGTGCACTGAGCAGAGAGATTTGACGTATTATCCATGATAACACCTAGATCCCTTTTACTAGGTGGTGATTCCTAATGTGAAATTTTGTATCATGTGACTGTAGTTTAGGTTGTTCTTCCCTAAATGCATAACTTTGCACTTGTCCACATGAAGTTTAATTTGCCATTTGAACACCCAATTTTTTCAAGGTCCTTTTGCAATTTTTCACAATCTTCTTAAGATTTAGCAACTTTTGAATAATTTTGATATTTGCAAAGTAGGTCACCTCACTTGTTCCCATTTCCAGGTAATTTAAGAATATGTTAAAAAGCAACAAACCCAGTACAGAACCCTGGTAAACAGAGTAGAGCTAAATGGACCATTTTTTTTCATGGAGAAAGGTGAATAGTGGAGAATACCTTTTAACCAGGTCCCAATCAATAATAGTGCACTGCCTCCTATCCCATGACTTTTAAATTTCCACAAGAATCTCTCATGAGGGACCTTTGTCAAAAGCTTTCTGAAAATTCAGATACACTATATCAATCGGCTCACCTTTATTTCTTTGAATAAAGAGGTGGATATGGCTTCCGGTTCTGGCGCTGATGTAGACGCCATCACATTATTAAACCGACATATTTGTGGTGTTTTTTCCTCCCTGCAACCCATTTGGCGAGTGTTAGCAGTATGCAGAAGGTGGCCCGATCTTGCTCTGAACGGACAATTAGAGAAATATATGCAGAGAAGACAAAGCAAGCAGTGCCATCCGATGCAACAAAGGGTGTCATGGCAGAGGGAGAGGAGGGCCCTCCGGGTGAAGGTAGCACTGCTCCTGAAGAGGTGGACAAGATGGCCCTTCTGTTGCAAGAAATACGGGCCTTGAAAGCTGAAATTATCTCTGCAGTTACAGCCAGCTTTGCTGAGCGTTTTGACATGCTGGTGGCGTGCATAGCTGAGGCAGAGGACCGAGTGAGTATGGTGGAAGACCACAACAAGCAGAGGAGCTGGCTAAGCTGAGGAAAGTGGTGTGGTGGCTGGAGGAGAATGCAGAGGATTGGGAAAACAGGGACCGCTGGCAGAATATACGCATTTTTGGCGTGCCAGAAGGAGAAGAGCTGCTGGATATGCAGAGCTTTGTGAAGGGCCTCTTGGACTCGTGTTTTCCTGCCCAAATTGCTCCCCTTCATATGAAATTGATAGGGCACATAGGGAGACGCGTCCCTGTCCGGAGTCTGGGAAGTGGCCGAGGGCTCTAATTGTCCGGTTACTGAGATACCAAGAGAAAGAGCACATAATTTTTGAGGCTTGTAAGTCTAAGACTGTGACTTACAAGAACTGGAAAATTTCTGTATTTCCCGACATGAGTGCTGAGACTGTCCATAAGTGCAAAGCACTGCTGCAATACAGGGATGCACTCTGAAGGCAGGCCTACCAGCAAGTATATGGTTCCCTGCCCGACTGACTGTACTGATGCAAGGGAAGAGGCGATTTTTAAACTCACCAGAGGAGGTGTGGGAGCTCCTTGGGGAGATGAAGGGTAAGCTGGGTCCCACTCGAAACACAGATCAGTATCCTGCTCACAGCATGATAGATCCCCCAAGTAGTGGATATGAGGGCAGCCTTGCAGGCCCGAATTCTGGACCAGTGGACCGTGCCGCCATCGGGACTGAGAGGGCAGAGATAGGCGATGCAGCCGGAGAAGCAGTGGTGAATGAGTTGACTGGGGACCTGTGTAAGGCAGTGATAACACTGAAGGGACTTGACTGTTGCTGCCTAAAGGCTCTGCTGCCCCACTAATCCCCTACTGGTGACGATGTAGTCTCTCCCAGTTAAGATGATACTAGGAAGGACCTGTTGTGCAGGAGGGGGAGGGGTTTATGAAGCAGTTGAATACTGTTGAACATTATACAAGGGGATGTTGTTGGGGGGAGGGAGGGAGTGGGATGTTGCTGTGGTTGCTTTTCGGTATGTCGTGGCATTTGCACAGGTAGAGAGTGGGCTGTAATAAGGTTTGCACCAGTTTGGTTGGCGTTTGGGTGAGGGTTATGTTTAGAGGGGTCTGGGACTTAGTGGGGTAGGTGGGGGTGGGAGTGGTGTTATCTTTTGACTCCTCTTTCTCTCTACATATCCAACTCATTGCTAAGTCATGCTGTTTCTTTCTCTATAATATCTGCAAAATTTGCCTCTTCCTCTCTGTTAACACTACTAAAATGATTGTCCACTTCTTAATCACATCCCGCCTTGATTACTGTAACCTTCTCCTTGCCGGCCTCCCCTCAAACCACCTCTTTCCCCTTCAGTCTATTCAACATTCTGCTGCTTGTCTGATTTTCCACCGGTCTCGTTTTTTCCCACATCACTCCTCTCCTCATGTCACTTCCTTGGCTCCCCATCCGTTTCCGTATCCAATTCAAGCTTCTCCTACTGATCTATAAATGTGTTCACTCTTCTGCCCCCCAGTACCTTTCATCTCTTATCGCTCTTTACACTCCCTCTCGGTTACTTCGCTCTTCTAATAGTCTTCGTTTATCTATGCCTTTCACTCGTGTTACTAATTCTAGACTTCGCTCCTTTCACCTTGCTCCATCCTTCGCCTGGAACAGCCTTCCTGTCTGTGTGCGCCAGGCGTCCTCCCTGGCCATCTTCAAGTCCAGGTTAAATCCCACCTCTTCACTATTGCTTTTCATTCTTGACTCTTGTGCTGTGATATGACTATTCTGTATATACTGTGTTTGCTCTCTAACATTAGATGTATACTTTGTCCTGTTGATCTGTAATTTGTCTTGACTAGATTGTGAGCTCCGATGAGCAGGGACTGTCTCTTATTTGTGTGTACAGCGCTTCATATTTTTGCAGCGCTTTATAAATGCTTAATAATAATAAGTGGAGTGGGTGGGAGAGGATTGGTTTGTTACGGTGGAAGGTCCCGCGGTTTAGTACGTAGGAGAGTCTCTCTCACCTGGGGTGTAGGGTGCGGGGGGGGGAGGATGGAGGATGTGATGGTAGCGGTGCTGACGGTAGTTGAAGCCCACTTATGAATATCATTACAAAAGAGGACGGGATTTGCTCACCTTATGTTAGGTGGCTGCTGTTCTCATGTTCTTGGTCTCTCTCTTTTTTTTCCTTTTTTTCTTCCCCCCTTTTTTTTTTTTGTTTCTCTTTGGTGCACTGATAGCTGAGGTAGTGGGGGTGGGGGGAGGGAGATATGGGTTTGTGGGGGGATGGATTACTCCCGATCTGAAGCTGCAGATGACCCTTAAGGTTGCAATGTTAAATGTTGGTGGGCTTAATAACCCCATAAAGAGGAAGCGGGTGTTTGGTTACCTTAGGCAGGATAATGTGGATATTGCTCTCTTGCAGGAGGTAAGGTTGACTCCCCTGGAATGGCTAAACTGCAGGGCAAGCATTGGGCAAGGTCTATTTCTCTGCTTACAACTCTAAGTAGAGAGGAGCAGCCATTTTGATTAGAGATAGTGTCCCATTCACACAGTACGATGCCGGAGGAGACAGCCAAGGGAGGGGGTGGTATGGGTAGTGGGGCATGTTGAGAGGCAGGAGATCTCACTGCTTAACCTGTATGCCCCGAATGGTCCAAAAGGAGCATTTTTTTGTCAGGCATTAGCTTCTTTTGTGCAGAGGGCTAAGGGTTCTCTTTGGATGGGTGGGGGATATGAACTGCGTTTTGAGCACTATGAATAGGTCTGGTCCGGCGCTCAGGGGTTCCCTGGTGTCTGAAAGGGCTGCATTAAGGAAGGCCCTAGCTAGACAGCATTGGGTAGATATATGGCGTTCTCCGCACCCGAGCGAGCGGGATTATACACACTGTTCTGCAGGGGTACTCCAGGCTTGATATGTTTTGTTGCCCAGCCGAGGAACTGGGGAGGGTGAAAAGAGTGGACATTAGGCCCTTAGAGGGTAGTGATCATGGTATGGTTTACCTTTTTCTTGATCACAGACGGTTTTGGCGGGCGAACGTGGGGGAGGGGGTGAGGGTATTTGATGGAGGGGTGGTGGAGAGATTTACTGATGATGGTAAGACAGCTCCTGGAGTGTTGGAGTCTGGGAAAGCCTACATGAGAGGTCGGCTTATGCAGTTAGCTGCGTGGCGGAAGTGTCTGCGTGATACCCAGTTAGTAGAGTTGCAGGCACGCACAGAGGAGCTGCAGGCGGTGCATTAGAGGACTGGGAGTTTTAAGACTTTTTGGGCATTGTTGGAGGTTAGGTGGCGGCTTGAGGCAATTGAGACTGAGCAGCTGGAGTTTCTGTTGCGGATTTTGTGGAATATGATGATAAATTCGGTGGATATAGTGTCTCTGGACTTTCAGAAAGCCTTTGACAAGGTCCCTCATCAGAGACTTTTGGCAAAACTAAAGAGTCATAGGATAAGAGGCAGTGTACTACTGTGGATCAGGAACTGGTTAAAAGATAGAAAGCAGAGGGTAGGGCTAAATGGCCAATATTCCCAATGGAAAAAGGTGAATAGTGGAGTACCCCAGGGATCTGTGCTGGGTCCGCTGCTTTTTGACATATTCATAAATGACCTGGAAAGTGGAATAACGAGTGAGGTTATCAAATTTGCAGATGACACAAAACTATTGAAAGTTGTTAAAACCCAAGAGGATTGTGGAAAATTGCAAGAGGATCTTGATAAATTGGAAGACTGGGCATCAAAATGGCAGATGAAATTTAATGTGGACAAGTGCAAGGTTATGCACCTAGGGAAGAACAACCCAAACTATGGTTACATAATGCAAGGTTCCACATTAGGAACCAGCACCCAGGAAAAAGATTTAGGCGTCATTGTGGATACCATGTTAAAACCCTCGGCCCAGTGTGCAGCGGCAGCCAAGAGAGCAGATAGAATGCTAGGTATGATAAGGAAAGGAATGGAACATAAAACAAAAGATATTATAATGCCATGGTGAGACCGCACCTTGAATATTGTGTGCAATTCTGGTCACCGTATCTTAAAAAAGATATAGCGTTATTAGAAAAGGTTCAGAGACGAGCCAACAAAATGGTAAAGGGGATGGAAGGCTACTCCTATGAAGAAAGGCTATAAAGGTTAGGGCTCTTTAACCTGGAAGAGACGGCTAAGGGGAGATATGATAGAAGTCTATAAATTAATGAACGTAGTGGAACAGGTAAACGTAGATTGATTGTTTACGTTATCAGCAAATAGAAAGACTAGGGGACATGCAATGAAGCTACAGGGTAAATATATAAGACTAATAAAAGAAAATATTTTTTCACTCAACGTGTAATCAAACTCTGGAATTTGTTACCGGAGGATGTAGTAAAGGCTGTTAGTGTAGCTGGGTTTAAAAAAGGTTTGGACAAGTTCCTGGAGGAAAGGTCCATAAACCATTATTAAGAAGGGACCCAGGATATCAATGCTTGACCCAGTACAAGCATTGCGGAACCTGTGTCTTTTGGCAAAACTGCTAGGTACGTATGACCTAGATTGGCCACTGTGGGAAACAGGATACTGGGCTTGATGGACCTTGGTCTGACCCAGTATGGCATATCTTATGTTCTTAAAGGGGGGTGTTTGCTGTCTTGGCAGCTTCACAACAAGTGTAGCAGTCGCTTCGTGAGTGCGGTGTATGACTCTAATAGAGTGCTGCTAAGGGATAGCCTGGGCATATCCCAGACATTTCAGGCATTTTATGCAAGCTTATATAGGTCGGAGCTTTCTGTTTTGCTGTCTGACGTTGCTGCCTTGTTGGATCAAGCTGGGCTCCCAATGGTGTCGGATGCATAGCGGGACATGTTAAACTGGGATATTACAGGAGAGGAAGTTGTGAAGGCCATCAAGTCACTCTTTTCTGGAAAGGCTATGGGTATGGAGAGCTTTCCAATGGAATGGTATAAGGCCCTGAGTGACTCATTGGCCCTGGTGCTGCAGCGGGTCTTTAATGAAGCGAGAAGGGTAGGGAGTTTGCCGCCAGCTATGTATGATGCTGAGATCTCGCTTATTCCAAAGGAGGGAATGTCCCTGGAGGAGTGTGGAATAGTGATGTGAAAATATTCGCGCAGATGCTGGCCAACCGATTCGACGCTGTCATGACTGATTTAGCCCACCCAGATCAGTCTGGGTTTATTCAGGGGCGACAAATCACGGATAATGTGCAAAGGCTGGTGAACATTATTCTGCATGCGTCCCAGTCGCCGAGGGCAGCTTGCTGTGTGTTTTTGGACATGGAGAAGGCTTTTAACCGCGTTGAATGGGAGTATCTGATGGCGGTTCTGACAAGATTTGGGTTGGGTGAGTATTATGTTGGTTGGGTGCAGGCGTTATATGCCACCCCCCGTGTAAGAGTGATAGTAAATGGGTTGCGGTCGGACAGCTTCTGGCTCCACCGGGGAACACAACAGGGTTGTCCTTTGTCCCCACTGCTGTTTGCCCTGGCCATTGAGCCTCTTGCCCATCTCCTTTGCTTGGCTAAGGATATAGCCCCGATCATGGTTAGTTCTACACCGTATTGTGTCTCTTTATATGATGGCGACACCTTGGTCTTCTTAGAGGATCCAGAGCGGTCTTTGCTGGGTTTGGAGCGTGTGCTTCAGGAATTTGCGGTGATCTCTGGTTTCAAGGTTAATTTGGATAATTCCGAGATTTTGCCTCTTGGGACTACCATGCCGGTAATTCCGGGCAGCTGCTTGTTTCGGTTGGTGGCGGGTACGGTCAAATACCTGGGAGTTAAGATCTCTCCCAAAGTTGGGGAGCTTTTCTCCCTTAATTATGTTCTTTTAATCACAAAGATCCGTGAGGAGTTGATGGGATGGAGGGAGCAGACCCTGGGTAGGTTGGGTAGGGCGGTGGCACTGAAAATGGTGATTCTGCCAAAACTGCTGTACTTATTTTCCCAGCTGCTGATTAAGATACCCGTGGGGTTCTTTACCAAATTAGAAAAGTGCTTTAGCCAATTTATATGGAAACCGCACAAGGCTCGAATAGGTTGGAATCGATTGGTTTGCTCAGTGGAGATGGAGGGGGGGTTTGGGCTTTTCCCAAATTAGCGTTGTACTATAGGGTAGCGGTCCTCCGTGGGTTAAAGTATCATTATGTCAGGCCGCCGGATGTACAATGGGTCCAGTTGGAGAGAAGCTGGATTTCGCCCCAGACAGTTTTTTTGAGCTGAGTGGAGTGGGAGGTAAAGCGGTAGATGGGCATGTGTTTTTAGGCCCTCTGGTTCAGGTGATGTCATGGATGCGGCGGAGAGCTTGGCTCGGGGGATGTGAAAATATGGGATTTCAGTCCCTTTAGTAGGACTGAATTCCACTACTTATGTTATAGCTGGGAGGCTAACGGTCTGCTTCAATTTCGGAATTTATTGGAGGATGAGGTCATGCTGAGTATGGAACAGCTGATCAGGAGAGGGAGGGTTAGGGTCCCCTTCTTTCAATATTTTCAGCTCTGCTGCTTTGTCACTCGGGAGGATCATAGATTGCAGCTTCTGTGCCCTATTCGTGACTTAGAAGTGATTTTATTTGCGGAGGGCCAGGGTTGATGGGGGATGTTGTCTAAGATATATACCAGTCCCTGCTATTGGCGGCCTTCCCAGGAGTTGGGCTGTATGTGGAAGGTTGGCATAGGTTCTTGGGGCGGAGCCTCCCGGAGGATGTCTGCCATAGTGTTCACCGGCACCTCTATCACTGTGCACGGAGCACTGGTGGTCGGCAAACCCATTTTAAGCTGTTACAGCGGGCCTATACTGTGCCGCAGTACTTGCAGTGAGGGATGTGGGAGGATTAGATGCGTGTTGGCGAGGATGTGGTTGGGTGGGCTCCTTTTATCATAGGTGGTGGGATTGCCCCTGAGCACAGAGTTTTTGGGTGCAGATTGTGTCTTGGATCAATTCAATAGCTGGCACCCAGTTGAAGGTGGAGCCTGCTCTGTGTCTGTTAGGGTTGGGAATAGGAGAGGAGGTCGGCTCTTCTGGGCAGGACAGATTAATCGGACAGCTGTTGGTAGCTGCTCGCATGGTGATAGTTCAGCAGTGGCGATTAGAAAGCGGCCCAAGGATGACGGAATGGTAACTTCATGTTAATAATGTGATGAACACTGACAAGTTGTCAGCGACGCTTAAAGGGCGGCTGGAGAGCTTTGAACGCGTCTGGCCCCCCCTTCATAAGATGGATGGGAGACTGGGCGGGGGAGGAACCTGGGTAACACCCCCGGGTCTGCACCCCTGGTCCCTTGCAGGATTCTGACCGGCCCTCTGGTGGGGGGTCTACACCGGGAGAGGGGGGTGGGTGCAGAGGGCTGAGGGAGTGTCTGGATGGTCTCTGATTGTTAATGCAAACCCGAGTGTACCAAGTGGAGAGTAGAGGATTCTTTTTTTTTCTCTTGCTTTGTCCCCCTTCTTTCTCTCTTTCCTTCTCTTCTGTTGTGCTTTCCTGTTCAGGTATTGGTGGGCCTCGGCCCAGTGATTATCTCTTTTCCCCTTAAGTGAAGGTGAGTTCACCTCCTGAAGATAGATATAGCTACCTGGTTGGGGTAACTTGCTGGGTATCCAGAGGTGATAAGGGTTGGGTTGTACCTAATTGATTATGGTGGGGAGCGGGCTCGACTGGATGCCTTTAGGATCCACTACCACAGTTAAGGTTGTGTATGTAAGGGTATTGTTGACAATAACTCGGTGAACTTGTTGGGGTGCTGCCACCCTTTTTGTTTTTGTTTGACTTTTATATATGTGCCTTTTTATATAAATAAATAAAGTTCCACAAAAAAAGAGGTGGATATAGCAGATTAGTGAGACAAACGATGTTGAATTTGTTCCATTTAAATCACGACTCTCTCTGTTCAGTATGTTTTTTTTATATAATGGTTTCTACCATTTTGCCCGACACTGACATTGGGATCATCAGTTTGTAGTTTCCCAGTTCACCCCTGGAACCTCCATTTAAAAATTGGCATTACATTGGCCACCCTCCAATCTTCAGGTACTATAGACTGTTTTCTGCAAATTACTAATAGTAAGTCTGCAGTTTCTTTTTTGAGTTCTTTGAGCACCCAGGATGTATACCATATGGTCCATGTGATTTGCTACTCTTTAGTTTGTTTTCAAATTGCTTTATTCCATTTTCCAGGTTTATCGAGATTTGTGGTAGTTCTTCTGATACATGCACTTTAAATATCATTTCTGGCATGGGTAACTTCTCTACATTTTTCTTCAGTAAAGACTAAAGCAAAGAATTCATTTAGTCTCTCTGCTGTGTCCTTTTTCTTCCTTACTGCCCCTTTTACCCCATTATTATCTAATGGTCCAACTGAATCTCACAGGTTTTTATTATGAATTTGTTTCCACGGCAAGTTTCTTTTCAAATTCTTTTTGCCTACCTTAATTCCTTGCATCTAACTTGCCAGTGCTTATGTTTCCTATTTTTATCATTTGGCTCCTCCCTTTTTTCCCCCATTTTTCTGAAAGTTGTTTTATGGCTATGAACCACTGTTCTATGTAACTCTTTTTAGTTTATTTATTTTTATTTTATTTATTTAGCTGTATTTATATTCCGCTTTTCACCGGGTCAAAGCGGTCAATTGGGAGATACATTTAACACAAGGGGATATGAGACACATACGCTAATACTTACAGGGAACATGGGCAATGGAGGGTTAAGTGGCTTGCCCAAGACCACAAGGAGTGCCTATAGGACTATTAATCCCAGTCCCTCCGGCCTGAGATTGCTGTCCCCAGGTGGGACTTGAACCCTCCGGCCTGAAGTACCTTGTCCTAACCACTAGGCCACTCCTCCCTAGTTGTTCTGTAAACTGCTTTGATTTTAGGAGAAGGCGGTATAGAAATCCACGTAAATAAATAAATGAACAGCCTCTCGGACCTCGCCTTTATAACCATGCCAGCAGTCGTTTCACCTTCCATCCACCTTTCTTAAAGCATGGAATACATCTGATATGGGCTTCCCAGATAGTAGTTTCAAACAACGCCTAGACCTCATGTAAACTCTTAAACTTTGCAATTGCTCCTTTTATTTGTTTCTTAACCGTTTTTTTTTTTCATTTTATCATAGTCTCCCTTTTGAAAGTTAAATTCTAGCTTCTGCAGGGTCCTGATTTTGAAAGTTATTTGGCAGCCTACTAAGACCATCCCTATTCATCAGAATCTTTGGGATGATTTCAGAGGAGTGGGTTGTGCTGGAATTGGGCCTTAAGGTAAGAAGAGCCATGAGAATGTTGTATCCCTTGGTCCTAAAGGAGGACGACGACAGGCTAAGGCTACCAAAATTGGGTGCCTTGGTTACTGTGGTAACCAAAAAGACTACTATCCCATTGGATATGGGAGGTTAGTGCTCAAAGATCAATAAGACCACAAGCTTGAGTCTGCCCTGAAACACATCTCTAGGGCCTGTCTGTGTTCGGTTCCAGACAGGATTCACTGACAACCTGTTGGATTCTGATCCAACTGAAAAGGGCTCTGCCCACAGGGAGGCAGGACTGGCTTATGTTGCAGATGCTTTGTATGATCTTCTTTGCACTATGGCCAAGTCTATGGTGCTTTTGGTTTCAGCCCAGTGACAGTTGTGGCTGTGGAACTGGTCAGCAGACACTGCATCTAAGATATCGCTTCCATTTAGAGGGGCTTCTACTAAGTGAGGACTTAGAGAAATTGATTAAAGATCAGGGAGAGGTGAAATTCCACTGGTTGCTGGAAGATTTATTTATTTATTTATTTATTTATTTACAGTCTCTTATATACCGCACTATTCAGCATCAGCGCGGTTTACATGGAACAGAAATGCTCAGTACAGTTAACATGTATGAGTTTACAGATAACAGGGCAAGTAACTTGGATAACAGGGGTAAACTATTTACAGAACTTGCTACATAAACTTGGATACCGGTGGTACATTTAAAATAAGCCGAAAGCCTCCTCCTGCTCTAGTGCTGCGGAGTCATGTTTTCGTGAAGCGAGATGTTATTGTTTGAGAAAGGGAAGCTCCTCTTAATACCCGTGGTACTCTTCTCAAGTGGTCTCATTTCATGCTGACCATAAAGAAGGCTTCTGTGGGCTCAAGAACTCAGCCTCCAAAGGGGTGCAATGAGCTTTTGTGGGTCTCTGTCTTGTAGAGATCAGATAGGTAGATAGTCACCTGTTAGACGTTTATGAGCAGTGAAACCAGATCATGTCCAATCAATGAGTACTCAACATGGTAAAGAACAATTGTAAATTGGAATTTTCCCACCATCTTGCAGTCTTATTTTTGGTGTCTCCCTGTGGCACTGCAGGAAAAAGGGTAGCGGTGGCCTCCACCTTGAAAAAGACTTGAGTGATCTGGGGGCCATGGTTCCTGTCCTGACAGAGATCAGGGAATGGGTCAGTATTCGATTCTATTTTGTAGTGCCAAAGAAAAAGGGCTCATTCAACCCTGGATTTGAAGGGTGTGAACTTGGTCTTTTGTATGCCACATTTCCGAAAAGAAACACAGTGGTTAGTTATCTCGGCTGGAGTTTCTAACAATGCTGCATCTCAAATAGGCCTTCCTTTGCATTCCAGTCTGGGAGCCGCTTCGGAAATCCCTGAGGTTCGCTATTCTAGATGGTGGATTTCAATTTTGAGCTCTTTCCTTTTGGCTTAGCCACTGCTCCCATGCATCTTCTCAAAAGTAATGGTGGTGGTGGCAGTGTTTTTGTACAGAGAGGGTTTTTCAGATCTTCCCGCTAGACCAGTCCAGACAAATAGGTTATCCCCCCCTCACTCCCACCAGCAGATGATGGAGACAAAGAAAAAAACTCAAAACTATATACCATGAAATCATAGATGCACTGGGTTTTATGTCGGCGAGGGGCATCTTTCTCTAGCAGATGATGATTCCTGTTCTTCTACAGCTGAGGCCTTGAGCCCTGGCTGGTCTTGAGGTGACGAGCCAGTGGAGTTTGGCTGTTTGAAGACCCCAGAGTGTATACGAGATACCCCTCTGGCTGGTCTTTAGTAGTTCTGGTGGTTCGCTCCTGGCTATGAGAGCCAGTGTAGCTTTGTGGTAGGCTGGGATCAAGAGTATCCTCTGAAGGGGTGTAAAGTAGATCTTCTCTTATCTTTATTTTAATTACGGTACATTAAAGTTCTGGGGGTGGGGGATTTTAAGAAAAAGGACAGTTTCAGAGCATGTGGTTCATTGGGGCTCCACCCCCTCCCCCTCCCCCCACACACACACACGCACAAGAGAGGAGTCGTAGCATGAAGCTGCCCAAGTTGGTCTGGTGTCTGTGGCTGGGGGCCCTGATCGCCGAACAGTGAGTGGAACTGTAGCGGTTTCTGCCATGGTCTGTTTTTCCCGCTCAATATGCTTGTCCATTCTCTTATGGATGTGCACGCCATCTTGGGCCCTCATCTGGCATGCTGCCTTCTCTCCTGTGGCATTTTGGCTGCAGTAAGTGGTGGAAATATTTGGTCAATTGCCTTTGCACCGCTTGTGCAACCACCCTTGGGGAGACGTCTGTACAGTCAGTGTCTTCAGCTGTTCTAGTGGCTTTATCAGCGGGTGCTCCTCCCTCTTGTCTGGTGGTGGTAGTTTCTCTCACAGGGCTCCCAGTGGTGTCAGCAATGTTGGCTTTGTCCCTGGAGGAGGAAATCAACTCCTCCTGTCTTGCTCCTGCAGCTGCGGCAGACACATCAGATCCTGGATCCAGCAGCAGCTGAGTGTTTTTCTTAATATTTCAGCATGCCTAGGGTCTCTGGAAGGGGGGGGTCAGGGCCTCTCATGTTCACAGCTGCCCCCCCCCCCCTCTGTGCTGTTCCATTGGCTCCAGTGGGGGGCATCTGAAAGCGCCCCCAGAGTCTTGATTCAGACCGAGAGAGTGCTCGTCCTTCCAAGGTTACTACTTCTATACTTGGAGTGAGGTGGAGCCCTTGGGTGATGATGAGGTTGATGAATGTTCCCAGGAGTGCATCTGACATAGAGGACAGGGAGGTCTCCCCGTTGGATGACTGTAGCAACTCAAGGGTGGTGCATCTTTGCTGACAAGAGGAGATTGTCACTTTCATTGTTCAGATTACTAGTGAGCTACGGATTCCAAATGCTTCAGGGGGAGCTCATGCTCTGTTGACCTCTGATCTCATCCTGATGTGCATTAGGAGATTTTCCAGCACCTTTCCCTTCCTGCCAGAATTACAGCAGATGATCTCCACAGTGGGAGTGTCCTGATGCAGTCCTTAAAAATGTTTAGCGTTTGGGGCGCCTTTAGGCCTGGTCACAAAAGAACTGGACAAGTGGCTATATTTCCCCAAAGTGGATGCCCTGGTCACTGCTGTAACCAAGCGCACCACCATTCCTGTGGAGGGTGAAGCTGCCCTTTGGAGTCAACAGGATCGGAAGATAGAAGGTCTAATGAAGATGGCTTTCTTGGCTTCCTCTCTTGCAGCGCACACCCTTTTCTGATGGATTCAACTTCTCCCCGATGATGCTAATTCAGCCCATCTTGAGTCTCTAGTGGCCTTCTTGACGAATGCCTTTTACACCTCACTACTCAAGGGGTTGCTGCTGCTACTGTAGCCCACCATTGATTATGGCTCAGAAATTGGTCTGCGGATGTGGTCTCTTAAGGACCGCTTATCCAGATTGCCATTTAAGGGTGGACTCCTTTTTTGGCAAGGGTATTGACAAATTGGTTAAAGACCCAGAGGAGATCAAACTTTGAAGGTTGCCAGAGGATAAACTCAAGATCCTTCTCCAAGTACTCCCCTTCCTCGGGGCCTTCTCTTCGTGCCGTAAGTTCCAGAATTCCTGGGAAACTGGCTGCTTCATTTTCAGGTTCTAGTCTGAAGTCTCAGCCCTTTTGGGGAGGGTGCCGGTCCTACTTCCAAACCTCTGCCTTAGGAAAGTAAAGGTCTTACTGTCTCTCCCACTAACAGTTTGAGGGCTCATTCCAGGCGAGGGGAGGTCTACCTCTTTGCGTTTTGTTTTGTTTCATTTCGTTTCCACTTCAGCCCTCCATTCCAGTCCTGACAAGCGGGTTGTCTCCCCCTACCAGCAGCTGGGGACTGAGCATGCTCAAAACCTTGGTGATGTCACTCATATAACCCACTGGTACCACCAATCAAGGCCAGTATCTCAGCCTCCAGTAGCTGGTGAGGAAGGCCCACCCCCAAGGGCTGGCTCTGATAGACCTTAGGCAGTAGACTAGGATTAGTCAGGAGCGGTGGTTCAGCTAAATGGTTTGAGGGCAGTCAAACAGAAAATATACTTATTCTGGCAGCACTTACACTTTAAGTGAGTGGGCAGATCCAGGCTGATCCCTTAAATGGGAGGCCTCTGGAGTGGCAGTGCTGAGAGCATACCAGGAAGGCTGGGGCAGGCTTCCTGATGGACCAGGACAGTTAAACTGGTCAGGTCCTGCTTCCGGGAGATCTTGCTGGGTGTAAGGGAATCCCTTGGTGCAAGCGCATGTTCTGTGGTGTCAGGCACTGCCTGTTTGACTGAGAGATCTTCCCTTTTCTGCCTGTTGGTGAGCATTGGATTTGTGCGGGCTTTCGGGTCGGTGACTGAGAGGCATCGGGGGGGGGGTGAAGAGGGGCCTTCTCCGTGGCAGCAACGTGGTCGATGATCCTTCCGGTATGCATTGCAGGCAGGCGGTGTGGTCCGCAAAGTTTTAGTTTGTTTCTCCGAGTATAGGATCCTGTCGGAAAGTGCCTTGTGCTGCCTGTGGTATGCGCCACAGCAGCCTCTCTGTGGCTGGGATCTGCCGTCCTTGTGAGAGGGAGACCTGGTCGGCAGAGGAGGCACTAGAGGAGTCGGGCAGTGAGCGGCTCAGTGCGATGGGAGGCGTTGAACATACTCGGCCAGCTTCGGGTCTCTCTAGTTCTCCCGTACCAGGAGTTTTGGTGGCAAAGGAGGCCATTTTAAGATCAGAGACCCTATCTGGAGAGCAGCCAGGCTCTGGGGAAGGCTCACAGCCAACAGTTCTTGCAGGTGGAGGTGCAGGGGAAGGGCAGGAAAGCCCTTCTTTCCTGGCCTCCTTCTCTCCTGGCCTCCTTCTCTCCAGATTTTATCTTTCTCCTGCATCAGGCTTGGAGCAGAGGGGCGGGGGGGGGGCAGTTGGTACACTACTGGGGAACCTGTTGTGAAGTGCCCTCGCCTTGACTTAGACTCCTGGGAGGACCCAGTAGCTGAGTTGTCAGAGGTGTTGGAAGATCCTCTGGAGGGGACCTCAGACATAGTGGAGGAGGGTCCTCCAGTAGAGCCTGGGGAGGGGGATACCTTCCTGGGAGAAGATCCCACGTTGATGAGTCTTTCGCAGGGTGGAGCTTCCGGCTCTGATTGCCCACTCCCTAGCAGCTTTGAATATCGTGCAAGGGCCCCAGCGGGTGAGGAGCCGCTGGAGGACCCGATTCTTCGGTCCTGTAAGAAGAAGCAGACCGTTTTTTTCGGTGCATAGGGTCATTCAACAGATGATTGATGCTGAATGGGAATCACTGGAGGCAGAGCTTAGGGGGCAGCAGAACCATGACACAGTTGTATTCGCTGCCTGACCAGGATAAGGAGAAGTTCCACTCGCCTCAAGTGGATGCAGTCGTGTCCACGGTCACTAAGAAAACCACCATCCTGGTGGAAGGCGGAGCGGTCCTGAAGGGATCCTCATGATAAGAAGATGGAAGCCCTGCTTAAACAAGCCTTTGACATTAATGCCATGGCACTCCAGGCATCCATTTGTGGGGCTTATGTCTTTTGGGCATGCTTGTGCTTCTGCTTGGTTCAGGCACTGCCAGGGTCTGAAGGACCAGTCCCGCTAGAGGCACTGGAATCAGCACACCTGGAGTCGGGCGTGGCTTTCTTGGCGAACGTCTTTATGATCCGATCCGGTCCATTGCAAAAGGCATGGCCTCGATGATTGCGGCTAGGTGTCTGTTATGGCTCTGCAATTGGGCAGAGCCATGACAGAGGACAACCAGTGGGACACTGTGATACCTGGGTACAAACTATATCATAATGATAGAGCTGATCAAATTGGTGGAGGGGTTGCTCTCTATGTTAGAGAGGGCATTGAGTCAGAAAGGATTAAAGTTTTGCAGGAAAAAAAATCTGCTGTAGAATCTATATGGATTGAAATTCCATGTAAAAGGGGGAAGGCAATGGCAGTGGGGGTGTACTATCGACCGCCTGGCCAGAATGACCAAATGGATGATGAAATGTTCAAAGAAATCAAGGAAGCTAACAAAAGTTACAGCGCAGTAATAATAATGGTTGATTTCAATTACCCCGGTATCGACTGGGTCAGTGTCACGTCAGGACATGCTAGGGAGATAAACTTCCTAGATGAAATAAATGACTGCTTCTTGGAGCAGCTGGTTCATGAACCGACCAGAGGGGAAGCCATATTAGACCTAGTCCTTAGTGGAACACCAGATCTAGTGCAAGAAATAAGGGTGTTGGGGCCACTTGGCAATAGTGATCATAGCATGATCGCCTTTGATTTAATTAGTGGAGGAGGGATAGTAAGGAAATCCACAGTACTACCTTTTAACTTTCGAAAGGGAGACTATGATAAAATGAGGAAAACAGTTAAGAAAAAACTAAAAGGAGCAGTTGCAAAGGTTAAAGACGTACATCAGGCTTGGCTGTTGTTGAAAAATACTATCTTGGAAGCCCAGACCAGCTGTATTCCACGCTTTAAGAAAAGTGGAAGGAAGTCCAAAAAACTGCCAGCATGGTTTAAAGGTGAGGTCAGAGAGGCGGCTGTTGCCAAAAAAGCATCTTTCAGGAAATGGAAAAAAGAGCCAAACGACAAAACCTGGAAACAGCACAAGCACTGGCAAGTCAAATGCAAGGCATTGATAAGGCAGGCAAAGGGAGAATTTGAGAAGAAGCTTGCTGCGGAAGCAAAAACGCGAAGTAAAGACCTTTTCAAGTACATTCATAGCAAAAAACCTGTGAGAGAGTCAGTTGGTCCATTAGATGATAAAGGGATTAAAGGAGCACTAAGAGGCGACAAGGCGATAGCAGAGAGACTGAATGAATTCTTTGCTTCGGTCTTTACTGAGGAAGATGTAGGGATGTTACCCATGACTGAAGTGGTATTTAAAGGTGCGGAAAAATTGAAGGAAATATCAATACATCGGGAAGATGTATTACAACTATTAGATAAACTGAAGAGTAGCAAATCACCTGGGCCGGATGGTATACATCCAAGGGTGTTGAAAGAACTGAAATATGAGATTGCAGACCTGCTATTAGTAATCTGTGAACTATCATTAAAATCATCTCTAATGCCTGAAGATTGGAGGATCGCCAATGTAACACCAATTTTTAAAAAGGGTTCCAGGGGTGATCCGGGAAACTACAGACCGGTGAGCCTGACATCAGTACCAGGAAAAATGGTAGAAACCATCATAAAGAATAAAATTACTCAGCATGTAGATAGTCATGACCTAATGGGAGACAGCCAACATGGCTTTAGACAAGGAAGATCTTGTCTTATTAATCTGTTATGTTTTTTTGAAGGAGTGAATAAACAGGTGGACAAAGGTGAGTCGGTTGATATTGTGTATCTGGACTTTCAGAAAGCCTTTGACAAGGTCCCTCATGAGAGACTTTTGGCAAAACTAAAGAGTCATGGGATAGGAGGCAGTGTACTATTGTGGATCAGGAACTGGATAAAAGATAGAAAGCAGAGGGTAGGGCTAAATGGCCAATTTTCCCAATGGAGAAAGGTGAATAGTGGTGTACCCCAGGGATCTGTGCTGGGTCCGCTGCTTTTTAACATATTCATAAATGACCTGGAAAGTGGAATAACGAGTGAGGTTATCAAATTCGCAGATGACACAAAGCTATTTAAAGTTGTTAAAACCCAAGAGGATTGTGGAAAATTGCAAGAGGATCTTGATAAATTGGAAGACTGGGCATCAAAATGGCAGATGAAATTTAATGTGGACAAGTGCAAGGTTATGCACCTAGGGAAGAACAAACCAAACTATGGTTACACGATGCAAGGTTCCACATTAGGAACTACCACCCAGGAAAAAGATTTAGGCGTCATTGTGGATACCATGTTAAAACCCTCGGCCCAGTGTGCAGCAGCGGCCAAGAGAGCAAATAGAATGCTAGGTATGATAAGGAAAGGAATGGAAAATAAAACAAAAGATATTATAATGTCTCTATATCGTTCCATGGTGAGACCGCACCTTGAATATTGTGTGCAATTCTGGTCGCCGTATCTTAAAAAGGATATAGCGATTTTAGAAAAGGTTCAGAGAAGAGCCACCAAAATGGTAAAGGGGATGGAAGGATACTCCTATGAAGAAAGGCTAAAAAGGTTAGGGCTCTTTAACCTGGAAAAGAGACGGCTGTGGGGAGATATGATAGAAGTCTATAAATTAATGAACTGAGTGGAACGGGTAAACGTAGATCGATTGTTTACTTTATCAGAATATAGAAAGACTAGGGGACATGCAATGAAGCTACAGGGTAAACTATTTAAGACTAATAAAAGAAAATATTTTTTCACTCAACGTGTAATCAAACTCTGGAATTTGTTACTGGAGGATGTAGTAAAGGCTGTTAGTGTAGCTGGGTTTAAAAAAGGTTTGGACAAGTTCCTGGAGGAAAGGTCCATAAACCATTATTAAGAAGGGACCCAGGATATCAATGCTTAAACTAATACAAGCATTGTGGAACCTGTGTCCCTTGGGGAAATTGCTAGGTACATATGACCTAGATTGGCCACTGTTGGAAACAGAATACTAGGCTTGATGGACCTTGATCTGACCTAGTATGGCATATCTTATGTTCTTATGGGCAACGGATGCATCCTCCAAGACACGACTGAGCCGCCTCCCCTTTTAAGGGTAAACTGCTCTTTGGGGAGGCACTGGATAAGCTGGTCAAGGAACTAGGTAACTCGAAAGGGGGAAGACCTCCGGAGGACAAGCTGAAGACAGCTAAATGTGTGGCACTGGTCAGGAGGGTAGCTGAGGGATTTTCATCATTTCCAGGCTGCTCAGTTTACGCCCTTTCAGAGGGCACGGTACCCGAGTAGAGGGGACACCCTTTCGTAGAAAAAGTGGGGTCGGCAGAAGCTATTTCTCTGCGGCTTCCACTGTCTACAAGAAGACGCAATGAAGTGAGGGGGACCCAGGGTCGGGTGGAACCGGTGGGGAGATGTCTTCGATGGTTCCTGCCCACCTGGGCCCAGATCAGCTCTGACAAGTGGGTTCTGGAGGTGACCCACGAGGGATATGCACTGGAATTCATGCATCCGCTAGCAGAAGCCTTCGTGGCATCACCATGCAGGAGATCCAGAAAGGCAGGTGTGGTTCAAGAGATGCTCCAATTACTGCTGCAGCTCGAGGCGGTACCTGGGGAACAGTTCGGTGGAGGTCTATACTCTGCCCTCCTTTTTGGGGACTATGAAGTAAACCAGTTTCTGGCCTATCCTCAACATGTCAACAGGAGTCTCAGGGTGCCACACTTTCGCATGAAAACTCTTTGATCCGTTATTGCGGCAGTGCATACCGGGAAGTTTTTGATGGCACTAGTTCTCACGGAGGCGTATTTACACATCCCCATTCATCAGGGATATCCGCGCTTCCTCCGTTTCGCAGTTTCCATGGGACCCTTTCAGTTCCACGCATTGCCGTTTAGTCTGGCAACAGCTCCCCAGACTTTCACCAAGGTCATGGTGGTCGTAGCCACCGCATTGCAGTGACAGGGCATAATGATACATCCTTACCTGAATGACTGGCTGATTTGGGCAGAGTTGTACAGAGAGTCAGTGCGCAACAAGGAAAGTGATGTCGCTGCTCCGACGGCTAGGTTGGGTGATCAACTTGTCCAAGAGTCATCTGGAGCCTTCGCAGGACCTAGTTCATTTGGGGGTGAGGTTTCAGACAGAGGTGGGGCATGTGTCGATGCCCCCTAGAGTGGATCCTTTAGATTCAAATGTAGGACCGTCGCCTTCAAAGGGTGGCTCCTTCAGCATGGCACTATCTTCAACTCTTGGGGTCTATGGCAGCCTCTCTGGAATTGGTGCCCTGGGCACGAGTGCATATGCAGCCTTTGCAGAAGCTCTGAGATGGTGGCTGGTGAAAGATTGCCTTCTTGTAAGGATGCCTCTGAAACTGCCCGATTGGATCCCTCTGACCACAGATGCCAATCTGTCAGGATAGGGGGCACACTGCGGGGGTCAGGTCATGCAGGGGAATTGGTCCTGCCAACAGAGTGCCTGTCCTATAAACAGGTTGGAGATGAGAGCGGTGTTCCTAGCTCTGTTTTTTCCATCCACTGGTGCAGGGGAAGGCTGCTCGGATATTCTCTGACAATGCCGCAACAGTGGCAGGCGGGGCATCGGCAGTGTGACCCTGGTGGACAAGGTCACTTCGCTTTTAATATGAGTCGAGGTGAATTTATTGGCTCTCTGTGGCGCACGTGGCTGGCTGGGAAAACATACAGGTAGACTTTCTCGGCCGAAACCGCATGGATCCGGGTGAGTGGTTGCTCGATCCTCGGCTATTCGAGAGGGTGGCGCAGCGTTGGGGTCAACCCATCATGGACCTCATGGCAACGTTCAACAGCACGCAGATGCCGTGGTTCTTCAGTCGAAGGCGAGAGAGAATATCTGAAAGGCTGGATGCGTTGACCCAACCTTGGCCGCGGAACAAGTTACTTATGTGTTCCCTCCATGGGTCCTGATCATGTGGCTGTTGCAGCGCATAGAGGCTCATGCGGGAATGGTGATTTGATAGCACCTGACTGTCTGTGATAGCCATGGTACACTGACTTGATGCAGCTCCTGGCGGACAAGTCGTGGAGATTGCCGGAGAGTCCCTCTCTCCTGACACAGGGTCCGAAACTTATGCCAGAAGTAGATCGATTCTCGCTTACGGCCTGACTCTTGAGAGGACTCTGTTGAAAAAGTGGGGTTATTCATTGCAGGTGATTAGCTATGATGTTTGGGTTCGGATGCGCTCCACCTCACACTCACACTTAGGGTGTGGCACATTTTTGAAGGTTGGTGTGTGGATCCGGAGATTACATCATTTCGGGCTCCCTTGACGGGGATTTTGGCCTTTCTACAGGCGGAGCTCAATAAGGTATTGGCGCTAGGGTCACTGCGAGTGCAAGTGGCGGCCTTGGCATGCTACAGGAGCTAGGTCCAAGGGGTGTCCCTGGTGTCCCACCCCGATGTGGTTCAGTTCCTGCAGTGGTGAGACAAGTGAGACCACCGTGTCAGGCAGTGGTGCCATTGTGGGATTTGAATTTAGTCCTTTCTGCCCTGACAGAGCCACCCTTTGAACCCTTGAAGGGGGCAACTCTTAAAGATTTGACATTAAAGGTTCTCTTTTTGGTGGCGATCTGTTCCGCTCGGCAGATTTCGGAGCTTCAGGTGTTATCCTGTCGAGAGCCCTTCCTGTCCATTTCTAAGGAGAAAGTGGTTCTTGGGCCTGTACCGTTTTTCTTGCCCAAGGTGGTTTTGGCGTTTCATGTCAATCAGCCGGTTACACTACCGGTTTTCCTGGTAATGAGGTGGAGAGTCGGCAGTTACATCTCTTGGACGTGTATTGGGCTCTCCGTATGTACTTGAAGCGTACGGCGAGCTTTCATAAGTCCAATCATCTTTTTATCCTGTTTAGTGTGGCTCGGCAGGGGGATGTGGCCTTTGACGTGTTGGTGGCATGCTGGATTAAGGAGGAATTGTGTCGGCTTATCTATTATGTTAAAAGCTGGTGCTGCAGGGTTTGTGGGCTCATACACATCAGCTCAGGCGTCATCGTGGGCTGAGTGTACTCTGGTACCTACTGTGGACATTTGCCGAGCCGCAACATGGTCGTCCTTGCATACATTGTGCATCATTATCGGTTGGATGTCCAGTCCGCAAGGGACGTGAGATTCGGCGCTTCAGTGTTGCAGGCCGGGCTCGCGGGCCCTGCCTGGGAGTGATCCTGCTTTGGTACATTCCGTTTATCAGGACTGAATGGAAGGGATGAAGAGGAAAGTGAAATTAGACTTACCTGCTAATTGGCTTTCCTTGAATCCCTCCAGTCCAGTCCTGCCCTGGGGTCTTTTGTCCTTGATAAGCGCGAGCCCGGTCCTCAAAGAAGTCATCTATGAATGGGAAGGCCGGTTTATAGGGCATCCTTTGGCCTCAGGGGAGCAATATCCTAGTGTTCTGCAGTATGCTCGCACTACGGATTGAGTTGCACATGAAGAAAAAAAGAGGAAGATACATAGATAAATTAATAAAATAGACCATAAGAAACAAGTCGTGAATGGAATGAGGTATACAGTCTGTTTTGGCTTTTGGTTTGTTGTTGTATGGTGGTAATTAGATGAGTTGCCTTGACAGTACAATACTGGTCTTGGTGGGTGGTACTAGTGGGTTATTTATTTATTTATTAGTTATGCTTTTCTATACCGCCCCTTCCAGAGATCAGGGGCATTACAAATAACCAACAAGTTACATAAAACAGTTTGAGAATTATTTACATAGAATTTTATACAGTCGGAAACTTAACATAATTATAACTATGTACAAGCTGGTGTGTAAAGGTGTTGCTTGGGGTGGCATCACCAAGGTTTTGAGCATGCTCAGTCCCCAGCTGCTGGTAGGGGGAGACAACCCACTTGTCGGGACTGGACTGGAGGGATTCAAGGAAAGCCAATTCAAGGTAAATCTGATTTCACCTTTTTTGCTGTAAATCGGCCTGTATGACAACAGATCACTGGGTTCTGGACATCATAAGGCACAGCTATGTGTTGGTGTGCACAAGACCCATAGCAGACTCCTTCATGGTTTCTCCTTGCAGTCTGCTATCAAGAAGTCAGCCTGGTGAGCTATCCTTCAGCATCGCCTGGCCCTTCAGGCTATCTTTCCTTTACTTCCCTCCAAAAGAGGCCAGGGAAGCTTCTCCATCTACTTTGTTGGCCTCAAAAAAAAAGACTGCCCCTTTTTCATCCTAGTCTGGACCTTAAGGAAGTTAACCGCAGTTTGAGGATCCCTCTCTTGTGCAGGAAGACACTACGATCAGTAATTCAGGCTCCACGGAAGGGCGAGTTTCTCACTTCATTGAATTTTGCGGAGGCCTACTTCTATATTCCCATCTCAGAGGACCAGCAGAGTTTTTGTTTGTCTTTTTTCTAAAATTCGCAATGCCGGACAGTCATTTCCAATTATATGTGCTGCTTTTTGGGTTGGCAACTGCTCACCAAACCTTTTCCAAAGTGATGGTCATAGTCGCAGCGGGTGTTAGGCGCAAGGGTATCTGCATCCATCCTTATCTGGACCTTGGGCTGTTCGGAGGTATTCCATTCACTGCATCATGTGATCCAGCTCCTCGAATGTCTTAACCGGGTAACCAACCACAGCAAAAGCTGTCTGGCACCTTCCCAGAGCCTGGAGTTTCTCATTGCTTATTTTGACATGCAGGTGGGCAGAGTCTTTCTAAAAGCAGTGTTGGTCCAAGTTCAACTGCCAACTTTGAGGATTTCTGGTAAATCCAGCTACCATTACATGTGATTATCTGCAGCTCTTAGAGGTGATGGCCGTGGCTTTGAAACTCATTCCCTGGGCATGAGCACTTATGCGTCCCTTGCAACTAGCATTCTTGACTCGTTGGTCCCCATGTATGCAGAACTATAGTATTCATCTACCACTTTCTCTGACAGTGCGGCACAGCCTCACTTGGTTGGCCTCTCCCGACAAGATGCTTCGAGGGGTGCCTCTTGAAACGCTGGCCTGGGTGCTTGTTACAGCCGATGCTAGTCTCACTGGATGGGTGCCCACTATCTTGGCAGGACAGCCCAAGGTTGGTGATCCTCGTTGGAAGTCAAATGGGCCATTAATTGCCTCAAGGAGAGAGCCATCATTCTGGTCTTACTGCATTTTCGTGACTTACTCCATACTTGCACGGTGCAAGTCCTCTCTGACAATGCTACGGCCTTGGCATATGTCGATTGCCAGGGTGGGACAAAGTGCCCAGGGGGGGTGGTGAGGGAGATTTTTCTTCTGTTCCTCTGGGCAGAACAGCACCTGCAAGTGATCTTAGCTAAGCATATTGCGGGGGGGGTGGGAAACTGGAGGCCAATTTTTCTCAGCCATCATCTGCTCAATCCTGTGGAGTGGGAGCTCGCCACGTGGGCTTTTAATCGTAAAGTAGAGTGTTGGGGAGTTCTGGAGGTGGACTTTGATGGCAATTGCCATCAATACCAAGGTTTCCACCTTTTTCAGTCATCGCAAGGAGAGCAGATACAGAGGATCTTATGTTTTCAATAACGTCATATGGATGTGAAAGTTAGACAGTGAAAAAGACAAGAAGAAAATCAATGCCTTTCAATTATGGGGCTGGCAAAAAATACTGTATATACCACGAACTGCCCAAAGAACGAACCAGTCCTCAGAACAAGAGGAGATCTAACCTGAGCTTTCTTTAGTTAGAAGCTCACTTCAACTTCCATACTTTGAACACATCATGCAAAGAGAGATCATTAGAGAAAGACATCATGCTTGACAAGGTTGAAGGTCAACACAAGAGGAAGGCTAGCAATGAGAAGGATCACTACAATAACAGCAGCTATGGATGCCACTCTGTCAACAGTCAGTCGCCTGGCTGAAGACAAACACAGTTTAGGACAACCATTCAGAGGGTCGCCATGAGTGGGCACCAAATCAATGGCACTTAACAATAACAAGAAATTGCAAGGAAAGAGAGGTTAGCCTTTATAAACTATGATCTTGCAGAAAGAGGAAGTCAAACTGCAATATCTGGAGAAGCTAAGGGAAGTTGGTAAAGTAGTCAGGGAAAGTAAAGATGCAAATGGAAGAAGAAAAAAGTCAATACTGTAAAACATGGGAACAATACTTTTTTAGGTAGAAAAGTGATAGGTGGAAGTGTAAAGGTGGCATTGCGAGACTCAAGTTGAAGGGGAGGAATATGCAGAGGATAGTGAAGATAAAACAGAAATGCTTAACAAATAGTTGTATTGTGTTCAGATGAAGGGCTGTGAATGGAATCTCTGAAAACAAACACAAATAGGAATGGAAGTAAAGTATAACTCTTAACTATTTTCAGAAGACCGTGTTTGTGAAGAATTAGCAAATCAAGAGGGGATAAGTGATGGGGCTGAATGAGATTCATCCATGGATATTGAAGAACTTAGGGAAATAATGGCGGTTCCACTGGCTGACCTTTTCAATCCTTCTTTAGAGTCGGGAGTGGAGGACTGGAAATGGGTGAATATGGTTCTTGTCCACAAAAACAGAAGTAAGGAAGAGGTTGGTAAATGCATTAACAGAGGATGGTGTGGTTCCTGGAATCCATTACAAGATCCAAGACAGCATAACTTTACTAGCGAGAGGTCTTGTCAGACAAATTTGATTTCTTTGGCTGAGTGACCAGAAAATTGGACTGAGCAAGAATGCTAGATGTGGTATACTTTGATTTCAGCAAGGACTTTGACACTGTTCTGCATTGGCTACTTATAAATAAACTGAGTGCCCTTGAGATGGACCCTAAAATGACTGATTGGCTAAGAGATTGTTTAAGTGGGAGGCACCAGAAGGTAGTAGTAAATTGAATGCATTCTGAAGATAGTCATTTACTAGTGGTATGTCAGGAAAGGTATGCCACTTTGCAGATGATACCAAAATCTGCAACAGGATGGGGCACCTTGGAAGGTTGGGAATAACACGAAGAAGGATCCAGCAGAGCTTGAAGAATGGTTGGTCTCACTTGCTATTTTTCTTTCCTTGAGTCTAATCAGTCCAGAGGTCCTGCCCTATTATGCTTCTCTGTTCCTCTTCTTGGTGTGGTGTTGTGCGGATGGTGGGGGTTTTTTTGGTTTTTTTCTTCCTGGGTTTGTACATAGGTGAGGTGTTTTTGACCCTCTAGGTTAATGGGGTGCTTTCTTTAGATAAGTTTATGGATTTCCTTCTCCCTATGGGAAAGGGTGGGGGGCGTTTTAACTATAATTATAGTTACTATTGCTTTGTTACAGAAATACTGGAGAACAAGTGGCTGCATAGTGCCCGATTTATAAGCAGGAGCTCGCAGCGCTTAAGTCTCTATCTGCTGGCTCACAGGCAGAACCCATGCATTCTGGACTGATCTGATTGGACTTGAGGAAAAAAAAGATAGTAGGCAAGTCCAAATCCTCCTTAAAATTTAAAAGGGAACAAAAGAGCAAAGAGGCATACGGGCAGTAACTCGAAAGTGATCAAGCTGCAGGATTCGGATTGGCTGATGAGAGCATGGTTCAGAGAACTGATGCAGCTCCTGCAGGCACCTCCCCTTCAGCTGCCACTGGCGAGTGCCTTTGGGTAGGAGAGGCAATCTCAGAATGTCAAGGCAGGCCAAGTGCAGCAGTCACTGTATGGCCTATGGCAGCAGGCATGTGCACCTCAGCTCTGATTGAGCCAAGCATCCTCCTGGCAATTGTGGCACCGACAATGTCGGTGTATCCACAGATGTAGATAAATTCTGAGGTGGGGGAGAGTCGGGCAGCCACAAGAAGATTTTGCGAGGAACTACTGAGATGCTGATTTTGGCGGGAAGATCTGCCATTTTGTCTGTCTGCTTCGTGGTCAGGCATGAGCAATGCTGCAGCTGGGTTGCCCTTTTTTCCAGAATTTGTCCATTTGCTACAACGGGTTTTTTCTTTTAAGAAAGGGCTCCTGAAGGGTCCGTGGTTCAGCCGTCAGAGGGGTTATGATCTTCAGAGAACCCGGGGTGCTTCTAAGAGGCTGTGGAAGGGCCCAGGAGAGAACTTAGACAACCACAATTTAATGGTATTGGGTGCCTCCTTAGATACTTTGGAAGAGCCTGTAGATTTGTTGGGGGACCCCATGAACAATATCCTGGAGAAAGAGGAGATCTCAGCAAATGAGAGGATCTGATGATATGGATATTTTGCAGGGATGAGTTGTCCTCCCTCATTTTCCAGTCTCTGGTAGCCCTGAACGTTTTGGAGGTTCAGCCCCCTCAGACAACGAATAAGGAGGGACCCTCTCTTGGAGAGTATTCAGAAGCTAGCAAAGGTAGTTCTGGTCCACAGAGCCATCAAGAACATGATTGCTGAAGAATGGAACACCCCAAATTTTGGTCTGAGGGTTGGTAGGTCTAACAATAAGCTGTACCTTGTGGTATTAAGAGGAGGAGAGAATGCGTCTGCCTAAGGTGGATGATATGGTCATGGCAGTCGCAAGGAAGACCACCATTCCTGCAGAGAGTGGTACAGCTCTGAAAGCGTCTCAGAACTATCATATGGAAGCCCTTTTGAAACATTCTTATAAGGTATCTAATTTGTCCCTGCAGGTAGCTATTTGCAGCAACAATATGGTTCTTGCATGTCTGAGATTGATGCAGCATTTGCCGAAACTTCTTTGTCTGACTCAACTGAAGCCTTTTCAGAAGCTACGTACTTAAAGCCTGGATTGACCTTTCTGACGGATGTTTTGTATGATTTTGATTATGGCCTCTGCTTAAAAAAAAATCTACACAAAACAGACTAAAGGTTCAAACTAGAGAGCATCCAAATACAAAAAATAGGACCCAATCAGAACTAAGCACTCTATAATAACCCTGCAAAATAGCTAATGAACTACTTAAATATTTATGTTTTCGTTGTATTGTTTGTCTTGAAAAGAAAACCTTTCTTGTGAACAAACCCTCCAGTATTTTCTAATTAAAAGGCATGAGGCACCCATTGCCCAAAACGACATGTGGATAACACGTCTTGCGAAACCCACACACTCCCCTTTATCTTGTTCCACAAGGACTCTGTATTGCAGGATAGACAAGCCACTTTAAAAGCTGCAACACCAGCAAAATCTGCAGGTATGTGTCACCATTGGCAAAAGCCCACCGCCATTGGTCGTCTTATGGCTACGACACAGCACTGCGTTTTGAGCCCTTAGAAACTCAGGGCCCTTCCTCAAGCAGAATTTGTGTCACAAGCTCCTCCAAGAGAACCATGGTCCAAAGGTGTTTGAAGTTGTAGGTGGGCCATTTTATATGACATCAGTCATGTGAATCTCAAGGCGGGGGATACTACCCCTTGATCTATTAATGCCATAATCTTAGGGGTATGTTTACAAAATTGGGCTAACTGTTAACCCGAGCTATCTGCCACTAAGTCCCATATTATTCAATGGGACCTAGTTGCAAATAGCCCGGGTTAACCGTTAGCCCGGTTTAGTAAACATACCCCTTAGACTTCTAACAGCATCTGCCCCAGCTATCAACGAACCACAAACACGCAAGAGATCCAACGCCCCATGGTACTCACATGAAATCAGAGTTGAAAAACGCACACTCAGAAGACTGGAAAGAAAATGGAGACGGAACAAATCACACAACCTCCTAACCCAATACAGAGACAACAACGGGAATATAACAATCTAATAAATGAGTGTAGACAGCAACACCATACCAACCTTATCATGAAAGCTACTAATAGACCAAAAGAACTCTTTAGCATTGTCTTAAAGCTCACCAAGGATGACACACAACAAAGCACCCAACATCTTGACCCACAAAAATATGCAGACTACATGAAGTCAAAAAACACCAACCAAACCTGCTCTACTACACCACAAACAAACGATCACACGATAAAAAAACAACATCAAACATGGGAGAGATTCAACATACCAACAAAGCAGCAAGTAGAAGACATTATTTCTGGACTAAACACTACAACTTCACAGTCAGACCCATGCCCAGTGACATGGCTCAAAGCTACAAAAAGTCAACTCTCTCATCACATTCAAAAAATCGTCAAAGATTCACTCCAACAAGGATACATGCCTGATAACGACCAATACTTAAAAGTAGCAATCTGAGCCCCTCCGAACCAAAATCATACTGTCCCATCTCCAACTTGCCATTCCTTGCTTAAAATCGTGGAAATGGCAGTGCAAAAGCAACTTCAGGACCATATTGATATTAATGCCCCACTGGACATACATCAGCATGGATTTAAACCCTAACACGGCGTGGAAACACTACTAACCTCCCTCTTTGACAACCTACTAAGAGGCATGGACAACATAAAAAAACGGCTTCCTGCTAGTGTTCATGGACATCTCGGCGGCCTTTGACATTGTGTCCCACACCAAGCTATTGCATTGCTTACAACAGATAGGACTATGGAAGAATACCCTGAAGTGGTTCACATCATACTTGAAGGGCGAACACAACAAGTCAGATGTGACCAAAAGAAATCACTACAATTCCCCGTCACACAGGGAATACCTCAAGGCTCAGCCCTATCATCAATGCTCTTTAACATCTACATACAGCCCATATGCAACATCATCAGGCACCACAAACTTCACTATCACATTTATGCTGACGGCATCATGATGTACGCTCCAATCAACATACTAGCACTAAACACCACAACAATAACCAAATGCCTCGAAGACATGAATGACTGGCTCAGAGCCAACAACCTAACGGTCAACTACGATAAAACTGAAGCAATGTTCATCACCTGGAACCCCACCTTCATACCTCCAGAAACTATCAGCATCCTAGACAAACACATAGTAGTCAAAGAAGAAGTTAAGTATCTGGGCATCACACTAGACAGAGCTCTAAACCTGAAAACCCACATCACCAAAACGGCAAACAAGGCCTATCAACAACTGAAAACAATCAGACAAATCAAACCAATGCTCCACCAGGACCACTTCCGCACAGTGTGCCAAGCACTCATCGCACCACAGATATCCACAGATGGTACAAAACGCCACAGCACGCATCATTACAGACACACCAAGGACCGAGCACGTCATTCCCGTCCTACAGCAACTGCACTGGCTCCCAGTGGTGACAAGAGCTAAATACAAAACAATCAGGATCATCTTCAAAGTCATTCACCATCTCTCAGCAGACGTACTCCAAAACGTCATAACAAGGGATATCAGCAATAGACCAAGAAGAACCAATAACGACAACATGATCGGTACACCTGCAGGCTATCACAAAACCAAACAAACAACCTCAAAAAGAGCACCATCACTACTGGCATCCACACTATGGAACTCCCTCCCAACGAGCCTGAGAGCATTAGATGACCTCAAAGACTTCCGCAAAGACCTAAAAACATATTTATAGAAACACATGAGCATCCAGGCAACATCCCATACCCAAACAAATACCACCTACCCCGCCAACTAAACACGCACCCATCCTATCCACACACACAAGTTAATCATACCACATTATTAAATACCCTCATGTTAAATGTTACATAACAGCATTAAGACAGTACAATTAAAGGTAACTGTACTGTCTAAATGTTTACATGTACCCTAATGTTAATTGTAACCCTTCAATTGTGATGTGACGTGACCACCTTGATTGAAGGATAAGGTGGTATACAAGTCTGTCTAAATAAATAAATACTCTGCAATGTAACTAAGAAGAGTGTAATGTATCGTAGATGAACTCGAAAACAATATATCACTTATTTTCTTGCTATCATTGGCTAAAATTGGCCGCAAGGTCTCAGAAACATAGGCTATCTTTGACCAGTTGCAACCTGTCAAACAGACAAACGCCTGCAATACATCAAAGACCTTATTCCATAGCAGCCACTTTTTCTATTTGTTTAGCCCAAGGTTTTATGATTACTTATGCTTGATTCTTATAATTTAAGTCCATTATGAAGCAAATTAAACCAATGCTTAGCTTTAATGGAGATCCCAGCTTCCAATGCAAATCCCGACGCTGTCAGGCGCGCTGTTTTTTTGCGTTTCACACTCGCGGTTTCTTCAGGGGAATATTTTGAAAAGCACTGTAATTTAAACAAGTTCGTTATGTACACACCTTCAACTGTTATTTATTTACTGGATACTACAGGCATCCAAAAAACCACATACCTGCAATTCAACTGGTATCTATTCATAAGAGGTTACTTTTTTTCGAACTTGCCAGCTTCTGTTGAATGCCATGCATGTGGCTTAGATATATATGGAGACTTTATTGGCCAGCACCTGTGTGTATCCTAGTGCTGATGTCAATTTAAGAGCATACTTCCCACTCTATCCGTACATTCAGCCCCTCAGGGGACGCTGATCGTAACCAGTATATCCAGCGTTGTTCACAGTATAATAAAGCTTGTTCTTTTGATTTTCCACGTTGCACTGTGGTTATTTGGTCAATACAGAAGCATCCTAATTCATTAAAAGTATCCTAGAATTGTGAACAATGATCAACTATAGGTGCTTCTCGTCGTTGGCATTTCAATTTGCTTTTATGTTCATTCATCCGAATTTTAAACGATCTATTTGTTTTTCCCACATAGATTAAATTGCATGGACAGCGTATACAATAAACTACTGAGGTAGACATACAAGAAGTTTGACACCTTAGCTGATAGGTTTTATCATGATAAGAAAATTCTATTAATTCTTGAGTAATTTGACAAATGTTACATGTCCCACATTTTACATGACCTGCTGTTGTCCCCGTTATTCCAGTTGTCAAAGGGCGTAGAACTGCCGGACTTAAAATCTTTTAAATTTTTTTGTCTTTGCCAGACACACCGAACTGTATAATTTTCAAGGCCCGGAACACTATTCAATACATTGATATGACGTTTTACACTACGTCTTAACTGAGTACTAAATGAAGAAAATTATGTGACTAAATTAACTTGTTGGTCACAATCTTCTACACCAGCTTTCTCCGGTGGATGTATTAATAAGTCCCGATTCATGAACAATGCTCTCTTATAGGCTTTATTAACCACCTTAGTGGGATAACCCCGTTGATAGAAATTCTGTTGCAACTTCTTGGATTGAGCCTTGAAATCTTGTAAATCTGAACAGTTACGGCGATTAGCGAATAAATTGAGACGGGTAAGCTGTCTCGCAGTTGCACAGGATGTGCACCGTCGTAATGTAATAATGTGTTTCTGTCTGTCTGCTTCTATAGACAGAAGTATGCCATCCAGTCGAGGTTTTCTTGACCAACACAGCGAGAAAGGTGATCTGCGCAGTATAATAATTAAGTGTAAATTTAATGTTGATATCCCTACAATTTAACCAATTAAAAAAACTCTTGCAGTTCCACAGCCGTCCCCTGCCACAAGACAAAAACGTCATCAATATATCTATCTTCGCCACAACTTAAGAGCCTGGTGGTATGGAGAAACCTCCACCCAATTTCTCTCAAACTGTTGCATATAGAGGTTGGCAATCGAGGGGGCACATGTGGCCCCCATTGCTACTCCAGACAGTTGGTGATAAATAACTTCTTCAAAAATGAAAAAAATTATATAAGATTAGAGTAGTTACCTCTGATAAAAAAAACTCAACTGTCTGTCAGATAGATCTCCCCTACCTCTAAGTGCAGCCATGACTCCAGCATGTGCTTGTGCTTGAGGAATAACAGTATATAATGATGTTACATCCAAAGTTGCTAAGATGATATCCAACAACAGGGCCAATTCATTGTATTCTTGTAAAATTTGTAGGAAATGATTTTAGCTAAGAAAGGCAGATTAGAAATAGACTGATAGTTATGTAAATCTGGATCTGAACTAGCTTTCTTTAATAATGAGTGAGTAGTGGGCTCTTTCTAAGACTGTGACACAATACTATCTTTGTTAATACTAGCCTAACAGAAAGCAATTTCCTCTGCCACAATTGGTGGTGGTTTCTTCCAGAAGACAGGGGTATGGTATACAGAGTTGTTGCACAAAGTTTAAGACAGGAGTAATCAATTTAGCTTCCTACCTTAGATATCGGAGTACAAGAGTTAAAATGACTCCATGGCAGCGTATGTGCAACAATGAGTGGATCTATAATTAGAGTTCTGAATGCTTGTATCAGAGTGTCTAATTGTGTTAGAGACATTGACCTAAAGTCAGGGATTGAAAACCTTACCGAAGCTGCGCCAAAAGCTAGACAAGCTACTATTTTAAAAAGCTGGTAGGATACATTATAGATTTGCTGTTATATATAAGATCTTTTGGCCTGCCTAAGCACTGTTTCTATTTCGTTCCTCCAGTCCAGTCCCAGCACCTTTGGATATTCACACCCCACCAGCAGCTTGGAGACTGAGCATGTCATGACTTTAATGACATCCATCTAGATAGGCAGCTGGCTCCTCCCTCCAGTATCTGTCTCCAAGCAGCAGGAGAGACGTGAATTCCCTTTCTAGGACTCACTGAAGGAACGATTGGGGTTCAAATTGGCATAGACAACTTTAGATTGCCAATTAAATTGAGTCAAAGAGGCGTGGTGATCATCAGGAGAGCACTGACTAAGATGCTGAGGGCAACTGTCAGGAGCTGATATTAATTCTTTTGCTGTGCTGGTGTTAAATTTGAATGATAAAGTGAGAGAAGGAAGCAGGCACTGGTAATCCTCTGGATCCGGAGGACTCCCCTGTGGTGGAGTTTTTTGGGACTGGAATGTCATTGTGAGAGAACCATTGGCAAGCCAGGTTCCAGTGCAGAGGGCAGACCACAGCTTGCCACAGCTAAGAGACATGTGCGCGATGACTCCGCAGCCGCTAAATTGAAAGGATGAGGAGTCTTCGCAACATGGGAGACCAGTTTCCTTTCCACCCGGCGCCAAAGCCCAAGGTTGCCTGAGTGTCGGGGCGGCTGCTCCAACGCTGGTGGAGAGAAAAGTAAGTCAAACAAGGGAGCAGTGGAGCAGAGATGATTGCTGACACTGAGGGAGCCGCGTGGTAACAGCAGCCATCTTAGGTGAGCGTGGGAACCTGCAGTGCAGGGCAGGAGCCATGAGGGAAAAAAGAAAGGCAGATTGGGGGGGGGGTCTTGGGGAGGTTGGTAGATTTCCTCCTGCATATTTTATTGTTTTGGGGGGCTGGATAACAAGGGTTCTGAAGAGGCTTAAGTAAAAACAAATTTAAAAAGTCAGGCAGTCAGAACGCAGCGACAGCATGCCTAGAAAGCAGATCCGCATAGCATGCAGGTCGCGCAGGTGTTCAGTGTCCATGGCCGGATTCTACCGTGGTTGTGAGTCAGATTCTGGTCTGTGGAAACTGGCCTGCGGGGAGGATAGGCTGGAGAGGTCCCCAAGTAGCACGGCATACTGCAGAGGCCATAACAATGGCAGGAACATCTGTACATGTGGAAGTAGTGGAGCCTCCCAAAACCAAGGGCCTGATGTGCAAGGGTAAGAAAGCCTCTAAGGTTAGTATCTCCAAGGAGGCTCTAGGAGGTAGCCCTCAGGGGGCTTATTCATCGGAATTTGTGCTGTCGCTCCACAAGGCTTTTTGTTTGAAGCAAAGAACAGGGAAGAATCTGCAGCTCCAGGGAATAGAACTATGCAGTCCTCTAACAGGGACATGTTGCTGGAAGGGGCAGAGAATGAGCCAGCGACGAGTGGAGAAATTCTTCTGGGAGGAGACTTCGCTGGTGGTGGAGGATCCGGATGTGGAAGAGGCTCCGGACTGTGAGTTGAAAGAAGAAGAGATCTCCCAGGCAGAAGATTGTTGCATCATTGGGTTTTCTGCATAGAGAAATTGGCGTCATTAATAGCACAGTCCTCTAACATATTGAATGTTCATACAGAGGCACGAGAAGAGAGAAACCTCCCAGAGGACCCGCTGTTCCAGGCAGTTAGATCATCTCAGAAGGTATTCCCATTGCATAGAGTCGTGCGACATATGATACAGGATGAATGGGATGTTCCCAAGGGGGCTGTCAGGGTACACGGACAATGGCTCGTCTCTATCCTCTGCCCGATTTGGGACAGAGAAATATTGCGCACTCCAAAGGTGGATGTAGTGGTTTCGTCTGTAACTAATTAAGAAGAACACGATCCCCATGGAGGGTAGCTTGGCCCTCAAGAATTTGCAGGACCGCAAGTTGGAAACGCTCCTGAAGCCGGTGTTTTGACACTAATGCGTTGTCATTTCAGGCGTCGGTATGTGGAGCCTTTATATCCCGGGCATGTCTGCAATGGTATCTTAGAGGTATCTTAGAGGGCTCGGGAGCAGAGCAGGCGGCATATTTGGCGGATGCCTTCTATGACCCAAGGTGGTATTAGTGGCTCTATAATTGGTCAGCAGACATGTCCTCCAAGTCTAGGCTGAACAAATTCCTGTTTCAGGGTAAGCTCCTTTTTGGAGAGGATCTCGAGAAGCTGGTAAAGAGCCTAGGGAAAAGCAAAGGAGGAAGGATGCCAGAGAACAAGCAGAAATTGATATGGTCATTGACCCCAGGAAGGGGACACATGAGAGATTTTCAACTGTTTCGAGCACTGAGGTTCACGCCTTATCAGAGGGGCCATTTCCCATCAAGGGGGCAATCATTTTGGGGTTTTAGAGGTGTGGGAAGAGGGATTTACTCTTCCGCCTCAACGGCTCCCAAAAAGTCGCAATGAACCACGCAGACTTAGTTCCCATAGGGGGTCGGCTAAGGAAGTTTTACGATGTCTGAACCCGCATCACGACCAACCAGTGGGTGCTAGAGGTCATCCGGGAAGGCTATACCTTGGGATACGTTGGAAACAGCCACACTTTTAACCCCAATGCCAAGTGGGAAGAGGCGTGTAAAACAAAATCCATGCAAAATACAGGCAAGCCAGTCAACAAACCCTGAAAAGCAATGAACACAAATACTCTAAGCCTAGCCAACAAAACTCCTGACATGGAAGCCCTAATGGTGGAAATGGACTTAAAACATGTTTCTGTAAATGGCCACAATGTTCAACGAGTTGCATGAATAGGATATAGTGATAGCTGACTATAATCTATTTTAGAAGAGATAGAGAGGGTAGAAAAGGAAGAGGAGTAGCCCTATATATCAAAAGCTGTATTAAAGTTGCTGAAATGCAGGGGACATGGGATAAAGTAAAAGCGCTGTGGATTGTGTTGGAAAGAGGAGATGACACTGTCAACCAAACTAGTGTAGTCTACAGACCTCCAACCCAAACCAAAGAAATGGATAGTGAATTGATTATTGATATTGCAGTGATAGCCATGAAGGGGTAAGTGATCATATTGGGTGACGTTAATCTACCCGATGTGTATTGGAGTATTCCTTCTGCAAATCTGGAAAGTAGTGAAAAAATTGTGGATTCCTTCCAAGACAAATGGTGATGAAACCAACCAGGGAAAGCTTGATGCTGGATTTAGTTCTCACCAACAGAGATAACGTGTCGAATATCCGGGTGGGTGCCCATGTGAGCAGCAGCAATCATCACTCAGTATGGTTTGAGATAAAAGCCAGGCAAAGTCCAATCACAGCAAGCTCAAAGTCCTAGACTTCAAAAACGCTGACTTCAGTAAAATGGCCAAGTGCCTGAAGGAGGAGTTGGCAGGGTGGAAGGGGATAAGGGACATGGAATTGCAGTGGGCTAAACTAAAGGAGGCAATAAAAGGGGCAACGGATACATATGTAAGGAAAATAAATAAAAACAAGAGGAAAAGGAAACCTATTTGGTTCTTCAAAGAAGTGGCTACACAAATAAAGGCAAAAAAACAGTTTTCACAAAAGTCATTAGTTCGCAAACAGAGCAACACAGAAAAGAATATAAGATAAAGCTAAAAGAAAAATAAGGATAGCAAAATAAAAGGCAGAAGAAAAGATGGCTAAAGATGTGAAATGTGGTGATGCAACTTTTTTCAGGTATATAAGGGAGAGGAAGAAGATCAGAGGTGGAATTGCAGGACTCAAAAGTGCTGGGGACAGATTTGTGGAAAGTGATATTGAAAAAGCAAAATTGCTAAACAAATACTTCTGTTCTGTTTTTACTAAAGAAAATCCTGGAGAAGGACCACCTGTGATTCCCAAATATACAAATGGAAATGGAGTAGATACCACACCATTCACAGAAGATGATGTGTTAGAACAACTTGCAAAACTAAAAGTGGACGAGGCCATGGGACCGGATGGGATACATCCCAGGATACTGAAAGAGCTCAGAGAGGTTCTTGCAGGGCCACTAAAGGATGTTTTTAATAGATCCTTGGAGACGGGAGAAGTTCCACAGGACTGGAGAAGGGCTGATGTGGTACCTCTTCACAAAAGTGGTAATAGGGAAGAAGTGACAAACTACAGGCCAGTAAGCCTTACCTCAGTGGCGGGAAAAGTAATGGAGGCGCTCCTGAAAGAGCGAATAGTGGACTTTCTCAAAACCAACAGGTTGCATGATCCGAGGCAACATGGTTTTACCAAAAGGTGATCTTGCCAAACAAATCTGATTGAGTTCTTTGACTGGGTGACCAGAGAATTAGATCAAGGGCATGCAATTGATGTGATCTATCTAGATTTCAGCAAAGCCTTTGATACTGTTCCTCATAGGAGGCTTATCAATAAACTCAACAGCTTGGGGACTGGCCCCAAGGTGGTGAACTGGATCAGAAATTGGTTGACTGACAGACTGCAGAAGGTGATGGTGAACGGAACTCACTCTGATGAAAGGAAGGTGATTAGTGGCATGCCCCAGGGATCGGTCCCAGGACAGGTATTGTTCAATCTATTTGTGAGTGATATTGCTGAAGGACTGAATGGAAAAGTCTGTGTTTTTGCAGATAACATGAAAATTTGCAACAGAGTGGACGCCCCTGAGGGAGTGGTTAACATGTGGAAAAATCTGCAAAAGCTGTAAGAATGGTCTAATGCTTTGCCGTTAAGATTAAATGTGAAGAAGTGCAGCGTCATGCACTTGGGAAGCAGAAATCCAAGGGAATTGTATGCGATAGGGGGCAAGAGGTTGGTGTGTACGGACCAGGAGAAGGACCTCAGAGTGATTTTGTTTCTGAGGATCTCAAAGTGGCGAAACAATGACAAGGCTGTGGCAAAAGCCAGAAGGATGCTGGGTTGCATACAGAGAGGAATTACCAGCAGAAAAAAGGATATACTAATACCAATGTACTAGTCGCTGGTGAGGCCTCACTTGGAATATTGTGTTCAGTTTTGGAGACCATATCTTGCAAAGAATTTAAAAAGACTGGAAACTGTTCAGAGGAAGGCGACCAAAATGATTTGGAGCCTGTGCCAGAAGACCTATGAGAAGAGACTTGAAGACCTAAATATGTACACTCTAGTGAAGAGGAGGGACAGGGGAGGTATGATTCAGACCTTTAAATAATGAACAAACAAACCTCTTCTGAAGACGGAAAAGCTGTAAAACTAGAGGGCATAACACGAAGCTGCAAGGGTGTAAACTGAAAGGTGATGGATGCTTGGAATGATCTCCCCATAGAAGTGGTGGGGGCAAATACAGTGACAGAATTCAAAATGACATGGGATAGACACAGTAAATCCTTTTATAACAGGATAAAATCAATTAAATATAACTATTTCTTATATCTCAACAAATAGAGGTGATCTGCACAGAGCAGTGGGTACACCCCTAAACAAAGGGATGGGGATGGGTGACCTGCACGGAGCAGCAGGTGCACCTACTCTTGCAGCCCTGCTGGGCAGATTAGATGAACCATACTGGTCTTTATCTGCTATCATATATTGTTACTATGGAATTCGTTCAGCCCCTCTGAGACGCCTTTGTCAATTCCCCCTGCAAGGCGCTGCAAAAGTGGAAGGCAGTGGGTGAAAGCCTACAGGCAGTTGTGGAAGTTCCCCAAGACCAACATGGATATGGTTGATACTCCATCTACTCCATGGTTCTGAAGGAGGGGGTTTCTTTCGACCCATTCTAGATTTCAAGTATGTAAATAGAACATTGCGAGTACCGCGATTTCACATACTAGTTTGCATACTAGTAGTTGGTGATCTGTACCACAGTCCGCTCCAGGTTTTGTCTTTATTGATGTTATAGAGCTTTTCCATCATTCACTTTCACAGATGATGTCAATTTGATTTCTTCAGGAACAAGCAGGAAGTGGGTCCTCACATATGAGTGACATCGGCGCCAATGGATTCCACGCGGAGCATTTCCCCCGCTTTCAAAGAAAGCCTTTGGGACATACTACCATGCATGCGTAGTCCCCTTCCCGCCCAAGGGTGCCATCCTGCTCGGTCTCCTTTTTTCCGTGGAGCCCAATGGACATCTGTCCTGTTTTCTCGATAAAAATCCTTGCTAAATATCCTTAGTTAGCTGTTCCCGGTTTGCAGACTGGTTCCTCTTCCTCCCTCGAACCGACAACGAAACTGGCACTGTTCTCTGCTCCTTTCCTCTTTTTTTTTTTTTTTTTTATCATCAAGGCTTGCCTTGACTGGAGCTCATGCCTTTTTTCGCCCAGGGGTCGTTGACCCTGGCCGGGTGCTTCCCACCATGTCCCCTGGTAGGTTCAAAAAATGTGACCGCTGCAGTCAAACGATTTCAGTGACAGACACCTATGACTGCTGCCTATGTTGCCTGGGACCGGACCATGACAGCACCTCCTGCGACATTTGCCAGGCCATGACGCCTAAGAGCAATAAAAAGAGGTCTGAGTTGCAGGAAAAACTGTTCTCCAGGTCCAACTCAGCCCCAGCCTCCCCGATGCTGAGCTCCAAGCCCAGCACTTCCTGCGAGGCTCAAGCGTCCTCGGCGTCTCACCACAGCAGCTCCTCCGAGAAGAGCTCTGACCCCGAGAAGAAGAAGAAAAAGTCCTCTAAGTCTGCCGAGGTTGCACCGGAGAAACCTGGTAAAACCACGGCTCCTACCAAGGTTCTCAAGAAGGATTCCTCAGCCGGCGGAGACCATGTGAGGTTCCTCAAAGCCATAGCCCTTGTCGAGGACTCACTCACCAGAGTGCCGGCGCGGGGCCTGAGATCCTTGATTCCTGTGCCGAAAGCTGCCGAGCCTTCTGGCTTGGAGAGCAGAATATCACTGCTATCCTGGCACTGCAGTAGGCAATGATGTCTGGTTCGTCCACATCATCTGCCCCCGATGGCTGGGCCCTCGACTGCAGGGGAGTCCCTGGTTGTTGAGCCAAGCTCTGAGCACCACCGGCCTCTGGTAAGCCCTCGGTGCTGGTCGAGGTACCGGCCCCAATCTTCGAATAAGCCCTGTGTGCCAGTCGAGGTCCCAGTCCAGATCCTCAGGCATCCGGTCCTCTCCGGCTAGTTTCCGCAACTCAGACTCCAGGTCCTCCGGAGGCTACAGACTCCTCAGCGTCTGCCTCGAGGCAGTGAGTCACAGGTCTCGGATTCTTTGTCACCACTCAACTCCGAGTTGGAGACCAACGACAAGGCATCCTCGGAGACTAAACGGCACCAAGACATCCCCTTGAACCCATCTCCCCCAGCACCCCTGTGCCACTCCCCTCCGGAAGATGTAGCCTTCCATGACTTTGTCAAGGACATGGCCAGAGCCCTTGGTGCAGACCGAGGCAGAGGAAGACCCATGCACCGAGGAGTTGGAGATCCTCCAGTACGAGTTTCCACCCAAGGAAACTCTCACTGTGCCCGTGCAGCCAATCCTCGAGTGGTTACTGCTCAGAATGTGGGAGACATCGGTGTCAGTACCGGTGGTGAGCCCCAGCTCCCACATAGGAAGGATGAGGCACTATAAAAAAACTGGTTAAATTAAAATAAATAAATAAATAAAATAACTCCATGGTTGTCAAGTCAACCATGCGAAAACGTAAGAGCCAAAAGACCCACTCCTCTGTTTTCCCCCCCCCCTTCCCCCCCCCCCAGAAGGGAGGCCAGAGCCCTCAACGCCCTCGGGTGCAAGTGTTACCAGGACTCGATGCTGGGGTGCGTGCTGGATCTAAACCTGTGAATTATACATAGTTATGCACTTAAAGACTCTAACCCAGGAGCTGTCCGGGTTTTCGGCTGGCCTTGTTGGGGAACTCCTCCAACGGTTCCAATCCCTGACCTCTGGGATCAACGAATACACCAAGTTTGTCTCCGGAGCAGCCTATGACGGCATCGAATCATGGTTCAGATCGCAGCAGCCAGCATCGGTGCTCGATGCCAGGCCTGGCTTACAGTCTTCTGACCTCAAGCAATGGGTCCAAGACAAGCTGCTCGATGTCCCCTGCACAGGGAAGAACCTATTAAAGCAATTCTATGGCCAACAAAGCGACTGAGATTGAGGCCCACGTGGTGACACACCAGAGACTCTCAAAAGACCTCACCCCTTCCTCGCAGGAAACCAGTGGGGAAAAGACCCCCTTTCCCAAGGAAAAAGGGCCCTTTTCCACAGAGTCACCACTACCAGCCCTTCTCGGGCCAGCAACAAGATTCTCACCCTAAGAGGCAAGGCCACGGGGCTCCGAAGGTGAAAACACCGAAGCCTCGGGCCCCAGCTCCTACCCAACCCTGTGGGGAGCTTTTGACTCCCATGGCAGGGCAAGACTTTCACCAGCCCACAGGGGGGCGCCTGGCGCTCTTTGCCCACACATGGGCCAACATAACCTTGGACAAGTGGTCAGGGAAGGATTACCTCCTCCACTTACAGCAGATACCACCCAGGTTTCTCCCAGGAGAGCCAATACATCCCCATCCTTCACCAGACTCTTCTGCTCACAGAGCTCGCAGGCCTGATCAGGGACAATGCAGTAGAGCCTGTACCCAAACACCTGTTGGGAAAGGTATTCTACTCATGATGCTTCTTTGTCCCAAAGAGAACTTGGAGCCTTGGGCCCATACTAGACCTTCGAAACTTTAAACAAGTTTCTGGTGAGGGACACGTTCAAGATGCTCTCCCTTGGAACACCGCTGCCTTACCTCCATCAGGGAGACTGGCTGTGCTCCTTAGATCTAAAGGATGCGTGCACACACATCCTAATCCATCCCTCCCACAGACGGTACCTAAGGTTCTTGGTAGAGCACTACCAGTACAGAGCACTACCCTTCGGCCTGGCCGCCTCGCCAAGGGTCTTTACCAAATGGCTGGCTATGGTGGCAGCCTATTTGCATCTGCAGGGGGCCTTTGTCTTTCCCCTACCTAGTTGACTGACTAATCAGGGGCGGCACAGCCTCAGAGGCCAGTCAGGTGGCAGAATGTGCATCTCTCCTTCACCTGGGGTTCATCATCAACTACCCCAAATCCCATCTCTCTCCAGCCCAGAATCTGGCATTCCTAGATGCTCAGCTCGAATGCTGCAAGTCAAAGTATTCCTCCCCAGAGACAGGGCAGAATGCCTTAGGCAACTGGCAAGAGAGGTTCAATGTTGCCAGTCATTGCCATATTGTCTCCTCCGCCTATTGGGCCTTATGGCCACTACAGTACAGGTTTTAGCCTGCTTGCACATGCAGATAGCCCAGTGGTGCCTCCGCTCACAGTGGATCCAGGCTACAGGACAGGGTCAGGGTTACCCGCCAACTGGCGGAATTCCTCAACTGATGACAATGTCCACCACCTCTGGGCGCAAATGCTCTTACAAGCACCCGCACCTCAGAGAACCCCGACCATGGATGCCTCCCTCTTAGGTTGGGGGGGCGCATTGTGGGGACTGCCTCACACAAGGCAGGTGGTCCCAGGAGTCTCTCCTACAGATCAATCTTCTGGAACTCAGGACGATCTTCCTAGCCCTATGAGCATTCTGCCACTGCCTGCGACACTGGTCCATGCTGATCCAGATGGACAATCAAGTCACCATGTTCTATATCAACAAGCAGGGTGGTTATGGGCTCGTACTCCCTCTGCCAGGTGGCAGTGACCCTCCTCTCCTTTGCAGCTCGCAACAACATGCTCTTGCAAGCATTTAGCAGACAGGCTGAGTAGAGTCCTTCTCCAGGGTGGCCAAGAGGATCTTCCACCACTGGGGCAAACTCGTGATGGATCTATTCGCCTAACCGGACAACACACAGCTGCCTTCCCTTCTGCTCGTGCCAACTGCACCTGAAGAGTAGCAGCAGATGCCTTCCTGATCTTGTGGTCTGAAGGCCTACTCTGTGTTCCCACCAACCCCCCCCCCCCCCCCCGGTTGCCTGGACCCTCTTCAAGGTCCAGAGCGAGAGGGCATCGGTCATACTGATCGCCCCCCCAGTGGCCAAGGCAAACCTGGTTTCCACTGCTGCTCTACCTGTCGGTGGCACTCTCAGTCCCACTGAGTCAAGCCCTGGAGTCTCAGGAGGGGGGCTCACTTCTCTATCTCAACCTGGGAACCCTAACACTAACAGCATGGCTGCTGAAAGGGTAGCACTGGCCCCTTTTCAGTCTTCCAAGAGAAGTCGAGGAGATCCTGCTGGCCTCCCAAAAGCCCTTCACCAGACAGACTTATGTCTTCAAGTGGAGAAGGTTCTCGGCCTGGTGTGCAGAAAGAAGAGAGAACCCCCTTCTCCTGTCATGTTCAATTAGTACTCCAGTACCTACTGCACCTGTCCCACACCAGGCTGAAGTCTAACTCAGTGAGGGTGCACCTGAGCACAATAGCTGCTCACTATCACCCTGCTGAGGGGAAACCCCTCTCAGGCCAGCCCCTGGTCTTCAGGTTCCTCCGGGACCTCCTGTTATCCAAGCCCCCTCTCTCTGCCCACGGGCAGCATAGTGGGACCTCAGCATGGTGCTCTTCCAGCTCACCAAACCACTATTCAAGCTTCTAGCCACGTGCCACCTACAGTACCTGTCTTGAAAAGTGGACTTTCTGGTGGTCCTCGCATCTGCTCGAAGAGTAAGCGAACTCCAGGCACTGGTAGCAGATCCACCATATACAAGGTTCTGTAAGAACAGGGTAGTGCTCCGCACACACCCCAAATTTCTCCCAAAGGTGGTATCTCCTTTCCGCCTCAACCAATAGGTAGTCCTCCCCACCTTCTTTCCGTGGCCTCACGCCAGCAGGGAGGAACTAGTACTGCATACACTGGATTGCAAATTGGCCCTGTCCTCCTACTTACAGAGGACCCAAGACCATCGCAAAGCCTCTCAGTTTTTCGTGTATTTTTGACCCAAGCAGACTGGAACTCCCCATGACCAAGCAAACTCTGTCCACTTGAGTGGCGGACTGTATTGCCCTCGCCTATGAACAAGCTGGCCTCTCTTGAGCACCAGATCACAGCGCATAGCGCATCACATGGTGTGCCTCCGATCAGTGCCGGTGACGGAGATCTGCAAGGCCGCTGCATGGTCTTCAGTTCATACGTTCGCAGCTCACTACTGCCTGGAGAGCGAGTCCTGCAGGGACAGTGCATTTGACCAGGCAGTACTCCGTAATATTCTTGGGGTGTAGGCATCTCCTGCCTTCCGACTCTTCAGTGTTCAGGATACCGGAGTGATAGTGTCGCTGGACGCTAGGGTCTTCCAGAGTCTCTTAGTGGGGACTCATCTTGTGCAACTCACGGTTACCAGACTTGGTCAACGTTGATGTTATTGTGGTTCGGTCCTTGCCAGCCTGGAGCTAGGGTGCCCCATATGTGAGGACTGACTTCCCACTTGTTCCTGGAGAAAGCATAGTTACTCACCTGTAACAGGTGTTCTCCAGGAACAGCAGGAATCGGTCCTCACAACCCTCCCTCCTCCCCTGGGAGTTGCCTCCCTTCCTTATTTTATTTCACCACCGTTCTAGTTATGTCATCTGACTGAGCAAGATGGTACCCTTGGGAAGAGGACCATGTATGCATGGTAGCATGCATGGTAGCATGTCCCAAAGGCTTTCTTTGAAAGCTGGGGAAATGCTCTACGTGGACTCCGTCAGCGCTGACATCATCCATATGTGAGGACTGATTCCTGCTGTCCCTGGAGAACATCTATTACAGGTGAGTAACTATGCTTTTGTACAATCCATTGGGTGAAGTCCATGTGTACAGTCATCGCTTGTTGTGTTACTGGAAGAAGGTGTTTGAGATGAATAGATCGTTGTTCTTGCAGAATTCTATCGGTCTTTCTTCATCTTCATTTCTGTTGCCAAGTCTATATTTTCCAACCACTTTGCCGCCTTCTTTGTTGCCAACTTTTGCTTTCCAGTCATCCATGACTATCAGGATATCCTGTTTGCATGTTCTGTCAATTTCAGCTTGTACCTGTTCATAGAACTCATCCTCGTCCTCTAATACAGCTGTTGTTTTGGACGTATACCTGAATTATAGTGTGGTGATGGACATTCCTCGTAGATAAATAGAAATTAAGTGTTCACTGATTGCATTGTATTTCATTACAGTTCTTGCAAGTTTCTTCTTGATTATACATGCAACACCATTTATTCTTTGTCTTTCATTTCCAGCATAGTAGACCATGTGATCATCAGATGGAAAGTGCCCATTGCCAGTCCATTTCAGTTCGCTGACACCCAACAGATTGAGTTGTACATGTTCCATTTCGTTCTTGACCACCTCCAACTTCCCTTGGTTCATGCTTCGTACATTCTGTGTCCCAATATGTAAAACATGTTTGCAGCGTCTGACTCTCATTTCATGCACAGCTACATCAGCAGTCAGACGACCCAAGGATTTTGATCCAACCACATCGTAAATGCTGGCTTTACTCTGAAAGGTCTTCAGCTCCTCCCCAGTAGCTAGTTGAGTGCCTTCCGACCTGGGGCTCTCATCTTTCAGCATTATGGTGCAATTTGTTTTGTTGTGACTATTCATTGGGTTTTTGTGGCAAATAGATTGCTGGGCCTTTCTTCCACACAGGTAATTCTAGTAGTGTCGCAGAAATGTGATCCTCAGTTGCCAACACCATCCAATTCTGCTGCTGCCCAGATAGGTGGTTTGTCTTGGTCTGGTATCTGAGCTGAGATCTCTCCATCTTGGAAGACCTTGCCAGTAGTTAAGCTACCATTAGCTTAGCTCTCAGCAGCAATGATGCACACAAGCCCTCACAGCACGACAAGCTACAAACGAAGTGGTAATAACAGCTATATTTTATAGGAGAGGCGTTGATGTACTGCAGTTTGTGTTTGGGATTTTTTCCCTTCTTTTTCATTTGATTGGCCACGCCTGTTGAAATATTTGTTGCCAGGGGAAGACAAGAAGCTATAACTGGAACAATAGCTTTATTATAAAATATCACAGACAAGTTATACCTCCTTGCCTGGCCATGCTATCTTTTTACTTTAAATAAAAATTATTTTCTAATGGAATGGAGGAGTGGCCTAGTGGTTGGGGGACAGCAACCTTGGGCCGGAAGGACTGGGGTTTCTAGTCCCACAGGTGCTCCTTGTGCACCACTTAATCCTCCATAGCCCATGTTCCCTGTAAAATAGTTATCTCCAAGTTATAATGCTCTGTTCAATGTAATTTCAGTTTGTTCAATGTAAACCGCACTGATGCAGAATAGCGCGGTATATAAGAGAATGTAAATAAATAAAAAAATAAATAATAAAATAATCGTCTCCAATTCAATCCAGATGCTTAGGTTATGCACATCCACCAGCAGATGGAGACTGAGGACAACAAACTGAAACCCTCTCTTAACTAGCCTGTACAGAGCCAGTACTTCTCAGTCTCCAGCAGGTGGATGAGCATAGCCTGTGCTGGCAGGCTTTGTTTTTGGTGCTGGGCCACAGTAATTGGTGTGCAGAACCCAGTGGTACTAGATCGCTTCTCCCCTCCGCTCCTCAGGACCCTTGAGGTGGGCAGGAGACAGATGATCATTTTTTTTCCTACTCCTCAACTTCTGAGAGGGGGCCAGGGGTTGAGCTTTAATTAAGAAAAGTAGGGCAGCGTTGAGGAGAGGCGGCGGGAGCACAGTGTGACCCCCAAGATCAGCGATGGGTGAGTTTGTGCAGGGTATGAAGTTCCCACACAGCACGTACATGGCAGATTCTGAGCGGGGCCGCTGCACAGCCTGCAGTAGCTGCTAGTGCCTGCTCTCAATGGTCGGTCTTTGCCACCGCTGCATTTAAGTGTGTGGCAGTTGCAGGGATACAGACCAGCCGCAATCGCTCAGCAGGAGAGGCCAGTACACACTGGAACAACCACCTTTTTAGGTACTGTCTCCTCAGCTCCTCCTCCGGAGAGAGAGAGCGAGAGCCTCCAGTTTTACCCCCTTATTCTCAGACCTGGGGCCTTTGTGAGGCTTGTTGAGCAGTGTGGGTAGGTTCCCCTTTTCTTCAGAGTTCATCCCTTTGTTGCACCAAGCCTTCACATTGGAACAGGGGCTTGGAGAGGGGACTTCCTTGTTGGGTCCTCCGCCTTGCCAGGGGAACCAGTGGTCACGATGGTAGGGAAATGTTTGTGCTGGGAGAGGTCTGCTGACTTTGAAGACAGAGCCTCAGTGGGGTCGTTATGTTCTTTGGGGATCTTGGAGGGTCCTTCAAATCTTCTGGAGGATCCTGACCCTGAGGCATTGGACGAGGGGGAGCTCCTGGCTGGGGAGGACTCTTCGGTAGTTTGGATTTTTCATAGGGACGAGCTCCCCTCCCTGATGGTGAAGACCGTGGCGGCTTTGCAGATTTTGGAGGAGTTGCAGCCAGATCTCTCAGAGCAGGTGGAGGGTCCGCTCTTTGAGGGTATTCGTAAGGCTCTTTGGTCCTTTCCCGTTCACCAGGTAATTTAGGTGGTGATTGATGAGGAATGGAAGGTCCCTGATGCAGGCCTGCGGGTCGGTAGGAGTATGGCCAGGCTTTACCCCATTCCCTGGGGGAGTACAGTGATGAATGCATTCACTAGGAAGACCACCTTCGTGGTGGAAGGGGTTAGCAGCCTTGAAGGATCCGCAGGATCGGCAGATGGAGGCACTTCTTAAGCAGGCCTTTGAGGTCTCCAGCTTGACCCTGCAGGGCACAGTCTGTGGCTTCTATGTCATGCAGGCCTGTTTGTGTTGGTCACAGAAGATCCCGGAAACTGCTGTGGCCAAGGGTTGTGGTTCACGAGGAAGCAGCCCATTTGGAGTCTGATACCATCTTTCGTCCTGATCTTCTTTACGATTTGATTAGGGCATCCACTAAGTCGATGGCAACTGTGGTGGCAGCGCATCATTTTTTGTGGCTCTGTAATTGGTCATCGGATGTAGCCTCCAAGACTCAGTTGAATAGGCTTCCCTTTTTGGGGAGGCTGTTTGGTGAGGATCTGGAAAAATTGGTGAAGGACCTTAGGGACACTAAGGAGCCTCAGCTTCTGGAGGATAAGCCCAAGGCTGCTGAACAGGGATTCTCCTCTAGGGGCCAGGGACATGAGGCATGGAAGTTTCACCCAGCCTGAGAGGCAAACCTGCAGAGATCCCGGTTTCTCCCAGAGGGCCCTCCCTTTCATGGGGGGCAGTCGTGGCAGCAAGGGTGAGGCTGTGGGAGGTCCCGGAGCCACCAAGTCCTCCCAGTGAAGGTTTAGGGACCCTGGAAATGGTGCAGTCGATGGGCGGCTGCCTGAGTTGATTTTATGCTCAGTAGTATTTTATTCCGCCTGGGCCTAGATCACATTGGATGTTTGGATTCTGGAAGTGAAATGCGATGGGTATACTCTTGCGTTTGCAAGGCCTCTCACGGACGCCTTCGTAGTGTCTCCCTGTCGAGTCTCCGCCAAGGCATTGGCTGTCTTGGACGACGCTCAATTGTCTTCTGCAGTTCGAGGCCAGTGATCCTGTGTCCCCAGAAGAATACAGCATGGGACGTTATTAGATTTATTTTGTAGTGCCCAAGAAAGAGGGCTTTTGGCACCCCCATCTTAGATCAGAAAGGGGGGTAATCAAGGTCCTCCGTGTGCCTCACTTCCGTTTAGAGACTCTGTGTCTGTCATAGTGGTGGTCCGACAAGGGAAGTTTTTGACATTCTTGGATTTGTCCGCAGCATATCTGCATATTTCCATCTGATTGGAGCATCAGCGGTTTCTGCACTTTGCAGTTCCATAGGGGCATTTTCAGTTTCAGGCTGTCCCTTTTGGTCTTGCCACTGCCCCAACTAGGTGTTTACCAAGGTGATGGTGGTGGTAGCAGCAGCTTTGCGGAAGCAGGGTGTCGTGCCAAGAGAGTCTGTAGGCAACAGCCTGCATGGTTCGCCAGCTTCAGGAGCTGGGTTCTGTCATCAATTTGCCAATAGCAGCCTGTCTCCATCTTGGTCCTTGGAGCACCTGGGAGCTCACTTCAGTACTCAGCAAGGCATGGTGTTTCTGCTGGAGGGCAGGAAGTGAAGTTTTCAAGGCCAGATGTGTGAAGGCTGCGAGCAATTCCATGCCCAAGAATTTGGGACTATCTACAGGTGCTCGACTCAATGGTGGCCTCCCTGGAGTTGGTGCCTTAGGCTTGGCTTCACATGTGGCCTTTCCAGGTGGCACTGTTGGTGCGTTGGTCCCTGCAAGTGCAGTTGATGGATGTCTGATTCACCCTTTGGGGTGAGGGCAAGGCAAGCTGAATTGGTGGCTAGACTTGACAAGGCTTGCGATGGGCATGCCCCTCGAGACCGTGGACTGGGTGGTGGTAACCACTGATGCCAGTCTTTTGGGTTGTAGGACTCATTGTCTGTCAGTCTCAGATGGCCCAGGGATGGTGGTCTCCAGAGGAGAGTCAGTGGCCCATCAATTGCCTGGAAACGTGGCAGTGCATCTGGCCTTAGAGGTCTTTTTCCCCCTCGTTTGGTGGTGGGAGGTAAGGGTGCTATCCGACAGTGCGACAACGGTGGCTTGCATCAATCAACAGGGCAGTACCTGAAGCTCGCTGTTGGCGGCGGACGCGATTCCATTTCTGCAGTGCACGAAGATCCATCTGCTCATGCTGTCAGTGGCACATGTTGCCACAAAGGAGAATGTGCAGGTGGATTATCTGTGCGGTCATCTGTTGGACCCCGGGGAGTGCTCCCTTTCTGAGTCAGCCTTTCAGTCAATTGTGGAGTGCTGGGGGCGTCCGATGATGGACTTGATGGCAATGAGGGCAAGCACCAAATATAGCTGGTTCTTCAGTAAGCGCAGGGAACACATGGCAGAGGGGCTCTATAGGCTGATTCAGCCATGTGTTCCCTCTGTGGCTGCTGATTGGTCACATCCTACAGCAGGTTGAGACCCATGCAGGGTGTGTGGTGTTGATGGCCCTGAAGTTTTGGCCCAGGTGGCTATGGTATGCAAACCTAGTGTGTCTACTGGTAGCGGAGCAGTTCCTTCTCCCTTGGGAGGTGGGTCTTCTGCCGCAGGGTCCTGTTCCTGTGCCGGACGTGGATTGATTCTCACTTACGGCCTGGCTCTAGAGAAGTACCATTTGAGGTGTAGGGGTTATCCCGTCAGGTGATTTGTCATCTTGTTGCAGACCCTGAAAACACTCCATGTCCTTAGTCTGTGTGGGTTTGGTGCTTCTTTGAGGCTTGATGCAGAGAGAAGGGAGTGTGGCCTCATGAGGCTTCTTTCCAGAGATTTTCGCTGCCTTGCAGGATTGCCTTGATAAATGTTTGGCCTTAATTCCTTGAAGGTACAGGTTACAGCCCTGGCTTGTTTCCAGGGTCGGGTGCAGGGAGAGTCCCTTGCCTCTATTGGAACATTGTTTGTTTTCTTTGAGAGAATAGGAATTTGAGACCACCTTGTCGTTCCATTGTTCTGTCCACTCTCGCGGTGCCTCCATTTGAGCCTTTTTCGGGGGCTTCTTTAAAAGACTTGATGTGAAGGTGGTGTTTCTGTTGGCGATTTTTGCTCGGTGCGCCACATTTCAGAGCTTTAGCTTTGTCATATAGGAAGCCTTATTTTGGTGGTGATTGAAGGAGAAGGTGGCACTTCATCTGATTCTTTCCTTTTTGCCGAAGGTGGTTTTGGCATTTCATTTGAACCAGATGGTGGCCATACCGGCCTTTGCTGGTTCCTCTGGTTTGGCTGAGTCCAGGGATCTGTGTTTTGTTAGATGCCCGCAGGTTGCTTAAGCAGTACTTGAAGGTGCTGCGGGTGTTTCAGCATTCTGAGTGCCTCATTGTGCTGTTCGGTGGGCCCCAGAAGGATGAGGCAGCTTCCAAGGAGACAATTTCCCATTAAATCTGTGTATTTGCTGAAGGGAGTGCGTGTTTCTGGTGGGCTTTGCAGGCCCTAATTCTGTTTAGGGCTCAGACATCATCTTGGACGGAGTTCAGTCGTTCTACCTCAAGATATTTGCAGGGCAGCAACATGGTCATCACTTCATTTGTTTGCACGTCATTACAGGCTGAATGTGCAGGCCCGTCAGGACGTGAAATTTCAGGGTTCGGGTGCTGTTGCAGGACGGCATCTCTGTACCAACCCTGCGATAGTACTGCTTTGTTATGTTCCATGCGTCTGGACTGGAGGGACGATTAGGAAGGTGAAATTAGGCCTTACCTGCTAATTTTCTTTCCTGGAGTCCTTGCAGTCCAGTCCAGAACCTATATGAGACTTGGCTGTCTTATATTGGTCTTGCGTCTGTTCCAAAAGAAGGTCATTGCTGGAGCACGGGGGGTTCGGGCCAGTTTTGTTCATTGGTTCTTCCTTTGCTTCCTTTGTTGATCTTGGGAGTTCCACTGTGTTGCTGCAGTGTTTGCTCTCCCCATTGTGGGCCTCTTTCCCCTTGGTCGGAGGAGAGTCCTTGTGGTGCTAGTGATGGGGGAGAAAAAAAGAGAGACAAGCACATTTCTTGTGAGATTGGTTGCAGGACTTGTGGATAATATTGGGTTTGGGACTCTGTTTTGCTGCTTTGTGAGGTTCACACTGACTCTGCAAGGAAGCATAGGCTACTTAAGAGAGAGTCTCAGTTTATTGTTCTCAGTCTCCATCTGCTGGTGGATGAGCATAACCGATGCATTTGGGCTGGACTGGAGGGACTCCAGGAAAGAAAATTAGCAGGCAATGCGTAATTTCACCATTGAAACATGTTGGGCATGGAGTACTGTAGATCGCTTTCTCTGTGTGTGTAATTGATCTACTAGTGTCTCGCCTTACTATGCGCACACACACGATTCCAAATATTTCTAGCAGTCAAACTGAAAAATGGAGACTTCAAAAGAGAGGTTGCAAGTGAACTTAGCATAAAGCACTTGCGAATGTTCCATACTGGAGAAAAAGTTCCTCCATGGCCCACATTGGAAGAGAGAACTGTCATCGTGCTGTATGCACGGACACTATATGTGATGTGCAGGCGAACATGAGACAAAGAACTTGACTGACTGACAGAAGACCATAGTATATACAGATAGATGAATTACTTCTTGTGCTGTGCAGTTATGATCGATATTGTCAGTATGTAATGTGGGTCATGTTTTATTATAAATCAAAGCTCCATAAAGGAAGGAATTCAGTGTTGCCTTTTTATAGACAGCTAGTGTATGTGCAGACAATTCAGCCAGACATTGTACATTCCTGAACAGTTTTCTTCCCTTTGACATAAATGTTTTTAATAGTGATTTCTGTGATAAAGATTTTATTGTCTATAAAAATTTTACTTGTGACACACTCCCACTATCCTAATCGTGGATCTTTTGAGCACTTAGTTGTACTGTGTTTGGCTACTCTCGGAATGTGTCCGGATGTCCTGTAGGGATTGAAGTGATACCAGACTCTTTTTTTGGGGCTTCGTTAGCAGCTTAGACAGGTGAAGGCCAGCAGACTACAACAATCTGCAGCCCTTGCCCATCCGTATTCTCATTGATCCTGGTTTTCTGCTGGTGCATTCTGTGACTGCAGTTCAGCCATTCTGCTTTGCTTTATCACAACATAGATGTAGTTGCAGTAGAGATTGACTACTAGTGTTCCAGCGTTCTCAGAAGAGGTTATGGAGAAAGGAAGCCTTTTGATTTCCTTTCATTTAATGAAAATCTTTGATGCAGCAGCAAAGATCTAATTATATTTTCCAACTAAACTTCAGCAAGTATTGGCGGAATTTCCTCTGGAAGCCCCAGGAGGAGCATGCTGGCCATAGATTTGGTGCATTTGTATAGTTAGACTTGTCGGAGTGCATGATTGAGAGCTGGGTGGGTCCGAATAGAAGTCGGGCCTGAGTCGACATGAACATAGACCAAAATACAGCAGGCATGTCATCCCACTGAGCTGTTTACAGAAGCCTACAGGCTTCAAGCTCTGTATTGCTTTTTTTGTTATACTTCTCGGTTTTTCCATGCAGACACAAATGTCATCTCTCTCTGAATTGGGATATCAGATTTATTTGCTTGTCATTCCAAGGGCTCAAGGACAGTTAAATGGATTGGGCAGTTTCCATACCAAGAGAGCTTACAGTATAAGATTTTGTATCTGAGACAACAGAAGGTGATTTACTCAAGGTCACGAGGTGTCAGTGGGATTTGAACCCCAGTTTTCCTGGTTCTCAGTCTCCTGCTCTAATAATCTACTGAATGCAGAGAAGCCAAACTGCATGAGGAAAAGTTAGCAAGTTCTGTGAAATTTTTCATTATAGTAAGGTTATGCTGTGAAAGCTGGTTAGGACTATTGTGAAGTAAAGTTAAGTGATTGTAAGTGCCCAGCGTAAATAGATTTTGCTGCAGAAGAAAGTAATCATCACAGGTTCTGTTAATCCCTAGAAATGCAATTCATTTTAAATATTTGAGCTGATTTAATCTAGTCCTTGGAGTTTTGCCTGCTTACTGATTAAATAATAGCATTTTGGCTTTGTAGACCATATTATGTGCATTGGGCAGTTCTTTAGAAAAGGCAAAGTATTGGAATGTTCTTCGTGGATAAATTGGTCAAGTCAGCCAGACAATAGTGACATCATCTGAAGGAGCCAGGAATGGAATTGCTTTGCCAGAGCTAAAAAAAAACCCCTTTTTAAAAGGTTTCTTCTGACCAGATGTCCCCAACCCAGTATCACTAGCCAGCCCGACTTCCTCTAGTCTTCGTATCCACCTTGCCCAGCAGATGTGAATTCTTTCCAGGTCTCTCACATTGACTGCTAAGATGCCTCCCAACTAGAGAGAGAAGAAAAAGGCATCTCACCAATTCTCAACTAGGTCATCAGGATGGCTGAGCGCTAAAAGAGAAAATAGTGAGGTTTCTGGAGTCCAGCGGATTACAGGATCCGAGGCAGCATGGATTCACCAGAGACAGGTCTTGTCAGACAAATCTGATTGATTTTTTTCTTTGACTGGGTGACCAGAGAGTTGGACTGAGGGAGAGCCCTAGATGTGGTGTATTTAGATTTCAGTAAAGCATTTGACACCGTTCCACACAGGCGACATAAAAAAACTGAGCACCCTAGGGATGGATCCTAAAGTTACTGCCTGGGTTAGAAATTGGTTGAGTGGAAGGCGACAAAGGGTACAGGTAAATGGAGCTCACTCTGAGGAGAAGGAGGTTACCAGTGGTGTGCCCCAGGGATCTGTTCCTGGTCCGATTCTTTTTAAGATCTTTGTTAGTGATATAGCGGAAGGGCTGTCGGTTAAGATGTACCTCTTTGCGGCTGATACCAAAATCAGCAATAGAGTAGACACCCAGGAAGATGTAGATAACATGATGAGGGATCTAGTTAAGCTTGAAGAATGGTCTAGAATTTGGCAGCTGGGATTTAATGTTAAAAAAAATGTAAAGTCATGCATTTTAGGCTGCAGCAATCCAAGGCAGCAATATAGTATAGGAGGTGAAGTACTTTTGTCCACTAAAGAAGAGTGGGACCTAGGTGTGGTTGTGTCTGATGATCTTAAAGTAGCTAAACAGGTAGAAAAGGCGACAGCAAAAGCTAGAAGGATGCTTGGGTGCATACGGAGAGGAATGGCTAGCAGAAGAAAGGGGGTGATAGTGCCTCTGTATAAGTCTTTGGTGCGACCTCATTTGGAGTATAGTGTGCAATTCTGGAGACTGCACCTTCAAAAGGATGTGAACAGGATGGAGTCGGTGCAGAGGATTGCTACTAAAATGATTAATGGGCTTCATTATAAAGCATATGAGGACAGACTTAAGGATCTTAATATGTACACCTTAGAGCAGTGATGGCTAACCTTTTTGAGCCCGAGTGCCCAAACTGCCGCACAAAACCAAAGAATTTCCTCAAAGTGCCAGCACGTCAATTAAACCGTAACAACAAGATTTTAGTATCTAAAAACTCTTTATAAAGTTGCCTGAACTATGTAACATCATTTGTAAAGTTTGGAATCTTTGTATTGTCAGAGAATCAATTTGATTCACAATCCTTTGGTTTTCATTTCAATTTATTGGCAATTTATAATGTTTTAATGATTTCATTCAATTTAGAAACAGGAAGGCAATAATTAAACTGGGAACCCCAAAAGCCAAACTTGGAATGTACAACAACACTGTAGAAATAAAACTATAAATTAATTTCCTCTTGTACTAAACAAAGCACAGACACTAATGATGCACATTTCCCAGAGCTGACATATTCCAGTTAATAAATTCAAATAAAGAGATATCTTTGTACCTTTTGTGCATTTTTTTCAGTTGCAATTGTTCCAGCCACTTTCTTCTGGTTTATTTGTGTCTTCTGCTATCTCTCCATCGTCTGCTGTCCATTTCTCCTTTCTTCTCTTCTAGTTTTTTTTCCATTCTCTCTCTTCATCTGCTTTAACATAATAATCTTTCTCCTTTTTTAGTCTCCCAATACCCGGCCAATTGTACATTTTTCTTCCCTCCCACACAAAATATTTTTCCCCTCTCCATTTCACTCTCCCAGCCCCATCCCCTTCTAATCTCCCCCAACATCAGCTCCCTTTTAATTCCAGCCCCACCCAGTATCCGCTCCCTTCTAGTCCCCACATCAGCCCATTTCCAATCCTATCCGAGTCCCTTCATCAGCTCATTTCCAATACCAGCCTCCCATCAGCCCATTTCTAGTCCTTTCCTAGCCCCACCATCACTCAGCCCATTTCTAATCCAAGCCCCCCATGAGCCTACTTTCAGTTCTAGCCCCTCCATGAGTCCATTTCAATCCAAGCCCCCACCACAGCCCATTTCCAAACTTAGCTCCCCCAACACCCAATTCCCAGTCCTATCCTAGCCCCTCCATTAGCCCATTTCCTGTCCTAGCTCCCTCCCCTAAGAGCCCATTCCAAGCCCCCCTTCCCATCAGCTATTTGCAGTTCAAGCCCCCTTCCACTCAGCCCATTTCCATTCCAAGTCCCCCTCCCCATCAGCTATTTGCAGTTCAAGCCCACCACTTCCCCTCAGCCCATTTCCATTTCAAGCCCCGTCCCCCATCAGCTATTTGCAATTCAAGCCCCCTTCCACTCAGCCCATTTCCAGTCCTAGCAACCCCCCCAACCCATTACCAGTCCTAGCCCCCCATAGCCCACTCCCAGTCCTAATCCCACCAGCCCATTTCCAGTCCTAATCCCCATCACCCCATTTTCAGTTTAAGCCCACCATAGCCCATTACCAGTCCTAACCTCCCCATCAGCCCACTCCCAGTCCTAATCCCACAAGCCCATTTCCAGTCCTAATCCCCCATCACCCAATTTTTAGTTTAAGCCCCCCATAGCCCATTATCAGTCCTAACCCCCATCAACCCACTTCCAGTCCTAATCCCACCAGCCCATTTCCAGTCCTAATCCATCACCCAATTTTTAGTTTAAGCCCCCCCCATAGCCCATCACCACTCCTAAACCCCCCCAGCACCCATCACCACTCCTAACCCCCCCCCAGTGCCCATCACCACTCCTAACCCCCCAGCGCCCATCACCACTCCTAATCCCCCCGCAGCGCCCATCACCACTCCTAATCCCCCCAGCCCAGCCCAGCCCAGCCAAAATTTAAAATAAAAAAAAGCTGTCTTCTGCCGCTTCCGGGGCCGCCGCGGCAGAATCGAGTGTGCCGCAGGGCCCCCCCTGTGCCTGGCAGAGCCTGCCCTCCAGATCCTGCCTTCCCCGGTATCAGCTCCCTGTTTCCAGCTTGTCACACGCGCCGGCTTTCAGAGCGCGAAGGGAACTAGTTTCCCTTTCGCGGCTCTGTTAAGCCCGCGGGGGCTGATGGGAACTTCCCATCAGCCCCCGCGGGCTTAACAGAGCAGCGAGGGAGAAACTCTCCCCTCGCGCTCTGAAAGCCGGCGCGTGTGACAAGCTGGAAACAGGGAGCTGATACCGGGGAAGGCAGGATCTGGAGGGCAGGCTCTGCCAGGCACAGGGGGGGCCCCGCGGCACACTCGATTCTGCCGCGGCGGCCCCGGAAGCGGCAGAAGACAGCTTTTTTTTATTTTTTTAAATGCGGACCTTCCCGCGTGCCAGCTGCAAGGCCTTCGCGTGCCACAGCTGGCACGCGTGCCATAGGTTCGCCATCGCTGCCTTAGAGGAAAGGCGGAATAGAGGTGATATGATTGAGATGTTTAAATACCTCCGTGGCATAAATGCCCAGGGGGAGACCCTCTTTCGATTGAAAGCAAGTTCTGCTTCGAGGGGTCATGGGATGAGGGTGAAAGGGGCTAAATTCAGGAGTGATATATGTAAATATTTCTTTACGGAAAGAGTGGTGGATCTGTGGAAAAGTCTCCCAGTGGAGGTGGCAGAGATGAGGACAGTATCTGAATTCAAAAAAGCATGGGACAAACACAGAGGATCTCTAAAGGTAAAAAAGGGGACTGTTGTAGTTGTTGATATGGAAGGACAGACTAGATAGGCCATGTGGTCTTTTTCTGTCATCATGTTTCTAGGCTGCATTTTAACAAACCTCTAGGCTGCAGGAAGAGAATGAGTGCCATGGATTCCAATGAGGTGTGTCAAATACTTTGATCTGGCACACACTGCGGTGTCTCTACGAGTCTGCAAACACAGAGGGTATTCTGGATGAGTAGCCTTCTCCGAGTCCACTCTGTTCCCTCCACAGGGAAAGAAAATTTGGATTTAACTTACGCCTGCCTCAGTTCAAGTCGAGTTACATTCAGGTGCAGTTTTTTGTACCTGAGCCATTGGAAGGTTAAGTGACAAGGAGTGGCAGCGGGATTCAAACTGGACTTTCCTAGTTCATAACCCACTGCTCTAATCATTAGGCTGCTCCTCCACAGCCTCAAATATTGACGTGACTGACTTGTGGCCTATTCTGTATAAAACCTCTGACAGTCAAGATACAAAGTCAAACATTTGTGTTTTAGAATAGGGGAAGACCAGAGACTGATTTTTTGGGAGTAGATGGTCTATGCAGAACACCTATAAATTGTATATCCTTTGCCTGCTCAGTGACAGAACCCCAATACAATATTTTTATCTGACATCCATTTTTGCTCTTCATAATCTCTGAATGACAGATGTTAGACAAAAGTGAATAAAAGGAAGGCAAGAACACCACTCAAACACATACATATAGCAAAGACTATGAGCAAACAGAAGCTGAAGAATAAGACATTAGAATCGGGAGCTTGTCTAGAGAATTCATCACCAGAATGACATGCAGAGGTGCCAAGTTACCCGGTTCCAGGAGTGAGATTTTAAGCCAGTCCTGGATTTCTCCAGTCTCATCCTGATGCATTATGGGACCTGCAGCACTGATTCCAGTGGGTAAATTCAAGAACTATAAATACCATACTGCACGGCAATGCAAATTTAAAATCCAAGCTGAATCCTGGTAATTTGACAACTTTGGAAATGTCTTAAAAGGATCTTGCCATGACTGCATCTCTTTTGAAAAAGTATAAAGAGAGTAGAATTAAAGAACTGCTTGAGGCTTATGTGAGCCTTTGTAAAGAGAAGAAATTCTCTTATTCCTTTGGAGGGGGGGATCTTTTGAGACTTTTCATACTTCTGAGGTAGAAGGGAGAGTTGGTATTTATGTTTTACTTTACACCTTTTCCTTGCTAGCTCAAGTGCATTACATTTAGGCACAGTAGGCAATTTTCCTGTTCCCAGAGGCCTTACAGTCTAAGCTGTACCTGAAGCAGTGCAAGGTTAAGTGACTTGCCCAAGGTCACTAGTAATGTCAGTGGGAGAAACAAGATTTGAATCCTGACTTTTCTCATTCTTGTCTGCTGTTTTAATCGCTAGAACAATGTTTCTCATGCTGGTCCTAGTGAACCCCTAGCCAGTCTTGGTTTTAGGATATCCACAATGAATATGCATGAAACGGATCTGAATGCAATGGAGGCAGTGTTTGCAAATCTCTCTCATGCATATTCATTGCGGGTATACTGAAAACTAGACTGGTTAGGGGGTATACCAAAATCAACTTGAGAAATACCACTAGCTTTTTTTCCTCTACTCCATTTGATCAGAAACAGTCCCCCCACCTTGATATTCCCTGTTAATGCTGCAGTGGATTAGGTAGTGTGGGCCTGGAGACAAAGGGGTTAAAAATATGCTGAGTATTTTCCTGAAAAAACCAGAGTGTGCAGCCCTTCCCTTGGGCTAACAGCAGACAGTTTACTCAGTGGGAAATCATTAACCCCAGTACCTTGATTGCCAGGCTGCCAGTTAATAAGTCTCACCACTCCCTTCTCTGTAGACTACTGGCACAATCCCCTATAAAGCACTTCCTCTCTGCATGACCTGGCTGCCAAGTGGCTTTCCAGCGCACAGCAGGCACTGAGGCATGTGCCCTCGCTAGCTAGCAAGCCGCCATATTTATGTAACGCATTCTGCAGCAGAGGAATTATTCTCTAGGCTATATAGTATGTATTAGGATTGCATTGTTGATTAAGGGAGGTGACTTCTGCTGGTTTGTACTTCAATGGCCAAAGGCTCATTGGAGAAAATGCTCTTGGACCCTAGTTGGGAAAGCTGATTTTATTATATTGGATGGTAATCCTGCTGTTTATAGGTGGTAACAGAGTATTTCCTGTTAGAGGCGGCTGACTGGCTTATGTCCAGCAGTGAGCCAGAAGAAACAATTGTGTAAATGTAAAATGATGAAATTCCTAATCTGTGTGCTTGCACATGGGCGCTTGCATAGACTTGGGATTCTTGTGGAACTCTAAATATGCAATGGAAAAGTTCATCTGGAAAGAGTGTGTGAGAGGAGGAACCAGGCACTCTGGTCTTAAGAGAGAATTTGTTCTTAGAGTATTCCTGTTCTCCATTCTGGTCTCTTGTACTAGAATCCTGCTATTTCTGGCCTGCTATCTTGTATGAGTTTTGGGAATTTCAGAGATAAAACAGTGAAATTGTCTTCCCCAGCACTGTGTTTGGGGTGCACACCATCCAGGCTGTCCTTCCCGACAGGCATGCAAGCTCCAGCACACAATTCACTCCATGTAGTGCTGAATACCGCACATTACTTACACAGGTGTGGCTCTTCAGACCAAGAAGAGCATGAAGAATCATTGGGGTTTCACATTTTTTTTGGGGGGGGGGAGGGAGAACTTGCCTTTACAAGATTTAACAGCTTCGCATTTCATGTGGATTAGTTTTGCATTTTTCACCAGGAACATGAAAGAAGGAATAACGTTCTCATATTTTAAGTGGCCATTTCTTAATCCTTTTGATGTGCTGTGCCTCATACGAGAACAGCTGCAGAACTGTTGATGTGCACAAAATATATAAACTTCTTCCCACGGTTTCTCTGATGGAAGCAGATGGATTGAACAGGATGATATTTTCTCTAGGCATTGCTACCACTCGATTACCTGTTGTGGTTTTAGAAATGAAGGCATAAGAGAGTTTGTGTGATCTAAGTAGTAAAAGCATCAAACTGAGTTGGGATAACCCCTGTGATATGAGTTTAATTATGTTCTTTTTGATGGACTTGACTGTCACATTGGTTAAGACTGTTTTCTCTCCATGTGTGCCTCACCTATCCAAATATGTTTGTGCAATATCAGCATAATATTGGTTCCTCTTATTTGGTGCTTTCCTTTGGCACTGGTGCCCAAAATTTGCTATTATGCCAGACATTCCAAGGGGACTATGATGTAGTCGTTGAAGAGTTGCTCTTCTGTTTAAATGAAAGGCCAAATTATAAAATCATAAGAGATACCATACTTGCTCAGACCAAGGGTCCATCAAGCCCAGTGTAATTCGGGTCACAAGTGTATCCAGATTCCATGCTGCTTGTCCAATGGGTAAGTCGTGGATTTCCCTGGTGCTTTGTAATAGTGGTTTAGGAACCTTTCCTCCAGAAACTTATCCAAACCTCTCTTAAAGTCATCAACACTGACAGCTTTTGCTACATCCTCTGGTACGGAATTCCAGAGTTTGATTACGCGTTGAGTGAAAAAAAATATTTTCTCCTGTTAGTCTTAAATATGCTACATTGTAGCTTCATTGCATGTCCCCTAGTCTTTCTACTTTTTGAAAGAGTAAGCAGCTGATCTGCATTTACCCGTTCTACTCCATTAATTATTTTATAGACCTCTTTTTCCAAATTGAAGAGCCCTAACCTTTTAAGCCTTTCCTCGTAGGGATATCCTTCCATCCCCTTTAACATTTTTGTTGCTCTTCTCTATACCTTTTTCTAATTCTGCTATATCCTTTTTAAGATATGGTGACCAGAATTGCACACAATTAGTGTTGCTTGAAGCATGGACACCTGCAGGCTGTGTCAGAATGTGTTTAACACAGAATCTGCAAGGATTTATCTTGCCACAGGAAAGGATTAAAATTCCTGTCCATGGATGCAGTAAGGTTTAATGAGGATCTGTATGTGAGCAATGATGGCTGTAGCCAGCTCAGTACAAAGTCACTTTCAGACTTCATCTAGCAGTCCCAAGAGCTGCACTATGTAACAGAAGGACTGGGAAAGGGTATTAGTGTCCTAAGTGGCCCTTCACCCTTGTCTCGTCCATCAACTTTCAAGCCCCTAGGGCTCTGGAGGTTTTGATAATTATAAACTCAACATTCATAACTGGACATTATGCTTTTTTAAAATATTAAACTTAGTTTTGAATATGTATAAATGTGAAAAATTTCCAAAAGCTGCTTACTCAGGTAAGTGGGTTATTTTAAAAACTGTCCACTCTTCCTGTGATTTAAATTTACACACTCATGATTCTTTAAATTCATCTGGCTATCGAGACCTATTTTTTAATTGCAGCTATTCTTTGTCACTCCCTGGTGACTACCTAATCCAACTAATGGCTAAGCTGGCCCTGTGTAATAGCTATGCCTTGTTTTCTCCCCCCCCCCCTCATCTCTAGGTTTGAAATCAAACACTGAACTCTCTTTTAGTGTTCTCCACACAAGAGCAGGAAGATGCAGGCACCTGTCTGGCTTTGTCGTCAATGAAGCCAGTGTCTGAGTTCTCCTCCACCTCTGAGAAGTCCTCAACCCACGCATCATGTCTGCTCAAATGGAACGGTTTTGTGATAATGGGCTACTAATGATCAGTAAGACTCACCTACCCATTTTCATTAATAATCCTTCCTCCTCCGCTTGTTTGAATTGCATCTAAAAACATCCTCCGTGCAGATCTACCTGGCAGCAATAGTAGCATATTGTATTCGGATGAAGGGAAAGGACCCTCTCCACCTACCCTCTAGTTTCCAAATTCATGAGAGGCCTCATGAACACACAGCCCACCTACAAAAATACTACCCCCATCCTGGGGCCTCAGTGTCATCCTTGCTAGATTAATGAAGTAGCCCTTGAGCCACTGGCCCTCACCTCTCTTAAGCACCTTACCTAGAAAACTATCTTCTTGATTAACTTTAACTTAAGCCTGGAGAATCTGTGAAATACAAGCACTGATACATCATCCTTCATTTGCCCAATTTTACTATAATAGGGTAATTCCACAAACCCATCCAAAGTTCTTGCAAAAGGTTATTTCAGAATTTAACATGGAAAAGTCCATTGTTACCAACTTTCTTTACGGGGGCCACACTCACTTCATCCAGCTGGAACGTTTGCTCCATTCCCCAGACTGCTGAAGAGTTTTCCTTTACTATCTCCAGCGAATTAAAGACATAAGTAAGGAAAAGTCTAGATATTTTTCTTGTAATGCAAATGATCCAGGAAATCCTTCAAAACAAACCCTCTCGTGAGTGTCAGACTGCTTCACTTTCTGCTGTTTCCAACCAGATCAGGAACCATCAAATTGGAGTGGTGCACATCAGCTTTGCGCAAAGGTGGCATCCATCAACAATCTCGGGGCAACTTCTCTCCAAGATATATGCATGATCATCTATACGTATTTTCAATTTTTTTTTTAATTTCAAAGTTTATTAATTCTCAAAAGTAAAGTCACCAGTATCACAACTATTCCATAGGGGAGATCCAAGAGAAATACAAAATAACAAAATATAAATCAAGAAAATACATGCCTAGCCGGAAACAGATTCCATAAGCTAGATTCAAAAACTTTTTCCCCCCCCATTTACTGTTTATTAAGAACTCAACCACAAATATATACATCAAACTGTTACATCCATGTTCTTTAAATCCCCCGATCCTGACCCCTCCCCCCTAAACTTACACAGGTACAATAGGGTATGGCATTACACATTTCAATCCAATCCTATAATTATCCGAACATTGTGAACGTCCCTCATCCTATTTCTTCTACACCTGGGGCAGGCCATGATATTAACATACACTTAATACAAAAATATATGCCCCATGTCTCACTTTTCTTTCCCATTCAGGCGCCTGCTTATTGCCTTTATTCCTAACCACTCAATATTCATTTCAGAGGCCCCACTTCAGCCACCCATCACTATCCCTTAAAGGCTCAATGTACTCCTCCTTCTGCCTCCTCTTGTTCCCTCCATTGGAGGTACGGGCCCCAGGTTGTATGAAAGCTCATCATACTCTTCTGGTGCACAGCTGTGAGATGGTACATCAAACAGAATTGCTCTACTCTCCCTTTGACCTCTTCTAGTGTAGGCACTGACAGTGATCTCCACCTTCATGCTATCAATTGTCTAGTTGCCATACACACTATTCCCCACCAACCGTGGCCCTTCTTTTTTCCCTCTTCATTCTCTACATTCAGCAAAGCCAAGCAGGGCCCCAACCCCACCTCCTCCTCCATAACCTCTCTTAGCCATTCTGCTACTCCATGCCATAGTGGGCCTAGCTGGGGACATTCCCACCATATGTGGAGAAACGACACCACCTCTCCACACCCTCTCCAAAATCCTGCTGTACCTCCCTGCCACTTCTGTAGCCTTTGAGGAGTCATGTACCACCGATATAACATTTTATAATTATGTTCCAAAATATTACGAGACACCACTCTCTTAAACAGCCCTCTACAGACCCGTTCCCATTGAGCTCCATCCCAGCTTCTGCTGAGATCCACCTCCCACACCCTCCTATGCGACCACTTATCACACCTCTCTACTTCCATTGCCTTATACAATTGGGAAATGAGACCCTTAACTTCTCTCTTTTCAAATAGCCCATCGATGTCCCCTCCTTTAGGTCCGTTCCCCCTTCTTGCTACATTCTTACAATAATGCAGGGCTTGAATATATCGAAACTGATCATTATTAAGTACCTGATACTCATCCTGTATTTCCTCAAACTTCACCTACTCCCCGCTCTCCTTAAATTGCCCCACCACTTGCAGTCCTAACTCAGCCCACCTCCTGAAGGATGGTTCTGTTACTGCTGGTGGGAACTCCAGATTATCAGCCAATGGTATAAATTTAGAACCCCCTTGGGTGCCCTACCGTTTTCCTTGCCACTTCTGCAGCGTGAGTATGGCAAATGGGTTCCCCTGCCTTCTCCTGAGGGTATCCCCCCCGCTGAGCCAGATTACTTCCTTAAAATCTATCTCTTGGTTCATCCCTTGCCCCCTCCATTCGCACCCATTCAGTTGACCCCCTCAGTTCCCATTCAAACACTGCCCGCACTCTTGCGGCCTCATAATACCTAGCCAACATAGGGACCCCCAGTCCCCCCATCTTATTGGCGCACAAGATACTTCTTGCTACTCAAGGCTTTTTACCTTTCCAAATATACTTCATAATCCTATTTTGCAATTGTTTTAAGTATCCTACTGGGACCTCCACTGGTAAGTTCATAAACAAGTATAATAACCTAGGGACCAATATCATCTTGACCATATCTATCCTACCCAACCACGATACCTCATATTTAACCCAATTTTCTAACTCCTGGAATAATTTGTTCCTAGCTACCGCATAGTTTTCCCGAAACATCATTTCTCCAGGACCAAGCAGGAAGTCGGTCCTCACATATGGGTGTCATCGGCGCCGATGAAGCCCCAGCGGAGCATTTCCCCAGCTTTCTATGAAAGCCTTTGGGAATGCAGGCACGCATGTGCGGTTCCCTTCCCGCCTAAAGGTGCCATCTTACCTCAGTCTCTTTTTTTCCGTGAAGCCCACCGGACGAGTGTCCTGTTCTTCCGGATAAAATTAGATTTTTTCGGCGATTGTCGCTATTTTTCCTCCTGGTTGGATGCCGGTTCCCCTCCCGCCGGGTTCGGTACACCGGTATCGAGCCCGATTCTTCTTTTTCGGTTTTTGCCATTCGTGGCTGGCATTCGTGCCCTTTTTTCCATTTTTCCCTGGAAGGCCGGTCTTTTGACCTTGCGAGGACTCTTTTTTTTCCCCAATGGCTTCCAGTGGTTTTAAAAAGTGTGATCGGTGTAAGAAATTAATGTCTCTCACCGACACACACGACTGCTGCCTTGGGTGCCTCGGCCCCGATGATAACCCTAAGTCGTGCAGGCCATGTGGAAAGATGTCTTCCAAGGCACTCCGAAGTCGACAGCAGCAAAAAGAAAGGCTTTTCTCGGACTCAGCCTCCGGCCGGGCCCGGACCTCGTCTGAGGCCTCGACATCTCGGGATTCCGATCCCGAGCGCCGTCGAAGCTCCTCGGACAGGGGGTCCCCCGACCAGGAACGCAAGAGGAAGAAGCGGCTCGCGAGGGTGTCATCGTCGGAGGTCCCTGGCTCCTCAAGGGCCAGGTCTAAGACCCCCAACCGTCGCCCCAGGCCCGTGGAACACGAGAAGCCTGCAAAAGTTCCTCGCGTGGAGCCGGAGTGTGCTGGACACGTAAGCCCCGTAGTCCTCGAGGACTCTCCTCCCAGGGAGCCGACGTCGGGCCCGGCGCCGCCGGGGCCCGAGTCGGTGGCTGCTGCATCTCCCGAGCTGAGTCTCAGGATGACAGCCTTGGAGACCAGATTGTCTGCCTTCATGGAGCAGCAGCGGGCACTGATGGCCAGCCTGTCTGGCGCATCTGCCCCGACCACCGGGACATCGACTTCGAAGTCCTACTCGAGTCCATCGTGGCTCGGAGTCGACCTCGGTCGTGGTCTCCCTCGACCTCCCTTCGGGACCGAGGGCGTCGACGCCGGTGCCTCCGGCGTCGGGGTGGGTGCTCCAGGGCCCCGCGGGGTCGGACCCTGACTCCTCCCTCGGACGAGTCGGCTTGGGAGACGGAGGACGAGGAGTCTCCTGATACCTTTAAGACTCTGTGTGTGCCGTCGGACTCACCGCAGTCTGAGCCCCGGAGTAGATACCCCCCTCCCCCCCCGGAGGATACTCGGTTTTCGGAGTTCGTCTGAGATATGGCCACTGCCTTGGCTATTCCAGCGGACCCTGAGGAGGAGCCTCGAGCTGAGCAGCTCGAGGCCCTACAGTATGACTCTCCTCCGAAGGAGTCCTTTACTGTTCCGGTTCCTCCGATGCTGGAACGACTCCTCTTCCGTATGTGGGAGGCACCGGCCTCGGTGCCGGTTCTCAGCAAGCGAGTCGATTCGATCTATCGACTTTGAAAGAGCCCTGGTTTTCAGAAAGCACAGCTACCACACCATTCTATGGTTGTGGAATCGGCCATGCATCGTCTGAAGAGCCAGAAGATGCACTCTGCGGTGCCCCCCGGCAGGGAGGCCCGGAACCTCGATGGCGTCGGTAGAAAGTGCTTCCAGGGCTCAATGCTTGCTTGCCCTGTCCAGTTCTACCAGCTGTACATGGGCGTGTACTTGCAGGATCTGGCCAAAGAGTTGGCCGCGTTCTCTGCTGGTCTCTCCGGGGAACCCTTGCAGAGATTTATGTCCCTGTCCTCGGGAATTCAGGACTGCTCGAAGTTCATGTCCCGCGCCACCTACGATGGCTTCGAGGCTTCAGCCTGAGTTGCGGCAGCCGACATCGCGGCTCGACGCCAGGCATGGCTGCAGTCATCGGACCTCGAGCCATGGGTTCAGGACAAGTTGGTCGATGTCCCTTGCTGAGGTGAAAACCTTTTTGGCAAGCCCATGACCGAGAAGGCCGCTCAGCTCGAAACAGAGCACCTCACACAGACAAGGCTGTCTAGGAAGACCTCTGCCCCTTCTCATAAAAAGAAGGGCTCGGGTAAAAAGCCCTTTTACACGAGGAAGGGCACTGCCTACAAACAGTACCCGTAATGTCAGGCGGCCCAAGCTGCCCCCTAGGGTCAGCAAGCCAAGGGGCAGGGTAATGGGCCCCGTAGGCAGAGGACCCCCAAGCCACAGGCCCCTGCTACCACTCAGCAGGGTGGGGGTTTTTGACTCCTTGAGCGTAGCCTCTCCTCCACTGCTATCCCAACCCTGCACAGGAGGTCGCCTCGCCCTCTTTGCCCACCAGTGGCCCCTTATCACCGGGGACAGTTGGGTGTTGGACGTAGTCCACAAGGGTTATGCCCTGCATTTTCACCAACTGCCTCCACCATATTTTCCAGGGGAGCCTCAAAGGCCTCCCCTGCACACAGATCTTCTCCTGCAAGAGCTTCCAGGTCTGTTGGTGGACAGGGCAGTGGAGCCTGTGCCTCCCCACTTACAGGGTCACGGTTTCTACTCCAGATATTTCCTGGTGCCCAAGGGAACCGGTGGCCTTTGACCCATTCTGGACCTCAGGAACCTCAACAAGTTCCTCGTGAAAGAGAAGTTCAAGATGCTTACTCTTGGAACACTTCTGCCCTACCTCCAGCAGGGAGATTGGCTATGCTCTTTAGATCTAAAGGATGCCTACACTCACATCCTCATTCATTCAGACCACAGAAAGTACCTCATGTTCATTGTGGGAGGAAACCATTATCAATACAGAGTGCTGCCTTTCGGCCTCACCTCCGTCCCCAGAGTCTTCACAAAGTGCCTAGCAGTGGTGGCGGCCTGCCTGAGAAACCAGGGCATTTTTGTGTTCCCCTATCTGGACGACTGGCTCATCAGGGGTCAGACCTGCCAGGAGGCCAGACAAGCCACTCTCAGAACTATTGCTTTTCTTTAAAGTCTGGGGTTTGTCATAAACTTCGCAAAGTCCACTTTGCTCCCCTCCCAGAACTTGGAGTTCATAGGAGCAAGGCTGGACTCTCTGCTGGCAAAGGCTTTCTTGCCAGCAGACAGGGCCCAAAGGTTGATGGCCGTGGCAAATCAGTTTCTCAGCAGCTCACTGGTTTCCGCCAGACTCTGTCTGAGGCTTCTGGGCCACATTGCTTTGACAGTACATGTGACCCCCAATGCCGGGCTCCATATGAGGCCTGCACAGTGGTGCCTTCGGTCTCAGTGGTCACAGGCCACAGGCAGCCTCAGAGACAGGATAAGGGTGTCCAGACAATTTCTGCACTCCCTCAACTGGTGGCTGCACCCACCCAATCTACTGCAGGGGGTGCCTTTTCAGATTCCAGGGTACACGGTTGTGCTGACCACAGACGCCTGGGGAGCTCATTGTCTGGGCAAGTGCACCCAAGGCCTGTGGTCTCCTTGGGAAGCTGCACAGCAGATCAATCTCCTCGAACTCAGAGCTATTCGGTTAGCACTCAAAGCTTTCTCTCCTACCCTGGCTCACCAATCTGTCCTGATTCAGATGGACAACCAAGTAGCCATGTTTTATGTGAACAAACAGGGCGGGACTGGGTCCAGGATCCTTTGTCGGGAGACTCAGGACCTTTGTTCATTTGCCCTCAAGCACGACATGCTCCTCAAGGCTGTGTACCTTCCAGGCCAGGACAACTACCTGGCAGACAGGTTGAGTAGAATACTGCAGCCCCACAAGTGGCAGCTGCATCCTTCAGTTGTTCAGAAGATCTTCCTAAAATGGGGTCTCCCTTTGATAGATCTCTTTGCCAGCCCAATGAACAAGCAACTGCCAAAGTTCTGCTCCAGACAACCGCATCCTCTGCGGATGGCAGCGGATGCTTTTCTGATATCCTGGTCTCAGGGCCTCCTGTATGCGTTTCCTCCAACGCCCTTGATGGCCCGAACTCTCTTCAAGGTTCTTCAGGACAAGGCCTCGGTCCCGCTGGTGGCTCCCAGGTGGCCGAGACAGCCTTGGTTTTCTCTTCTGCTTCAACTGGCGGTGGATCCGCCGCAACCCCTGGGGTTGCAACCCGACCTTCTCTCACAGGAGCAGGGTTCCCTTCTGCACCCCAATCTCAAAGCTCTCAATTTGATGGCCTGGAGGCTGCAAGGGTAGTTTTGGCTCCCTGGGGCCTACCTCAGGAAGTTGAAGATGTTGTCCTAGCCTCTAGGAAACAGTCCAATAGGAAAACTTTTATGCTCTCAAATGGAAAAGGTTTTCTGTGTGGTGTCAGCTACGTACAGAGGATCCTTTCTCCTGTACTGTACCAGTAGTGCTTCAGTACTTACTGCACTTATCAAATCAGGGACTTAAGTCCAATTCTGTACGGGTCCACCTCTCAGCTCTAGCAGCTCACCACTCACTGGTGGAGGGACATTCTCCGTCGGTTCACCCCTTGGTGTCCCACTTTCTCAGGGGCTTGCTTTTGCTCAAGCCTCCAATCCGTCTTCCTGCTCCTGAGTGGGAGCTCAATGTGGTCTTGCAGCAGCTGACTCGCCCACCCTTTGAGCCGATGGCTACTTGCCCTCTACGCTTCCTGTCCTGGAAGACACTCTTCCTCATAGCCCTTACTTCGGCTAGGCGAGTGAGTGAGCTTCAGGCCCTGGTCTGTGATAGGCCTTACACCAGGATTTATAGGAACAGGGTAGTCCTTAGGACTCATCCAAAGTTCCTTCCTAAGGTTGTCTCCTCTTTCCACCTCAACCAGGAGGTGGTTCTTCCAACATTCTTCCCTAGGCCTCATGCAAGCCAGGCTGAAGCAGTTCTGCATACCCTGGACTGTAGGAGGGCCTTATCCTTCTACCTTGACCGTACGCAGGGGCATAGAAGGGCTACTCAGCTCTTCGTATCCTTTGACCCCATTTAGTTGGGGCTGGCTGTGTCCAAGCGTACCCTGTCCATCTGGGTAGCTGACTATATCACCTGGGCTTACAAGGCGGCTGACCTTCCTTTGCAGGGTAGGGTCACGGCCCATCGTGTCAGGGCAATGGCTGCCTCAGTGGCTCATCTCCGCTCTGTGCCCTTGGTAGACATCTGCAGGGCTGCAACTTGGTCTTCAAGCCAGACTTTTGCGACCCATTACTGCCTAGAGAGGGAGTCCCGTAGGGACAGTGCTTTTGGCCAAGCAGTACTCCGGAATCTCTTTGCGGTTTAGGCAACTCCTGCCTTCCTGCCCTCTGTTGGGCTACCGGTGGAGGTTGTGTCCTTGAGAAGCCTTTCTTTGCTGCTGAGACTAGAGGGAGTTCTCTTGTTCAGCCTGGGTTCCTCGGTAGCCCAGAGCTGGGGAGTCACCCGTATGTGAGGACTGACTTCCTGCTTGGTCCTGGAGAAAGAGTAGTTACTCACCTGTAACAGGTGTTCTCCAGGAGCAGCAGGAATCAGTCTTTACAATCCTCCCTCCTCCCCTTGGAGTTGCAGTTGTACATAGTTTATTTTTCATTTTTGTGTGCTGTTCTTAGCTATGTCATTTGACTGAGGTAAGATGGCACCTTTAGGCGGGAAGGGAACCGTGCATGCGTGCCTGCATTCCCAAAGGCTTTCATAGAAAGCTGTGGAAATGCTCCGCTGGGGCTTCATCAGCGCCGATAACACCCATATGTGAAGACTGATTCCTCCATTTTTATGGTTAGGTTTAATATCTCCGATTTGGTAGCATTCATACAGAATCCGGACACCTCTCCATAACCGCTAAGTTCCTCATGAATCGCACCTAATGACCGTTTCGGGTCTGAGATAAAGAACAGTACATCATCTGCAAACGGTGAGATCTTGTGGGAATGCTGCCCTATTTGCACCCCCGGGATATCCACCCGGTCCCGAATTTGTTGCACCATGGGCTCCGTTGCTAAAATAAATAACAGAGGTGACAATGGTCAACCCTACCGGGTACCCCTGAACAGTTCAAATGCCCTTGTTACGGAGCCGTTTATTTTTAAATAGGCCATTGGCATTTGATATAAAGTCTGGACCCAATTCAAAAAAGTCCCTGTTATACCCACTTTTTCTAGCAATTTAAAGAGAAAGTCCCAGTTCACCCTGTCGAAAGCTTTTTCGGCATCCACTGCCAGAAAGGCCAACTCTTCCCCCTTCTCTTCCCCCCTCCCCCCCATTACATTTAGGGCCCTCCGGATATTATCAGACTATACCGCCCAGTAACAAACCCAGATTGGTTCTGATGTATTAATTTACCCAGGTGCGGCCCCAACCTATTTGCCAGAATCCTTGTAAAGATCTTTAGATCTCTTCCCCCCCCCCCCCCCAGCAATGAAATGGGTCTATATGAACCACATTCTACCGGATCTTTCACTTCTTTATGCAGTATACTAATCCCAGCCATACGCATTGATGTCGGCATCCTACCTGCTTTACTAAAGGAGTTATACATTTTTGCAAGTGGCCCAAACAGAACTCCCGAAAATACTTTATAAAATTTATTTGGGTACCCATCTAAACCCGGGACTTTATTCCCCTGCAACCCTTTAATCACTGCCAGTATCTCTTGCTCTCTAATCGGGCCTGACAGCTCCTCCACTTCTTCCCTCATAAGTTGAGGGAGTGTAATCCTTCCCAGATATTCTTGTATTTTACCCTCCTCTACTGGCTTTTCCGGGGTGTATAATTTCTGATAGAATTGGATGAACCTTTCCTCTGTCTTTCACCTTTGCATCCCTAATTTTTACTACTGTATTTCTAGTTCTCAATTTTTGGACTTTCCGGGCTAACATCCTCCCTGCCTTGTTACTAAATTCAAAGCTCTTCTGCTTCAACATGGTGAGCTTATATCTAATATCCTGCATATGCAGTTCGCTCAGTTCCCCACTTAATCCCAGCAGCTCCCTTTTCAACTTAGTATCTATTGGGTCCCTTTTTAACTTTTTTTCCACCTCCCCAATTGCCGCCAGCAAGTTTTCTTGGTGCTGCAGCTTCATCTTACGATGCGCACCCACTGCAATAAATTTACCCAGTACCACCGCTTTCAAGCAGTCCCAAACTGTGCCCAGAGAACATTCCCCCATATCATCCAACAGTATATACTCTGCTATTCCTTCCGTCACCTGTCTCACCACCTCGTTATCCTCCAATAGGGATTCATTCAGTTTCCACCATGTTCTATTTATCCTTGGACCACCAGTTTGGATTACGCATGTAACTGTGGCATGGTCAGACCAGGTTCGCTCCCTAATTTCACATTTGCCTACTGCAGCTACCAGGGAGTGGTCCACAAGTATATTATCAATTCGCGAGTACACCTCGTGCACCGCTGAAAAGAATGAGTAGTCCCGCTGCCCTCCATTGGTCTCCCTCCATATATCTACCAAATCCAGCCCCTTTATTAGTTTTTTCAAGCAGATTCTGTGTTTTGGTGTCGAAGACACCCCCTTGGATGTATCTATTTGAGGGTCTAGGGTAACATTAGTCTCCCCCCATAATCAAGCAACCCTCAACGTCCCAAATAACTTATTCTGAAGCTCCCGGAAGAATTGTGCCTGGTTAATATTTGGGGCATACACACTCACCAAAGTATAAGTCTTCTGATTCCTTTGCAATTTTACAATCGCATATCTCTCCATTTTATCTCTGGTTATCTCCCCCACCTGCCCCAGGATTCGTGCAGACAACAAAATTCCCACCCCTCCTTTCTTTTTCTCTAATTTATTTGAAGCGAAAAATTGCTGGGGGTATTGAGGGTTTCCCACTCGATTCTCATCCTTAGTCAGAAGATGTGTCTCCTTTATGAAGACAATGTCACCTTTCAGCCTGGTACATTCTTTCATTAGTAGCTGTCTCTTTGTAAAAGAGTTGAGGCCTCTGATAGTCATAGTTATAAATGCCAGAGAGAAATTTTATAACATCCTTCTCCCAAGCAAATACCATTACCCTTATCCGTTATATTTCCCTCCCCCCCCCCCTTCCCCTCGCCCCTCTCACATGTCCCCCTCCCATCCTCCCCTTCCCTTATCGGATCCAGTTTTAGATCCCCTTCAGGTGACATCAGGCCCGGTGACCCACCGTTTCATCCCAAGTAAGCTATCCCCACAGGAACAACAAAACAATAACTTATTGCAATTTTTCACTCCCTCCCCCAATTGACCCCTCAAGTCAGCCACCCATTACCCACACAACAAAAGGACACTACCCCTCCAACTATCAGGCCACATTTTAGCCCCCCATGTCTATCAAATTCCCCCAAGTCAACAGTACAACCAACACAAGTTCAAAATAGACCAGATACTCATTTGATCCAGTCTCTGACGTCTCAGATGCTTTTCCCCTCCAGGCACTCGGCTCCATTGTTGCTGTGAGTCCTTTTCAAGACCACCCTTGTCCAGCTGCCCCTGACTGACCATCTGCTTCACAGGAATATCAGTCCATCCAGCTTGCTTCATACTCACTAACGCCGCTTCCATCGAGTGGACTGTCAGCATTTTCGCGTTTATAGTAAATTGCAAGCCTACTGGAAACAGCCATCTATACCGCACGTTTTCTTCCCTCAACTTCCTGGTCACCGCTTGATACTCGTTGCGTTTTCTGATAGTAATGCTTGATATGTCAGCAAACACTTCCACTTCAGATCCCTGCCACTGGATCTTACCCAGCTTCCTCGACGCCATCATCACCATTTCTTTGGATCTGAATTCATGTAAACAGATCACCACATCTCGTACCTTATTTTCTCTTGGTCAGATTCAATAAGGAAAGTAATAATTAATGTGGCAAATTCCAGGTTCTCAGGCAGGAGGGCTGCGGAATCATCTAAAATAGGTTTTAACCCCAGCCCATCATTCTTGGCCTTAAAAGCTTGTAGACCTAGGAGCCTTCTTTGGGGGAATTCTGGCAGGTAAATAATATATCAATACAACAGGTGGAATTGTGGATTTGGGGATCTCAAGGGTCTCTCTTAATTAGTTACAAAACATATCTTTTGGAGTATCAGTAGCCACCTTAAGAAAATTTGGTAAATGAACAGTCCTTCTAGCCATATTCTCTATATTTTCCAAATGACAAGAGAGAGCTAGCTCAGCCTTAGTAACCTGACGGTAATTTTCTTGCACAGAGGAAACAGCAGACTGAATTGCCATTACCGTCCCTTGAATCTGTTCAACTGATTTTTCACAAACATTAATTCTCTCCTCAAACTTAACCACAGTATTATGTTGAAGTTCAATTTTTTGCAAGCACAGCTGGTTCAAACCTAGAAAAAAGCCCGAAAAATCAGCTGTATTTAGTCACTTTGGAGAGAGAAAAAATGGCTTTGTTGGTGAGGAAACTCCAAAGTAGCAATATTTGGTAGTTTACTCTGATCCAATGGTGATGGAGGAGAAACTGAATTCAAAGCAGCACCATTAAGGGGATCCTTATAAACCAATGGCAGACTCCAAAGACAAAAGAGGAGAATGGTTCTGCAGAATGGTAAGAGAGGATTCCTTACCAAGAATGGTAGCAGACTGAGTTACCAAAACCTTACTCCTAGAGATCGAAGGTCAGAGAAAACCAGAGTATCAAGCGGAGTGGAGGAAGCGCACTGATATGGTGATTGGCGAGAAACCAGAGGGTAGAGCTCCTCATTCTCACACTTCTGAGACAACAGGAAAAGCTCTTTGTCCAATATGGACAAGCCAATTAGGTCTGAGGAGAATGAGCGAGCACTTTGTAAACTCTCTGACTCGCTGTTTCCCATCTGGGGAGGTTTCGATGACTGCAGCAACTCCAGACTGGGGGCTGGAGTCTTTCTGGGTACAAGGGTTGCCACAGCTCTGCCCCCTCCCCCCACAGCGTCCTCCCCAGGCAACCCCTGTTTCACAAAAAACAGGAGTGTGGATGCCTGGCAATTCTCGGAGGTAAGTGGAGGTTTTTTTTCCTTTTTGCTTCGTCATTCTAAGCAACAGAAAAAACAATCTTGTAGAAAAGCTGGTAATAGTAATCCGAGACCGAACTCCGTGACCCTCCTAGAACATGACCATTTTGGATCTGAGATCACTTACACAAATTCTACTGCCTAGATCTCTCAGCAGCCCAGGATATTGCCTTCAGGCAAGTAGATTTGTGCAATCTCTTTGTTCCCTAGCAATAAGTCAAAACAGCATCAGCTGCCCACTGTACATCACTGAGCTGTTCAGCATTTAAAAAAAAAAGTCTCTCTTGATTCACCAGGAAGTATGCTTGCATCTATCTGTCTGTAGATTTTGCTTACCTGTAACCGGAGGTTCTCCATAGGCAGCAGGGGAATGCAGCTATGCTTACCCTCCCGTCCAACAACAAAAAAAAAATAGACAGACTGAAGTAATCACATAATGAGGGGCATGTGGGAAGCCCCACATAGCCTCACAAGTCTTACAAAGACATCAGAGCTGGAGGAGAACTCTAGACACTAGCTCTTTCAGTGTCATCAGGAAGTGTGACTGCATTCTCGTGCTGTCTACAGAAAAACCCCATTACAGGTAAGCAATGCCACATTCCATGATGTTAGCTTCTGAACCCAACAACCTAGCATTTGAACTGAACTTTTAAGGGGGAAAAGCCCCAGAATTTCAGGTTGCTTTTACTAATTAGTGGATAGTCTTCTCATCCCTGTTTTTGTTCAGCTTTTTTTTTTCATTCTTAAGGTAACAGTGTTTAAGGGGGTATTTTGTATGCTCTTTCTTCCCAGTCACTCTACCTTTTAAAGGTCTGAGCAAATCAGGGATTTTGACCTGCATATTTTTGTCAGTTCCACACAACCTTCACTGATGCATTTTTATTTGGCTTAAACTATTAATCTTGCATTTCTCCTCGTTTACCATTTATCATCTAGTCTTTCCCTTTTCTGCTTTTTGTTAAACTTTTTTCCACCACCCTTTCCAATACTTCTACCTTTTCATATGTCATTCATACAAAATTACAAAAGACAGCTGGCGCATCATTATCCTTATATAGCAAAATCATAAGTTTATTGTATATTGCATGCTGTATTGCTTTTTCATTGATGAAGCATAGTTACTCACCTGTAACAGGTGATCTCCGGGAACAGCAGGAATTTAGTCTTCATATATGGGTATCGTCGGTACCGACGGAGCCTGCGCGGGAACGCTCCCCAGCGTCCAATTAGAAAGCTTTTGGGAGCATCCCACAGCACCTGCGTGCTGCCTTTTCCAACTGCCTCTCTCCAGTTGAGTTTTAAAGCTGAGACAAAGAGAGAGAGAGGGAAAGAGATAGAGAGATACAACTCCTAGGGGAGGTGGGTGGGTTGTGAAGACTAAATTCCTGCTGTTCCCGAAAATCACCTGTTACAGGTGAGTAACTATGCTATCTCCAGGAACAAGCAGGAATGTAGTCTTCACATATGGGGACTCCCTAGCTTTAGATGCCAGGGAGAGACCCCAGAAGTTGTGTGCCCCTAAAAAAAGGGCTCCACTTTTTCCCATGGATCTCTGGCATCCTACCAGGGATGGTGAGTAGGAGTTGATTAGGTATGGAACAGGTGTTGGAGAACAGCCTGACCAAACAAGGCATCCCGGCGGGAGTCCTTGTCCAAGCAGTAATGGGCTATGAAGGTATGAACCGAGGCCCAGGTGGCTGCTCGACAGATGTCGTCGATAGACACAGAGTGTAGATAAGCCATTGAAGTTGCCATGGCTCTCACATTGTGAGCTGTGACATGGCCCTCCAGAGGAAGATTCTTACTCTGATAGGCAAAGGAAATACACTGAGCAATCCAGTTAGATAGTGTTCTCTTGGAGACTGGAAGTCCGAAATGAGAAGGATCAAAAGCAACAAAGAGTTGAGAGGACTTTCTATGTTGCTGTGTTCTTTGTAAGTAAAAGGCTAAAGCTCTTTTACAGTCCAAAGTATGAAGATTCCTTTCTGAATTTGATGCATGAGGCCTTGGAAAGAACACAGGCAGGTAGACCGCTTGGTTTAGATGAAACGGTGAGACCACCTTTGGCAACAAGCGTGGATGAGTCCTAAGGACTACCTTGTCATGATGGAACCTTGTTTAAGGTGGATCAGCCACTAGTGCCTGCAACTCACTGATGCGACGTGCTAATGTGATTGCAATGAGAAAGATAACCTTCTAAGAAAGGAATTTCAAGGAAGTAGTGGCTAAGGGTTCGAAAGGTGGCTTCATGAGCTGACCAAGAACCAAGTTTGATACTGTAAACCATATCTCACGCTCATTTCAAGACTTTCTCAAATAGGCATCAAAGATAAAACCCTTGAATGGTTCATATCTTATTTTACTAACCGGACCCAATATGTGCAAATAGATCGAAATGCCTCATCCCCATTTCCACAAGAACAGGGCATCCCTCAAGGTTCTGCCCTTTCGGCTCTTTTGTTTAATCTCTATCTTCAACCCATCTGTTCCATATTTAAACGTTTCAAAATCAACTACCACATCTACGCGGATGACATCATGTTATACTCGCCTTTTGATGTGTCCAACCCGGATTATAGCAACATCTGTCATTGCCTCACTGAAGCTGAGCTATGGCTGAAATCAGTGAATATGAATATTAATTTTAAAAAAACTGAAGTTTTATTTATAACAAGAAACACAAGCTTCACTCCCCCACTTGAAATCAACATTGGAAAAACCTCTCTCCCAGTCAAAGATGAGATCAAATATTTGGGAGTCACTCTGGATAAGACCGTCAACCTCACCAAACATATAAAACAATCTGTAAAAACAATATATTTCAAATTAAGGACAATCCAACAACTTAGACCATTGCTAGATAACACTGATTTCAGAACCATAGTACAAACACTTATTACACCACATTTAGACTACTGTAACGGTATTCTTCAAGTGACCTCTAAGAAAAATATTCACACACTTCAATTAGCCCAAAATGTCACCGCAAGGATTATCTATAAAGCAAAACTTTCAGATCATATATCTCCGATTCTCTACGCCCTCCATTGGTTACCAGTCTCATGCAGAATCATCTACAAGTCCTTAATCAGTACATTCAAGATCTTTAATAATATAGCTCCTTCCTTCTTATCTACGCTCATCAACATCCCACATGAAAATAGATCAAGACGAAGAATAAACCTTCACATGCTACAAGTCCCTGATTCTATTCGAAAGACAAGTAAGAAGACAAGCAACACAGCCTTCTCATACTTTGCCCCTACGTTATGGAACAACCTCCCGGCTGAAATCAGAGCAATCAAGGACCTTCAATTATTTTAAAAAAATCTAAAAACTCATCTATTTACTCTACACTACAATAACCTCCACATTGAAGATAATCCTAACACAGAGACAACCACTGATCAGCAGTCACTCACTGACCCTACCTAGACAGGGCATAAAATCTTTCACACACATTCACATTGCTCACCTAGTAAAGCTTACTCTTTGAAAGCAATTACTTGTCGCTAATGTGAATAACTCTAATTTAATGTAAATATATCCCATTACTGTTGATATACTGTTGGTAGCCTGTTATCTCATTGTATTTTTTGAGTTACATTTAATAGTTGAATGTTCATTGTTCTAAATATGTTCTATGTAAAATAATAGTACTCTATTATTAAAGTTTATGTTACCTGTAAACCGCTACTGATCGCTGGAAGTGGCGGTATAGAAAAGATGTATAAATAAATAAGTCCCATGCCACAGGAGGTGGCTTAATGGGAGGTTTAGTTAGCAGAAGGCCTCTCATAAATCTTGCTATAAGAGGATGGAAGGAAATAGGTTATCCATTTAGAGGCTTGAAGGAAGCTGCAATAGCACTCAAATGGACCCTCACTGAGTTAGTCTTAAGTCCTGCATTGGATAAATGAAGGAGATACTCCAGTAATGATTCCAGAGGTACTGCAAGGGGGTTAAGACCCTTCTGCAAACACCATATGGTAAACCTTTTCCACATGAAAGCATAAGAGCGTCTTGTGGAAGGCTTCCTGGAAGCATAAAGGATATCTTTTACCTGCTGAGAAAGGTTAAGATCATGGAGATCTAGGCCTTCAGCAACCAAGCCCTGAGATGCAGAGACTGGGGATTGGGATGCCATAACATTCCGTCCTCCTGAGATAGGAGATCTGGAGCAGACCCTAACTCCAGCGAGGGAGCTTGAGAGAGATGTAGAAGCATAGGGTACCACACTTGCTGTGGCCAATGTGAAGCTATGAGGATCATACGGCCTCTGTCTCTCTGAAGCTTGAACAGGGTTTTGGGAATCAGGGGATTGGGTGGAAAGGCATACAGGAAGTCTTGACCCCAATGAAGGAGGAAAGCATCCCTGGCCTGAGCCGGAATTCTGGAACAGAATCGGGGAAGTTGGGCATTCAACGGACTTGCAAAGAGGTCTATGTCCGGGGTTCCCCAAACTTGAAATATCTTGGCCACCTGGTCTGTATGCAGAGACCATTCGTGTGAAAGCAGAACTCGACTGAGTCTTTCTGCCCAAGAGTTTTGTATGCCTGGAAGATACACTGCCAGGAGATGAATCTGATGCTCTCTGGCGAGGGTCCATAGTCGCAAAGCTTCGTTGCAAAGCGACAGAGAGCCTGTCCACCCCCCCCCCCCCTGCTTGTTCACGTAGAACATGGCTACGTGATTGTCCGTGTGAATGAGGACTGTCTTGTAGCTGAGCAGGGTGTGGAATACTCGAAGAGCAAGGAAGATTGCTCTGAGCTCCAAGAGATTGATATGTAGATGAGTCTCCTGTGGAGTCCAGGTGCCATGGGTGGAGAGGTCTTGCAGGTGAGCTCCCCAACCCATTTGTGAAGCATCTGTTGTGAGAGTTGCCTGGGGCAAGGGCTGTTGAAATGGGGACCCCAGCAACAGGTTTTGAGTGTACCTCCACCATTGGAGGGACAAAATACGACGATTTGTGTTCGTATTTTGTCTGACAGGCATCCTGATGCCTGGATCCATTAAGTGGATAAAGTCCACTGTGCTGCTCTCATGTGGAGGTGAGCATAAGGAACCACATGCACGGTAGATGCCATGTGGCCTAGTAGTTGTAGCATTTCTCGGGCAGTGAGATGAGGCTTTAGCACTGCTTGAGAAGCTAACTTCACCATGCGAAGGCAACGGCCCTGGGAAGATAGGCCCTTGCTTTTTTGTTATCCAAGACAGCTCCTATGAACTCTAGGGATTTAGTGGGAGTTAGACTAGATTTTGGGATCTTTATGATCAGACCCAAATACTGAAGGATACGCATTGTGCAGGACAGAGAAGTCCTGGCCTCTGACTCTGTTGGGGCTCGAATGAGCCTGTCGTCTGAGTAGGGGAAGATGAATATTCCTAGAGTGCGGAGAAATGCTGCTATCACAGCCATGCATTTCGTGAACATTCTTGGTGCTGAGGCCAGGCCAAAAGGAAGCACCCTGTATTGGTAGTGCTTTCCTTGAAAAAGGAACCGAAGGAACTTTCTGTGAGTTGGATGGATTAGAACATGGGTGTACGCATCCTTGAGATCTAGAGGACAAAGCCAATCCTGACTCTGAAGGTATGGCAGCAGAGTTCCTAGAGAAATCATTTTGAATTTCTCTTTGAATAGGAATTTGTTCAATTCTCTGAGGTCTAAAATAGGCCTGTATCCCCCTGTTTTCTTTGGGATAAGGAAGTAGGGGGGGGTAAAACCCTGTACCCTGTTGATGGATGGGTACATCTTCTATTGCCCCTTGGGCCAGAAGCATGGTGACCTCTTGATCTATCAGGTTGATGAGAGAGGTCTAAGAATTGAACTGCCTTATCATTGTGGGAGGGGGCATGCTCAAAAAATGAAGCTTGTACCCCTCTTTTATGATGGAGAGTGTCCAATGCTCTGCTGTTATCTGCCCCCATCTGGGGGCAAAATAACACAACCTTCCTGGAATGGTGGAAGGCTCTGGTCCATTGAGGGCCAGGAACAAGGCTAAGTTCTCTAGCTGAAAGTCAAAGGCCTTGTGGAGGCTGAGACTGCTGAGATGGTTGAGGCTTAGCAGTCTTTGCTTTCCTTTGGGTGGTTGCTGACCTTTCCGGACAGGTTGACCTGCAGAACGTCCCTGCTGAGAATAAGCAGGATAAAACCTCTTCTTTTTAGAAAAGAATGGTTTCTTGAAAGATTTCTTTCTTGCAGGATCAGCTGTGGCCTTGGATAATCTATCCAAGGTGGAGTTGTCAGCATCCAACTCATTGGCCTTTTCCTGCCAATCTTTGCCAAACAGGTTCTCACCAGTACAGGGAATATTTCCTAGTTTGTCTTGTACCCAGAGCTCCACATCAGATGCCTGGAGCCAAGCAATTCTACGTGCACCTATGGCAATGGCAGAGGGTCTGCTTATGCACTCAAAACAGTCAAAAGCTGCACGGTTGACAAATTTGGAAACATCCTGGGCATGTTTGACCAATGTGAGAAAATCCTGCCTTCTATCCTCAGGAAGAAGGGGGCTCAAAGCCTCTAAATCTCCTGTGACTTCTTTCAGGAACATTCCCATATATAAACTATAGGAACTGATCCTGGCAGACAGCATGGAAGCTTGGAAGACACGATGTCCAAAAGCATCCAGAGTTCTGCACTCACATCCTGGAGGATTAGAGGCATGCCTCTTTGCACTCCTGATCCTTCTCATAGCTGATTCCACTACAATAGAATGGTGAGGAAGCTGAGTTTTCTGGAAACCAGGACAAGGAGGGACTTGATACAGAGTATCCAGTCTACGAGAGTGAGGAGAGGTGGTAAGAGGTGTCTCTCACATTCTTAGCATGAGATCATGCAAGATCTCATGGATAGGCAGGGTAGCTGCCTCTTTAGGAGTTTTAGGATACTGTAAAATTTCCAAGTCCTTTGCTCTGGGCTCTGTTTCAGGAGCCACAGTAATGGACAAACCTTGAGCCACCTCCCTGATGAAATCCTGAAAGGAAATGTCCTCTGGAGGAGATATCCTGCGTTTAGGGGAGGAAGGCTCCTCTGGGAGAAGTATCCCCGCATCGACAGAACTGTCAGAATCCTCTGAGGACTCGAAGTACCTTCTGTCCGGATGCTCTTGAAGAGCCCGATACCCATACCGAACGAAGTCGGTACCGAGGGGAATCGGTACCGGTGTATCGGTACCGGAAAGCATCGCATGACTGGGTGCCGGCAATATGGACACCGATGTCGATGCTGTCGGTACTAGTACCAGTGCCCGGTACTGGTTGAACAGTCTGACGCGGTTCCGAGGGTGTCGATGCCGCAAGGAGAGCTGCCAGACTGCGTTCAATAGCCAGGACACTCTGGTCTATCGACGCTGCTGATGCCTGGATGTCGGTACCGGAGAAGATCGTCGGTACCCCAGAGCATGGCACCAGTAGTTCTGCCGAGGTCGAGGCCTCTAACATCCTGGAGCCCCGATAATGCTTTGGAAGCTGAAGCCTCCCGCCGGAGCAATTTTGTTGCTGCAGAATCCTCAAGGGCAACGCCAGAGGCATCTCGATGCTTAGAAGGAGATCTACCCTTTGAGGACCGGCTAGACCTATGTTTAGTTACCTGAGATCCACGGAAGGAAGACGAAGCCCTGGAAGATGTCGATGCCACCGAAGCTGCATCAGAGGGAAACAGGGTACTGAGCTTGGCAGCTCGGTTCTGTCGACCTCTCTTGGACATCATGGCACAGGCCATACATTCCATGATGGAGTGGTCAGGACCTAAACATTTAAGACACCACTCATGGGTGTCGGTGACGCAGATGGTACCGCCACACTTGGTGCACTTTTTAAAACCTGAAGAGGGTTTTTCCATTATGGAAAAAATCTTGGGCCTAAGGCCCAAAAAGGCGCGTGCACCTGGAAAAAATGGGAAAAAAGTACTAAGTATTTTTTTTTTTTAAAGAAAGAAAGAAAGAAAAACTGGCGGTACCGGTAAAGCGTCGAGGAAGGCAGACGCGACCACCAAAAAGAAGGAAAATTTTCTGCGGTGACAGGAACACGACCTGCTGGCTCCGTGGAAAACGAAGAACTGGAGAGAGGCAGTTGGGAAAGGCGGGAAGGCAGCACGCAGGCGCTGTGGGATGCTCCCAAAAGCTTTCTAATTGGACGCTGGGGAGTGTTCCCGCACAGGCTCCGTAGGTACCGACGATACCCATATGTGAAGACCACATTCCTGCTTGTTCCTGGAGATACATTCTCTGTCTACATGCAACCTGTCTCCCCATCCTTTGCTCTTTTAATGTTGCCTTTTTTCCCCTGGGGAACTTTTATTGATATATTCTTAAATATACTCTCAACATGTACCTATTTCTATTATACTCCCCTCCTTCTCCTTCCAGGTCTCATAATCTCCCCCCCCCCCCCCCCCCATATATCTCTGATTTAAATGTCCCCTTATCTGCCCTTCCCTGCACTATGTTGCATCCATTGTATGTATGATCGCCACCTTCTATGGAAGCGTTCTATGTTATGCTGTTGGTAGGCTGTTATTTCGCACATCCTATGGACATGCTCTAAACGTTACATAACTGCTGTAGGCTCTGGCACTTTTACATCCTTCCACCCATTAGCAATTTCCATACACACCCCCATCACTATCATTTGCAGCAGATACCCCAGATCTGACTCTATTCCTTCTTCCCACTCAATAATACTGCCTTTGGACCCATTTTGCCTGTCCAGTCCACCATATCCCTCAGAATCCTCCACACCCAAGACCATAGACTGCCTAGGGCTGGACAGGACCACTACATATGTATATAGTCTCCTTTTTCCCCACATTTTCGCCAACACGCTGCATCTCTCCATTTTCTCATTTTACTAATCCGTGCTGGTGTAAAGTACATATGATATAGTATCTTATATGAGTGTTCTGTATCGCAGCCAATACCAAGGTCACCCGTGTGGTCATGATTATCCTGGTCCAGCGCTCCTGATCCCATTCCCCTCCTAGGTCCCGCTCCCATGCCTCTCTGTATGTAGCCTGCACCTCCTTGGTCATTAAACTTTTGTACACCAAAGATATCAGCCTTTTACCCTAGGGTCCCCTTTTATATAACTTTTCAAATGGCCATTCCTCAGCATCCAATTCTACTTTACCCCTCAATCCTCCCACGAAGTGCGCCATTTGAAAATATCCATACCAATCTCTCTCATCTAGTGCTTATTCCTGTTTAAGCTCTGTAAAGGGTCTCAGACTCCCCTGTGTAGTGAGCATCTGTCCAATATATGCCAACTCCTTGCCTTCCCACCTATGGAAGTGTGATAACGTACCTCTCTCTTCAAACCCCTCACAGGTTATTATGTGTTGTAGGCGTATCCCTCCTTCTAACCCCACCAAGATTTCCTGTGCTCTCCACCACACCTGTAGGGTTAAATCGACATAAGGGTTAGATTTTGCTTCTCCTTTATTTATCCCCTCTATGCCACAGCATATTAGTCAAGGGTTGGCCTTCCACCCCTGCATGTTCTATTTGTACCTATTGGGGTCCTGCCTCCCCCATCTGCCACCCTGTGATTGCCTGGAGCTGTGTAGCCCTATATAATATCTCGGTATATCTGGGACCGCTAGACTACCTTCATCTTTCCCTCTAACTAAGACCCCCTTTGCACCCTCTGAGGCCTTCGCCTCCAAATGAATGAGAATATTCTTTTCTGTAGGAGGGCCAACAATCAGATCACCACTGGGAGGGCACTGAAAATAAAAAGTACTCTTGGAAGAACATTCATTTTAGCTATGGCTATTTGCCCAAACCAAGAAAAATAGGGTTTGTTCCACTGTATCAAGTCGTTCAATACTTTCTTTATTACTGGGTCAAAGTTAAGTCTCTGCAAATCCTGCCATCTATGGCTGATCTGAACCCCCAAGTATTTAATGTGATCTTTTGCCTTTTGGAATGGATATTTCCTCCTTAGCTCTTGCTGTCTTTGGGCATCCATAACCAGTTTCAGGATTTCCGTTTTTTCCATGTTCATCTTGTAACCTGACGCCAAGCTATATTGTTGAATTTCCTAAAGCAAATTTGGTAAGGACCATCGAGGGTCCTCCACAGTATAGATCATTGTCTATACAGTGCCTCAGAGGGTGCAAAGAGGGTCTTAATTAGAGGGAAAGATGAAAGTAGTCTAGCAGTTCAGATATACCAAGATATTATAGGGCGACACAGCTCCGGGCAAACAAGGATATATTATATTCTCGTGTTCCCACCTTTTGCCCCTTACTCCCATGCACTGTCTTAGCTTTTCAGCTAAGGGTTCTATCACTAGGGCAAATAACAAGGGTGATAGTGGGCATCCCTGCTGCATATCCCTCTCTAACTGGAATTCTTCTGAATAGACTCCCATTTACTCCTATACGGGCTGTGGGGTTTGCGTAGAAAACCTTCAGCCAATTCCATATGGTCTCTCCTATTCCCATTTTCTTTAATACCGCAAACATGAACGGCCACTCCACCTGGTCAAACGCTTTTTCAGCATCTACTGCCATTGGCAACAAATCTATACCTTGTTGTTGAACTATCTATACTAGATTAAGGACGTTACTTATGTTGTCGCTTGCTTGCCTCCCCGATATGAAACCCACCTGATCGACCTGTAGCAACTGTGGCAAAAAACATTATAACCTATTTGCTATTATTTTTGCAAACAACTTGGCATCAATGTTAAGCGAAATAAACCTATATGATCCACACTTTCCTACATCTTTACCAGGTTTTGGGAGTACAGTTATTCCCACCATGCCCATTGACTTTGGTTGTGCGCCCCCCCCCCCCCCCACACCGTATTGATCAGCTCCGTGAGAAGCATTGATATTTCCCCCGAGAACCTCCTATAAATTTTGGCTGTTAGCCCATCTAAGCCTGGGGCCTTCCCTTCCTTTAAGGTTTGATGGCTAGTAGTATTCTGTCTCTTCTATCTCCCTGTCAAACCATTTACTTTCCTCCTCATTTAAGACTGGGAGTTCCATCTTTGCCAAGTATTGCTCTATATTTGGCTCATCCAATTGGAGTTCTGATTGGCATAAATGTTTATAAATTTCACAGAAAATTTTTTTGTATTTGCTCTGTCTTGTATACCCATCCTCCTTGATAATCCCGTATTTTATGTATCAGATTTTGCATCGCCCACACTTGTAGTTTACGTGCTAGGTAAGTTCCAAGTTTATTCTCCTGTATAAATAAATTATATCGCAATTTATTTAATTGATAGGCCCATTCTTCTGCTTGTAACCTATTTAACTCCCCCCTAACAGTCTCAATCTGGCGTCTCAGTTTATGTCCCCCTTTCTTCTTATGCTGTGCCTCTAGGGCTTCCAACTGTTTCAATAGCTGATCTTCCCTTTGCACCTTTAATTGTTTCTTTTGAGAAGCCACCAAGATCAAATGCCCCCTTAATTCTGCTTTGAGCCTGTCCCATACTTCTGTGAGTGTTACTTCCCCTTTTTTGTAAAAGAGCAAATATTCTTTAATCACTTCCCGCACTTTCCTTACATCCGTTGGGTCATCTAGCAAGGATTCAGTTAATCTCCAAAATCTTAACCCTGTCTTATTAGTCATCTGTATTTCTATTCCCACCGGCACGTGATCTGACCAGGTTATCTGTCCTATCTCTACTTTTTGTCCTCCATCCACCAACCTTCCATTTGACCCATACCATATCTAATCGACTATATACATTGTGCGGGTTGGAATAGAATGTATACTCTTTCTGATTTTCCCGCAAGTGCCTCTATGTGTCAGTTACTCTCAGTTTATCCATTATTATTAATTTTTTTTAACTGCATTCTCCCTCCTCGGGGGATTCTCCCCTTTGCTTATTGTGTCTAGTTTGGGATCTGTTGTGGTATTGATGTCCCTTCCAACTATAAAGGGGTCCCCTATCTTACCTTCCATCTGTGTGTAGAGTTGTTGAAAAAAGGCCCTTTGTTCATTGGGAACATACACAGCACAAGTTCATTGACTGCCCATCTATCACCCCTCACCAAAGAAGGTACCAACCTTGAAAGTCCCTTACCACCTCCTTCTCTTCAAGCATCAGTCCTTTGGCAAACCGTATTCCCACCCCCCTCCTCTTTTGGGTTGCTCCTTGTGGGCGGTTAAGACAACCTGCTCATATTTACCCTGTATAAGCCCCAATGTTCTTGTGATCTCTTCAAATGTGTTTCTTGTATCATCAGAATATCTGCCTTCAATCTTGTATCTTTTATCACAGCCATCCGTTTATGCCCCGTATTTAGCCCTTTAACATTTAATGTCACTATGTGTATCCCCCCTGTGGTAAAATGTACCTTTAGACCAGCATTTAAATCCTCCTGATATATTTCCCCTTTGTATGAGACCTGGAAGTCTTTCACCCCTTCCCCCCCCCCCCCATTCCTCCTCATCTGTCCCCCTTTCCTCTGTTCTCCTCCGACCCTTGGAGAACCTCCTCCTCAGGGATCTCTTTAATATACAAGTTGTTCCTTCTGGACCTGTTTTCCAGGTCCTCAACTTTCAGCTCTAGCTCTGTCTTTGCTGCCTCCAAATCTTTCAGGGAGTCTTTTATTGCTCCCATATCACTGTGAGATCCTCTATATGGCCTTCCATTTCCTCCACTCTCCTCCCGACTTCATTTAAATCTGTGTGCAATTCACTCGGCACTCCCTCCATTTCTGTTCTGATGCCTGCCATTTTTATGCTCTCGACTCTAAACCAGGAGCGCAATTCTTCTTTAGTTATCTGCAGCATCGTGCCAGTGCCTCGCCCAGACATCTCCGTCACCGCCATTTCCTCTCCTTGGTTTTCTCCACCCATCTCCACGGCCATCTTGTCCACCTCTTTCTGCTCCAACTTAGAGCTGATATAGGAGAACTCTTTTAAATCCACGATTCTCTTCTGTGTTGTAGCCATTGTATATTTCTTGAGCGAAGCACTCCCTACTCCACTGCTTAGGACCATGCTATGTCCTTTTGGGGTTCAATTTAACCACCTTTTGTGGGGTTGAACTGCAGAGCTGTTGCTCAGCTGTCCATGCGGCTTGATGACATCACCAGAACTTCCACTGATGCATTTTTATGCTCTATTTTACAACTGAAAATCGGATCTAGGTGAAGATATTTCTTTTTGACATAGCAGTTTCTTCCTGCCCCTTTGGGCTATGAGGTCAGAACCAAGCCTGAAATCTGATACTGTAAGTTTCATATACCACTAGCCAAAGATCATCATCTTTTTTTTTTCTTTCTCTGTTAGATCCCCTCCCAGTTACTTTGTCCAATCATTTTAACAATTCTGATCTGGAGGCCATGTACCAGAATCATGGGCCCTAAATCTGATCATTGGATGTTGTCCACACAATAACTTTGACCCCCTTTTTGCTCAAGGGTTTGCAACGCTGCTTCTACAACATCCCTGGTCAGCCTGGGGGAGCAGAAGGTGTGAGCCTAGAATTGAATCCAGGTAGGACTGGCCTAATCCATTGGGCAAGACCAGGCAGTTGCCTAGAGTGGCAGTTATTGGTAGGGGGGGCTACAAAGAGCATCACACCTCTCAAAACAATTCTATAATAATACATAATTGGACATCATGCTCTCAAATATTTAACTTTGTTTTCGAGTGTGGTGTTGAAGTGATCATGACTGAATTTATCAAAATCTCAGATGTGGGGATCCTGAGCAGGGTGCAAGGCTGAAGGTTCACCTAGGGTGCCTTGTACCAGTGCTGCACTGAGGTCTTTCCACACGGCGGTGCACAGCATTGCTACTGAGCCAGCAAACTGGCCCTGGTAGGATATTTCTTAAAAGCTACACACCTTTTATTTCAAAAGTGCAAAATTAGAATAAATACAGTATATTAAAATAGAAGTGAAAGGAGACTTAAGACTAGAACTAGCTGATGAAACACACAGCAGCAAAGTTGTTGTTGTTGTTAAGTGCCGTCGAGTCGGAGTCGACTCATGGCGACCCTCTGGATAGCTATCCTAAATTGTGTTCGGTCTTCAGTCAGGCGGCTCATTGTTGACAGACTGGTACCCATAGCTGCTGTTATTGTAGCGATCCATCTCATTGCTGGCCTTCCTCTTTTGCGTTGACCTTCTATCTTTTCAAGCATGATGTCTTTCTCTAATGATCTCTCTCTTCGTATGATGTGTCCGAAGTATGAAAGTCGAAGTCTTGTCATCTGAGCTTCTAAAGAAAGCTTAGGTTTGATCTCCTCTAGTACCGACTGGTTTGTTCTTCGGGCAGTCCATGGTATACACAGTATTCGCCGCCAGCACCATAATTCAAAGGCATCAATTTTCTTCCTGTCTGTCTTTTTCACTGTCCAGCTTTCACATCCATATGATGTTATTGAAAATACCATGGCATGAACAAGTCGAATCTTTGTATGGAGAGAGACATCTCTGCTCTTGAGAATCTTATCTAGGTCTTTCATAGCCATTCTGCCAAGAGCAATGCGTCGTCTGATTTCTTGACTGCTTGTTGCTTCTTTATTGATAGTTGATCCAAGTAGGTTAAAGTTGTTCACGATTTCAATTTCTTCTCCTTCAACGATGAACCTGTTGATTATGCCAGTTGTCATGATCTTTGTCTTCTTTACATTAAGGTGCAGGCCCATTTTGAGACTATGTTCTTTGATTGTGAGAAGCAAATATTTCAGATCATCTTCACTTTCTGCCAGTAGTGTGGTATCATCAGCATAGCGAAGGTTGTTGATGAGTCTTCCACCAATCTTCACACCTCTGTTGTCTTCATACAATCCTGCTTCTCTGATGATTTGTTCTGCATATAAATTAAACAGGTAGGGGGAAAGTATGCAGCCTTGTCTTACACCTTTGCTTATTTTAAACCAATCTGTTTCTCCTTGTTATGTTCGAACTGTTGCTTCTTGATCAATGTACAGATTGCGCAAGAGAACGATCAGGTGTTCTGGTATACCCATGCTTCTTAATGTGGCCCAGAGTTTCTCATGGTTTACACAGTCAAAAGCCTTGCTATAGTTGATAAAGCACAAATAGATATCCTTTTGGTATTCTTTAGTCTTTTCAAGGATCCATCTCACATCCGCAATGATGTCTCTCGTTCCTCGCCCTTTCCTGAACCCTGCTTGCACTTCAGGTAGTTCTTGTTCTAGGTATGGCTGTAGTCTCTTTTGAATAATCTTCAGTAGAATCTTGCTGGCATGTGGGATCAGAGCGATTGTGCGATAATTTCCACAGTCAGTTGGATCACCTTTCTTTAGTATTGGTATAAACACAGATCTTTTCCAGTCAGTTGGCCATGATGTTGTCGTCCATATTTCTTGGCAGAGCCTTGTAAGTACGGTAACAGCTGCATCAGATTGCTGCAATACTTCTATGGGAATGCTATCAATGCCTGTTGCTTTGTTCTTTGATAAGTCTTTCAATGCTGCTTCAACTTCTTCTTTCATCACCAATGGTTCCTGATCATAAGGTATCGGTTGAAACGGCTGTTGGTCCACTTGATCTTTATCATATAAAAACTCTGTATATTCCTTCCACCTTTTCTTGATCTTCTCAGCATCATTCAACATAGAACCTTGAGCATCTTGTAACATTCCAATTCGAGGCTGGAACTTTTTCTTTAACTCTCGCAGCTTTAGGAAAGCTGATCTTGTTCTTCCTCTAATAGTTTCTGCTTCTATTTCCTTGCAAGTGTCATTGTAGTACTTTTCCTTGTCCTGTCTAGCTGCACGTTGGAAATCTCTGTTGAGTTCTGCGATTGTCTTTCTTTCTCCTTTGGCTTTAGCTTCTCTGCGTTTCTGGGCAATTTTCAGAGTTTCTTCCGTCATCCATTTTGGCCGTTTTTGTTTTTTCACCTTTTGTAGAGACTTCTCGCTTTCTTCCAGCACAACCTTCTTGATGTCATTCCATAACTCTTCCGGAGTTCTGTCATTTGTATCTAAAGCAGCAAATCGATTTTGCAGGCAGTCTTTAAATTCCAGTGGTATATTCTCAAGGTCATATTTTGCTGCATTCATGAGTGGTTTGCTCTTTTTCAACTTTAGCTTGAGTTTGCATACTAGTAGTTGATGATCTGTACCACAGTCAGCTCCAGGTTTTGTCTTTGTTGATGTTACAGAGCTTTTCCATCGTTGACTTCAACAGATGTAGTCAATTTGATTTTTATACAATCCATTGGGTGAAGTCCATGTGTACAGTCGCCGCTTGTGTTGCTGGAAGAAGGTGTTTGAGATGAATAGATCATTGGTCTTGCAGAATTCTATCAATCTTTCTCCAGCTTCATTTCTGTTGCCAAGTCCATATTTTCCAACTACTTTGCCTTCTTCTTTGTTGCCAACTTTTGCGTTCCAGTCACCCATGACTATCAGGATATCCTGTTTGCATGTTCTGTCAATTTCAGCTTGTACTTGTTCATAGAACTCTTCAATTTCATTCTCTTCTGCAGCTGTTGTTGGGGCATATACTTGAATTATAGTTGTGTTGATAGGCAATCCTCGCAGACGAATAGAGATTAAGCGTTCGCTGACTGCATTGTATTTCATTACAGTTCTTGCAAGTTTCTTCTTTATTATAAGTGCAACACCATTTCTTCTTTGTCTTTCATTTCCAGCATAGTAGACCATGTGATCATCTGATGCAAAGTGCCCCATGCCAGTCCATTTCAGTTCGCTGACACCCAACAGATCAAGTTGTACACGTTCCATTTCATTCTTGACCACCTCCAACTTCCCTTGGTTCATGCTTCGTACGTTCCATGTTCCAATGTGTAAGACATCTTTACAGCTTCTGACTCTCATTTCATGCGCAGCTACATCAGCAGTCAGACTTCCCGAGGGCTTTGATCCAACCACATCATAAATGCTGGCTTTACTCTGAAAAGTCTTCAGCTCTTCCCCAGTAGCTAGTTGAGTGCCTTCCGACCTGGGAGTCTCATCTTCCAGCACCATAGCACAATTTGTTTTGTTGTAACTATCCATTGGGTTTTCATGGCAAGATACAGAAGTAGATTGCCGGGCCTTCCTTCTGCGCAGTTTAAGTTTGGTGTTGTTGCCGTTGTCACAGAAATGTGATCCTCCGCCGTCAACACTATCCCATTCTGCTGCTGCCCAGATGGGTGGTTTGTCTTCGTCTGGCACCTCAGCTGAGACCTGTCCATCTTGGGAGACCCTGCCAGTAGTTAAACTACCGATAGTTTAGCTCTCAGCATCACTGATGCACGCAAGCCCTCACAGCACGACAAGCTGCAAACCAAGTGAGAGAGCAGCGAAGTAGCAATAACCATTTTAATATTTTGGAGGAGCCAATTCTATATGTTGGCTTTATTTTCCAGTGATTTTGATAATTCAGATGAGTGACATTTCAATGGATTTCTTGACATATTTTTTTATTTTGTGTTACTCCTAGTGTTCTTTTGAAGAGAGTGGGTTTCTCTTATTTTGCCCACCCATTCATATAAAAAGTTATTGCACTGCCAGGTCTCTTCTGGATGGGATAGCATGTGGCTGGGATCTAGAGACCAGTACTGTAGTTCCTTTTTGTTCTAGCTGGTTCTTGTGGTATGCACAATTTTTGCCCCTTGCTACAGGCAGAGTATGGTGGCGATTTCCTTTTTGCTTTGTTAGATACGAGGTCTGGGTTTCTCCTCCCTAGCCTGGGAAGCGTGTCCACAGCCATGTTACAAAAACAGTTGGCAAACAGGATACAGCCACAGGAAGCTTCCTTGTTCTGGCTTACTACTGAGCTTCACTTTGGGGTTTTTTTTGTTTGTTAAGACAGAGAAAATGAAAATGTTTATTAATAGAGAATTGAAGGTTATTGCATTCTTTACCTCTATTTGTAGGTTTGAGACAGGACAGTTTCTCCTCTTTTGCTCTGTGTTTTGACAGTTGCTTTGCATGTTTGGTCCTGAATTTGGCAGGGTTTGTGTTTTGGGTGGGAAAGGGGTGGAGTGAAGGGCCAATAGAGCTGCTCTTAAACAGACATTGTAGCATTCATACGTGGCAGATTATCAGATGGTAAGGGTGAGAGAACATGGATTCAAAAAGCAGAGGCTTACCCATTCAGTGCTCTTCTGACCTTTGTAGCTGAACAGTATTTAGGAAAGATCAACTTGTAGAAATAAAATTTTGTCATCATTTGACTGTGCCATTCTGTTATTGTTTCTCTAAACGTTTGTTAGAGAGAGGTGTGTGGGTTTTGTGTGTGGGTTTTTTTATTTTTTATTTAACCATAACAATATCATGGAAACTGTAACAAATCCCTTAGCTCTATCTTCATTATTTTTAAGGTGAGGACCACCTTTATGGTAAAAAAAAACAAAAACAAAAAGCAACCCTCATAGTCGAGCAAACAATGGGCAAAGCGTGAGTCCCCTCAGCAAGTTTCGGCAGTCAGCAATACCAATTAAGATGCAATTGCATATATATTCCAATGGCAGTCAGGACATTGTAACAAGAGCCAGTAGTTGAAAGCTCATAAAGCGCTTCTCAGGTATGCCTTTGGCATCTACTGAGAAAGTGAACGTCCAAAGGCATACCTGAGAAGCGCTTTTGGAGCTTTCAACTACTGGCTCTTGTTACAATGTCCTGACTGCAATATAGATAGATAGAGAGAGAGAGAGAGATAGTGTGTGTAAAATATAAAAAGAAAGTTGACACACAAGTTTTTGTACAATATGTTCCCTGTAAATAGTTAATACCACTGTTCCATGTAAACGTTGTTCAATTGTTAACTGTAAACCATCCATTGCTGAGAAGTGGAGACGTAGCCTAGTGGTTAGAGCATTGGTTTGATAACCAAGAGACCAGAGTTTGATTCCCACTAGCTTTTCTTGTGGCCTTGGGCAAGTCATTTAGCCCTCCATTGCCTCAGAAGAAAGACTTGGCAATCTGCTTCCAGTTACACTGCCAATAAAACCCAGGAGCTGCTGGGTCGCTGGGAGTCAGCATTGATTCAAAGGAACAGTGTAAAAAGAAAATGCATGTGCCCTTCCTTTGGTATGGAACTGGGTTTTCTTGATTCTAGGTAACTGGTCTCATCCCACTTTCTTGTTTCATTAGAAGTGGTTTATCTGGGGAAAGCACTGTACCCTCTGTGTTGCATAAGAACACAAGAGTTGCCATACTGTTGTAATTTCAGTTTGTTCAATGTAAACCGCACTGATGCAGAATAGCGCGGTATATAAGAGAATATAAATAAATAAATAAATAATAAATACTGGGTCAGACCAAAGGTCCATTATCCTATTTCTGACAGTGGCCAATCCCAGGCCATAAGTACTTGTCAAGATTCTAAAAGGTAAATTACATGTTGCTTTTCCCAGGGGTAAGCAGTGGATGTAAAACCCTCTCGCACTGAGGACGTTTCTCCAGGGCCATGTGCCCATGAGGGAAGGGTTAGGACAGCTGTTATAGTTGGTGATTCAATCATTAGGCATGTAGATAGCTTGGTGGCTGGTGGGCGTGAGGATCGCCTGGTAACATGCCTGCCTGGTGCGAAGGTAGCGGACCTCACGCACTGCCTTGATAAGATCTTAGATAGTGCTGGGGAGGAGTCTGCTGTCTTGGTACATGTCGGTACCAATGACATAGGAAGATGTGGTAGGGAGGTTCTGGAGGCTAAATTTAAGCTTTTAGGTAGGAAGTTCAAATCCAGAACTTCCAGGGTAGTGTTCTCCAAAATGCTTCCCGTTCCACGTGCAGGACACAAAAGGCAGGCAGAGCTCCGGAGTCTCAATGCGTGGATGAGACCAATGGTGCAAGGATGAGGGTTTAGGATTTGTTAGGAACTGGGGAACATTCTGGGGAAAGGAGGGGCTCTTCCGAAGGAATGGGCTTCACCTTAACCAGGATGGAACCAGACTGCTGGCATTAACCTTTAAAAAGGAGATAGAAAAGCTTTTAAACTAGAAAATAGGGGAAAGCCGACAGTCGCCCAAGAGCGCATGGATCGGAAGAAGGTATCCTTGAAGGATACTACCAAAAGCAGTGAGGTTCCAAAAAAGAGTAAAGCAGCCCAAATGCCCTTGAGTATGGTGCAGACAGAGCGTAAAGATTCCAAATTACCCATGCCTACCAATAGCCAGATTAATATTAATAAAATACAGTCTCTAAAATGCTTGTATGCAAATGCTAGAAGTCTAAAGAATAAGATGGGAGAGTTAGAATATATAGCACTAAATGAGAGGTTAGATATGATTGCAATCTCAGAGACATGGTGGAAGGAGAACAACCAGTGGGACATTGTGATACCTGGATACAAACTATATCATAATGATAGAACTGATCAAATTGGTGGAGGGGTTGCTCTCTATGTTAGAGAGGGCATTGAATCAGAAAGGATTAAAGTTTTGCAGGAAACAAAATTTGCTGTAAAATCTCTATGGATTGAAATTCCATGTTTGAAGGGGAAGGTGATGGCATTGGGGGTGTACTATCGACCACCTGGCCAGAATGAACAAATGGATGAGGAAATGCTCAAAGAAATCAAGGAAGCTAACAAAAGTCACAGCACAGTAATAATAATGGGTGATTTCAATTACCCCAGTATCGATGGGGTCAGTGTCATGGCAGGACATGCTAGGGAGATAAAGTTTCTAGATGAAATAAATGACGACTGCTTGGAGCAGCTGGTTCATGAACCGACCAGAGGGGAAGCCATACTGGACCTAGTCCTTAGTGGAACACCAGATCTGGTGCAAGAAATAAGGGTGTTGGGACCACTTGGCAATAGTGATCATAGCATGATCGTATTTGATTTAATTAGTGGAGGAGGGATAGTAAACAAATCCACAGTACTACCTTTTAACTTTCGAAAGGGAGACTATGATAAAATGAGGAATATAGTTAAGAAAAAAACTAAAAGGAGCGGTTGCAAAGGTTAAAGACTTACATCAAGCTTGGGTGGTGTTTAAAAATACTATCCTGGAAGCCCAGACCAGCTGTATTTCACGGATTAAGAAAAGTGGAAGAAAGTCCAAACAACTGCCAGCATGGTTTAAAGGTGAGGTCAGAGAGGCTGTTGCTGCCAAAAAAGCATCTTTCAGGAAATGGAAAAAAGAGCCAAACGACAAACTGGAAACAGCACAAGCACTGACAAGTTAAATGCAAAGCATTGATAAGGCAGGCAAAGCGAGAATTTGAGAAGGAACTTGCTACGGAAGCAAAAACACGAAATAAAGACTTTTTCAAGTACATTCGTAGCCAAAGGCCTGTGAGAGAGTCAGTTGGACCATTAGATGATAGAGGGGTAAAAGGGGCAGTAAGAGGAGACAAGGCTATAGCGGAGAGACTGAATGAATTCTTTGCTTTGGTCTTTACTGAGGAAGATGTAGGGATGTTACCCAAGTCTGAAGTGGTATTTAAAGGTGATAGCAGAGGAATTGAGAGAAATATCGCTACAACGGGAAGATGTATTACAACTATTTGATAAACTGAATAGTAGCAAATCACCTGGACCGGATGGTATACATCCAAGAGTGTTGAAAGAACTGAAATATGAGATTGCAGACCTGCTATTAGTAATCTGTGAACTTTCATTAAAATCATTTGTAATACCTGAAGATTGGAGGATCGCCAATGTAACGCCATGTTTAAAAAGGGTTCCAGGGGTGATCCGGGAAACTGTAAGACAAGAACTTCCTTGTCTAAAGCCATGTTGGCTGTCTCTCATTAGACCATGACTTTCTACATGCTGTGTAATTTTGTTCTTTATGGAAGAAAGGCCTGACAATCTACTTCCGGTGACACTGCCAAGAAAACCCATGAGCTTCTGGGTCGCCAGGAGTCAGGACTGACTTGAAGGCACACATTGCATTTTTTTGCATGATGGTTTCTACCATTTTCCCCGGTACTGACGTGAGGCTCACCGGTCTGTAGAGCCTCACGTCAGTACCGGGGAAAATGGTAGAAACCATCATGCAAAAAAATGCAATGTGTGCCTTCAAGTCAGTCCTGACTCCTGGCGACCCAGAAGCTCCTGGGTTTTCTTGGCAGTGTCACCGGAAATAGATTGTCAGGCCTTTCTTCCATAAAGAACAAAATTACACAGCATGTAGATAGTCATGGTCTAATGGGAGACAGCCAACATGGCTTTAGACAAGGAAGTTCTTGTCTTACTAATCTGATATGTTTTTTTGAAGGTGTGAATAAACAGGTAGACAATGGTGAGTCGGTTGATATAGTGTATCTGGACTTTCAGAAAGCCTTTGACAAGGTCCCTCATCAGAGACTCTTGGCAAAACTAAAAAGTCATGGGATAGGAGGCAGTTTACTATTGTGGATCGGGAACTGGTTAAAAAATAGAAAGCAGAGGGTAGAGCTAAATGGCCAATTTTCCCAATGGAAAATGGTGAATAGTGGAGTACCCCAGGGATCTGTACTGGGTCCGCTGCTTTTTGACATATTCATAAATGACCTGGAAAAGGGAATAACTAGTGAGGTTATCAAATTTGCAGACGACACAAAACTGTTTAAAGTTGTTAAAATCCAAGAGGACTGTGGAAAACTGCAGGAGGATCTGGATAAATTGGAAAACTGGGCATCCAAATGGCAGATGAAATTTAATGTGGACAAGTGCAAAGTTATGCACCTAGGAAAGAACAACCCACACTATGGTTACACAATGCAAGGTTCCACATTGGGAACCACCACCCAGGAAAAAGATTTAGGAGTCATCGTGGATAACATGTTAAAACCCTCTGCCCAGTGTGCAGCGGCGGCCAAGAGAGCAAATAGAATGCTAGGTATCATAAGGAAAGGAATGGAAAATAAAACAAAGGATATTATAATGCCACTGTATCGTTCCATGGTACGACCGCACCTTGAATATTGTGTGCAATTCTGGTCGCCGTATCTTAAAAAGGATATAGTGTTATTAGAAAAGGTACAGAGAAGAGCCTCCAAAATGGTAAAGGGGATGGAAGGCTACTCCTATGAAGAGAGGCTACAAAGGTTAGGGCTCTTCAACCTGGAAAAGAGACGGCTGAGGGGAGATATGATAGAGGTCTATAAATTAATTAATGGAGTGGAACGGGTAAACGTAGATCGTTTGTTTACGCTATCAGAATATAGAAAGACTAGGGGACATATAATAAAGCTACAGGGTAAACTATTTAAGCCAAATTTGAGAAAATATTTTTTCACTCATGTAATCAAACTCTGGAATTTGTTACCGAAGGATGTAGTAAAGGCTGTTAGTGTAGCTGGGTTTAAAAAAGGTTTAGACAAGTTCCTGGAGGAAAGGTCCATAAACCATTATTAAAAAGGGACCCAGGATATCATTGCTTGATCCAATACAAGCATTGTGGAACCTGTGTCTCTTGGGGATACTGGTAGGTACGTATGACCTAGATTGGCCACTGTTGGAAACAGGATACTGGGCTTGATGGACCTTGATCTGACCCAGTATGGCATATCTTATGTTCTTATGTTGCACACAGTCATTGCCTGTTAAGTTAATTAACAAAACATTATCTGTTATCCATTGTGCAATATGAAAAAATGTTGAACTTTTTTTTTTTTCTTGCTGAGGAAACATCCATCCCCACATCAAATTGCTCAATGTCATCAGCATAGAGCCTGAATTCTAATCCTAGTTCACACAGCAACTTACAAAAATTTAGAAACGGCAGAAAAAGACCATATGGCCTATCTAATTTGCCCTTCCATATCCACTACAATAGTCCCATTTTTACCTTTAGAGATCCTCTGTGTTTGTCCCATGCTTTTTTGAATTCAGATACTGTCCTTTTGTCCACCACCTTCACTGGGAGACTGTTCCACGCATCTGCCACTCTTTCCATAAAGAAATATTTCTGCATATTACTCCTGATTCTAACCCCTTTCACTCTCATCCTATATGCCCTCATAGCAGAGTTTGCTTTCAATTGAAAGAGATCCTCCTGTGCATCTATGCCACAGGGGTATTTAAAGGTCTCTATCATGTCGGCCCTATCCAGCCTTTCCTCTAAAGTATACATATTAAGATCTTTAAGTCTGTCCTCATATGCTTCATAATGAAGACCTCTAACCATTGTAGTAGCCACCCTCTGCACTGACTCCAACCTGCTTATATCCTCTTGAAGGTGTGGTCTCCAGAAATGCACACAATACTCCAAATGAGGTTGTACCAGAGACCTATAAAGAGGCATTATCACCTTTTTTTCTGCTGGCCATTCCTCTCCCTATACACCCAAGCATCCTTCTGGCTTTCACAGTTGCGTTTTCTACCTGTTTAGCTACTTTAAGATAATCAGACACAATTACACCTGAGTCCTGCTCTTCTTTCATGGACAACAGTACTTCACCCCTACGATGTACAGCTCCTTTGGATTTTTGCATGACCCTGTATTTTTTAGCATTAAATTTCAGTTGCCAAATTCTAGACCATTCTTCAAGCTTAGCTAGATCCCTCCTCATGTTATTGATTCCTTCCTGTGTGTCTACTCTATTGCAGATTTTGGTATCATCCGCAAAAAAGCAAATCTTACCTGACAGTCCTTCTGCAATATCACTAACAAGGATGTTAAACAGAATTGGACCAAGGACAGATCCCTGCGGCACACCATTGGTAATGACCTCCTCAGAGTGATCTCCATTTACCTGTACCCTTTGTCACCTCCCACTCAACCAAATTTCTAACCCAGTCAGTAATTTTAGGGTCCATCCCTAGGTTGCTCCACTTGTTTGTAAGTCGCCTGTGCAGAATGGTGTCAAAGGCTTTATTGAAATCCAAATACACCACATCTAGAGCTCTCCCTTGGTCCAATTCCCTGGTTACCCAATCAAAGAAATGTATCAGATTTGTCTGACATTCCTGCCTCTGGTGAATCCATGCAGCCTCAGATCCTACAATCTATTGGGCTCACTATTCTCTCCTTTATTAGCCTTTCCAATAATTTACTAACCACAGAGGTTAGACTAACTGGCCTGTAGTTTTCAATGTCATCCTTAGTTCGCTTTTGTGTAAAGGGACCAAATGTGCCTTTCTCCACTCTTCTGGTACCACCCCGACTCCAAAGAGGCATTGAAAGGTCAGACAGTGGAGCTTCTAAAATGTCCCCAAGTTCCCTCAGCATTCTAGGGTGTATCCCATCCTGACCTATGGCTTTGTCTACTTTTAGTTTAGCTAGTTCCTCACGAACACAGTCTTCTGAAAATCGTTTGAGATCCCCGTCGCTTCGGTTCCTATTTGTGGGTGTTTTCTGAGGTCCTGCTCCTGGCTCTTAATCTGTGAACACAAAACAGAAATATTTGTTAAGCAATTCTGCTTTATCCTCTTCAGTTTCTGCATATTTCTCCCCTGCACTTGAGTCTGACAATACCACTTTTGCCCTTCCTCCTCTCACTAACATCTGAAAAATGTCTTATCCCCACATTTTATTGCATTGACTATTTCTTCTTCTTTTTGTACCTTGAGTTTTCCGACTACTTTGCTAACTTCTCTAAATTTTTCCAAATATAGATGCCTGTCTTCCTCTCTCTGTGATCTCTTGTATTTCATGAAGGCCTCCCTCTTTTTCTTCACCTTTTCAGCTACTTCTTTTGAGAACTATAGCGGCCCCCTTTTCCTTTTACATTTATTTACCTTTCTGCCCTTAAAATAGCCCCTTTCAGTTTTGCCCACTGTTTTTCTGCATCCCCCAGCTGTTCCCGTCCCGCTGACCACTCTGAGATATTGTCCTATATTTGCAAAGTTAGTTTTCCTAAAGTCTAAGACCCTCGCTTTGGAATGGATTTTATCAGCCTTAGTACTAATACTGAACCATACCATCTGGTGATCACTGGATGCAAGATCTCCCATTATGACATCAGAAACACGTTCCCCATTGGTAAGCACTAAGTCCAGTATGGCTTCTGTTACCAGTTGCCTGAATAGTACTCCCTGTAGAGAATCCAGGATCTCCTTACTTGTAGATGACACCGTAGTAGGGATGTACCAGTCCACTTCCGGCATATTGAAATCACCTATCAGTAGCACTTCTCCTTTCATAGCAATATTGTGTATGTCTTCTATTAAATCTTTGTCCACTTCTACTCCCTGTGAGGGGAATCCGTATATAACTCCAATGCAAATGGATGTCCCTTTCCTTCTTTCTAATTTAACCCACAGTGCCTCCTCTTTCTTTTAAGCCTTGCAGTTCTATAGCTTTAATATTATTTTTGACATATAGTGCCACTCCACCTCCCCTTCTTCATACCCTGTCCTTCCTGAATAAAGTATAACCTGGTATAATTACATCCCAGTCATGGTTTTCTGTGAACCATGTCTCCATAATCGCCACTAAATCTAAGTCGGCCTCTTCTATTAAAGCCTCAACATCTGGTATCTTATTTCCCATGCTATGGGCATTTATACACACTGCTTGTCAGATGTTTCCCCTATTACCCATTTCTACAGAGGTATTTAATGTTTCAATTATCTGGGGGCTTTCTTCACTTACCTGGGGGCTCTCTTTACCCATCCACAACGAATCTAGTTTAAAGGCCCCTCTTCAGTAGGTTAGTCAGTCTGCAGCTGAAGACACTTCGACCCTTCTTGGACCGAATGGACACCATCTCTGTTCTGCAGCCCTTGAAACATCATCCTATGGTCCAGGAAACCAAAACACTCTCGATGACACCATCCACACAGCCATGCATTCATCTCCAGGATCTGAGCTTCTCTGCCTCGGCCTTTACCTTCAACAGGGAGAATTGAATAGAACACTACCTGCACACCTTTCTGCTTCACCCTCTGTCCCAGAGCCATGAAGTCACATTTGATATGCTCTGAGGGATACCTAGCAGAATCATTTTCGGATAATAGTCAGGCTTTATGAGTCTCAACAAACTCTCGGTAACATCTCAGATTTTGGCACCTGGCAGACAGCACACCTCTCTGGACATCAAATCTGGTTGGCAAATGGACACCCCCAGTATTTATTTATTTATTTAATGCTTTTCTATACCGCACTATTCGGCATCAGCGCGGTTTACAAGGAACAAGTTGGTACAATGTGGAACAGCCATCCATTGAACTTACATAAAACAGGGAGTTTAAACATGGATAACAGGTGAACTTTATACATAATATACACAAGGGGAATTTAAACATGGATAACAATTGAACTTTATACATTATACAGTACCCCTCAGAAGAGTCACTAACCACCTCTACCCTTCGCTTCCTTGTGATGACTAATTCTGCAACTTTGGGGAGCTCGTGCTGTGGTTCTTCCCTTTCCTCGGATGCTTCCACCTCCTCCACTTCCAGGGCTGCAGACTGCTTCTTCAATCCAAGAGCTGGAGGAGTTGGAGTGTTGATACTGCAGGCTCTGTTGACTCGTGTCCAACGGTCTTCCTTCTGGAGCGTTCCATCTTCACCTCTGTCAGAGAGCTTGGATGCTTTAAGAAGCATCTCATCAATGTACTTCTCACTGTCTCAAATGCTTCTCAGCCTCGCCACTTTCTTCCCTGAGCTCCTCCACTTCTTTCCTGAGAGCCTCAACATGCAGGCAATCCTGCACATGGAACCAGTCCTTCAACTGGCATTGGGATCTCTGTCTGGACAGAAGCAGACGTTGTAATGGGGGCAACAGCTTTAGCAATATGATTTTTTCCAGCCATTGTTTAGTTGATAGAGCTTTGGTACCTATTGAAGTAAAAGAGACACCTACCAAAGTCCTTACCTCTTCCTCAGCTGTCCTTTAAGAGAAAAAGCAGTTAACCTCTTTTAAGTATGTTCTAACAGTGCTTGTCTATGTCCCTGTGTGTAGCTAATTGAGGCATTGCCCTATAAAGCAAGAATGCTCACATGGGTTGGCGGGTGTCGGGGTGGGTAGGGAGGGACCTAGCACCTGAACAGGTCAGTGGCTTCAAAGAGAGTAGCTGTGACTGGGTAGCTAGAACAGACAATGAACTCCAACTGACAGAGCCTTGCCCAACACTAGAAGGACAAAAAAAAAGAGAGACTTATCTTTTGAAAAAGACCAGCAAAACCCCTTTGAGAATTAGCTTTTTAAAAAAGAATAGCAAAGGAAGCCTATAAATGTTAAACAGGACTGGGGAGAGTGCTAAACCTTGGGGTGCTCCTTCTCCCAGGGAGACAGCTTTGCTGGATCCTTTCCATCAAGAAAGAAGCAGCTCCTGCAATTCCTACTCCCCCTCTCCCCCCCCCTCCCAGCTAAAGAGGCCAGCAAATTCCAAGGGATTACCAAATCGAAGGCCAAGGAGATGTTAAAAAGTAGTAACAAGTAAGCCACTTGCCTATGCTTCAGCCCCTGAAAGAAACGAGTGGCTGGAACAGCTGAAGCAGCATTTCTACAAAGCACACGGCTTCACAAAAGAGCTAACCTGGGAGAGCTGCACCTCCAAGCTCCACCCCTGCAACATCGTGTCGCTGATTACCTCGGCCCAATCGGGGCAGGGCTCCTTACTTTAAAAGGGAGCGCGAACAGGCACACGATCTCTCTTTATACACTGCTCCAGGAGGAGCTGTACTGCCCACGGAAGCCTCCTCACCATCGGAGAAGAGCCTACTCCTGCCGGGAAACGAGTGGCTGGAACAGCTGAAGCAGCATTTCTACAAAGCACGCGGCTTCACAAAAGAGCTAACCTGGGAGAGCTGCACCTCCAAGCTCCACCCCTGCAACATCGTGTCGTTGATTACCTCGGCCCAATCGGGGCAGGGCTCCTTACTTTAAAAGGGAGCGCGAACAGGCGTGCCCGCGCCGGAGGGCCCGCGCCGGAGGGCCGCGCAAGAGGGCCCTTTGGCACGGCCCTTAGGAAAAGGCCCACAAAGATCATCAAATCGACACAACAACTTAAAAGAAAATTAAGCCGAGACAAACGACAGCAGCGGAGTACAGCTGAGCTCCCTCAGGGTTGAGATCGCGTACATCCTCTCTACATCAAATCTCCAAACCGCAGCAAGTATAACTGTTACAAACTTTGCCAAACAGACGTTTCATTAATTAACTGACCTGAGTAACATCACTTCACTAGCACAGATCATATCTAGTAAATGAAATTCTCTGTGAATTAACACATTACTATTACCAGTATTTAAATTGTATTTAATCTACTGACTTTATACAACTGTATATTTAATTGCTACTGTTGCCAGTACTTCTAATTGCCTGCTACTGTTGCTACTGCTACTGTTGCCAGTACTTCTAATTGCCTGCTACTGTTTTGCCAGTATTCCCAGTTGTCTGCTACTGTTGCCAGTATTCCCAGTTGTCTGCTACTGTTGCCAGTATTTCCAATTGTTTGCTACTGTTGCCAGTACTTCTAATTGTTTGCTACTGTTGCCAGTATTTCCAATTGTTTACTACTGTTGCCAGTATCCTTAATTGTATTTCACTTTGCTTTCGAGTCCTAGCCATTGTACAACTGCAAGTTATCACTGTCACTAGTATTACACCCTTAATGAAATACTGTACTGTCACTAGTAAGTCAAATTTCATTAACACTACCAAAAGCATCAACACGCATATTATTATCTAATCCCCTCCTATCATAGACAACTCAGCTCAGCAAAACTAAGGTTAAGTCCAATTTAACTGAAAACAACTGCAAAAGCTAATTTTGTCTAGCTGCTATAGACAACTCAATTTTCCTTACCCCCCACCCTAACCCAACACAGAGATCCTAGAGCGGGGCATCCCATCAGCAAACCAATATCACAAAGAATTTTGTAACATACTGCCACCAATAACTTTCTCCAAAAATTACCCTACTTGTCACAATTCTATATAAGTACCGGATACTACCCCAGCTAAAATGCCTTTACTTAATGCTCTCAAATGTAAATTACCATTAATTTGCCTCACTATATCTGTACTAATTACCCTCGCCCAATGTCTACATAACAACAATGTTAAAAAACATCCCCATCATACACAATCTAACACGAAACAACCCCCCATCATGGCAACCATACATAGAACACCACCCCAAAATGAACCACCATAGACTAATTCAAATAAAATGTACATCACCCCCTCGACCAATAAAAATCAGTCCATGCAAAAACTTTGAATCATTATCAATAATACTAATTAATGCTAGATCAATGAAAAATAAACTGCCTATATTCACAGAAATACTAGACAATCAAAAACCAGACATATTATGTGTAACTGAGACATGGCTAGTCGACACAGACAACGTATATCTAAATCAACTAAGTAACAATGAATATGACACCTTCTACACGCATAGAACTCACAAAAAAGGCGGTGGAGTTCTAATAATGTTTAAAAAAGTACTAAAAGCCAAAAAACTAACATCGGACTTACCCACCAACATAGATACCATCATTATGAAAATCGGCAACATAAAAATTTGCCTAATTTACAGACCACCACACCAACACTCAGAAAACATGGACCCTTTAATTGACTTTCTAAGCTCCTCCACTGATCAAAACCCAATTTTAATGCTCGGTGACTTCAACCTCCCCTCCTTACCAGCCTCATATGCTTCCCTCTTCTTAGAATCAATAACAGATATGGATTTTCACCAAATAATAAACACCAGCACACACAATAAAGGTAGTATACTTGACATGGTCTTATTGCCAAATGTACTTCACCAACTCTATAATCCCAATTCCCTTAAATGCACACCCATCCCATGGTCAGACCATTACCTTATTAACTTTAATATCACAACCAATAACACCTCTATTAAACGAATCACAACTAATGCACCTACCTCCAGATTTAAGAAATACAATGAGGAAGATTTCCTAGATCTTATAATCCCAAACCTATCTACCTCACCACTAAACCTAGATGCAGCAGTAACGAACTGGCACAAAACTATTAATAATGCTGCAGCTAATAAACTAATCATTAAGAAAAACAAGCATTCCAAAGTTGACCAAACCCCTTGGTACAATAATGATTTAAAACTAATGAAAAGAAACTTAAGGAAAGCTGAATGTAATTGGAGGAAAAATAAAAACATGATTAAAAAAGATTTATACCTCATGCTCCTTAACAAATATAAAGATGCAATTAACAATGCCAAAAAAAATTACCATGCCTCCATCCTAAATAATGCCATAAATAGACCTAGAGAACTTTTCTCAATAGTACAAAAACTGACAAATAACACCCACAACTCCAGCAATGAAATCACAGATATTACTCCTCAGACCTTGGCAAATTATTATATGAACAAAACAATGTCCCACCCCCCCCCCTACCTAAATCCACATACACTTCTCAAACACATCACACTGACACTTATACTTTTCAAACACATCATGCAGACGAATGGTCTGAATTCCAACCCCTAACTAACGTTGCACTCAAGAAAATCATAACAAACATTAATACAACAACCTCACTCCTCGACCCTTGTCCTGTAACATGGATAAAGAACTCTCTATCAATACTCTCCCAATTCATCCTCCCAATAATAAATCTTTCCCTAAAAAACGGATACTTACCCCCTACACTAAAATATGCTCAGATCCGCCCAATCTTAAAAAACACTACCCTTGACAAATCATCACCTAAATCTTACAGACCCATATCAAGTATTCCGTTTATGGCTAAATTAATTGAAAAAGCAGTACAAATCCAAACCCAGGACTACATTGACAGCTCAGCCCCCCTTGATGATCAGCAGTATGGGTTTCGTCCCAGACACGGAGTTGAGTCTCTTCTAACAGTTCTAATTGATACACTTGTAAGAGGAATAGACAACTCAAAACAAGCATTCCTACTTATATTCATTGATGTCTCCGCAGCCTTTGACAGTGTTCACCACTCAACAATGATCAATAAACTTAGGCAAATAGGAATAAAATCTACAGTACTAGAATGGTTTACCTCCTACCTAACGGACAGAACTCAAACGGTACAAATCGGTAATCTTACTTCAAATACATATAATCAAGAACTAGGCCTCCCCCAAGGTTCAGCACTGTCAGCGCTACTATTTAACATATACTTAAAACACATCTGTAAAATCTTCAAAAAATTCAATGTCCACTATCACCTTTATGCGGACGACATTATGATGTATGTCCCTTTCAAAATACCAAATATCCCTTTACAACTTATTAACGATTGCCTCAATGAAATAAACACCTGGCTAAATGAGAACAACCTATACATCAATCACTCAAAAACAGAAGCCCTAATAGTAACAAAAAACACAACATTCATTCCCCCCTCACATATCACATTGCAGAATAACGATATCAAACTAAAAACTGAAGTACGTTATTTAGGCGTAATACTAGACAAACACCTCAGCATGGACACACATGTAAGAAACATAACAAAAAAGGTTTATTTCAAACTCAAAATATTGAAGCAACTCCGCCCACTAATGCACCTACAAGATTTTCAACGAATTATACAAGCGATAATAACCCCCCACTTCGATTTCGCAAATCAAATCCTACTAGGTGTAACAAAACAGACCTTGAAAAAGCTCCAATTGGCACAAAATGCGGCAGCTAAGACCATTACAAAGGCCCCACCTTTTCAACATATAACCCCGATTTTAGAATATCTACACTGGCTCCCGATTCAAAGTCGAATAGAATATAAAACTATTTTAACCACCTACAAAGCTCTAAATAAAACAGCACCCCTGTCTATAAATAACCTCATTAAAACTGAGCCTACTCATAACCTTCAAAGGAGAGACCAGCTAAACAAATTAACTACACCAAAAGAATTTATTAAGGCCAAAAAGACCACAAACAAGAAAGCCTTCTCCCATGCTGCCCCCATACTTTGGAACACTATCCCATCAGAATTAAGATCCTTACCCAAAATCATGGAGTTTAGGAAAAAACTCAAAACACACTTATTCACAATGTACTATGCACCCTTGGCGAACTCACCTCCCACCCCACAGATAGATAAAGGATAGTCATATTTCAGCCAATACAACTATTCCAAAAAAGGTCGAACCACTAAAGCCCGAAAACAATGTATTCAAAGACTAACGAATAATATTTAAGCCTGTATATAGTTTTAACTCTGTTACTCTGTACATAGTTCACAAATTGTTAAATGTAAGTTACAACTTGTTATCTGTAAAAACAGTTCACTGTTTTATTGTTGTTCCATGTAAACCGCACCTGATCAATGGAAGGAGCGGTATATAAAAAATCTGTAAATTAAAATTAAATTAAATACAGTCAGAGACTATTAACGTGTCTGAGCCATGCCTAGCCCTGAAACCTTGTTTCCAAATCTCCAAAATTTCATCTGCCATTCGGATGCCCACCCTCCCAAGTTCTCGGTTCTCTTGCAATCTTCTTGTGATTTAACAACTTTGAATACTGTAATTTTGTGCTGTCTGCAGATTTAGATTGCTTTATTTGTTGTTCCATTTCCATTCATTTATAAATGTTAGAAAGTAGTGGGCCTACACAGGTCCCTGGGGCACTCCACTATTCATCTTGAGAAAATTGACCATTTATCCCTATTCTCTGTTTTCTGTTTTAACCGCTTCCCAGTCCATAATAGGACACTGCCTCTTATCCAAAACTTTTTAATTTACTTGAGTCTATCATGAGGGATCTCATTAAATGCTTTCTGAAAATCCAGATACACTATGTCAACGGCACACATTTTTATCTGCATGTTTATTCACACCTTAAAATGTAGCAGACGAATGAGGCAAGACTTCCCTTGGCTAAATCCATGTTTGCTTGGTTCCATTAAAGCATGACTATATTTTCAATAATTTTTCTTCTTTATAATGGTTTCTCCCATTTTTGCCTGGCACTGATTTCGAGCTCACTGGTCTGTAATTTCCCAGATTTCCCCTGGAACCCTGTTTAATAATTGGTGTTACATTGACCACCCTCCAGTCTTCAGGGACTATAGACAATTTTAATGTTAGTTTAAAAATTACTGATAGTTCTGCAATTTAATATCTCATTTCTTTCAGAACCCTGGTATGTGTACCATGCAGTCCAGGTTATATGCTGCTCTTTGATGTCTAATTACTCTCTTTTTACATCTTCCAGGTTCACAATGATTTTGCTTCAATTCCTCTGAATTATCACCTTTAGATATTATGTCTGGCTTGAGTTAGAAGTAAGCCACCTGCCTATGCTCCAGCCCCTGAAAGAATACAGTCAGTAAGAGATTAACATTTCTGAGCCTTGCCTAGCCCTGAAACCCTGTTTCCAGGTGTCCAAAATTTCATCTGCCAGTGTTGGTATCGGGGGGGCTCCTCTGATACCAACACTGCTCCATTTCTGATGCTTGCTTTGTCCTTCTTTTGGGACTGTCACACCGCCCCTTCCCCTCCCTACCATTTGGGTAAGTCTTGCTGTCTCATTCCCCCTGCGCCCTTTGCATTATGGCTCCTTCTGTTTTCTGTTTGCTCCCTCATTATGTCGGCCATCCCTTACTGCCTGGAGAGGGAGTCTTGACTGGACAGCACCTTCACCCAGGCCATAATCTCTTCGGGGTGTAGGCAATTACTGCCTTCCGACACTTCTGTGTTCAGGCTACCGGAGTGCTGGTTCTCTGCCAGACACTTGGGTCTTGAGAGAGTCTCTCAGTAGGGACTCAACTGCCTCTGATCACAGCTCACCCTTTGCAGGTCACCATGGCATTTTTTTTACAGATTCTCAGTAGCTGGGAAGTCCCATATGTGAGGACTGACTTCCTGCTTGTTCCCGGAGAAAGCATTTACTAACCTGTAATAGGTGTTCTCCGGGACAGCAGGAATTGGTCCTCACAACCCTTCCTCCTCCCTGTGGAGTTGCTTTTTTACTGTATTTTATTTTTATCTTGGCCATCTTAACTATGTCATTTGACTGAGGCAAGATGGCACCCTTGGGCGGGAAGGGGACCATGCATGTGTTTTGCATCTCCCAAAGGCTTTCTTTGAAAGCTGGGGAGATGCTTACATGTGGGCTCCATCAGCACTGACATCACCCATATGTGAGGACTGATTACTGCTATTCCCGGAGAGCACCTATTACAGGTGAGTAACTACACTTTTTTGAAGGTTTCTATTTGTTTTAGCCAGTACTTCTCAAACTCTGTGTCGCAGCATCAAAATGAGTTGGCAATCAGGGCTGGCGAAAACCAAGTCATTTGGCTGCAACACTGCAAGAGGTTTACATAGTAACATAGTAAATGATGGCAGATAAAGACCAGCATGGTCCATCCAGTCTGCCCAGCAATACGGCAAGAGTAGGTGCACCTGACGCTCTATGCAGGTCACCCCTCCCCATGTCTTTGTTTAGGGGTGGACCCACCACTCCATGTAGGACACCCCTATTTGTTGAGAAAGTTAGATGGTTCAGTTTATTTTGTTTTTATCCTGTTGCTGTAAAGGGATCTGCTGTGCTTGTCCCATGCTGTTTTGAATTCCGTCACCGTGTTTGCCCCCACCACTTCCATCGGGAGGGCATTCCAAGCACCCACCACTCTTTCAGTGAAAAAATATTTCCTGACAGTGCCTTTCAATTTTCCACCTTGCAGCTTCATGTTATGCCCTCTAGTTTTGCAGCTTCCCCTTCTTTGGAAGAGCTTTGTTCATCGTTCCTCTTTAAGTATTTAAAGGTCTGAATCATATCTCCCCTATCCCTCCTGTCCTCCAAAGTGTACATATTTAGGTCTTCAAGTCTCTTCTCATAAAGTTTCTTACGCAGGCTCCAAATCATTTTGGTCGCCTTCCTCTGAACACTTTCCAGTCTTTTTACATCTTTTGCAAGATATGGCCTCCAAAACTGAAGACAGTATTCCAGGTGAGGCCTCACCAGCGACCTGTACAGTGGCATAAGTACCTCTTCCTTTCTGCAGCTAATCCCTCTTTGTATGCAGCCCAACATCCTCCTGGCTTTTGCCACCGTCTTGTCGCACTGTTTTGCCACCTTGAGATCATCAGATAATCACACCAAAGTCTTTTTCCTGAACCATGCACACCAACTTCTCGCCCCCTATCGCATACATTTCCCTTGGATTTCTGCTACCTAAGTGCATGACTCTGCACTTTTTCGCATTAAATCGTAATTGCCAAGCATTAGACCATTCTTCCAGCTTTTGTAGATCTTTCCTCATGTTATCCACTCCCTTGGGGGAGTCCACTCTGTTGCAAATTTTTGTGTCATCTGCAAAAAGACAGACTTTTCCATTCAGTCCTTCAGCAATATCACTCACGAATACATTGAACAGTGCCAAGGCCCAGGACCGAACCCTGGGACACCCCGCTAATCACCTTCCCCTCATCCGAGTGAGCTCCATGTACCATCACCCTCTGTCAGTCAACCAATTTCTAATACAGTTTACTATCTTGGTACCCATCTCCAAGCTACTGAGTTTATTGACAAGCCTTCTATGAGGAACAGTATCAAAGGTTTTGCTGAAATCCAGGTAGATGACATCCATCACATGCCCCTGATCTAATTCCTTGGTCACCCAGTCAAAGAACTCAATCAGATTAGTTTGGCAAGACTGTTCTTCAGTAAAACCATGTTGCCTCGGATCTTGCAACCTGTTGGTTTTGAGAAAGTTCACTATTCGCTCTTTCAGGAGTGCCTCCATTACTTTTCCCGCCACCGAGGTAAGGCTCACGGGTCTGTAGTTTGGCACTTCTTCCCTGTCACCACTTTTGTGTAGAGGTACGACATCAGCCATTTTCCAGTCCTGAGGAACCTCTCCTGTTTCCAAAGATCTGTTGAATACATCCTTTAACGGTCCTGATAGAACCTCTCTGAGCTCTTTCAGTATCCTGGGATGTATCCCATCCGGTCCCATGGCTTTGCCCACTTTCAGTTTAGCAAGTTGTTTTAACACCTCATCTTCTGTGAATGGTGTGGTATCTACTTCGTTCCCATTTTTATATTTGGGGGTCCCAGCTGGTCCATCTCCAGGATTTTCTTTAGTAAAAACAGAGCAGAAGTATTTGTTTAGCAATTTCGCTTTTTCTATGTCACTTTCCATGAGTCTTTTCCCAGCACTTCTGAGTCCTGCAATTCCAACTCTGATCTTCTTCCTTTCCCGAATATACCTGAAGAAAGTTTTGTCGCCACCCTTAACATCTTTAGCCTTCTTTTCCTCTGCCTTTGATTTTGCTATCCTTATTTCTCTTTTTGACTCTTTGAGTTTGATCCTGTATTCATTTCTGTGTTCTTCTGTTTGCAAGCTTTTGAATTTTGCGAAAGCTGTGTTTTTTGCCTTTATTTGAGCAGCCACTTCTTTGGAAAACCAAATAGGTTTCCTTCTCCTCTTGTTTTTGTTTACTTTTTTAACATATTGTTCTGTTGCCCCTTTTATTACCACCTTTAGTTTATCCTATTGCAATAACACTTCCTTTATCTCCTTCCACCTTGTCATCTCCTCCTTTAGGTACTTGGCCATTTTATTGAAGTCAGTGTTCTTGAAGTTTAGGACTTTGAGCTTGGTATGTTTGGCCTGTACCCTGGCTTTTATCTCAGACCACACTGTATAATGATCGCTCTTGCTCACAGGGGTACTCACGCAGACATTTGACACGCTATCACCGTTGGTGAGCACTAAATCCAGCGTTGAGCTTTCCCTGATTGGTTCCATGACCATTTGTCTAAGGAATGCATCCTGGAGAGCATCTACAATTTTTTTGCTTCTTTCCAGATGTGCAGAAGGAGTAATCCAATGCACATCAGGTAGATTAAAGTAACCCAAAATGATTACTTCCCCCTTTGTGGCTATCTTGGCAAAATCTTTAATCAAATCGTTATCTATCTCTTCAATTTGAGTCGGAGGTCTGTAGACTACAGCAGTATGGATGACAGTGCCATCTCCTCTTTCCAACGCAATCCAGAGTGCTGCTTCTTTTCCCCATGCCCCCTGCATTTCAAGTAGCTTTAATATTTCTTTTGACATACAAGGCCACTCCTCCTCCTTTTCCATTTTCTCTGTCTCTTCTGAATAGATTATAGACAATTATGGCTACATCCCAATCATGCCATTCATTGAACCATGTTTCTGTAATGGCCACAATGTCCAAATCCATTTCCACCATTAGGGCTTCCAGGTCCAGAACTTTGTTGGCTAAGCTTTGAGCATTTGTGCTCATTGCTTTCCAGCATTTACCTGGCTTGTGTGTATTTTGTATTGATTTTGTTCTGCCCACATCTTCCCACTTGTTTGTGATGTGTGGTTTAAAAGTGTGGCTGTTTCTGATATTATTCTGCTTTTGCAGGGGGTGGCGTGCCGGCCTTGACCTTCTACATCCATCACCCCCTTTTCCTAGTTTAAATGCATATCCACATAGTGCCTGAATTTTTCACTTAAGATTCTTTTCCCTGCGACAGAGAGATGTAGTCCATCAGCACCGTATAGTCTCTTGTTGGTCCACCTGTTTCCCCAGTCGTCAATAAATCTGAATCCTTCTTGTTTGCACCAGGTCTGGAGCCATGTATTAAAGCTGTTAATGCGATGCAGCCTTTTTGTCCCCTTACCAAGAACAGGTAGAACCTCTGAGAATGCAACAGTGTTCACAATGGGCTTGAGTTTCTCTCCCAGAGATTGGAAGTCCTTTTGGACTGTAGAGGCACTGTTTCTAGCCAGGTCATTTGTGCCCAAGTGGATAACAACATCAAGTTTGGAGTGTTCACTTTTTGCGATAAGTACTTCAACAATTTGGATTGTATTCCTGCTGACTGTCGAGCCTGGTAGGCACATGACTATCTTCTCTCCTTTGAACTGTGTTCCCAAGTTGGTGTGTCTGATGATGGAAATCTCCAAGTAGTAGTACTTTTCTGTTTGTTGACGTTTTCTTCATATTTGGTGCTTTAGCAGGAGATTAGGCAGTGTCTGACTCATTTAAGGGCCCTTCAGTTTCATTGGATTGAGCATCCTCATTAGCCAAGGCAGAGAAGGCATTATGCAGGGATATCTCTTGATGTATAGGATATCTCAGCGTTACAGGTCGCAATCTTCCAGAACCCACTGTGATCCATTTGTTCCTGGGGTGTTTGATTCTTTGTGGAAGCGGTGGTGGACTTTGTTCAGTTTGTATCCTAGAAGAGGTGTGTTTCATTGCAGCTATTTCCTCACTCAATAGAGTCACTTCTTTATGCATGGCAGCTAGGTTTTTCCTTAGTAGAGTCAGTTCGTCATGCATGACAGCTGACCTGAGGCACATAGGACAAGCTCTTAGGCTCTGAATGATTCATCTTGAAATGAAAGTACTGCAGTTATTGCACTGAATACATGATAAGCAGTCCCAGAAGAGGAAGAAGAAGAAGAAACGATGAAGAAGATGTGGACTTTTAACCCAAGTAAGAAAGGGTAGATGGCACTTATGTGACTACTATAAAGGCAATGTAGCCCATGGGGTGGATGGGGCGAGGGGTAGCGTGGGCGGTAACCTAAGTGTCTCTGGCCAGTAGGCTGTTCCTGAACCATGGGCACACACTGACATTTTGGAAGCAAAGGTGGGTCTTGAGAGTTGCACACTTTGTGACTCTAAAAATAAAGTCACAGCCACAGAAAGTTTAGAAACATGACGACAGAAAAAGACCACACGGCCTATCTAGTCTGTCCTTCCATATCAACAACTACAACAGTCCCCTTTTTACCTTTAGAGATCCTCTGTGTTTGTCCCATGCTTTTTTTGAATTCAGTTACTGTCCTCATCTCCACCACCGCCACTGGGAGATTATTCCACGGATCCACCACTCTTTCTGTAAAGAAATATTTCCACATCTCACTCCTGAATTTATCCCCCTTCACCCTCATCCCATGTCCCCTCGTAGCAGAACTTGCTTTCAATTGAAAGAGGCTCTCTCCCTGAACATTTATGCCACGAAGGTATTTAAACATCTCAATCATATCACCTCTATCCCGCCTTTCCTCTAAGGTGTACATATTAAAATCCTTAAGTCTGTCCTCATATGCTTTATAATGAAGACCACTAACCATCTTAGTAGCCACCCTCTGCACCGACTCCATCCTGTTCACATCCTTTTGAACGGTCTCCAGAATTGCACACCATACTCCAAATGGGTCGCACCAAAGACTTATACAGAGGCACTGTCACCTCCTTTTTTTCTGCTAGCCATTCCTCTCCGTATGCACCCAAGCATCCTTCTAGCTTTTGCCGTCGCCTTTTCTACCTGTTCAGCTACTTTAAGATCATCAGACACAACCACGTCTAGTTCCCGCTCTTCTTTAGTGGATAAAAGTACTTCACCCCCTATACTATATTTCTCCTTTGGATTGCTGCAGCCCCAAATGCATGACCTTACGTTTTTTTAACATTAAATCCCACCTGCCAAATTCTAGACCATTCCTCAAGCTTAGCTAGATCCCTCCTCATGTAATACCTCATGAAATACAAGAGATCACAGAGAGAGGAAGACAGGCATCTGTATTTGGAAAAACTTAGAGAAGCTAGCAAAGTAGTCAAGAAGGCAAAGATTCAAAAGGAGGAGGAAATAGCCAATGCAATAAAATGGGGGGATAAGACATTTTTCAGATATATTAGTGAGAAGAGGAAGGGCAAAAGTGTTATTGTCAGACTCAAGGGTGCAGGGGGGGAATATGTAGAAGCTGATAAGGATAAAGCGGAATTGCTTAACAAATATTTTTATTCTGTGTTCACAGATAAAAAACCAGGAGCAGGACCTCAGAAAACACCCACAAATAAGAACAGAAGCGAGGGACATCTTGAACAATTTTCAGAAGACTGTGTTCGTGAAAAACTAGCTCAACTTAGACAAAGCGATGGGACCGGATGGGATACACCCTAGAATACTGAGGGAACTTGGGGACGTTCTAGCAACTCCACTGACTGACCTTTTCAATGCCTCGTTGGAGTCGGGAGTGGTGCCAAAGGACTGGAGAGAGGCTCATGTGGTGCCTTTACACAAAAGCGGAAGTAAGGATGTGGTTGAAAACTAAAGGCCGGTTAGTTTAACTTCAGTGGTGAGTAAATTATTGGAAACGCTGCTGAAAGAGAAAATAGTGAGGTTTCTGGAGTCCGGCGGATTACAGGATCCGAGTCAGCATGGATTTACCAGAGGCAGGTCTTGTCAGACAAATCTGACTGATTTCTTTGACTGGGTGACCAGGGAGTTGGACCGAGGGAGAGCTCTAGATGTGGTGTATTTAGATTTCAGTAAAGCCTTTGACACTGTTCCTCACAGGCGACTTATAAACAAACTGAGCACCCTAGGGATGGACCCTAAAGTTACTGCTTGGGTTAGAAATTGGTTGGGTGGGAGGCAACAAAGAGTACAAGTAAATGGAGCTCACTCTGAGGAGAAGGATGTTACCAGTGGTGTGCCCCAGGGATCTGTCCTTGGTCCGATTCTTTTTAACATCTTTGTTAGTGATATAGCGGAAGGGCTGTCGGGTAAGGTTTGCCTCTTTGCGGATGATACCAAAATCTGCAATAGAGTAGACACCCAGAAAGGTGTAGATAACATGAGGAGGGATCTAGCTAAGCTTGAAGAATGGTCTAGAATTTGGCAGCTGGGATTTAATGTTAAAAAATGTAAGGTCATGCATTTGGGCTGCAGAAATCCAAGGGAGCAATACAGTATAGGAGGTGTACTTTTCTCCACTAAAGAAGAGCGGGACCTAGGCGTGGTTGTGTCTGATGATCTTAAAGTAGCTAAACAGGTAGAAAAGGCGACGGCAAAAGCTAGAAGGATGCTTGGGTGCATACGGAGAGGAATGGCTAGCAGAAAAAAGGAGGTGATAATGCCTCTGTATAAGTCTTTGGTGCGACCTCATTTGGAGTACGGTGTGCAATTCTGGAGACCGCACCTTCAAAAGGATGTGAACAGGATGGAGTCGGTGCAGAGGGTTGCTACTAAAATGATTAATGGGCTTCATTATAAAGCATATGAGGACAGATTTAAGGATCTTAATATGTACACCTTAGAGGAAAGGCGGGATAGAGGTGATATGATTGAGATGTTTAAATACCTCCGTGGCATAAATGTTCAGGGAGAGAGCCTCTTTCAATTGAAAGCAAGTTCTGCTACGAGGGGACATGGGATGAGGGTGAAGGGAGATAGATTCAGGAGTGATATGCGGAAATATTTCTTTACGGAAAGAGTAGTGGATCCATGGAATAGCCTCCCAGTGGAGGTGGTAGACATGAGGACAGTAACAGAATTCAAAAAAGCATGGGACCAACACAGAGGATCTCTAAAGGTAAAAAGTGGACTGTTGTAATTGTTGTTATGGAAGGACAGACTAGATGGGCCTTGTGGTCTTTTTCTGTCATCATGTTTCTATGTTTCTATGTTATCTGCACCTTCCTGGGTGTCTATTCTATTGCAGATTTTGGTATCATCTGCAAAGAGGTACACCTTACCCGACAGCCTTCCGCTATATCACTAACAAAGATGTTAAAAATAATCGGATCAAGGACAGATCCCTGGGGCACACCACTGGTAACATCCTTCTCCTCAGAGTGAGCTCCATTTACCTGTACTCGTTGCCTCCCACCCAACCAATTTCTAACTCAAGCAGTAACTTTAGGGTCCATCCCTTGGGAGCTCAGTTTGTTTAAGTCGCCTGTGAGGAACAGTGTCAAAGGCTTTACTGAAATACAAATACACCACATCTAGGGCTCTCCCTTGGTCCAACTCCCTGGTCACCCAGTCAAATAAATCAATCAGATTTGTCTGACAAGACCTGCCTCTGGTGAATCCATGCTGCCCCCGATCCTGTAATCCGCTGGACTCCAGAAACCTCACTGTTTTCTCTTTCAGCAGCGTTTTCAATAATTTACTCACCGCTGAAGTTAAACTAACCGGCCGTTAAACTAACCACATCCTTACTTCCGCTTTTGTGTAAAGTCACCACATGAGCCTCTCTCCAGTCCTTTGGCACCACTCCCGACTCCGAGGCATTGAAAAGGTCAGTCGGTGGAGCTGCTAGAACGTCCCCAAGTTCCCTCAGTATTCTAGGGTGTATCCCATCCGGTCCCATCGCTTTGTCTACTTTAAGTTGAGCTAGTTTCTCACGAACACAGTCTTCTGAAAATTGTTCAAGATGTCCCTCACTTCTGTTCCCGTTTGTGGGTGTTTTCTGAGGTCCTGCTCCTGGTTCTTCATCTGTGAACACAGAACAGAAATATTTGTTAAGCAATTCCGCTTTATCCTCATCAGCTTCTACATATTTCTCCCCTTCACCCTTGAGTCTGACAGTACCACTTCTGCCCTTCCTCTTCTCACTAACATATCTGAAAAATGTCTTATCCCCCCATTTTATTGCATTGGCTATTTCCTCCTCTTTTTGAATCTTTGCTTTCCTGACTACTTTGCTAGCTTCTCTATGTTTTTCCAAATTTAGATGCCTGTCTTCCTCTCTCTGTAATCTCTTGTATTTCATGAAGGCCTCCCTCTTTTTCTTCACTTTTTCAGCTACTTCTTTTGAAAGCCATAGCGGTCTCCTTTTCCTTTTACCTTTATTTACCATTTTAACAAAAAGGTTGGTTGCCCTTAAAATATCCCCTTTCAGTTTTGCCCACTGTTTTTCTACATCCCCCAGCTGTTCCCATCCCACTAAGCACTGGTGTTTTAGTATGCAGTTGGAATTTTGGTCCATATGAACCTGATATTTTGGAAAAGAGATGGCTGAAGGGGATATGATAGAGGTCTATAAATAATCAGTGGAACAAAACTGGTAAACATAGATCGGTTGCTTACTCGGTCAAAAAGTAGAAAGGTAAGGGGGCACACAGTGAATCTACAGTGCAACCCACTTAAAACTAATAATATTTTTTTTTACTGATCGCATAATTAAATTTTGGAATTCGTTACCAGAGGATGTAGTTAAAGCTTTTAGTGCAGCTGGTTTAAAAAAAAAAAAAAAGGTTTGGACAAGTTCCGGAGGAAAAGTCCATAAACAATTATTAAAGAGAACACGGGAAATCCACTGCTTACCCCGGAACAAGCATTGTGAAACCTGTGTGCCTCTTTGGGAACCTGCCAGGTACTTGTGGCCTGAATTGGCCACTGTTGGAAACAGGATACTGGACTTGATGGACCTTTGGTCTGACCCAGTGAGGCATTTTTTATGTTCGTATGTACTTGTTTTGGATAATACCCATGTTGTGCAAGGAGTTTTCTCCATGGACATGCAGAATCGCTCCAGCAACAAAGGTGGGTTACAACACCCTGCATGGAGCCAGTCTGGTCCCTTTTCCCTAGCTCAGAAAACTTTCTGGAAAGTCTTTTGAACCTTGCTGACAGTTGTCAGGTCAGTAATTCTTATCATGGTTGCAGCCAGGTGGGTTTCTTATTCCTTTCATCAGTCAGTCAAAATACAGTTTGATTTTTGCCTCACTAATTTTCAACATAACAGATAAAACAGTCTTCAAAGGTGCCCTACTTGTGATGAGAAGATGTCAGTCACCAACACACAGATTTGTGGGCAATGTAAACATTTTAGACCAAAAACTAAAAGAATATTTAGAACACCGCTCAATTGCAAAGAGCTATCATCCTGCAGATAAAATAACAGCAAAAACAACTAAGAGATCAGACCTGCCTACTTCTTGCCAGAAGAAGCACAAAGCCACTGACAATGTGTCACCAGAGAATAAAACTTGCCGTTTATTGTGGCGCTTTCATAGCCATTCGCCTCAGAGCTCTCCTATTCCAGGGGCCTCTTCTGCACTTTTAAGTGCAGAAGTTCCCCAAAGCAGCATCATGACTCAGCAGGCTGCTTCTCCTCTGTGATTTGGTGCAGCACCAGCAGGGCTTCCCCAGTGCATCGTCATAGCAGAGACTCCTCCCTTCATACCCACAGAAGAACTGAATTGAAGCGGCATTCCCTGGCGCAGTATTGTGCCAATGACATGTCATCTCCTCAGCTTCATCAGTATGACACAGATGAGGACCTTCCACACAGGAGATTATGGTTTGTCAGCCTGTCCGCCATTCCATCCAAGAAGTGCCAGTTAGGAAAAGATGACTTTGTGACAAATTGAACAAGCAGTGCTTCAGGCAGTTACTCCTCCACACAATGTTGGCAGCACTTGGAAGCCAGTATTTCTCATGTAAGCAGGGCAGCAAATTCTCCTTCTCGACCATATCTTGTCATCACTAAATTAGGGAAAGAGTTCCTGAAAGAATACTGTGGCCCTGGAGCCTCCAGACCACTTCTTCCAGTAAAAGACAAAGTCTTCTACTGGGCGCTACTTTGAACTTATTTCTGCAGTAAGTTCTGATTCCTTTCTTCCCTGTTATTTCCAAGACAGTGCAGAAAGATTTTTCCAGACTCCGCCAAACTAATTCTGATAGCGCCCTATTGGCCGAGACAAATTTGGTTCCCTTGTCTTCAACAATTAGCAAAAGAGCCTTCAGTCATACTTTCTCAAACCCCAGAGTTGATAACTCAACAAGGAGGGTGATTTTGTTCCATCCCAACCTGCAAACATTAAGACCTTCCATGTGGATGTTGAACAGCATCTGAGTGCCCATTAGAATCTGCCTTCCAGAATATGGAATAGACCTGCAATTAGCATGGCAAGATGCATCACGAACTTCAGGCCTTGGTCTAGAATGAGCCTTATATTCGGATATGTATAGACAAATTCCTTTTTGAGAACACTCCCAAAATCAACTTTCCGCATCAAGCAGCCCATAGTAAGTTGGGGTTTTTTTTTTGTTTTTTTATCTGCCTCCACATACCTCTGCAGGAGAACAAGGACTTCATATTCTAGATTGTAAACGAGCTCTTCAGATTTATATGGACAGAATACATTCTCGGCAGTGGGCATCTCAACTCTTCCTATCCTATGATGCCAATAGACTAGATAATCCGAGAACCATGTTTACGTGAATATCTGATTTGTAGAGCCTTTTGTAACTGGCTCTGCTGAAAAAGATCACAGCTCACAAACTGCAAGCAAAAGTGGCCACTGCAGCTCGCCTTCAGCAATAGACAGTGGAGGATATTTGTAAAGCAGTTACATGGACATTTCGTACATTTGATCAAGACAGCAATGCCTTGTAAGTCTCCAAGACAGACACAGCTTTGGGTCAAGCAATGTTGCACAATCTTCATATCTAAGACTTCACCCTACCTCCTCTCCCAAGTCAGAAACTTGGCTTGCAAATGTAGAAGATGGGTGTTCAAGCTTCAGCTGGGGAGTCTCCACTTGTGTGGCTGGAGTGATCCTGCTTGTCCATGGAGAAAACAATTGCATACCTGTAAGTGTTTTCCATGGACAGCAGGTTTCTACAGCCACACAATCCTGCCCTCCCTCCTAACGTTGAAGCTTTGTTATAAGACTGACCTAACTGGGACAACTGTCTGCACAAGAAGACCCACGCAGGCTCTGAAGACTTTACAGAGTTTTCTGAGCTAGAGGGACCTGAGCAGCTCCATCCAGGGTGATATCGTTCACTTGTGTGGCTGTAGGCTCCTGCTGTCCAGGGAGAACGTGCATTACAAGTATGCAACTTTTCTTTTCTGTCACTTTCATATATTTCTGTTTATCCTTGAATGTTTATCCCAGGGTGTATCTCTTTTTTAAGCTGTGGATGACAACAGCTTTGGGGTGGATTTAAATGAACATGACTGTCTCAGAAAAGAAAGAGGAACACTGCTGTTGTGATTACAAGGTGGATTTCTGAATGAATAGTAACATAGTCTGGAGGGTCTTTTGGAGATTCTGCCAATATCTGAACTCCCTGGTGAAAACCAAACCCATTTGGCTTCTGCTTTAAAGGGACCAAAAAGGGTATTTTTTTTTTACCACTATAGCTATGGTTTTACTTGATCTCAGCTAACTATACAGATTCTTAGGTTTTCCTTAGTTTTTAATTTTGGGCAAAGATTTTATTCAACAGGGATGTTTTGCTCTCCACAGGAGAATTGTGCCTTTGCATCATGCCCTGCTAAGTGGAAGGGGGGAGCAGGAGTCTGGTTTTGCTAGATTGCCTTGCTCATTCATGTAATGTCTGTGTAAACATAATGCTTATGAATTCAGACACTAACATAATCAACTTACGCCTTTCATCACTTTGACTGATGAAATGAATGACTTGTAATTGTGTGGTTTACCTATAAAGTTCTTTTAATGGAAACATGATGGTGGAACACAAGCGCTGCATTGTGATGGTAGAGAATGACTGCTCCTGCCTGTGCCCTGTACTGCTAACACTCTGCTCAGATGTGAAAGCACAAGCTGTCTACTGAGCGCATTGCACTGTTTTGTCATACAGTGTGCCGTCTGCAGAGAGTTTTCCACCGGGATGTCACTACATGTGCTTCGCCCTGGGAGGATTCCTCTACATTGTCATTGGAGGTTTTTTTGGATTTAACTCATCCATCTTAAATTGGCGGCTCAAAGCAGATACAGTAGGTACTGTATGTCCCTAATCTCCAGGAACAAGCAGGAATGAGTCTTCACATATGGGTATCGTCGGTACCGACGGAGCCTGCGCGGGAACGCTCCCCAGTGTCCAGAAAGAAAGCTTTTGGGAGCATCCCACAGCGCCTGCGCGCTGCCTTCCCGCCTTTCCTAACCGCCTCTCTCCAGTTCTTCTTTTCCGCGGAGCCAGCAGGTCATGTTCCTGTCACCGCTGAAGAAGTTCTTTATTTTTCTTTATTTCTTTGGTCGCGCGTCTGCCTTCTTCGACGTCGGACCGGTACCGCCGGTCTTTTCTTCTTTCTTCTTTTAAAAAAACAAAAACTACCGTTTCCCACTTCTGTGCAATTTTTTCTTTTGAGCCTTAGGCCTAGAAAAATTTCCTCATGGAAAAGCCCGCTTCCGGGTTTAAAAAGTGCACGAAGTGCAGCGGTACTCTTTCTATCACCGACACCCATGACTGGTGTCTAAAATGTTTGGGTCCTGACCACTCCATCACCGATTGTGAGTCCTGTTCCATGATGTCTAAAAGAGGTCGACAGAATCAAGCGGCCAAGCTCAGTACCCTGTTTCCCTCTGATGCAGCTTCGGTGGCATCGACATCTTCCAGGGCTTCTTCTTCCTCCCATGGATCTCAGGTAACCCAAACATAAGTCCAGCCAGTCCTCAAAGGGTAGATCTCCCTCTAAGTATCGAGATGCCTCCGGGCTTGCTCTCGAGGATCCTGCACCGGCAAAATTACCCCGGCGGGAAGCTCCGGCTTCCAAGGCTTCATCTATGGGGTCACAGGTTGACATCGATGGCGTGGCCTCGACCGATCACCTGTTGCCATGTTCTGGGGTACCGGTGGTTTCCACTGGTACCGACATCCAGACATTGGTTGCATCGATGGATCAGAATATTCTGACCATGCAGCGTGCCATTATGGCATTCATACAAGCTGTGACGCCTCTGGTACCGCAACAAACTCTGTTGTCGGTACCGGTTCCGGCACCGATATCGGTTCCGGTGCCGGTACCGATTGCATCGACATCGGCTTCGGTGTCGACTGCAGCGGTACCCTGTTCTGTGATGCCCATCGGTACCGAATCGGTACCGATCACTCCCAATGTCGATACCACTCGGTACGCTTATCGGGCTCTGCAAGAGCATCCAGACAGGCGATACTTCGATTCCTCCGAAGACTCTGATGAATCAGAGGCTTCTGTCGAAGCATCAATACTCCTTCCTCAGGAGCCCTCTTCTCCAAAAAGAAGAATGTCTCCTCCAGAAGACTTGTCTTTTCAGGACTTCATTAGGGAAGTGGCCAGGGGCCTCTCTATTTCAGTGGCCCCTGAACCAGAGCCTAGAGCCAAGAAATTGGATATTTTGCAATATCCTAAGGCTCCTAAAGAGGCAGCTACTTTACCAATTCATGAGATCCTTTATGATCACATGTTGGGCATATGGGAGACACCTCTTACTACCTCCCCTCATTCTCGCAGGTTGGATACCATGTACCATGTTCCTCCTTGTCCTGGCTTTCATAAGACTCAGCTTCCTCACCACTCTATTGTGGTGGAGTCTGCTATGAAGAAGATAAAGAGTGCAAAAAGACACTCATCTAATCCTCCAGGAAGAGAATGTAGAACCTTGGATGCTTTTGACTGGAGAATTTTCCAGGCCAATATGCTTACTGCCAGAATCAACTCCTATAGTCTCTATATGGGGATGTTTCTAAAGGAAGTTACAGGTCATCTCCAAACTTTATCTCCTTTTATCTCAGAAGATAAAAGGGAGGAGTTTCTCACCTGGCTTAAACATGCCCAGGATGTTTCCAAATTTTCCAACCGTGCAGCCTTTGACTCTTTTGAGTGTGCCAGCAGAGCCTCGGCTATTGCCATAGGTGCACGCAGACTTGCTTGGTTACAAGCTTCTGATTTGGAACCCTGGGTCCAGGATGGATTAGGAAATCTTCCTTGTACAGGTGAAAACCTTTTTGGCAAGGATTGGCAAGCAAAGACCACTCAGATGGATGCTGAGAATTCTGCCTTAGACTTTCAAAGTCTACTTCTGCTCCTGTTAGAAAAAGGTTATTCAAAAAGGCTTTCTTTCCCAAAAAAGGGAAATATTATCCTGGTTATGGTCACCAGGCATCTTCTGCAGGTCGTTTTGCTGCAAAGTGTCAGCAACAACCTAAACAAGCCAAGCCTAAGGCTGCAAGGACTGCTACGGCCCAACAGCCTCAGCCTCCTCAGGGCCTTTTACTTACAACTAGAGAACTTAGCCTTTCTGGCTCTAGAAGAACCAGAGCCTCTCACCATTCCAGGAAGGTTAGCTCACTTTGCTCCCAGATGGGAACAAATCACAGCAGAGCAATGGATCCTCTCCATCATAAGGGAGGGGTACAAGCTTCATTTCTTAAACCTTCCTCCTCACACCATAGTGAGACAGTTCAATTCTCCAACATCTCTCCTCAACCTTCTGGGTCAGGAGATTGCTACCCTTCTTGCCCAAAGGGCAATAGAAGTACCCCTTCTTCAACAGGGTTCAGGGTTCTACCCCCCCCCCCCCCCTATTTTCTTATCCCAAAGAAAACAGGGGGTTACAGACCCATATTAGATCTCAGAGAATTGAACAAGTTTCTTTGCAAGGAGAAATTCAAGATGATTTCTCTCGGTGCTCTCCTTCCATACCTTCAGAGTCAGGATTGGCTTTGTTCTCTAGATATCAAGGATGCGTACACCCATGTCCTCATCCATCCAACACACAGAAGGTTCCTTCGGTTCCTTTATCAAGGAAAGCACTACCAATACAGAGTGCTTCCTTTCGGTCTGGCCTCTGCTCCAAGAGTGTTCACAAAATGCATGGCAGTAGTAGCTGCATTTCTACGCATTCTAGGAATATATGTATTCCCATATCTGGACGACTGGCTCATCCGAGCTCCATCCCAGACAGAGGCCCAGGCTTCCCTAGCCTGCACAAGGCGTGTTCTTCAGTATCTGGAACTTGTAATAAACATCCCAAAATCACATCTCACCCCTACTCAGTCATTAGAGTTCATAGGGGCCTTGCTGGATACCAAAACTGCAAGGGCCTATCTTCCCCAAGCCCGTTGCCTACGATTGGTGCAGTTAGCCTCACAAGTTCAGTTAAAGTCCCATTTAACTGCTCGAGAGATGTTACAACTGTTAGGCCACATGGCATCCACCGTGCAGGTGGTTCTTTACGCTCGCCTTCACATGCGAGCAGCTCAGTGGACTCTGTCCACCCAATGGACCCAGGCATCAGGGTGCCTGTCAGACAAAATAGCAACCTCCAGTCGCCTCTTTTGGTCTCTCCAGTGGTGGATGTCCACTCAGAATCTGTTGCTGGGGTCCCCCTTTCAACAGTTGCTACCCCAAGCAACCCTTACAACAGATGCCTTTCCAAGGGGTTGGGGAGCTCATCTACAAGATCTCTCCACCCAGGGCATCTGGTCTCCACAGGAGACATCTCTACATATCAACCTCTTGGAGCTCAGAGCAATTTTTCTAGCTCTGAGTCTTCCACACCCTGCTCAGCTACAAGACAGTCCTCATCCACATGGACAACCAAGTAGCCATGTTCTACGTGAACAAGCAGGGCGGGACTGGCTCTCTGTCGCTTTGCAATGAAGCTTTGAGATTGTGGGCCTTCGCCAGAGAGCATCAAATTCATCTCATGGCAGTGTATCTTCCAGGGGTTCAAAACTCTTGGGCAGACAGACTCAGTCGAGTTCTGCTTCCACACGAATGGTCCCTCCATGGGGACCAGATAGCCAGGATCTTTCGAATTTGGGGAACCCCGGACATAGACCTGTTTGCAAGTCCGTGGAATGCCAAACTTCCCCGGTTCTGTTCCAGGATTCCGTGTCAGGGAGTTCAGGCCAGGGATGCCTTCCTCCTCCATTGGGGGCAAGACTTCCTCTATGCCTTTCCACCCATTCCCCTAATTTCCAAGACACTGTTCAAGCTTCAGAGAGACAAGGGGTCTATGATCCTCATAGCACCACGTTGGCCACGCCAAGTGTGGTACCCTCTTCTTCTGCATCTCTCTCAAGCTCCCTCCCTGGACTTGGGATCTGCTCCAAACCTCCTGTCCCAGGAGGAGGGAACGTTGTGGCACCCAAATCCCCAGTCTCTTCATCTCAGGGCCTGGTTGCTGAAGGCCTAGACCTTCAAGATTTGCATCTTTCTCAGCAGGTGAAGGATATCCTTCATGCTTCCAGAAAGCCTTCCACTAGACGTTCCTATGCTTTTAAATGGAAAAGGTTTACCATTTGGTGTGCAGAGAAGGGTCTTAACCCTCTTGCAATACCTCTGAATTCTTTACTAGAGTATTTGCTGCATTTATACCATGCAGCCTTAAAACAAATTCAGTAAGAGTCCATTTGAGTGCTATTGCAGCATCCCTTAAGCCTCTCAATGGACAGCCTATTTCCTCTCATCCTCTTATTGCAAGATTCATGAGAGGCCTTCTTTTAACTAAACCTCCCATTAGACCACCTCCAGTGGCATGGGATTTGAATTTGGTTCTTGGCCAGCTTATGAAGCCACCTTTTGAACCCTTAGCCACTACCTCCTTGAAATTCCTTTCCTGGAAGGTTATTTTTCTCATTGCATTCACCTCAGCTCGCCGTATCAGTGAGCTGCAAGCCTTGGTGGCTAATCCTCCTTATACAAGGTTCCATCATGACAAGGTAGTCCTCAGGACTAATCCACACTTTATGCCTAAAGTGGTCTCACCTTTTCATCTGAACCAGGAGGTGTATTTACCTGTCTTTTTTCCAGGACCTCATGCATCAAGTGCAGAGAGGAATCTTCATACCCTGGATTGTAAGAGAGCACTTGCTTTTTACTTACAAAGGACACAGCAACATAGAAAGTTCTCTCAACTATTTGTTGCTTTTGATCCCTCTCATTTAGGACTTCCAGTCTCTAGGAGAACTCTGTCCAATTGGATTGCTCAGTGTATTTCTTTCGCCTACCAGAGTAAGAACCTTTCTCTGGAGGGCCATGTCACAGCTCACAATGTGAGGGCCATGGCAGCCTCTATGGCTCTTCTAAACTCTGTGTCCATCGACCAAATCTGTCAAGCGGCCACCTGGGCCTCGGTTCATACCTTTACAGCCCATTACTGCTTGGACAAAGACTCCCGCCGGGATGCCTTGTTTGGTCAGGCTGTTCTCAAACACCTGTTCCATACCTAATCAACTCCTACCCCCCATCCCTGGTTGGATGCCCGAGATCCATGGGGGGAGGTAGAGCCCTTCTCAGGGACTCACAACCTTGGAGATCTTCTTGGCATCTCTAGCTGGGGAGTCCCCATATGTGAAGACTCATTCTGCCTGTTCCTGGAGATAGCACAGTTACTTACCTGTAACAGGTGATCTCTGGGAACAGCAGGAATAAGTCTTCACAACCCACCCACCTCCCCTAGGAGTTGTATCTCTCTATCTTTCCTTTCCTCTCTCTCTGTCTTTGTCTCAGCTTAAAACTCGAACTGGAGAGAGGCGGGAAGGCAGCATGCAGGCGCTGTGGGATGCTCCCAAAAGCTTGCTTTCTGGACGCTGGGGAGCGTTCCCGCGCAGGCTCCGTCGGTACCGACGATACCCATATGTGAAGACTTATTCCTGCTGTTCCCAGAGATCACCTGTTACAGGTAAGTAACTGTGCTTTCCCAAAGAGTTTACAGCAAGGGATCGATTTTACTAACATGCGTTAACACAATTTGACATGGGTCCCATTTTTATCACTGGGGCCTGTTTACTAATATGGCGTGTTACTACATTTTAAGGTGGTGTTGAAATTAACCTGAGCTAGTAAATCTAGCACTGAGTTTTTACCTGAGGCAATAGAAGGTGAAGTGACTTGCCCAAAATAACAAGGGACATCGGTGGGAGAAGCAGACATTGATCCCTGGCTTCCCTGGTTCTTAGCTCATCATCCTAAGTATGAGGCAGTTACTCCATTCATTAATGAAACTTTGCAGAGAACTGTCTCCGTGTAATATTGTGATGTGTGGAAAGATTTAAACCAATGTCATTTTCACACTTAGTCTTGAAAACACAAAAAGAAACAGAGGAGTCAATATTAAACGGCTTTTCCGATTAGCAGCATTTGCTAACTAGATAAGTGTCACTGAGCACGAAATTCAGGGGCATTATCCAGATAGTGCCACTGAATATATCCACAGACCACCTCAGCACTATTCAGTTAGTGCCAAGGCAGTCTTAGGGCGGAGACTTCAGTTATTTGGATAGCAATGCTTTTCACTACTGCTATCTATATAATTCTAGCACCTCACTGCTCTATCTGAATACTCACATTGAATATCTGTGGAGCGTGTTTTGTTTTGTTTTTTGTGGGGTTTTTTTTTACCAGTAACTGCTGGCCTTTTAAACAAAAATAAATAAAAAATGCTGCCACAGGCTCAATATTACCCCCAGAGGTATTATTTTTTTTAACATAATAGAAGATGGCAGATAAGGACTGAAATTGCTGGCTCATGCAGTCTACAAACTAAGGTGGTTAGGTTTGGAATTGCTGCTCCATGCATTTTACCCCCATGCCTTAAGAGAAGAGAGGTTTTAGTGCTATTTTGAGCTGAGGCATTGAATGCTTGGTTTCCATCCTTTTGCCTTTTAGCGATCTTCTATTGATATCCCACACCACTTTTGAATGTCACCACCGTTTTATCTCTTCCAGGAGGGCATCTCAGGTATCCGCCATCCTTTCCATGAATAAAAATGTTTCTCTGTGGACAAGCATAGAAACATGATGGCAGAAAAAGACTGCATTGCCTATCTAGTCTGCCCTTCCATTATCAACTACTTTCCTTTAGAGATCCTCTGTTTGTCCCATGTTTTCTTGAATTCAGATACAGTACTCATCTCTACAACATCCCCTACACTTTCCATAAAGAAATATTTCCGCATATTTCTCTTCAATCTATCCCCTTTCACCCTCATCCTACGTCTTCTTGTAGCAGAGCTTGCTTTCAGTCAAAAGAGGCTCTCCTTTTGTGCATTTATGCACAGAGGTATTTAAATGTCACTGCTACTACTACTACTCTCTATATTATCTCTATCCCGCCTTTCCTGTAACATATACATTTTAAGATCTTTGTCCTCATATGCTTTATAACAAAGACAACTAACCATTTTAGTAGCCACCCTCTGCACCGACTCCATCCGGTTTATATCCTTTTGAAGGTGCGATCTCCAGAATTGCACACTATACTCCAAATGAGGTCACACCAGAGACTTATACAGAGGCACTATCACCTTCCTTTTTTTCTGCTGGCCATTCCTCTCTCTATGCACTCAAGCATCCTTCTAGCTTTCGCTGTCACCTTTTCTACCTGTTTAGCCACTTTAAACAGGTAGAAAAGGCGACGACAGGAATCAGTCCTCACATATGTTTAATGTCCCCAACAGAGCCTTGCATGGGAATGCTTCCCAGCTTCTGCTGAAAGCTTTTGGGAGGCTCCACCGCATTTACGTGCCTCCTTCTTGCCTTCTGCCATGGCACTGCCATCTTGATTCAGTCTTTTGTTTCCTGCGGAGCCCCACAGATATGTTCCGGGCATCCTTCATTTGGTAAACTCTTCCTGCTACTGACCTCTGTGCCTTGGCGTCAGGTTCGGTTTCAAATTTTTGTAGTTTTCGTTCTTTTTTTTTTTTTTTTTTTTTCCTTGTCTGGTGTATTCGTGTCTTTTTTTCTCCTGCTGGCAGCCCAGAAGGTCTTCGACCTCGCAGGGGTACTTTTTTTCCCCATGGCTACTAGTGGGTTTAAGAAGTGTGATCGGTGTTCTAAAATTATGTCCTTGACCAACACACAAAACTACTGCCTTCATTGCCTCGGGCCAGACCATGACCCGGCGGCCTGCAGTCTCTGCAAGAGGATGTCCAGCCTTGTCGTGGGTCCTCAGAAAGGGGGCCTCCCTTGAGGGAACACAGAAAGAAGGAGAACCCCTCGAAGGCGGCATCCTTGGATGGTTCCGACTGGCCCCAGGCCCAGTCCCATAGTCCGAGACGTCGGAGAAGGAGTGACCTGCAAAGGTCCCCCAGAAGGATCCAGCCGCAGACCAGCCTCAGTCCCCAGACACCATCCTTATTAAGGATTCCCCTTCAGGGGAGCCGGCGTTGGGCCCGAGTCCCTGTGCCTTCTGGGCTGAGTGCAGAATGGCGGCCCTGGAGCGCAGTTTGTCTGCCTTCATGGACCAGCAGCAGGTGCTGTTGTCTGGTTCCACCGGTTCATCCGCCCTGACCACCGGGCCATCTTCTTCCAAGACGTCCCCGGAGGCCGAGCCAATCCTCAAGGTCCTTCGGCCTCAAGTCTATCCTCGGTCGAGGTCACACTCCGAGTCCTGCTCATTGGGACCACGGTCATCCCCGGTAAGCGTACTGTGAGCAGGCCGTGGAGCATCAGGGCCCTCGAGGCCTGTGGAGCAGCCCTCAGGCGAGTCTGCCACAGACTACTCCAAGTGGGAGATGGAGGACAAGAAGTCCCCCAGTACCCATCATCACTGCAATATCCCTTCTGATTCCTCCGTGTCAAAACCTCGGCGGCTGTCTCCACTGGAGAACATTGGTTTCTTGGACTTCGTCAAGGAAATGTCCAAGGCCCTAGCATTCCCTACCAAGTCATAGGAGGATCCTCTGGCGGATGAGTTGGAGATCCTCCGGTGTGAAGCCCATCTGCGGGAATCGCTAACGGTACCCATTTCTCCCATCCTGAAACGGCTCATGCTCCATATGTGGGAGTTACCGGCCTCTGTGCCGGTGGTGAGCAGATGGCTCGACTCAATGTATCTGGTCCATCGGAGCCTGGGTTTCCAGAAGTCACAACTGCCGCATAACTCCATGTGGTGGAGTCGGCCATGCATCGGCTGAAAAGCCAGAAGACACACTCCTTGGTGCCCCCGGCAGGGAGGCCCATACCTTGGACGCCCTCGCCATAAAGTGCTACCACGGCCCGATGCTCCTCTGCCACATCCAGGCCTACCAAATGCACATGGGCATGTACCCGAGAGACCTGGCGAAGGAACTCGCTGGGTTCTCAGCTGGCCTCTCTGAGGAAACCTTGCAGTGCTTCAAGAGCCTGCCCGTGATTGCTCCAGATTTATGTCTCGAGTGGCCTATGACTGGTTCGAATCGGCGTCTCGAGTAGCCGTGGCGGGAATTGGTGCATGCTGCCAAGCTTGGCTTCAGTCATCCAATCTCGAGCTGTGGGTTCAGGACAAATTGGGTGATATCCCATGCCAAGGGAAGAACCTCTTTGGCAAACCCATGACCGACAAGGCTGCCAAGCTGGAGACCGAGTTCATGACTAGGACCAGGCTCTCCAAGAAGACCACTGCCACTCCCCGACAGAAGGGCTCGGATAAAAAACCCTTTTACTCGAGGAAGGGAGCTGCTTACCAAAACTACTCAGTCTATCAGGCATCCCCGGCTCCCCAACAGGGTCAGCAGGCCAAAGGACATGGGGATGGCCCGTGTAAGAAGAAAGCTCCAAAACCCCAGCCAGGTGGGAACTTTTGACTCCTTGAGCATAGCCTTTCTTCCCCAAGGAGATCAGTAGTAGTAGTTTTCTGTTTTGTGATTTTTTTTCTTCATATGTGGTGCATTATCAGTAGATTGGGCATTAACCTACACAAGGGGAGAGCCTCTTTCGATTAAAAGCAAGTTCTGCTACGAGGGGACATGGGATGAGGGTGAAAGGGGGTAGATTCAGGAGTGATATGCGGAAATATTTCTTTACTGAAAGAGTCGTGGATCCATGGAATAGTCTCCCAGTGGAGGTAGTAGAGATGAGGACCATATCTGAATTCAAAAAAGTCCATTTCCACCATTAGGGCTTCCAGGTCTGGAACTTTGTTGGCTAAGCTTCGAGCATTTGTGCTCATTGCTTTCCAGCCTTTAACTGACTTGCATGCATTGATTTTGTTCTGCCCACTTCTTCCCAGTTGCTTTTGATGTGTGGTTTAAAAGTGTGATTGTTTCTGATGATGATCTGCTTTTGCAGTGAATGACATCCTGAACTTGACCTTCCCCATCCGTCACCCCCTTTTTCTAGTTTAAATGCAAATCCACATACTGCCTGAATTTGTCACTTAGAATTCTTTTCCCTGTGACAGAGAGATGTAGTCCATCCGCACAGTATTGTCTCTTCTTGGTCCATCTGTTTCCCCAGTCGCCAATAAATCTGAATCCTCCTTGTTTGCACCACATCTGTAGCCATGTATTAAAGCTGTTTATGCGATGCAGCCTTTCTGCCCCCTTACTATGTACAGGTAGAACTTCTGAGAATGCTACAGTGTTAACAATGGGCTCGAGTTTCTCTCCCGGGTACACGTTACTTAGACAAATGGAGATAATATCTTGCAAAGGATATAAAAAGACTAGAAATGGTTCAGAGGAAGGCGACCAAAATGATTTGGTGCCTGCACCAGATTACATATAAGAAACTTGAAGACCTAAATATATATACTCTAGAGAAGAGGAGGGACAGGGGAGGTATGATACAGACCTTTAAATACTTAAGGAGTATTAATAAACAAACAAACCTTTTTCAAAGACGGGGAAGCTGCAAAATTAGAGGACATAATATGAAGACTTCGACTTTCATACTTTGGACACATCATGCGGAGAGAGAGAGATCATTAGAGAAAGACATCATGCTTGGAAAGATAGAAGATCAACGCAAAAAAGGAAGGCCAGCAGTGAGATGGATCAATACAATTACAGCAGTTAGGGGTACCAGTCTGTCAACAATGAGTCGCCTGACTGAAGACCGAACACAATTTAGGACAACTATCCAGAAGGTCGCCATGAGTCGACACCGACTCGACGGCACTTAACAACAGCAACAATATGAAGCTGCAAAGGCGTAAACTGAAAGGCAATGTCGGGCAATACTTTTTCTCTGTAAGGGTGGTGAATGCTTGGAATGCCCTCCTGATGGAATTGGTGGGGGCAAATACAGTGACAGAATTCAAAATAGCAAGGGACAGACTAGCTGGATCCCTTTATAGCAACAGGTTAAAATCAAAATAACCTTAACTGTCTCTGCTATCTCAACAAATAGGGGTGACCTGCACAGAGCGGTGGGTACACCCCTAAACAAAGGCATGGGGAGGAGTGAAATGTATGGAGCAGCAGGTGCACCTACTTTTGCCACCTTGTTGAACAAACTAGATGGACCATGATGGCCTTTATCTGCCATCGTATACTATGTTACTATGTAAATCACTTTTCAGCACTCAGAATTCATCAACGTCATTGGTCTCTGACTTCCAAGGCTGCATTGGATGCTGGCAGTGTGTCAACACTACGGGGCTCTTGAGATCAATCTGAACCGAGCACCTGTAGTGCCATGGAGCATCAGCCATTGATCAATCTCCATCCGAAGACAAGGAAGGATTCGGCCACGTTGTCTTAGATGTCAAGGGGTGACTGTGCCAAACATTGGGTGAAGACTGGTGCATTGGCACTGGAGCCTATTAAGGCAAGGTGTCGAGCGATGGGGGACCAGCGCCCCTTGAAGGTGCCCCAAAGGGAGAGAGCTCATCCTCCAGGATATCGGAGGGGAATCAAAAACAGAGACCCAGTCACCAATATCCCTGTACACCTACTGGGTACATAAGTCAAAGTTGCTCAGGCTCCGCAGCCTTCGAAATGGGTAGCCATGGGGAAGCGCCCTCTACAAGGAACACATTGTGGTACTGCTAGCAAAGCAGCAGCCTGGAGCCTCAGTGTCGGTTGCCCTGCAACTCAGGCGAGAGCCTTCCTACCACATGACTGACTTCTCAAATTGACAGCACTCAATTGAGACAGCAGGTTACAGTTCACAGATGTTGACTGTACTAGGCCACATTCTCCAGGACCAAGCAGGAAGTCAGTCCTCACATATGGGTGATGTCGGCACCGATAGAGCCCCCATGCGGAGCATTTCCCCAGCTTTCAAAGAAAGCCTTTGGGAATGCAGGCATGCATGCACGGTCCCCTTCCTGCCCAAAGGTGCCATTTTGCTCAGACTTCTTTTTTCCACGGAGCCCTACGGACGCCTGTCCTCGTCACCCGTGAAAAAACTTGATTTTTCTGCGTTGGGTCAAGTTTTTTTCTTCGGTTCGACGTCGGTTCCTTTCCCGCTTGGACTCGGTACACCGGTGCCGAGCCCGGACCTCTCTTTTTCGGTTTTTGTCCTTAAGAGACTGCGTTCGCGCCTTTTTTTCTTTTCCCTGGCAGCTCAATTTTTTGATCTTGCAGGGGCCCTTTTTCCCCTGATGGCTGCCAGTGGCTTTAAGAAGTGTTATCGGTGCAAGAAACTCATGTCTCTCACCGACACACAGGTGCCTAGCGCCAGGCCATGATTCTACGGTCTGTAGCCCCTGTGGCAAAATGTCTTCCAAGGCATTACGGAGCCGTCAGCACCAGCGTGAGAGGATCTTCTCCGAATCTGCCTCTGGACGGGTCCAGACTTCGTCAGAGGCCTCGACATCTCAGGAGTCTGACCCCAAGCATCGTCGGGGCTCCTCTGAAAGGGAGTCCCCCTCGAGGGAGCATCGAAGGAAGAAGAAACCCGCGAGGGCTGCATCGGTGGACGCTCTTGGTTCCTCGAGGGCCAGGTCGCATAGCCCCGATTGCCATCCCGGGTCTTCGGAGTTGCAGAGGCCTGCAAAGCATCCTCGTATAGAGTCAGAGGTCCAGAGTCGCGTGAGTACTGTAGTCCTCGTGGACTCACCTCCGGGGGAGCCGACGTCAGGCCCGAGTCGGAGGCTGCTGGGTCTTCTGAGCTCGGACTCAGGTTGACGGCCTTGAAGAGAAGATTGTCTGTCTGCCTTCATGGAGCAGCAGCGGGTGCTGATCACCGGTCTCACCGGCGCATCTGCCCCGACCACCGGGACCTCGACATCCAAGTCGACCCCGGAGGACGAGCCGATCCTCGAGACCATGCGAACTCGAGTTGATCCTTGGCCCTCGGCCTCCCGTTCGAGACCGAGGTCATCGATGCCGGTGCCCTCGGCGTCGGTGCGGATGGCGTCAGTGCCCGCCCACTCGGAGCTGCTCGATTCCTCCTCGGAGGAGTCGGCGTGGGAGACGGAGGAGGAGGAGTCCCCGGACACCTTCCGGACTCGGTGCGTCCCTTCGGACTCACCGGGATACCAGGTTCTCGGATTTCATAAGGGACATGGCCAAAGCATCAGCATTCCCTGCGGACCCCGAGGAGGAGCCTCGAGCAGGAGGAGCTTGAGGCTCTGCAGTATGACTCCTCCTCCCAAGGAGGCCTTTACTGTCCCGGTTCCTCTGATGCTGGAGCGGTTGCTTTTCTGCATGTGGGAGGCGCCGGCCTCGATGCCGGTTCTAAGCAAGCGGGTCGATTCCATCTATCGAGTCCGCAAGAGCCCCGGTTTTCAAAAGGCACAGCTACCGCACCACTCCATGGTTGTGGAATCGGCCATGCATCGCCTGAAGAGTCAGGAGATGCACTCTTCGGTGCCTCCCGGCAGGGAAGCCTGGAGCCTGGATGCCCTCGGTAGAAAGTGCTTCCAGGGCTCTATGCTTGCTTGCCGTGTCCAGACCTACCAGCTGTACATGGCCATGTACCTTCGAGACCTGGCAAAGGAGATTGCCAGGTTCTCTGCTGGTCTGTCCGAGGATCCTTTGCAGAGGTTCAAGGCCTTGTCTTCTGGTATTCGGGAGTGCTCGGTTTATATCTCGAGCAGCCTACGATGGATTTGAGTCTTCGGCCCGAGTAGCAGGGGCCAGCTTCGGTGCACGCCGCCAGGCCTGGCTACAATCCTCGGACCTCGAGCCGTGGGTGCAGGACAAGTTGGTTGATGCCCCTTGCCGAGGTGAAAACGTCTTTGGCAAGCCCATGGCTGAAAAGGCTGCAGAACTCGAGACCGAGACTCTTACCCAGACAAGGCTGTCCAGGAAAACCTCTGCCCCCTTCTCAGAAGAAGAAGGGCTTGGGGAAAAAGGCCTTTTACCTGAGGAAGACCACTGCCTACAAAACCTATCCTCACTACCAGGCCTCTGCAGCTTCCTCAACAGGGCCAGCAGGCCTAGGGGCCGGGTCATGGGCCCCATAGGCAGAAGGCCCCCAAGCCTCCTACTCAGCAGGGAAGAGGTTTTTGATTATGCCAGCATAGCTTCTCCTCCTCTTCAGTGCACAGGAGGTCGACTGACCCTGTACGCAGACGGGTGGGCAGCCATCACAGGGGATACTTGGGTGTTAAGCATCATCGAGAGGGGCTATCTGCTCCACTTCACCCATCCCCCCCCCCCCTCCTACTTTCCAGGGGAGCCTCCAAGACCCCCTCTGCTCAGAAACTTACTCCTTCAGGAGTTGAAAGGTCTGCTACAGGACCAGGCGGTGGAACCGGTGCCTCACCACCTGGAAGGGCAAGGCTTCTACTCGAGGTACTTCCTGGTTCCAAAGAGAACAGGAGGCCTCAGGCCCATCCTGGACCTGAGAAATCTAAACAACTTTCTGGTGAGGGAAAAGTTCAAGATGCTTACTCTTGGAATCTTACTGCCCTACCTCCAGCAGGGAGATTGGCTATGCTCCTTAGACCTGAAGGATGCTTACACTCACATCCCCATCCATCCAAGTCACAGGCAATACCTCAGATTTGTAGTGGGAGGGAACCACTTCCAGTACAGAGTGCTTCCCTTTGGCCTCACCTCTGCCCCCAGGGTTTTTACAAAATGCCTGGCGGTGGTTGCGGCCTACCTCAGGAACCAGGGGATCTTTGTGTTCCCTTACCTGGACGACTGGCTTATCAAGGGCCAGTCCCCACAAGAGGCCAGGTAGGCCACCTTCCGAACCATATCCCTGCTTCAGTACCTAGGGTTCGTTATAGACTTCCCAAAGTCCACTTTAGTCCCCTCACAGGACGTGGAGTTCATAGGGGCAAGGTTGGATACCATCCATGCAAAGGCCTATTTGCCTGTGGACAGAGCTCAAAGGCTGATGAAGTTGGCCAGCCAGTTTCAGGCGAACTCTCTGGTCTCTGCCAGAGGCTTCCTCCAGCTCTTAGGTCACATGGCTTCCACAGTGCATGTCACCCCAAATGCCCGTCTGCACATGAGGCCAGCTCCGTGGTGCCTCAGGGCACAGTTGGTCCAGGCCACAGGGAAGTTGTCAGACAGGATAAAGGTGTCCAAACCCTTGGTGGACTCCCTTCGCCGGTGGATGCATTTCCCAAACCTGGTCGGGGGAGTTCCTTTTCGAGCCTCCCCGCACACTCAGGTACTGACAACCAATGCTTCCCTGCAAGGCTGGGGGGCACATTGCCAGGGGACCTGCACCCAAGGCCTGTGGTCTCCGTGGGAGGCCGCCCAGCAGATCAACCTGTTGGAGTTGAGCCATTCGTCTAGCCTTACGGACTTTCTCTCAGATCCTCTCTCACCAGTCTGTCCTAGTTCAGACAGACAACCAGGTGGCTATGTTCTACGTGAACAAGCAGGGAGGCACAAGATCCCGACTCCTGTGCCTGGAAGCACAAGCTCTTTGCTCCTGGGCGATCAATCAGGGCATGACCCTCAAAGCGGTCTACCTTCCAGGCCAAGAAAACTATCTGGCGGACAAGCTAAGCAGACTCCTGCAGCCTCACGAGTGGCAGCTGGCTCCTCGGGTGGTCCAACAGATCTTTCTGAAGTGGGGACTTCCAACCATGGATATTTTTGCCAATCTGCTGAACAGGCAGCTACCCAAGTTCTGTTCCAGACAACCGCATCCTCTGCGGAAGGCGGCAGATGCATTCCTGATCCCCCTGGTCAGAAGGCCTGTTGTATGCTTTTCCTCCCACACCTCTGGTGGCCCGGACTCTATTCAAAACCCAGCAGGACCGAGCCATGGTGATCCTGATAGCCCCCAGGTGGCCCAGGCAGCTGTGGTTCCCTCTTCTTCTGCACTTGGTGGTGGATGCTCCACTTCCTCTGGCGTTGCAACTTCTGACTCAGGATCAGGGGTCCCTCTTGCATCCCAACCTCAAATCCCTCAATTTGATGGCCTGGCTGCTGAAAGGCTAGTCCTTGCTCCTGCCCAAGGAGGTTGAAGAGGTGGTGTTGGCCTCCAGGAAGCATTCCACCCGGAAGGCCTATTCTCTGAAGTGGCGTAGGTTTTCCATTTGGTGTTCTCAACAGCAGGAGGATCCCTTCTCCTGCTCAGTCCCGGTGGTACTGCAATACCTGCTCCACCTGTCCAACCTGGGACTTCAGTCCAACTCTGTTCGGGTCCACCTCAGTGCCCTCTCAGCTCACCACTCGCCGGTGGATGGACAATCCCTTTCGGGACACCCTCTGATGTCTCGCTTCCTCAGAGGCCTGCTTCTGCTCAAGCCTCCTATTTATCCGCCGGCCACTAAGTGGGATCTCAGTGTGGTCTTGCAGCAACTGACTCGCCCACCTTTTGAGCCGATGGCTATCTGCCACTTACGTTTCCTATCCTGGAAGGTGGTGTTTCTCGTGGCACTCACCTCGGCTAGGCGTGTGAGTGAGCTTCAGGCCCTGGTCTCGGATAGGCCATATACCAGGTTCTATAAGAACAGGATAGTCTTGAGGACTCATCCTAAGTTCCTTCCCAAGGTAGTGTCCTCCTTCCACCTCAACCAGGAGGTGGTACTTCCAGCGTTCTTTCCCAGGCCGCACGCCAGTAGGGCAGAGACTGTCTTGCATACCCTGGATTGTAGAAGGGTGCTGTCCTTTTACCTTGAACGTACGCAGGGGCATAGACGGGCTTCTCAGCTCTTCATTTCCTTTGACCCTAATAAATTGGGGTTGCCTGTCACTAAGCGTACGTTGTCCATCTGGGTGGCAGACTGTATTGCCTGGGTGTACAGGGCAGCCGGACTCTCCCTGGAGGGTCGAGTCACGGCCCACCGGGTCAGGGCGAAGGCCGCATCAGTAGCTCACTCCGTTCTGTTCCGTTGGCAGACATCTGCCGGGCCGCTACTTGGTCTTCAAGCCAGACTTTTGCAGACCACTACTGCCTCAAGAGGGAGTCCCATAGGGACAGTGCTTTCGGGCAAGCGGTACTCCGTAATCTCTTTGAGGTTTAGGCAACTCCTACCCTCCGGCCCTGGTGTTGGGCTACCGTTCAGGTGTGGTCTCAGAGAAGATTCTCTCACTGTTGCTGAGGCTCTAGAGGGAGCTCTAATTTTTCAGCCTGGGTTCCTGGTAGCCCAGAGCTAGGGAGTCACCCATATGTGAGGACTGACTTCCTGCTTGTTCCTGGAGAAAGAGTAGTTACTCACCTGTAACAGGTGTTCTCCAGGAGCAGCAGGAATCAGTCCTCACGACCCTCCCTCCTCCCCTTGGAGTTGCAGTTGTATATACTTATTATTTTATTTTATTTTTATTTTTATTTATATTCTCTTATATACCGTGCTATTCTGCATCAGTGCGGTTTACATTGAACCAACTGAAATTACATTGAACAGGGCATTATAACTTGGAGATAACTATTTTACAGGGAACATGGGCTATGGAGGGTTAAGTGGCTTGCCCAAGACCACAAGGAGCACCTGTGGGACTAGAAACCCCAGTCCTTCCAGCCCAAGGTTGCTGTCTTCATTTTCTTTTTCGTGCTGTCTTTTAGCTATGTCATTAGACTGAGCAAGATGGCACCTTTGGGTGGGAAGGGGACCGTGCATGCGTGCCTGCATTCCCAAAGGCTTTCTTTGAAAGCTGGGGAAATGCTCCGCATGGGGGCTCTGTCGGCACCGACGTCACCCATATGTGAGGAATGATTCCTGCTGCTCCTGGAGAACACCTGTTACAGGTGAATAACTACTCTTTCTCTACAGTGCATGCCTTGGAATGCCTCCAGATGAGGCAGGGTCAGTGAACTTTGAGGACTCAATGGACTCAGACCATGGGTTGACTTGGAGATTGTCTGTCTCAGCTCCTCTCGTTCAGTCATTATACAATCTACTCAAGGGTCTTCCTTTCCAAATTGCTGCACCCCAAAAGGTTCTGACGACTGGAACATTCCATGCTGGGGTCGGGAGTTCATCTTGATGGGTTATACACCCAGGGTGATTGGTCCATCCAAGAAAGTCTCCATCAGATCAACTTTTTGGAACTAAGAGCAGTGACAAACGCTCTAAAGACTTTGAGATTGACTGGCCAACCAAGTTGTTCTGACTTAGACTAACAATCGGTTCACCATGTGCTACATCAACCAGCAGGGAGGACCGGGTTTGTCCCTCCTATGTTGGGAAGCTGTCAAGTTATGGAAGTTCCAAACCCAGTCACAGAAACGTGGTATTAAGGAAGGATAAACTTTATTAGACTTCTGGAGGTGCCGATTTCAGCTGAATTATTTCCTTGCTGTTCTTCCTGATTGATTGCTGGTGCTGGTGGCTCTCCCGATTGGTTGGTGAGCTGCTCTGAGGGCTTTAAAATCATCTGCCCCACCGCGGGACGCCGAGGTGCCGATTTCAGCTGAATTATTTCCTTGCTGTTCTTCCTGATTGATTGCTGGTGCTGGTGGCTCTCCCGATTGGTTGGTGAGCTGCTCTGAGGGCTTTAAAATCATCTGCCCCACCGCGGGACGCGGTCGCGGGCGTCCCTTGGGGGCGTGCCCAAAGGGGCAGGCCACGCCCCTTTGGCACCCCTTCGGCTCACGTCGGTTGAGGAGGTTATTCCCTGTTATGGGGAAGAGAAAAAAGAAGTTGCCGCCGGTTGTCCAAGTGAAGGCAGTCAAAACTATTGGACCAATGGATACACATGTACAATCACACGATTTGGCTGCCTCAACTCAGTTAGCAACGAATGTTCTTGTTGATACGTCAGCCTTGAGTACTTCTTCTCTCACTCCTCTTAGCGATACGGGCGTAACTCCGCCCATCGGTGACTCTTATTCCGTTTCTGATGTTGCTTTAGTATTGACTGAGCCAGTAACAGTTAATTCTGTTTTGGATGTATTGCCTTCCTCTTTTTTAAGGGTGGACTCTGTAGTATCATCTATACCTATGCCTACTGTGATTTCTTTTCCCCCGGTAGTGGATGTCCATGCTCCACCGTCGGACATTTCCTTGAAAGATATTTGGACAATTGTCTCTCGCATGGAGCTCTCTTTAGGTGCTTCATTGAAGAAGATTTCGGATTTTTTTAAAGAGACTGTGATGAAACTGTCTGACCATCAGGATAGAATATTGTCTTTAGAAAAGAGGGCTGATTTTCAGGATTCTAGTTTTCTTTCTCATAAGGCTATATTAGATAAAATTCCGGTGGATTCACTGGTTTTGCATAAACAAGATGAGTATTTAGAAAATATGTTTAGATCCTGTAATCTTCGTTTACTTAATTTTCCGAAGACACATTTTTTATCCCCCATGATTTTGCTACAAAAATATTTTCATGAGGTTTTGTGTTTTAGTGACTCTAAGGCAATTTGTATTTCTAAACTCTTTTATGTTCCTGTCGGTAATGTGGTTAGTGCGGAGATAGAGGGGGTGGTGGGCGCGCAGCCGCAACACCCCGCCTCTTCTCTGCTAAATATTTCGGAGTTTATTGAGTCAGATAATGATATCATTAATTCTAGAGCTACTTTAGTGGTCACTTTTGTTTCTATGTTGGATAAAGATAGGGTCCTTCGTGCCTATTTTCAGAAAAAGAAGGAACTGTTTTGTGGTCAGACCATACAAATATTTCCAGATGTCTCTAGAGAGACTCAGCGACGACGTAAGTCCTTTTTGGATCTGCGTCCTCGTGTTTTGGCTTTGGGTGCCTCTTTTTACTTAAAATTTCCATGCAAATGTCATATTTTATATCAGGGTAAAAGATATGTATTTGTTGAGGTAGAGCAGTTAACCGTATTTTTGGAGGGTAAGATGTAGAGGTTTTTGGTCTTTTCCTTTTAGGATCACCGATATGTGAAATAGAGTTTGAGTTATAAATTCAGGAATCATTCAGGATTTGTGAGTGTATTAAATTGGCATCTCCTTGATGGGTGTCTGATTTATTGTTAATGTATTTCTTGATATTGTATTGACAATGGTTATTTTTCTTGTGTTTATTTTGTATTGTTATGAGAAATCAATAAAAAAAAAAAAAAAAAAAGACTTCAAACACCATGCTGCCCGACACAGGCCATGTTTCGAATTAGACTTCTTCAGGGGAAACTCTGGTGTACGTTAGGTGGGCCGGGCGTGGGCACTGCCATCTTCCCTCCCCTAGTGACGGGAGGGAAGATGGCAGTACCCACGCCCGGCCCCCTGAAGAAGTCTAATTCGAAACACGGCCTGTGTCAGGCAGCATGGTGTTTGAAGTCTAATAAAGTTTATCCTTCCTTAATACCACGTTTCTGTGACTGAGTTTGTATCCTTACGTGGCTACTTGGTTTTCCTTGGAAGTTATGGAAGTTCGCCATCGTACACGGGAGGGACTTGAGAACCATGTATCTGTTAGTTGAGCAAAACATTCTGGCAGATAAACTCAGTAAAGTCCTCGAGCTGCATGAGTGGATGCTGGACAGGGAGGCTCTAAATCATATCTTTTGTGGGACACCCCTTCAGTAGATCTGTTTGCCACCCTACAGTATGCCCAGGTAGATTAGTTCTGTTCCAGAGTAAGATCGCACAGCAGAGTAACGTCTCAAGCTTTCCTCCTTCACTGTGGGACAGTGTCTTCTGTACACTTATCTTCCAATACCTCTCATTGCAAAGACCCTCCTGAAGCTCAGAACAAATGGCAGCATGATGATTTTCATTGCTCCCTACTGATCGAGACAGCCATGGTTTCCTCTCCTGCTACAGCTCTTCAATCAGGAGCCACTACGGCTCAGCCATGCATCCAATCTCATAACACAGGAGAATGGAACGATGTTACACTCCAAATGGCATGGATGTTGAGAGGCTAATGTTGTCTGAGCTCAACCTGCTGGGCGGTGTAACGAAAGTCCTTTTGGCCTCCAGGAGGGCCTCTACAAGAGTCTTGCTCTTGCAAGTGGAAAAGTTTGCGCGCTCATGTGAGAGCCAGGCCCTAGATCCTTTCTTCTGTTCCACACAAAAACTATTTAAATATCTTCTATACCTTTCCATATCTGGACAAGTCCAACTCTGTCAGGCTCCACCTCTTTTGAAGCCACCCTACAAGCCTCCTACAGTGTCTTGGGTCCTCAAAGCGCAGCTCATGAAAGCTCCCTTTGAGCCACACAGTTCCTGTCCCCCGTTGTTCTAGACCTGGAAGGTATTGTTTCTGGTGGCAGTCACTTCAGCATGCAGAATGAGCGAGCTTCAGAATCTAGTGGTTTCTCTGCCTTACACCAAATTCCACCATAATAGAGGGGTCCTTCTTACTCATCCTAAATTCCTTCCAAAAGTGGTATTGGATTTCGACCTTAATCAGTCAGTTATTCTTCCAGCATTTTTCCTGAGACCTCATGCACACAAAGGGGAAGCTGCATTGCATATGTTGGACTGCAAGCAAGCCTTAGCTTTCTACTTGGAGTGGACAAAAGCCCATAGAAAGTCCATCCAGCTTTTTGCTTTTGACCCCAGTAATCTAGGAGCTGCCATTTCCAAACTCTTTCAGTTTGTCTAGCAGACTCTTGTTTATTCCCAGGCAAGCCTGAACCGTGATGGTCATGTCATTGCTGATAATGTCAGAGCTATGGCTGTGTCGGCGGCCAACTTGAGCTCTGTCTCCATGGAAGAGATCTGCAGTGCTGCAATGTGGTCTTCAGTCCACGCATTCACATCTCACTACTGCCTAGATAGGCAACTTCTTCCAGTCCCTACTCAGGAATCTGTTTGGAGATTAGAATCCACTCCATCCCCGCTAGGCCTATTCTATTCTGTCCAGGCTACCAAAACAAAAAGAAGGGAAGAGAGCATCACGTCTGTTATACATAGTTGGTCTCTTGGCCATTAAGCCTGTTGCCATGCAGTAGTTGTGTTTTGCCCCTGTTGGGCTTCTTAGTGGCCTCCTTGGTTTTCAGAAGCTTATAGCTTGGGAGTTACGTACATGAGGACTCATTCCTGCTTGTCTATGGAGAAAAGGTAGTTATTCACCTGTAGTAGTGTTCTCTGTGGACAGCAGGTATGAATCCTTGCAAAACTCCTACCTCCGAAGGAGTTGTCTTCTGCTACAGCTGTATTATCAGACTGAATCAAGATGGCGCCGCCGCTGCAGCAGGAAGGAAGAGGGCTCGCATGCATGATGGGAGCCTCCCAAAAGCTTCCATTAGAAGCTGGCGAGCGTTCCCCCGTGGGGCTCCATCAAGGATGTTGCCCATACGTGAGGACTAATTCCTGCTGTCCACAGAGAACACCTGCTACAGGTTGAGTAACTACCTTCTCCTACCATTGCCCCTGATTTTAATTCTCTGCAGCTTCATGACATGTCCCTTAACTCTGCAACTTCTTCTCCTTTAGAAAGTGGTTTGCTTTTTGTGCATTAATAATTTTTAAGTATTTAAACTTCTGTCCCCCCTCCTCTCCTTTAGGATATACATATTTCAATCCTGAAGTCTCTTCTCGTATGCCTTCTGGTGCAGACCCTGCACCATTTTGGTCTTTTTCCTCTAAACCACCTCCAAAACTGAACACAATATTCCAGGTATGGCCCTCACCAATGACCTGTGCAGGGCCATTATCTCTTCCTCCTCTCCCTTCCCCCATTCTGGCTATCCTTTTCTCTGTGCATCCCAGAATTTGGCTTTAACCACCACTTTATCACAGTGTTTGCTACCTTGAGATTCAGACACTATCGCCCCAAGGTTGGTCTCCCAGTCTGTACAGTTGCTTTTTGATTTCTGCACCCTGAAAAGAGATCAAGAAATGCCTTTTTAATCCAATAAAAACAAAGATTTCTTCTTGCATTTTTATTTTTATTGCATTTTATTTTCTTGTTAAGAGGAACAGGGTCTTTCCATAGCCTTTGTTGGTAGATGTTAATCTTGCAGACCTCAGGCCTCTGCTTCTGATAACAGAACTATTTTGTGTCAGACTGCAGTAGAGGCAATGATGCAGAGAGGTCATTAGGCCGCTCTTTCATCTCCCTTCACTACATTGAAGTTCATACTTATCTGGTGGCTTCATGTCTGCTCCCAGAAAGAAATGAAAAATGTATTGTTAAAAAATCAATTTCCTTTTTTGTGTGTGTTTTAATCTGTTTAGTTGCAAGAAAGATTTTATATTTAGCTCATGCCTTTTTCGGTAGTAGCTTAAGGCAAGTTATGTTCAAGTACAGTAGAAGACATTAAAATAGAATGAAACTACAGGAAAGTAAATTTAAAAGCAATACTGGGAAGTATTTTTTTTTCTTGGAAAGGGTTAGACCCTGTTTTACTCATCTCTGTCGTCATTTTGTCCTCTACTCTTTCATTTGCTCTTGAGCTTCAATATTTCTTCCTCTCATTCAGCCACCTCCACTCTCTCTGAGAGCACCCCAACCTCATCACCATTGCACCTGCTGTTCTCCATTCTCTCCTCCTCCTCCTCCCCCTTCTCTCATATGGAGATATCCATCCAAATCCCACCCTCCCCAAGGCCTCTCTCTCACTCCCTGCCCATATCAACCACAAACCCTCATACCTTATTCATATCCCTCTTTTCTCATGCGCCTTGTGAAATGTCCATGTACCTCCAACAAAACTTACCTACATTCTTGACCTCTTTATCTCTAATGCTCTGCATCTTCTTGCTCTAACCAAGACTTTGTTTCTCCCTTAAAACTCTGCTTCATTTACTGCTCTCTGTCATTGAGGCTACCTTTTTCTCCCATGCACTTCCTGCTCTCATACTCTCTCCTTTCTTCTGGTTTCAACACCTCCTTCCACCTCAGTCTCTCGACTTTTTTCTTCCTTTGAAGTTCATTTCATCTACCTGTTCACTCCCCCTCACTCCCCCCCCCCCCCCCCTGCTCCCTTCCAAGTCCACCTCTTCCTTTCTCATTGATTTTTGACTCATGGCTTTCCTTCTTTCTGGAGCCATCTTTCCTCATTCTTGGGGATTTTAGCATGCATCTTAATGACCCCTCTTACTGTCATGCCTGACAGCTCCTTGCCTTAACCTCCTCTTTCAACTTCCAGCTGTGTTCTGCCCCATACTCACCAGTATGACCACTGCTTAGACCTTGTATTTTCTCCAACTGCTCATCCTCAAACTTATCCATCTCTCTCTCCCCTCCCCCCATCTGACCATCATCTGTTAACTTTACCCTTAACCACAGCCATGTCCAATTTCCACTAACATATTTAGGAATCTTTAGGCTATTGACCCTTCATCTCTCTCCATTGCTGTCTCATCTCCTTTCTCATCCACTTGGTCTGTCGGCGAGGCAGTTTTTTCCTATAACACTGCACACTCCTCTGCTTTCAGTGCTCTTGCACCTTCCATTCCACATCCTGTGGCGTACTGTACCTCAATGTCAGCTGACTTCCAGAATCCGCTACCTACTTTCCTGTGCCCACTCTGAATGCCTTTGGCTAAAATCCCTTGCCCCCAGACTGACTTTGTAGATGTCATACTCTTGCTAATTTCCTTCCAGTCTGTTTTATTTATTTATTTAGACAGATTTGTATGCCACCTTTTCCTTCAATCAAGGTGGTCACGTCACGTCACATCACAATTGGAGGGTTACATTTAACATTAGGGTACGTGTAAACTTTTAGCTCTAGCCAAACAGGAGCACTGTATCCATTTGACAAACTCTCTTGCCTCTGACCCTTGCCATCTTTGCCATGCTCAGCTCTCTCCCCAAAGTGCCTCTGCCTCTGCCTTTGCTGCCTTCAGTGTTTGCCCAGACCTTGGCTGACTACTTCCATGACAAGATTAGTCTTGTCCTCCACTGGGTCACCTCAATCTCCCCTTCCCCCACTTCATTCTCAGATTTTGCCTTCATCCCCTGCCACTCTTTCTTCATTTTCTAAAGTCACTGAGAAGGAAACTGCAGGTCTTCTCTCTTCTTCCGAACTCACTACCTGCTCCTATGGTCCTATTCCCTCCTAACTGCTAAGCTCAGTCTCCCCTCCTGTTATCCTTTCCATTTGTCATATCCTTAACCTATTGTTTTCCACTGCAGCTGTTCTTGCTGCCTTCAAACACTCCTTGGTTACACTGCTTCTCAAAAAACCTTTCCTGGACCCTATCTGTCCTTCCACTTATCAGCCCATTTCCCTCCTACATTTTCCATCTAAACTACTCGAACATGCATCTCATTGCTGCTATCTTGACTTTCTTTCTTCTCATCCAGGATCCAGTGTAATCCTGGCTTCGTCCCCTACATTCTACAAAAACTGCCCTTGGCAACATCTCCAGTGACCTGTTCCTGGCCATATCCAAGAGCCTTTATTTGATCCTCATCCTTGACCTATCTGCTGCTTTTGACATCACCACCTTCTCCTTAATACCCTGTCCTTGCTTGGATTTCGGAGCTCTCTTCTTTCTTGGTTCTCTTCTTATCTCTCCCATTGCACCTTTAGCATATATTTTGGTGGATCCTCCTTTTTTCCAATCCTGCTTTTAGTCGATGTACCTCAGGACTCTGTCTTGGGACCCCTTTCCTTCTCTTTATATATTTGTTACCTTTAGTGCCCTGAACTCCTCACATAGTTTTCAGTACCATCTTTACTCTGACTCTGATTTACCCCTCTACACCAGAAATCTCTTCTAGAAGTTGGGCCCAAATCTAAGCCTGCTTGTCCGTTGCTGCCTGTTTGTCCCACTGCTGTCTATAAATTGAACACTGCTAAGATGGAGCTTATCGTCTTTCCCCTTTAAACCCACCTCCCCCTTCCCCATTTCACTCTTTCTGTGGCTAATACTATCACCCTCTTTGTTTCTTTTGCTTGCAACTTTGGCGTCATATTTGACGTTTTTCTCTTTCTATGCACATATCTAGCATGTGGCTAAAACCTGCTGGTTCTTTCTCTATAACATTAGCAAAATCTGTTCTTTCCTCTTGGAACACACTACCTAGACACTTGTCCACTCTCTTATCACCTCCTGTCTAGGCTAATTGCACTCGTCACTGGTTTACCATTGAATCATCTCCCCTTTAATCCATTCAAAACTCAAATACATGGCTAATCTTCCACAAGTGTAACTCTTCTTCACAAGTCACCTCACTGGTTCCCTATACGTTTCCACATACAGTTCAAACTTCTACTAATCTACAAATGTATTCATTCTGCAGCTCCTCACTACCTTTCTTCTATCATCTCTCTCTCTACAACCCTCCTTGGGAATTCCGCTCATCAAGCAAATTGCTCTTATCTGTGCCCTCCTCTTCTATTACCACCTCCAGATTCTGCTAAGTTCCACCTTGCTGCACTACATGCCTGGAATAGACTACCTGAAGCAGTACATTAGGCTTCATCTCTGGTCCTAATCTAACCCAGGCTAAAAATCCACCTCTGTTGAGGTGGCTTGTGGATCCTGCCCCCCTTATTTTCCTGTTTAATAACCTTGTGTCTTTTAATAATTTCCTTCAAGAAGTGCCCTATCCCCCTGTTCTATTGGTTTGTCTTGAATAGACTGTATGCTCTCTGTGTGTGTATATACAATGCTATGTATGCCTTGCAGTGCTATACATATAAAAAGCAGTAGTAGTAATAGTAGGAATACCCTTCTGGTGGAGGTGGTAGAGACAAACGATGACTGAATTCAGCAAGCCATATGATAATACAGAGGATCCATATATAGCAAAGGGGAGCATTCCCGGTCAAAGCAAAACGTGAAATGTATTAACACTTCAAAAAGTCAAAGATTGTGGGGTAATCTGCACAGAGCGGCAATTAGAACCCAGAGCAAAAGCACCTTACTCGGTAGATTAGATGGGCCATGCTAGTCTTTATCTGCTGTCATTTACTATGTTACTGTGTATTTTTTCAGATTGCCGGGGCTTATAGTCTACATTTATACCTGAGACATTGGGGAGTTAAGTGACTTGGCTGACATCACATAGAGCAGCAGTGGGATTTGAACCCTGGCTCCCCTGGTTCTCCATCGAAGCCTGGTGTAGGAAGCAGTTCTCCAGCTTAAGATCCCCTTCAAAGCTTTTGAGAGGCTCACTGTGTATATGCGTTACTTCCCACCTGCCATTGCCACACAGGACCACCTTAGCCTTTACAATCTATTTCCATGGAGCCGGGAGGTCACGTCACTGAAGCTCAAGTCAAGACTTTAGAGTTTTGTGCTCTAATCATTATGCTACTCCTCTGTCTCTCTAAGTTGACTTAATTGGCATGAAAAGAAGCTTGTATCAAAAGAATACCATTCAGACATGTTGATGTGTTCAGCAAACAAATGTCAGAACCCATATTTTTAGAGAGAGAGAAGGAACATGTCTGTGTCCCCCATACATGCCTAGAGAGAGAATAGGTTAGTGGCAATGACTGTCTGCGGGCTGGGATCTTCCGCAGTTGTGAATGCTTCTTTCTGCTTTGGTGGAAAATGCCTGGGCTTTCTGCTTGGAACAGATGGGGTTCTTAGCATACCTGGAGAGATGCTCTTTCTTTATAACATGTTTCTGTACATTATGTGCTCATTACTCATATAGTTCTTCATCACATGCGTCACTGAAACAGAAGCTGTCAGCAGAACTTGTTCCCTCTGGGCAGGGTGTATGTTAGGCTCCACAATCTCCTATCCTCAGCTGGCATAATCCAACCTGGCAAGGATTATAGTTCTTACCTGGGTTCCCATGTATGCTGGCTATCTCTGATGCTTTGACGTCTCCCTGGCTGAGATGAGATAGCTGCTATCGTCATTGTTCCCATTCTTTGATTGCCTCAGTGCATAAATGTAATGACAGAATGTTTTAATGTTATAACCGAAGACTACAAACTTGGTTTAAAGGTTCCAGGAGGATTTAACTTCCAATTTCTCTTCATAAGCAAGAATTCTGAAGATGCAATTGGTTTTGTTTTAGAATAGCTTGTCATGTTTAAAGTGTTTTTGTAAAAGTGTTAAATAGCAGATTGTCTGGACATTGCATAATATTATATGAGCAGATTTTCCAGACTGCCGCTTGCTGCCTTCAAATTTATAAGAAGGCAAAGGAATCAAAGTAACTGTTACTTTGCTAATTCTAACACAGAGCCCACTGTCACTTCATATGAATTCCAAAAAATGTAAACTCAAAAACATTTCCTAATTACTTATCAAAGGTTATGTATTGGTTCCAAATAAACCAACTTTCTAAATGTGATTGCTTTGAGAACTTAAAATGTGATGGAGGCTAGAATAATTTGGATTTTTTGAGGCAAATGGAAAAGGCTATATTGAGAAGGAAACCTCTCTTCCCCACCTCCTCCTCCTCCACCCCCCCCCCCCCCCCCCCCCCAATCTTAGTTTTGGATATCTCGGCACAATTTAACAGCAAAAAAAATCCTAAATGTGCTATCTGAAGCCCTGATCTTCCAGCTCGGTGAGATGTCCATGTGAGACCGATGTTTCTTCTGGCCTTAGAAGCCAGCCTTTTAGTGATATGCTAAAATTCGTCTAAGAGCTGCAAACAACATAAAATGTGCCTTTGTTTCAGGAAGGAATTTTTTTTTCTCTAGTTCCATAAAGTCATATAAAACTACTGACTGCATCAGAAACTGAGCGGCTGCTCTTTCCTTCTCTAAATACGTTTTCATCTGGGCGCTGGGACTGCTGTATTTGGAATTCCTTTCCAATTTGCCCATTATTTCCAGGAATGCCACTTGGTCCCTGTGAACTTCAAAGCAATGTTCACAAAGTGAAAGTGTTCATTCTGCAGCAGGTTTTGGGGTCACTAATTAGGTCTGAGGAGCTCATGTTGGGGTTTTTTTTTTGGCCTTTAGCTAGGAGCTAAATTCCAGTAATCAGACACCATTTCTTTGTGGGCTTTGAAAGTAGTTTCCTCCTGTCAGTTGTGCTAGAGCTTTGAGTTATAACTGGATGGATTTATAATACTTATTTCCTCCGATCTTCCACCTAGGAGAGAGCTCAGACCAAATGGATATTGTCTGCCCCACGAGCAAAAGTTGTGTGTCTGTGTCTCTCTCTCTCTCTCTCTTCCAAGGGCAGTAAAAAAAGAGAAATTCTGAAGAAAAATCAACTTTTTCGCGGGGACACGACGGGTACGTCTGTAGGGCTCCGCGGAAAAAAGAAGACTGGCTAAGATGGCACCCTTGGGCGGGAAGAGGACCGCGCATGCGCGCTGCAATTCCCAAAGGCTTTCTTTGAAAGCTGGGGAAAATTGCTCCGCGAGGGCTCCGTCGGCGCCGACGTCACCCATAAGTGAGGACTGATTCCTGCTGCTCCTGGAGAACACCTGTTACAGGTGAGTAACTACGCTTTCTGCAGCACTATACATATAGCAAGAGTCACTGAATATACAAGCATAAATTATACATCTGGTTTCCCCCACGTTTTTAGTTAAACATGTACTGTACATACAGGCAACCAAATATCACCACCTGTACATGTGAAGAGACATTTTAGATAGAATGTGGCGATCAGAATTGAGACGAGGATCAGGACATACTCTATTCTGATTGTATTCTAAGAACATGGAGCAGTTTCTAAAATACACATTCACATACAGCGGGAGGAGCCTTTTCAAAAATGTACACGGGGAGTGGGGGTGGGAATTAACAGGATAAACCCAGCAACTTACACATGCAAATGCAGGCATTTCACGACGAAGATGTGTAAATGTCAGCACTTAACACATGTATCTAGGCCATTTTACAAACCTGGACATGCAGATGCTCTGAATTACAAAGGACTCTATTGTGATCCCATGTCAGTTCAGAGGGATGGCCAAAAGGGACACTTTATAAATCCGTATTGATGTCATGGGGCAGATGTAAATAGGGATGTAGATGATGTTAGGCTTAAACATGCATTCCCCATGTGAAATGGGGACTACAGGCCCAGTTTTCAAAGGCAGTTTCACGGGTAACAGCCCTTATTACCCATGTAAATGCCTTAACTGGGATTTTCCAAAGGCACCTACACAGGTAGTGCCTTTGGAAAATCCCGGTTAAGTCCCTAATGCACCCAGATGCTATCCACTTAACATTGGGGCGTTCTGGAGCGGAGGCGGGGAATGGCACTAAGCAGGTAGCAGCGATTTTCAGTGCTGCTTGCTTAGCGCTCTGCGCCTTTAAGATAGGTGAGGAAAAGGGGCCAAACAGGCAGCATCAAAAATCGCTGCTACCCACTTAGCCTTGGCGGCTGCCGGCCTGTGCAGCGTGACCCAGATTTTCATTTCCGTCGCCGTGGAAATAAAAATCCAGTAAAGGGGGTCAGCGGGCAGGCTATGCACCGACGCGGTGCATTGCCTGCCTAAATGAAAATCGGGCCCTACATGTGTAGATTTTTGTCTTGCCCATGACATGGCCCACATAACATCCATGCACCTAGAACATCCATATGTAAATTTGACCCTTTCTAAATGGGCATTTGGAGGAGTAGCCTAGTGGTTAGAGCAACTGCCCAGTACCCAGAAGATCAAGTGTTCAATTCCCACTGGCACTCCTTGGGCAAGTCACTTTACCCTCAGAAGAAAAGGCTGGCAATCTACTTCCGGTGATACATTGCCAGGAAAACCCAGAGGTATCTGGGTCGCTATGAGTTAACACTGACTTGATAGCAATTAAAAAAAAAAAAAAAGGGCATTCAATTCCCACATGTAAAGCTTATTTATTTATTTAGACAGATTTGTATGCCACCTTTTCCTTCAATCAAGGTGGTCACGTCACAACACAATTGGAGGGTCACATTTAACATTAGGGTATGTGTAAACATTTAGACAGTATAGTTATGTGACAGTGTTTGGACAGTACAGTTGAGGTAACATTTAACATGAAGGTATTTACTAACGTGGTGTGATAATTTGTTCGTGTGAATGGGATGGCTGTGTATTTAGTTGGCGGTGATGTTAGTTTTACTGTTTGGGTAAGGAATGTTGCTTGAATGCTCGTAGATTTCTATAAATAGCCATGTTTTGAGGTCTTTGCGGAAGTCTGTGAGGTCTTCTAAAGCTCTCAGGCTCATTGGTAGGGAGTTCCATATTGAGGATGCTAGTAGTGATGGTGCTCTTTTTGAGGTTGTTTGGTTTTGTGATAGCCTGCAGGGGTGCTAATCATGTTGTTATTATTGGTTCTTCTTGGTCTATTGCTGATATCTCTTGTTATAATATTTTGGAGTACGTCCGCTGAGAGATGGTGAATGACCTTGAAGATTATCATGATTGTTTTGTATTTAGCTCTTGCCACCATTGGGAGCCAGTGTAGTTGTAGGATGGGAGTGATGTGCTCGGTCCTTGGAGTGTCTGTAATGATGCGTGCTGTGGTGTTTTGTACCATCTGTAGCGGGTGTAGTGTCTGGTGAGGAAGGCCTTGATATAATGAGTTTCCATAATCAAGCAGTGGTGTGATGAGTGCCTGACATACCGTGCGGAAGTGATGTTACACGTGGAAGTGATGTTACACGTGGAAATGTGAATAAGGCTTCTAATAAAACCCACATGATCTATACATATCTGCTGCTCCACCCCTGGAATACATCTATTCTGCACGTTTTGCTCTACATATAGAACTATATGAATAGTGTGTTTATACATACAGTATAGCACTATACATATATATAAGGCCCTTGGATATTTTTGGGGAAAAAAAGGCAGTTACACATCGGGACTGCTTTTTGAATATTGATCGATCTGTGGATACTTGTAAGTGGCTTCTCTGTTCCAGATTTTGCAAGATGTAGAAGTGCTTTCAATCCACGGCATAATTTGCATTCTCTGTATGCCTAAAGTAGGGAATGGTGGTGTTTGTGTTTGGTGGTGTTCCTGTGAGAAGCCTCATAACCTTGGCTTTAGTCAGTTTTGAGGTACAGCACAACAGTACACTCGGTGCATGTTGGCATGTGGCTCAGCAATGCTAAGTTATTTCATTTTCTTCAGTTTACATTCTGGCTATGCTTAAAAACCCCATTCTCCAGGACCAAGCAGGAAGTCAGTCCTCACATATGGGGTGACGTCGGCGCCGACGGAGCCCTCGCGGAGCAATTTTCCCCAGCTTTCAAAGAAAGCCTTTGGGAATTGCAGCGCGCATGCACGGTCCCCTTCCCGCCCAAGGGTGCCATCTTAGCCAGTCTTCTTTTTTCCGCGGAGCCCTACAGACGTACCCGTCGTGTCCCCGCGAAAAAGTTGATATTTACTCATAATTTACTCTTTTTTCCTTCGGTTCAACGCCGGTCTTTTTCCCGCCCGGACTCGCGACGCCGGTCACGAGTCCTCTTCTTCTTTTTCGGTTTTTCTGACTTAGTCAGTTTCGTTTTCGGTTTTTCCCTGGCAGCCCGGTCCTTTGACCTCGCCGGGGCCCTTTTTCCCCCGATGGCTGCCAGTGGTTTCAAGCGGTGTGGTCAGTGTAACCGAAATATGTCACTAGCTGACACACACGACAATTGCCTCCGCTGCCTGGGCCCGGATCATGAAGAAATGATCTGTGGGCCCTGCGGCAAAATGTCCTCCAAAGCGTTGAGAAGTCGGCGGCATCAGCGGGATAGGATCTTCGCTGACCCCAGCCGTACCCGGACCTCGTCGGAGGCCTCCGCGTCCAGAGGCTCCAGCTCGGACCGTCGCCGGAGTTCCTCCGATAGGGGTTCTCCCTCCGGGGACCATCGTCGGAAGGTGAAACCCGCGAGGGCGGCGTCGGTGGACGCTCCTGGCTCCGCGAGGGCCAGGTCGCATAGCCCCGATAGCTGTCCCGGGTCCTTGGAGAAGGAGCACCTCTCGAAGCGACCTCGCCTGGAGTCGGAGATGCCTGCTCGGGTAAGTCCTGTGGTCCTCCTGGACTCGCCTCCGAGACCGCCGACGTCGGGCCCGACGCCGTCGGGGCCCGAGTCGGGGACTGCTGGGTCACCTGAGCTCGGACTCAGGTTGACGGCCTTGGAGAGCAGACTGTCTGCCTTCATGGACCAGCAGCGGGCACTGCTCGCCGGCCTCGCTGGCGCCGCTGCCCCGACCGCCGGGACGTCGACGTCTAAGTCGACCCCGGAGACCGAGCCGATCCTCGAGTCCATGCGAACTCGAGTCGATCCTCGGTCGAGGTCACCCTCGGCCTCCCGTTCGGGACCGAGGTCGCCGACGCCGACTCCCTCGGCGTTGGGGCGGCAGGCGCCGCGCCCTGCCCGGGCCGACCCCACCGAGTCCTCGTCGGAGTCGGTCTGGGAGTCTGAAGAGGAAGAGTCGCCTGATTCTTTTCGGACTCGGTGTGTCCCCTCGGACTCACCTGAGTCCGAACCTCGGAAGCAGTCCCCCCCGGAGGATGCCCGGTTCTCGGACTTCGTCAGGGATATGGCCAAGGCTTTGGCCTTCCCTGCGGATCCCGAGGAGGAGCCTCGAGCCGAAGAGCTCAACGCCCTCCAGTATGACTCTCCCGCCAGGGAACACTTTACTGTACCGGTTCCTCCCATGCTGGAACGACTACTCTTCCGCATGTGGGAGAGTCCGGCCTCCTCGCCGGTCCTGAGCAAGCGGGTCGATTCTATCTATCGAGTCCGCAAGAGCCCTGGCTTCCAAAAGGCACAGCTACCACACCATTCCATGGTAGTGGAATCGGCCATGCATCGTCTTAAGAGCCAGAAGATGCACTCCTCGGTGCCTCCTGGCAGGGAGGCCCGTAACCTGGATGGCCTTGGTAAGAAGTGTTTCCAGGGCTCTATGCTTGCGTGTCGTGTCCAGACCTACCAGCTATACATGGGCATGTATCTCCGAGACCTGGCTAAAGAGCTAGCCGGATTCTCCGCTGGTTTGTCCGAGGAACCCTTGCGGAGGTTCCTGGCCTTGTCCTCTGGCATTCGGGAATGCTCAAAATTCATATCCCGAGCAGCCTATGATGGCTTTGAAGCATCGGCTCGAGTGGCCGCAGCCGGCATCGGTGCCCGCCGACAGGCTTGGCTTCAGTCGTCTGACCTTGAGCCCTGGGTGCAGGACAAGTTGGTCGATGTCCCCTGCCGAGGCGAGAACCTCTTTGGCAAGCCCATGGCTGAAAAGGCTGCACAGATCGAGACGGAGACTCTCACCAGGACTAGGCTTTCTAGGAAGACCTCCGCCCCTTCCCAGAAAAAGAAGGGCTCGGGAAAGAAGTCCTTTTACCCGAGAAAGGCGGCTGCCTACAAACAATACCCCCAATATCAGGCCCCTGCAGCTCCCCAACAGGGCCAGCAGGCCAAGGGACGGGGTAACGGGTCCCGTAGGCAGCAAGCCCCCAAGCCTGCACCACCAGCCCCTGCTCAGCAGGGTGGGGGTTTTTGACTCCTTAAGCATAGCCTCTCCCCCTCCGCTGGCTCCTCCCAGCACCGGAGGCCGGCTGGTTCACTTCGCCCACAGGTGGTCCAGCATCACCTCAGATGCCTGGGTGCTTCAAGTCGTGAGAGAAGGCTACCTTCTCCACTTCCAACAGGTCCCTCCCTCCTATTTTCCGGGGGAACCTCCACGACTCCCTCTGCACAGGGAATTACTCCTTCAGGAGTTAGCAGGTCTTCTACAGGAACAGGCGGTGGAACCGGTGCCACACCACCTGAGAGGTCAAGGCTTTTATTCCAGGTATTTTCTAGTACCGAAAAGGACAGGAGGCCTCAGACCCATCCTGGACCTGCGCAACCTCAACAGATTCCTCGTGCGGGAAAAGTTCAAGATGCTTACCCTTGGAATCCTTCTGCCCTACCTCCAGCAGGGAGATTGGCTATGCTCCTTGGATCTAAAGGATGCCTACACGCACATCCTCATCCACCCAAGCCACCGCCAATACCTAAGGTTTGTGGTGGCAGGAAATCATTACCAGTACAGAGTACTGCCCTTTGGCCTATCCTCCGCACCGCGGGTCTTCACAAAATGCCTCGCGGTGGTGGCGGCCCATCTCCGGCTTCACGGCCTCTGTCTTTCCGTACCTCGACGACTGGCTCATCAGAGCAGCGTCCGCCCTGGAGGTCACCAACGCTACACGCCGCACGGTGACTCTTCTGCAGTACCTGGGCTTTGTTATAAACTTCGCAAAGTCCACTTTGCTCCCCTCACAAGATCTCGAGTTCATCGGCGCAAGGCTGCACACTCCTCAGGCACGAGCGTTCCTACCGCTCGACAGGGCTCAACGGCTCATGGACCTAGCCAACCGTTTTCGCAGCCAGCCCCTGGTCTCCGCCAGGCGCTTTCTGAGACTACTCGGCCATATGGCTTCCACCGTCCATGTGACCCCCAATGCCCGCCTGAATATGCGGCCTGCTCAATGGTGTCTCCGCAAGCAGTGGCAACAAGCCACAGGCGGCCTAGCAGACCTAGTGCGCGTCTCCGAGCCTCTGATCTCGTCTCTCCGGTGGTGGCTTCATCGGCCGAACCTGGTACTCGGCATGCCTTTTCAGTCACCTCAGCCGGCCCAGGTGCTGACGACAGATGCATCCCTCCTGGGCTGGGGAGCACATTGCCAAGGGGCACGTACTCAGGGCCTCTGGTCCACGTGGGAGTCTGCTCAGCAGATCAACTTCCTGGAGCTCAGAGCGATCCGCTTGGCTCTCAAGGCCTTCTCCCACCTGACCTCTCGCCAGTCCGTCCTTGTCCAGACGGACAATCAAGTTGCCATGTTCTACGTGAACAAGCAGGGGGGCACGGGCTCCTTCCTTCTCTGTCGGGAAGCACAGAAGCTCTGCTCTTGGGCCGTCAGTCACGGCGTTCATCTCAAGGCAGTTTATCTCCCAGGCCAAGAAAATTGCCTGGCGGACAAACTCAGCAGGATCCTCCAGCCGCACGAGTGGCGCCTGGATCCCTTGGTAGTTCAGAAGCTCTTTCTAAAGTGGGGCCTCCCCACGATGGATCTCTTTGCCAGCCCTCTCAACCGGCAACTTCCTCGCTTCTGCTCTCGTCAGCCACATCCCCTTCGAGTTGCGGCAGACGCTTTTCTACTCTCATGGTCGGGGAGCCTTCTGTACGCTTTCCCTCCCATCCCGCTGGTCTCTCGAACTCTTTTCAAGGTTCTCCGAGACAAAGCCTTCATGATCCTGGTGGCCCCTCGCTGGCCCCGGCAGCCGTGGTTTCCACTCCTGCTGCAGTTGGCGGTGGAGGATCCCTTCCCTCTGGGGTTACAACCGGATCTCCTCACTCAGGATCAGGGGTCTCTGCTACACCCCAACCTCAGATCTCTCAATCTAATGGCCTGGCTGCTGAGAGGGTAGTCCTTGCTCCCCTTCTTCTGCCGGCAGAGGTGGAAGAGGTCGTCCTAGCTTCTCGGCGACCTTCTACCCGCAAATGCTACGCCCTTAATTGGCGTCGCTTTTCCGTTTGGTGTACCCAACAGTCTCAGGATCCCTTCTCCTGCCCGGTGTCGGTGATTCTGCAGTACTTGCTATACCTCTCTAATCTGGAACTTAAGTCCAATTCCGTCAAAGTTCACCTCAGTGCTCTTTCAGCACATCATGTGCCGGTGGACGGCAGACCTCTTTCCAGCGACCCTCTCGTAGCGAGGTTTCTCCGAGGTCTCCTTCTACTTAAACCACCTCTGCGCCCGCCAGCTCCTGACTGGGATCTGAATGTGGTGTTACAGCGGATCACCTGTCCGCCTTTTGAACCTATGGCTACCTGTTCTCTCCGTTTTCTTTCTTGGAAAACATTGTTCTTGATAGCCCTCACTTCCGCTAGACGCGTAAGTGAACTACAGGCCCTCGTGTCTGATCCCCCTTACACTCGGTTCTACAAAAATAGGGTAGTCCTACGGACTCACCCTAAATTTCTTCCAAAAGTGGTCTCCCCTTTTCACATCAATCAGGAGGTGGTACTTCCGACCTTCTTTCCCAGACCACACTCCAGCCGAGCTGAAACGGTCCTCCATACCCTGGACTGTAGAAGGGCATTGAACTTCTACCTTGACCGTACGCGGGAGCACCGTAAAGCTGCTCAGCTTTTTGTGTCTTTCGACCCCAATAAATTGGGGCTCCCGGTCTCCAAGCGTACTCTGTCCATCTGGGTTGCGGACTGTATCACTTGGGCTTATGGGGCAGCCGGACTCTCCTTGGAAGGTCGAGTCACGGCTCATTGCGTTCGGGCAAAGGCTACGTCAGTGGCTTACCTCCGCTCTGTTCCGCTGGCAGACATCTGCCGGGCCGCTACTTGGTCTTCGAGCCAGACTTTTGCGGTCCATTACTGTCTCGAGAGGGAGTCCCGCAGGGACAGTGCTTTCGGACAGGCAGTCCTCCGTAATCTCTTTGAGGTCTGAGCAACTCCTACCCTCCATCCTGGATGTGGGCTACCGGTGGGTAATAATTCAGCGAAGATTCCTTCCTTCTGTGCTGCTGAGCTAGAGGGAGCTCATTTTTGTGCTTAGGGTCTCCGGTAGCCTTAAGCTTGGGAGTCCCATATGTGAGGACTGACTTCCTGCTTGGTCCTGGAGAAAGCGTAGTTACTCACCTGTAACAGGTGTTCTCCAGGAGCAGCAGGAATCAGTCCTCACAACCCTCCCTCCTCCCCTTGGAGTTGCAATCATCTGCTTTAGTTTTTTGCAAATTTTTATGCTGTCTTTTTTAGCTATGTCATCTGACTGGCTAAGATGGCACCCTTGGGCGGGAAGGGGACCGCGCATGCGCGCTGCAATTCCCAAAGGCTTTCTTTGAAAGCTGGGGAAAATTGCTCCGCGAGGGCTCCGTCGGCGCCGACGTCACCCCATATGTGAGGACTGATTCCTGCTGCTCCTGGAGAACACCTGTTACAGGTGAGTAACTACGCTTTATAAGCACATTTTCAGATTTATAGTGAATTTTCTTGAAGTCCTCTTTCCTTTCAGTGTCGGAAAAAATCTGTTTTGCATGATGCTTAGCAAGCACAAGAAGAGCAAGACCCTCTTGCAAAACGAAACAGCGACACACAGGAGGCAATAGTGGAGGATGAACACAGATGCTTTATTAAATCCCCAACGCGTTTCGGCAGATGCCTTCTTCGGGGGGAGTTTACTTTAATACATATAAAACAAAGACCACATTAAAAACATAATGAATCAAAAAGCAAAATTAAACGGGCATAAACACCATAAGTGTTCAAATTGACCAATATATAAATAAATAAATCAGTAAAACATAAATATAAATAATTATATAAAACTATATAAAATAGACGCAGGGCAAAACCGAAGTCTCAATAAATATTCCTTTGAACATAAAATAGTTTTCCATCATGGCTATGGAAGCTAACTGCGTAAGATAAAAAGTGGGGATGCGAACAGGCTTGAGCCTTTGAATCAAAGTGTCAGCTAAAATTTCTATGGCTGCTTTTTGAGGTATATTAGTATAAAGTGAATTGATATCTAAAATAACTAATATTAAGTTGTCATGATATCCTGAAAAATTCTGTAGTATATTAATAATGTGTGTTGAATCTTGAACATAGGAATCTGCTTTAGAGACAAAAGGTCTTAAAACAATGTCAAGAAATTTAGATATGGGTTCAAGGAGAGATCCGATGGCAGAAACTATTGGGCGGCCTGGGGGATTATCAAGAGTTTTATGGATTTTAGGAATCATGTAAATGGTTGGGGTAAAGGGGTGTGATACAGTGAGAAAGGATATCTCTTTAGATGTCAGATACCCGGCTTGACTATCTATGTATAAAAGAGTATCTATTTTTTGCTTCAATTGGTTTGTTGGATACTCATAAATCTTTTCATAAAAAACTGTATTATTAAGTTGACGCATGACCTCAGCAATATAAGCAGTACGGTCTTGTATTACTAAGGCCCCTCCTTTGGATTTATATCCACTTGATTCGTTTTTCAAAATGGTGCTCTCCCTTGGTTACATAGTGGGTTCTATTACCCGTGTCACTGAGTACAGCACTACGATGTGTTCACTTTTGCTTATTGACTTTACAATAAGAGTTCTTTGTCTCCCTTTTCCTGATGTCCTAGGGAGGACACACAACCTCTGCAGTTTTAAATTTTAACTTTGTTTTGTCTTTATTTAATTTCATTTTGAGTTTGTGGTTTTTTTACAGTTCATTTTGTTAATTTTAATTGCTATGTTGCAGTTCCACTAGATAAACTACAGTTTTATTTTGCAAGAGCCTTTTGTTCCCAGTTCATGGTGATAGCTACAATATAAGAAGATCTACCACCAGGGTCTCTGTACCCACAGTGTTTTAATGTGAGTAACATGTTGCACGTTTGCACATTGGTTTTCATATTTATTGAGACTTCGGTTTTGCCCTGCATCTATTTTATATAGTTTTATATAATTATTTATATTTATGTTTTACTGATTTATTTATTTATATATTGGTCAATTTGAACACTTATGGTGTTTATGCCCGTTTAATTTTGCTTTTTGATTCATTATGTTTTTAATGTGGTTTTTGTTTTATATGTATTAAAGTAGCCTCCCCCCGAAGAAGGCATCTGCCGAAACACGTTGGGGATTTAATAAAGCATCTGTGTTCATCCTCCACTCTTGCCTCTTGCATGATGCTTAGCCATATTGATATCCAGTCTGCATATCTGTTTTGTGACTTGATTTTGTATCTACTATTGTATCTACTATTGCTCTAAAAAAACATTTACATAAAAATTGCTCTTCAACAATATCTGAATGTGGGTAGTTTTTTGTAATGGACATTCCATACTAATCTTTCTCTGTGCTGCGGCTCTCTGCGACTTGAACCCAATGGACTTTTCTTCTATTTTTACTTTGGATTAGTAGGAGATTTTCAACCTCCTTGTATAGGGAGGGATTTGAGTGGAAATCGGGACTATCCTCCTGCAGGGGAAGTCCTAAATATTCATGGGGAAGACTCGGTCAAATCATGGAACATATGTAGTACACAGATTTCTGGAAAATTGCATTCGTTTGAGGAAAGGACCATTGTGTCTTCAGAACTCATGTACATCATCATCTTTTGAGCAATACCTCTCTTCTTCTAAATCTGTGTCTTTCAGTCTTTTAAGGGGTTGCCCTAATGGAAAGAAGGAGGAAATTTGGGGTAACTGCCCTACGCCATGCACTTTGGGGGGGGGGGAGTCCCTTATTGCTGCAGTAGTCCCATGCTCTGTCTATTACCCAATATCTGACATCACTTATATCTGGAAAACATTAGCAGGCTAGGAATTAGTGTCTTGAGGAGACATTGGTGATGACCCTGGATTTATTAATGTTTTGTAATATATCAAAAATATAACCGTTTTGCAAAGCAGTGTGTACCAGATAAAATGGGAGACGTTCCAGACAGACCCCCTTTCCTCTTGCTGTTCATTCTTTAGTGTGGGGGAGGAGGGGCAGGCCTGCTGATTTTGTCCAGTGTCCTACAGTCTTCCAAGATCAGCTCTGGGAGAGCAACCTCTTGAAGGGAACTTCAGAGAAAAAAGAAAGCCCATATGGATAAGTAATTTTAGTTTTATATGTTCGACAGGGTTCATATGTATCCTTGCCTTATCGTTATTGTTAGGTACCTTTGCAGTATGGTAGGGTGTATATCTCAACCTCTTTGGAGGAGGGGGGTAGAGGATTGTTTTTGTTTAGTTTTTGTTTTGTTTTGTTTTGTTCTCAAGTGCCGTCAAGTCAGTGCTGACTCCTTGCGACCCAGCAGTCCCTGGATTTTCTGGGCAAGGTATGACCAAAAGTAGATGTTCTCGGAGAGTTTTAGTTGTACAGTACTTGGGGAGCAGACATCCAAAGAGCCAGTATATAATAGTGGTGAGGGGCTGACATGCATAGACTAGGCGAAAGACCTTGGGGTGACAGTATCTGAGAATCTTAAAGCAGCGAAACCATGTGCTGGATCCGCTGCTTTTTAACATATCCGTAAATGACCTGGAAATGGGAATAACAAGTGAGGTAATCAAATTTGCAGGTCAGAAAAAATTATTCAGCGTTATTAAAACCCATCAAGATTGTGAAAAATTGCAAGAGGACCTTGATAAATTGGAAGACTAGGCACACAAATGGCAGATGAAATTTAATGTGGACAAGTGCAGTTATTTAAAGTCTCTTTTATGAGACTTATGCACCTAGGAAAGAACAACTCAACCTATGGTTACACGGTGCAAGGTTCCACATTAGGAACCACCACCCAAGAAAAAGATTTAGGAGTTATCGTGGATAACATGTTGAAACTCACCACCCAGTGTGCAGTGGTGGCCAAGAAAGCAAATAGAATGCTAGGAATCATAAGGAAAGGAATGGAGAATAAAGCAAAGGATGATATAATGCCTCTGCATTGTTCCATGGTGCAACCGCACCTTGAATATTGTATGCAATTCTGGTTGCCGTATCTTGAAAAGAATATAGCGTTATTAGAAAAGGTACAGAGAAAAGCCACCAAAATGATAAAGGGGATGGAAGTATATCTCTAGGAAGAGAGGCTAAAAAGGTTAGGGCTCTTCAAGCTGGAAAAGAAATGGCTGTGGGGAGATGTGATAGAGGTCTATAAATTCATGAATGGAGTGAAACGGGTAAACGTAGATCGATTGTTTACGCCATCAAAATATAGAAAGACATGGGAAAATGCAATGAAGCTACAGTGTAACCTATTTAAGACTAATAAGAGAATATTTTTTCACTCGTGTAGCCAAACTCTGGATTATCCAGGAACAAGCAGGAAGTCGGTCCTCACTTATGGGTGACGTTGGCATCAACGGAGCCTGCGCAGAGCAATTCCCCAACTTTCAAAGAAAGCCTTTGGGATTGCTGTCACGCATGTGTGGTCCTCTTCCTGCCCAAGGGTGCCATCTTGCTCAGTCTCCTTGTTTTCCACAGAGCCTTTCGGACGCCCGTTCTCGTACCTCGGGAGAAAATGGTTAGTTTTCAGCCTCTGGCCCTCTCTTTTTTAACGGTTGCACTGGTCCTCTCCCATCCTCCTCTTCGCCCTCGTTGCCCTGGGCGAGGGGACCCCCATTTTTCCAGCATTTTTTGGTATTTTTCTCTTCGGGCCCTTTTGCACCCTTTTTTTTCACAACTGCTGGCCTCGAAGATCATCGACCTTGCAGGGGCTCTTTTTACCCCAATGGCCACCGGAATTAAAAAAGTGTGACAGATGTTCCAAAAATATGTCTCTCACAGCCACCCATGACTGCTGTCTGCAGTGTCTGTTGGCCGACCATAACCCGGAGCCCTGCTCTCTCTGTAAGAAAATGTCCTCCAAGGCCCTGCTAAGTCGTAAGCAGAAGTCCGATGACATTTCCGTAAGGCAGCCCCGGGATCCCCAGTGGCATCCTCGGCCATCCCATCGCTTATGGGGTCCCCTGCAGTGGTCCTGTGCCCAAGGTGGCTCTCCGATCAGGGTTCCCCTGAGGTGGAGCGGTGTAAGAAGAAGACCTCGAAGTCGCTGTCGAGGGCTCCGGACAAGCATGAACGGTCTCAGCCCTCCCCAGGTTTCTGAGTCGGACAAGGAGCGGCCTCCAAAGGTACCTCGTACAGACACTGAGGCCTCTGGTGATGGCGCCCGATCTCCGGAGGGTCGTCCCGGTGAGGACTCCCTCTTCTCCTCCACGCCAGACCCATTAACCCCAGCGTTGGCGTCACAGGAACCCACACCTGCATAGGAGTCTCGGATGCTGGCACTAGAGCGCAGCATTTCTGCCTTCTTAGCTGCCCAGTAGGCGCTTCTGCCCAGCACAGCTGGCTTGTGCCTCGAGACCGCAGTCCCCCCAAAGGGGTACCTAAACTGCCCTGGAAACCCCCGAGAACTGTGGGCCTCATGAGGGTCCTCGGCACCGATCTCACTCGCCATCCCGTTCCTTGGGATCCGAGGGCAGAGGAACTTGACATCTTACAGTATGAGTCTCTGCCTCGGGAGTCTCTTATGGTCCCAGTACTTCCCATTCTGTCCCGGCTGCTCTTCCTTATGTGGGAGATGCCGGCCTCAGTTCCCATTGTGAGCAAAAGGCTCGATGGCATGTATAGGGTCCAGAGTGGCCCAGGGTCCCAGAAGACCCAGCTTCCACACATCTCCATGGTAGTGGAATTGGAGATGCGGAAGCAAAAGAGCCCAAAGTCACATTCTTCGGTCCTGCCTGGCCAGGGAATCCAGAGCATTCGACGCCCTTGGGCGCAAGGCCTATCAGAGGTCCATGTTGGTGTGTCACATCCAGGACTACCAACTGTATATGGTCGTGTTCGTGCACGACCTCGCCAAAGAGCTCGGTGGCTTTTCCACAGGCCTCTGGGGCAAACACCTTCTCAGGTTCCAGACTCTCCTGAGGTTGGTCACAGACTGCTCTAAGTATCTCTCCTGCACCTCGTAAGATGGATTTGAGTCCTCAGCCCGGGTGATAGCGGCCGGCATTGGAGCCCCGCGCCTGGCATGGTTCCAGTCTTTGGACCTGGAACAGTGGGTCCAGGAGAAGCTCTTGGATGTCCCCTGCCTCGGCGAACAGTTGTTCGGCAAGCCCATGGAGGACAAGGCAGCTGAGATTGAGACTGAATTCGTAACTCGAACCTGCCTCTCGCGTAAGACCTCTTCTCTTCTGCAGAAGAAACAGCACTCAAAGAAGCTGTTATTCCAGAGGAAGGGACTCCCCGACCCGCCCACCCCCACACTGACTACCAGCACGCAGGGCAAGGGGGGGGAGCTCAAGGTCATCGCAAACCAAAAGGGCCCAACCGCTGATGCCACCCCAGCCTGCACAGGTGTTTTGATGCCAAAGGCATAGCCTCTTGCCCCCCGGCAGCATTTCTGCCTGTGGGGGGCGCCTGTTCCTTTTCGCCCCCCCAATGGGCATCCATTACTTCGGACACCTGGGTCCTCCGGGTGGTCTGGGACAGTTATCGTCTTCATCTGGACAGGCTCCCTCCTCCCTTCTCCCCAGCGGAGCCTTCTCAGCTTCCCTCACACCAGGCTTGCTTCCAAGAAGAGCTGAACAACCTTCTTGACCAAGAAAAGATACTGCTGCACCTCCGAGGTTGGGGGTTCTACTCCTGATACTGGGGAGCACTACCAATACAGGGTGCTTCCCTTCGGGCTCGCCTCTGCCCCCACAAGTCTTCACCAAGTGCCTTTCCGCGGCTGCTGCCTACCTTTGGCGGCAGGGCATACCCATTTTTCCCTACCTTGACGACTGGCTCATCACAGGGGCATCGGCTGCAGAAGCCCGCTTTTCGGCATCGCGCACAGTCCTCCTCCTCAAACGCCTTGGCTTCCTGGTCAATTACTCCAAGTCCCACCTCGAACCGGTGCAGACCCTGGAGTTTGACACGGGCGACTGTCTTCCTGCCCCAGGACCGCTCGGACCATCTCCGCGCCCTGGTGGCCAAGGTCCAAGACAGGACTCTGATTCCAGCATGGGCCATGTTGCGCCTTCTGGGATAGATGGCTTTAACCGTCCACGTTGTGCCCCATGCCCGCATGCACATGCGGGCAGCTCAGTGGTTCCTCAGGGCATAATGTACCCAGGCCTCCAGCCACCTCTGGGACCCCGTCTGGGTCTCCTGCGGCCTCTGAAGCTCCCTGGATTGGTGGCAGGATCCCCGAAGCCGCCTTCTGGGCATGCCCTTCCAGGCCCTACATCATGAGCTCGTCTTGCCGACAGATGCCTTACTACTGGGCTGGGGAGCCCACTGCGGCAACCTACGCACCCAGGGACAATGGTTACCCAAAGAATCTCAACAGCAGATTAACCTGCTCGAGCTTCGGGCGGTCCGGTGGGCCATGAAGGCCTTCGACTACCACCTGAGGGGGAAGTTGGTACTTGTGCAGACCGATAACAGGGTAGCAATATTCTACATAAACAAGGAGAGGGAAACGGGTTCCCATCTGCTCTACCGGCAAACGGCCCTCCTTTTGCTACTTAGCCATACGCTGGGGCATAACCCTCAGAGCGGTCTATCTCCCGGGCTAGGAGAATGTCCTCGCAGACAGACTCAGCAGGATCCTTCGGCCACACAAGTGGCGCCTGGACCCAGAGGTGGCCGGCCTCTTGTTTCATCAGTGGAGGATTCCGTCCATGGACCTCTTCGCCAGCCCGGCGAACGGACAGCTCCCCCACTCCTGAACTGGACCTCCGGTCTTCTGTACGCTTTCCCTCCCACTCCTCCTCATTGGGAGGCCCTCCACAAGATTCAGCAGGAACGAGCTTCAGTGATTCTCGTGGCTCTTTCATGGCCTCAACAGTCTTGGTTCCCGCTCCGGCTCTCGGTTCTCCTGGGCCTCGGTTCTGCCCGGGCCTACTAACAGGAGGAGGGACAGGTGCTTCACCCGAACCTGGCCTCACTGTCCCTTACAGCCTGGCGGCTGAACGGGTCTCCTTAGCCTCACTGCATCTCCCAGGGAAGGTTGAGGAGGTCCTTTTTGCGTCGAGGAAGGACTTGACGAGGCGGGCCTATGCCTTTAAGTGGCGGCGCTTCTCGACCTGGTGCTTCGAGCTCCAGATCGACCCATTCTCCTACTCCACCCAGTGGGTTCTTCAGTACCTCCTCCACCTCTCGCAGGTGGGGCTGAAATCCAACTCGGTCAGGTTGCACCTGAGTGCCATCTCAGCCAACCACCTCCCCGTTGAGGGTAAACCCCTCTCGGGGCAGCCCCTGGTCTCTCGCTTCATGCAGGGACTTTTACTTTACAAGCCTCCCATTCGGCCTCCACCGGCGAAGTGGGACCTGATCATCATGCTCCTGCAGCTCACGCAGCCGCCCTTCGAGCCGATGGCGATGTGCTCGCTTCGACACCTCTCCTGGATGGTAGTCTTCTGATGGCTCTGACCTCAGCTTGCTGAGTCAGCGAACTCCAAGCCCTTATGGCTGAGGCCCCCTACACCAGGTTCAATGGGAACAGGGTGGTCCTCCGTACCCACCCCAAGTTCCTACTGAAGGTTGTTTCGGATTTCCATCTCAACCAGGAGATAGTCTTCCCGAGACCTCATGCCAACCTGGCATTGGCGGTTCTGCATACGCTCGACTGCAAGAAGGCTCTCGCCTTCTACCTGCAGCACACCCAGGATCATCGCACGTCCAACCGGCTTTTCATTGCCTATGATCCCAACTGCCTGGGGCAGGCAGTAACCAAGCGCACCCCCTCCATCTGGGTGGCAGACTGCATAGCCTTTGCCCAGGCGAAGGCTGGGGCCCCACTGGATCGTCGGGTCACTGCGCATGGCGTCCATGCCAAGGTGGCATCGGTGGCTTTGCTGTGCTCGGTGCCTCTTTCAGACATCTGTTGGGCTGCGATCTAGTCTTCAGCGAACACTTTCGCTTCGCACTACTGCCTGGAGAGGGAGTCCCGCCGAGACAGCGCCTTCAGCCAGGCTGTTCTCCATAGTCTGTTCGGGGGTATAAGCAACTCCTGCCCTCTGACCCTTCTTCTGCAGCTACCAAGCACTTCCCCCCAAGGACCCGAGGACTCGGGCTCCTTTGAGCATTGGCTTCTGCTCATGGCCTCGCCGTGGCATTTTTGTACTACAGGTTCGGTAGCCTGTAGCTGGGGAGTTCCATAAGTGAGGACTGACTTCCTGATTGTTTCTGGAGAAAGTGTAATTACTCACCTGTAATAGGTGTTCTCCAGGGACAGAAGGAATCAGTCCTCACTACCCTCCCACCTCCCCTTAAGAGTTGCCAATTTTTCTTTGCCATCTGCTTAGTAGGGCTCTAGCTATAAGACCTGACTGAGCAAGATGGTACCCTTGGGTGGGAAGAGGAACACGCATGTGTGGCAGCAATCCCAAAGGCTTTCTTTGAAAGCTGGGGAATTGGTCCGCATGGGCTCCATTGGTGCCAACGTCACCCATGATTCCTGCTGTCCTTAGAGAACACCTGTTACAGGTGAGTAACTATGTTTTTGTTACCAGAGGATGTAGTAAAAGCAGTCAGTGTGGCAGGGTTTAAGAAAGGTTTAGTTAAGTTCCTGGAGAAAAGGTCCATAAACCATTATTAAAGGGAACATGGGAAGTCCTCTGCTTGCCCCAATACAAGCATTGCGGAACCTGTGTTTTTTGGGGAAACGGTTAGGTACTTGTGACCTAGATTGGCCACTGTTGGAACAGGATACTGGGTTTGATGGACCTTGGTCTGACCCAGTATGGCATATCTTATGTTGTTATGTTCAAAGTGGTTTCCAAAGGCAGATGATATATCGAACCATATTTCAAGCCCTAGTGATCCCACACCTAGACTTCGCGAACACCATCCTCCATGGTCTTCCACAAGCAACCCTCAGCCCGCTTCGACTGGCCATGAACTCAGCTGCTAGGGTGCTTACAGGTACATCAAGATCGGAACATATAACTCCAGTAATGAAAAATCTACACTGGCTACCACTACAAGCCCGAATTCAATACAAAGTACTGGTCATGACCTTCAAGGCACTGAAGAACCATTCTCCCACACCAATCAGTAAACTGCTTAACAACACACCCAACATCAGAACCAGAAGATCTACACTATCGAACATGCTAATGGTACCTAAGCTCACCACAAGATGTACGAAGGCAACTACCAAAAGAGCTTTTTCAATTTATGCTCCGACAGCCTGGAATGACCTTCCCGCTGGTATTCGATCCATATCCAGCCTCATCTCCTTCAGAAAGGCATTAAAACACCATCTCTTTCTAATTCACTATTCTGAAACAAATCCCGAAGAACATAAATCATTCACATTCACCTCACACCTTAACTGCCTTAACACCCAATATGAGAATGGTTAGGTGCTCCCCCCCTTTTAGTTCTATCCATTCTACCACCTGACCTATATATGATTACCGTAGACCTCAATTACTAGAATATTTAACTCTATGTAAATACTTTGTAGATATCATGTGAATAGTTCCCCTGTTATCCCATTTTTTGAGTATTCCTTGTTCTATGTAAGCACATTGTGATATTAATGCATTGTTGCACTGTTCAGTTTTAATGTAAACCGCACTGATTTCAATAGCGCGGTATATAAAAAATAAAAATAAATAAATAGATGTATGCTAGGCTGCATGGAGAGGCACATAACAAGCTGAAAGGAGGTGATGATGCCCCTGTACAGGTTGTCTGTAAGGCCTCACTTTGGAGTACTGTGTTCAGTGTTGGAAGTCGAATCTCAATAAGGCTATAAAAATACTTGAAGCAATACAGAGAAAGTGACCAAAATGGTACGGGTTTGCAGGAGAAGCAGCATCAGAAGAGATTTGAGGACTGGGATAGGTATACCCCAGACAAAAGGAGGGATAGGGGAGATAGATACGATATAGATGTTTATATACTTGAAATAATGGATGGACAAACCTTTTTCAAAGGCACAGGAACTATAAAACTAGAGGACATGAAAAGGAGCTATAAGGAGATAAATTTAAAAGAAAAGTATGAAGTACCTTTTATCAGAGTGGTGGATACTTAATGCCCTTCCAGTGGAGGTAGTTGGGACAGAAATCTAGATTGAATTAAAAAGGCATGGGATAAATGCAGAGGATCCATATATTGCAAGGAGAACATTACTGCTCAAAGCAAAACCTAAATTACTTTTACACTTCAAAAAAACACAGAGAACAGGGTAATGTCCACAGAGCGGCAGTTGGAACTCAAAACGATAGCACCTTACTGGGCAGACTGGATGGGCTATGCTGGTCTTTTTCTGCCATCATTTACTATGCTACTTTAAAAAACAAAAACAAAAAATGTTGTTGGGAGAAGGGGGGCTGGGAGAGCTACTGGGGCAAAAGCAGGTAGAAGAGATGCTGTTTCTCTCAAGCATTGCATCATGCAGGTTTCCTTCCATTGAGATAAACTCGACAAAGGAACTGTTCAAAGAATCATTTGGTTATGCTCGGGAAGTCCTTCTGTTTTACAGAACCCAAGTTGAAAGACACTGCTTTCTCTATTTATCTTTTTCCAGTCTACATATATTACATGTATAATATGAACGTACACTATGCAAATGTGAACTGCGCTGGAGTATGAAATGTAAGATTTTTGCAGTGATATATTTACTCAATATAGGGTCTTCCTTCAGAGTGTGAAATAACCAAACGAATGTAGTGTACACTCCAAAAATATCATTAACAATAAAGCACAGTTACTTACCTGTAACAGGTGATCTCTGGGAACAGCAGGAATTAGTCCTCACATATGGGTACGTCGGTACCGACGGAGCCTGCGCGGGAAAGCTCCCCAGCTTCCCAGAAGAAAGCTTTTGGGAGCCTCCCACAGCGCATGCGCGCTGCCTTCCCGCCTTTCTCACCAACTCTCCTCAGTTCAAGTTTAAAGCTGAGACAATAGAGAGAGAGTAAGGAAAGACAAAGAGAAAGAAAGATACAACTCCTAGGGGAGGTGGGTGGGTTGTGAGGACTAATTCCTGCTGTTCCCAGAGATCACCTGTTACAGGTAAGTAACTGTGCTATCTCCAGGAACAAGCAGGAATAAGTCCTCACATATGGGGACTCCCTAGCTAAGATGCCTGGGAGATCCCCAAGGGTATGAGACCCTGAAAGGTTCCTCGTCTTCCTATGGATCTCAGGCATCCATTCAGGGAAGGAGGGCAGGAGTTGTTCAAGAATGGAACAGGTGTCTGAGGACAGCCTGACCAAACAAGGCATCCCGGCGGGAGTCCTTGTCCAAACAGTAATGGGCTGTGAAGGTATGAACCGAGGCCCAGGTGGCTGCTCGACAGATCTGATCGATGGACACAGAATGAAGATGAGCCATAGAGGTGGCCATGGCCTTCACACTGTGAGCTGTGACATGGCCTTCCAGAGAAAGGTTCTTACTCTGGTAAGCAAAAGAGATACACTGAGCAATCCAATTGGACAGTGTTCTTTTAGAGACTGGAAGTCCTAGATGAGAAGGATCAAAAGCAACAAAAGCTGGGAAGACTTTCTATGTTGCTGTGTCCTGTGTAAGTAAAAAGCTAGAACTCTTTTACAATCTAGAGTATGAAGGTTCCTCTCTGCAGTGGATGCATGAGGAACTGGAAAAAAGACAGGTAAATATACCTCTTGATTAAGATGAAAAGGTGAGACCACTTTAGGCATAAAGTGAGGATTTGTCCTAAGGACTACCTTATCATGATGGAACCTTGTATAAGGTGGATTAGCCACTAAGGCCTGCAGCTCACTAATGCGGCGAGCAGAAGTGATTGCAATAAGGAAAATAACCTTCCAGGAAAGAAATTTCAAGGAGGTAGTGGCTAAGGGTTCAAAAGGTGGCTTCATAAGCTGACCAAGAACCAAGTTTAAGTCCCATGCCACCGGAGGAGGTCAAATGGGAGGTTTAGTTAAGGTTAGGCCTCTCATGAATCTTGCAATAAGAGGATGAGAGGAAACAGGTTGTCCATTGATAGGCTTAAGGGATGCTGCAATAGCACTTAAATGGACCCTTACGGAATTCGTCTTAAGGCCTGCATTGGAGAGATGCAGGAGATATTCTAAGAGAGAATTCAGAGGAAGTGCTATAGAGGGTCAAGACCCTTTTGAGCACACCAAATGGAAAATCTCTTCCATTTAAAAGCATAGGAACGCCTAGTGGAAGGTTTCCTGGAAGCATGAAGGATATCCTGCACTTGTTGTGAAAGATTGAAGTCTTGAAGGTCTAGGCCTTCAGTAACCAAGCTCTGAGGTGAAGGGACTTGGGGTTTGGATGCCACAAAGTCCCCTCCTCCTGAGACAGAAGGTCTGGAGCAGCTCCCAAGTCCAGGGAGGGGGCTTGGGAGAGATGCAGAAGTAGAGGGTACCACACTTGGCGTGGCCAGCGTGGAGCTATGAGGATCATAGAGCCTTGATCCCTCTGAAGTTTGAACAGAGTCTTGGGGATCAAAGGAATGGGTGGAAAGGCATACAGGAAGTCCTGACCCCAGTGAAGGAGGAAGGCATCCTTGGCCTGAACTCCCTGACACGGAATTCTGGAACAGAACCAGGGAAGTTTGGCATTCCACGGACTTGCAAATAGGTCTATGTCCGGGGTACCCCATTCCTGAAAGATTCTGAGTACCTGATCCATGTGCAGGGACCATTCGTGTGGAAGCAGAACTCGACTGATTCTGTCCACCCAAGAGTTTTGAATTCCTGGGAGGTATACTGCCAGGAGATGGATTTGATTCTCTCTGGCGAAGGCCCATAATCTGAGAGCTTCGTTGCAAAGCGACAGAGAGCCGGTTCCTCCGTGCTTGTTTATGTAAAACATGGCTACCTGATTGTCCGTTTGAATGAGGACTGTCTGGTAGCTGAGGAGGGTATGAAAGACCTTGAGAGCTAAGAACACTGCTCGAAGCTCCAAGTGATTGATATGAAGAGAGGTCTCCTGTGGAGACCAAGTACCTTGGGTGGAGAGGTCCTGCAGATGAGCTCCCCAACCTGTTTGGGAGGCATCTGTTGTGAGGATTGCTTGTGGCAACAAAGGTTGGAAGGGGGACCCCAGCAACAGATTTTGAGTGGACATCCACCATTGGAGAGACCAAAGGAGACGTTTGGAGTTTGCTATTTGGTCTGAGAGAGCTCCTGAGTCCACTGGGTGGACAAAGTCCATTGAGCTGCTCTCATGTGTAGGCGAGCATAGGGGACCACATGTACTGTGGAAGCCATGTGGCCTAGCAGTTGTAGCATCTCCCTGGCAGTTAAGTGGCTCTTTGACTGAATCTGGGAGGCTAGCTGCACTAGACGTTGGCAACGGGCCTGAGGAAGGTAGGCCCTTGCAGTGGTGGTATCCAACCAGGCCCCTATGAATTCCAGGGACTGAGTAGGGATGAGCTGGGACTTTGGGAGGTTTACCACCAGTCCCAGATACTGCAGAATGCGCCTTGTGCGGTCCAGGGAAATCTGGGCTTCTGACTGAGATGGAGCTCTGATGAGCCAGTCGTCCAGATATGGGAAGACAAAGACTCCCAGAGTGCGCAGAAATGCAGCAACTATTGCCATGCATTTGGTGAACACTCTTGGAGCAGAGGCCAGACCGAAAGGAAGGACTCTGTATTGGTAATGTTTTCCCTGGAACAGAAAACGTAGGAATTTTCTGTGGGATGGATGGATGAGTATATGGGTGTACGCATCCTTGAGATCTAGAGAACAAAGCCAATCCTGACTCTGTAGGTATGGAAGGAGAGTGCCTAAAGAGAGCATCTTGAACTTCTCCTTGTACAGAAATTTGTTCAATTCTCGGAGATCTAGAATAGGTCTGTATCCCCCTGTTATCTTTGGGATGAGAAAGTAGGGGGAGTAAAAACCTGACCCCTGTTGAAGAAGAGGAACTTCTTCTATGGCCCTCTGGGCCAGAAGGGAGGTTACCTCCTGATCCAGAAGGTCGAGGAGAGATGTGGGAGAATTGAAATGTCTCACCATGGTGTAGGGAGGAAGGTCTGAGAAATGAAGTTTGTAGCCCTCTCTGATGATGGAGAGGGTCCACTGCTCTGATGTGATTTGCTCCCATCTGGGAGCAAAATGAGCCAACCTTCCTGGAATGGTGAGAGGTTCTGGCTGTTGTAGAGCCAGAAAGGTTAAGTTCTCTAGCACTAAGTCAAAACCCCTGAGGGGCTTGGGATTGCTGGGTTGCAGCAGCCCCTGCAGGTTTAGGCCTGGCCTGTTTGGGTTGCTGACGCTTAGTAGCAAAGCGACCTGCAGAAGACTGTTGACCAAAAGTGGAAGGAAATCTGCACTTGTAAAAAGACTTTTTAAAAGACTTTTTCTTGGCTGGAGTGGAGGTAGACTTAGAAAGTCTATCAAGAGCAGCATTTTCTGCATCCATTTCAGTGGCTTTAATCTGCCACTCTTTGCCAAATAGGTTTTCACCTGTACAGGGTAGATTTCCTAAACCATCTTGAACCCAGGGTTCTAGATCAGAAGCCTGGAGCCAAGCAATTCTACGAGCAGCTATAGCAATGCCTGAGGCTCTGCTGGCAACCTCAAAGGAATCAAAGGCTGCTCTGTTGGAAAACTTTGAGATGTCTTGCGTATGCTCAAGCCAAAGAAGGAATTCCTCCCTTTTATCCTCTAGAATAAAAGGGAGAAAGTTGTGCAGCTTTTCTGCAATCTCCTTCAGAAACATACCCATATAAAGGCTGTATGAATTGATTCTGGCAGTAAGCATGCTAGCTTGGAAGATCTTTCTACCAAAAGCATCCAAGGTCCTGCATTCTCTTCCTGGAGGAGTAAAAGAGTGTCTTTTGGTACTCTTTATTCTCTTCATAGCTGACTGCACCACAATAGAATGGTGAGGAAGCTGAGTTTTTTGAAAACCAGGAGGAGGAGGGACACGGTACATAGTGTCCAATCTACGAGAATGAGGAGAAAGGGTGAGAGGAGTCTCCCACAATTCAAGCAAATGTTCTTGGAGAATTTCATGAATTGGCAAGGTGACTGCCTCTCTGGGAACCTTAGAGTATCCCAAAATGTCTAATTTGTTTGCTTTAGGTTCTTTTTCAGAGGTTACTGAAATAGAGAGTCCTTTAGCTACTTCCATGATGAAGTCTTGAAAGGACAAATCCTCTGGAGGAGACATTCTCCTCTTTGGAGAAGAGGGCTCCTCAGGAAGAGCAAGAGATACTTCAGGAGAGTCATCCGATGAATCGGAATCATCAGAAGACTGGAAGTATCGTCTGTTGGCTTCCAGGGATCGATACGCGTATCGACCGGTATCGACATCAGGAGGAACCGGATCGGTATCGGGAAAAACCCCGGAACTGGGAACCGGAACCGGTATCCTGGTCGATGTGGATGCCCTGGGTACCGGTATCGATTGTGGTACCGGAACCGAGGTCGGTACCGCTTGCTGCGGTACCGTGGGCGTCGCAGCCTTAATGAAAGCCATTATGGCCTGCTGCATGGATTGAACTGTATGATCCATGGACGCCACGACTGCCTGGATGTCGGTACCGGAAGAGTGTGCCGGTACCCCAGAGCAGTCTAACAGGTGATCGGTCGAGGCCGTGCCATCGATGTCAACCTGTAACCCCATAGGAGGAGCTTTGGAAGCCGGAGCTTCCCTCCGGGGTTGTTTGGCTTGGGCAGGGTCCTCAGGGTCAAGCCCGGGGGCATCTCAATACTTAGAGGGAGATTTGCCCTTTGAGGACCTGCCAGAGGAATGTTTGGTTACCTGAGATCCATCAGGAGAGGAAGACCTGGAAGATGTCGATGCTGGAGTATCTGTGGAAAACAGCATATGAAACTTGGCTGCTCGGTTCTGTAAGCCACGTTTAGACATCAGGGAACAGGACTGGCAATCCGGAATGGAGTGGTCAGGCCCCAAACATTTAAGACACCATTCATGTGTGTCGGTAACAGAGATGGTACCGCTACACTTGGTGCATTTTTTAAAACCAGAAGCTGGTTTTTCCATGAGGGAAAATTGTTCTCTAGGCCTAGGGGCCTAAAGAGAGAAAATTTCACCAAGTAGTGAAAAGAAAATATATATATATTTTTTTTTGAAAAGTAAAAAGAAAAAAGACTGGCAGTACCGGTCCGGTAGTCGGGGAAGGCAGACACGCGGCCAAAGAAACAAATTAAAATAAGAACTTCTTCAGCGGTGACAGGAACACGACCTGCTGGCTCAGCGGAAAAGAAGAACTGAGGAGAGTTGGTGAGAAAGGCGGGAAGGCAGCGTGCATGCGCTGTGGGAGGCTCCCAAAAGCTTTCTTCTGGGAAGCTGGGGAGCTTTCCCGCGCAGGCTCCGTTGGTACCGACGTACCCATATGTGAGGACTTATTCCTGCTTGTTCCTGGAGATTCAGCACTAGCTTATTAAACACTAGCCTTACCAGGCTCCACGCCACAGACTAGATTATATCCGTCCTAAGCAGGTCTCAGACTTATGGACAACGAGCCACATTAAAAGGTTTGTATGTCCCGTTTGCATCAATGACCCAGGTGAATGTGTCAGATTCAATTAAATGGAACGTATCTTATCTTATTGAAATGCCTTGTCACAATGTTGCCAACACGGGTCCCCAACGCCAACACAGAGTATTGCTGTCGCGTTTCACTTCGCGTTTCATCAGGGGTTTTGATCATCGAGAACTGTGGCAATCTGTGGTAGTTCCATGTCTTGTAAACTTTTCTGTGGTGAAACAAAGTAACGCTTTAGACTTATATAACAATACTGTCTATCAATATAGTAGCTATTTACTATATCTCAAAGTTGCTAACCTCTTTGTTCATGGAGAGAAGAAAGAAAGCCCATGCTGCCTGCCACTCTTGGGCATAGATCACAGTGAAGGTTCAGAGAAAGGGGGAGCAGCTCTGTTTCTGTGACCCCTTCTATTGATGAAGTGACTCCATTTGGGGTCCTGACCCACAGTTTGGAACCACTGCTTTTATTCAAAATAAGTATTAGTACTCTGTGTACCAGTGAGCTTATGATTTTTGTGAGCTGCAGTTGTTCAGGACCACTTTATTGAATAGTTTAATGAGGAGTGATTTGAATGGACTATTAAATATGCACGTACTTTATGAAATGAGGGCTTGACAACTGACATTTGAAGTGGAAGCCATCAGTAGATCCTTTTTAATAGTCCCTTAAATAACTTTCAGAAGGGTTGCTCATTTATATGCAAGGACTTGATAAACATTCTAAAAACCATTTTAGCATGACTTTCTTCCTTTTCCTTTTAATAGGGTTTTGTCAGTTTTAATTTATTACCCCATCTTATAGCTACCTTTTCATTCTTGTGTTTTGCAGGAGCTCTTAGAAGTGGAAAAGAGGGACCCCCAGGAACTGGTTGGTACGTATCCACAAGTTTTTCCTGCATACAATCTGAGTGTGGTCTGCTGGTAATTTCTTAAACCCTGTCTATGTGTTTGTGCAGCTAGGTTCATCTGGCAGACTGCCCTTCCTGTAATATGTAACTTTCTTGTCTGCACTGGCCTCTTTGATCTCTCTCCAGTTCATCTTCTGTTGAGTTTGAGGTTTGTTCACTGAAATTCTAATTTAGTATTTTGGCTTCTCTCCCTGAGTCAATATCTGCTTAAATATCCATTCCTTGAAATGCAACTGTTCTGGGCTTGTGGTCTTAACTACTAAAGAGGCATGTGATGTTCTGTTTAGTCCACTTGACCATCTGAATTACAATGAACTTTAGCAAAACTAACAACCGCAGTTCTGCCAGCGTGGGCTCTAATCCCTTGAGGTTTGAAGAACTTAATTACGTCAGAGAAGCGATTAGCATAGGAGACTTCCAGGGAGTGGCAAATGCTGCAGGATATGACTTCACTGCTTGTTTTTGATAAATCTTTTGTCCAAGTTGGTGTGTTTATTCCAATACTACTGTAATTCTAATACTGTACAGCAGTACTGAACCAGTGCACCAAGGTAGTGTCAAGGGCCATCGCAGTGATGGAGGATCCATTTTTCTTTTGTGTTAAGGCATTAAGTTAAGGTGCTAACTAGCTTATGAGTGTGTCATTTTTAATTGTATCATTTATTTTTTTCCATTAACAATTTTTATTGATAATATAAAGTAAACCAGTGGGCCCCTAACAGGCACTGGCCATACCAAAACCAGGTCTTTATCATCAAACAGTAAACAAGGAAACCCTCATAAGACAATACCCTTCCCTCCTACTCCCCATAGCCTCTGGCTCTAACAGCCCATAGATTATATATGCAGTAACTTAGAAACTAACACAATTACTTAATAGCAAACACATATTGTCACCCAGCCCTTCCCTCTTTTCCAACTATGGTCACAACATCTCATTAAATTGCACTAGCTGCTTTTGTCTCAGTGCAGTTAACCTGGACATTGTACGCATATGATCCATGTAACCCTTTCACATATCTATTGAGGGCAATATTTTAGTCTTCCAGTGGTGAACCAGTAACAAATGGGCAGCAATCATGCCCATATATACCAATCATTCTTCCACCACAATTAGATCTGGGTAAGCTCTATTCAGCAACACACTACCTCCAGACGCTTTATCAAGATGTTTACCCATTAACAACCCACACTGATCAAAAATATAATCCCAAAATCTCTGTGCCTCCACAGAAGTCCACCAGATATGTAAGTACGTTCCCTCTTCCCACATTTCCTCCAACAGGCAGGAGCCCTTCCCAGATATTTTAGAGAGCTGCTTAGGAGTATAGTGCCACCTATAAAGCAACTTATAGTTGTTCTCCAGCATACTACCGGCAATAAACCCCAGGGTACATATTCCAGAAAAGGCCACTCCATTTGTCATCTCCCCATTGTTCCCAAAATCCTCTTCCCACTGGGATTGAAAGCTATAGCTTACCTCCTCTGAGCTCAACATATAGCTGCCCAGTCAAGTCTTTAGTCCCCGTCCTTTGGAAATACCCCTCTACAGGCCAAGGCTCCCATCCCCCACTCCTTGATAAGTTTTGCATATAATGTACAACTTGGAAGTAGCGATACTCACTCATCATAAAGAAGCAAATCATATTTCACCTGCAGTGACTCAAAGCTCATCACTTCTCCGCCCTATAACAAGTTTTCCACCTGACAGAGATCCTCTTTCTCCCATCTAATAAGCCCAGGATCACTCATCCCTGGAGGGAACTCATGCTTATATCGCAGACTAACAAACCGGGAAATATCTCTCTTCCCCCAAAAACATTGTCCAAATCTTTAAAGTTTTAACTGTATAGGGATTCTCCAGTCACTTATGGGGCAAACCCTGCTCTGGGAGCCATGCTGTCGTCCCGAGTTCCAGCTCTCCACCTTCTGATTGTTCCAACTTTACCCAGTTTTTGGGGATCTCCTCTCCCCAGTCCACCACCCTCAATTTTTGACAAAACAAGAGTATCAGTCACATACAAAGCTACCTTTATGCTCATCCCTCTCCACCCGCACCTCCTTCACCACCCCATTATCCCAAAGAGCTTGAGCAAACTGTTCCAACGAGAGCGTGAAACGCAGCGGGAACAACAAGCAGCCCTGTCTCGTACCACGTCCCAACACAAAACAAGGAGTAAAACACCATTAATCCTAGCTGTAAGCGCACTATACAGGTCCCTCACCACCCTCAGAAACCCTGGTTCATCCTGATAGGCCTCCAAAACATGCATCAAAAATGGCCATTCCACCCTGTCGAATGCCTTTTCAGCATCCAATGCCAGGAGCACTACCAGACTCAGGCTGCAGCGAGTACTGATGGACAATGTCCAGCACCCTATGCACATTATCGGAGGAATTCTGACCTTTAATGAGTCTGGTCCTTACTCACCAACAAGGGCATTAAATGATTCAACCGTTGAACGAGGATTTTGGCCAGCAGCTTTGCATCTGCTTTAAGTAGGGATATCGGTTGATATGAACCCAGAGCCATAGTATCCTTACCTTGCTTATGAATCAGTGACATGCGCTTCCAAAAAGGAAGGTGGAACACTCCTCCTCTCAAGCACTCCATTTTTGCACAACAAGGGCAGGAAAGAGGCGCAAAACGTCTAATAGAATTCCAGAGGGAACCTGTTGTGTCCCGCGGCCTCGCCTCTGGGTAAACCCCACATTGCTTGCTGAAGCTCCAACTCTGAAATAGAGCCATTATAGCCATTCTCTCCTATCTGGAGACAGCTGAGTAACTACCTTGGCTGCAAGATAATCCAAATTTGGCCTTGCATCCCATGACACATCGGGTGAGTACAAATCTTTATAAAATTGGACAAAAACTTTTTAAATCCCTTCTTGGTCATGAAAAACCTCTCCACAAGAGTCCTTCATCTGTAAGATGGTCATCTGAACCTGCCAATTTTATATTTTTTATAGATATAGATATATATTTTATTTATTTTTTAACAATGAGCCCAACAACCTATCCACCTTTCTGCTCTGTTAATAGTAGGCTTGTGCCATCCTTTTGAGTAGCACTTCCAGCTCGTCCCTCATTAAGGTGTTCAGCTCCCCTGCTTCAGAGCCAATTGACTAGCCAGGTCCATGGACTGCTTTTGCCTGTGGGTCAGTTCTAATCACTGGATCTCGCTCTCCAGCACCCGATGATGTGCCTGGTGCTTCTTCTTTCTCCGTGACCCCAACTCAATTAAGGAACCCTGCACCACCACCTTGAAGGGATCCCACATGAGAGACAAGAACACTTCTCTGGTGTCATTTTCCGCAATATAATCCTAAATGACCCTTTCAATCTCCCTTACCACCACCCAATCCATTAGCAAAGAATTATTAAGCCTCCAGGGCTTAGAGGCTTCACTGTCGTAGGAACCTGATCCCATTTAAGATGAACCATTGCATGGTCCAACCAAACAATGCTCCCAATAGAACAATCCACCACCAAGGGACAGATGGAAAGGCTAAGACGAAAAAAGTAAATCCTAGAGAATGAGTGATGAACAGAAGAACAGCATGTATACTGCTAAAGGCACAGATGCTTCACCCGCCAGATATCAATCAAATTATAAGCTTTCACCAAGCACCCCAGTGATCCCCACCCCACCTAGCCCCTCCTGTCAGTCTATCCAGCCCCCTCTGCATTACAAGATTAAAGTCCCACCATAGAGCACCAGCAGAGTCTGCCAGGCTTCTATAGTCTGAAAAACCCCTTGCAGGAAGAGAAGCTGCCCCCTTTTGGGGGCGTAGACATTGACTAAGCTCAAGGACAAACCCAGCCACTGCAGTTCTACCCCCAACCTCCAGCCTTGAGAATCCTTCCATTTGTTAAGAATCTTTCCCGAGAAGCCATTCCTAAACAGTATAGCTATCCCTGCGCTATTGGCCCACCCTGGTGAGTGCAGGATGTCGCCATTCCAATGGGCCTGCAGTCTCTCCATATCCTGGGCAGTCAGATGTGTTTCCTGTAACAAGTACACATCCACCTGAACTGGCCTAGCTCCCTGAACACCAGCTTCTACTTGCGAAGGGTCTTCAGGCCCCAAACATTATCAGAAAGCAAAACTGAGGCACAGATATGACCACCTCCCCATCATAACAGCCCCCACTCCTGCCCGCCCCCCAACATACCCTGGGATGACAGCCAAAAAACAACCATAACTTCAAACAATCTTAACATTGATCCACTAGCATCCTCAAGGAGAATGTCCTGCAGGTAGGACCAGGGAGCCAGCCCTGCTAGACACAGAAGGTGTTTTCTCAGCACTCTCCCTGTACTCCACCTGTGGATGATAGATAGCAACTGTCCCCTATCTGAAATCCCCTTTCCAATATTATCCAGGGACCTAACTCGTGTTGTAAGCAAGGATCCGTGTAAAGGTCACCCTCTTCGCCCGTCCCCGTCCCCCACCTGCCTAGCTTGTCAAAGACATTCATACTGCACAACTCATACCCAGCGTTCACCAAATTTAATTACCCAAACAAACCAAAAGGACACAACCAAATCCTCACAGCCCAGAAGAAAATAGCACAAGTTGGACTCCATCCCTCAGGGGCCATCACTTCCTTGTCACTATGGGCAAAAGCCTCGACGACCTTCTGATGAATCTCCCCTGCTTGCCGTCCCTCTCGGCTCACTGGGAATCTCTAGCCGCATTACTACTACTACTACTACTACTCATTTATATAGTGCTACAAGGCATACACAGCACTGTACAAACATAAAGAAGACAGTCCCTGCTTATAGAGCTTACAACTTAATCAAGGCAGATAGAACAATACAAGAGCAATGAGGGGGTTCAAATAGGGAAGGAGACTAGAAGAACAAGATCCAAATGCGACCTCAAAGAGGTAAGCCTTTAGCATGGATTTGAAAAGGACGAGAGAAAAGACTTGACGTAGATAGAGGAAGTTAGTTCCATGTATAAGGAGCAACAAGGTGAAAAGATCAAAGTCTGGAGTTTGCAGACGAAGAAAAGGGCACAGAGAAGAAAGCCAGAGGAGGAGCTGAGTTCATGAGGATGGGTGTAGGGAGAGAAAAGCAAGGAAAGGTAACGAGGGGCAGTAGAGTGAAGACATTTATATGTTAGAAGGAGACGTTTGAATTGGATACGGAAACGGAAGGGGAGCCAGTGAAGTAATTTTAGAAGAGGGGTTATATGAGTGTATCAAGGCTGATGGAAGATTAACCGTGCAGCAGAGTTCTGGATAGATTGGAGAGAGATGACATTGAGCGAGACAAGCATGGTGGAGGTTGCAATAGTCAAGATGGGGAGGTAAGCAAAGAGTGGACAAGAGCCTTAGTAGTGTGTTCAGAGAGAAAGGGACAAATTTTGTTAATGTTGTAGAGAACAAAATGACAGGTTTTAGCTATATGTTGAATATGTGTGGAGAAGGAAAAGGAGGAGTCAAAGATGACCCCAAGTTTGTAGGCCAAGGAAACAGGACGAAGAGTTTGTCAACAGTGATAGAAAAAGGAGGAAGGGAGGAGGAGGGTTTAGGGGGAATATTAAGAAGCTCAGTTTTAGCCGTATTTAATTTTCGGTAGCAGTGTGACATCCAGGCGGTGACGTCATATAAGCAAGTAGAGAGCAAGTTTGCAGCAAGTACACTAGGTTGGCACCATTGCATATAAAAGGACAAAAGTCTGGATTTTCCTGGACTACAGCGTGGCCTTGGATAAGATAAGGCAGGCTGTCTGTGAAGTGAAACAGAGATTGTACTCATAACATTCCTCAGGCTATAGTATATCCAGCCAAGCTGCAGGTTACATGGCAGGACAAATCCATTTTTTTCACTGACCCCAAGGAAGTCATGAAGTTTCTCCAGCTGCATTTCCCTGACGACCCCAGTGCAATACGTGGCAAGCCAGTACTCAAGAGAAAGATGCACTCACTTTAATTTCTCACATTATCTGCTATAAAAAGTCCTAAGATGTATAGTTTATTTGACATTGCCTGGTCATACCTGGCAGTGTCAAAAAGATGATGAGGTGAGTTTTATTTCCAGCACTGCATGGAGCGGGAGAGCTCAGAAGACACTTCCGGCTCCTCCACCACCACGTGGCCTCTGGAAGCTCTAATTATATGATTTATATGCTTAGGAAAGGTTCATCTTGGCCGCATTGAAATCCTTCAAGTGCAAACAGCACTCCACCTTCTCAACTTTTGTCTGTAGTTAATAAAGGCTCACTGAGCTTTTGTCATAAAAATACATTTTAAAGCACACAGCATGCTCTACGTTTTCAACCTTAATTCCTGTAGTTTTTGACCCAGCTTATCGCACTCTTATTATGAAAACCATAAGAATTGTTTGTTCTTAATACTTTACTTCCCCATCTAGAGGCCTGTATTTTTGTGCTCGTGATTCTCATGTGAACCAGCAGATATCCTGTTTTTTTTTTATTTTTTATTTTTTTTTCTGTGGCATATACAGGTATATGTGTAAAGGGGTATTTTGTCTTTTATTTCTCCATGAAATAGTATAGTTTATCTGTAACTTTTTTATTTATTTATTTAAAGTCTTTTCTATACCGCGCTCTTTAAAATCAGCTCGGTTTACAGTCAACAGCAAATTTCTATATTACAGGCCGAGCTGGTATTATACTTACAATGAACAGCTTTTGCAACTTGGACTAGCTGGAGTAACTACCGGTATGTACAGGCTGCACAGCAGGTCAGTTTGGCAGCTCATTTAAGTAATTATATACAGGCTATGCAGTCGGCCACCGATGGGCAGTGGCGACAGGGGCTGCTTGGCAACTTTTTACACGATTAGGTGACTACATACAAGTGCGTACCAGGATGTCTGGTAGTGCTAATGTGCCGGGCTGGGTCTGTGTATTGTGGGTGTACTATTACAGAAAGTACCACTGCTTGCTTATACAGTATTTGGTTTAATTTAAATTGGCATTTATAGCCCTCTTCTAAAGAAAAAAGATTTGAGGTAGGTTACATCAAAGCAAGATTTAAATTTGTACATAACATTTTAAAATACTCAACATAAAACTCGCCATCACCCAACGCATAATGTCTGATACTGCAAAATACAATTATATATCCTAACTCTTATCTAATAGACAATATCCTACCCTATAGCTCTACCTCCTAACATTCTAATTCTTTAAGTGAAATCTAGCCTTTTAATTCTGATAATGATAATAGTTTGTATTTTCAGTATTGCGGTATATTAAATAAAATATATCTACGTGGTTTGCAATATTAAAATATTAAAAATAATTGAAAGCAAAATACCTTAAAAGAAAAATACAGACTTCCGGTGACGTCATTGCGCTCCGCCACCAACGCCTGGAAAATAGGGGAAAATACCCCTAGATGGAGGGAGATAGAAGCGGAATAAAGGGACAATAAATAAACGAAGTAACCCCCAAGAAATGGTGACAGAGCGAGCAGAGGAGCCATCGGGGGCCGCAAGCACAGGCGGAGTGGAAAGCTGATAAGGGTGACCCGTGCAGATCTGAGCAGCAGACAGGGGAATCCCGGAGCGAGTGAGCCCGGCAGGAGAGCTGGTGAGAGAAGGAGGAACTGCAAAGGGGAGCCTGCAGTACAAAGGATTTAACGGAGGCACTCCATTGAGAGAGCGGAAAGGCATAGCGGGCTTGGATCTCCTCTCCTCTCACCGAAACAACGTGAAAGCGGAGTGGGGAGACCGACTGAGGAATCCCGTGGAAGGAGCGGGTGTCGGGGGATCTGTGGAGAGCAAAGCCGTGGCAGACAGGCTGGAGAGCGAAGGCGATACAGCCAGGTACTGAAGCAGCAGCAGTGAAGAGCTCAGCCGGCGGACAGCAAGAAGGAGGTGAGAGAGGTGAAGACTGCAGGCTGTGTGGAACGAGAGTGCAGCCAAGTGGCCTAGGGAGCGGAGCACGTGGCGGTCTGGAGAGGAGGCCTGGACGCTGCGGAGTACTGTGAACCCGGCAATGAGGTTGGTGAAGAAAAGCGGCACAGGATCGGCGAGGCAGTAGAGGAGGAGCCGAATCTGAGGGACGGAGGTGCAAACGGAGCACTTGGAAGGAAGAAGTTGATGCAGGCAAGCCAGGGAGCAGGAGGAAGATTCAGAGCACAATAGTAGGCCCCACCAGAATAAAGCTATAGAAGCTAAGAACTGGCTAACTCACCTCTTTTATAAAACAATTGTGAGCCCTGCAGCAGTGTAACAAAGGGAAGAAATAACACCCATAGTCTGTAAAGCAGGAGGTCGCATCGGGAGGAACAAGCGGTGGCCCCAGCGGACAGAATATACAAAGAGGGGTATCCAAGAGGGTGGAACAGGTGAAGATGGAAAAATCCAAAGGTGGACTATCTGCGACGAAAAAAAATGGCAGAATTTAGATCCTTCTACGCCCCCTCGAAAGGAGGGAAAGGGGGGGAGAAGGAAGGGAAACAGTCGGCGGAGCAGGATACTGATCCAATGGAGGAGATGGAGGGGTCCTGGAGTCCGGGGGTAGCCGACATGATTAAGCTGTGGCTGAATGAGGTGAAAGAAGAACTTAAAGTGGAAATTAGTGGAGTCACAACTGAATTAAAAGACACTGCAATCCCTGAGACAGGATATAGTGGACCTCGGAACCCGGGTTGAAGAAGTAGAAAGTCAGTTGGAACAGCAGGGGGAAGCAATGGAGGAGCTACAAAAAGGTTGGGATGAGTGAAAGCAAGCGCAAGAAGAATTGAAAGAGAAGGTGGAGGATCTGGAAGATATATCAAGGAGAAGTAATATAAGAGTGAGAGGTATACCAGAAGGTCCCCAATATAAAAATTGCAAAGAGGTTATTACAAAAGTGTTTAGAGCATTGTTACAAGCGGTGGCCATGGAAGAAAGTGTAGGGGGGGGGCGAGTCTCTGCAACTTGAGAGAGCCCATAGGGGGCTGGGACCCATAAGAGACAATTGACCAAGAGACATTGTGGTGTGTTTGAAATCATTCACAACTAAAGAAAACCTCCTGAAGGCTGCACGGAAACAGGGGCATTTTCAGTGGGAAGGACATGTGGTGGAATTGTTTCAAGACCTATCCCTGGGCACACTGCTGCATCGGAGAGAAATGAAGGAGATGACAGCCTACTTGAGGAGGGAGGGGGCACGATATAAATGGCTGTACTTCTTCGGCCTACTCATTACTGTGAACAGAATGTCGAGAAGGGCGAAGACCAGCATAGAAGCATGGGGAGCAATCCGAGACTTGGGACTGACTAATCTTCCAGTGGGGCACAGGGGCCAAGACAGAACTCAGACTCCCACATCTGTTGGGGCTCGGGCAGCGAGTATGAGATGGCACAGAGCACCAGCCAATGGTCGGAGGCCAACAAGGTTGACCAAGGGAAGCCAGGGAGAGAAAGCGGCAGCGAAGGACTTCGGCTGAGCCGGAAGACCCTGGGTAGCTTGGCTGAAGAAGAATCCACAGTTAAATAGAATTGTGGGACATTGATAAGTGTCTTGAATGAAAAGTTGTTTGAAGGGTACGGGAGGGGGGAGAAGGAGGTAGAGCTGGGGTAGGAGGGGGGAGGAAGTGAAGGGGAGAGGAGGGTGCTGGGTATACTAATGAGGTGTTTTTATAGCCATTTGGGGAAGAGAGGAGGAGGCAGGGGTGAGGGGAGTTAGAGATAAGGGGATGGTTAGAGGGAATAGAGAGTTAGGGAGCGGAAAGGGGGGGAGGAAATAGAAGGGGGTGAGATAGAGGAGGGGCAGAGCAAGATTTGGAGGTGGGAATAGGGATGGGAGGGGGAAGTGGTAAGGGTAAGGACAGGTGGTGGCTCGATGGTACATCACTAATTAGGGAAGACGAGTCTCCTATGAGGGGGTCTCCATCTAGGAGACGGGGGAAGGGGAAGGGAGGCAGGATGGGAGGGGAGAAGGGGAGGGAGATAGGGTGGGAGGGGGGAAGGGAGAAGGGGGAAGGGGGTGGTAGGAGGGGGGAGGTTAGGGTTCAGAGAGGTAGGTGGGAACCAAGATTAAAGATGAGTTGAAAATAGTATTACTAAATGTCAAAGGACTAAGCTCACCATTTAAACGACAGAAATTGTATAAAGAAATACCACGCCAAAAGGCAGTGTTAGTACTATTACAGGAAACACACTTGACGAGGGCAACAGAACATCTGGTTAAACCGAAGGGTTATGGAGCGTGTGCATGCATCCAACACAGTGGAAAATAAAAAAGGAGGGGTTGCCATAGTGATAGATACAAAAAGGAAATGCAAAAAGTGGTGAGCGACAAAAAGGGGAGATGTGTTATTGCGTTTAAAGGTGGGGAATGAAATGTATTGTATAATGAATGTATATGCGCCCACTGGGGTACAAGGTGAATTTTGGACAAAGCTGAATGAGGAGGTGGGGAAATTAGGGGAGTGTATTATTTGTGGGGGAGACTTTAATTTAACTTGGAATCCAGCAAGAGATTCAACAGGGAAAAGAGAGGGTAAGAGGGCGGATCGGAGTAGATATTGCAGTTTTGTAACACAACATTGATAGATGCATAGCGATTCCAAAACCCATGGAAAAAACAATTCTCGTACTTTTCACCAGTACATGGATCATATTCCAGAATAGATGCTATTTGGATATCAAAGGAGGTGGGGGTAGAATTAAGGGGGCAGAGATGGACTCTATAACATGGTCAGACCACGCATTAGTGGAGGTCAAATTGACAATAGAGGGGGAGGGGAAAGATGCACAGTTCTGGAGGTTAAATGAAACTCTACTAGAAGATGGGTGGGTACGAGAAGAGATTGAGAGAGGAACATGGGAATATTTTCAGTGGAATGATAATGAGGAGGTAGTGTGGGGAGGAGTTTGGGATGGATACAAGGCAGTAGTGCGAGGAATTTTAATTAAATGGGCGCGTAAAAAGAAAGAATGAGAGGGAAGAGAGGGATTTGAGAGTGAGATTATTGAAACTGGAAGAATTGGACGCGCAAGGAAAACAAGGGTTATATAGAGGTCAGGTTTTGGTGGGAAGAGCGCAGATCAACGAAATGCAGGCAGAAAAGATAAGGTACCATATGCAGTTATTGAGACAGGAATTTTTTGAGGGCGGCAACAAAGCTGGTAGGTATATGGCGCAGAAATTGAAGCAAAGGAAACTGAGGGCACATATAATGAAGGTCCGGAACCAGGGAGGGGAATTAGTCTATAAAGATGGGGAGATTAGGGAAGCATTTAGAGGATTTTACTAGGGGTTTTATAAAGCAAGAGCTTCTCCTCCGATAGAGCGAGTACAGAGCTATCTGGACTCCCTGAAGATGCCAAAATTAGAAGAGGAGGACCAAAAAGAGTTAAATAAGGCCATTACGGCAGAGGAGGTACAGAGAGCTATGCAACAGTTGAAAGTGGATAAGGCGCCGGGGTTAGATGGGCTCACAGTGAGATTCTATAGAAGCTTTGGAGCACTATTGACCTCATCACTAGTGCAGTTGTTTAATCTGCCACGAGAGGGAGGGGTATTAGCGGACACTATGGGGTAGGCGGGAATAACTGTAATACATAAAGAGGGAAGAGGCCCACAAGAATGTGCATCATACCAGCCCATATCTCTTATTAATTTAGACGCCATAAAATATTAGCTACACGTCTAAATAAGATAATAGGGAAACTGATTCACCAGGATCAGGCGGGATTTATCCCAGGTAGACAGGTAGCAGACAATGTAAGAAAGATTTTAAATATGATATGGTCAATTGAACAAAGTAAGGAAGAGGCATTACTGTTGTCCTTGGACGCGGAAAAGGCTTTTGACCAGGTGTCTTGGCCTTTTCTCTTCCAGGTAATGGAGAGAGTGGGCTTAGGGGAAGAATTTATAGGATGGGTAAAAGCGTTATATCAAAATACAAAAGCATGTGTTCGTGTGAATGGGGCTTACTCTAAATTTTTTGAGCAAGGGAGGGGAACGAGACAGGGATGCCCCTTATCGCCGCTACTGTTCGCTTTATCTGTGGAGCCGTTCGCGGAATGGCTGAGAGAAAGGGCAGATTTAAAGGGAATAAAAGCAGGGAAGACCGAATATAGAATATCTTTGTTTGCAGATGATATCGTGTTGGGCGTTGCTAGGCCTAGATTCTCGTTTCCAATACTGATGTGGCAATTAGAAGAATTCGGAAGGCTGTCAGGCTTTACTATAAACTGGACAAAATCTGAAATATTGAACCTATCCTTAAACAGGGATGCACAGGGTATAGTACAAAAGAAATACCCCCTTAAATGGGCCCAGGAGAATATTAGATATCTTGGCATTCAAATAAGTAATAGGGTCGAATCCCTCTATAGGCTAAATTATCTGAAATCATTTGGGCGGGTTGAGAGCATGTTGCATGAGTGGGGGCAGGGTTATTTATCCTGGTTCGGACATATAGCAACAATTAAAATGATGCTACTGCCACGTTTTCTGTTCTTGTTTCAGGCGCTTCCGATAAAGATGCCGCACAGAAAGTTAAAGCAATTGCAAAGAACCGTTAATAGATTCATATGGCAGAACAGACGGCCTAGAGTGGCCATGGCAGTAATGCAGGGAGCCAAAGGAGAGGGAGGGCTAGGGGTGCCCAATTTTAGAAAATACTATGAGGCGGCACAACTGAAAACGATATATGAGTGGCAAAGCTGTAAACAGAAACAGTGGGTCCAAATGGAAGAAGACTCGGTAAGGGGAGGGGGGCTGGAAAAGCTAGTGTGGAGGGGAAATAAAGTCTCAGGAAGTAGGCCCCTGAACCCCATAATTGCACACATTCTGAGTGTTTGGAAACGCAATAGAAAACAATTAGTACAAGGCAAAGGATATATACAGGGAATGACACTGGAGGCATGTTTTGAGAGGGGCCAGGGGTTGAGTACCTTGCGAAGATGGGCAAAGGTTGGACTCACACACATCTCCCAAATAGTGAGCAAAGAGGGCGTTCGAGAGTTTAGGGCATGAAGGACCTTTATGGGTTGAGGGAGGGCGATTATTATTCTTATCTACAGGTTAGTCATTTCCTGAGACAGCAGAAGGTATGGAAGGATTTATGGGGGGCATAGGGGGTGGTTCGAGGCACTCTGCTCAGGGAACCTAGGTCATAAGGGGGCTTTGTCCAAAATTTGCAAGGGATTAATGGAGAGAGGGGAGAGCAAGTTTGGGTATATGATAAAATGGGAGGAAGATTTGGGGGTGCAATGGAATGACGAGGTGTGGGATAAGATAATACAGACAGTAGCACAAATATCAATAGCCACACAAGTAAAAGAAAACGCATATAAAGTGCTATGTAGATGGTATTGGACACCAGCCCGTCAAAGGCGAGCTGGAATTGGACAAACTGATCAATGCTGGAGGGGATGCCAGGAGAGAGGGGATTGGTTACATATGTGGTAGAGGTGTGGACAGATTCAACGTACTGGGTGAAGGTATTGGATATGATTGCAGAAATGACAGGATATCAATTGCAACGGAAACCGGAGGTATGCTTATTGCATCAAATTGGGGAGGACATTTCAAAAAGGGATAGGGGGGTGCTGCATCATTGTATAGTGGCTGCAAGATGTGAGATAGCACAGCAATGGATGGGATTGGGTACACCACAATATGCAGGGTTTGCTACAAGAGTGGCTGAAGTGAGCTTGATACAACGGTTGACGGGGTTGCGACAAGAGAAAGGAGAGAAGAGTGCAGAACAGTGGAAGGGCGTGTGGAAGTGGTTGGAAACATGGATGGATGGTGTGAGGAGAGGAAGGTAGGAGCAGCATTCTAATTAAGAGTGCGTAGGCGTTTCCCAACCCAGTCCTCGGGGAACCCCAGGCCAGTCAGCTTTTCAGAGTACCCACAATGAATATGCATAAGATGGATCTGCATGCACTTGTATGCAGATCTATCTCATGCATATTCATTGTGGGTACTCTGAAAACCTGACTGGCCTGGGGTTTCCCGAGGACCGACGTTGGGAAGCTCTAGGGCATGGAACATAGGTAAAGAGCTAAATGGTGAAGGTGGGTAAGGATTGGTGATACATAAGAGTGGACGGATGAGAGGTAGATGAATGAATAAACGCTGAGGAGTAGAGGGGAGGGATGGAAGGGGGGAAGGAGGGGGGTGACAGTAGGTTAGATATTATGTAAGATTGTATAAGCAAAGTGGAATGTATAACTGGTGTGGAAAATGTAATTAGTTGTGTAATAAGATGTTTGTGCTTATATTTGAAAGCGTTAATAAAAAGTTAAAATGGGAAAAAAAAGAAATATACAATATTTGACAGGAAAGTAATAACATAGTAAGGGTTATAGGGGAAAGGGTGCATAATAAAGGGAAGGCAGGCCCAGGGAGAGGGGAAGGAAAAAACAAAAAACAGACAAAAAAGGGCAAATGAAGAGGCAGTTTGCTATCAGTCTCCATCATCCTGGGCTAGGATATTTCAGACCCTGTTGATGTAATATCAGATCTAATTCAAAACGGAACACCTTTAAGGCATTCTTAAAGGCTTAAAATTATACTTGAAACGAATAGAAACAGTTAAACTGTTCCAGAGGGTTGGTGCTGCTGCAAAAAAGGCTGACTTCTGAGTACTGTTGTATTTGACAGTAGCTGGGGATGGAAAATGTGGCAGTTTCTCCAAATGGGTTAGTTTTGCACATACCATGACAGTCATGAACCTCACTTCTAAGCCAGGGCATGGGGAGTATGATCTCAGTCTCTCAAATTCACTGCTAAGGCTCGGTGTAGTACTTGCATCACGCCAAGGAGAGTTCGTAAGATGTAACATGTATGGGTAATTTGTCAAGATGTGCTTGGAAATTCTTTAGCAAGCCTGTGGTCTCTGACTGTATTTCCTGCCTCTCCACTCGATTCACGCTTGGAATTGACACCTCTATTATCAATGCCATTCTAGTGTTTTTCTCCTTAACCACTATATCCGGCTTCCTCGCATCCAGCTTTTTATTGGTTGGAATGGAAGTATCCCAGGTGATCCCAGTTCTCCATGTATAGACTGCAGTATTCTGGCTGGAGTATGCAGGGTTATAAAGTGAAGTACACTCGGGGGATAACTCGTGAAGGGGTAGTTGGTTTTTTTTTTTTCAACTTTATTGAAATTTTCACATACAACTTATATCAACAATTACAGTTACAGTAAGCATTTACATGTGCATTCAACCCCGCCCTTCATTATCCCTAGTGCCACCTCCTCCACCTCTAGTATCCCCACCTACCCCCCATCCTGCCCTATGCTTTAAGCTTACCAACTTATAAACCCCCCTTCCCTCCCTCCCTTCCTACCTCCCTTCCCCCCTACTCCTCTCCTATAAACAAAAATCTCATCTTGTAACCGTTACTCTAATCCAAATCATTCACCCCAACCCCATTCTCTACTGCTCCATCCTTCCACATACCCTCCCTTAACCATCTCCAAGCCCCCTCCCATCGTTTCGCCATTTGTCCCCCTCTGCCCTTCTTTCCCCCCCCCCCGTTATTTTGTACATAAGATGTATTTCTGACATTCGCTTAGCATAACTGTCCATAGACTGAAAACATTTTCTATTCCAGTACCATGCTATTTCGCATCTAGCAGCCGTGATACAATACCAGATGATACCCCACTCTCCTTCCCACTTCCCATCCTTTTGCAGGAGACACATTTCAGGAGTAAGCTCTATACGCGACCACAAGAAAAAGGAAAATTTTCTGTGGTGACAGGAACACAACCCGCTGGCTCCGTGGCTATAGAGAATTTAGCTATTCCCATCGCCACTGCCTCCCATTCCTCCACCTCCCATTGTACCCCTAAATCCCTTTCCCATGCTTCTATATAACTCAGTATCTCCAGGAACAAGCAGGAATGTAGTCCTCACATATGGGGTACGTCGGTACCAACGGAGCCTGCGCAGGAACGCTCCCCAGCATCCAGTTAGGAAGCTTTTGGGAGCATTCCACAGCGCCTGCGTGCTGCCTTCCCGCCTTTCCCAACTGCCTCTCTCCAGTTCTTCGTTTTCCGCGGAGCCAGCGGGTCGTGTTCCTGTCGCCACAGAAAATTTTCCTTTTTTTTGTGGTCGCGTCTGCCTTCCTCGACGCTTTACCGGTACCGCCGGTCTTTTCTTCTTTCTTTCTTTTCTTTAAAAAAAAAAAAAATTCTTTTTTTGATTTTTTTTTCCAGGTGCACGCGCCATTTTGGGCCTTAGGCCCAGAATATTTTCCACAATGGAAAAACACTCTTCGGGTTTTAAAAAGTGCGCCAAGTGTGGCAGTACCATCTCCGTCACCGACACCCATGAGTGGTGTCTGAAATGTTTAGGTCCTGACCATTCCATCTCGGAATGTATGGTCTGTGCCATGATGTCCAAGAGAGGTCAACAGAACCGAGCTGCCAAGCTCAGTACCCTGTTTCCCTCGGATGCGGCCTCAGTGGCATTGACGTCTTCCAGGACTTCTTCTTTCTCCCGTGGATCTCAGGTTAAACGAGTCTAGCCGGTCCTCAAAGGGTAGATCTCCTTCTAAGCATCGAGATGCCTCTGGCGTTGCCCTTGAGGATTCTGCACCAGCAAAATTGCACCGGCGGGAGGCTTCGGCTTCCAAAGCATTATCGGGGCTCTAGGACGTTCTCGAGGCCTCGACCTCAGCAGAACTACTGGTGCCATGCTCTGGGGTACCGATATCCAGTACCGATATCCAGGCATCGGCAGCGTCGATAGACCAGAGGGTTCTGGCTATTGAACGCAGTCTGCCGGCTCTCCTTGCGGCATCGATACCCTCGGAACCGCGTCAGACAGTTCAACCGGCACCGACTCCGGCACCGATATCGGTACCGGTACCGATAGCATCGACATCGGCGTCCGCATTGCCGTTACACCGGTACCGGTTCCTCTCGGTACCGACTTTGGTCGGTACAGGTATCGAGCTCTTCAAGAGCATCCAGACAGAAGATTCTTTGAGTCCTCAGAGGAATCTGAGGATTCTGACAGTTCTGTCATGCTGTAGCCCCTGAAACAGAACCCAGAGCAAAGGAGTTGGAAATTTTACAATATCCTAGAACTCCTAAGGAGGCAGCTACCTTGCCCATCCATGAGATCCTGCATGATCTCATCCTAAGGATGTGGGAGACGCCTCTTACTACCTCTCCTCATTCTCGTAGACTGGATACTCTGTATCGAGTCCCTCCTTGTTCTGGTTTACAAAATACTCATCTCCCCCACCACTCTATTGTAGTGGAGTCAGCTATGAGAAGGATCAAGAGTGCAAAGAGACATGCCTCTAATCCCCCAGGACGTGAGTGCAAAACTCTGGATGCTTTTGGACGTCGTGTCTTCCAAGCTTCCATGCTTTCTGCCAGGATCAGTTCCTATAGTCTATATATGGGAATGTTCCTGAAGGAAGTCACAGGAGATTTAGAGGCTTTGAGCCCTCTTCTTCCTGAGGATAGAAGAGAGGATTTTCTCACACTGGTCAAACATGCCCAGGATGTTTCTAAATTTGTCAACCGTGCAGCTTTTGACTGTTTTGAGTGCATAAGCAGAACCTCTACCATTGCCATAGGTGCACATAGAATTGCTTGGCTCCAGGCATCTGATCTGGAGCTCTGGTTACAAGACAAACTCGGAAATAGTCCTTGAACTGGTGAGAGCCTGTTTGGTAAAGATTGGCAGGAGAAAGCCAATGAAATGGATGCTGAAAACTCCACCTTGGACAGATTGTCCAAGTCTACAGCTGATCCTGCAAGAAAGAAATCTTTTAAGAAACCATTCTTTTCTAAAAAGAAAAGATTTTATCCTGCTTATTCTCAACAGGCACGTTCTGCAGGTCAACCTGTCCAGAAAGGTCAGCAACCACCCAAACAAAGGAAGGCAAAGACTGCTAAGCCTCAACCGTCTCAGCAGTCTCAGCCTCCACAAGGCCTTTGACTTTCATCTAGAGAACTTAGCCTTCCTGGCCCTCAATGGACCAGAGCGTTCCACCATTCCAGGAAGGTTATGCCATTTTGCCCCCAGTTGGGAGCAGATAACAGCAGAGCATTGGACACTCCATTATAAGAGAGGGGTACAAGTTGCACTTTCTGTGCATGCCCCCTCCCACAATGGTAAGACAGTTCAATTCTCAGACCTCTCTCATCAACCTGTTAGATCAAGAGATCTCTACATTTCTTGCCCAAGGGGCAATAGAAGAAGTACCCATTCATCAACAGGGTACAGGGTTTTACTCCCCCTATTTCCTTATCCCAAAGAAAACAGGGGGATACAGACCTATTTTGGACCTCAGAGAATTGAACAAATTCCTGTTTAAAGAGAAATTCAAAATGATTTCTCTAGGAACTCTGCTGCCATACCTTCAGAGTCAGGATTGGCTTTGTTCTCTAGATCTCAAGGATGCGTACACCCATGTTCTCATCCATCCAACTCACAGAAAGTTCCTTCGGTTCCTTTTCCAAGGAAAGCACTATCAATACAGGGTGCTTCCCTTTGGCCTGGCCTCAGCTCCAAGAGTGTTCACGAAATGCATGGCTGTGGTAGCAGCATTTCTCCGCACTCTAGGCATATTAGTCTTCCCCTACTTAGACGACTGGCTCATTCAAGCCCCATCAGAGTCAGAGGCCAGGACTTCCCTATCTTGCACAATGCGTATCCTTGAGTATTTGGGTCTGGTCATAAACATCCCAAAATCCAGTCTAACTCCCACTCAGTCTCTAGAGTTCATAGGAGCTTTGCTGGATACCAAAAGGGCAAGGACCTATCTCCCCCAGGCCCGTTGCCTTCTCATGGTGCAGTTAGCTTCTCAAGCAGTGCTAAAACCTTCTCTCAATGCCCGAGAAATGCTAAACTACTAGGCCACATGGCATCCATAGTGCATGTGGTTCCTTATGCTCGCCTCCACATGAGAGCAGCCCAGTGAACTTTATCCACCCAATGGACTCAGGCATCAGGGTGCCTGTCAGACAAAATAGCAAACACAAATCGCCTTATTTTGTCCCTCCAATGGTGGCAGTCCACTCAAAACCTGTTGCTGGGGTCCCCTTTTCAACAACCCTTACCCCAGGCAACTCTCACAACAGATGCTTCACCAATGGGTTGGGGAGCTCATCTACAAGACCTCTCCACCCAAGGCACCTGGACTCCACGGGAGACTCATCTACATATCAATCTCTTAGAGCTCAGAGCAATCTTCCTTGCTCTTCGAGTGTTCCACACCCTGCTCAGCTACAAGACAGGCCTCATTCATATGGACAATCAAGTAGCCATGTTCTACGTGAACAAGCAGGGGGGGACAGGCTCTCTGTCGCTTTGCAACGAAGCTTTGCGACTATGGGCCCTCGCCAGAGAGCATCAGATTCATCTCCTGGCAGTGTATCTTCCAGGCATACAAAACTCTTGGGCAGACAGACTCAGTCGAGTTCTGCTTCCACACGAATGGTCTCTACATGCAGACCAGGTGGCCAAGATTTTTCAAATTTGAGGAACCCCGGACATAGACCTCTTTCCAAGTCCGTTAAATGCCGAACTTCCCCGTTTCTGTTCCAGAATTCCAGCTCAGGGCTCTCAGGCCAGGGATGCCTTCCTCCTTCACTGGGGTCAGGACTTCCTTTATGCCTTTCCGCCCATTCCCCTAATTCCCAAAACCCTATTCAAGCTTCAGAGAGACAGAGGCCATATGATTCTCATAGCACCACATTGGCCACGGCAAGTGTGGTACCCTCTGCTTCTACAACTCTCAAGCTCCCTCCCTGGAGTTAGGGTCTGCTCCAGATCTCCTGTCTCAGGAGGACGGAATGTTAAGGCATCCCAGTCCCCAATCCCTGCATCTCAGGGCTTGGTTGATGAAGACCTAGATCTTCATGATCTTAACCTTCCTCAGCCAGTAAAGGATATCCTTTATGCTTCCAGGAAACCTTCCACAAGACGCTCTTATGCTTTCAAGTGGAAAAGGTTTACCTTATGGTGTTCGCAGAAGGGTCTTAACCCCTGTGCGATACCTCTGGAATCAGTACTGGAGTATCTCCTTCATTTATCCAATGCAGGACTTAAGACTAACTAAGTAAGAGTCCATTTGAGTGCCATTGCAGCTTTCTTTCAAGCCTCTGAATGGACAACCTATTTCCTCCCATCCTCTTATACCAAGATTTATGAGAGGCCGCCTTCTAACTAAGCCTCCCATTAGACCATCTCCAGTGGCATGGGACTTAAACCTGGTTCTTGGTCAGCTCATGAAGCCGCCTTTCGAACCCTTAGCTACTACATCATTGAAATTCCTTTCTTGGAAAGTTAGCTTTCTCATTGCAATCACATCAGCACGCCGCATCAGTGAGTTGCAAGCACTAGTAGCTGATCCACCTTATACAAGGTTCCATGATGACAAGGTAGTCCTTAGGACTCATCCACACTTCATGCCAAAGGTGGTCTCGCCTTTCCATTTAAACCAAGTGGTCTACCTGCCTGTGTTTTTTCCAAGGCCTCATGCATCTAATGCAGAAAGGAATCTTCATACTTTAGACTGTAAAAGAGCTTTAGCCTTTTACATGCAAAGAACACAGCAACATAGAAAGTCCTCTCAACTCTTTGTTGCTTTTGATCCTTCTCATTTGGGACTTCCAGTCTCCAAGAGAACACTGTCCAACTGGATTGCACAGTGTATTTCCTTTGTTTATCAGAGTAAGAACCTTCCTCTGGAGGGCCATGTCACAGCTCACAATGTGAGAGCCATGGCAGCTTCAATGGCTCATCTACACTCTGTGTCTATCGACGACATCTGTCAAGCAGCTACTTGGGCCTCAGTTCATACCTTCACAGCCCATTACTGCTTGGACAAGGACTCCCGCCAGGATGCCTTGTTTGGTCAGGCTGGTCTTCAACACCTGTTCCATACCTAATCAATTCCTACCCGCCATCCCTGGTTGGATGCCAGAGATCCATGGGGGGAAGTGGAGCCCTTTCACAGGGACACACAACTTCTGGGGTCTCTCCCTGGCATCTAAAGCTAGGGAGTCCCCATATGTGAGGACTACATTCCTGCTTGTTCCTGGAGATAGCATAGTTACTCTCCTGTAACAGGTGATCTCCGGGAACAGCAGGAATTTAGTCTTCACAACCCACCCACCTCCCCTAGGAGTTGTATCTCTCTATCTCTTTCTCTTTCCCTCTCTCTCTCTTTGACTCAGCTTTAAACTCAACTGGAGAGAGGCAGTTGGGAAAGGTGGGAAGGCAGCACGCAGGCGCTGTGGGATGCTCCCAAAAGCTTCCTAATTGGACTCTGGGGAGCGTTCCCGCGCAGGCTCTGTCGGTACCGACATACCCCATATGTGAAGACTAAATTCCTGCTGTTCCTGGAGATCACCTGTTACAGGTGAGTAACTATGCTTTCCCCTCTCCCCTCGCAATTAACCCTTTGTATATTCTAGACAGCATACCCTTCTGCCCCAAGGACCCCAAACATGCCCCTTCAAACCATTCAACTTCCCCCCCCCCCCCTGATATCCTGCCACTGCTTCCTCTGTCTAATCAAAGACCCCATTTGCACATACGCGTACCTATCTGCTTCCGGCAGCTGATACATATCTTGTATACCCTCAAAACCCCTTACCTCTTTCCCTACTAGTATCTGTGACACCTGATATAATCCCTGCTCCGCCTATCTTCTTAGAACTACTCTACTCGGGCCTACTCCTTCTTCACAACATGCCTGAAAGGACATTGTATGTGACCACTTCTTATCCCCCACCATCCTCTGCCTATGCTGCTGCCACACATTTAAGGTGTGCCCCGCCAAGGGTTTGTCACCCCCACAACCCTCCCCCCCCCCCCCCCCGACTACCCTTTCCAACTCTCCGGGGCCAAAATCCACTGCTTCCATCATTACCCATTGTTTGTATGATTTCCGTAACCATGAATATACTGCCCTCATCTGCGCTGCTTTGTAGTACAATGTAAAATTAGGTACACCCATCCCTCCCTCCGTTCCCTGAACTTGCAATGTCCTCGCCGCCACCCTTGGCCTTTTCCCCCCCCCCCCCCCCCCAGATAAAACCCTCCACTTGTTTTTGTACCTTCCTCAATACTCTTCTCGGTATCACTATTGGTAATACTTGAAAGTAGAACAGGAACTGGGGAAGCAACATCATTTTAATAATCGCCATCTGCCCAAACCAAGAGTAGTATCCCCTGCTCCACCCCCTCAGCTGTATCTCCATTCGCCCTAAGAGTTTTTTATAATTTAATTCAAATAAGTCTTCCAGTGCCCTCCCCATCTGCACCCCCAAGTACCTAATTGACCGCTTTGCCCACATAAAAGGAAAGCACTGCTGTAGCCCCACTTGTAGTTCCTCGTATCCTACCAAACTTAATATTTCTGATTTCCCCCAATTGATCCGGAACCCTGCCACATTCTCATATGCCTGTATCTCACTCATTATTGCTGGCAACGTTTCCCCTGGTCTCGTAATCGTTAACAGTATGTCATCTGCAAAAAGTGACATGTGATACTCTTTGTCCCACCCTTACCCCCTTAATGTCCTGACTCTCCCTTATCTGCACTGTCAGAGGTTCTAACGAGAGCACGAAAAGCAGTGGCGATAGCAGGCAGCCTTGCCGAGTTCCCCTCCCCAGAGGAAAAAAGCGTGAGTACCCCCCATTTACTCTCATACATGCTTTAGGACTCGCATACAAAGCTTTTATCCAATTCACAAACTCTGCCCTGAACCCCATGGCCTCCAACACAGAAAATAAAAATTTCCATGACACTTGATCAAATGCTTTTTCAGCATCAAGCGAAACCAACAGCCCGTGGTTTTTTTGAGCGCCTTGCTTTCCAAATCACATTTAGTACTTTCCTGATATTATCCGCCACTTCCCGTCCCGGTATAAAACTTGCTTGATCATCATGGACTAACTTACCCAGTACTTTGTTAAGCCTCGTCGCTAATATCTTTGCCATCAGCTTTGCGTCAATATTTAAAAGCGATATTGGCCTATAGGATGCACATTCCTGCGGATCTTTCCCTTCCTTGTGTATAAGGGTAATGCCTGCCCATCCCATCGTGTCCGCCAACTTTTCCTCAAACCTTGGCCTATTGAATATGTTTGTTAAAGGTTATCTCCAGGAACAAGCAGGAATAAGTCCTCACATATGGGTACGTCGGTACCGACGGAGCCTGCGCGGGAAAGCTCCCCAGCTTCCCAGAAAGGAAGCTTTTGGGGCCTCCCACTGCACATGCGCGCTGCCTTCCCGCCTTCCTGACCAGCTCTCCTCAGTTTCTCTTTTTCCGCGGAGCCAGCAGGTCGTGTTCCTGTCACCGCTGAAGAAATTGTTAATTTTATTTGTTTTCTTTAGACCGCGTACCTGCCTTCCCCATACCAAAACCGGTACCGCCGGTCTCTCTTTCTTTCTTTTTAAAAAAAAAAAAAATCTATTATTTTTTCTTCAGCACAGCTTGGTAGCTTTTGTTAGGCCTTCAGGCCTACCCAAATTCTCCTCATGGAGAAGCCAGCACCTGGTTTCAAAAAGTGTACCAAGTGCAGTGCTGTCATTTCTGTCACAGACACCCATGAATGGTGTCTTAAATGTTTGGGACCTGACCACTCCATACCGGACTGCCCATCCTGCTCCCAGATGTCTAAACGTGGGTTGCAGAACCGGGCCAACAAGTTCCATGTGCTGTTTGCTTCGGATAATCCAGCATCACAGTCATCCAGGTATTCCTCTCCGGATGGATCTCAGGTAACCAAACCCTCTGTGGGCAGGTCCTCAAAGAGCAAATCTCCTTCAAAGCATCGAGAGGCTCTCTCTTTTGAGTCTGAGGATCCTGCCCCAGCCAAACAACCCCGGCGGGAAGCTCTGTCTTCCAAAGCACCATCTATGGGGTTACAGGTTGACATCGATGGCACGGCCTCGACTGATCACCTGTTGGACTGCTCTGGGGTACCGGCCCATACCGGTACCGACATCCAGGCAGCAGTGGCATCTATGAGCAATACTGTTCAGACCATACAGCAGGCCATGCTGGCTTTTATCAATGCTGCGACGCCCTCGGTATCGCGTTCAGCGATACCGGGTCCGGTTCCGGTATCGTCTCCCATACCGGAACCGAAACCATCGACTTCCAAACGCAGATCGGTTCCGCATGCTGGATCCGGGTTTTTACCCGATACCGATCCCATACCCGGTACGCCCGATGTCGATACCGATCGGTATGCGTATCGTGCGTTGGAAGCAAATGGAGAATACTCTGATTCCTCAGAGGATTTTAACTCCTCTGAGGACTCTGATGAGCTGTCTCTGGTTCTTCATGAAGACCCCTCTTCCCCAAAGAGGAGAATGTCTCCACCAGAGGATTTGTCCTTTCAAGAATTCATTATTGAATTAGCTAAAGGACTTTCTATTACCACATCCTCAGAAAAAGAACCTAGATCAAAGAAATTGGATATTTTAGGATACCCCAAGGTTCCTAAAGAGGCAGTTACCCTGCCTATCCATGAAATCCTTCAAGAACACTTGATGGACTTATGGGAGGCCCCTCTAACGTTGTCTCCTTATTCTCGTAGGCTGGACACCATGTACCGGGTCCCCCCTCCTCCTGGTTTTCAAAAGACTCAGTTGCCTCACCATTCCATCGTGGTGAAGTCTGCACTGAAAAAGATTAAGAGTACCAAAAGGCACTCTTCTACCCCTCCAGGACGAGAATGTAAGACCCTAGACTCTTTTGGCAAGAAAATTTTCCAGGCTACTATGCTTATAGCCAGGATTAACTCTTACAGTCTGTATATGGGCATGTTTCTTACAGAACTTGCCTAAAGATACGACCTTTTGCCTCCTTTATCCCTGAGGATAGAAAAGAGGAGTTCATTTCTCTGGTGAAACAGCTTTTAGATGTTTCTAAGTTCTCCAACAGAGCAGCTTTTGATTCCTTTGAGGGTGCTGGTAGAGCTTCGGGCATTGCTATTGCAGCCCGGACGACTTGCTTGGCTTCAGGCCTCTGACCTAGAACCCTGGGTCCTAGATGGCTTACGGAATCTGCCCTGTACAGGTGAGAACTTATTTGGTAAGGACTGGCAAATTAAAGCCACCCAAATGGATGCAGAGAATGCTACCTTGGATAGACTTTCTAAGTCTACCTCTGCTCCTGCCAAGAAAAAGTCTTTCAAGAGGCCTTACTACAAGAAGGCCAGATTTTCCACAAATACTGGCCAACAATCTTCTCAGCCTCGCTTTGCTACTAAACGTCAGCAACCTAAACAGGCAAAGTCAAAGCCTGCAGTGTCTACCACTCCTCAGCAGGCTCAACCCTCTCAGGGGTTTTGACTTGCCCCTAGAGAACTTAACATTTCTGGCTCTAGAACAACCAGAGCCCCTCACCATTCCCGGAAGGTTAGCTCACTTTGCTCACAGATGGGAGCAAATCACATCAGAGCAATGGACCCTCTCTATCATCAGAGAGGGCTACAAACTTCATTTTTCCAACCTTCCTCCATATACCATGGTGAGGCACTTCAATTCTCCCCCTTTTCTCCTGGACCTGTTGGATCAGGAGGTCTCTTCTCTCCTTGCCCAAGGGGCAATAGAAGAGGTTCCTCTTCTTCAACAAGGGACAGGATTCTACTCCCCTTATTTTCTCATAACAAAGAAGACAGGGGGATTCAGGCCTATCCTAGATCTGAGAGAATTGAACAGATTTCTGTACAAGGAGAAATTCAAAATGCTTTCTCTAGGCATTCTCCTTCCATACCTTCAGAGTCAGGATTGGCTTTGTTCTCTAGATCTCAAGGATGCGTACACACATATACTCATCCACCCATCCCACAGAAAATATCTAAGATTTCTGTTTCAGGGAAAACATTTCCAGTACAGAGTACTTCCCTTCGGTCTCGCCTCTGCCCCAAGAGTGTTCACCAAATGCATGGCAGTTGTTGCCGCATTTCTAAGAGGTCTGGGAATTTTTGTATTCCCATATCTGGACGACTGGCTCATCCAAGCTCCATCTCAGTCAGAGGCCCAGATTTCCCTGGACCGCACAAGGCACCTTCTGCAGTATCTGGGACTGGTGGTAAACCTTCCCAAGTCTCAACTTACCCCTACTCAGTCTCTAGAATTCATAGGGGCCCAGTTGGACACCACCACTGCAAGGGCCTACCTGCCTCAAGTCCGGGGCCAACGTCTGCTGTGCTTGGCCTCCCAAGCTCAGTCCAGCAGTCACTTGACAGCCAGAGAAATGCTGCGACTTCTGGGCCACATGGCCTCCACGGTACACGTGGTGCCCTACGCTCGTCTTCATATGAGAGCAGCTCAATGGACCTTGGCCACCCAGTGGACTCAAGCATCAGGAGCGCTCTCCGACCAAATACTCACCTCATAACGTCTGTTTTGGTCCCTCCAATGGTGGATGTCTACCAAGAATCTGTTGTTGGGGGCCCCCTTCCAACCTTTGTTGCCCCAAGCAACCCTCACAACAGATGCCTCCCAAACAGGGTGGGGAGCCCATCTACAATCCCTCTCCACTCAGGGTATTTGGTCTCCGCAGGAGACCACCCTTCACATCAACCTCCTGGAACTGCGAGCAATCTTCTTTGCCCTCAAAGTATTCCATACCCTCCTTGTCAACCTGACCGTCTTAGTTCAGACAGACAATCAGGTGGCCATGTTCTACGTAAACAAACAAGGAGGGACAGGCTCTCTGTCGCTTTGCAACGAAGCTCTCGGATTATGGGCCTTCGCCAGAGAGCATCAAATTCATCTTCTGGCAGTATATCTTCCAGGGGTTCAAAACTCTCGGGCAGACAGACTCAGTCGAGTTCTGCTCCCACACGAATGGTCCCTACATATGGACCAGATAGGCAAAATCTTTCAGGAATGGGGAACCCCGGACATAGACCTCTTTGCAAGTCCGTGGAATGCCAAACTTCCCTGGTTCTGTTCCAGGATTCCGTGTCAGGGAGCTCAGGCCAACGACACCTTCCTCCTGCATTGGGGTCAGGAATTCCTATATGCCTTTCCACCCATTCCCTTGATTCCCAAGACTCTGTTCAAACTGCAGAGGGATCACGGATCCATGATCCTTATAGCCCCACGCTGGCCACGCCAAGTGTGGTTCCCTCTACTTCTGCATCTCTCCCAGGGACCCTCCCTGGACCTGGGAGCTGCACCAGACCTTCTGTCTCAGGAGGAGGGGACTTTGTGGCACCCAAACCCCAAGTCCCTACACCTCAGAGCTTGGTTACTGAAGGCCTAAGCCTTCATGACTTCAATCTTTCTCAACCAGTGAAAGATATCCTTCATGCCTCTAGGAAACCCTCCACGAGGCGTTCTTATGCTTTCAAATGGAAACGTTTTTCCATTTGGTGTGCTCAACAGGGTCTTGACCCTCTAGCACTTCCTTTGAATTCTCTACTAGACTATCTCCTGCATCTTTCTAATGCAGGCCTTAAGACGAATTCAGTAAGAGTCCATTTGAGTGCTATTGCAGCATCCTTAAAACCTATAAATGGACAACCTGTCTCCTCTCATCCGCTTGTTGCAAGATTTATGAGAGGCCTGACTCTAACTAAGCCTCCCATCCGACCTCCTCCGGTAGCATGGGACTTGAACCTAGTCCTAGGTCAGCTTATGAAGCCACCTTTTGAGCCTTTACACTCCACCTCCTTGAAATTTCTTTCATGGAAGGTAGTTTTCCTCATTGCAGTCACTTCAGCTCGCCGCATCAGTGAACTGCAGGCTTTAGTGGCTAATCCACCTTATACTAGATTTCATCATGATAAGGTGGTCCTTAGGACGAACCCCCACTTTATGCCCAAAGTGGTTTCGCCTTTTCATCTTAATCAAGAGGTATATCTACCTGTCTTTTTTTCTGGCTCCTCATGCATCCAGTGCAGAGAGAAACCTTCATACTTTAGATTGCAAAAGAGCTCTTGCCTTTTACCTCAACAGGACCCAGCCACATCGAAAGTCTTCCCAGCTTTTCGTGGCTTTTGATCCTTCTCATTTGGGACGTCCAGTCTCCAAACGTACACTTTCCAATTGGATTGCTCAGTGTATTTCCTTTGCTTACCAGAGTAAAAACGCTTCTCTGGAAGGCCATGTCACAGCTCACAATGTGAGAGCCATGGCCACTTCTATGGCTCATCTTCACTCTGTCTCCATAGATCAGATCTGTCGAGCCGCCACATGGGCCTCGGTTCATACCTTCACAGCCCATTACTGCTTGGACAAGGACTCCCGCCGGGATGCCTTGTTTGGTCAGGCTGTCCTCAAACACCTGTTCCATACTTTAACAACTCCTGCCCACCTTCCCAGGATGGATGCCTGAGATCCATACGAAGATGGCGAACCGTGGATCGGGATCTCCCAGGCATCTTAGCTAGGGAGTCCCCATATGTGAGGACTTATTCCTGCTTGTTCCTGGAGATAGCACAGTTACTTACCTGTAACAGGTGATCTCTGGGAACAGCAGGAATTAGTCCTCACAACCCACCCACCTCCCCTAGGAGTTGTATCTTCTATCTATCTATCTATCTTCCTTTCCTCTCTCTATTGTCTCAGCTATAAACTCGAACTGAGGAGAGCTGGTCAGGAAGGCGGGAAGGCAGCGCGCATGTGCAGTGGGAGGCCCCAAAAGCTTCCTTTCTGGGAAGCTGGGGAGCTTTCCCGCGCAGGCTCCGTCGGTACCGACGTACCCATATGTGAGGACTAATTCCTGCTGTTCCCAGAGATCACCTGTTACAGGTAAGTAACTGTGCTGTACTAACAGACCCCCAAATTTCTTATAAAACATCGCTGTCAGCCCGTCTAGGCCCAGGGCCTTTCCTAGCTTCATATCCTTGATCGCCCGTATCACTTCCTCTGCTGCAATCTCCCTGTTTAAATTCTGCTGTTCCCCTTCTTCCAACCTTGGCAACCCCACTCCTCCCAGATAGTTATTGATAGCCTTCGCTGGTCCCTCTGATTGAGCAGCATATAGCTTCTGATAGAACGCTACAAACTCTTCTCTAATCTGGTGATCATCCCGCACCACCCCACTCCTGTTTCTAATCTGTATGATCCTATTCTATTCCTTTCTCTTTTTTAACCGCCGTGCCAAATATGTCCCCGCTTTATTCCCCCCTTCGAAGACGTTCTGCCTCAGCAGTTGCAGGTGCTGCCTTATCCGTTCCACCGCCAACGCGTTCAATTTAGCCCTCGTTTCCAGTACTGCACCCCGATATTGCCCACTACTTCCCTGAGCATCTTTTTTCCTCCAGAACCATTAGTTGGTGCCTTAGCTGCAATTCCTGTTTCTCCCTTTCCCTTTTTATCCGCATTCCCCACTTTATCAACACCCCCCTCACCACTGCTTTGAAAGCATCCCATACTAACCCCCTCTTTTACCTCTCCCTCCCCATTCTTTTTGAAATACTTTTTGAAGTATTAAGTTTTCCACCTCTCTCACCACCCTAGTATCCTCCAGCAAGCCTTCATTTAGTTTCCAGTATTGCCCCCCTTTACTTTCCCCCCGCATCCTCACCTGTACTACCACTGGTGCATGATCTGACCATTTATGGGCTCAATTTCTCCTCCCTTTATCCTGCCCGCCAGCTCCTTCCCTAACCAGATAACATCTAGCCTTGAATATGTGCCGTGAACTGCTGAGAAGAAGGAAAACTGTCGCCTACCTGGATTCATCAAGTGCCAGGCATCTATCAAATCATTCTCCAGGACCAAGCAGGAAGTCAGTCCTCACATATGAGTGACGTCGGCGCCGACGGAGCCCCCATGCGGAGCATTTCCTCAGCTTTCAAAGAAAGCCTTTGGGAATGCAGGCACGCATGCACGGTCCCCTTCCCGCCCAAAGGTGCCATCTTGCTCAGTCGTCTCTTTTCCGCGGAGCCCTACAGACGTGTGTCCTTGTCACCCGTGGAAAAAGTGGATTTTCCTGCGTTGTCGAGTTTTTTCTTCAGTTCGACGTCGGTTCCCTTTCCCGCCTGGACTCGGTACACCGGTGCCGAGCCCAGATCTCTTTTTTCGGTTTTTGTCCTTAGAGACTGCGTTCGCGCCAATTTTTCTTTTCCCTGGCAGCCTGAGTTTTTGATCTTGCAGGGGTCCTTTTTCCCCCGATGGCTGCCAGTGGCTTTAAGAAGTGCGATTGGTGCAAGAAACTAATGTCTCTCACCGACACACATGACTGCTGCCTCCGGTGCCTAGGGCCTGACCATGATCCTAAGGTCTGTAGTCCCTGTGGCAAAATGTCTTCGAAGGTATTGCGAAGCCGTCACCACCAGCGTGAGAGGATCTTCTCCGATTCTGCATCTGAACGGGTCCAGACTTCGTCAGAGGCCTCGACATCTCGGGAGTCTGACCCTGAGCATCGTCGGGGCTCCTCTGAGAGGGAATCCCCCTCGAGGGAGCACCAAAGGAAGAAGAAACCCGCGAGGGCGGCATCGGTGGATGCTCTTGGCTCCTTGAGGGCCAGGTCGCATAGCCCCGATCGTCGTCCCGGGTCTTCGGAGTCGGAGAGGCCTGCAAAGCATCCTCGTGTAGAGTCGGAGGCCCCGAGTCACGTGAGTACTGTAGTCCTCGTGGATTCTCCTCCGGGGGAGCCGCCGTCGGGGCCCGAGTCGGCGGCTGCTGGGTCTCCTGAGCTTGGACTCAGGTTGACGGCCTTGGAGATCAGATTGTCTGCCTTCATGGAGCAGCAGCGGGTGCTGATCGCCGGTCTCACTGGCGCATCTGCCCCGACCACCGGGGCCTCGATGTCCAAGTTGACCCCAAAGGCCGAGCCGATCCTCGAGACCATGCGAACTCGAGTCGATCCTCGGCCAAGGTCACCCTCGGCCTCCCGTTCGGGACCGAGGTCATCAATGCCGGTACCCTCGGCGTCAGGACGGATGGCATCGGTGCCTGCCCACTCAGAGCCGCTCGATTCCTCCTTGGAGGAATCGGCATGGGAAACCAAGGAAGAGGAGTCCCCGGACACCTTCCAGACCCGGTGCGTCCCTTCGGACTCGCTGGGATCCGAGCCTCGGACAAGGTCCCCCCCCCCCCCCCAGAGGATACCCGGTTCTTGGATTTCGTACGGGATATGGCCTAAAGCCTTGGCCTTCCCTGCGGACCCCGAGAAGAAGCCTCGAGCTGAAGAGCTCGAGGCCCTGCAGTATGACTCTCCTTCCAAGGAGGCCTTTACTGTACCGGTTCCTCCAATGCTGGAGCGGTGGCTCTTCCGCATGTGGGAGACACCAGCCTCGATGCCGGTTTTAAGCAAGCAGGTCGATTCCATCTATCGAGTCCGCAAGAGCCCCGGATTCCAAAAGGCACAGCTACCGCACCACTCCATGGTTGTGGAATCGGCCATGCATCGCCTGAAGAGTCAGAAGATGCACTCCTCGGTGCCTCCCAGCAGGGAAGCCCATAACCTGGATGCCCTCGGTAGAAAGTGCTTCCAGGCTCTATGCTTGTTTGCCGCGTCCAGACCTACCAGCTGTACAATGGCATGTATCTTTGAGACCTGGCAAAGGAGATTGCCGGGTTCTCTGCTGGTCTGTCCGAGGAACATTTGCAGAGGTTCAAGGCTTTGTCTTCTGGTATTCGAGAGTGCTCGAAGTTTATCTCTCAAGCAGCCTATGATGGATTCGAGGCTTCGGCCTGAGTAGCAGGGGCCGGCATCGGTGCACGCCGCCAGGCCTGGCTACAATCCTCAGACCTCGAGCCTTGGGTACAGGACAAGTTGGTCGATGTCCCTTGTCGAGGTGAAAACCTCTTTGGCAAGCCCATGGCTGAAAAGGCTGCAGAACTCGAGACCGAGACTCTTACCCAGACAAGGCTGTCCAGGAAAACCTCTGCCCCTTCTCAGAAGAAGGGCTCGGGGAAAAAGACCTTTTATCCGAGGAAGACCACTGCCTACAAAACCTACCCTCACTACCAGGCCTTTGCAGCTCCCCAACAGGGCCAGCAGGCCAAGGGGCAGGGTTATGGGCCCCGTAGGCAGAAGGCCCCCAAGCCTCCTACTCCGGCTCCTGCTCAGCAGGGAGGGGTTTTTTGACTATGCCAGCATAGCCTCTCCTCCTCTCCAGGGCACAGGAAGTCGGCTGACCCTATACGCAGACAGGTGGCCACCCATCACAGGGGATACTTCGGTGTTAAACATCATCGAGATGGGCTATCTGCTCCACTTCACCCAGATACCCCCCTCCTATTTTCCAGGGGAGCCTCCAAGACCCCCTCTGCACAGAAACTTACTCCTCCAGGAGTTGGAAGGTCTGCTACAGGACCAGGCGGTGGAACCGGTGCCTCACCACCTGGAAGGGCAAGGCTTCTACTCAAGGTACTTTCTGGTACCAAAGAGAACAGGAGGCCTCAGACCCATCCTAGACCTGAGAAATCTCAACAAGTTTCTGGAGAGGGAAAAGTTCAAGATGCTTACCCTTGGAATCTTACTGCCCTACCTCCAGCAGGGAGATTGGCTATGCTCCTTAGACCTGAAGGATGCTTATACTCACATCCTCATCCATCCAAGTTACAGGCAGTACCTCAGATTTGTGGTGGGAGGGAACCACTTCCAGTACAGAGTGCTTCCCTTTGGCCTCACCTCCGCCCCCAGGGTTTTTACAAAATGCCTGGCGGTGGTTGCGGCCTACCTCAGGAACCAAGGAATCTTTGTGTTCCCTTACCTGGACGACTGGCTTATCAGGAGCCAGTCCCCACAAGAGGCCAGGCAGGCCACCTTCCGAACCATATCCCTGCTTCACCACCTGGGGTTCATTATAAACTTCCCAAAGTCCACTTTAGTCCCCTCACAGGACGTGGAGATCATGGGGCAAGGTTGGATACCATCCATGCAAAGGCCTATTTGCCTGTGGACAGAGCTCACAGGCTGATGAAGTTGGCCGGCCAGTTTCAGACGAACTCTCTGGTCTCTGCCAGACACTTCCTCCGGCTGTTAGGTCACATGGCTTCCACAGTGCATGTCACCCCAAATGCCCGTCTGCACATGAGGCCGGCTCAGTGGTCCCTCAGGGCACAGTGGGTACAGGCCAAAGGGAAGTTGTCAGACAGGATAAAGGTGTCCAAACTCTTGGTGGACTCCTTACGCTGGTGGAGGCATCTCCCAAACCTGGTCGGGGGAGTTCTCTTTCAGGCCTCCCCGCACACTCAGGTACTGACAACCGATGCTTCCCTGAAAGGCTGGGGGGCACATTGCCAGTGGACCTGCACCGAAGGCCTGTGGTCTCCGTGGGAGGCCGCCCAGCCGATCAACCTGTTGGAATTGAGAACCATTCGACTAGCCTTACGGACTTTCTCTCCAGTCCTATCTCACCAGTCTGTCCTAATTCAGACGGACAACCAGGTGGCTATGTTCTACGTGAACAAGCAGGGAGGCACAAGATCCCGATTCCTGTGCCTGGAAGCACAAGCTCTCTGCTCCTGGGCTATGAATCAGGACATGACCCTCAAGGCGGTCTACCTCCCTGGCCAGGAAAACTACCTGTCGGACAGGCTAAGCAGACTCCTGCAGCCTCACGAGAGGCAGTTGGATCCTCGGGTAGTCCAACAGATCTTTCTGAAGTGGGGACTTCCAACCATGGATCTTTTTGCCAGTCTGCTGAACAGGCAACTATCCAAGTTCTGTTCCAGACAACTGCATCCTCTGAGGGCAGCGGCAGATGCATTCCTGATCCCTTGGTCAGAGGGCCTGCTGTATGCCTTTCCTCCCACACCTCTGGTGGCCCGGACTCTATTCAAAACCCAGCAGGACCGAGCCACGGTGATCCTGATAGCCCCCAGGTGGCCCAGGCAGCCGTGGTTCCCTTTTCTACAGTTGGCAGGGGATGCTCCACTTCCTCTGGGGCTGCAACCCGACCTTCTGACTCAGGATCAGGGGTCCCTCTTGCATCCCAACCTCAAATCCCTCAATTTGATGGCCTGGCTGCTGAAAGGGTAGTCCTTGCTCCTACCAAAGGAGGTTGAAGAGGTGGTGTTGGCCTCCAGAAAGCATTCCACTTGGAAGACCTTTGCTCTGAAGTGGCGTAGGTTTTCCACTTGGTGTTCTTAACAGCAGGAGGATCCCTTCTCCTGCTCGGTCCCGGTGGTGCTGCAGTTCCTGCTCCACGTGTCTGACTTGGAACTTCAGTCCAACTCTGTCTGGGTCCACCTCAGTGCCCTCTCTGCTCACCACTCGATGGTGGATGGACAATCCCTCTCGGGCCACCCTCTGGTGTCCCGCTTCCTCAGAGGCCTGCTTCTGCTCAAGCCTCCTATTCGTCCACTGGCCACTGAATGGGATCTCAATGTGGTCTTGCAGCAACTGACTCGCCCACCTTTTGAGCCGATGGCTACCTGCCACTTACGTTTCCTTTCCTGGAAAGTGTTGTTTCTCGTGGCACTCACCTCGGCTAGGTGTGTGAGTGAGCTTCAGGCCCTGGTCTCGGATAGACCGTATGCCAGGTTTTATAAGAACAGGGTAGTCTTGAGGACTCATCCTAAGTTCCTTACAAAGGTAGTGTCCTCCTTCCACATCAACCAGGAGGTGGTACTTCCGATGTTTTTTCCCAGGTTGCACGCCAGTAGGGCCGAAACTGTCTTGCATACCCTGGATTGTAGAAGGGCGCTGTCCTTTTACCTAGAACGTATGCAGAGACATAGAAGGGCTTCTCAGCTCTTCGTTTCCTTTGCCCCTAATAAATTGGGGTTGCCTGTCACTAAGCATACGTTGTCCATCTGGGTGGCAGACTGTATCGCCTGGGCGTACATGGCAGCCGGCCTCTCCCTGGAGAGTCGAGTCACGGCCCACCAAGTCGGGGCGAAGGCTGCATCAGTACCTCACTTCCGCTCTGTTCCGTTGGCAGACATCTGCCGGGCCGCTACTTGGTCTTCAAGCCAGACTTCTGCGGACCACTACTGCCTCAAGAGGGAGTCCTGTAGGGACAGTGCTTTTGGGCAAGCGGTACTCCGTAATCTCTTTGAGGTTTAGGCAACTCCTACCCTCCGGCCCTAGTGTTGGGCTACCGTTCAGGTGTGGTCTCAGAGAAGATTCTCTCACTGTTGTTTAGGCTCTAGAGGGAACTCTATTTTTCAGCCTGGGTTCCTGGTAGCCCAGAGCTAGCGAGTCACCCATATGTGAGGACTGACTTCCTGCTTGGTCCTGGAGAAAGAGTAGTTACTCACCTGTAAAAGGTGTTCTCCAGGAGCAACAGGAATCAGTCCTCACAACCCTCCTTCCTTCCCTTGGAGTTGCAGTTGTTTATAGTTCACGTTCTTTTTTTGTGCTGTCTTTTAGCTACATCATCAGACTGAGCAAGATGGCACTTTTGAGCGGGAAGGGGACCGCGCATGCATGCCTGCATTCCCAAAGGCTTTCTTTGAAATGCTCTGCATGGGGGCTCCGTCGGCGCTGACATCACCCATATGTGAGGACTGATTCCTGCTGCTCCTGGAGAACACCTGTTACAGGTGAGTAACTACTCCTTCTCATTCACAAACCTATGATATCTGTCTGTCCGCCCTTCGCCCTTCCCTGTTACCTGTCGTGTCTCTCCCCACCTCCCAGGGCATATTGAAGTCCCCTCCACAAATCATCGCTCCGTCCCCCATTAAAGTAACCTGCTCACTTAACTCCTCCCAAAAATCTTTCTGGGACCCCGTTGGCGCGTAGACATTTACCACACAAAACCACGCCTCCCCTATTTTCACCCGCAATAGTAGGTATCTCCCCCCTTATCCCTTGTCACAGACTGAACTTCTGTTTTATGATGAGAACAGCCACCCCACCTTTCTTCCTTTCCCTTAAGTTTGAGGCAAAAATGCAATCTCTATATCCGTTAGGTTGCACTGCCAATTCATGCTTTTTTAGCTGTGTCTCCTGCAACATTACAATCGCAGCTTTGTGCCTTGTTAATTCTTTATACAATTTCTGTCTCTTACAGGGTGAATTCAACCCCTTCACATTCAACGTGACAATTTTCAAATCACAACCTAACAATACTCCCCCCCCCCTTACTCCCTGCTTTTTTCCCTCCCCGCCCTCCCCCCTCCTCCCCCTCACCCTCCCCTCCCCCTCCCCCTCCCCTCCCCATCCCCTCCTCCCCCTCCCCTCCTCCCATCCCCCTCTTCCCCCTCCTCCCCTCCCTTCTCCCCTCCCTTCCCCCCTGTCTACCCTACCACCATCCCCTTCCCTTCTCCCCTCAAGGAAGACCTGACTTCCATGACCGTGACTAACTATCGGACCGCTACCTGTCTCGTGTCCCTCCATTCCGCTTCACCCCAACTTCTCCACTCCCCCCACTCAAATCCCCTCCCCCCCTATCCAGTGCCCCCCTGCCCCTGTCCTACTCCTGCCTACCCCAGAGCTGCCTTAATACCCTAGGAGCTCTCCTCACCTGTCTCCCTACCCTTCCCCACCTGTCTCCCAACTCGTGTAGTTTTAAGTACCATAGTCAACAACTTAAACTGAATACAGGAGTTTTTATGTAGCCAATGGTATTTAATAAGGAATGGAGTAGTCCAATCATATTTTTGCGCTCTATTTAAAACCCAAATTGCTGTTTTTGAATAATCTGCAGCTGTTTATGTTGATATCAAGGAAGGCCTAAATAGGAGATATTACAATAATCTAAGCGCGACAGTACTGTATGCAAGAGAACTGTGGTTTGAGCAGACTTGTCCAAAAAAGGCTGAACAGCGCAAAAGTGACGCAGAGCCAAAAAAGATGTTTTACTAATCCTTTTTATTTTATGTTATATTTGTGCAATTCTACAAACAAAAGAACCAAGAATACATCTTGTTCAGAAATTGAGCATAGTGATGAAATACAAACAAGGAAAAAAGAAAATATAGCATCTTGACTCAAGAAAATGCACACTTTGCCCACCCTAACCCACAAACAGAAGAGGATCACAAATCCAAAAAGGCACAACATGTACAAAGAAACCATGCTTATGGTGCTGCAGCCAACAATTATGGGGTCGGGGCCCCTGGTAACTCTAAGATGCTGGGCAACTAAGAATATCTGCAGGTGGGAGGGGCTCATAAAAAATATATGTAACTGAATGTAGTTTTACCATACACTTGCATGGAAATTTCAAGAGAGAGCCCTCTCAACTGTAGAACCCTCACACGCAACAATAAAAATTCCTTGCGTCTACGTTGTCTCCTTACATAAATCTGGGAATATTCGAACCGGGAGACTGCAGAACAAAACATTTATTTTCCTAAAGAATAACCTTAACAGCCATTCCCTATATGACAATAGAGCAAACGTAACCAAAAGTGTAGCCAGGACTACCGGCTCATCTTGTGAACATTTGAGGAGCTCTGATACATTCGAATTGTCCAGATGTTGAGGGCCAGTACCCCCTAGACCCCGCAGTAACAACTTCTTTCTTACACAACAGGAGATAATAAGCTTTCACAATAGATAGATGTGATTCAACTGGGATCGATAATGCTTCCACAAGGTATGCATATACCACGCCAAAACCAGTGGTATTTAGGAAAGTTAATGAATCTCAAATTAACAGCCTATGAAGAATTCTCCAGATGTTCCAGTTTCAACAAATAGGGGTGTCCTGCATGGAGTGGTGGGTTCCCCTCTAAACAGGAACGAGGGGAGGAGTGGCCTGCATGGAGCGGCAGGTGCACTTACGCTTGCCATCGTGATGGGCAGACTAGATGGACCATGCTGGTCTTTATCTGCCGTCATTTACTATGTTACTATGACACACTGGGACAAGAACGCATCCCCTTGAACCAAATGGCCAATGATTTTGAAGACTGAGTATCAAAGAATTTTCCTGAAGCCAAGAGAAAACGTGAGTTAAACAGTTTTTAATAGGAGAGAGATTAGGGGCATCATCATCAGTAAGATGTCACCTGCATATATAAACTTTGAGATGCCCTGGGTCTGAATTAAAATGACCAGAAGGCTAAGAAAAATATTAAAAAGAAGTGGTGAGAGTATAGATCCTTCCCCCTCCCCCCCCCCCCCCCATAACTTAAAGTTGTTCCTCTCAGATCTCAACAATTGCAAGCATGTTCCGCAGTTTAGTAGCCATCCCTCTGAGGGCTCTTTGGAGTAATCCCCAGTCTATGAGCTGGTGGAAATTTTAACATAATAGTTAATGAATGTAGTGATCATGCTGGCAAGTATTGTTAGGAACTGGGGAACATTCTGGGGAAAGGAGGGGCTCTTCCGAAGGGATGGGCTTCACCTTAATCAGGATGGAACCAGACTGCTGGCATTAACCTTTAAAAAGGAGATAGAGAAGCTTTTAAACTAGAAAATAGGGGAAAGCCGACAGTTGCACAAGAGCGCATGGTTCGGACGAAGGTATCCTTGAAGGATACTACCAAAAGCAGTGAGGTTCCAAAAAAGAGTATAGTAGCCCAAATGCCCTTGAGTAAGGTGCAGACAGAGCGTAAAGATTCCAAATTACCCATGCCTACCAATAGCCAGATTAATATTAATAAAATACAGTCTCTAAAATGCTTGTATGCAAATGCTAGAAGTCTAAACAATAAGATGGGAGAGTTAGAATATATAGCACTAAATGAGAGGTTAGATATGATTGCAATCTCAGAGACATGGTGGAAGGAGGATAACCAGTGGGACACTGTGATACCTGGATACAAACTATATCGTAATGATAGAACTGATCAAATTGGTGGAGGAGTTGCGCTCTATGTTAGAGAGGGCATTGAGTCAGAAAGGATTAAAGTTTTGCAGGAAACAAAAATTTGCTGTAGAATCTCTATGGATTGAAATTCCATGTAAAAAAGGGAAGGCGATGGCAGTGGGAGTGTACTATCGACCGCCTGGCCAGAATGAACAAATGGATGATGAAATGCTCAAAGAAATCAAGGAAGCTAACAAAAGTCACAGCAGAGTAGTAATAATGGGTGATTTCAATTACCCTGGTATCGACTGGGTCAGTGTTACGGCAGGACAAGCTAGGGAGATAAAGTTTCTAGATGAAATAAATGACTGCTTCTTGGAGCAGCTGGTTCATGAACCGACCAGAGGGGAAGCCATACTGGACCTAGTCCTTAGTGGAACGCCAGATCTGGTACAAGAAATAAGGGTGTTGGGACCACTTCGCAATAGTGATCATAGCATGATCGTGTTTGATTTAATTAGTGGAGGAGGGATAGTAAAGAAATCCACAGTACTACCTTTTAACTTTCAAAAGGGAGACTATGATAAAATGAGGAATATAGTTAAGAAAAAACTAAAAGGAGCGGTTGCAAAGGTTAAAGACTTAAAGCAAGCTTGGGTGTTATTTAAAAATACTATCCTCGAAGCCCAGACCAGCTGTATTCCACGCATTAAGAAAAGTGGAAGAAAGTCCAAAAAACTGCCAGCATGGTTTAAAGGTGAGGTCAGAGAGGCTGTTGCTGCCAAAAAAGAATCCTTCAGGAAATGGAAAAAAGAGGCAAACGAAGAAAACTGGAAACAGCACAAGCACTGGCAAGTTAAATGCAAAGCATTGATAAGGCACGCAAAGCGAGAATTTGAGAAGGAACTTGCTATGGAAACAAAAACACGAAATAAAGACTTTTTCAAGTACATTCGTAGCAAAAGGCCTGTGAGAGAGTCCATTGGGCCATTAGATGATAGAGGGGTAAAAGGGGCAGTAAGAGGAGACGAGGCTATAGCAGAGAGACTGAATGAATTCTTTGCTTCGGTCTTTACTGAGGAAGATGTAGGGATGTTACCCAAAACTGAAGTGGTATTTAAAGGTGATACTGCAGAGGAATTGAGAGAAATATCGCTACACCGGGAAGATATATTACAACTATTTGATAAACTGAATAGTAGCAAATCACCTGGACCGGATGGTATACATCCAAGAGTGTTGAAAGAACTGAAATATGAGATTGCGGACCTGCTATTGGTAATCTGTGAACTTTCATTAAAATCATCTGTAATACCTGAAGATTTGAGGGTCGCCAACGTAACACCAATCTTTAAAAAGGGTTCCAGGGGTGACCCGGGAAATTACAGACCGGTGAGTCTGACGTCAGTACCGGGGAAAATGGTAGAAACCATCATAAAGAACAAAATTACACAGCACATAGATAGTCATGGCCTAATGGGAGACAGCCAACATGGCTTTAGACAAGGAAGATCTTGTCTTACTAATCTGCTATGTTTTTTTGAAGGTGTGCATAAACAGGTAGACAAAGGTGAGTCGGTTGATATAGTGTATCTGGACTTTCAGAAAGCTTTTGATAAGGTCCCTCATCAGAGACTTCTGGCGAAACTAAAAAGTTATGGGATAGGAGGCAGTGTACTATTGTGGATCGGGAACTGGTTAAAAGATAGAAAGCAGAGGGTAGGGCTAAATGGCCAATATTCCCAATGGAAAAAGGTGAATAGTGGAGTACCCCAGGGATCTGTACTGGGTCCGCTACTTTTTGACATATTCATAAATGACCTGGAAAAGGGAATAACGAGTGAGGTTATCAAATTTGCAGATGATACAAAACTGTTTAAAGTTGTTAAAACCCAAGAGGATTGTGGAAAACTGCAGGAGGATCTGGATAAATTGGAAGACTGGGCATCCAAATGGCAGATGAAATTCAATGTGGACAAGTGCAAAGTTATGCACCTAGGAAAGAACAATCCACACTATAGTTACACAATGCAGGGTTCCACATTGGGAACCACCACCCAGGAAAAAGATTTAGGAGTCATCGTGGATAACATGTTAAAACCCTCTGCCCAGTGTGCAGCGGCAGCCAAGAAAGCAAATAGAATGCTAGGTATCATAAAGAAAGGGAATGGAAAATAAAACAAAGGATATTATAATGCCTCTGTATCGTTCCATGGTGCGACCGCACCTTGAATATTGTGTGCAGTTCTGATCACCGTATCTTAAAAAGGACATAGCATTATTAGAAAAAGTACAGAGAAGAGCCACCAAAATGGTGAAGGGAATGTAAGGCTACTCCTATGAAGAGAGGCTACAAAGGTTGGGGCTCTTCAACCTGGAAAAGAGACGGCTGAGGGGAGATATGATAGAGGTCTATAAATTAATGAATGGAGTGGAGCGGGTAAACGTGAATCAATTGTTTACGCTATCAGAATATAGAAAGACTAGGGGACATGCAATGAAGCTACAGGGTAAACTATTTAAGACAAATAAGAGAAAATATTTTTTCACTCAACGTGTAATCAAACTCTGGAATCTGTTACCGGAGGATGTAGTAAGGGCTGTTAGTGTAGCTGGGTTTAAAAAAGGTTTGGACAAGTTCCTGGAGGAAAGGTCCATAAACCACTATTAAAAAGGGACCCAGGATAATCCATGCTTGACCCAGTACAAGCATTGTGGAACCTGTGTCTTTTGGGGATATTGCTAGGTACGTATGACCTAGATTGGCCACTGTTGGAAACAGGATACTGGGCTTGATGGACCTCGGTCTGACCCAGTATGGCATATCTTATGTTCTTATTCTGTGATAAACCTGCCATATACATAAAGATGTTGCCCTGTGTCACTTTTTAGATTTAATCTGAGTTTAAGGCAAGTTACATGTGGGTACTCTAGTTATTTCTCCTAGCAAGAGGTGGCAATGGAGAGTGAAGTGGCTTGCCCAAGGTCACAAGGAGCACCAGTGGGAGAACTGGCATTTGACCTCTGGCTTCCCCAGTTGGATTTTGCATTTTTTCAATTTGTTGCTTGCCTTTTCCTAAATAAGAGCTCAAGGCGAGTTACATTCTGACATACTAGTTATTTCCATGCTTAGTTAAGTTCACACATTTAATCCCCATTGCTTTAACCACTAAACTACTTGAAATTACATGGCATAATAAGTTGTGCACGCGTATCTTTTCCCTGTGGGAGGGTGTAGAGAATAAGATGTATACACAGCTGGGCCCAAGGAAGGATTACTCAACACTGGTGTTTGCCTTGCTGAGTTTAATCTGACTGATCTATTCCTAACATACCTGCTGCCTTAGTAAATGATCAGATGCAAGTAAATATTATTTTCCAACTTCTCCAAAGGAGCTGCCAATCTTTTAATAGGATCTCTGTTCTTTAATTTTAAAAAAAAAAAAAAAACATTTTCACAGAGTGCCTCCAGTTGATTTTTCCTTTTAACATCTGACTGCAAAATCTGTATGCACAGCTCTAGTGCCTGAAATAAAGCCCCTAGTCTCTGAATTGCATCATTGTAGAGAAATGTCTTTCACATAAGTAACAAACTGACTTCTGATCAAGACATCAACCGGAAATGTATTGATAATTGCTTGATGCCATTAGCAGAAAGTATGTAACTAGCGGTATACGGCTTTGGGCTACCGTTAACAGATAACCTCTTCATTATGCCATCCTAACCGAAAATAAATGGTTATTGCTGATCAGTTTCACTGCACTTTATTCCTGCGCTTTCCAGCACCATGGCCCCTTCTGGATGCTGGATTCCTTCATTCGCAGCTACTGTGGGGGTGGAGTGGTGCTCCCCCCCCCCCCCTCCTCTTATACTCTCTTCCACTCTGGCCATCATAACAGTGGAAATCATGTAAGAGCTATAGACTTTGGAAGCCTAGTAAAGTGTGCTTTATGCAGGCCAATAAGAGGGCAGTGATATGACTGGGCACCTATTTCTAAGCACCCAGAATGCACATATTTTAAGCCTATTTTATAAAGAAAAGCAGGTGCCTGTCTGAAAAGTAATATAAAATCCTAGCTGCAAGCACTTAGACCAGCCCTGGGGTTGATATAAATATTTGTGCCTAGACAGAACACATGTTAATTTACAGTATTTTATAACTTACACAGGTATATTTTGTGCACCATTCCTGAGTACTCCCACATCGAAAGAGAGCCATACTTACAAAAACGGCCACTGGCTAAAGTATGTACTTAAAGCCCAGGAGGTCCACCAAAAAAGCACGGTACCATGTGAACAGAAGACCCAATACTAAACCGTGGTAGTAAAGAAGGAACCTTTATTGCAGATCACATAACCACGCCATAAAACGCCCGACACAGGCCGTGTTTCAAAATATTTTCTTCGGGGGAATTCTGGCATACTATATCCATAAACACATGAACAAACAATAAATATACACATATAGAAATAGTTCATAAATAGATAAAATAAATAAAAACAAAATAATTGGCTAATATCATTAAAACATATAGTGAACATGCTATACTTATAAATAAATAAATAATAAAATGAATAAAAACCATCAAATAAGTTCATCACATACTAGTAAACAAATGTTGGAAATGCCCATAATAAATAATACAATAAATAAAATGAACACTAATAAAAAACATGAATATTGATAAATATTAATCAATATAAACTTAAAACAAAGACAAAACATGTACGGGTGTGTTGAACAAATAGAAACTTCATGAACGATACCTCTTTTTGAAAAATAAAAGCGATCAGAATGACCTTGTGCTAAAACAAAAGAAGAAGAGGTTATCAGAACAATCATTGCTGAAGCAGGAGTGAGCTCAAAAAAAAGGGGGGACCTTAAAAAAGGGGGGGGGGCATTTATGAAGCAAGACATCAATACTATAGAAAACTTTAAATATAATGTTTTACTTTATGTATAGCTTTTAATACAATATATGGACCTTGAAGAATAGCCGATTCGGCTTTTAATCGGATTATTTTTGATTATTTGTTTTTTACTCCAGAAAATGTTTGCAAGGTTCTTATAGGATATAGTACGCCAGAATTCCCCTGAAGAAGATATTTCGAAACATGGCCTGTGTCGGGCGTTTTATGGTGTGGTTATGTGATCTGCAATAAAGGTTCTTTCTTTACTACCACAGTTTAGTACTGTGTACTTAAAGCCCATCCATGCGCATAAGTCATTGAAAATACATGACTTATGTGCATTGATGGCATGTAACTTTGTGGTTCCTTATAAAATTACCCTCCTAAATGTCACTGCTGCAAAACAGCTTGGCCATTGCCTTTGCAGTGTTCCCAGTTCTGGCAGGCCCTAGGAGCGGGAGCCAAGTATGGAATTAAATCAGGACCCCCTGCACAACCGTACTATTGCTGGACCAATGGATCAGCCCTCACAGCTATCTAACGCAAATATTATTTGATTAACTTAATGGTTCTCAAGTCTGGTATCTGTAGTCCTAAACAGATGGTTACTGTGTATGAGTTCTGAGACACAAAAATTAACCTGTCAGTTTTCTCCTGCTCCTTTTTGTCCTGTCAGATCACTAGGAACCATGGCTGGGATCTGGCTCAGTCTTTATTTGCAGGTACCTAGGGATTTTTCTTCTATTGATATCTCCACACCATCTCTAATATATCTAGTCTGATAGCCATGGTCCTGGGCCAGCAGCCATACACCAGGGTGTTTTCCAGGACCCTGGAGTCAAGAACCCTGAATTCAGCTTCTGTCACTCTTAAACAATGACATGAATCTCTTCCTCTTCCAAGGGCTGTGAGCATTGCCTCTGCAGTCTCCCCCAGGCCCACATGAAAGATAAGACTTTGTGATCAAACTAGAAACTTCCCACATGGCAGTGCACAGAATTTTGCCACCTGAGCTACCGGGTTTCCTAAGATGCTAGATGCAATGTTTTCATAAGCAACTTTTCTCTTGGGTCTTATCCTCTAGCTTCCCTTTCTTTTTTGCAGTCAGTATGACATCTCTTGCAGTGCAGAGCAGAGTAGTCATGGTAATTAAACTGCTGATCAACAGGCCGATGCAGAAAACTGTGCTAGATGCATGCTGAATCAACTTTTCCTCCGAGAACAAACAGGAAATCAGTCCTCACATATGGTGACATCGGCACCGATGGAGCCCTCGCAGAAGCATCCCCCCAACTTTCAAAGAAAGCCTCTGGGAGATGCCACCACGCATGCGTGGTCCGCTTCCCACCCAAGGGTGCCATCTTGCTCAGTCTCCCTTTTTTCAGCAGAGCCCTTCAGACGTCTGTCTATCTTGTCCCTGGGAAAAGTTGTTCTCCAGGACCAAGCAGGAAGTCAGTCCTCACTTATGGGTGACGTCGGCGCCGACGGAGCCCTCGCGGAGCAATTTTCCCCAGCTTTCAAAGAAAGCCTTTGGGAATTGCAGCGCGCATGCGCGGTCGTCTTCCCGCCCGAGGGTGCCATCTTAGCCAGTCTTCTTTTTTCCGCGGAGCCCTACAGACGTCCCCGTCTTGTCCCCGCGAAAAAGTCGAATTTTCTTCGTTATTTTATCCTTTTTCCTTCGGTTCGACGCCGATCTTTTTCCCGCCCGGACTCGCGACGGCGGTCACGAGTCCTCTCACTTTTTTCGGTTTTTCTGACTTTGTCAGCTTTCGTTTTCGGTTTTCCCTGGCAGCCCGGTCCTTTGACCTCGCAGGGGCCCTTTTTCCCCCGATGGCTGCCAGTGGCTTTAAGTGGTGTGGTCAGTGTGACCGAAATATGTCACTCACTGACACACACGACTTTTGCCTCCGCTGCCTGGGCCCGGATCATGAGGAACTGATCTGTGGGCCCTGCGGCAAAATGTCCTCAAAAGCGTTGAGGAGTCGGCGGCATCAGCGTGATCGAATCTTCGCTGACCCCAGCCGTACCCGGACCTCGTCGGAGGCCTCCGCGTCAAAAGGCTCCAGCTCGGACCGTCGCCGGAGTTCCTCCGACCGGGGTTCTCCCTCCGGGGACCATCGTCGGACGGTGAAACCCGCGAGGGCGGCGTTGGTGGACGCTCCTGGTTCCGCGAGGGCCAGGTCGCATAGCCCCGATAGCCGCCCCGGGTCCTTGGAGAAGGAACACCTCCCGAAGCGACCTCGCCTGGAGTCGGAGATGCCTGCTCGGGTAAGTCCTGTGGTCCTTCTGGACTCGCCTCCGCGACAGCCGACGTCAGGGCCCGAGTCGGGGGCTGCTGGGTCACCTGAGCTCGGACTCAGGTTGACGGCCTTGGAGAGCAGACTGTCTGCCTTCATGGACCAGCAGCGGGCACTGCTCGCTGGCGCCGCTGCCCCGACCGCCGGGACGTCGACGTCCAAGTCGACCCCGGAGACCGAGCCGATCCTCGAGTCGATGAGAACTCGAGTCGATCCTCGGTCGAGGTCACCCTCGGCCTCCCGTTCGGGACCGAGGTCGCCGACGCCGACTCCCTCGGCGTCGGGGCGGCAGGCGCCGTGCCCTGCCCGGGCCGACCCCACCGATTCCTCGTCGGAGTCGGTCTGGGAGTCTGAAGAGGAAGAGTCACCTGATTCTTTTCGGACTCGGTGTGTCCCCTCGGACTCACCTGAGTCCGAACCTCGGAAGCAGTCCCCCCCGGAGGATGCCCGGTTCTCGGACTTCGTTAGGGATATGGCCAAGGCTTTGGCCTTCCCTGCGGATCCCGAGGAGGAGCCTCGAGCCGAAGAGCTCGACGCCCTCCAGTATGACTCTCCCGCGAGGGAACACTTTACTGTACCGGTTCCTCCTATGCTGGAACGACTACTCTTCCGCAAGTGGGAGAGTCCGGCCTCCTCGCCGGTCCTGAGCAAGCGGGTCGATTCTATCTATCGGGTCCGCAAGAGCCCTGGCTTCCAAAAGGCACAGCTACCACACCATTCCATGGTAGTGGAATCGGCCATGCATCGTCTTAAGAGCCAGAAGATGCACTCCTCGGTGCCCCCTGGCAGGGAGGCCCGTAACCTGGATGGCCTTGGTAAGAAGTGTTTCCAGGGCTCTATGCTCGCATGTCGTGTCCAGACTTACCAGCTGTACATGGGCATGTATCTCCGGGATCTGGCTAAAGAGCTAGCCGGATTCTCCGCTGGTCTGTCCGAGGAACCCTTGCGGAGGTTCCTGGCCTTGTCCACTGGCATTCGGGAATGCTCTAAGTTCATGTCCCGGGCAGCCTATGATGGCTTTGAAGCATCGGCTCGAGTGGCCGCAGCCGGCATCGGTGCCCGCCGACAGGCTTGGCTTCAGTCGTCAGACCTTGAGCCCTGGGTGCAGGACAAGTTGGTCGATGTCCCCTGCCGAGGCGAGAACCTCTTTGGCAAGCCCATGGCGGAAAAGGCTGCACAAATTGAGACTGAGACTCTCACCAGGACAAGGCTTTCTAGGAAGACCTCCGCCCCTTCCCAGAAAAAGAAGGGCTCGGGGAAGAAGTCCTTTTACCCGAGAAAGGCGGCTGCCTACAAACAATACCCCCATTATCAGGCCCCTGCAGCTCCCCAACAGGGCCAGCAGGCCAAGGGACGGGGTAACGGGTCCCGTAGGCAGCAAGCTCCCAAGCCTGCACCACCAGCCCCTGCTCAGCAGGGTGGGGGTTTTTGACTCGCAAAGCATAGCCTCTCCCCCCCCGCTGGTTCCTCCCAGCACCGGAGGCCGGCTGGTTCACTTCGCCCACAGGTGGTCCAGCATCACCGCAGATGCCTGGGTGCTTCAAGTCGTGCAAGAAGGCTATCTTCTCCACTTCCACCAGGTCCCTCCCTCCTATTTTCCGGGAGAACCTCCTCGACCCCCTCTGCACAGGGAATTACTCCTTCAGGAGTTAGCAGGTCTTCTGCAGGATCAGGCGGTGGAACCGGTGCCACACCACCTGAGAGGTCAAGGCTTTTATTCCAGGTATTTTCTGATACCAAAGAGAACAGGGGGCCTCAGACCCATCCTGGACTTGCGCAACCTCAACAAGTTCCTTGTGCGGGAGAAGTTCAAAATGCTTACCCTTGGAATCCTTCTGCCCTACCTCCAGCAGGGAGATTGGCTATGCTCCTTGGATCTAAAGGATGCCTACACGCACATCCTCATCCACCCAAGCCACCGCCAATACCTAAGGTTTGTGGTGGCGGGAAATCATTACCAGTACAGAGTACTGCCCTTTGGCCTGTCCTCCGCACCGCGAGTCTTCACAAAATGTGTCGCGGTGGTGGCGGCCCATCTCCGGCTTCACGGCCTCTATGTCTTTCCGTACCTCGACGACTGGCTCATCAGAGCAGCGTCCGCTCCGGAGGTCACCAACGCCACACGGTGACTCTTCTGCAGCACTTGGGCTTTGTTATAAACTTCGCAAAGTCCACTTTGCTCCTCTCACAGGATCTCGAGTTCATCGGCGCAAGGCTGCACACTCCTCAGGCGCGAGCATACCTACCGCTCGACAGGGCTCAGCGGCTCATGGACCTAGCCGACCGCTTTCGCAGCCAGCCCCTGGTCTCCGCCAGGCGCTTCCTGAGACTACTCGGCCATATGGCTTCCACCGTCCATGTGACCCCCAATGCCCGCCTGAATATGCGGTCTGCTCAATGGTGTCTCCGCCAACAGTGGCGTCAAGCCACAGGCGGCCTAGCAGACCTAGTGCGCGTCTCCGAGCCGCTGCTCTCGTCTCTCCGGTGGTGGCTCCGGCAGCCGAACCTCCTATTCGGAATGCCTTTCCAGTCACCTCAGCCGACCCGGGTGCTGACCACCGATGCATCCCTTCTGGGCTGGGGAGCACATTGCCAAGAGGCTCGTACTCAGGGCCTCTGGACCACGTGGGAGTCTGCTCAGCAGATCAACTTCCTGGAGCTCAGGGCGATCCGCCTGGCTCTCAAGGCCTTCTCCCACCTGACTTCCCACCGGTCCGTCCTTGTCCAGACAGACAATCAAGTTGCCATGTTCTACGTGAACAAGCAGGGGGTCACGGGCTCCTTCCTCCTCTGCCGGGAGGCACAGAAGCTCTGCTCTTGGGCCGTCAGTCACGGCATTCTCCTCAAGGCGGTTTATCTCCCAGGCCAAGAAAATTGCCTGGCGGACAAACTCAGCAGGGTCCTCCAGCCGCACGAGTGGCGTCTGGATCCCTTGGTAGTTCAGAAGCTCTTCCTCAAGTGGGGCCTCCCCACGGTGGATCTCTTTGCCAGTCCTCACAACCGGCAACTTCCTCGCTTCTGCTCTCGTCAGCCACACCCCCTCCGGGTTGCGGCGGACGCTTTTCTGATCTCATGGTCGGGGAGCCTCCTGTACGCTTTCCCTCCCATCCCGCTAGTCTCTCGAACTCTCTTCAAGGTTCTCCGAGACAAAGCCTTCATGATCCTGGTGGCCCCTCGCTGGCCCAGGCAGCCGTGGTTTCCGCTCCTGCTGCAACTGGCGGTGGAGGATCCTTTCCCTCTGGGGGTACATCCGGATCTCCTCACTCAGGATCAGGGGTCCCTACTGCACCCCAACCTCAGGTCTCTCAACCTCATGGCCTGGCTGCTGAGAGGGTAGTCCTTGCTCCCCTTCTCCTGCCGGCGGAGGTGGAGGAGGTCGTCTTGGCTTCGCGACGGCCTTCTACCCGCAAATGCTACGCCCTTAAATGGCGTCGCTTTGCAGTCTGGTGTACCCAGCAGTCTCAGGATCCCTTCTCCTGCCCGGTGTCGGTGATCTTGCAGTACTTGCTACACCTCTCTAATCTGGGACTTAAGTCCAACTCCGTCAAGGTTCACCTCAGTGCTCTTTCGGCACATCATGTGCCGGTGGACGGCAGACCTCTTTCCAGCGACCCTCTTGTAGCGAGGTTTCTCCGAGGTCTTCTTCTCCTTAAACCACCTCTGCGCCCGCCAGCGCCTGACTGGGACCTGAATGTGGTTTTGCAGCGGATCACCTGTCCGCCTTTTGAACCTATGGCTACCTGTTCTCTCCGTTTTCTGTCTTGGAAAACACTGTTCTTGATAGCCCTCACTTCCGCTAGACGCGTGAGTTGCAGGCCCTCGTGTCTGATCCCCCTTACACTAGGTTCTACAAGAATAGGGTAGTCCTACGGACTCACCCAAAATTTCTGCCTAAAGTGGTCTCCCCTTTTCACATCAATCAGGAGGTGGTACTTCCAACCTTCTTTCCCAGACCACACTCCAGCCGAGCTGAAACGGTCCTCCATACCCTGGACTGTAGAAGGGCATTGAACTTCTACCTTGACCGTACGCGGGAGCACCGTAAAGCTGCTCAGCTTTTTGTGTCTTTTGACCCCAATAAATTGGGGCTCCCGGTCTCCAAGCGTACTCTGTCCATCTGGGTTGCGGACTGTATCTCTTGGGCTTATGGGGCAGCCGGACTCTCCTTAGAAAGTCGAGTCACGGCTCATTGCGTTCGGGCAAAGGCTACGTCAGTGGCTTACCTCCGCTCTGTTCCGCTGGCAGACATCTGCCGGGCCGCTACTTGGTCTTCGAGCCAGACTTTTGCGGTCCATTACTGTCTCGAGAGGGAGTCCCGTAGGGACAGTGCTTTCGGACAGGCAGTCCTCCGTAATCTCTTTGAGGTCTGAGCAACTCCTACCCTCCATCCCGGATGTGGGCTACCGGTGGGTGATATTTCAGCGAAGATTCTATCCTTCTGTGCTGCTGAGCTAGAGGGAGCTCATTTTTGTGCTTAGGGTCTCCGGTAGCCTTGAGCTTGGGAGTCCCATAAGTGAGGACTGACTTCCTGCTTGGTCCTGGAGAAAGCGTAGTTACTCACCTGTAACAGGTGTTCTCCAGGAGCAGCAGGAATCAGTCCTCACTACCCTCCCTCCTCCCCTTGGAGTTGCAATCGTATGCTTATGTTCTTTTTGCAAATTTTTATGCTGTCTTTTTTAGCTATGTCATCTGACTGGCTAAGATGGCACCCTCGGGCGGGAAGACGACCGCGCATGCGCGCTGCAATTCCCAAAGGCTTTCTTTGAAAGCTGGGGAAAATTGCTCCGCGAGGGCTCCGTCGGCGCCGACGTCACCCATAAGTGAGGACTGATTCCTGCTGCTCCTGGAGAACACCTGTTACAGGTGAGTAACTACGCTATTTTTCTCTTTGAGTTTCATACTCATCTCCGGTATTGCATCGGTACTCTTCCCGCCACCCAACCTCATTGCCTTGGCATCGAGTTCAGTTTATTTTTGTAGTCTTTCTTCCTTTTCTTTTCCTTGCATCTTCGCACCTTTTTTCTCCCACTGGCAGCCCAGAGAGTCTTCGACCTCGCAGGGGTACTTTATCCCCCATGGCTACCAGTGGCTTTAAGAAGTGTGATCGGTGCTCCAAAATTATGTTTTTGACCGACACACATGACTGCTGTCTCTGCTGCCTTGGGCCAGACCATGACGTGGCAGCCTGCAGCCTCTGCAAGAGGACATCCAGTAAGGCCCTCAAGAGCCGCCAGCAGCAGCATAAGTTTTTTTTCCGGGGCATGCTCTTATCAAAGTCCCTGGTTTGCCCTCCGGCAATCGAATGGGACCTCCATGTAGTGCTGGTGCATCTCACTTGCCCGCCCTTCGAACCTCTGGCTACCTGCCACCTTCGCTGCCTCTCTTGGAAGGTGGATTTCCTGGTTGTGCTTATCTCCGCTCGCAGAATTAGTGAGCTTCAGGTCTTTGTGGTGGAGGCGCCTTATACCAGGTTCTACAAGAACAGAGTGGTGCTTCGCATGCACCCCAAATTCCTGCTGAAGGTAGTGCTGCCCTTCTGTCTCAATCAGGAAGTGGTGCTCCCTACCTTCTTTCCAAGACCTCACTTCAGTCAGGCGGGGACGGCCCTCCATACCCTTGGATTGTAAGAGGGCTTTGTCCTTCTATATCCAACGCACTCAGGACCACCGCAAAGCCTCTCAGCCTTTCATCTCCTATGATCCCAGTAGGCTGGGGGAGGCGGTGACCAAGCGTACGCTGTCCACATGGTTGGTGGACTGTATCTCCCTCACTTATGAGCAAGTGAGGCTCCTGCTGGAAGGCTGCATCATGGCATACCGTGTCCGGGCCATTGCGTCTTCGATGACAAAATAGCACTCCATCCCGATGGTGGACGTCTGCCGTCCCTCCACCTGGTCTTCAGTCCATACCTTCGCAGCCCATTACTGCCTGGAAAGAGAGTCCCGACAGGACAGTGCCTTCGGCCAAGCTGTGCTCTGTAACCTTTTCGGGTTTTAGGCAAACCCAACTCTCCGACCCTTCTGTGTTCAGGCTACCAGAGTGCTGGTTTCATCGGACACAGAGGTCCTACTGTGGTCTGTGTTCAGACTAAATTGCTGCTGCTTGCAGCTCTCTGTGAGGGAGCCCCTATTTTTGCTATGTGCTTTCAGTAACCTGTAGCTGGGGAGTCCCATATGTGAGGACTGACTTCCTGCTTGTTCCTGGAGAAAGAGTAGTTATTCACCTGTAACAGGCGTTCTCTGGGGGACAGCAGGAATCAGTCCTCACAAACCTCCCTCCTCCCCTTGGAGTTGCTCCTTTTACCATCTTGTTTTTGCTGTCTTTTAGCTATGTTATCTGACTGAGCAAGATGGCACCCTTGGGCAGGAAGGGGACCACGCATGCGTGGTGGCATCTCCCAAAGGCTTTCTTTGAAAGCTGGGAGGATGCTTCCGCGAGGGCTCCATTGGTGCCGACATCACCCATATGTGAGGACTGATTCCTGCTGTCCCTGGAGAACACCTGTTACAGGTGAATAACTACGCTTTACGTGCCCCAATGCAGCAAAGATAGGGTATGCAAATAAAGGATGCGGTAACCATGTGCATACAAATGAGCCACCTGTTAAATTGAGTGCAAATTAGCAGTGTTAAACTGGGAGAGCAAGCCAAACACATGCGCACAAGAAGTCTGCGCTACTTTGGCATGCTTTCGCAGAGAAATGGGCACTGTGTGGCTAATTTGCATATCAGCCCTGACAGTATTTTGATGGCATCGGGAAAAGCCCTGATGCCATCAAAATGCTGTTGGAGGCCGGTGCCCCAACAGAAAGAGAATCCCTGGTGGCCCCAATCCGCCCCCCACCCAACAGTATTTTGATGGCATCGGGAAAAGCCCTGATGCCATCAAAATACTTTTGGGGGCCGGTGCCACAACAGAAAGTGACTACCTGGTGATCTAGTGGCCCCTGTACCTACACCCCCATCCAAAATTAAAATAAAATAACCTGGTGGTCTAGCGGCACCTGAAACCTCCACCTCTAATTAAATTAAAATAACCTGGTGGTCTAGCAGCTTCTGACACCCCCACCCCAAAATAAAATAAAATAACTTGGTGGTCTAGCGACCCCTAAATCTAACGCTCCCAGCTGGTACCTTAAAATAAGCAGGAGCGCTGCCTATGCACTCCCGCTCTTGGTCTGTCATCTTGAAAAATGGCGGCACCTGGCCCTGCGCAGTGCATCCTGGGATGCACCGGTGAGGTCAGACTGCCATATAAAGTAGATTATATGAGATAGACTATGCCTTATATGGCTGTTTAATCCTGCCCAGTGCATCCCAGGATGTTGTACTGTGCGGGGCCAAGCACTGCCATTTTTCAAGATGGCGGACTCGGAGCAGGAGCACATAGGCAGCATTCCCACTTATATTAAGGTACCGGGTGTGGGGTGGTGGATTTAGGGGCCGTTAGACTACCAGGTTATTTTATTTTGATTTGGGGTGAGGGCTGATGGGCTTCAGGGGCCACTAGACTACCAGGTAGTCACCTTCTGTCAGGGCACTGGCCTCCGACAGGATTTTGATGGCTTTGGGGCTTTTCCCAATGCTGCAGTCATCCTTGATGCCATCAAAATACTGTCAGGTGGTGGGATCGGAGCTGCTGGGCCACCAGGGATTTCCCTATTTTGATAGCATCGGGGGCTTTGCCCGATAGCTGATCGTCTAAGGAGAAGATAATCTAGGCATTGGGAAAAGCATCCGGTGCCATCAAAATACTGTCGGCGGCACACATTAGAGGTTTGTCACCTTAGACCCTGTAGTAAAAATATTGGCACTATGGCTAGTTGCGAAATCCTCTACGCATGTCTCTGCGTTGGGTGTAGCCATGATTTATATACCAGACTATTATGTGTAGCTCATTTTCCTACAATTTAAATGCATTTAAATACTCGTGGTGTTAATTGGGAGCTAGTTTTTCCATCAGTGTATCTCCAGGAACAAGCAGGAATGAGTCTTCACATATGGGTATCGTCGGTACCGACGGAGCCTGCGCGGGAACGTTCCCCAGCGTCCAGTAAGAAAGCTTTTGGGAGCATCCCACAGCGCCTGCGCGCTGCCTTCCCGCCTTTCCCAACCGCCTCTCTCCAGGTCGTGTTCCTGTCACCGCAGAAGTTCTTTATTTTTTTCTTTATTTTTCTGTGTCGCGTCTGCCTTCGACGTCAGGCCGGTACCGCCGGTCTTTTCTTTTCTTTCTTTCTTTCTTCAAAAAAAAAAACAAACAACTTTTATTTTCTTCAACTGTGCATTTTCAGTTTGGGCCTTAGGCCTAAATATTTTCTCCTCATGGAGAAGCCCGCTTCCGGGTTTAAAAAGTGCACAAAATGTGGCGGTACTATTTCTGTCACCGACACCTATGATTGGTGTCTTAAATGTTTGGGTCTTGACCATTCCATCACGGATTGTGTGTCCTGCACCATGATGTCTAAAAGAGGTCGGCAGAACCGAGCAACCAAGCTCAGTACCCTGTTTCCCTCTGATGCAGCCTCGGTGGCATTGACGTCTTCCAGGGCTGCTTCTTCCTCCCATGGATCTCAGGTAACCAAACATAAATCTAGCCGGTCCTCGAAGGGCAAATCTCCCTCCAAGCATCGAGATGCCTCCGGGCTTGCCCTCGAGGATTCCGCTCCGGCAAAATTACCCCGGCGGGAAGTTCCGGCTTCCAAAGCATTACCTATGGGGTCACAGGTTGACATCGATGGCGCGGCCTCGATCGATCACCTGTTGCCGTGTTCTGGGGTACCGGTGGCCTCCACTGGTACCGACATCCAGACTCTGGTGGCGTCGATGGATCAGAAAATTCTATCCATACAACGCACCCTTACGGCATTTATGCAGGCTTCGACGCCTTCGGTACCGCAACAATCTCTGTTGCCAGTACTGACTCCGGCATCGGCACCATTCCCGGTGCCGGTACCGATTGCTTCGGTGTCGGCTGCAACGGTACCCTGTCCTACGATGCCCATCGGTACCGAACCGGTACCGCTTACTCCCGATGTCGATCCCACTTGGTATGCGTATCGGGCTTTACAGGAGCATCCGGACAGGCGATACTTCGATTCCTCCGAAGACTCTGATGAGTTGGAGGTTTCTGTCGATGCACCGGTGCTTCTTCCTCAGGAGTCTGATTCTCCAAAACAAAGAATGTCTCCTCCAGAGGATTTGTCTTTTCAAGACTTCATTAGGGAAGTGGGTAGAGGCCTCTCCATTACAGTGGCCTCTGAGTCAGAGCCTAGAGCCAAGCAATTAAATATTTTGCAATATCCTAAGGCTCCTAAGGAAGCAGCTACCCTACCTATTCATGAGATTCTCTATGATCTCATGTTGGGCATGTGGGAGACTCCTCTCACCACCTCTCCTCATTCTCGCAGGTTAGACACCATGTACTGTGTCCCTCCCTGTCCTGGTTTTCATAAGACTCGGCTTCCTCACCACTCTATTGTGGTTGAGTCTGCTATGAAGAAAATAAAGAGTGCAAAGAGACACTCATCTAACCCTCCAGGACGTGAATGTAGGACTCTAGATGCTTTTGGCCGAAGGATTTTCCAGGCCAATATCCTTTTATTTCAGAAGATAAAAGGCAGGAATTTCTCACTTGGCTCAAACATGCCCAAGATGTTTCCAAATTCTCCAACCGTACAGCCTTTGACTCTTTTGAGTGTGTAAGCAGAGCCACGGCTATTGCCATAGGTGCACGCAGAATTGCTTAGTTACAAGCCTCTGATTTGAAACTCTGGGTCCAGGATGAGTTGGGAAACCTTCCTTGTACAGGTGAAAACCTGTTTGGCAGGGATTGGCAAGCAAAGGCCACTCAGATGGATGCTGAGAACTCTGCTTTGGATCGACTTTCAAAGTCTACCTCTGCCCCTGTTAAGAAAAGATTGTTCAAAAAGACATCTTTTTCTAAAAAGGGAAGATATTATCCTGCTCATGGGCAGGCATCTTCTGCAGGTCGTTTTCCTGCAAAACGTCAGCAATCACCTAAACAGGCCAAGTCAAAGGCTGCCAAGCCTACCACAGCCCAGCAGCCTCAGCCTCAAGGCCTTTGACTTGCAACTAGAGAACTTAGCCTTTCTAGCTCTGGGAAACCCAGAGCCTCTCACCATTCCAGGAAGGTTGACTTACTTTGCTCCCAGATGGGAGCAAATCACAGCAGAGCAATGGACCCTCTCCATCATAAAGGAGGGGTACAAGCTTCACTTTTTAAACCTTCCTCCTCACACCATGGTGAAACAGTTCAATTCTCCAACATCTCTCCTCAACCTTCTAGGTCAGGAGATTGCTACCCTTCTTGCCCAAGGGGCAATAGAAGAATTACCTCTTCTTCAACAGGGCTCAGGGTTCTACTCCCCTTATTTTCTTATCCCAAAGAAAACAGGGGGCTACAGACCCATAATAGATCTCAGAGAATTGAACAAGTTTCTATTCAAGGAGAAATTCAAAATGATTTCTCTAGGGGCTCTGCTTCCATACCTTCAGAGTCAGGATTGGCTTTGTTCTCTAGATCTCAAGGATGCGTACACCCATGTCCTCATCCATCCCACACACAGAAGGTTCCTTTGGTTCCTTTTTCAAGGAAAGCACTACCAATACAGGGTGCTTCCTTTCGGTCTGGCCTCTGCACCAAGGGTGTTCACGAAATGCATGGCAGTAGTAGCTGCATTTCTCCACACTCTAGGAATATTTGTATTCCCATATCTGGACGACTGGCTCATTCGAGCCTCATCCCAGTCAGAGGCCCAGACTTGTCTAACCTGCACAATGCGTATCCTTCAGTATTTGGGACTAGTAATAAACATCCCAAAATCCAATCTCACCCCTACTCAGTCTCTGGAGTTCATAGGGGCCTTGCTGGATACCACAACTGCAAGGGCCTATCTTCCTCAAGCCCGTTGCCTACGTCTGGTGCAGTTAGCCTCCCAGATTCAGTTAAAGTCCCAATTAACTGCTCGAGAGATGTTACAACTATTAGGCCACATGGCATCCACCGTGCATGTGGTTCCATATGCTCGCCTTCACATGAGGGCAGCTCAATGGACTTTGTCAACCCAATGGACTCAGGCATCAGGTTGCCTGTCAGAAAAAATAGCAAACTCCAATCGTCCATTTTGGTCTCTCCAGTGGTGGAAGTCCTCTCAGAACCTGTTGCTGGGGTCCCCTTTTCAGCAACTGTTACCCCAAGCAACTCTCACAGATGCTTCTCCAAAGGGTTGGGGAGCTCATCTGCAAGATTTCTCCACCCAGGGCATCTGGTCTCCACAGGAGACTTCTCTGCATATCAATCTCTTGGAACTCAGAGCAATATTCTTAGCTCTCAGAGTGTTCCATTCCCTGCTCAGCTACAGGACAGTCCTTATCCATACGGACAATCAAGTAGCCATGTTCTATGTAAACAAGCAGGGAGGGACTGGCTCTCTGTCGCTTTGCAACGAAGCTTTGCGACTGTGGGCCTTCGCCAGAGAGCATCACATCCATCTTCTGGCAGTATATCTTCCAGGTATTCAAAACTCTTGGGCGGACAGACTCAGTCGAGTTCTGCTCCCACACGAGTGGTCCCTCCACATGGACCAGGTAGCCAGGATTTTTCGAATTTGGGGAACCCCGGACATAGACCTCTTTGCAAGTCCGTGGAATGCCAAACTTCCTTGATTCTGTTCCAGAATTCAGTGTCAGGGAGTTCAGGCCAAGGATGCCTTCCTCCTTCACTGGGGTCAAGACTTCCTTTATGCCTTTCCACCAATTCCCCTAATTCCCAAAACACTATTCAAGCTTCAGAGAGATCGAGGGACCATGATCCTCATAGCACCACATTGGCCACGCCAAGTGTGGTACCCTCTACTTCTGCATCTCTCTCAAGCTCCTTCCCAGGACTTAGGCTCTGCACCAGACCTTCTGTCCCAGGAAGACGGAACATTGTGGCACCCAAACCCCCAGTCGCTCCATCTCAGGGCTTGGTTGCTGAGGGCCTAGACCTTCAAGATTTTCATCTCTCTCAACAAGTCAGAGATGTTATTCATGCCTCTAGGAAGCCTTCTACTCGACGTTCCTATGCTTTCAAATGGAAAAGATTCACCATTTGGTGTTCAAAGAAGGGTCTAAACCCTCTTGCAATACCTCTGAATTCTCTACTAGAGTATCTCCTGCATCTATCCCATGCAGGCCTAAAAACGAATTCAGTAAGAGTCCATTTGAGTACTATTGCAGTGTCCCTCAAGCATCTCAATGGACAACCTATCTCCTCTCACCCTCTTATAGCAAGATTCATGAGAGGCCTTCTTTTAACTAAACCTCCCATTAGACCACCTCCAGTGGCATGGGACTTAAACCTGGTTCTTGGCCAGCTTAAGAAGCCACCCTTTGAACCTTTAGCCACCACCTCCTTGAAATTTCTTTCTTGGAAAGTTGTTTTTCTCATTGCAGTCACCTCAGCACGCCGCAACAGTGAACTGCAAGCTTTGGTGGCTAATCCACCTTATACAAGGTTTCCATCATGATAAGGTAGTCCTCAGGACCAATCCACACTTTATGCCTAAAGTGGTCTCGCCTTTTCATCTGAACCAGGAGGTATATTTACCTGTCTTTTTTCCAGGACCTCATGCATCAAATGCAGAGAGGAATCTTCATACCTTGGATTGTAAGAGAGCTCTCGCTTTCTACTTACAAAGAACACAGCAACATAGAAAGTCTTCTCAACTCTTTGTTGCTTTTGATCCTTCTCATTTAGGACTTCCAGTCTCTAAGAGAACACTATCCAGCTGGATTGCTCAGTGTATTTCTTTCGCCTACCAGAGTAAGAACATTTCTCTGGAGGGCCATGTCACAGCTCACAATGTGAGAGCCATGGCAGCCTCAATGGCTCATCTAAACTCGGTGTCCATCGACCAGATCTGTCGAGCGGCCACCTGGGCCTCGGTTCACACCTTCACAGCCCATTGCTGTTTGGACAAGGACTCCCGCCGGGATGCCTCGTTTGGTCAGGCTGTCCTCAAACACCTCTTCCATTCCTAATCAACTCCTACCCACCTACCCTGGTTGGATGCCAGAGATTCATGGGGAGGAAGTGGAGCCCTCTGCAAGGGCACACAACCATGGGATCTCTCCCTGGCATCTGCAGCTAGGGAGTCCCCATATGTGAAGACTCATTCCTGCTTGTTCCTGGAGATAGCACAGTTACTTACCTGTAACAGGTGATCTCTGGGAACAGCCGGAATAAGTCTTCACAACCCACCCACCTCCCCTAGGAGTTGTATCTCTCTATCTATCTTTCCTTTCCTCTCTCTCTCTCTTTGTCTCAGCTTTAAAACTCAAACTGGAGAGAGGCGGTTGGGAAAGGCCGTAAACACATCAGAAACACACCGTAAACACATCAGAAAAGTCTAAATGAAACCCTACTGATGATTAAATCCAACAAATGTCTACCAATGCTACCTACTCTACTACTCCTGTATATAGTTGTTTACAATTAATAACATAGTTACTCAGAAAAATTGTTGATTTAAAAGTTGTTTGTAAATAATTTAAAATCTGTTCCATGTAAAACCTGTTCTGGTTACACTTGTTATACGTAAACCGCCTTTGATCGCTGGAAGAGGCGGTATATAAGAAAGTTTTAAATAAATAAAAATAAAAGGCAGGAAGGCAGCGCGCAGGAAAACTTATTCCTGCTGTTCCCAGAGATCACCTGTTACAGGTAAGTAACTGTGCTTTACGTGCGCCTCTGTCCGTTTTCTGTATTTACAATGTGCTTAAAGGCTGTGCTAGCTTTCTGCATCGGCCTGCTAGTGTTTTATCACACATTTCCAAGAAGACAACCTTTTGGACAGCATCCAGGCTGATTCACCTAAGCTTCTTTATGACTGCTGCTTCCTTTGCAAGTTTTCTTTCTCCAATCAAATCTCTGCCTGGCGGCTATGGATACAGTGTTGATCATGTGTATCAGAGCCAAGAACACAGTTTGCAGCCTGGGTGTGTCCAGAGCAGTGAATCATGGTGAGTGTTCTTCCTGTGATCAAGTAATTCATATTTGGGTTCCTTGGCATTATGTTTCCCACTTCTTTTTGTACACTATCCCAATAACCTCATCAGCTGCTGGTGGTTGGAGTGGTGGTCCTCGCGTGCATGAAAACAAACCTTTGAAACGGCCTGAAGTGAGAAGATGTGCAGAACATTACTGTATGTCATTCTGCAGCAATCCAATTCACTTGCTCTTATATTCCTACAGCACACGTTGATTTAAATAGTATATTTACAAAGAGGTTGTTTGGTCTAAAAAGGTTTTCCTTTTAAAAAGATAGGCCTCAATTTTAGCTGTAACATATGTCAAGAAATTGGGTATATTGTAGGAGAGATTATTGAATGTGCAAAACGGTGCTTAGGTGACCTCTTTATTTTATCAGGGAGCTAATGGAAGGTATAAAAGGATGCAGTAGGATAGTGTCTTCCAACAAGTGTGTGCCCAGTGTCGTGATTTGCATCAAGTGCAGTTGAAGTGCATATCTGAAAGTAGTACAGGAATCATATTTTTATTTTATTTTACCATTTTTATTAAAGTAACTTTCGCACCTGGTCCCATCCAGCAGTAACAACAACTTATCAAAGTCTCAATTTTTAAACATTTATACAGTCTGTGGAATTTTCGCCCCTTTATCTGACCCCTTAACACACTTTCCTACCCTCTGTCCCTCTTCCCGCCTCATCCCCCATCCCCCTTTTCCCATCTCTGTGTAAATAGACCAGAAGTTTATACCATTCTTTTTAAAATCTGTCACTTCTTTGTCTGTGTAAGTCAGTTAATTTTTCCATCACATAAATCTGTCATATTCTCCCCACACAATATTCTATAGTGGGCGGCGCTATCTGCTTCCACCTATAAGCCAACTCACATCGTTCTGCACTGAGACATGCCATGATTTGCCTCCTGTCTTTTCAGGGGCCCCCTCCCTCCACCATCCCAACAAAAATATACAGGGATCTATCTCCAGCTCCACCCCCACTACTTCTTGTATCCACTCTTTCACCTTTACTCAAAAGGGTCGTATCTGAGGGCAGGTCCACCCAATGTGAAAAAAAGAGCCTTCACAGTTCTTCCAGCATTGATTGGGGACCGAGGTTAACATCCTATTTAGTCTATCCGATGTATAATACCACCGCATCAGGATTTTATACCAATTTTCTTTTACTGCCACTGACGGCGACCCTGATCCAAAAATGGTTTTCCATTGCTGACCATCTATTTCCAGGTCCCCCTTCCACTCCAACATATAGAGATGGTTTACCCTCCCAGTCTCCCTTTATTGCTTTGTAGAGGGCTGCTATGAGGCCCCTGGAACCCTTCTTTCCATACCATATGGCTTCTAATCTTGTGAAGTCCCTACCCAGCTGTTCCTTACCCAGTTTTTGCCCTAGGTAGTGCCTCACTTGTCTATAATGGAAGTTATCTCCCACACCCAATCCATACTACTCCTGCGGCTCCTCAAATGTAACCCAGTCCTCCCCATCTACAAATTGAGAGAACCATTTTAATCCTAATTGCACCCATCTCTTTTATATGGCCCTCCTTCCTGTCCTGGTAAGAAATCCCGTGTGTGACATAGCACTCGCATAAGTGAGAAGCTCATCCCTCCCTTTTCCTCTTTTTCCCAGGTAGCATCCCATATCTGTAACACCTGTTTCATGAACAGGTTCTCTAGTATTTTGCTTCCTCTTTCCCCTTTATTCCATCCAAGGGAGGCATTCTAAGGGACCCCTCTTCCCAGCTCACTCTCCAGTGCTAAAAATTTTCCATTCATCCCTCTCCCAGCAATCCATAATATGCCTAATTTGGCCCAACCAGTAATATGCCTGGATATCTGGGACTCCCAGCCCTCCTCCTTCCCTTGACCTATATAATTCCGATCTAGCTACTTGTGGTGGCCTTCTTCGCCATATAAATTGGAAGATCTTCCTCTGTATCTCCCATATCTGACCCAATGGGATCTTTAACGGCAGTGCCTGAAAATAATAAAGCACCCTAAGAAGGATGTTCATTTTTACTGCTGCTATTCGGCCCAACCAAGATAATTCCCCATTTGTCCACCTCTCTAGGTCTTTCCCAGTCTTAACCCACAATGGAGGATAATTTGCATCATATAAGCTTCTTGGTTGCCCTGTAATATATATACCTAGATATTTGATAGCTTTGCGGGCCCACTGAAATGGGAAGTCATGCTTCAATCTCTCTACTATGATATTTAGGGCCTCTGTCTTTTCTACATTCATTCTGAAACCTGAGGCCTCCCCATATTTCGTTAATTGTGCCTATGTCCTCTTCAGCATCTCTTCTGGCCGTGTTACCAATAAGATGATATCATCGGCAAATAGGAATATTTTATGATTGTCCATCCCCCATCCACCCCTCGTATCCCTGTATCTATTCTTATTGCTTGTGCCAGGGGCTCCACCGCTAGCGCATAAAGCAATGGAGACATGGGGCAGCCCTGTCCTTTCCCTCTCCCAAGTCTGAATGCCTCCATGTACCTCCCATTAATTTTTACCCTTGCTCTTGGGTCCCAGTATAGGGTCTGCACCCACTTCAAGTACCTTGGGCCAAATCCCATCCTCTCCATCACCTGAAACAGGAACTCCCACTCTACTCTGTCAAATGCTTTTTATGCATCCACAGAGAGCATCATTGCACCCTCTCCCTGTTGATGTGCAACCCAAATTGCCTCAAGGAAACATTTTATATTATCTGAGGCTTGCTGTCTCTCAATAAATCCTGTTTAATCGGCCTCCACTAATGTAGGCATCTGCCCTGCCAGCCTATTGGCCTGCACTTTTAGCGAAAATCTTTAAATCCACATTGAGCAGGGATATCGGTCGATGTTACATTGCATTGGGTCTTTCCCTTCTTTCGGTACGAGTGTTATTCCTGCTGCTAGCATTTCTGTGGACAGGTCTTCTCCCCCCCCCCCTTCCCCCACTCCATTCAATGTTCTTTCAATATCTCTACCAGCTCTTCCTGGAACGTCTTCTAGAATATAGCTGGGAGCCCATCCAGTTCCGGTGTCTTTCCATTTGGTATTTCATGAATGACTCTCTCTATCTCTTCCCATCATATCTTGCCTTCCTTTGCGATCCTCTCCCCCTCGTCTATTCTAGGCAATATTATACCCTCCGAGTATTGTATTCTCTTCCTTCTCAGCTCCCCTCCCTGGGTTTTACATAGATCTTCTTAAAATTGGCAAAAGCGTGCCCCCATAGGTTTCTCTGTTCTCAGAAGTTCTCCCTCCCTCTCCTTAATACCTGTGATACTGGCTGCCGCCTCCTGACTCTTAAGTTTCTGAGCTAACGGGCGCCCAGCTCTATCTCCCCACTTATAGTACCACTGTTTAACGCGATCTAATTGGAACCCAGTTTCCGCTAACTGCAGCTTATTTAGTTCCATGCATAATTGATTCAGGTGTTTGAGCTGCTGTGGTATGCCCTTTGCCCTGTACTGCTCTGCCGCCACCTTAATTTCTCTTTACAATTGATTCTCCTTTTCCAGGTGCTGTGTCTTGTACCTAGATGCTCATATAATCATCCTCCCCCACACTACAGCCTTCATGCTCTCCCAGAGGCCCACATCATTCACCTCTCCATTATTATCCTGCCAGAACATTTTTATACATTGTTTTATATTTATTTATTTATTTTATTTTATTGTTCTTATATACCGCACTCTTAAAAATCAGCGCGGTTTACATACAACGATATTGTGCAAATTATGCACTTACAATGAACTGGATAATTGAACTTGGGTTTCAACTGGGGTAACTATGTACAAGTGTTATATCTTGAACCACCTCTTTTCTTTTGAGCAGACCTTCATTTAGCCTCCAAAATCTTATGCCATCTTTTCCTCTACCCTCTCCCACTGTTATCCACGTTGGAGCATGATCCAACGATGTAATATTACCCAATTCAGATTCCTTAACTCTCCCTGCCCATAATGTTTCAAGCAGGATATAATCTATCCTGCTGTAGCTATTATGTGGGGCCGAGCAGAAGGTGTACTCTGTTTGTCTGCTTCCTCCAGATATCCAGCAAGTGGTATATCTCCGGAACAAGCAGGAATGTAGTCTTCACATATGGGTATCGTCGGTACCGACGGAGCCTGTGCGGGAACGCTCCCCAGTGTCCAATTAGAAAGCTTTTGGGAGCATCCCACAGCGCCTGCGTGCTGCCTTCCCACCTTTCCCAACTGCCTCTCTCCAGTTCTTCGTTTTCCGCGGAGCCAGCAGGTCGACGTTCCTGTCACCGCAGAAAATATTTTCTTATTCTCCTTCTTTTTTGTGGTCACGTCTGCCTCCCTCGACGCTAGACCGGTACTGCCGGTTCTGGCTTTCTTTCTTTAAAAAAAACCAAAAAACATTTATATCTTTTTCTAATCTTTTGTTTCTTCAGGTGCACGCGCCATTTTGGGCACTAGGCCCAAAATTCCTTTAAAATGGAAAAACCCGCTTCGGGTTTCAAGAAGTGCACCAAGTGTGGCGGTACCATCTCCGTCACTGACACCCATGAGTGGTGCCTTAAATGTTTAGGTCCTGACCACTCCATTTCGGAGTGTATGGCCTGTGCCATAATGTCCAAGAGGGGTCGACAAAACCGAGCTGCTAAGCTCAGCACCCTTTTTCCCTCCGATGCAGCCTCTGTGGCATTGACGTCTTCTAGGGCTTCGTCTTCCTCCCATGGATCTCAGGTAACTAAACATAAGTCTGGCCGGTCCTCAAAGGGTAGATCTCCTTCCAAGCATCGAGATTCCTCTGGCGTTGCCCTTGAGGGTTCTGTACCGGCAAAATTGCCCCGGCGGGAGGCTTCGGCTTCCAAAGCATTATCGGGGCTCCAGGATGTTCTCAAGGCCTCAACCTCGGCAGAACTACTGGTGCCATGCTCTGGGGTACCGGCTGTTTTCTCCGGTACCGATACCCAGGCATCGGCAGCGTCGATAGACCAGAGGTTCCTGGCTATTGAACGCAGTCTGGCGGCTCTCCTTGTGGCATCGACACCCTCGGAACAGCGTCAGACAGTTCAACCGGTACCGGCAGCGTTATCGGTACCAGTACCGACGGCATCGACATTGGTGTCTGCATTGCTGGCACCCAGTCATGCTGTGCCTTCCAGTACCGATACACCAGTACCGATTCCCCCCGGCACCGACTTCGGTCGGTACGGGTATCGTGCTGTACAAGAGCATCCAGACAGAAGGTACTTTGAATCCTCGGAGGAGTCTGAGGATTCTGACAGCTCCGTTGGTACCAGAGTACTTCTCCCGGAGGAGCCTTCCTCTCCTAAACGCAGGATGTCTCCTCCAGAAGATATCTCCTTTCAGGATTTTATCAGGGAGCTATCTTGCTCAAGGTCTTTCCATTACTGTGGCTCCTGAAACAGAGCCCAGGGCAAAGGAGTTGGAGATTCTACAATATCCCAAGGCTCCTAAGGAGGCAGCTACTTTGCCTATCCATGAGATCTTACATGATCTCATGTTGAGAATGTGGGAAACACCTCTTACCACTTCTCCTCACTCTCGTAGACTGGATACCATGTATCAAGTACCTTTGTGTCCTGGCTTCCAGAAGACTCGGCTTCCTCACCACTCTATTGTAGTAGAATCAGCTATGAGAAGGATCAGAAGTGCAAAGAGGCATGCCTCTAATTCTGCAGGACGTGAGTGTCGAACTTTGGATGCCTTTGGACGTCATACTTTCCAGGCTTCCATGCTTTCTGCCAGGATCAGTTCCTATATTTTATATATGGGAATGTTCCTTAAGGAAGTCACAGGAGATTTAGAGATTTTGAGCCTTCTTCTTCCTGATAAGAGGCAGGATTTTCTCACACTGGTTAAACATGCCCAGGATGTTTCTAAGTTTGTCAATAGTGCAGCTTTTGACTGTTCTGAGTGCATAAGCAGAACCTCTGCCATTGCCATAGGTGCACGTAGAATTGTCTGGCTCCAGGCATCCGATTTGGAGCTCTGGGTGCAGGACAAACTGGGCAATATCCCTTGTACAGGTGAGAATTTATTCGGCAAAAATTGGCAAGAGAAAGCCAATGAGTTGAATGCTGACAAGTCCACTTTGGATAGATTATCCAAAGCCACAACTTATCCTTCAAGGAAGAAATCTTTCAAGAAACCATTCTTCTCCAAAAAGAAGAGGTTTTATCCCTCTTATTCCCAGCAGGGACATTCTGCAGGCCAACCTGCCTGAAAGAGTCAGCAATCACCTAAACAAAGGAAAGCAAAGACTGCTAAGCCTCAAACGTCTCAGCAGTCTCAGCCTCCACAAGACTTTTGACTTCCATCTAGAGAACTTAGCCTTCCTGGCTCTCAATGGACCAGAGCCTTCCACCATTCCAGGAAGGTTGTGTCACTTTGCCCCCAGATGGGGGCAGATAACAGCAGAACATTGGACTCTCTCCATTATAAAAGAGGGGTACAAGCTTCACTTTCTCTGCATGCCCCCTCCCACAATGGTAAGAGAGTTCAATTCTCAGACCTCTCTCATCAACCTGTTAGATCAAGAGGTCACTATGCTTATTGCCCAAGGGGCAATAGAAGAGGTACCCATTCCTTAACAGGGTACATGGTTTTACTCCCCCTATTTCCTTATCCCAAAGAAAACAGGGGGACACAGACCTATTTTAGACCTCAGAGAATTGAACAAATTCCTGTTCAAAGAGAAATTCAAAATGATTTTTCTGGGAACTCTGCTGCCATACCTTCAGAGTCAGGATTGGCTTTGTTCTCTAGATCTCAAGGATGCGTACACTCATGTTCTCATCCATCCAACTCACAGAAAGTTCCTTCAGTTCCTTTTTTAAGGAAAGCACTACCAATACAGGGTGCTTCCTTTTGGCCTGGCCTCAGCACCAAGGGTGTTTACAAAATGCATGGCTGTGGTAGCACCATTTTTTTGCACTCTAGGAATATTCGTCTTCCCCTACTTAGACGACTGGCTCATTCGAGTACCTTCAGAGTCAGAGGCCAGGATTTCTCTATCTTGCACAATGCGCATCCTTCAGTTTTTGGGTCTGGTCATAAACATCCCAAAATCCAGCCTAACTCCCACTCAGTCTAGAGTTCATAGGAGCTTTGCTGGATACCAGAAAAGCAAGGGCCTATCTTCCCCAGACCCGTTGCCTTCGCATGATGCAGTTAGCTTCTCAAGCAGTGCTAAAGCCTCATCTCACTGCTCGAGAAATGTTACAACTACTAGGTCACATGGCATCTACCGTGCATGTGGTTCCTTATGCTCGCCTCCATATGAGAGCAGCCCAGTGGACTTTATCCACTCAATGGACCCAGGCATCAGGGTGCCTGTCAGACAAAATAGCAAACACAAATCGCCTTATTTTGTCCCTCCAATGGTGGCAGTCCACTCAAAATCTGTTGGTGGGGTCCCCATTTCAACAACCTTTACCCCAGGCAATTCTCACAACAGATGCTTCACCAATGGGTTGGGGTGCTCATCTGCAAGACCTCTCCACCCAAGGCACTTGGACTCCACAGGAGACTCATCTACACATCAATCTCTTAGAGCTCAGAGCAATTTTCTTTGCTCTTCGAGTGTTCCACACCCTGCTAAGCTACAAGACGGTCCTCATTCATACGGACAATCAAGTAGCCATGTTCGACGTGAACAGGCAGGGAGGAACAGGCTCTCTGTCGCTTTGCAACAAAGCTTTGCGAATATGGGCCCTCACCAAAGAGCATCAGATTCATCTCCTGGCAGTGTATCTCCCAGGCATCCAAAGCTCTTGGGCAGACAGACTCAGTCGAGTTCTGCTTCCACACGAATGGTCTCTACATGCAGACCAGGTGGCCAAGATTTTTCAAATTTGGGGAACCCCGGACATAGACCTCTTTGCAAGTCCGTTGAATGCCAAACTTCCCCGGTTCTGTTCCAGAGTTACGGCTCAGGGCTCTCAGGTCAGGGATGCTTTCCTCCTTCATTGGGGTCAAGACGTCCTTTATGCCTTTCCACCCATTCCCCTAATTCCCAAAACCCTGTTCAAGCTTCAGAGAGACAGAGGCCTATGATTCTCATAGATCCACATTGGCCATGGCAAGTGTGGTACCCTCTGCTTCTACATCTCTCTCAAGCTCCCTCTCTGGAGTTAGGGTCTGCTCCAGATCTCCTGTCTCAGGAGGATGGAATGTTATGGCATCCCAATCCCCAGTCTCTGCATCTCAGGGCTTGGTTGCTGAAGGCCTAGATCTTCATGATCTTAACCTTTCTCAGCAAGTAAAGGATATCCTTTATGCTTCCAGGAAGCCTTCTACAAGACGCTCTTATGCTTTCAAGTGGAAAGGTTTGCCATATGGTGCTCGCAGAAGGGTCTTAGCCCCCTTGCGATACCTCTGGAATAATTACTAGAGTATCTCCTTCATTTATCCAGTGCAGGACTTAAGACTAACTCAGTAAGAGTCCATTTGAGTGCTATTGCAGCTTCTTTCAAGCCTTTAAATGGACAACCTATTTACTCCCATCCTCTTATAGCAAGATTTATGAGAGGTCTTCTTCTAACTAAGCCTCCCATTAGGCCACCACCGGTGGCATGGGACTTAAACCTGGTTCTTGGCCAACTTATGAAGCCACCTTTCAAACCCTTAGCTACTACCTCGTTGAAATTCCTTTCCTGGAAAGTTATCTTTCTAATTGCAATCACATCAGCACCTCGCATCAGTGAGTTGCAGGCACTAGTGGCTGATCCTCCTTATACAAGGTTCCATCGTGACAAGGTAGTCCTTAGGACTCATCCACACTTTATGTCAAAGGTGGTCTCGCCTTTTCATCTAAACCAAGCAGTCTACCTGCCTGTGTTCTTTCCAAGACCTCATGCATCAAATGCAGAAATGAATCTTCATACTTTGGACTGTAAAAGAGCTTTAGCTTTTTACTTACAAAGAACACAGCAACATAGAAAGTCCTCTCAGCTCTTTGTTGCTTTTGATCCTTCTCATCTGGGACTTCCAGTCTCCAAGAGAACAACTGGATTGCACAGTGTATTTCATTTGCATATCAGAGTAAGAATCTTCCTCTGGAGGGCCATGTCACAGCTCACAATGTAAGAGCCATGGCAGCTTCAATGGCTCATCTGCACTCTGTGTCTATCGGCAACATCTGTCGAGCAGCCACTTGGGCCTCAGTTTATACCTTCACAACCCATTACTGCTTGGATAAGGACTCCCGCCGGGATGCCTTGTTTGGTCAGGCTGTTCTCCAACACCTGTTCCATACCTAATCAACTCCTACCCACCATCCCTGGTAGGATGCCAGAAATCCATGGGGGAAGTGGAGCCCTTTCACAGGGACACACAACTTCTGGGGTCCTCTCCCTGGCATCTATAGCTAGGGAGTCCCCATATGTGTGAAGATTACATTCCTGCTTGTTCCTGAAGATAGCATAGTTACTCACCTGTAACAGGTGATCTCCGGGAACAGTAGGAATTTAGTCTTCACAACCCAACCACCTCCTCTAGGAGTTGTATCTCTCTATCTCTCTCTTTCTCTTTCTCTCTCTCTCTCTTTCTCTTTCTCTCTCTCAGCTTTAAACTCAACTAGAGAGGGGCAGCACGCAGGTGCTGTGGGATGCTCCCAAAAGCTTTCTAAGTGGACGCTGGGGAGCGTTCCCACGCAGGCTCCGTCGTTACCGACGTTGCCCATATGTGAAGACTAAATTCCTGCTGTTCCCGGAGATCACCTATTACAGGTGAGTAACTATGCTTTCCTCACAATGCCCCTTACTATTTCCCGAGGTTTTTTATGGCCATCACCTCTCGTTTTCTGACGGTCCCACCCCGGATGGAGGACTAGATTAAAATCTTCCCCCAGGATCAATTTCCCCTGCACCATTTTCCCCAGCAAGTCTTTAACCCCCTTCCAGAATTGGGTTTGTTGATCATTTGGGGCATATATGTTCACTAATGTGACTTGTTCCCTCATTATATCCCCTTGTAGTACCAATGCCCGCCCTTCAACAAAATTGCTACATCCCACTTCTTGGGCCCCCCCCCCTGTCCCCCTTGAGCACCCAAAATACTGATCTGGATAAAAGTGTCTTCACAACAGCCCTTCATCTGTACTTCTCAAGTGTGTTTCCTGCAAGTAGATAATGTCCCATTTCAGGTGCCCCACTTCTCAAAACATTTGCTGCCTCTTATGAGGGATATTCAGGCCCTTTGCGTTAATAGTGCCTACCTGCACCATGTTGCTGTGTGGAGACTGCTGGCCTTCTGCTGCCTCTGCCATATCCCCATCCTGCCCCCCCCCCCCATCTCCCTTCTCCCCTCCCCTCCCTCCCCCTGATAATTGCCAGTCCTCTTCGAGTGAGAAATTTTAGGCAAGTGATGTGCTCCCTTGGAAACCCTACCCTAATCCCTCCCCCCCCCCTTTACTTCCATCCCCTCCAAACTATAGCCCTCGGGGTTCACCTCCCAATACCCTCGCCCTTCTTATGGTTGGTCCTTCACCTGTCTCCCCACCACCCCCTCCTACCCACCCTCTCTTTCATGCACCCAGGTCCCACAACCTTTAGTTCCCCATTGTGATCTACCCAGCGACCTCCCCCCCCCCCCGCCCATTAGTAAATTTAGTTTCCCAACCCCCCACAATCCTTTCCACAGTTTATACCCCACCCCCTCCCAGTAATCATGACTTCTTCCTATCTTAAAATCTCCAGGAACAAGCAGGAATGAGTCTTCACATATGGGTATCGTTGGTACCGATGGAGCCTGCGCGGGAGCGTCCAAAAGGAAAGCTTTTGGGAGCATCCCACAGCGCCTGCGCGCTGCCTTCCCGCCTTTCCTAACCGCCTCTCTCCAGTTCTTCTTTTCCGCGGAGCCAGCAGGTCATGTTCCTGTCACCGCTGAAGAATTTCTTTATTTTATTTTATTTCTTTGGCCGACACCCATGAATGGTGTCTAAAATGTTTAGTTCCTGACCACTCCATTGCGGATTGTGAGTCCTGCTCCATGATGTCTAAAAGAGGTCTACAGAATCGAGCAGCTAAGCTCAATACCTTGTTTCCCTCGGATGCAGCTTCGGTTGCATCGACGTCTTCCAGGGCTGCTTCTTCCTCACATGGATCTCAGGTAACCAAACTTAAATCCAGCCGGTCCTCGAAGGGTAAATCTCCCTCTAAGTATCGAGATGCCTCCGGGCTTGCCCTCGAGGAATCCGCACTGGCAAAATTACCCCGGCGGGAGGCTCCGGCTTCCAAAGCTTTTTCTATGGGGTCACAGGTTGACATCGATGGCTCGGCCTTGACCGATCATCTGTTGCCATGTTCTGGGGTACCGGTGGTTCCCACTGGTACCGACATCCAGACATTGGTTGCGTCGATGGATCAGAATATCCTGACCATGCAGCGTGCCATCACGGCATTCATACAAGCTGCGATGCCTTCGGTACCGCAACAAACTCCGTTGCTGGTACCGACATCAGTTCCGGTGCCAGTACCGATTGCATCGACATCCGCTTCGGTGTCGACTGCAGCGGTACACTGTTTTGTGATGCCCATTGGTACCAAATCGGTACCGATCACTCCCGATGTCGATACCACCCGGTACGCATATCGGGCTCTGCAGGAGCATCCAGACAGGCGATACTTCGATTCCTCTGAGGACTCTGATGAATCAGAGGTCTCTGTCGAAGCATCGGTGATCCATCCTCAGGAGCCCTCTTCTCCAAAAAGGAGAATGTCTCCTCCAGAAGACTTGTCTTTTCAAGACTTCATTAGGGAAGTGGCCAGGGGTCTTTCCATCTCAGTGGCCCCTGAGACAGAGCCTAGAGCCAAAAAAATAGATATTTTACAATATCCTAAGGCTCCTAAAGAGGCAGCCACTTTACCAATGCATGAGATTCTTTATGATCACATGTTGGGCATATGGGAGACTCCTCTCACCACTTCCCCTCATTCTCGCAGGTTGGACACCATATATCGTGTTCCTCCTTGTCCTGGCTTCCATAAGACTCAGCTTCCTCACCACTCCATTGTGGTGGAGTCTGCTATGAAGAAGATAAAGAGTACAAAAAGGCACTCTTCTGCTCCTCCAGGAAGAAAATGTAGAACCTTAGATGCCTTTGGCAGGAGAATTTTCCAGGCCAGTATGCTTGTTGCCAGAATCAACTCCTATAGTCTCTATATGGGGATGTTTCTAAAAGAAGTTACAGATCACTTGCAAACTTTATCTCCTTTTATTTCAGAAGATAAAAGGGAAGAGTTCCTCACCTGGCTCAAACATGCCCAGGATATTTCCAAGTTTTCCAACCGTGCAGCCTTTGACTCTTTTGAAGGTGCCAGCAGAGCCTCGGCCATTGCCATAGGTGCACGCAGAGTTGCTTGGTTACAAGCTTCTGATTTGGAACCCTGGGTTCAAGATGGACTAGGAAACCTTCCTTGTACAGGTGAAAACCTTTTTGGCAAAGATTGGCAAGCAAAGGCCACCCAGATGGATGCTGAAAATTCTGCTTTAGATAGACTTTCAAAGTCTACTTCTGCTCCTTTTAAGAAAAGGTTGTTCAAAAAGGGTTTTTTTCCCAAAAAAGGGAAATATTATTCTGCTTATGGTCAGCAGTCATCTTCTGCAGGTCGTTTTGCTATAAAGAGACAGCAACAACCGAAACAGGCCAAGCCTAAGGCTGCTAGAACTGCTACGGCCCAACAGCCTCAGCCTCCTCAGGGCCTTCCAACTAGAACGCTTAGCCTTTCTGGCTCTAGAACATCCAGAGCCTCTCACCATTCCAGGAAGGTTGGCTTACTTTGCTCCCAGGTGGGAACAAATCACAGCAGAACAATGGACCCTCTCCATCATAAGGTAGGGGTACAAGCTTCATTTCTTAAACCTTCCTCCTCACACCATGGTGAGACAGTTCAATTCTCAGACATCTCTCCTCAACCTTTTGGGTCAGGAGATTGCTACCCTTCTTGCCCAAGGGGCAATAGAAGAAGTACCCCTTCTTCAACAGGGCTCAGGGTTCTACTCCCCCTACTTTCTTATCCCAAAGAAAACAGGGGGCTACAGACCCATATTAGATCTCAGAGAATTGAACAAGTTTCTATGCAAGGAGAAATTCAAGATGATTTCTCTCGGTACTCTCCTTCCATACCATCAGAGTCAGGATTGACTTTCCTCTCTAGACCTCAAGGATGCGTACACACATGTCCTCATCCATCCAACACACAGAAGGTTCCTTTATCAAGGGAAGCACTACCAATACAGAGTGCTTCCTTTCGGTCTGGCCTCTGCACCAAGGGTGTTCACAAAATGCATGGCAGTAGTAGCTGCATTTCTACGCATTCTAGGGATATTCGTATTCCCATATCTGGACGACTGGCTCATCCGAGCTCCATCCCTGTCAGAGGCCCAGACTTCTCTAACCTGCACAAGGCGTATCCTTCAGTATCTGGGACTTGTCATAAACATTCCAAAATCCCAGCTCACCCCTACTCAGTCTCTAGAGTTCATAGGGGCCTTACTGGATACCACAACTGCAAAGGCCTATCTTCCCCAGGGCCATTGCCTACGCTTGGTGCAGTTAGCCTCACAAATTCAGTTAAAATCCCATTTAACTGCTCGAGAGATGTTACAACTGTTAGGCCATATGGCATCCATTGTGCATGTGGTTCCTTACGCTCGCCTTCACATGAGGGCAGCTCAGTGGACTCTGTCCACCCAATGGACCCAGGCATCAGGTTGTTTGTCAGACAAAATAGCAACCTCCAGTCGCCTCTTTTGGTCCCTCCAGTGGTGGAAGTCCACTCAGAATCTGTTGCTGGGGTCCCCCTTTCAACAGGTGTTACCCCAAGCAACCTTTACAACAGATGCCTCTCCAAGAGGTTGGGGAGCTCATCTTCAAGATCTCTCCACTCAAGGCATCTGGTCTTTACAGGAGACATCTCTACATATCAACCTCTTAGAGCTCAGAGCAATTTTTCTAGCTCTGTCTTCCACACCCTGCTCAGCTACAAGACAGTCCTCATCCACACGGACAACCAAGTAGCCAAGTTCTACGTGAACAAGCAGGGCGGGACTGGCTCTTTGTCGCTTTGCAACGAAGCTCTGAGATTGTGGGCCTTCGCCAGATAGCATCAAATTCATCTCATGGCAGTGTATCTTCCAGGGGTTCAAAACTCTTGGGCAGACAGACTCAGTCGAGTTCTGCTTCCACACAAATGGTCCCTCCATGGGGACCAGATAGCCAAGATCTTTCGAATTTGGGGAACCCCAGACATAGACTTGTTTGCAAGTCCGTGGAATGCCAAACTTCCCCGGTTCTGTTCCAGAATTCCGTGTCAGGGAGTTCAGGCCAGGGATGCCTTCCTCCTCCACTGGGGGCAAGACTTCCTCTATGCCTTTCCACCCATTCCCCTAATTCCCAAGACCCTGTTCAAGCTTCAGAGAGATCGAGGGACTATGATCCTCATAGCTCCACGTTGGCCACGCCAAGTGTGGTACCCTCTACTTCTGCATCTCTCTCAAGCTCCCTCCCTGGACTTGGGGTCTGCTCCAGATCTCCTGTCTCAGGAGGGGAGAACGTTGTGGCACCCAAACCCCCAATCTCTCCATCTCAGGGCTTGGTTGCTTAAGGCTTAGACCTTCAAGATTGGCATCTTTCTCAGCAAGTAAGGGATATCCTTCATGCTTCCAGAAAGCCTTCTACTAGATGTTCCTATGCTTTTAAATGGAAAAGGTTTACCATTTGGTGTGCTGAGAAGGGTATTAACCCTCTAGCAATACCTTTGAATTCTTTACTAGAGTATCTCCTGCATCTTTCCCATGCAGGCCTCAAAACGAATTCAGTAAGGGTCCATTTGAGTGCTATTGCAGCATCCCTCAAGCCTCTCAATGGACAACCTGTCTCCTCTCATCCTCTTATTGCAAGATTCATGAGAGGCCTTCTTTTAACTAAACCTCCCATTAGACCACCTCCAGTGGCATGGGACTTGAATCTGGTTCTTGGTCATCTCATGAAGCCACCCTTTGAGCCCTTAGCCACTACCTCCTTGAAATTTCTTTCCTGGAAAGTTATCTTTCTTATTGCAGTCACCTCAGCTCGCCGCATCAGTGAACTGCAGGCCTTAGTGGCTAATACACCTTATACAAGGTTCCATCATGATAAGGTAGTCCTTAGGACAAAGCCACACTTTATGCCTAAAGTGGTCTCACCTTTTCATCTTAACCAAGAGGTGTATTTACCTGTCTTTTTTCCAGGTCCTCATGCATCAAGTGCAGAGAGGAATCTTCATACCCTGGATTGTAAGATGGCTTTTTACTTACAAAGGACACAGCAACATAGAAAGTCTTCTCAACTCTTTGTTGCTTTTGATCCCTCTCATTTGGGACTTCCAGTCTCTAAGAGGACACTTTCCAATTGGATTGCTCAGTGTATTTCTTTCGCCTACCAGAGTAAGAACCTTTCTCTGGAGGGCCATGTCACAGCTCATAATGTGAGGGCCATGGCAACCTCTATGGCTCATCTACATTCTGTGTCCATCGACCAGATCTGTCGAGCGGCCACCTGGACCTCGGTTTATACCTTCACAGCCCATTACTGTTTGGACAAGGACTCCCGCCGGGATGCCTTGTTTGGTCAGGCTGTTCTCAAATACCTGTTCCATGCTTAATCAACTCCTATCCTCCATCCCTGGTTGGATGCCTGAGATCCATGGGAGGAGGTAGAGCCCTTCTCAGGGTCTCACAACCTTGGGGATCTCCCAGGCATCTCTAGCTGGGGAGTCCCCATATGTGAAGACTCATTCCTGCTTGTTCCTGGAGATAGCACAGTTACTTACCTGTAACAGGTGATCTCTGAGAACAGCAGGAATAAGTCTTCACAACCCACCCACCTCCCCTAGGAGTTGTATCTCTCTATCTATCTTTCCTTTCCTCTCTCTCTCTTTGTCTCAGCTGTAAAACTCGAACTGGAGAGGCGGTTAGGAAAGGCGGGAAGGCAGCGCGCAGGCGCTGTGGGATGCTCCCAAAAGCTTTCCTTTTTTGGGACGCTGGGGAGCGTTCCCGCGCAGGCTCCGTCGGTACCGACGTACCCATATGTGAAGACTTATTCCTGCTGTTCCCAGAGATCACCTGTTACAGGTAAGTAACTGTGCTTTACAGGTAAGTAACTGTGCTTTCCCTTATCTTAAATTATCTTTCCCCAAATTTCTTATCTCTTATGACAACAGTGTTTTCGAACAGTGTCTATCTCCCTTGACTGGTTTCACCTCGAGCTTTACGAGACCTTCCTGGTAGCTTCCTCCAGAGAGTTCTTGCCCTTGGAGAGCCGCATCAGCCTCTTGCCTTTGTTCTCCACTCTCCAGCACTTTGAACTACTGTTTTTTAAAGAGGCTGCCTTTGGTACCACTACTGTCTCTGGCGTTTATTTCAGGAATATTTGGTAGTCCCAACTCTTTCAGCGCTTGCCAGGCCAACTCCAAGGAATCCGCTTTCCATGTTGCCCCTTTCACAGTCATCATCAGTCCAAAGGAGTAGAACCATCTGTACCTCCATCCTTCCCTTCTCAATAGGGCATTACCTCCCTCGTGTGTCTGCATCGCTGTAGAGTGTCTGCTGATAAGTCCTGATAGAGCTCGACCTTACAGCCATCCCATGTGAAAGGTCCCATTTTCCGAGATGCAGCCAGGAGCTGTTTCTTTAATTTATATGTCCTCATGCAAGCTAGCATGTCATGGGGCCTATTTGCAGACCCCAGACCCAACCCCCTAGTGTGCTCGTTCTCTTTGAATCTCCCCTCCAAATATCTCCATATTGGCAATCTGCAGCAGCGCAGTGAATAGCTTTTTCAGCACTTCCTCACAGTCTCTGAAATTTGGCTCCTCTGGGATTCCCCACATTCTTATATTACACCAGCACAACTGGACTTCCAGGTCCTCAGTTTTCACCTGTAAGCTTTCATGCACCTTTTTAAATTCCTCCCAGCTGCTCTGCAGATCCCCCATCATTTATTTGTGATGTTCTAAACACCCTTCTGCTTCCTCCACATGTGCTCCGAGGTCCTGGAGGTTCTGCCACAGTTCATTCAATGCTGTCTTTAATTCAGCTTTAAAACCACTGAGTTCAGTTTTTAATTCTTTGAAATCAGAGAGCCAGCCTTTAAGCTCCTGTACTGCCCCAGCAACCCAGGGCTCCTCCTCCTCATTCCCCGTTCTGTCGGCCATCTTAGATGTATTCTCCACCATTCGCCCTTTGTCATCCTGCACGTACGGTGAGCGATACTCCGTCATCTGTTTTCACGGACATCACTTTTCCCTGCTCTACTTTTGGTCCAGTTTCACTCTGCACTAAGGGAGAGTTAATTTAACTGTTCTTTTTAGCTTAATGGAAGTAGGATGCCACGGAGCTCCCTTATCAAGCATCCATCCTGCTTGCTGATGTCCAGAAATCATTTTTTCAGGCCACATCAGCTGTATTTGTATACCAAGATAGGATCTGCTACCTTGTTTTTTATTGAAAACTTTTATTGTTTACAACAGAAAATTAATAAGAAATTACAAGAAATAATAGAAGTATCCTCGTTCAACAAAAAACACAAAATCACACGTTTCTTAGCCCACATCACGAGAATACTGCAAAGTCATAAGAAAAGCCCTGGAATAATAGATACGCAAGTAAAGCTAGAAAACCCTCCTTAGGACAAACAATAAAAGAAAGAAAAATCAGCAAGGCAAAAAAGGAATCACTGTCAGCAACCCCATTTTACTCGTCCAAAAGAAAAGTCTCCAAATGTAATAGTTCAACAAAAACATAGCTGTTTCCCTTGTACTACTAAACATTTACAAGGAAAGCAAAGAAACAAGGTACCTCCAGCTGCCAATGTTTGGTTTAAGCTGGAGGAAACTCTTCCTTCTTGCTTGCGTCATCCTGGACACATCACTAAAGAGAAACTCATTGTCCACAAAAAAGATACATTCTTTTGAAAATAAGCTTTCAAAATACTAATTTTGTCCTGTTCAGTCATAAAAGAGGAAATTAGCTAAATCTAAATCAGTATTGACCTCCACATGAGCAGCCTCAGGATCCTCTGACGTCAAAACTCTAGAAGGACATAATACATATTGGAAATAACCAGTGAATCAGCATTTGGCAATAACAAAACTTCTTTAAAATATTTCCACTAAAGAAATAAAGGAGATAACAGCCAAGCCTTAGGGAAATTAAGAACCCTAAGATTTTTGAACGTAAGGAATTTTCCAATGACTCAAGCTGTCTGTGTAATATTAAATTCTCTTTAATACGAGCAGAACCTACATCCTGTAAGGAGTCAATCTGGGTTTCAACTTATCCATTCTAGAAGACATAGTGGACAGGTCCTGATCCTGTGCCTGCAGCTTCACAGCTGCCTGTACAGAGAACTAAACAGTCCATTCCATAAAGTTCCATAACAGGCTGTTAGTCTCGGACACCATCTCCATATATCTAAAAGTGAGACCTCTTTTGGTAAGACCCCCAATTCACACTGAGAAAAACCCAACCCATCAACCTGACTAGATGCCACCGCATCTACTTAGGATAATATGGATGGTGAAGTAATAGTGGGGGCCGAATCACTCACCCCACCTATCTTCACTAAGGAAGAGGATAGCCCTCTCCCTCCTGTGCTTCCTGGACTCCCTTATGAGGAGGAGTCCTAGCAATAGGGAGGAGTAGCCTAGTGGTTGGGGCAAGGTACTTCAGGCCGGAAGGTCAGGAGTTCAAATCCCACTAGAGGACAGCAACCTTGGGCCGGAAGGACTGGGGTTACTAGTCCCACAGGTGCTCCTTGTGGTCTTGGGCAAGCCACTTAACCCTTCATTGCCCATGTTCCCTGTAAGTATTAGTGTATGTGTCTCATATCCCCGCGTGTTAAATGTATCTCCCAATTGTGTTGTGACCGCTTTGATTGAAGGATAAGGCGGTATACAAAACTGTCTAAATAAATAAATAAAATAAATAAATAGGTGGGAGAAAGAAAAAAGTTCAAATGGCACATCCCCATTCTCAGCTGTCTCCAATGTCCCAGACAAAACATGTCGGTCCATTGGGCCCAAAGTTCTCTTTGGGGTAGATGACAGTCATAGCTTTCTCAATTTTTATCTTTCTCTTCTGAACTCCCTTGAGCATCTCCAAACTTCAGGGCCTTGCCTAGCCCCGAAGTAGCACCAAAGGGGTGTCCCCCCTGGTCCCACGCCCCTTTGGGCATGTGACCGCGGCTGGCAAGCTGCACTGACTTTTTTGTACCGTGACCCCTTGTACCATTGGTCAACTTGTGACGACCCCCAATGATAGACTCATTTGATTTTATCTTCCTTTACCGTTAACGCATTGTCGCTGTAATCATTTGTTGAATATATTATAGGCCTTTGCAATATGTTTTTATTTTTTAAAATTTACTTATTTAAACCACAATAATTAATCACAATAACAAGTAACAATATTTGATTTCGAAATTATTATGATTTTGTAGTCAACGGTTTTAGTATGCTTTATTCAAAAAGGCTGATGAAGGGCAATGGTGTGAGCTTTCTTGACTTTGGCGATTCTGAGAGCCACCATATATGAAGCTTCAACAGCGGCTATGTTTTGCTGGTGGAACTTTCCACCAATATCAAGTCTGCTTTTCTTGGTTCCATCAGCTTTTTTCTTAAAATACCAAATATCCTTGTCTACAAAGGTGGGATGCTTGCTGTCAAAATGCCGTTTCAGTTTGTTTGGCTTCATGGATTCTGCTGATAGAACTTCATTACAAATAACGCATTGTGGTTTCTCAATCCCTGCTGAAAATATGGAGGTGAAACCATACCTTTAAAAGTCATCGAGGGGGAACCACGTGACGCATGAGCGGGTGAGACGCATCTCTCCTTGCTCCGGGGCTATCTTGCCTTTCTATTGATCTTTGACCCCCCCCCCCCCCTGGCTGTAACCCCACCAGAGCATCGGGGGTGATACCGCAAGATTTGCTGCCGGTGTAGAGCAACTTACTACTCTCCGCAATGCCTCTCACGGCCAGGAAGGAGCGGGAAAAGGTGGCGAAGTCGGGGGTGGCCTCCGCGAGCAAGATGGCATCCACCATGATACAGCCGCGGTCGCCGGATGCGGAGAGCGTGGAATCGAGCTCGGAAGAGTTAGCGAAGGAGGTTGCTAAATTCCTGGAGCCGAAATTTGACCGCATACTGACCAAGCTCGAGGCTGTCGGAGAGACCCTGGCTGATTTTGGTCAACGGGTCGAAGAACTTGAGCATCGGGTGTCCGCGATTGAGGAGGCCGAGGGGCTGCAGACACGTGAGCACACAGCCATGCAGAAGACTATTGAGGCCCTGAAGGAAAAAGTGGATGATTTAGAAAATCGTTCACGCAGGAATAATCTGCGGTTAGTGGGCATTCCTGAAGCACACACTGAAAACTTGCTGCAGGCGCTGGTGGAGTCTTGGCTGCCCAAAGAGCTTGGGTTGGAGCAGCTGGTGGGAGAAATAAGAGCTGAGCGGGTGCACCGTATTGGGCCTAAGTCGGAGGCTTCACAGCGACCCCGAGTTGTGATTGCTCGCATTTTGAATTTTCAACACAAGTGGCAATTGCTCCAGGCCTATCGCAAGAAGCGGTCACTATTGCTGGACAATCACAAAGTCCTCATGTTTCAGGACTATTCGGCTTCTGTAGCGGCGAAGCGCAAGGAGTTCTCCCCCTTTTGCTCTACTTTATTCCAGCGGCAACTGCGGTTCACACTGGCCTTCCCCGCGACGCTACGAGTGTTCCATGAGGGGAGGAATCATGTTCTCAGCACTGTGGCAGCAGCCCGGAAGTTTGTGGAGGCCTTGGGGAGCCCGGTGTCTTCGACTTGAAGGGACATCTGCCACCTGACACTACCTTAGTGTTGTATTGGCCTGTTCGACAGGTTTGGCTAGTGCAGTGGCTTTGGTATGCTGATAACTGGGTGATTTCCTAATTGCTGAACCTGGAGGAGACACCGCGTGGCCGCGCCCGGCCCTACGCCTCTCACTTGATGTTTGGGACTTTCTCTGCTATTGTGGGGCTTGTTACGAGGTGTGTGGTGGGCGGTGGGTGGGGGGACTGTATTGTATATATTTTTTTTTGGTTGATCTTTATTTATGAAGGTTTATCATCACATTAATGGGGGAATATCAGTGCCAGTGTCCTTCAGAGGGGTGAAGCAGATGTAGTTTTGCTGCGAGATAGATGAGATCCGGTGCAGAGTCCACTGTAGGATCGCTGGTTTGAATGGGGACTGTATTGGCTTTTGTTTGTGTTGGGTGGGGGCGGGGGTATACTCATCGAGAGTTGTGCTGTGTATTTGTGGGGGGGCGAGATAGCCCTGCTGTGCACAAGAAGTGGGCCCCGAGCCTGGCGCAGTTAGCCGGGCGTGCTGCTGGGTATGTTTTACCTTGGGGGTGGGTGGGGGGGAGGGCGGGTGGGAGGGGGGAGGAAGGGGGCGGGGGGTGGGAATTGAGGGATGTATGGAAGGATGTGTGGGGGGTTCAGGGGGAATATTGCTGTGGGTGTTCGGGGGCATATGAGAGGGGGGGTAGGTATGCAGTACAGACAGAGAGTGAGTGTGTTCTATGGTGGCTATGGATTAGCAAACAACAGCGCCTATTATCCAAACACTTATGCGCCCGGAGGGAGAGATTGATGTTTGACTGTTCTGAGTCGAGGCTGGGCGACTTGGAACGTTGGTATGCATGGGAGTCCTGTGGGATGAGACGTACATGGTGTGAGCTGAATGAGTGATGATCTACGTGTCGTTTCTTGGAACGTAGGGGGGCTGAATACGCCTGTAAAAAGGACGAAAGTGCTGCAGGCCCTGAAGAAGGGACATACACATATAGCTTTATTACAAGAAAACCCATTTAACTGCGGTTGAACACACTAAGTTGAAGAAAGATTGGGTGGGGCAGGTATACGCCGCTTCTACGAAGGTAAAGAAGCGTGGAGTGGCGATTTTGGTGAAAAAAGGTTTAACACTGGAGGTGATTAGAGAGGAGGCGGACCCGAATGGGAGGTTCCTCTTTCTACATGCCAAGATTCAGGGACAAGAGCTGCTCCTGGGAAACATCTATGCCCCAAATACATATGATCACCGTTTTTTCCAGTTACTCCTGGGGAAAGTGTTAGGGGCCCCGACAATACCTTTGATACTGGCGGGGGATTTTAACTGCCCGCATGACCCGCTCTTGGATAGATCCGCTGGGGGGGTTTCTCCTGGGGCTTGGCGTAATAAAGGGGTAGATTACCTGTGTAAGTTGGGGGGCTTGGTGGACTCCTGGAGGGTCTTGCATGGTGGGGAAAAAGATTATACACATCTGTCGAGAGCACACCAAACCTGGTCCCGGATTGATTACATCTTGATTTCGAGAGCGAGCTTAGGAAAAGTGGTCAAAGTGGAAATTGATCCTATTGTAGTGTCCGATCATGCTAAGGTGGTGTTGGATTGGAGAGGAGGATCCCAGGGTGGAGCCCGTTGGGCATTCCCGGGGCATCTTTGGCAAAATGAGGTTTTCCGAACCTATTTGATCCGCCAGTGGGAGGAGTATCTTAGTCGGAATGACACCGGAGAAGTGGATGTAATGACCTTCTGGGAGGCTGGGAAAGCAGTGCTCCGGGGACACATTATAGCGTATGTTGCAAGGGAGAGGAGGAGATTGGACGCGCGGCTCATGGAGTTATCACGCCAATTACAGGAGGCGAAGCGAGCGGCTGTGGCTCGACCGCAGCTCCTCGCGGCATATTTTGAAGTGCAGAGAGCTCTTAATGAGGTGCTCCAGGAGCGTGCAGTACAGTCGCTACAATATTATCGCCACCAATTATTTCGTTTTGGTGATCGGTCGGGACGTCTACTGGCGAGACTAGTTAAACGTAGAGGAGGCATCCAGGGGGTGACTCGGATCCGGGACAGCCAGGGGGTGCAGCAGACTACCATGCCAAAGATTGTGCAGGTGTTTCGTCAATATTATCAGGATTTATATACCCCAGATGCGGAGAATAGAGAACAGGAGAGCGCGTTTCTTACAGCCGTGTCTTTACCTCGAGTGACGGAGGCTGAACTTCAGGCTTTAAATGCTGGGATAACTTGCGCAGAAATCCAAGCTGTGATAAAGAAAGGGAAAGCACATAAAGCTCCGGGCCCCGACGGCTATGGTGCAGAGTTCTACAAGATATTGATGCCCCATATTGTGCCTACTCTGATGGCAGTGTATCAGGAGGCGCAGGAGCGAGGTTCATATCCGCGAGATATGCGAACGGCAGCCATTACTATCATTCCAAAAGAGGGCCGAGATCCGGAAGACCCTGCATCTTATCGCCCCATCTCTTTAATCAACTATGATATGAAAGTGGTGGCCTCGGTCCTGGCGGCCCGGCTACAAGAGGTTTTGCCCCGGCTCGTTGGTGCCCATCAATCGGGTTTTGTTAAAGGCCGGGATGCTTTTACTAATATTAGTAGGGTACTTCTGGGCATGGAACATTGTCTGCACCAGGGGGCGCCTCTTCTCCTGGTGAGCCTTGATGCCGAGAAGGCTTTCGACAGAGTGTCGTGGGCTTATATGTTCGAAACGCTCAAAAAATTTGGCTTTGAGGGTGCCTTTCTTTCGTGGGTGAGAGCGTTATATGCGGGACCGCTGGCGTGTGTGGCCAGTGGGGGAACTTTCTCGGCACCATTTGAACTCCGCAGAGGTACTCGGCAGGGTTGCCCGCTGTCGCCCCTCTTATTTGTTCTGCAGTTGGAACCTTTACTCCTGGCTCTCATCGCGGAGCCTGAGATACACGGGATTGAATGGCCGCAAGGGGGAATCAAGGTCAGCGCGTTTGCTGACGATATGCTTTTGTGTTTAAGTGACCCTCAGCCTTCACTGGAGTACGCTTTGGGAGTGATTCAGAGTTTTGGCTCGTTCTCAGGGCTCCGGATTAATCTTAGTAAATGTGTCGCGTTAGATGTAGGGGGCCGGGCGCGGAGACAATGGCGAGGGTTTTTTCCTTTGCGTTGGGCGAATGGGGAATTTCGCTACTTGGGGATTCAGATACCAGATCAGATCTCCCGATTATATGATGTCAATATCCGCCCCATGATGCAGAGATTGGCGGCTGTACTGCATAGGTGGCGAGATCTTCCTCTCTCGCTCATGGGGCGGCTGGCTTTGTTTCAGATGATGGAGGTGCCCCGTTGGATATATCTTTTACGCCATTTACCTCTGTGGCTGTTGCGGCGAGATGTCATATTGTTTCAGCGCTATCTCAGACAATTTCTATGGCGTGGTAGGAGAGCACGAATCCCGCTCCAGGTCTTGATGAGTAATAGGGAGGAAGGGGGACTTGGACTATTCTCGATCCGGGATTATAATTTTCTTGCTTTGTTGCGGCCCTTGCGCAATTTGATCCGGGGTGGGGAGGGAGCCCTGCCGTGGGGGTTGATCGCGACACTATCGGCGCCCTATCATCCGGCCTACTTGCTACATAGCCCTCCGCTGGGCCTACCGCGTTTCTGGCGGCACTCGGTATATCTTAGTGCGTTGAGACAGGCGTGGCGCTTTCTTTGTCAGAAGAAGCGAGTGCCTTGGAACAGTACGGAGTGTTTGCCCTTGAGGGGGAATGCTGATTTTGCGCCGGGTGCCCTGGGAGGACTTCCAGGCAGTTGGACAGCGGCTGGACTGGGACATCTGGGTCAATTGCGTATGCAATCTCTGGAGGCATTGGACTCCTTTCAAACTTTATCCCGGCGCTATCAGCTTGCGCCTCACTCCTTCTACTTCTATTTGCAAGTGCGACACTATATACAGTCGCTCCAGCGGTCTATGGGTTTTCAGTTTCGAGATAGAGGGGTGTGGGATCTCATAGCGGACGCAGATGGCAAGTTTTCGCTCCGCTCCTGGCGTGAGGAGTGTTGGCCGGGGGGGGACCGGACTCCGTTGGAACGACTGGCACAGCAGTGGTGCAACGCTGATGATGTGTCCCTTACGGTAGAGTTACTCCAGACTGCTTTCCAGCATCTCAGGCTCCTCTCGGAATCGATTAAATTACGTGAAATTCAGTATAAATTGTTATGGAGGGCATATGTACCCAACACACGGGCGTTCCAGATGAAGTTGCTCTCGACTGATGTCTGCCAGCTGTGTGGCACTCATAAAGGGACCTTACTCCATCGTTTTTGGAGCTGCACCTGGATAACTCAGTTTTGGGGGGAGATTTACACTGAGCTGCGCGCCTGCAGACCTATGAGAGGGGAGCTCACGTATGACTGGGGTTTGTTTGGGGTGTGTGCTATAGCTTCCAGGGAATCCTCTCCAGATTTGACTGCAGTGTCTAATGGGGGTGGGCAAAGACCCAGACATGATAGTACCGCTGCCTCCAGTGGCGTGGCTACTCGGCAGCTTTATACTAGAGCCTTCCTGATTGCGAAACAGTGTATCCTGCGACATTGGGTGGACGCCCGCCCCCCGGGGATTCGGGAATGGTGCAGAACTCTTTTAATTCTGAGAGACCACGAGCTGCGCACAGCGAGACTCCTGGGGGCCAAGCAGAAGGCGCATTGTGAGAGTATCTGGAGAGGGGTCACGGAGCATCACTTCTCAGCCCGGGGGCTCCTGGGGGGTGTAGGGACAGATAATGAGGGGGTGTGATGTGTGGGGAAACTTGAACTCTGGGTGTACGAGTGTTAAGACTTGCAAAGAGTGTACGAGTGTTAAGACTTGAAAGGGATTACTGGGCTGAATGTCTGTACTGTGGGAGAGAGGGGCTGGGAGGGATGGGGGAGGGGGGAGTAGTTTGGGGTCTTCTCAGGTTTGTCTGCAAAAGGGATCTGGGGAGAGGGGGGGGGTTGATGGAGCTGCCCCACTGCCATTGACAACTATTTCAGGCTTCCCGCTTGAGATGTTTTGTGTGGTCTGTTTCAATGGGGGCTACGGGGATGACCTGTTTTTTTCTGTTAATGTTATACTGTTGGTTCTCTATGTGAACCCCTGTTCCTCTCTGTATTTGTGAAAACTTAATAAAAATGATTTGCACTAAAAGTCATCGCAATATTTTCTTTTCTTTGTATTCTTCTCTCCGTCATTCATTTTCAATGGAGTCGCTGGTGTTATATAATATTACATAGAAAATTTAATTTTAGTAGGACCCAGGTCCACCATTACAAAACCAGAAGTGCTCTAAATAACGTCTCAAGGTGCATCGTTTCTGGCAAACAGGTAAAAGTAACTAAGGATAGCCTAAGTAATATATAAATTGATTAAATTCAAAGTATTTGTCATTTTAGGCTTTGCGATCAAATTAGAACAATAAATTAGAAAAGAAATAATTTTTCCCAGGATTTGTCAAGCAACCCCTGGTAAATCCTGAGGCGACCCCTGTGGGGGTCCCGACCCGCAGGTTGAGAACCTCTTCTTTAAAGGAATGTGGCATCACTGGGAGGGGCGGAGCCTTGCTCCTGGTGCAGGTCTGCTCACTGCTGCAAGCATCACCGAAGGACATTGCAGGAAGGGTAAGTCCAGTCAACAGGTAGCAGCCTCAGAACTTTCCTCTGGCATCCAAACTCTCCTGCTGCCTTGTTAAATGTACTGATTTTGTTGCTGGTGTGGCTCCTGCCTCATCCCCTGTTTGGATGCCAGAACCTTTGGATGCCAAACCTTTGGATGCCAGAACCTTTAGTCAAGTAAGTTACCTAAACTCCATTGCTCGCCCCAGATTAAAATCTCGTGCATCCCTAACCTATGAAGCTCAAAACTTATGCTAATTTGCTGTAAATAGTTGTGAATATTTGTTATTATCTTATCTTTAACCCCATTTATCCCTGTTTCACTCCCTGTTATCTGTAAACTTGACATTTGTTTTATGCTTAAGTACAAGGTTGTTAAAATGTAAACCGCGCTGATGATGAATAGCGCGGTATATAAAAACTGTTAAATAAATAAATAGATAAAACTCATAGATCCATCACACCACCCTTGCTCCCAGGCCCTTTCCTGACAAGGGGCAAGAGATGGTCCTTCAAGGCTGATAGACTGGTGAAGTCTCTTGTCATCTCCCAGTAGAACACAATTGCTCAAACACACTAAGCTGGGTATATTCTAAAATTAAACAATTTACTAGGATACTTGATTGAATTTGTCAAGCAGTCCATTCAGAAAAGCAAAACACGATACACTCTACGAAGAAGTCACTGGAAGTCTTCACACACTAGGGAGTTTCTTTACCAACCACTTCCTAACCAGGGCACTCTTCAAAGACGTAGCAACCCTGGATTCTCCTTTTATTGGTATCTGTAAAGCTTGATGCAGCTGTGTCTCTTCAGTGAAAAACTGAATTTCTTCTCCTGCACACTCTGCATATGAGTTCCTACTATCGCCCCTGTTGGGCAGCAGGTTCAATAACAGCTTTACCACTTTTGAAAGTCCTCCCTTCTGACTTCAGCTGTGAACTCCACTTTTTCATACACTTGAGACTCCCCTCTCACCACTGGTACTTATTATTCAGGTCTTCCCTTGGGTCCTTTTGAACCCCAGTTTAACTCCTCTCCTGAGCCTGGGCATACTCGAGAGAAAAAAACAGGAAGAGGAGAAGAAAACAAGAGCTAGAGTGGGGCTCATCAGTTTTATAGAAGCACACCAAGTGCAAAGATAGCTCTCACTGGGGAATGTGCACATCCCTTCCTCTCTGACCTCATCAACTCAATGTTAGAAGGAAGGCTTTTGTGAAACTCACACAGAGATGCTAGGGACTTTAATTTGGAGAGAGGCATATGCCATGCAAATCTAATAATCCTCTGTGTATTCCAAAGGAAAAAAACAGGACAAAAAGTTGGGGAATATTGGAGCAGAGGTTGCAAAACTTGGCCTTTGTTATAACATGAAGGCATTATGCATTTTTACTTTATGTTTTTTAAACCAGCTGAATTTCTCAAGCACATCACATTTCTAGTTAAATAAAAAAAAAATCAGGAGGTAGAATCATGCTTCAGAATCTCTTGGTGTAAGAAACTGAAAAGTTTTTGGCATTTGTACAAAGGGTCATGAAGAGAGAGGGGCAAAGAATTGCGCCATTCACCACAATGTGTAGAGGGAGAGCAGCGCACCGGGTTTTGCGTAATAGTGCTTGTGGAGGAGGAAGAGAGAACTAGAAGCAAGTGTAGTTTGATTAGCCTGAAGAAGTGTCACTGTGCAGGTTTGCCTTATTGGCATGCTGGGTAAGTCTGCTGCCCTTGGTTTGATTTTTTGCCGTAAGGTTTACAGATCTAAGCGGGTTACCCACTCTACTTTGAATGCCATAACTGTTTTCCAAAGAAAATACTTAGTCATTTGTTAAAAAAAAAAAAAGTTCTAATTGACCAAATGTAGTCTAAAGCCCCTCTTATATGGATTTGTCATAGAGCCAAGACATACAACTTGGCACTGTGCTGGGCAACTGATCTTGACACAAAAGCAGCAGCAATGAAAAGTGGGTTCTGGGTTGGGTAATGTAGTGGCTTACAGTGAACTCTTCTGCCTTGGAGATATGTAGTTCTGTCTTGGCAATTGTGAAATAAGTTTTAGTTCTCTTTGCACAGATGAATCCATGAAATAGACAGACGTTACTGGTAAGCATTATATTGGGATAGCACGTGTGTATATATGGATTTGCACCCTGCAACTTTTTCTGATATGTGCAACTGACTTAATGCAACAGCCTGAAAAGAAGAAAATATGGCATTTACATGCAGCAGCTTATTTTAACCACCTCACTCCAGTCTCACAAACGGGCAAACTCTAAATTTTGTTTACATCACTGCAGTTATTTGACCTTATATGAAGCGAGTGCCATTAAAGAAGTCCCCTGAATAGTATGACAAGGAGACAATTGTTTTTTTTCCCCACTTACATTGAGAGAGGCAAAAAATATCCTTGCAATAAAGGGAGATTCATTGAATTATTAAAAAAAAAAAAGTCAAGTGTAGTATAAAGGAGCTGAAACATGGCATGTGTCTGTGCAGCGTCTTGTCTTGGAGCCTCCTCCCCCACGCTCAAGTGGAGCGAGGAGTTTCTGTTGGGGATTTGGCAAGCTTTGCCTTAGCTTCACATAGTTGCCCTTTGGAAAATGCCAGACTGTGTTCTTTGCCCACAAATGCTGAACAGTGTGACTCTTGCAGTCTTTCATCTGTGGAATGCATCCTTTCTGAAAAGCATAGTTAGTGTGCTGCTCCACAGTCATATTCTTGAGATTCACATTCTGAAGGGGAAGAGAAGAGGACAAAAAATACCCCATCCTTCTCCCCTCCCGTCTGCTCCCCGAAGAAATAAAAAGTAAAGATTGCTTTACTTTTCTGAAATTGTATTCCGGATCGTCCTGCTAGACCAGTCCAGATCGATCAAATCCCCCTGCTAGTAGATTATGCAGGCGGGGAAATAATTAGAAACTTCCAATGACATCACTGGTACTAGTGCTGGATATAGTGATGATGATCATTTTCAGTCCTCCTCTGTCTCCAGCAGGTGGTGGTTTCTGGGCCCTGTCAAGACCCTGTCTTGGAGCATTCCTAGCCTTTTGGTTCCTACGGAGGATGCATTTGAGTTTCTGGGGTTGCCCCCTTACTTCGTTGGTTTCTATCCTGTCCTCTGGAGAAATAAAAGCAAAGATTACTTTTATATAAAATCTTATTGTATAGTATTCACTTATAAATAATTGCAGTTAGAGGTTCTTCTTGGGTATGCCATGTGTGCAAAGATATATGCATCTCCAGGAACAAGCAGGAATGTAGTCTTCACATATGGGTATCGTTGGTACCGACGGAGCCTGCGTGGGAACACTCCCCAGCGTCCCATTAGAAAGCTTTTGGGAGCATCCCACAGCGCCTGCGTGCTGCCTTCCCGCCTTTCCCAACTGTCTCTCTCCAGTTCTTCATTTTCCGCGGAGCCGGCAGGTCGCACTTCCTGTCATCGCAGAAAATATACCTTTTATTCTTCTTTTTTGTGGTCGTGTCTGCCCTCCTTTGACGCTACACCGGTTCTTTCTTTCTTTTCCTTGTAAAAAAAAAAAATCTCTTCCTGGAGTCTTTCAGCTTTTTTCTCCTCTGGTGCCACGCGCCATTTTGGGCACTAGGCCCAAATTTCCTCTACAATGGAAAAACCCGCCTCGGGTTTTAAAAAGTGTTCCAAGTGTGGCGGTACCATCTCCGTCACAGACACCTATGAGTGGTGCCTCAAATGTTTAGGTCCTGACCACTCTATCTCCGAGTGTGTTGCCTGTGGGATGATGTCGAAGAGGGGTCGGCAAAACCGAGCTGCTAAACTTAGCACCCTTTTTCCCTCCGATGCAGCATCTGTGGCATCAAAATCTTCCAGGGCTTCATCTTCCTCCCATGGATCTCGGGTAACTAAACATAAGTCTAGCCGGTCCTCAAAAGGTAGATCATCTCCCAAGTATCGAGATACCTCTGGCGTTGCCCTTGAGGGAATCACACCAGCAAAATTGCCCCGGCGGGAGGCTTCGGCTTCCAAAAAATCATCGGGACTCCAGGATGTTCTCGAGGCCCCAACCTCGGCAGAAATACTGGTGCCATGCTCTGGGGTACCGGCTGCTTTGCCCGGTACCGATACCCAGGCATCAGCAGTATCAATAGACCAGAGATTCTTGGCTATTGAACGCAGTCTGGCGGCTCTTCTCTCGGCATCGATGCCCCAGAAACCACTTCAGACAATTCAACCAGTACTAGTACCGACATCGGTACCGGGGCCAATTGCATCGACGTCGGCAGGTGGACTACCGGTACTGACGCAGGCCATGCCTTCCGGTACTGACAAGTTGGTACCGGACCCTGTCGATACCGACTTCGATCGGTACCGGTATCGTGCGATGCACGATTACCTGGACAGGAGATACTTTGAATCCTCCAACGAGTCTGAAGACTCTGACAGTTCTGTCGATACCAGAGTACTTCTTCCTGAGGATTCTTCCTCTCCTAAATGTAGGATGTCTCCTCCAGAAGATATATCCTTCCAGGATTTTATCCAAGATGTGGCTCGAGGTCTTTCCATCACAGTGGCTCCTGAAACAGAGCCTAGGGCGAAGGAATTGGAGATTTTACAATATCCTAAAGCTCCTAAAGAGGCAGCTACTTTGCCTATTCATGAGATCTTGCATGATCTCATGCTAAGAATGTGGGAAACACCTCTCACCACTTCTCCTCATTCTCGTAGGCTCGATACCATGTATCGTGTTCCTCCCTGTCCTGGATTTCAAAAAACTCAGCTGCCCCACCATTCCATGGTGGTGGAATCAGCTATGAGAAAGATCAAGAGTGCAAAAAGACATGCATCTAATCCTCCAGGACATGAATGTAGAACTCTTGATGCCTTTGGGCTTAGAACCTTCCAGGCCTCTATGCTTTCTGCCAGGATTAGTTCCTACATTTTATATATGGGAATGTTCCTTAAGGAAGTTACAGGAGATCTAGAGCTTATGAGCCCAGACAGAAGTCCTAATGCCAGTTGAAGGACCAGTTCCATGTGCAGGGTACCTGCATGCTGAAGCTCTGAGGAAACAAGTGGAGGAACTCAGAGAGGAGGTGGCGAGGCTGAGGAGCATTCAAGACAGTGAGAAGTACATTGATGAGATGCTTCTTGCAGCAACCAAGCTCTCCAGCACAGGAGAAGATGGGTGCCAACAGAATGTCGATTGTTGGACACAAGTCACCAGGGCCTGCAAAATCACCAATCCAACTTCTCCAGCTCTTGAATTGAAGAACCATTATGCAGCCCTGGAAGTGGAGGAGGTGAAAGCATCCCTGGAAAGGGAAGAACCAGAGCTCAAGTACCCCAAAGTTGCAGAATCCGTGACCAGAAGGAAACGAAGGGTAGTGGTGGTTGTAGACTCTCTTCTGAGGGGTACTGAGGCGTCCATCTGCCGACCAGACTTGATGTCCAGAGAGGTATGCTGTCTGCCTGGTGCCAAAATCCAAGATGTTACGGAGAGTTTGCAGAGACTCATCAAGCCCACTGACTATTACCCAATGTTGCTAATCCATGTTGGAACAAATGATACTGCCAGGTAAACCTCGGAACGTATCAAAAGTGACTTCCTGGCTCAGGGACAGAGGGTGAAGCAGTTAGGTGCACAGGTGGTGTTCTCTTCAATCCTCCCTGTTGAGGGTAAAGGCCAAGGCAGAGAGGCTCGCATCCTGGAGATGAATGCATGGCTGCGTGGATGGTGTCATCGAGAGCGTTTTGGTTTCCTAGACCATGGGATGCTGTTCCAAGGGTTGCAGAGCAGAGATGGCATCCATCTGTCCAAGAAAGGTCAACGCATCTTCGGTAGTAGACTGGCTAATCTACTGAAGAGGGCTTTAAACTAGATTCGTTGGGGATAGGTGAAGAAAGCCCCAGGTAGGTGATACATTAAATACCTTTATGGAAATGGGTAACAGGGGTAACATATGGAAAGCAGTGTGTATAAATGCCCGTAGCATGGGAAATAAGATCCCTGATGTTGAAGCTTTGGTGGGAGTGGCTGACTTGGATTTAGTGGCAGTTACAGAAACATGGTTCACAGAAAACCATGACTGGGATGTAACTATACCTGGCTATACTTTATTCAGAAAGGACAGGGTAGGAAGAAGGGGAGGAGGAGTGGCACTATATGTAAAAACTACTATTAAAGCTTTGGAATTACAGAGCTTAAAAGGGGGAGAGGAGGCATTGTGGGTTAAACTAGAAAGAGGGAAAGAGAAATCTATTTGCATTGGTGTGATATACAGACCTCCCTCACAAGAGGAAGAGGTGGACAGAGAGTTAATTGAAGACATACGCAGCATTGCTAGGAAAGGGGAATTGCTACTGATAGGAGATTTCAATATGCCAGATGTTGATTGGCACATTCCTACTGCAGTATCATCTAGAAGTAAGGAGATCCTGGATTCTCTACAGGGAGAACTATTCAGGCAATTGGTAACAGACCCCACACGTGAAGGGACCATACTGGACTTGGTGCTTGCCAATGGTGAAAGTGTTTCTGATGTTGTAGTGGGAGATCATTTTGCATCCAGTGATCACCAGATGGTGTGGTTCAGTATTAGGACTAGGGCTGTTAGAATCCATTTCAAGGTGAGGATCTTAGACTTTAGGAAGACTAACTTTGCGAAGATGGGCCAATACCTCATGGAGTCGTTAGTGGGATGGGAACAGCTGGGGGATGTAGAAAAACAGTGGGCAAAACTGAAAGGGGATATTTTAAGGGCAACCAACCTTTTTGTTAAAATGGTAAATAAAGGAAAAGGAGACCGCTATGGTTTTCTAAGGAAGTAGCTGAAAAAGTAAAGAAAAAGAGGGAGGCCTTCATGAAATACAAAAGATCAAAGAGAGAGGAAGACAGGCATCTGTATTTGGAAAAACTTAGAGAAGCTAGCAAAGTAGTCAAGAAGGCAAAGATTCAAAAGGAGGAGGAAATAGCCAATGCAATAAAATGGGGGGATAAGACATTTTTCAGATATATTAGTGAGAAGAGGAAGGGCAAAAGTGGTATTGTCAGACTCAAAGGTGTAGGGGGGAATATGTAAAAGCTGATAAGGATAAAGCGGATTTTCTTAACAAATATTTTTGTTCTGTGTTCACAGATGAAGAACCAGGAGCAGGATCTCAGAAAACACCCACAGATAGGAACAGAAGCGAGGGACATCTTGAACAATTTTCAGAAGACTGTGTTCGTGAGAAACTAGCTCAACTTAAAGTAGACAAAGCGATGGGACCGGATGGGATACACCCTAGAATACTGAGGGAACTTGGGGACGTTCTAGCAACTCCACTGACTGACCTTTTCAATGCCTCGTTGGAGTCGGGAGTGGTGCCAAAGGACTGGAGAGAGGCTCATGTGGTGCCTTTACACAAAAGCGGAAGTAAGGATGTGGTTGAAAACTACAGGCCGGTTAGTTTAACTTCGGTGGTGAGTAAATTATTGGAAACACTGCTGAAAGAGAAAATAGTGAGGTTTCTGGAGTCCAGCGGATTACAGGATCCGAGGCAGCATGGATTCACCAGAGGCAGGTCTTGTCAGACAAATCTGATTGATTTCTTTGACTGGGTGACCAGGGAGTTGGACCGAGGGAGAGCTCTAGATGTGGTGTATTTAGATTTCAGTAAAGCCTTTGACACTGTTCCTCACAGGCGACTTATAAACAAACTGAGCACCCTAGGGATGGACCCTAAAGTTACTGCTTGGGTTAGAAATTGGTTGGGTGGGAGGCGACAAAGAGTACAAGTAAATGGAGCTCACTCTGAGGAGAAGGATGTTACCAGTGGTGTGTGCCCCAGGGATCTGTCCTTGGTCCGATTCTTTTTAACATCTTTGTTAGTGATATAGCGGAAAGGCTGTCAGGTAAGATTTGCCTCTTTGCTGATGATACCAAAATCTGCAATAGAGTAGACACCCAGGAAGGTGTAGATAACATGAGGAGGGATCTAGCTAAGCTTGAAGAATGGTCTAGAATTTGGCAGCTGGGATTTAATGTTAAAAAATGTAAGGTCATGCATTTGGGCTGCAGCAATCCAAGGGAGCAATACAGTATAGGAGGTGAAGTACTTTTGTCCACTAAAAAAGAGCGGGACCTAGGCATGGTTGTGTCTGATGATCTTAAAGTAGCTAAACAGGTAGAAAAGGCGACGGCAAAAGCTAGAAGGATGCTTGGGTGCATACGGAGAGGAATGGCTAGCAGAAAAAAAGGAGGTGATAATGCCTCTGTATAAGTCTTTGGTGCGACCTCATTTGGAGTATAGTGTGCAATTCTGGAGACCGCACCTTCAAAAGGATGTGAACAGGATGGAGTCGGTGCAGAGGGTGGCTACTAAAATGATTAGTGGGCTTCATTATAAAGCATATGAGGACAGACTTAAGGATCTTAATATGTACACCTTAGAGGAAAGGCGGGATAGAGGTGATATGATTGAGATGTTTAAATACCTCCGTGGCATAAATGGTCAGGGAGAGAGCCTCTTTCAATTGAAAGCAAGTTCTGCTACGAGGGGACATGGGATGAGGGTGAAGGGAGATAGATTCAGGAGTGATTTGCCGAAATATTTCTTTACGGAAAGAGTGGTGGATCCGTGGAAAAGTCTCCCAGTGGAGGTGGTAGAGATGAGGACAGTAACTGAATTCAAAAAAGCATGGGATCAACACAGAGGATCTCTAAAGGTAAAAGTGTACTGTTGTAGTTGTTGATATGGAAGGACAGACTAGATAGGCCATGTGGTCTTTTTCTGTCATCATGTTTCTATGTTTCTACTTCCTGATGATAAGAGACATGATTATCTTGCACTTCTCAAACATGCTCAGGATGTTTCCAAATTAGTAAATCGTGCAGCTTTTGATTATTTTGAGTGCATAAGCAGAACTTCTTCTATTGTCATAGGCGCACATAGGATTGCTTGGCTCCAGGCATCTGATTTAGAACTTTGGGCACAGAACAAATTGGGGAATATTCCTTGCACTGGAGAGAATCTCTTTGGCAAAAATTGGCAAGAGAAAGCTAATGAGCTAGATGCTGATAATCTCACCTTGGATAGATTATCAAAATCTACAGCTGATCCTGCAAGGAAAAAGTCCTATTAAAAAAGTTCTACCCCTCCTATACCCAACAAGGGCATCGTTCAGGTCAGTCTGCCCAAAAGGGTCAGCAACCTAAACAAAGAAAAACAAAGGCTGCTATGCCTCAACCGGCTCAGCAGACTCAGCCTCCACAGGGGCTTTATATCTAGAGAACTTTGTCTTCCTTTCCCTGAACGGGCCAGTGCCTTCTACCATTCCAGGAAGGTTATGTTATTTTGCCCTCAGATCGGGGCAGATAACAGCAGAAAGTTGGACTCTCTCCATTGTAAGAGAGGGATACAAGCTTCACTTCCTCAGCATGCCCCCTCCTACAATGGTAAGACAGTTCAATTCTCAGACCTCTCTCAACTCCCAGTTAGATCAAGAGGTCAGTCTGCTTCTTGCCCACGGGGCAATAGAAGAAATATCTGTTCATCAACAGGGTGCAGGGTTCTATTCCCCCTTTTTCCTTATTCCAAAGAAAACAGGAGGGCACAGACCCATTTTGAACCTCAGAGAATTGAACAAATTCCTTTTCAAAGAGAAATTCAAAATGATTTCTCTAGGAACTCTACTGCCATAAGTTCAGAGTCAGGACTGGCTTTGTTCTCTAGATCTCAAGGATGCGTACACCCATGTTCTCATCCATCCAACTCACCGAAGGTTTCTTCGCTTTCTATTTCAAGGGAAGCACTACCAATACAGAGTTCTTCCTTTTGGCCTGGCCTCGGCACCAAGGGTGTTCACAAAAAGTATGGCTGTGGTGGCAGCATTTCTCCGCACCCTAAAAATATTCGTCTTCCCTTACTTGGACGATTGGCTTATTCGAGCCCCATCAGAGCCAGAGGCCAGGATTTCCCTATCTCGCAGAATGTGTATCCTCCAATATTTGGGACTTGTCATAAACTTCCCAAAATCCAACCTAGCTCCCACTCACTCTAGAGTTCATAGGAGCCCTGTTGGATACCAGACAGACAAGGGCCTATCTTCCACAGTCCCGCTGCCTTCGCATCGTGCAGTTAGCTTCCCAAGCAATGCTAAAGTCTCACCTCACTGCTCAGGAAATGTTACAATTGCTAGGCCACATGGCATCCACCATGCATGTGGTCCCTTATGCCCGCCTCCATATGAGGGCAGCCCAATGGACTCTATACACTCAGTAGGTGTCAGGTTGCCTGTCAGACAAAATAGCAACCTCAGATCGTCTTATTTTGCCTCTCCAATGGTGGCAGTCACCCCAGAATCTGTTGGTGGGGTCCCCTTTCCAGCAACCCCCACCCCAACTAACTCTAACAATAGATGCCTCACAGGTGGGTTGGGAAGCTCATTTGCAAGGCCTCTCTACTCAGGGTACCTGGACTCCACAGGAGACCGATCTACACATCAATCTCCTAGAGCTCAGGGCAATCTTTCTTGCTCTTTGAGTGTTTCACACCCAGCTCAGCTACAAAACTGTCCTAATTCAAACGGACAACCAAGTAGCCATGTTCTATGTGAACAAGCAGGGCGGAACAGGCACTCTGTCGCTCTGCAACGAAGCTTTGCGACTTTGGGCCCTCGCCAGAGAGCATCAGATTAATCTCCTTGCAGTGTTTATCTTCCAGGCATTCAAAACTCTTGGGCAGACAGACGCAGTCGAGTTCTGCTTCCACACGAATGATCTCTCCATGCAGACCAGGTGGCCCAAAGTTTCCAATTTTGGGGAACCCCGGACATAGACCTCTTTGCAAGACCGCTGAATGCCAAACTTCCCCGGTTCTGTTCCAGAATTCCGGCTCAGGGTTGTCAGGTCAGGAATGCCTTCCTCCTCCATTGGGGTCGGGACTTTCTGTATGCCTTCCCACCCATTCCCCTAATTCCCAGAACTTTATTCAAACTTCAGAGAGACAGAGGCCATATGATTCTCATAGACCCACATTGGCCACGACAAGTGTGGTACCCTCTGCTCTTACATCTCTCTCAAGCTCCATCTCTGGAGTTAGGATCTGCTCCAGATCTCCTATCCCAGGAGGACGGGATGCTATGGCATCCCAATCCCCCAGTCTCTACATCTCAGGGCCTGGTTGCTGAAAGCCTAGAATTTCATGGTCTTAACCTTTCTCAGCAAGTAAAGGATATCCTTTATGCTTCCAGGAAACCATCCACAAGACGCTCTTATGCTTTCAAGTGGAAAAGGTTTACCATATGGTGTTCGCAGAAGGGTCTTAACCCTCTTGCAATACCTCTGGAATCATTACTGGAATATCTCCTTCATTTGTCTAATGTAGTGCTTAAGACCAATTCAGTGAGAGTTCATTTGAGTGCTATTGCAGCTTCTCTCAAACCTTTAAATGGGCATCCTATTTCCTCTCTTCCCATCATAGCGAGATTTATGAGAGGCCTTCTTTTAACTAAGCCTCCCGTTAAGCCACCACCGGTGGCATGGGATTTAAATCTGGTTCTTGGCCAGCTCATGAAGCCGCCTTTTGAACCATTGGCTACTACCTCTTTGAAATTCCTTTTCTGGAAGGTTCTTTTTCTTATTGCAATAACATCAGCACGTCGCATCAGTGAATTGCAAGCATTGGTGGCTGATCCTCCTTATACAAGGTTCCATCATGATAAGGTAGTTCTTAGGACTCATCCTCACTTTATTCCAAGGGTGGTATCACCTTTTCATTTAAAAAAAGCGGTTTACCTTCCTGTATTTTTCCCAAGGCCTCACGCCTCAAATGCAGAAAGGAATCTTCATACTTTGGACTCTAAAAGGGCTTTGGCCTTTTACTTGCAAAGGACACAGCAACATAGAAAGTCCTCTCACCTCTTTGTTGCTTTTGATCCTAGTCATTTGGGACTTCCAGTCTCCAAAAGAACACTGTCCAGCTGGATTGCACAGTGTATATCTTTTTCCTATGAAAGTAAGAACCTTCCTCTGGAAGGCCATGTCACAGCACACAATGTGAGAGCCATGGCGCAGCCTCCATGGCTCATCTTCACTCTGTGTCTGTCGACGACATCTGTTGAGCAGCTACCTGGGCCTCGGTTCATACCTTCACTGCCCATTACTGCTTGGACAAGGACTCCCGCCGGGATGCCTTGTTTGGTCAGGCTGTTCTTCAACACCTGTTCCATACTTAATCAACTCCTACCCCACCATCCCTGGTAGGATGCCAGAGATCCATGGGGGGAAGTGGAACCCTTTCAAAGAGTACACAACTTCTGGGGTTTCTCCCTGGCATCTGTAGCTAGGGAGTCCCCATATGTGAAGACTACATTCCTGCTTGTTCCTGGAGATAGCATAGTTACTCACCTGTAACAGGTGATCTCCGGGAACAGCAGGAATTTAGGCTTCACAACCAATGTTCCCTCTAATTTTCTGTAGGCTGTGTGCGCATAAAATATCAGCTGTGTGCAGCTTTTGAAGGAAGGTTAAATTTTTGTGCGCCACATAACGACACTCGGAGTTATATACTTTAAAATTTGACTACATGTCAGAATACAGTATGTACACCACATTGATTTTAATCAAATTAAATGAAAATAGACGATTACTAAATGAAGCGGGAAATTTCTTGTAATTACAATCATAACTTTAAAATTTTAAGATGTCTGTGTTGTTTTCTATCAGAATCAGAGCTGTAATTTTTGTGCGCTCTGTTTTAAAGTATGTGCGCTCGCTCGGCGAGGTGTGTGCACGCGCACACGCGCACAGCTTAGAGGGAACAGTGTTCACAACCCACCCCCCTAGGAGTTGTATCTTTCTATCTCTCTCGTTTTTTTCTTTCCCTTTCTCTCGTTCTTTGTCTCAGCTTTAAGCTCAACTGGAGAGAGACAGTTGGGAAAGGCGGGAAGGCAGCACGCAGGCGCTGTGGGATGCTCCCAAATGCTTTCTAATTGGACGCTGGGGAGCATTCCCGCGCAGGCTCCGTTGGTACCGATGATACCCATATGTGAAGACTAAATTCCTGCTGTTCCCGGAGATCACCAGTTACAGGTGAGTAGCTATGCTATACTCTCGAAGTACTCCTTATTTAGTAAACTGGTAGAGACGAGTAGTTTCAGATTGGATTCATGACAACACAGATACCGTGCAAGTTTCCTCTACATGACTCTAATAGAGCACTACAATCCCACTTACATCACAATTGCTATCCTAATGGAAACCATCAAACTGGCTAGGAAGAGACCATCAATCTTATTTCACTTATCTAAGACTGATACACTGACCAGCATTCTTATGGAGTTCAGTCGTCTCAGCATGAATGTCTCCATTTCAGTGTATGTTTTTTGAAGAGTAGTCAAAAACCATTTTATGAAGAAAATACTGTGTGAAATTATAACACATTACAGCAGGCATCATTGAAGGATGTGGTATGTTCACATTGTAATTTTTTTTCCTAGCCTCGTTCTCGGAGAGAGTTAGGAATATGTCTCCAGATGAAATCAAAATCCCCCCTGAGCCACTTGGTAGATGTTCAAATCATTTGCAGGTACTCATAATTTTTATGTCTTTTTTGGGGGGAGAGGGGGGACTTTAAAAACCATGTATGTGCATAAAACAGAGATTTACATATGGAACAACTTGTTTATAAAATTACCCAGAATGTATGTGGTAAAAATATACACACACTGCCATTTCATGCATGCATTTACCCCCAGCGAGAAGAAGCATCCTGAAGGACAGAGTTTCAGCAGGGTTTGGACTTACATGCAGCATTATACAAGCAAATGTTTTCAAATTATGTGCATTCTAAATTGCAGATGTAAATGTGTGTATATAATTTCAATGGGGTCCTTTTGAAAAGAAAAAAATGCATAAACTTTGAGAATCAGCGCTCCACATGTTTGTTTATTTTATTTGATAAACCGCCTTTCTGAAGCAAGCAAGGCTGTGTACAGTGTACAAACAAGCAAGAAAAGGCTCAAGGCCAGTGAAATGGAAAAGGGGTTTTACAATGTTTATAGGAGAGAGAGAGAGAGGAGAGAGACAGGACAGGACAAGGAAATGACAATCTCAGGGAGGGAAGTAGAAAATGACATTGATTACACAAAAGGGGAAGGAAGGTCGAAAGCCGTGGAGAAGAGGTGGGTTTTCAGGTCCTGTTTGAAGGTGTTATGATGGGGCTCCAGGTGAAGGGATGAGGGGAGGGAATTCCAGAGGGCAGGTCCTACGAAAAAGAAAGCGGAGGAACGTGTGGATTGTAGATGGGCGAGGGAGGGAGAGGGAAGAGTAAGACGATTGAGGTGAAAAGAGCGGGGAGTGTGCCTGGGGGAGTGGAAAGAAATAAGGTCTGCTAGGTACTGTGGAGTATTAGTGTGAAGGACTTTATGTACAAGGCAAAGCAGCTTATATTGGGTGTGGAAAGAGACAGGTAGCCAGTGAAGGTGAAGGAGAAGAGGTGTTATGTGGTCCCGAGGGGTGGAGTGAGTGATAAGGCGGGCAGCGGTGTTTTGGATCCTCTGGAGACGGGTTTGCTGGAATTTGGATAGGCCTATGAGAAATGAATTGGAGAAATCCACTCGTGACATGACCAGGGACAATAGTAAGGTAGTGAGGGCTGACGGGGAGAGGAAGGGGCGAATCGCTCGGATTTGGCGGAGAAAAAAGAAGGATGTCTTGGTGATGTGGGAGACATGGGCTTGGAAGGATAAGTCAGAATCAAAGTGTACACCTAGATACCGAAAGGTGGAAACTAAGGGGACAGGGGTGCCAGAAAAAGAAGGTGCCAACAGAGGAGGTGGACTGCCATGGGAAAACCAGATTGCAATAGTTTTGGTGAGATTGAGATGAAGGCAATTCTGTGTCAACCAGTTTGCCACCGTGGAGAGACAAGCATTTAAAGGAGAGAGATCCGGACAGGAAGGGGAGGTGTGATGAAGAAGAACTATGTCGTCTGCATAATAGAACGCGGATATTCCAGATTGCTGTATTAGTAGAGCGAGGGGGGCCAAGAAGAGGTTGAAAAGTAAAGGTGCCAGAACTGAACCTTGAGGGACACCACATGAAAGAGGGAACGGATCGGAAGAAGGGGTAGAAGGAGAGGGAGAAAGAACGGTGCAGGACCGGGAGGAAAGAAAGGAGTGGAACCAGCGATAGACGACACTACAGAGACCTGCTTCCCGTAGGCGGAGAAGAAGGAGGGAGTGATCCACTAAGTCGAAGGCAGCAGATAGGTCAAGGGCTACCGCCACCGAGATGTCCCCGTGATCGTGGGCTACATATAGTGCATTAGTGAAAGCAAGTAAGACAGTTTCGACACTGTGGCCTTGACGGAATCCAGACTGACGGGGGTGAAGGAAGTGGGTAGAGTCGAGGTGGTGAGAGAGCTGTGCAAAAACCAATTTTTCTAAGAGTTGGAAAGGAAAGGAAGATTGGAAACTGGACGGTAATGGGCAGGGACCAGAGGATCCAGGGAGGGATTCTTTAGGATGGGGCGGATCAGATGATAGAGGGGTAAAAGGGGCAGTAAGAGGAGACAAGGCTATAGCAGAGAGACTGAATGAATTCTTTGCTTCGGTCTTTACTGAGGAAGATGTAGGGATGTTACCCAAGACTGAAGTGGTATTTAAAGGTGATACTGCAAAGGAATTGAGAGAAATATCGCTATACCGGGAAGATATATTACAACTATTTGATAAACTGAATAGTAGCAAATCACCTGGACCGGATGGTATACATCCAAGAGTGTTGAAAGAATTGAAATATGAGATTGCGGACCTGCTATTGGTAATCTGTGAACTTTCATTAAAATCATCTGTAATACCTGAAGATTGGAGGGTCGCCAACGTAACACCAATCTTTAAAAAGGGTTCCAGGGGTGACCCGGGAAATTACAGACCAGTGAGTCTGACGTCAGTACCAGGGGAAATGGTAGAAACCATCATAAAGAACAAAATTACACAGCATGTAGATAGTCATGGCCTAATGAGAGACAGCCAACATGGCTTTAGACAAGGAAGATCTTGTCTTACTAATCTGATATGTTTTTTTGAAGGTGTGCATAAACAGGTAGACAAAGGTGAGTCAGTTGATATAGTGTATCTGGACTTTCAGAAAGCTTTTGATAAGGTCCCTCATCAGAGATTTTTGGCAAAACTAAAAAGTCATGGGATAGGAGGCAGTGTACTATTGTGGATCGGGAACTGGTTAAAAGATAGAAAGCAGAGGCTAGGGCTAAATGGCCAATATTCCCAATGGAAAAAGGTGAATAGTGGAGTACCCCAGGTATCTGTGCTGGGTCCGCTACTTTTTGACATATTCATAAATGACCTGGAAAAGGGAATAACAAGTGAGGTTATCAAATTTGCAGATGATACAAAACTGTTTAAAGTTGTCAAAACCCAAGAGGATTGTGGAAAACTGCAGGAGGATCTGGATAAATTGGAAGACTGGGCATCCAAATGGCAGATGAAATTTAATGTGGACAAGTGCAAAGTTATGCACCTAGGAAAGAACAACCCACACTATAGTTACACAATGCAAGGTTCCACATTGGGAACCACCACCCAGGAAAAAGATTTAGGAGTCATCATAGATAACATGTTAAAACCCTCTGCCCAGTGTGCAGCGGCAGCCAAGAAAGCAAACAATGCTAGGTATCATAAAGAAAGGGATGGAAAATAACACAAAGGATATTATAATGCCTCTGTATCGTTCCATGGTACGACCGCACCTTGAATATTGTGTGCAGTTCTGGTCACCGTATCTGAAAAAGGACACAGCATTATTATCTTTATCTTTACTCAGTATTTGATATACCGCTATGGCAGAAGCATTAAGCGGTGTACAATAAAAACTGATTAAACACTGCAAACCAGGAAATGGAACGCCAAAAATAGTTAGGAAAGAAGGGTACAGAAAAGGGCAAACACATCACACATTAATGCCAAATCATAATAAACCATAAGGACAGAAAGAAGACAGACAAGGACGATTCATGGGACACCACACAAAAACAAAGGACAGTCAGGGGGGAGGTCAAAAGCTTTCTGGAATAAATAAGTCTTAAGCAACGACTTGAACTGGGGGTAAGATGATTCTAACCGAAGAGAAGTAGGCAGCATATTCCATAACAATGGCCCGAGGAAGAACCAAGCAGAATGCCGTGTCTGTTCTAAACGGGCTTGGGAGGGCGAAAGAAGGGATAGACGGTTGGTATGAATTGAAAAAGTACAGAGAAGAGCCACCAAAATGGTGAAGGGGATGGAAGGCTACTCCTATGAAGAGAGGCTACAAAGGTTGGGGCTCTTCAACCTGGAAAAGAGACGGCTGAGGGGAGATATAATAGAGGTCTATAAATTAATGAATGGAGTGGAGCAGGTAAACGTGGATCAATTGTTTACGCTATCAGAATATAGAAAGACTAGGGGACATGCAATGAAGCTACAGGGTAAACTATTTAAGACAAAGAAGAGAAAATATTTTTTCACTCAACGTGTAATCAAACTCTGGAATTTGTTACCGGAGGATGTAGTAAGGGCTGTTAGTGTAGCTGGGTTTAAAAAAGGTTTGGACAATTCCTGGAGGAAAGGTCCATAAACCACTATTAAAAAGGGACCCAGGATAATCAATGCTTGACCCAGTACAAGCATTGTGGAACCTGTGTCTTTTGGGGATATTACTAGGTACGTATGACCTAGATTGGCCACTGTTGGAAACAGGATACTGGGCTTGATGGACCTCGGTCTGACCCAGTATGGCATATCTTATGTTCTTATCAGGGTATGCTTCCAGAGATGGGGAAAAGTCCCGGTAGAGAGGCTGGAGTGGAACATAGAGAGGATATAGGGGAGGAGTGCGAGAGAGGGAGTTAGCAGCCAGGAGGAGGGAATAGGATCAAGAGAACAGAAGGTCTTCCTGGAAGAGGAGATGAGATGATGTACTTCTGAGGTGGTAGGTAGTGAAAAAGAGGCCCAAGTGTGGGAGAGATGAGAGGCAGGAGGAGGAGATGCAACGGGGGGAGGCGAGTGGATGGGCCTGTGAGGCAAGGAAGCTCTTAAGGAGGAAATTTTGTCACTGAAGAAGGATGCCAAAAGTGGGGTAGGAGGTGATGGATGAATTGTGGCAGCAGGGGTCGCGGAATGAAGAGAGGTAAGAGACTTGAGGGTGGTATAAAGGTGCCGGGTCTGGTTAGGGGCATTGGATATAGCGTCGGAGAAGTAGGTGCGCTTAGCAAGATGAACTTGCAATCGGTAGTAGGAAGAGTTTGCTTTGAAAAATGCGAGAGAGGTCGGAGAGAGGTCCTTACGCCACAACCGCTCTGCCCTGCGGAGGTGAGTGCGAAGTAGACGTAACCCGCAGCCTGTTACAGAATTCTTTCTCATCATCGTACATTGCTTTATAAAAGATAAACATCATGGTTAAAAAGTCTGTCACTAAAGTTTTACATTTTTACATTGAAGCACAAGAATTAAGTAACTTGTTCAGTCACACAGCCAGTAATAAATCTGAAGGCTAAACATAGTCACTATTTATATATTTATTTAGCTGGATTTCTATACTGCTTTATCCTAAAATCAAAGTAGTTTACAAAAAACAAGGGAAAAGGAGCATGCAGGGAATATTTCAGTTTAACATATACAAAGGCTATGTACATGAACATAATAAGGGATGGGGTATAGGGGAAGAGATAACAGGGATAGGGATAGTATTGGGAATCAGGTAATGTCACCAAAGTGTTTGGTGTAGAGGGTTGTTTTCATCTTTTCCTTGAAGTCCTTGGTGTCAGTGATGACTGAGGTGGTTGGGGAGAGCATTCCAAAGGGAAGGAGCAGCTAATGAGAAAACTCTTCCAGATGTTGCTTGTTTGGCTTTTGTATAGTCTTTAGGGGTGCTGATGGTATGACTGGTGGTTCATCGTCTGGGTCTGTTTCTTGATTCTGTGGTGATGAAGGTTTTCAAAATGCCAGCAGAGGTGTCGTGTATGATTTTGAAGATATTTAGGTCGGTCTTATACTTGATGCGGGAGGTGATGGGGAGCCAGTGAAATTGGTTCAGGAGGGGGGTGATGTGTTCCTGTTTAGATGAGCCAGTTATGATGCACGGTGTGGTATTCTGCACCATTTGCAGAGGGCGGCATGCTTGTTTGGGTAATCCGAGGTAGATGGGGTTACAGTAGTCAATGGTTGGTGTGATAATCGTCTAGAAAATGGTGTGGAAGTGTTCATAGTTGTGCAATGGTTTGAGTCTTCTGAGGATACGCATTTTGTGGTAGGCTGAATTGGCTGTTTTGTGGATATGGAAGTGCAGGTTTAAATTGCTGTCCAGAGTGACTCCGAAGTATTTTACCTCGGGTTTAATGGATATAGTGATGATGTTCATCTAGATTGAATTTGGGAGGGAGAAACTTGCATTGCGGGTGACAAGGAGAGCTTCAGTCTTTGTTGTAGTTGATGTTTAGGTTGTTCTTAGTTAACCAGGTTGTCATGTCTTCCAGGTAGGTAGTTATCGCTGAGTAGTTTGGGTTGTCGCAGGATTATAGGAGAGTAGATCATAATGTCATCCGCATATAGATTGTAGTGGATTTTGTGTTTTTTGATGATATCCCAGATGGGCTGAAGGTAAATATTGAATAGAAGTGGAGACAGTGAGAATCTTTGCGGGATGCTTTGGGTTGCTGGGAATGGTGATTAGGTATTAGTCCCACAGGTGCTCCTTGTGGTCTTGGGCAAGCCACTTAACCCTCCATAGCCCATGTTCCCTGTAAAATAGTTATCTCCAAGTTATAATGCCCTGTTCAATGTAATTTCAGTTTGTTCAATGTAAACCGCACTGATGCTGAATAGCGCGGTATATAAGAGAATGTAAATAAATAAATAAATAAAATTATTTCCATATTTCACAAGTAGCTGTCTATTACTGAGGTAGGAGTGGAACCATTTGATTGTATTTCCCTGAAGTCTGATGTCCTTCAGTCTGCTCAGTAGAATGTTGTGCGATACTGTGTCGAAAGCTGAGGGTATGTCTATGAAGATTAGGAGAAATCCAGTCTTTACATTGTCTATACCTCTTATAAGGTTGTCAAGCAAGGATATAAGAAGTGTTTCCACACTATGGTTAGGTCGAAAACCATACTGGTGGGGCTCCAGTGGAGCATGTGAGTCGAGGTGGTCTTGTAGTTGAATTTGTTCTAATTTTTCTATAACCTTAGTGAGGAAGGGGAGTGAAGATATGGTGTGATATGCAGCTGGGTATTGGACGAATGGTGGCAATTTTGAGTTCATTGGGCATGTAGCCTTAGGATAGGGATAAGCATACTATGGTGTGGATGAATGGGCAGAGATCATCTTTTGTTGTTTTTATCCATGTTACTGGACGGGTCGGATGAGGCAGTGCTTGCATTCAATGCTGAGATGGTTTGTGGTATCTGGTTGATGGACGGGATGCTGAATTGGTTCCAGATTTGATTGATTTGTGGGAGTTTGGCGTAGTTGTTAAAGGTGCTTGTTTGAGGAGATGATTTGTTCTTTGGCTGGAGGAAATCTGCAAATGTTTGTGGGTGTATCGTTTGTTCTTTGAGGTCGGATTCTTTGATGAGAGTCTGGACTGTTTGAAATAGTTCTCTGTGTTTGAGAAACTTAAGTATAAGGTTTGTATGGATTACAACTCTCTGTGCATTACTGGTGTTACTAGTTTCTATAGCACTGCTAGGTATGGTGGCCAGCAACTCTCTTAGTGCAGGCCCTGGGGTAGCCAGGTTAATATCAACAGACTACAGTGCCCCAGAAACCAATCACCTTAGTCATGGCTGGTGGAACCTAAGAAGTGGAGGTTTGGACATCGATCTTTCGAGTTGTGTAGATCACAAAGCTTGGATGTAATGCTTGGGGGAATCCTGTATGCTCATCTCCCCAGCAGAGTGGAAAATTAAGGAAGCAAAAAAAAAAAGCTTGACTGGATAAGGAGTGATATTCTACGACTGGGAAGCTGGCCTAGATCCTTGCAGTTCAGAAAGAAGCAGCTGGACAGACCTAATGTGCCGTTCGGTCTCTTTCTATCCACACCCCTATTACGTTAAGGAAAGAACAAACAGAAACTAAAGCCTCTCCGTCACTACTGTCCTTTTGCAAGTCTCTCAGGTGTCAGGACTGACCATTAAAATAAAGAGCAAATAACATTTTAGTAAAAAGAAAAAAAATAAACCCTTGAAAGGTGTGCAGTATCATATCAGTCAGATCATTTAAATGAGGCACATTTTATCAGCTGTGCTGACCTATTGAAGGCGGAGGGAACATTATTCCCCCTCTTAATAGCAGATGGGTGGTTTCGAACTGGATATTTTTTGAATGGCTTAGATGTGAGATTTTTTGTTTTCGTTAAATACCATGAGAGAGGGTACAATCAAAATCATTGTAGTTGCTCACAGTCTTCCCAATAGCACATGTGATCAGAACAGACGTTTAATTCCAAGTTCCCTAAAGGGTCTCCACAGCCCTTGTACGGCACGTTGTTCGCTTTTGCACTGACTCTTGCTCTTTATTTGGCTTTTCACCTCTTGGCCTAGATTTTCCTATCTCCAGGAACAAGCATGAATGAGTCTTCACATATGGGTATCGTCGGTACCAACGGAGCCTGTGCGGGAACGCTCCCCAGCGTCCAGTAAGAAAACTTTTGGGAGCATCCCACAGTGCCTGCACGCTGCCTTCCCGCCTTTCCCAACCGCCTCTCTCCAGTTCTTCTTTTCCGCGGAGCCAGCAGGTCGTGTTCCTGTCACCGCAGAAGAATTCTTTTTTTTTCTTTATTTTTCTGTGTCGCATCTGCCTTCTTCGACGTCAGACCAGTACCGCCGGTCTTTTCTTTTCTTTCTTTAAAAAAAAAAAAAAAAAACCTTTTCTTTCTTCAACTGTGCATTTTCGGTTTGGGCCTTAGGCCTGAACATATTTTCTCCTCATGGAGAAGCCCGCTTCCGGGTTCAAAAAGTGCACGAAGTGTGGCGGTACTAATTCTGTCACCGACACCCATGACTGGTGTCTAAAATGTTTGGGTCCTGACCATTCCATCACGGATTGTGTGCCCTGTACCATGATGTCTAAAAGAGGTTGGCAAAACCGAGCAGCCAAGCTCAGTACCCTGTTTCCCTCTGATGCAGCCTCGGTGGCATCGACGTCTTCCAGGGCGGCTTCTTCCTCCCATGGATCTCAGGTAACCAAACATAAATCTAGCCGGTCCTCGAAGGGCAAATCTCCCTCTAAGCATCGAGATGCCTCCGGGCTTGTCCTCGAGGATTCCGCACCGGCAAAATTACCCCGGCGGGAAGTTCCGGCTTCCAAAGCATTGTCTATGGGGTCACAGGTTGACATCGATGGCTCGGCCTCGACCGATCACCTGTTGCTGTGTTCTGGGGTACCGGTGGCCTTCACTGGTACCGAATCCAGACTCTGGTGGCGTCGATGGATCAGAAGATTCTGTCCATGCAGCGCACCTTAACAGCGTTTATGTAGGCTTCGATGCCTCCGGTACCGCAACAGTCTCCGTTGCCGGTACCGTCTCCGACACCGGCATCGTTCCCGGTGCCGGTACCGATTGCATCGACATTGGCTTCGGTGTCGACTGCAACAGTACCCTGTCCTATGATGCCCATCGGTACCGAACCGGTACCGCTTACTCCCGATGTCGATCCCACTCGGTACGCGTATCGGGCTTTACAGGAGCATCCAGACAAGCGATACTTTGATTCCTCCAAAGACTCTTATGAGTCGGAGGTTTCTGTCGATGCACCGGTACTTCTTCCTCAGGAGTCTGATTCTCCAAAACGAAGAATGTCTCCTCCAGAAGATTTGTCTTTTCAGGACTTCATTAGGGAAGTGGCTAGGGGCCTCTCCATTACAGTGGCCCCTGAGTCAGAGCCTAGAGCCAAGCAACTAGATATTTTGCAATATCCTAAGACTCCTAAAGAAGCAGCTACTTTACCTATTCATGAGATTCTCTATGATCTCATGTTAAGCATGTGGGAGACTCCTCTTACCACCTCTCCTCATTCTCGTAAATTAGACACCATGTACCGTGTGTCCCTCCTTGTCCTGGCTTTCATAAGTCTCAGCTTCCTCACCACTCTATTGTGGGTAGAGTCTGCCATGAGGAAAATAAAGAGTGCAAAGAGACACTCATCTAATCCTCCAGGACGTGAATGCAGGACCCTTGATGCTTTTGGCCGAAGGGTTTTCCAAGCTAATATGTTTGCTGCCAGAATCAACTCCTATAGTCTCTATATGGGGATGTTTCTAAAAGAAGTCACAGATCATCTGCAGACTTTAGCCCCTTTTATTTCAGAAGATAAAAGGCAGGAATTTCTCACTTGGCTTAAACATGCCCAAGATGTTTCCAAATTTTCCAACCGTGCAGCCTTTGACTCTTTTGAGTGTGTAAGCAGAGCCTCGGCTATTGCCATAGGTGCACGCAGAATTGCTTGGTTACAAGCCTCTGATTTGGAACTTTGGGTCCAAGATGAACTGGGAAATCTTTCTTGTACAGGTGAAAACCTTTTTGGCAGGGATTGGAAAGCAAAGGCCACACAGATGGATGCTGAGAACTCTGCTTTGGATCGACTTTCAAAGTCTACCTCTGCTCCTGCTAAGAAAAGGTTGTTCAAAAAGACAACTTTTTCTAAAAAGGGAAGATACTATCCTGCTTATTGTCAGCAGGCATCTTCTGCAGGTCGTTTTGCTGCAAAGCGTCAGCAACCACCTAAACAGGCCAAGTCAAAAGCTGCCAGGCCTCCCACGGCTCAGCCTCCTCAGGGCCTTTGACTTGCAACTAGAGAACATATCCTTTCTGGCTCTGGAAGAACCAGAGCCCCTCACCATTCCAGGAAGGTTGGCTTACTTTGCTCCCAGATGGGAGCAAATCACAGCAGAGCAATGGACCCCTCCCCATTGTATGGGAACGGTACAAGCTTCATTTCTTAAACCTTCCTCCCCACACCAAGGTGAGACAGTTCAATTCTCCAACATCTCTCCTCAACCTTCTAGGTCAGGAGATTGCTACCCTTCTTGCCCAAGGGGCAATAGAAGAAGTACCCCTTCTTCAACAGGGCTCAGGGTTCTACTCCCCTTATTTTCTTATTCCAAAGAAAATAGGGGGCTACAGACCCATATTAGATCTCAGAGAATTGAACAAGTTTCTATTCAAAGAGAAATTCAGGATGATTTCTCTCGGTACTCTGCTGCCATACCTTCAGAGTCAGGACTGACTTTGTTCTCTAGATCTCAAGGATGCGTACACCCATGTCCTCATCCATCCAACACACAGAAGGTTCCTTCGGTTCCTTTTTCAAGGAAAGCACTACCAATACAGGGTGCTTCCTTTCGGTCTGGCCTCTGCACCAAGGGTGTTCACGAAATGCATGGCAGTAGTAGCTGCATTTCTACGCACTCTAGGAATATTCGTTTTCCCATATCTGGACAACTGGCTCATTCGAGCTCCATCCCAGTCAGAGGCCCAGATTTCTCTAACCTGCACAATGCGTGTCCTTCAGTATTTGGGACTGGTAATAAACATCCCAAAATCTACTCAGTCTCTGGAGTTTATAGGGGCCTTGCTGGATACCACAACTGCAAGGGCCTATCTTCCTCAGGCCCGTTGCCTACGCTTGGTGCAGTTAGCCTCCCAGATACAGTTAAAGTCCCATTTAACTGCTTGAGAGATGTTACAACTGTTAGGCCACATGGCATCCACCATGCATGTGGTTCCATATGCTCGCCTTCACATGAGGGCAGCTCAATGGACTTTGTCCACCCAATAGACTCAGGCATCAGGTTGCCTGTCAGACAAAATAGCAAACTCCAGTCGCCTATTTTGGTCTCTCCAGTGGTGGAAGTCCCCTCCAAATCTGTTGCTGGGGTCCCCTTTTCAGCAGTCGCTACCCCAAGCAACTCTGACAACAGATGCTTCTCCAATGGGTTGGGGAGCTCATCTGCAAGATCTCTCCACCCAGGGCATCTGGTCTCCACAGGAGATTTCTCTGCACATCAATCTCTTGGAACTCAGAGCAATATTCTTAGCTTTCAGAGTGTTCCATTCCCTGCTCAGCTACAGGACAGTCCTCGTCCATACGGACAACCAAGTAGCCATGTTCTATGTAAACAAGCACGGCGAGACTGGCTCTCTGTCACTTTGCAACGAAGCTTTGCGACTGTGGACCTTCGCCAGAGAGCATCACATCCATCTTCTGGCAGTATATCTTCCAGGCGCTCAAAACTCTTGGGTGGACAGACTCAGTCGAGTTCTGCTTCCACACGAGTGGTCCCTCCACATGGACCAAGTAGCCAGGATTTTTCGAATTTGGGGAACCCCGGACATAGACCTCTTTGCAAGTCCGTGGAATGCCAAACTTCCCCGGTTCTGTTCCAGAATTCCGTGTCAGGGAGTTCAGGCCAAGGATGCCTTCCTCCTTCACTGGGGTCAAGACTTCCTTTATGCCTTTCTACCAATTCCCCTAATTCCCGAGACACTATTCAAGCTTCAGAGAGATCAAGGGACCATGATCCTCATAGCACCATATTGGCCACGCCAAGTGTGGTACCCTCTACTTCTGCATCTCTCTCAAGCTCCTTCCCTGAACTTGGGCTCTGCACCAGACCTTCTGTCCCAGGAAGAGGGAACTTTGTGGAACCCAAACCCCCAGTCGCTCCATCTCAGGGCTTGGTTGCTGAGGGCCTAGACCTTCAAGATTTTCATCTCTCTCAGCAAGTCAGAGATGTTATTCATGCCTCTAGAAAGCTTTCTACTAGATGTTCCTATGCTTTCAAATGGAAAAGATTTACCATTTGGTGTTCAGGGAAAGGTCTAAACCCTCTTGCAGTACCTTTGAATTCTCTACTAGAGTATCTCCTGCATCTATCCCATGCAGGTCTGAAAACAAATTCAGTAAGAGTCCATTTGAGTGCTATTGCAGCGTCCCTCAAGCCTCTCAAGGGACAACCTATTTCCTCTCATCCTCTTATAGCAAGATTCATGAGAGTCCTTCTTTTAACTAAACCTCCCATTAGACCTCCTCTAGTGGCATGGGACTTAAACCTGGTTCTTGGCCAGCTTATGAAGCCACCCTTTGAACCTTTAGCCACCACCTCCTTGGAATTCCTTTCTTGGAAAGTTATTTTTCTCATTGCAGCCACCTCAGCACGCCGCATCAGTGAGTTGCAAGCTTTGGTGGCTAATCCTCCTTATACAAGGTTCCATCATGATGAGGTAGTCCTCAGGACCAATCCACAATTTATGCCTAAAGTGGTCTCACCTTTTCATCTGAACCAAGAGGTATATTTACCTGTCTTTTTTCCAGGACCTCATGCATCAAATGCAGAGAGGAATCTTCATACCTTGGATTGTAAGAGAGCTCTCGCTTTTTACTTACAAAGAACACAGCAACATAGAAAGTCTTCTCAACTCTTTGTTGCTTTTAATCCTTCTCATTTAGGACTTCCAGTCTCTAAGAGAACACTGTCCAACTGGATTGCTCAGTGTATTTCTTTCGCCTACCAGAGTAGGAACATTTCTCTGGAGGGCCATGTCACAGCTCACAATGTGAGAGCCATGGCAGCCTCAATGGCTCATCTAAACTCTGTGTCCATCGACCAAATCTGTCGAGCGGCCACCTGGGCCTCGGTTCATACCTTCACAGCCCATTACTGTGTGGACAAGGACTCCCGCCGGGATGCCTCGTTTGGTAAGGCTGTTCTCAAACACCTGTTTGTTTATTTATTTATTTAACAAACTTTTATATACGGCAACCTTCCAGTGATCAGGTGCGGTTTACATATAACAGTTAAGGAGACAGAAAGACATTTCTGTTTTTACATTGAACATTGCATAAATTATGTACATTAACAGTTAAACTATTAAACTTTTAAGCTTTGGGGAACTATATACAGTTAACTATGTACAGTTAGCTACCTTTACTGTTGAACTCATTTACTATGTAAAAACATCATATTCAGTGTCACGGTCATAATATCATGAGGCAATTGAAGTGTTAGATTCGATGAGTTAAATAGATTATCCCTTTTCATATTGGTTTTGAGAATATGTTCCATTCCTAATCAACTCCTACCCACCTACCCTGGTCAGATGCCAGAGATCCATGGGGGGAGGTAGAGTCCTTTTCAAGGACACACAACCTGGGGTTTCTCCCTGGCATCTGCAGCTACGAGTCCCCATATGTGAAGACTCATTCCTGCTTGTTCCTGGAGATAGCACAGTTACTTACCTGTAACAGGTGATCTCTGGGAACAGCAGGAATAAGTCTTCACAACCCAGCCACCTCCCCTAGGAGTTGTATCTCTCTCTATATCTTTCCTTTCCTCTCTCTCTCTTTGTCTCAGCTTTAAAACTCGAACTGGAGAGAGGCGGTTGGGAAAGGCGGGAAGGCAGCGCGCAGGCGCTGTGGGATGCTCCCAAAAGCTTTCTTACTGGACGCTGGGGAGCGTTCCCGCGCAGGCTCCGTCAGTACCGACGATACCCATATGTGAAGACTTATTCCTGCTGTTCCCAGAGATCACCTGTTACAGGTAAGTAACTGTGCTTTCTCTGAAGGATGAACAGTGCTAGAAAAAAACACTTGCAAGTGACCATTTCTGTTCCACTTTCCACGTTGTTCTGCTTTGGAAAATATTGGGGAAACGACAGTAAAGGAGTAACAGATGATTTCTTGGACCAATAAACACTTGTTAGGCCTCCTTTGAGAAAACCTATTTACAGGTTGTTGGCTTAGATAAACTTTGCCCAGATGAAATTGAAATTTCTGTATCAAATACAACAAGCATATTAAAGCGATGAGTCAAAATGCAGCAGTCCATCCTGCAATTGATACTTTATTATTCTTCAATGTTTGGCATCTTAATAACCTGTATGATTTTAATCAAATAGATCCAATGGCTTAGACATCTTTCAAAGGTGTTGCTACAGACATTTCCCCCAAGCTGTGCTTTGGCATATTGCAGGTCGGGCACAAGAAGAGCAAACGCTCTTGCTGATAAAGTAGGTGTACAAAAGAGGCAAGAGAGATGGATGATCACATGTGCCTTTATTGTGTCCCCTACGCGTTTCGGCGTATGCCTTCCTCGGGGGGATATAAAGGCACAATTGGTTAATGGCCAATAGGCAGAATGGTAAAGAGATTCCTTGTGTTAAAAATTAAATGAAATGAGCAATTCAATCCCAAGCAAAAGCAAAAAGGTTGTCAATGAACAGGAAGCACGTCCTGAACGCTAACAGAACGTGCTTCCTGTTCATTGACAACCTTTTTGCTTTTGCTTGGGATTGAATTGCTCATTTCATTTAATTTTTAACACAAGGAATCTCTTTACCATTCTGCCTATTGGCCATTAACCAATTGTGCCTTTATATCCCCCCGAGGAAGGCATACGCCGAAACGCGTAGGGGACACAATAAAGGCACATGTGATCATCCATCTCTCTTGCCACTTTGGCATATTGCATTCATCTCTCTTATCCTGAGTTGCGTCTGTGCCTATTCTCCAGGGCCAGCCCAACCATTAGGCCAACTAGGCCGTTGTCGGGGACGACAAAGAGCAGAACATTCAAAGCTATGCAATAGATTTTGATAGCCAAGGAGGTGTGTAAAACTGAAGGCTTTTCTAGGTTTCCAACACCTTGAACCAACTCTGCGGCCAAACCTGCTGCCCACCCTCCCCTCCCCTCAGCCCTCCACCTGGATGTCTAGGCATTTCTCTTTTGCATACCTCTGTCCCTCTTTCTCTTCCTCTGTTAAGAACCTTCTTACCCTAACTTCAAAAAGTCCCTTAAACACTTCTTTTCCAGCGTGCCTTCTCTCGGGCTCCTCTCTCCTGAGCTTTCCTTTTACCCCAGAGATCTGCCTTTATACTCTTTCCGCCTCCCTTGTTCTTTCCTTACAAGATTGTATTACTCCCTTTTATTTCCTTTCCTTTTTCTTTTCCACCCTCTTTAGGTTTTTCCCTTATATGGAAAAAGGTGAATAGTGGAGTACCCCAGGGATCTGTGCTGGGTCCGCTGCTTTTTGACATATTCATAAATGACCTGGAAAAGGGAATAACGAGTGAGGTTATCAAATTTGCAGATGGCGCAAAACTATTTAAAGTTGTTAAAATCCAAAAGGATTGTGGAAAATTGCAAGAGTATCTTGACAAATTGGAAGACTGGGCATCCAAATGGCAGATGAAATTTAATGTGGACAAGTGCAAAGTTATGCACCTAGAAAAGAACAACCCAAACTATGGTTACACGATGCAAGGTTCCACATTGGGAACTACCACCCAGGAAAAAGATTTCGGCATCGTCATGGATAACATGTTAAAACTCTCTGCCCAGTGTGCAGCGGCGGCTAAGAGAGCAAATAGAATGCTAGGTATCATAAGGAAAGGAATGGAAAATAAAACAAAGGATATTATAATGCCTCTGTATCGTTCCATGGTGCGACCACGTCTTGAATATTGTGTGCAATTCTGGTCACCATATCTTAAAAAGGATATAGCGATTTTAGAAAAGGTACAGAGAAGAGCCACCAAAATGGTAAAGGGGATGGAAGGATACTCCTATGAAGAGAGGCTAAAAAGGTTAGGGCTCTTCAACCTGGAAAAGAGACTGCTGAGGGGAGGTATGATAGATGTCTATAAATTAATGAATGGAGTGGAATGGGTAAACATAGATTGATTGTTTACGTTATCAGAATATAGAAAGACTAGGGGACATGCAATGAAGCTACAGGGTAAACTATTTAAGACAAATAAGAAAAAATATTTTTTCACTCAACGTGTAATCAAACTCTGGAATTTGTTACCGGAGGATGTAGTAAAGGCTGTTAGTGTAGCTGGGTTTAAAAAAGGTTTGGACAAGTTCCTGGAGGAAAGGTCCATAAACCATTATTAAAAAGGGACCCAGGATATCAATGCTTGACCCAATACAAGCATTGTGGAACCTGTGTCTTTTGGGGAAACTGCTAGGTACTATGACCAAGATTGGCCACTGTTGGAAACAGGATACTGGGCTTGATGGACCTTGGTCTGACCCAGTATGGCATATCTTATGTTGTAGAGGTTTTCTGTTTGAATCCTAAGATGTCTTATTAGGTCGGACCAAAAGTCCTTAAAGTCCAGTGTCCTGTTTACAAGAGAGGCAAATTCAGATTGCAGGTACCTGGCAGGATCAGAAAGAGTAGATTCATTCCTTATGGTCAACAACCAGAAATGAGCAGCGATTTTCCCAAGCCTGCCTTGGGTAATAATGGTTTATGAACTTCTCTGCCAGAAATTTATCTAAACCCTTTTTAAATCCAGCTGTGCTAATCACCTTAACCAGATCTTGTGGCAGCAAATTCAACAGCTTAATAGTATGCTGAGTGCAAAGAAACTTCTGATTTTATTTTAGATGTGCTACTTATTAGTTTCATAGATTGCCTCCCCCCCCCCCCCACCAACCCTCCTGTAATAGTACTATTTGAAAGGGTAATTTGGAACTTGAGGACAGTTAATTCTCAGTGTCCCTTAGCAATTATATATTCTTTATTTCTTCATCTAGATTAGTTTGTAGAACATTTAAAACTTTATATTTCATAGTTGTCTATATTTACACATTCCACCCTACTCTTGATTTTATAGACTTCTGTCACAAGGCTTGACAAATCTTGGGTGCCAGGTTACAATGCTGATTAGAAATTTATCCCGGGCACCTGGGATTTTTGTATGCTGCTACCACTGCTGAAACAAGAGCATGCTGCACAGTACAGGAACCTCCATGCTGTTCTTGAGAGATTTTAGGTCCTGGAATCAGCATGGGTGTTCCTGCACCATGTAACTCAAACTTACTGAGAGCTATGTGGTGCAGAAGAGAAAAAACAGCCTGCAAGATGAGGGAGGGATAGAAAGAGTGGCTAAGGAGCACTGGGTGATTGGGAGAGCAGAGGGATAGTGGAGTGGGGGTGGAACTGATGGGTAAGGGGGGGCTGAGGAAGGTATACCTTATAAGATGTGGAGAGTGCTTGAGAAAAGGGGATTTGAAGAGAGTGCTGGTGATAAGATAAGAAGGCTGGAAAGACTGGAGATAGTTGGGTGCATGAGAGAGACTGGATCGGGATAGGCTGGAACACTGAAAAAGATTGGGAGAGGGCGTGCGGCTGGCTCTGCTTTTGTCTGTGCTATGCAATAGTACAATACAGGCCTGATTTTCTAAACTTTCTTTTCTTTAAACAGGCTGAGAAAACCAGTCTTAGTGGAGCTGTAGCAGCCCTTCCAAAGGATCCTCTTTGTCCCCATCCTTACTCGTTTTCCAACTTTGGTTGGGGGGAAGAGTGTTAAGGAGGTTTCAACCATTGTCTCCCAAGTTTTCGGGCTGGCTCCTTGATTCGGAGGAAATTTTACAAAGACCTCCTCTGACTCTGTCATCTCTTCTTCAAGCTGAAGAGCTCTAACCTCTTTAGCTTTTTGTTATAGGGAAATCATTCAATCCCCTTTATCGTGTTGGTCACCCTCTCTGTACCCTTTCTAGTTCTGTTATACGTGCTTCTGAGATGGGATGACCAGAACTTGCACAGTACTTGAGGTGCTGGCACACCATGGATCCACAGGCATTTTAATAATTTGTTTATTCTCCATGGCTTTCCGAATAATTCCTGAATCGTGTGTTTAGATTGCAGAAATCCAAAGACAAATTAACTTTTTGATGTTTTGAATGAAGAAATAGCAGTCGCCAAACAGGGAATTGAGACCTGAGGGTGTGGTAGTCATATGTGGCGACCTCAAGGTAGCTAGTTTATTTATTTACATTCTCTTATATACCGCGCTATTCTGCATCAGTGCGGTTTACATTGAACAAACTGAAATTACATTGAACAGGGCATTATAACTTGGACATAACTATTGTACAGGGAACATGGGCTATGGAGGGTTAAGTGGCTTTCCCAAGACCACAAGAAGCAGCTGTGGAACTAGAAACCCCAGTCCTTCTGGCCCAAGGTTGCTGTCCTCTAGTGGGATTTGAACCCCCGACCTTCTGGCCTGAAGTACCTTGCCCCAACCACTAGGCCACTCCTCCACTCCAGTTGGTAAGATGAAGTAGTTAGGAAAGCCAAGTGAGGAAAGTCATATGACTTCTCTGAAACCCAACCTTGAGAAGTGTGCTCCATTCTGGAGGCCTCATCTACAAAAGGACATTGGCAAATTTAGAGGCAGCTCAATGGAGGGTCACCAGGATGCTGTATGGCCTATATTGTAAGCCTTATACAGAGAGGCACTGGATGGTAAAGATGCACTCCTTCAGAAAAAATAAATAAATAAATAAAATGGAGAGAGATGGAATACATTCAAAATCTAGCAGAGTTAAATAAATTATCTGAAGGAAGCATTCCTTTTCAATGTCATATGATCAAGGACGGGATCATATGACGTTGAAAAGGAATGTAAGAAAATACTTTCACTGAGAAGATGGTGGGCATCTTGAATGGGGACATCCTACAGCAGTTATAGGCACCAAAACAGTGGCAGAATTAAACATGTAAGTGATGGATACAAAGGAAGAGCAGAAGACCTGGGACAGCACAGCCTTTGGGTATAAATGTGTGAACCAAATGGTCCTTTTCTGCTGACACTTTCTTTGTGTGTTTAATGTACAGATCTTGAAGGAAGTGCTAGTAGAAAATGGTAGGCTGGGTGGGCCAGTTGGTCTTCCTGATCGTATCCCCAGTCTAGTCCCGGACCTCTGAGTTGTCCACCTCATTCAGCAGCTTGGAGACTGAGGAACCACCTTCTTTTTGTGATGTCATCCGTATATCCCTCTGGGAGCCGCCTTCCTCCATCGGTTACCTCAGTCTCCAAGCAACTGAATAGGTCGGTGAGCCTGGGGGTCCGGGCTCACTGGAGGAACAATTAAGTAGAGTTTGGTTAGATTTAAGGGGTATTAGTTTTACAAAAAAAACCAACAACACATTAAAGCAGAGCTAGCTAATTTTATACAGCAAGGAGCAGCTATCTCTTTAAATTCTAGAGCTGTTCCCTAGTAGTGCAACAGGCTCTCCTCTATCTGCCGGGGCCCTACCTGGGGGGGCTGTTGGCTCAGCAGTGGACCTTGGTTGAGTCCGGCTTCGCTCCCGCGGTGAGGCAGTGGAGCTGAACCGGGACGGGAGAGCTGCACTGCCAGGCGCGATACAAACGTTTTGCCTGTGAGTGCTGTTTCTGGCTACCACGGAGGTGCCTGGTATCGGGCCCCCGCGAGGTGCAACGGGCGGACAGCAAGTGTGGAGCCTCAGTCTTCTTCGCAGTGCGGGGAGACGGCAGAGTCCCGCTAAGCTCGGCGGCCTGCCTTGGCAGCAGAGGTAAGGAGGTGGGCTGGTGAAAGAGTTGCGGCGTGAGGGAGCGCGCGCCGCAGAGCAGGCCCGGCCATGTGGTAGGAGCGCGGAGAGCACAGGCCTCCAGAATCGGAGTGTCCAGCAGGGTTTTTCGACATCGTTTTCTGCAGCAGGGGGGAGCCACCGTCTGGGAAGCCCAAGGGACTGTTGTAAGGTCCGATTAGGAGTGATTTAAAAAAAACAAAAAAAAGAAATAGAAGACAGGAACGAGTTTGGCTTCAGGGGGGTTCCTCCTGTTTCAGGGTCCTGTGCTCTCCGGTGGCTTTTGTGTAGTGGCTATGCCATCATAAAAGCAGCCGCCGCCGGCGGGAAACACAAAAAGACACCGCCACCATCTTCACTCTCCCCGATCGGGGTTGAGCAGCTGATCGGGCCAGCCTGCCCTCCCGATCAGCACCTCCAGCCCAATCAGGGCTGTGGGAGGAGGAGGAGCAGCAGCCGGCATAAAAGCAGCCGCCGCCGCCGGCAGGAAACACCAAAAGACACCGCCGCCATCTTCACTCTCCCTGATCATGGTTGAGCAGCTGATCGGGCCAGCCTGCCCTCCCGATCAGCACCTCCAGCCCAATCAGGGCTGTGGGAGGAGGAGGAGCAGCAGCCAGCATAAAAGCAGCCGCCGCCGACGGGAAACACAAAAAGACACCGCTGCCATCTTCACTCTCCCTGATCGGGGTTGAGCAGCTGATCGGGCCAGCCTGCCCTCCCTATCAGCACCTCCAGCCCAATCGGGGCTGTGGAAGGAGGAGGAGCAGCAGCCAGCATAAAAGCAGCCGCCGCCAGGCGGGCCCGTGCCTGAGGGCCTCGCCAGAGGGCCCTTTGGCTCGGCCCTTAGGCACGGGCCTGAAGGGAGAGGGCACACGAAATACCTGTGCCTGATATACCACTCATACCTGCGTGCAATAAGATCATTCTGCAACAACAAGTATGAAACCACCTCCAGTCCACCCTGACAGAAGAAAAACCAACTATAAAGAAGTTTAAAGAACTGTAAGGTGAATTTACATAGTTTTATTCAAAATGACCATGAATACTTGCAGATACGCTTTATGTGCATATTTCTTGATATGACTTTGTGTAATCCTATCCCTCTGTAATAACCGCAGAAAGGCAAATACAATACCGCAATATATCCACGTGCGAACTGTTGTTTGGTTGAATAGTTACAATACTGACCAAACAAGATACCAATTGTACTATAGAAAAGTTGTTATTTATCCTGTTTACTTCTTCAATCGATCTCAGAAGCAAGCATATTGTCAATCAATTCATACATAGTTACCTAGACACTATTGACACTCACACAATTATGGCTATATCTCTACTTACTCTCCCACTAATTTATATACTGACCACTACGTTTTACGAATCTACTGCTTTTACACTGGGATATAACCCTATCCCAATAATTTTCAACACAAGTAGAAATGATCACCAGAATCAATACCTACCTCCCCCAAATCCCTACTACAAAAGACAATCGCATTTACTCTGTGTTACAATTGAACCTGCAGCAACAACGAATCTTAAGGAGAAACAGAACCAAAAAGCCCTCAAATGTGCCCTCATCAATGCACGCTCCGTCATCAACAAATGGCCTGCAATTACAGAACTACTCTCAAATAGCAACCTAGATATTCTTTGTTACTGAAACATGGTTGTCAGACACTGATAATGCTATACTAAATCAGATCACTCCACCTAATTTCTCAATCTTCACATGCAACAGAGCAAACAGAAGAGGAGGTGGTGTCCTCATCCTAGCAAGAACTGCACTACAATACCGGATCAACTTCACTAAGAGCACCAAACACTTAAATATATTAACAATCACAAACAAATTCAACACTATAAACCTCATCTAGGGCACCCGGCTCTGCGTCAGATGAACTCTCTGATGTGATTGACCTAGTTTGTAATCCTCAAGACACCTACAAAGCAAACTGGTTGATGGGGGACTTTAATCTAGCCTCCACTCAGCAGGAATTAGCTAACACCTTCCTAGAGGCTATGTCCAATATAGGTTACAAACAAATTGTAAAATACCCCACTCACCGACAAGGCAACATCCTCGACCTAATTTTTGTCCCACCTAGTGATACTAGCAATCTAAGTCAAATAGAATTATCTGTTACCCCTATCCCCTGGTCCGACCATAACCTAATAACTTTTCAGATTCCAACGCTACAAACAGACTGCTGCTCAACCACACGTAAACCAGAAAGACCATCCCACTTCAAACAGTTAGACAGAGAGCTGATCACTCAGCATGTACTCCCTAAATTATCTAAACCATCTGTCAACATCAACGAAATGCTTATAAACTGGAATAACACCCTCACTCAATACGCTCAACACCCAAGCAATTACAAGAAAACTACATCCAATAATTGCTCACCCAAAAAAGAGAACGCTCCATGGTTTTCCCCCATACTACGCTCCTCCTTAATACATCTGAGAAAATTGGAGAGAAAATGGAGACGGACCTGCAGTTCAGCAGACCAATCTACCTATTTAGAACATCTGAAAAATCATAGAAACTCAACATGGGCAGAGAGGAAAAAATTCCATGCCAAGCTCCTCAACCGCTCGTTAAATAAGCCTCATGACCTTTTCAAATTAGTAAAATCATTGACCAACCAATCACCCCAACCACAACAAGAGTGTATCCACCCTCAGGCATACGCCAACTATATCCAATCCAAAGCAATAAAAGTAACCTCTTCTACATCTCAGCAATTACATCAGAACCTTCACATACACTCCCCACTCACTAAGCTCTCACCCCCATCAATGAAAACCATAGAGGAAACGATTGCCAACATCAACACCACCACAGCTCCGAATGACCCATGCCCAGCACACTGGATCAAAACAATGCGCTCAGAGCTAAGCCCATTCATAGCAGATATTGCAAGGCAATCTTTTACTACGGGAATCTTCCCAGATACCCTTAAGAAAACATCTATACGACCACTACTGAAAAATAACCAGCTTGATCCGCAGAAAGAGGATTCCTACCGTCCAATCTCCAGTATCCCTTTCCTTGCCAAAATACTTGAGAAAACAACTCAAAGACAGATTCAACAGCACATAGATACAACCGCCCCATTAGACCCATGTCAACATGGTTTCAGAGAGGCGCACGGCGTAGAAACCCTTTTAACTTCACTAACGAACACACTCACCAATGGGTTAGACAACATCAAAAAAGGATTTGCATTGATCTTCCTTGATATCTCTGCAGCGTTCGACTCAGTAGATCACGAACAACTCCTGAAGAGACTTCATGCAAAGGGAATCCATGACCGCGCATGGGATTAGTGCAAGTCCTACCTTCAAGACAGATGGCAGCAAGTTTGAATCGGCAACAAGACATCAGAACCCTTCCAGCAAAGACAGGGAGTACCGCAAGGATAGTCACTATCCGCACTACTTTTCAACATATATATGCAGCCAATCTGTGACATAACCCGCTCCTTTGGCATTTCCTGCCTCATGTATGCAGACGATGTGTTATTATTCACACCTATAACGATCTCATGCCCAGACTACACAACATTAATTAAATGTTTCGACGCAATAACAGATTGGCTCTTCAGTCAGAACCTACGTATAAATTTCAAAAAGACGGAAGTCTTGATTATCACACGGAACAAAGACTTCTCTCCGCCTCCAACACTAAAAGTTAGAGACGCAGAACTCCCTATCAAAACCAACATACGCTATCTGGGAGTAATATTAGACCAACACTTGGACTTCAAAGATCATATCAAACGTACAGTAAAAGCTATTTACTTCAAAATCAAAACCCTCTGCCACCTTAGACCCATGATGGAAACTGACGACTTCAGAACGATATTCCAGGCCCTAGTCACACCTCATTTTGACTACGCTAATATAATACTACATGGCCTCCCAAAAAATACCCTGAACCCGCTACAGTTAGCCATGAATGCAGCGGCACGTGTCCTTTGTGGAGCATCCAGGAAGGACCACATCACACCTATACTGGAAGAGCTTCACTGGCTTCCAATAAGCTGTAGAATTCTATATAAGGCTCTACTCATAACCTTTAAAGCGTTCTACAAGATATCACCCTCTTCAATTGTGGACCTACTCATTCACACTCCCAACAATAGACCCAGAAGAACACCCGCGAAGAATACTCTAGTCATACCAAGTGAATCTCTAAGACTTACCAAGTGAATCTCTAATCAACCATCAATCAAGCATTTGCAAACTATGCCCCCAGGTGTTGGGACAAACTACCTTCTAGAATAAGAGCAATAAGGGATCTCACGCAATTCCGAAAAACCCTCAAACACCACCTGTTCCTCCTGCACTTTACACAGCCTGTTTATCCCTCCTACTCAGCTATGTCATCTGAGAAACATTCACACTAAAACTACAATCTAACTGCACACTATATGATATTACAATGCTTTTATTGCACCATAATAAAAACACGCTGTAAAATAACGTGATGTATAACCTGTATGAGCGCTCTCTGTTAATCACTTGTTAACTAATTCTCATATGTATATAGTTTCCCCAGTTGGATCCATGTTTAAACCCTGTTTTATGTAAACGTAGGACAAATCTTTGTCTAAATGCTTGTTGTTCTATGTAAACCGCACTGATGAGAAATAGCGCGGTATATAAGAAATGTTAAATAAAATAAATAAATAAATTGTTTTATTTGTGGGGCCAAGCGAAGTGCACTTTCGGACTCCGGGGTGTGCAAGTCCTGCGCTAAAGAGGCTGCTACCCTGGAGTCTCCCGGGGAGGAGATGCAGGAGCGACCGGGACTGGAGGCAGGCTCCTCGGTCGCTCCGGTGTCTAGTTTGCCCCTGGGGGAGCCTATAGCGGGGCCATCCTCCACCCCAGATGCCCCTGCCTCGCAAGCGACCTGGCCCAAGGGGTTGGAGTCTATCTTCTCGCCAGGGTTCGTGGCCCTCCTGCAGCAGGCGGTAGGGGGCTTCCCGCCAAACCCGTCCACAGGTAATTTCATAGGGGGTGGCGCGAAGAGGCCGGGGCAGCCCCCGTCTCAGAGACTCAATTGGGGGTCAAGAGGCCGTGGCTGGAGCCATATTTCGGGGCTCATTCGGCCGCCTCGGAGGGCCACCTCTCGGATGAGGAAGTGGGGAGTGTGGCCCTCGAGGAGGAGCTCGAGGAAGGTGAGCTCGAGGACAAGGAGGAACAGGCTAGAGTAGTGTGGGTCTTCTGTCGGGATGAGCTGCTGGCTCTCATCGCGGAGACGCTGCGTACCCTGAACATGCCAGCCCAGGGACCAGTGGAGGATGAGACGTTGGAGGATCCCCTGCCTCAAGTCTTTCGGAAGTCTCAGAGAGCGTTCCCAGTGCAGCGGGTATTCCAGGAGTTGATACAGGAGGAGTGGAACGTCCCGGAAGCTGCACTCATGGGCTCCAGAGTAATGAGCCGGTTATACTCGCTGGTGGACCAGGATAAGGAGGTCTTCAAGCCCCCTAAGGTAGATGCAGCCGTGGCGGCAGTAATAAAGAAGATCACCATTCCGGTGGAGGGCAGCGCGGCCCTTAAGGATGCGCAGGACAGAAAGTTAGATGCGTTGCTGAGACAGATTTTTGAGACTAATGCCCTGTCTCTTCAGGCAGGTATTTGTGGGGCCTGGGTGGCCAGGGCATGCCTGCGCTGGTCTCAGCAGCCCCTAGCGGGGCAGGATGGGGTGCAGTCCGGCAAGGCTGCCCGCCTGGAGTCGGGGGCGGCCTATTTGTCAGACATCCATTATGATCTCATGAGAGGTTTGTCCAAGAGTATGGCGTCGGCGGTGGCAGCCAGGCGCTATCTGTGGCTCCGTAATTGGGCGGCGGATAATTCCTCTAAGGCGAGGTTAAGTAAGCTGCCCTTCAAGGGTCATCTCTTGTTTGGTGAGGACCTGGAGAAGTTGGTCAAAGAATTGGGCGAATCCAAGGGCGGCAAGTTGCCTGAGGACAGGCCTAAGCAGGGGCACGCAAGTCCGGCTGGCAAGGGACAGCAGCGGGATTTTCGCAGGTTTCGTTTTCAAAGATTCAATTCTGGACAACGAGGTAGATTTTCCGGCAGAAGCCAGGGCTTTCAAGGCTTGCGGGGAGAGGTTTTGGGGCGTCCTCCTCTGCTCCCGCCGCCTCCTCGACCCTTAGAAAAGCGCAATGAGATCAGGCGGACCCAGGGGCCTCTAGTCTCCGTGGGAGGGAGGTTGCAGGAGTTCTATGCCACCTGGGTCCACATCACGTCAGATCAGTGGGTCCTCGAAGTCATTCGAGAGGGCTATGCTCTGGAACTGCGCTGGCCAGTGCGCGACACCTTCGTACTGTCTCCCTGCAAGGCAGCGATCAAGTGCGGGGCGGTGCGGGAGACGGTACAGAGGCTACTAGATCTCGGGGCAATAGAGCCGGTCCCGCCAGACCAACTCGGCGTCGGCCGTTACTCCATTTACTTCGTGGTGCCAAAGAAGGACGGCGGTTTTCGGCCCATTCTGGACCTCAAAGGGGTAAATCGGTGTCTGCGCGTTGCCCACTTTCATATGGAGACCCTGCAGTCGGTGATCGTGGCAATGTGGAGGGGAGAGTTCCTTACCTCTGTAGATCTGTCTGAGGCGTATCTTCACATTCCCATTCGGCCGGAGCATGTCAAGTTTCTCCGCTTCGCGGTTCCTTTCGGTCACTTTCAGTTCCGAGCCTTGCCGTTCGGCCTGGTGACGGCCCCGCACACGTTCACAAAGATCATGGTGGTCGTGGCGGCGGCCTTGCGCAGAGACGGCATTCTGGTACACCCTTATCTGGACGATTGGTTGATCCTGGCAAAGTCCAGGAGCGAGAGCGAGCGAGTGACGTCCAGGGTGGTGAGTTTTCTGGAGAGCCTGGGTTGGGTGGTCAACCGGGCAAAAAGCAATTTAGTGCCGTCTCAAGGTATAGAATACTTAGGGGCTCGGTTCGATACGGATTTGGGTCAAGTGTTTCTCCTGCAGCAGAGGGCGCGAAGGCTTCGGACGCTTGTCAGGAAATTCTTAAGGTGGAAGGAGTCGACTGCATGGCAATACCTGCAGTTGTTGGGAACAATGGCGGCGACCATAGACTTGGTGCCATGGGCGAGAGCATACATGAGACTGTTGCAAAGGGTGCTCCTGCGACGTTGGTCTCATCAGTGGGACCCGCTGTCCCGGAGACTCGCCTGTCCTGACGAGACCCGAGTAGTGCTTCGCTGGTGGTTGGTTCCCAGTTCGTTGGAGAGCGGGAAGCCGCTCGAAGTGCCCGACTGGGTGACCCTAATGATGGATGCCAGCCTTCTGGGCTGGGGGGCCCACTGCCAGGGACAGTTCGTGCAGGGGCAGTGGTCCGCCCAGGAGAGAGCGTGGTCGATCAACAGGTTGGAGTTGAGGGCAGTGTTCCTGGCCCTGCAGAGTTTTCAGGCAGTACTCCGCGGGACGGGTGTTTTCAGACAACGCTACCGCTGTGGCGTAAATCAATCGACAAGGGGGCACCAGCAGCGTGGCGCTGGAGGCCGAAGCAGAGAACCTGTGCGCCTGGGCCGAGATGAATCTCCTGGCAGTGTTGGCAGCGCATGTTGCAGGGGTAGACAATGTGGAAGCCGATTTTCTGTCAGGTGAAGGTGGATCCCGGAGAGTGGGTCCTTCATCAGGAGGTGTTCGACATGCTAGTGCGCCGCTGGGGCACGCCTGTGATGGATCTGATGGCGACTCTTCAGTCGACAAAGGCCAGTCGCTTCTACAGCAGAAGAAGGGAGAGAATGTCGGAGGGCCTCGATGCTCTCATCCAGCCTTGGCCGGAGGAGCAGCTCCTGTACGTCTTTCCGCCGTGGGTGCTGATAGGCCGGGTGGTACAGCGGATAGAGCGGTTCAGGGGGCAGGTGATTTTAACTGCCCCGGATTGGCCTCGCCGGCCGTGGTATGCGGATCTTTTAAGGCTTCTGGTAGCGCGACCGTGGCGGCTCCCAGGGCGGCCGGACCTGCTGTCGCAGGGCCCTCTCCTCATGCCTCATGTGGATCGATTCTCGCTTACGGCTTGGCTATTGAAAGGGATAGGTTAAAGTCGAGAGGTTATTCTTCGGCGGTGGTTGCCACCCTGTTGAAGGCCAGGAAGAGGTCTACATGTTAGCGTATGTCAGGGTCTGGAGAGTCTTTGAGGCTTGGTGCGCAGAGAGGGACACGCAGGCGCTTCAGGCGTCTATCTCACAGATCCTGGAGTTTTTGACAAGGGGTTGGCCGCTGCATCGCTGAAGGTGCAGGTGGCGGCCTTGTCCTGCTACAGAGGACGGGTCCCGCTGATGAGACCAACGTCGCAGGAGCGCCCTTGCCCTCCTGCACCCCGGCCCGCCTCCAGCTCTCCCGGCGGGGATCGAGCCAGCCGGGGATACAGGGCCGCTCCTCCCATCAACTGCTGCCCAATCGGGGCAGCCAACGGACAGCAGAAAAGCAGAGCGCCGTCGGGCGTGTGGTCCCTTGCCCTCCTGCACCCCGGCCTGCCTCCAGCTCTCCCGGTGGGGATCGAGCCAGCCGGGGATACAGGGCCGCTCCTCCCATCAACTGCTGCCCAATCGGGGCAGCCAACGGACAGCAGAAAAGCAGAGCGCCGTCAGGCACACCCGCGCCTGGCGGGCCCGCGCCTGAGGGCCTCGCCAGAGGGCCCTTTGGCGTGGGCCTGCTTGCGCGGGTCCGTGAGATCTTGCTATCACAAACCGCCTGGGATCTGCTGCCTCCTGATCGCACACATCAACATCCAAAGATTCTCCTTCAACAGCTCTCAGATTGGGATTCCTGAGTTCCATCAGCGCGATAATGAAACACTGACGAAGGGCCTATAAAAGAGGGTATGCTGAGTTTATATGGACACCCTCCAACCTATTACTGACTCCCCTTAATCAGACACACCCAGCTGTTGTAAGCTAAACTGAGAGGTAATATAGAAATAAATATGCCAGATGTTAAATTTCCAGGTGTTAACCCTTCACATGCGATGTGTTGCACTCTCACTAGCAGATGATAGTAATAGAGAGGGAATTAACTGCTTTACTAAGTATCCCGAATGTAATCAGCACCTTGTAATAACAATGTTTCAACTATGTTGCGCTTATAAGTTCTCTCACAAAGCTGTATCATAGCCCCTTGTGCTCTCTCTCTTTCTTCACTTTCCCACATAGATACTGAGAAAGCACCATAATTTGCATACTCTTTGTACTCCAATTCAACCCCTATATACCCCAAGTCAACACTGTATACCCCAGACTATATTGACACACTACATTCAATCACCTCAGCCTCACAACCTCACAGGAAGCCAGTCATGCCTATCTCGACCCTAACCCTCGCTCTCCTCTATGCCATCACCATGACTATCCATGACTCTGTTGCAATCATACCTGACCATAATCCTATCCCAATACTCCTAGGATCAAGCAGAAAACACCACTATAATTATCAACAACCTCAGCCAAACCTACAATATAGGAGGCAGACACACCTATTCTACATATCTCTGGATCTCACCACTAATGCAAAGCCCAGTAAAGCTGACAAACAACATAACCTCCGGTGTGCACTTATCAACGCACGGTCTGTCTGTAACAAATGGCCAGTCATTACAGACCTAATAACCAAACACAACCTAGACCAGGGGTCTCAAACACGCGGCCCGCGGGCCGAGACAACTTTGTGCGGCCCGCGACGGCGGAAAACCAAAAATCCCCCAAAACCCTGGCTTCTGCTGCTGCCGTTGCCGCCGTGGCAGCAGCAGAATCAATTGTCAAATTTTAAAAAAAACTGACTTCTGCTGCTCAAGCAGCTGTCCTGCGGCCCCTTTCCCTCTGCCCGGAGATCCGACTCTGCTCTCAGCGGCGTGCTTTTCAAGCCGCGAAGAGAGTATTCCCCTCTCCCTCTTAAACCTTAATGGGCTATGGTGGGGGCTAGGACTGGAAATGGGCAGATGGGGGTTAGGACTGGAAGTGGGCTATTGGCAGGGGGGGTTATGACTGGTAATGGGCTGGGGTGGGGTTATAACTAGTAATGGGCTATGGTGGGGGCTAGGACTGGAAATGGGCAGATGGGGGTTAGGACTGGAAGTGGGCTATTGGCAGGGGGGGGTTATGACTGGTAATGGGCTATGGTGGGGGCTAGGACTGAAAATGGGGTGATGGGGGATACGACTGCAAGTGGGCTATGGGGGGGACTAGGACTGGTAATGGGCTATGGGGGGGGTAAGACTGAAAATGGGGTGATGGGGGGGTAAGACTGGAAGTGCGCTATGGGGAGGTTAGGACTGGTTATGGGCTATGGGGGGTTGCTAGGACTGGAAATGGGCTGGGGGGGTTGCTAGGACTGGAAATGGGCTGAGTGGAAGGGGGGCTTGAACTGCAAATGGCTGATGGGGAGGGGGGCTTGGAATGGAAATGGGCTGTGAGGGGAGGGAGCTAGGATTGGAAATGGGCTGATGGGGGGCTAGGATTGGAAATGGGCTGATGGTGAGGCTAGGATAGGACTGGAAATGGACTGATGCAGGGACTAGAAAGGAGCAGATGCTGGGTGGGGCTGGAACTAGAAGGGAGCTGATGTTGGGGGAGGATTAGAATGGGATGGAGCTGGGAAAGTGAAATGGAGAGGGGAAAAATATTTTGTCTGGAAGAGAAGACAAATCTACAATTGGCCAGGTATTGGGAGAGTAAGTGGGGATTGAGGATGGAGGGGTAAAATTTGAGTGGATGAAATAGGAATGAGGAAAGAGCAAAAGGAGAAAGATTAGTATGTTAAAGCAGATGTAGAGAGAGAGAATGGAAAAAAACTAGAAGAGAGAAGAAAGGACAAATGGACAGCAGACGATGGAGATAGCAGAAGACACGAAGAAACCAGAAGTGGCTGGAGCAATTGCAACTGAAAAAAAATGCACAAAAGGTAGAAAAATATCTCTTTATTTTGAATTTATTAACTGGAATATGTCAGCTCTGGGAAATGTGCATCATTAATGTCTGTGCTTTGGTACAAGAAATTATTTATAGTTTTATTTCTACAGTGCTGAGGTATTCTGTGTAATTCCTATTTGACATTGCTACTTGTTCTCTTTTCCCAGTAGGTCATGTATTGTTCTCTGAAATGTATTGATTTAATATTTGCAGTGTTGCCTTTTGATAGGTAGGGTCTGGTGCTTTGTGAGTCCTGGTAGTGCTGTTATGATACGGGGGGTTTGCTATGGGTTCCAAATGGGCAGTGTTAGTAGTAGTTCCTAATGTGCCTGGCGGTTGGCACTGGATTATAGTAATATAGAAATTTTCTAGTCTTTCTTTATCCATGCACTCATTATGCAACATTATGCAAATATTTATGCAAATGAGGCCCCTTATGCAAATGAGGCCCGTGTCTTATGCGGCCCCCGGGTTACTTTACAAGTCCTCATTCGGCCCTCAAAGCAATTTGAGTTTGAGACCCCTGACCTAGACTTACTAATGGTCACTGAGACATGGCTTTCAGACTCAGACGTTGCTCTAGTTAACCAAATCACCCCCCCTGACTTCTCTTTTTTCTCTTGCAACAGAGATAATAGAAGAGGTGGAGGAGTTTTCATAATCGCAAACTCCACACTACAATACCAAGTGTCCCCAACCAGGAGCACACAGCACCTAGACACTATAACTATCTCAAATAGATTCAACACCATTAATCTCATTTACTCGTCACCAAACGCAGTCTCAGACGATCTCTCTGATATAATCAACTTGGCTTGTAACCCTGAAAACCTTAACAAACCAAATTGGCTGTTGGGCGACTTTAACCTTGCCTCCCTACATCAGGATTTATCTAGTACCTTCCTGGATGCAATGACAGATCTTGGATACAAATTGTGAACAATCCTACCCACCAACGGGGGAATATCCTCGATCTTATATTCGTTCCACCATCAGTCACAAGCACAAGTAAACAAATTCAACTCTATCACCCCAGTCCCCTGGTCAGACCATAGCTTGCTTACATTCCAGATACCTGCACATCTAAGCACACTCAGCCAACCAGCCACCTTAACAACAGCAAATTCAGGACGTTTTAGACCGCTGGACATAGAGGTTTTTTCACCAAGCAAGCTCTACCAAAACTGTCTCAACCAATAGACAACCTGAATGAAATGATCACCAACTGGAATGACACCCTCTATCAGTACGCTCAACAACCAGCCATGCACAGGAAACTGCCACCTAATACTCTTCCCAATAAAAAGCGCAATGCTCCATGGTTCTCTCCAGAGCTACGAACCTCCCTACTTCAACTAAGGAAGCTAGAGAGAAAGTGGAGACGTGCCCGTACCTCCTGGGACCAAGAAGAATACCTTGCTCACCTGAAAAAGCATCGAGAGCTAACCTGGGCTACAAAAAAAGAATTCCATTCCGAACTACTCAGTCGAGCGCTAAATAGACCACATGATCTCTTCAGTTTAGTGAAAGCGCTAACTAAAGAGCCATCTCCACCGCAGCAAGAATGCATACAACCACAACTATATGCCAACTTCATCCAATCCAAACTAGTTAAAACAAATACAGATTCTTTACAAGTTCTATCCCAATCCTCCCAGAATCAAACCCCACTCATTAAACTCTCACCTCCATCAAGTAAAACCATCGAAGACTTCATTGCCACCATCAATACCACCGCAGCACCAAATGACCCATGCCCAGCACACTGGATCAAAACCTTGCGTGCTGAACTTAGCCCTTGCATAGCTAAGATCGCAAACCTCTCCTACCTAACCGGGGTCTTCCCTGCTGCCCTTAAACAGACATCAATTCGTCCACTGCTAAAGAACATCCAGATGGATCCAAAGAAGGAAGAGTCTTACCGCCCAATTTCTAGTATCCCTTTTCTAGCCAAAATACTTGAGAAGGAGACACAGGTAGATCCAGCATCACATAGACACATCAGCCCCTTTGGACCCATGCCAGCACGGATTCTGAGAAACTCATGGAGTTGAAACACTCATGACCTCTCTATTCAACAAACTCATATGCGGGATTGACAACATACAGATGGCCTTCGCAATGATTTTCCTTGACATATCGGCGGCTTTTGACTCAGTCGACCATAAGATTCTCCTAGCAAGACTCCATGAAAAAGGCATCCAAGGTCTCGCTTGGGATTGATGCAAATCATACTTAGAAGAATGATGGCAACAGGTCCGCATAGACAACAATACATCTGAGCCTTTTCGACAGAAGCTAGGGGTACCCCAAGGATCTTCCTTATCTGCGCTGCTTTTTAATATATACATGCAGCCAATCTGCCAAATCACCAGAGACTTCGGTATATCCTGTCTATTATATGCAGATGATGTGCTGATTTTCACACCGATCAACGTCTCAAATCCCGACTACTCAACATTAGTAAACTGCTTCAACGCAATAGCTGTCTGGCTCCTCAATCAGAACATGAGAATAAATTTCAAAAAAACTGAAGTCTTCATAGCCACAAGAAACGAGCGCTTTTCTCCTCCACCGACCCTCAAAGTACGAGATGCAGAACTTCCAATCAAGACCACCAGAAGGTATCTGGGTGTGATACTCGATCAACATCTTAATCTTAAGGAGCATATAAAAAACACCTTAAGAACAATTTACTACAAGATCAAAACACTGCGCCATCTGAGACCCATGCTGGAGACCAAAGATTTCCGTACAATTTTCCAAGCAATAGTCACACCTCACTTAGACTATGCGAATATCGTTCTGCATGGCCTCCCCAAGAACACACTAAGTCCACTTCAACTGGCGATGAACGCAGTGGCCTGCATCCTGTCCGGAGCTTCAAGGAGAGATCATATAACACCGATCCTAATGGATCTACACTGGCTCCCGATAAGCTGCAGAATATTATACAAAGCCCTCCTCATCACTTTCAAGGCAATTAATAAAATATCCCCTGAATCAATTTCAGATCTCATCACTCTTGCACCAAACAATAGATCCAGGAGACTAGTAACCGAAAACACTCTAGTCACTCCCAGTAACTCCACAAAATGGACCCAACTAACTTCTAACAGAGCCTTTGTATCTTATGCTCCCAGATGCTGGAACAAGCTCCCCCCCAGCATCAGATCAGTCAGGGACATCACACAATTTAGAAAGGCTATTAAGCAATACCTATTCACTCTGCACTTCAACATACCTTACTGACTGTAGCATTACCCTCTGCCTGACCACCATCAATTACCTCTCACTCAACCGTAATCCAGAACAGAGATGATAGCACTGCGGAAAGTGCTGCTTTTATGTAAATAGCGGACCAAAATGTTATCTGTTTAATTGTATATAGTTTTCCCCTGTTCATACCCAGTTCATTCCCTGTTATCTGTAAACCTATGTCAGTTTATTCTGTCTAGGTGGTATGTTGTTTGATGTAAACCGCACTGATGATAAATAGTGCGGTATATAAAAACTGTTAAATAAATAAATTAATAAATTAATTGCTGGTCGTTCCATCGGGGACCATTTGGATGTCCAGCGTTTTCTACGAGCGGTGTCCCTTCTGTGGCCGCCAAGCAGGCGACCGGTGCCCAAATGGCAGCTCCCTCTGGTCTTAGAGGCGCTGGAGCGGCAGCCGTTTGAGCCACTGAGTAAGGCATCGGTGAAGGATCTCACATTGAAGGTGGTGTTCCTCGTGGCTATTTGTTCGGCGAGGCGGATTTCGGAGCTCCAAGCGTTGTCATGCAAGGAGCCCTACCTCTCGTTCTTCGAGTCAAAGGTGGTGCTGCGGTCTGTTCCAGCGTTCTTGCCCAAGGTGGTGTCGCCGTTTCACTTGAATCAGGATATTTCGCTGCCTGTGTTCAGGTCGGGCTCGGCAGAGTCGGTACGGAGGACATTAGACATCCGGCGGGTGTTGAAGTATCTGCAGCGTACCGAGAGCTTTCGCAAGTCAGAGGCTGTTTGTCCTTTTTGCGGGGCCTAGAATGGGAGAGGCAGCATCTAAGGCCTCCATTGCGCGTTGGATTACGGAAACCATTGCGTTGGCTTATTTGCTGAAAGGTAGGACAGTCCCGGTAGGGCTTGGGCTCATTCCACTAGGGCTCAGGTGACATCCTGGGCGGAGGTTCGGATGGTGCCGCCAGCGGACATCTGCAAGGCGGCCACGTGGTCCTCTTTGAATTCGTTTGTGAAGCATTACCGCCTAGACGTTCAGTTGGCTCAGGATAACTGCTTTGGTTCGGCGGTGCTTCAGGCCGGTGTACTGGGTCCCTCCCATTAGATGTACTGCTCTGGTACTTACTCAGAGGTCCGGGACTAGACTGGGGATACGATCAGGAAGGTGAAATTAGACTTACCTGCTGTTGTTCCTGGAGTAGACCCGGTCTAGTCCCGAGTCCCGTCCCAGTGTTGAGGGCGCAGGAGGCGCAGTCTGCGTTGCTGGAAGGTGACAGGTAAGAGGAGTTGAGTCCGGGGAAGTTCTCTCCGGGGGAGTTTAGGGTCATCTTTCCAGGTTGGCGTTCAGTCAGGTGAGAGGACAGCCTGGGCACTGTTAGTGCTTGATAGTTCTTAATTAGTAGTTCTTTATTAGTTGTTATGGTACAGTTAATTTTGGGGAGGGGCCAGATTTGGTAACTGGCTCTTTGCGGAGCGATTGTGGAAGTGAAGCTTACTTGTTGCTCTGGTGAGTCTGCCTTGTCAATAGGGTACTGATGGAGGAAGGCGGCTCCCAGAGAGATATATGGATGACATCACAAAAAGAAGGTGGTTCCTCAGTCTCCAAGCTGCTGAATGAGGTGGACAACTCAGAGGTCCGGGACTAGACTGGGTCTACTCCAGGAACAACAATTAGCAGGTAAGTTTAATTTCACCTTTTTGTGCCTGAATCTGTGATGTTTTCAGATGATTCTCAGCTGTTGTCAGTTAAGGGAGGAAGAGTGTGGGGGTCTGTTAATTACTTTGCAGATAACCATACTTTTATTTCAGTACCATAATGTTGGTGATACATCTGCCACTTCCTGAACAAACAAGTATTTGTGCTCTTTGCTTCTTCCCTGTACTGATCATACTCTGCTAACAGTTAATAATATCTGTACTGTATGAGGCTATTGAACTAGCTTGCGTAAGCTGTCATTCTGAAAAAAGTACAATTCATTAAAGATAAAACATCACTTGTATTTATGTAGAATCATGTAGTCCTTGTAAATAACATTCCCTTATTTCCGGAGTACCGGTTATTTATTTATTGTGATGGGGCCCGTGGGTAGAGCCCTCTAACCCTATGTAGGCGGTTGCCTAGGGTCAGTAAAATAAGTAGTCTGCTCTTGCTATGAAATAACAGAGTCTCTCAGAGCAAAAAGTGAATAAGGAAAATAAGATGGGTTTTATTCCCCGTCCCGCTCGGACCATCAACAAGATCAAAAACTCCAGATACAAGCAATAAACAAAATGGTAACAGCAACTTCTGTTTCTTTGTTAAATTCACAAAGTTCCTTTTGTTACTTGATTAAGCAGAATGGTTGTACTTGTAACAAATGCTACAGTCCATGGGCATGGGGTCTGGAAGGCAGCTGTTGTCTTTCCACAGCATACCCTCTCCAGCACTCCCCAAGCTCTCAGTATCACACTCTTCCTGTGTGGTATATTCAGGCACGTCCCCTTGTGATAAATCACTACAGCTTTCAGTAAAGGTTCCTCTCTCCCCAGGTTTATACCTGTCTGGCATGAAGTAGATTCTCTCTGGGTTTTCCTCCCAAAGTAAAGGTTCTGAATACCTTTTCTTCCTGCCTCTATTCCCAGGACCACGCCTTTGGCATGCATATGTTTCAAACCTTTCTTTATGAGAACAGGGATGCCTCCTATTATCCTTAGGGATTGTCTTGGCTCTTGGCTTACAATGTCCCTTCTCTCTAGCCTCCCAGGCTGGCTGTGCAGTAGCAAAGTTAGTATCAGCTTTACAGCTATTTCTTAATGTGCAAGTATGTTTGGAGTTCCCATCCCCCAACACTCTCCTTCTGAACTGACCTGTGCTTATTGCTGGCACATACCGGTCTCCTTTATGATAGGATACTCCTGGCTTCTCTTGAGGTCTGCCTCGATTGGCATACTTTCTCCCAGCACAGCTTGCCTCAAACCTTTTCTCCCGAGTGCTGTAGCTATCTTCACTTCCTGGTTCTCCGATAGCAACCTTTTCTCCCAGCACTCCTCTGGGGTTTCTGCTCAGCTGTCTGTAGCCACACCTCCTGCTGCTTTCTCTTGCTACGTCATCTGCTCTGGGCCCACCTGCTATTCCACCTCCTGTGCTACTCTTAGCACTCCCTCGTACCGGTGAATGTAGGTGTGTCCATTTCTGTCCTCCCGGGCTTGAGCTCTCACTCTGGCTTTTGCCCTCCTCCTGGGTTTCTCTCCACTGACTGGAACCCTGTCTTATGTGATCCCCAGCCCTGCATGTGACGTGGGGATTTGCCATCAGGTGTTCCTGATGAGTTTTCTGCTTGGCACGTAGTAACAGTTTTCCCTCCTCAACTGTTTCACTATGCCTCGTGTCTCTTTGCATAGCTGAATCTAAGGTAAGCTCTTCTTTTATCTGCACTTCCATGGGCTGTGTATCCTCTGCTGCACCACATATCCCCCCTCTTAAGATATTCCGGGATGGGGAACTTTCGTGCTCACAGCCCGGAATACGGGACAGGGCGTCCGCATTAGAATGCAACTTACCTGCCCTATGGTGTATGGTAAAATTGAAAGCCTGCAACGCTAGGTGCCAACGGGTGAGGCAAGGGTTATGGTTTCACATGGTACCTAACCACTTCAACGGTGCATGGTCCGTAATTAGCACGAAATGCCGGCCGGTAAGATAAAATCGGAGCGCCTCAATGGCCCATTTAATAGCCAAACATTCTTTTTCGATGGTTGAGTAGTTGCCCTCAGCCCTGGACAACTTCCTACTCAAGTAAAGAACGGGGTGTTCAGTACCCTCGAACTCCTGGGAGAGGACAGCTCCCAGCCCCGACTCCGAGGCATCTGTTTGAAGGATAAATGTGCGATTAAAATCCACCCCATATAGGATTGGCGCTTTACATAACTTCCCCTTCAGAAGTATGAAAGCGTCCTCCGCTGCCTGTGTCCACTGTAAATTGTTGGGTGCATTCTTTCTTAACATATTCGTCAGCACAGTGCTTTCTTCCGCAAACCTGGGTATAAAACGCCTATAGTACCCGATTAACCCTAAGAAACTCCTAAGTTGTTTCTTAGTTAGCGGTCGCCGGAAATTCTGCACACTTTCTATCTTATTACGTAGGGGTCGGACGGTACCTTTGCCCACCAGGTGTCCTAAATATTTAACTTCGGTTCCTCCAAATAGGCACTTTCCGGGATTTAAAGTTAGCCCGGCACCCCGCAAAGCCTTCAACACGGCCTCTACGCGTGGAAGATGTTGTGCCCAGGTGGTACTGTGGATGACTATATCATCCATGTAGGCTACCGCGTAGCTGTGGTGAGGACGTAGGACCTGGTCTACCAACCTCTGACATGTTGCCGTGGCGCCATGCAAACCGAATGGCATACGCTTAAATTGAAATAAACCAAGCGGCGTGCTAAACACTGTCTTGGGCCTGGAAGCACGGGTCAACGGTATCTGCCAATAACCCTTGGTAAGGTCAAGGGTGGTCAGATATCGTGCCTGCCCCAGTCTATCCAACAATTCTTCGATCCTTGGCATGGGATAGGCATCGAAGAGGGATATAGCATTGACCTGCCTAAAGTCAATGCAGAAACGAAGACTGCCGTCTGGTTTTGGAACTAGGACTACCGGACTACACCAGGGGCTTTTGGACTCTTCAATGACGCCTAGCTGCAACATCTCTTGAACTTGTGAGACAACCTCCCTCTTGCGAGCTTCTGGCAACCGGTAAGGTCGCAGCCGCACAATTTTCCCAGGGGGTGTGAGAATTTCATGCGCGACCAGGGTGGTTTCTCCTGGGACGGGCGTGAGGACGTCCTTAAACCGCGCCAGCAACTGGTCTAATTGGCCGCGTTGTTGCAGGGACAACTCCATGCCTACCTTCGGTGCCGAGACTGTTTTGCAGTCCTCAATTTGGGGACCTAAATCATCCTCTAATTTCGTCTCTGCGGTGGCAGTGAGACCTTGTACCTCCCTCCGTCCGGTGGAGCCAAACCCTTGGCCTCCCCGGCTGGTAGGGACCAGGTGAGTTACCTCCTTCACCTCTGGCGACCCAAACCGTTCACATATGATCTGGGCAACCCGGTCTCCTACTTTAACCTCAAAGTCCCGCTCCCCAAAGTTGAAAAGCAGTACCTTGACCTCTCCCCTGTAATCGGGGTCCACAACCCCCGCCCCGACATCGATAAAATGCTTCGATGCCAATCCGGATCGGGGAGCAATCCGCCCGTAGCACCCTGCTGGCAACTGAATTTGCAGCCCTGTGTTTATAGCCTTCCCCTTTTTTGGTACCACCCCCTCCACTGCACTAAAAAGGTCGAAGCCTGCCGAAGCGGCAGTTGCTTTCTGTGGACTCTGTGCGACTGGGGACATTTTACAGAACTTTAGCACGAAGCCATTTTTACTGGGTGTCACTACCTTCACCGGGGTTTTTAGGTCAGGTGCTATCTTTAGGGCTTTTGCAAACAGAGGCTGGGGAATTACATTTACCAGGGCCTCCCCTTTACTATCACTCTTTCCCATAACCAGGCCTTCCTTTAGCCCTTCATCAAACGGGGGCCAATCCCGACCTAACACCAGGTCGAAAGGTAGCTTAGGGACTACAGCTACTAGGGTTTTTCTTCAAACCCCTAACCCTTGTATCCTCAGCCGGTACAGAGGGTAACCAGCGGAGGACCCATGGATACATCTTATATTTGCTACGCCCTCGGTATGACTCGGAGGCAAATCATTTTTGGCTTGTATGGTTTCCCAAAAACGGCGGGAGACCATACTTTGGTCGGCCCCCGAGTCAAGCAAGGCCTTAGCAGGTACTCCCTGCACCTCCACATCCACACGGAAATCTGCTGCTACATGTTGATCATTGTTAGTAACTAGTGCTGTACGATATACACACTCCTTCTTTAGGTGCCCAATTTTTCCACACTTAAAGCATTTTGACATATTATTACTTTCCGTTTTCCTGTATACGGATTCCCTTGAACCCCACATATTCCTCTGAGGAACTTTAGTAGTTTTTACAGAATTGGTTAACCCAAACCTACTGCCAGCGCTGGCCTTCTTAGTTACCTCAGCCTCAAAGAACCTTTCGGTTAATTGCGCTGCTTCAGCAGAGGTTCTACAATTCTGTAAGGTCAGGAAAGTTCTCACCTCCTCTGGAACTGCCTCAAAGAATTGTTCCAGTACAATTTGATCTATTATATCTGCTACCGGTTTACCCTCGGGTTCAAGCCATTTTAAGACCAACCCATGCACTCTATGATATAGCGCCTTTGGGGTTTCGTCAGGTTGAATCCGGGTAGACCGGAGCATGCGTCTATACACTGCTGGAGTTAAACCCAGCCTATCACGCACTGCTCTCTTAACTTCAGTATAATCGGCTGCCAAAACGGCAGGCATGGCTCTGTAAGCTGACTGAGCCTCGCCGGTTAGCGCTGAGGCCAGCCTAACGGCCCATTGCTCTACTGGCCAGTTGGCATTGAGAGCTATTCTCTCAAAAGTCTCCACAAAGTCATCAAAATTATCTCTATGCATTTGTCCCAGCGTCCATATCCCACAACTCTGTGGGCCTACCCCACAGATAGGTACTGCTGCTGGCGACTCCTCCTTCCTTGGCTCCTTTAGAAGAGTATGCAATAAGTCCGTCAGGGGCTTTTGTTGGTCCTGCAGGGCTGCGATGGCCTGCCCCTGGTTCTTCCGTGCTAGCTCTCCCTGTTTCTCGAACTGCATACTCATCCATCTTAGGACCTCTTGTGCGTCCATCGTGGTCATCCCCTTTTCTCCTGGAAGATAAACCAGAGACACAAACACCAAGTGTGGCACTACAACAACAGCGAAAGAAACAATTCTTTTCTTTCTCCCAAGCTTTTTTCCTTCTCACCAGGGATCCTCCCAACCTGTGCCCAAATACCCTTTACCTGAGCCAGGTGGAGGTTCTTATTTTGAGAAGGTGCTTGCCGTTGCACTATCAGAACCTGGATCCTCTCCGGGCGTGCCAACTTCCGCTCTTCCCGCGTTGTCGCTTGCTCGCTCCGTAGCTCTTTGCCTCGCTGACTGGATCCGAAAAACTATGCCAACTTGTGATGGGGCCCGTGGGTAGAGCCCTCTAACCCTATGTAGGCGGTTGCCTAGGGTCAGTAAAATAAGTATTCTGCTCTTGCTATGAAATAACAGAGAGCAAAAAGTGAATAAGGAAAATAAGATGGGTTTTATTCCCCGTCCCGCTCGGACCATCAACAAGATCAAAAACTCCAGATACAAGCAATAAACAAAATGGTAACAGCAACTTCTGTTTCTTTGTTAAATTCACAAAGTTCCTTTTGTTACTTGATTAAGCAGAATGGTTGTACTTGTAACAAATGCTACAGTCCATGGGCATGGGGTCTGGAAGGCAGCTGTTGTCTTCCCACAGCATACCCTCTCCAGCACTCCCCAAGCTCTCAGTATCACACTCTTCCTGTGTGGTATATTCAGGCACGTCCCCTTGTGATAAATCACTACAGCTTTCAGTAAAGGTTCCTCTCTCCCCAGGTTTATACCTGTCTGGCATGAAGTAGATTCTCTCTGGGTTTTCCTCCCAAAGTAAAGGTTCTGAATACCTTTTCTTCCTGCCTCTATTCCCAGGACCACGCCTTTGGCATGCATATGTTTCAAACCTTTCTTTATGAGAACAGGGATGCCTCCTATTATCCTTAGGGATTGTCTTGGCTCTTGGCTTACAATGTCCCTTCTCTCTAGCCTCCCAGGCTGGCTGTGCAGTAGCAAAGTTAGTATCAGCTTTACAGCTATTTCTTAATGTGCAAGTATGTTTGGAGTTCCCATCCCCCAACACTCTCCTTCTGAACTGACCTGTGCTTATTGCTGGCACATACCGGTCTCCTGTATGATAGGATACTCCTGGCTTCTCTTGAGGTCTGCCTCGATTGGCATACCTTCTCCCAGCACAGCTTGCCTCAAACCTTTTCTCCCGAGTGCTGTAGCTATCTTCACTTCCTGGTTCTCCGATAGCAACCTTTTCTCCCAGCACTCCTCTGGGGTTTCTGCTCAGCTGTCTGTAGCCACACCTCCTGCTGCTTTCTCTTGCTACGTCATCTGCTCTGGGCCCACTTGCTATTCCACCTCCTGTGCTACTCTTAGCACTCCCTCGTACCGGTGAATGTAGGTGTGTCCATTTCTGTCCTCCCGGGCTTGAGCTCTCACTCTGGCTTTTGCCCTCCTCCTGGGTTTCTCTCCACTGACTGGAACCCTGTCTTATGTGATCCCCAGCCCTGCACGTGACGTGACGGGATTTGCCATCAGGTGTTCCTGATGAGTTTTCTGCTTGGCACGTAGTAACAGTTTTCCCTGCTCAACTGTTTCACTATGCCTCGTGTCTCTTTGCATAGCTGAATCTAAGGTAAGCTCTTCTTTTATCTGCACTTCCATGGGCTGTGTATCCTCTGCTGCACCACATTATTTATCCATATTTATATACCACCTTATCCTTCAATCAAAGTGGTTTACAATAAAAATAAATAGTATTATTAAGGGCAAAAATTGGAAAATTAAAAGGGATATCATTGCCTCTGCTTTAGTTCTGTTTGTGTATATTAGCTTGTAATATTTCTCTAGGATAAGATTCAGAAGCTGTATGAGAGGAAGATGAAGGAAGGCATGGACATGAACCTCATCATCCAGAGGAAAAAGGAGTTTCGAAACCCCAGGTCAGGATATATAGCCCATCTGAGTTGAATAACCCCAGGTCAGGATATATAGCCCATCTGAACTGAATAACCCCAGGTCAGGATATATAGCCCATCTGAGCTGAATAACCCCAGGTCAGGATATATAGCCCATCTGAGCTGAATAACTTCCTCAGGGTAGCAATCTGTGCTGATCCTCCAAGCTACTGGAACAGTGAGCAAGAATGCTGCTGGAGATGTGTGTTTATTTTAGGGATGTCTGATGAAGGCATTTGTGCTGAATCTTATTGCTCTGTTCTAATCTGTGTTCTCTTGCTGCTCTTCATGGATGTGGCTTGGAGTGATCATGCCAAACAACTAAATAATGAATCTCCAGGAAAAAGCAGGAAGTCAGTCTTCACATATGGGTGACGTCGGCACCAACGGAGCCCGGTACGGGAACACTCCCCAGCATCCAATAGGAGAACCTTAGGGAGCTTTCATCCACACCTGCGTAGTTGCCTTCCCACCTTATCTCCTAGTCAAATGAATTGGTTTTTTTCTGCAGAGCCATTGGTACCTTGTCCATGTCAGCTGCGTCGAGACCTCTGTATTTTTGTGGTACCGTTGCGTACTTCTCTCTTTTTGCCTTCCCATTGCCAACTCGACTGCCCATCTATTTCACTCCAGTTCTGTTTTATTTTTTTTAGAGAGTTTTTTCACTTTTTTTGTTAAGGCCTTCAGCCTATCCCTTCATCATCGCGAAAGAATTTGACACTGCCTCGGTCCTTTTCCGAGAAATGGAAAAGCCCCAGATTGGTTTAAAAAAAAAAAAATGCTTGACGTGTTCCAGTACCATTTCTATCTCCGACGAACATAGCTGATGCCTCAAGTGTTTAGGCCCAGACAATGATGTAGATTCCTATCCCTCCTGTTGCCACATGACTGCCAGAGGAGGAAGAACCGGGATAAATAGAAGGCTAAGCTGTTTCCAACAGACTCTGCTCCTCCTGTGCACTCCTCAGGGACATCGACACTGTTGAAGTCCTCCCATACCTCTAGATCACCACTTAGTCAAAAGGACAAGCATCAAGTTGAGTCTCCAGTGCAGAAGAAGAAGACGACATCGAGATCATCGACCTCTAGGTCAGCATCAGATACCGAGCATTGGCATAGTCACCAACAGTCCTCTCATTCCAATGCAGACCATCCAGCGAAGCAGCCCCGGTAGGAGGTCTCACCCTCCAAAGCCACAGAGGGGCTTGGAGATGCCCCTGAGGTTCAGTCCTCAGCGGAGCCCCCAGTACCGGTGTCAGGAGTTGTGGCCCACGCGATTGTGTCTGGAGCTGCCACTCCTCCAGTATCAACGCTCGATGACTGTGTCATGGCCATTGAAAAGAGCATCACTGCGCTTCTTGCAGTACTGATGGCATCAGGGATATCGGTCGGCACTGGTTCCACCAACACTGGCAGCCTCTGAGGTACCTCTTGATACCCTTCTGCAGGCATTGCCTGTGTTTCATCGCTCTGTGGACCAACCACTACCGAGGTCTTCAGTGCTGCCACACTCGATATCCTTGATGTCGAAACACCCTTCTTCCAAGCACAGGAGGTATAGAGGCCCTCATAGAGATTACTTTGATTTCCTTCCAGACTCTGATTCTGCACCAGAAGCCTCCGATTCCAAATCCATAGATTCCGATACAAACAAGGATGTGTCATCAGATCTGTCACCTCCTTATGGGCGTCAAAGATATCCGCCTCATAAGCATCAAGATTTTATTAAAGACCAGGCGGCTGCCCTGGATGTATTTGTGGCTGTGGCTATGGCGACAGAGCCCAGGGCAGAGGAGCTGCACATTCTACAGTATCCATTGGCACCGAAGGAGGCTGCAGCCCTCCAGGTGCATAACATCTTGAGAAATTTGATGGCTAGGATGTGGGAATCTCCGGTGTCAACTCCTGCAGTCACCAAGAGGCTTGATACTTTTTACAGAGTCCCTCCTTCTCTAGGGTTTCAAAAACCTCAACTCCCTCACCACTCTACGATAGAGGAGTCTGCCATGAGAAGGATCAAAAGCCAAAAGAACCACTTATCTGTTCCTCCTGGAAGAGAGGCCAGGACCCTCGATGCTTTTGGCAGAAAGGCTTTTCAGGCAACTTTGTTAGCCTCCAGAATAGATTCCTGCATGCTATATATGGGCATGTTCCTCAGGGATGTCTTGAGGTATGCGGCAGAATTTACCACCCTATTACCCCTTGACAGACGGGCAGCTCATCAGGTTTTAGTCACACATGCCCAAAACACTTCAAAATTTCTAACAAGGGCAACCTTTGATGCCTTTAAGGCCAACGGCAGGGCTGCTGCAGCCTGCATTGGAGCTAGAAGAAGAGCCTGGCTTCAGGCTTCTGATCTGGAACAGTGGGTCCAAGATAAGTTCATCAATATTCCATGCATTGGAGTGAATCTTTTTTGGACAGAGATGGAGGGAAAAAGCAGGTGAGATAGAAACGGATGACCTCACCATGAAGAGGCTTTCAAGAAATACAGCAGGTCCTTCAAAAAAGAAGACTGCCACCATAAAACCCTTCTTCCCAAAAAAGAAGCATTACTATCCCACCCTATCACTTTTATTCATCCTACTCTGCTGTACAACAACAGGGACAGCAGAGCCAAAAACAGCCCAGAAAACCCAAGGTTACAAAACCACAGCTTGCTCCTACTACTCAACCAACTCAGAGTTTTTGACGCCTTCCTAAGGAGCATGGCAAATTCTCCCATGACTTCTCCACCTCCTTCCAAGATCCCAGGGAGACTAGTCCACTTCGCACACCGCTGGAGAAATATCACCTCAGAACCCTGAACATTACATCTAGTAGCCCAAAGTCCACAGATGAAATTCAGAAATCTTCCACCCACTCATTTTGTAGGCCAACCCTCCTTAGATTTCCATCAAATCACCTTGTTACAATAGGAGATCCACTCTCTACTAATGCAGGAAGCAATAGAGAAGTGCCTCTTTTTCAACAAAGCCTCAGCTTCTACTCCCAATACTTTCTTATTCCAAAGATGACAGGAGGCCACAAGTCTATACTAGATCTCCGAAACCTCAACAAATTCCTTGTCGAGGAAAAATTCAAGATGATTTCTCTGGGTACCCTTCTTCCTTACCTCCAATCAAATGATTGGCTTTGCTCCTTAGACCTAAAGGATGCTTATACTCAAATACTCATCCACCCAGATTACAAAAAGGTCCTCAGATTTGTATTTCGGAACAATCATTATCAATATCGAGTCCTTCCTTTCAGTTTGGCTTCGGCACCATAGTTTTCACAAAGTTCCTAGCTTTAGTGGCAGCCTTTGAACTTTGCGGATCTTTCTGTTCCCCTACTTAGATGATTAGTTGCTAAGGCAGATACTGATATGGCAGTCGCTACTGCCCTCAAACAGACTATCCACGTTCTACAGGAGTTAGTTTTTGTCATAAATTATCCAAAATTGCACTTCACTACAACTCAAAACCTAGAGTTCATAGGAGCTTGACTAGACATGATCCAAGCTCGAGCATTTCTGCCAGATGACAGATGTGCTCGACTAATGTCCTTGGCATCACAGATCCAACAACAGGAGTCAGTAACGGCCAAAACATTCCTATGCCTCCTGGGCCACATGGCCTCAACATTCCATGTCGTTCATATGCTCGTCTCAATATGAGAATAGCACAATGGACCCTCTCACAGCAGTGGAAGCAGTCCACAAAACACCTCTCAGACTCCTTCACCATTACCCCTCAGATGAGGTCAGCCCTGAAGTGTTGCAGCAAACCGCACAACCTCCTCGTAGGGTTAACTTTTCAACGATCTGTACCACAGTGTACTCTGATGATCGATGCATCAAAGCTAGGTTGGGAGGCTTACCTAAATTGTCTTATTAAAGGGCCTAAGTAAAGGGAGGTATTTTAAGTGCCTAAACCATTATGACCCAGGGCCTATGGACTTCGCAAGAGAATCTCCTACACATCAATCTCCTCGAACTCGGAGCAATCTTCAATGCCATAGAAACACAGAAATATGACGACAGAAAAAGACCACATGGCCTATCTAGTCTGTCCTTCCATATCAACAACTACAACAGTCCCCTTTTTTCCTTTAGAGATCCTCTGTGTTTGTCCCATGCTTTTTTGAATTCAGTTACTGTCCTCATCTCTACCACCTCCACTGGGAGACTATTCCACGGATACACCACTCTTTCCATAAAGAAATATTTCCGCCTATCACTCCTGAATCTATCCCCCTTCACCCTCATCCCATGTCCCCTCGTAGCAGAACTTGCTTTCAATTGAAAGAGGCGCTCCCCCTGAACATTTATGCCACAGAGGTATTTAAGCATCTCAGTCATATAACCTCTATCCCGCCTTTCCTCTAAGGTCTTATCTGCCCATCTCAGGGGCTGCTCATTCCTCATTCAGACTGACAACTAGGTGGCCATGTTTTATATAAACAAACAGGGAGGAATGGGCTCTCTCCCCTTATGCATAGAGGCCATATGCTTGTGGAACTGGGCAATCTCTCAGGAGATTCACCTTCATGCAGTGTACCTTCCAGGAACAGAGAATTCCTTAGCCGAAGTTGAGTCACATCCTCTATCTACACGAGTGGAGGCTGGAACCTCAAGTAGTTCAACACTTGTTTCAGCTTTGGGGAATGCCAATAATTGACCTCTTTGCTGCTCCTGTCAATGCTCAACTACCTCAATTTTGCTCCAGGATCCCTTCCCCTCACAGAGAAAGCTCAGATGTGTTTCTCTTTCATTGGGGACAGCATCTTTTCTATGCTTTTCCTCCTCTCCCCCTCATAGCAAAGACAGTATTCAAACTACGAGCCAACAGGGAAATGATGATCCTCATTGCCCCTTTCTGGCCCAGACAACCCTGGTTTCTCCTACTTCAACTTGTTCGGAAACCTCCCTTCAACCTCAGTTATTCTCCCAATCTTCTCTCTCAGGAACAGGAGACCCTCCTGCACCCAAAACTCAAGATACATAGATTGACAGCCTGGCTGCTGAGCGGGTAGTCCTCTCACACCTAGAACTCCAAGAGGATGTTTTACAGGTTCTCCTGTATTCCAGAAAAGATTCCACCAGACGCTCCTACGCTTTCAGGTGGCACAGATTTGCCATTTGGTGTTCACGGAAAATACTAGATCCTTATACATATTCAGTCCCGGATGTACTTCTATACCTGCTCCACTTATCCTTCTCTGGTCTCAAGACCAACTCTGTAAGGGTACATTTATGTGCCATTGAGCCTCTCACCATACATTGGAAAACTGGCTGATCTCAACACATCCCTTGGTGGCTAGATTCATGAGGGGTCTTCTCCTGGCCAAACTGCCTCTCCATCCACCACCCACACCTTAGGATTTAAATGTTGTTCTTGCACAGCTCATGCACAGTCCTTTTGAACCCATGGCATCAGCCTCTTTAAAGTTCTTAACATGGAAAGTCCTTTTTCTCATTGAAAGTCACTTCTGCTCGTAGGGTCAGTGAACTGCAAGCCCTGGTGGACTATACTACATTCCACCACAACAAGGTAGTCCTTTGGACACATCCTAAGTTCTTACTGAAAGTCATCACCACCTTCCACCTGAACCAATCCATCTCAATACCAGTGTTCTTTCCAAGGCCCATACCTCCCCGGCTGAGGCGAAATTGCATACTCTTGATTATATATCTGGACCGTACTAAGGCTCATTGCCAGTCCTCTCAGTTATTTGTCTCTTTTGACCAACGTCATCTGGGGCTACCAATCTCTAAGAGAACAATCTCGAACTGGCTTGCAGACTGCATATCTTTTATTACTCACAAGCTGGTCTATCTGTTCAACACCATGTCACTGCCCATAATATCCGAGCCCTGGCTACCACTGTAGCTAACCTCCGTTGTGTCCCTATTTCTGAAATCTGCCAAGCAGCTACCTGGTCTTCACTTCATACCTTTGCAACACACTGTTGCCTGGACAAGGACTCCAGAAATGATGTTCAACTGTGTCAATCTGTTCTACATAATCTTTTTCAAATTTAGACAACTTGCCCTCCATCCTCTGGACTACCTCGCGAGGGGTGCTCTGGACAAGCTGAGTATGTTCGATCCTTCTTGCACCCTCTAATTGTGCCAAGACTCTTCTCTCACTTGTCAGTCTGTGGCTAGGGAGCCCCATATGTGAAGATTGACTTCCTGCTTGTTCCTGGAGATAGCATGGTTACTCACCTGTAACAGGTGATCTCCGGGAACAGTAGGAATCAGTCTTCACAACCTGCCCACCTCTCCTTTAAGTTGTCCTATTTTTTTCTTTTTATTATTATTTTGTCTCCACTGTATCTTGGTTAGAAATTGGTTGGGTGGGAGGCAACAAAGAGTACGGGTAAATGGAGCTCACTCTGAGGAGAAAGATGTTACCAATGGTGTGCCCCAGGGATCTGTGCTTGGTCCGATTCTTTTTAACATCTTTGTTAGTGATATAGCGGAAGGGCTGTTGGGTAAGGTTTGCCTCTTTGCGGATGATACCAAAAGTTATAATGCCCTGTTCAATGTAATTTCAGTTTGTTCAATGTAAACCGCACTGATGCAGAATAGCGCGGTATATAAGAGAATGTAAATAAATAAATAAATAAAATCTGCAATAGAGTAGACACCCAGGAAGGTGTAGATAGCATGAGTTGGGATCTAGCTAAGCTTGAAGAATGGTCTAGAATTTGGCAGCTGGGATTTAGTGTTAAAAAATGTAAGGTCATGCATTTGGGCTGCAGCAATCCAAGGGAGCAATATAGTATAGGGGGTGAAATACTTTTGTCCACTAAAGAAGAGCGGGACCTAGGCGTGATTGTGTCTGATGATCTTAAAGTAGCTAAACAGGTAGAAAAGGCGACGGCAAAAGCTAGAAGGATGCATGGGTGCATACGGAGAGGAATGGCTAGCAGAAAAAAGGAGGTGATAATGCCTCTGTATAAGTCTTTGGTGCAACCTCATTTGGAGTATAGTGTGCAATTATGGAGACCGCACCTTGAAAAGGATATAAACAGGATGGAGTCAGTACAGAGAGTGACTACTAAAATGGTTAGGGGTCTTCAGTATAAAGCAGATGATGACAGGCATAAGGATCTTAATATGTACACCTTAGAGGAAAGGCGGGATAGAGGTGATATAATTGAGTGTTTAAATACCTCCCTGGCATAAATGTACAGGGGGAGCGCCTCTTTCGATTGAAAGCAAGTTCTGCTATGAGGGGACATGGGATGAGGGTAAAAGGGGATAGATTCAGGAGTGATAGGCGGAAATATTTCTTTACGGAAAGAGTGGTGGATACGTGGAATAGTCTCCCAGTGGAGTTGGTAGAGATGAGGACAGTAACTGAATTCAAAAAAGCATGGGACAAACACAGAGGATCTCTAAAGGAAAAAAGGGGACTGTTGTAGTTGTTGATATGGAAGGACAAACTAGATAGGCCATGTGGTCTTTTTCTGTCATCATATTTCTATGTTTCTATAAGAACATAAGATATGCCATACTGGGTCAGACCAAGGTCCATTAAGCCCAGTATCCTGTTTCCAACAGTGGCCAATCTAGGTCATACGTACCTAGCAGTTTCTCCAAAAGACACAGATTCCATAGTGCTTGTATTGGGTCAAGCATTGATATTCTGGGTTCCTTCTTAATAATGGTTTATGGACCTTTCCTCCAGGAACTTGTCCAAACCTTTTTTTAAACCCAGATACACTAACAGCCTTTACTACATCCTCCGGTAACAAATTCCAGAGTTTAATTACACGTTGAGCGAAAAAATATTTTCTTTTATTAGTCTTAAATAGTTTACCCTGTAGCTTCATTGCATGTCCCCTAGTCTTTCTATATTCTGATAATCGATCTACGTTTACCCGTTCCACTCCGTTCATTAATTTATAGACTTCTATCATATCTCCCCTCAGCCGTCTCTTTTCGAGGTTAAAGAGCCCTAACCTTTTTAGCCTCTCTTCCTAGGGGTATCCTTCCATCCCCTTTACCATTTTGGTGGCTCTTCTCTGAACCTTTTCTAATAAAGCTATATCCTTTTTAAGATACAGCGACCAGAATTGCACACAATATTCAAGGTGCGGTCGCACCATGGAACGATACAGAGGCATTATAATATCCTTTGTTTTATTTTCCATTCCTTTCCTTATGATACCTAGCATTCTATTTGCTCTCTTGGCCGCTGCTGCACACTGGGCCAAGGGTTTTAACATTATCTCCAGGAACAAGCAGGAATGTAGTCTTCACATATGGGTATCGTCAGTACCGACGGAGCCTGCGCGGGAACGCTCCCCAGCATCCAATTAGAAAGCTTTTGGGAGCAATCCACAGCGCCTTCATGCTGCCTTCCTGCCTTTCCCAACTGTCTCTCTCCAGTTCTTCGTTTTCTGCGGAGCCGGCAGGTCACACTTCCTATCACCGCAGAAAAATCCCATTTCTTCTTCTTTTTTGTGGACGCGTCTGCCTTTCTTCGACGTTACACCGGTACCGCCGGTTCTTTCATTCTTTTCCATATCAAAAAAAAAAATCTTTTCCTGGAGTCTTCCAGCTTTTTTCTCCTCTGGTGCCACGCGCCATTTTGGGCACTAGGCCCAACTTTCCTCTATAATGCAATAACCCGCTTCGGGTTTTAAAAAGTGTTCCAAGTGTGGTGGTACCATCTCCGTCACCGACACCCATGAGTGGTGCCTCAAATGTTTAGGTCCTGACCACTCTATCTCAGAGTGTGTTGCCTGTGGGATGATGTCGAAGAGGGGTTTGTAAAACCGAGCTGCTAAACTTAGCACTCTTTTTCCCTCTGATGCAGCATCTGTGGCATCAACATCTTTCAGGGCTTAGTCTTCCTCCCATGGATCTCAGGTAACTAGCCGGTCCTCAAAGGGTAGATCTCCTTCTAAGTATCGAGATGCCTCTGGCGTTGCCCTTGAGGGACTCACACCTGCAAAATTGCCCCGGTGGGAGGCTTCGGCTTCCAAAGCATCATCGGGGCTCTAGGATGTTCTCGAGGCCCCAACCTCGGCAGAACTACTGGTGCCATGCTCTGGGGTACCGGACGCTTTGTCCGGTACCGATACCCAGGCATCGGCGGCATCGATAGACCAGAGATTCTTGGCTATTGAACGCAGTCTGGCGGCTCTTCTCTCGGCATCGATGCCGCCGAAACCGCTTCAGACAATTCAGCCGGTTCCGCTACCGGTACCAGCACCTACATCGATACCGGGGCCAGTTGCATCAACGTCGGCAGGTAGACTACCGGTACCGACGCATGCTGTGCCCTCCAGTACTGACAAGTCGGTACCGGACCCTGTCGATACCGACTTCGATCAGTACCGGTATCGTGCGCTGCACGATTACCCGGACAGGAGATACTTTGAATCCTCAGAGTCTGAAGACTGACAGCTCTGTCGATACCAGAGTACTTCTTCCTGAGGATTCTTCCTCTCCTAAACGTAGGATGTCTCCTCCAGAGGATATATCCTTCCAGGATTTTATCCGGGATATGGCTCGAGGTCTTTCCATCACAGTGGCTCCTGAAACATAGCCTAGGGCAAAGGAATTGGAGATTTTACAGTATCCTAAAGCTCCCAAAGAGGCAGCTACTTTGCCTATTCATGAGATCTTGCAGGATCTCATGCTAAGGATGTGGGAAACACCTCTCACCACTTCTCCTCATTCTCGTAGGCTCGATACCATGTATCGAGTTCCTCCCTGTCCTGGATTTCAAAAAACTCAGCTGCCCCACCATTCCATGGTGGTGGAATCAGCTATGAGAAGGATCAAGAGTGCAAAAAGACTAATCCTCCAGGACGTGAATGTAGAACTCTTGATGCCTTTGGGCGTCGAACCTTCCAGGTTTCTATGCTTTCTGCCAGGATTAGTTCCTACATTTTATATATGGGAATGTTTCTTAAGGAAGTTACAGGAGATCTAGAGCTTATGAGTCCTCTCCTTCCTGATGATAAGAGACAAGATTATCTTGCACTTATCAAAACATGTTCAGGATGTTTCCAAATTCATAAATCGTGCAGCTTTTGATTGTTTTGAGTGCATAAGCAGAACTTCTGCTATTGCCATAGGCGCACGTAGGATTGCCTGGCTCCAGGCTTCTGACTTGGAACTTTGGGTACAGGACAAACTGGTGAATATTCCTTGCACAGGAGAGAATCTCTTTGGCAAAAATTGGCAAGAGAAAGCTAATGAGCTAGATGCTGATAATCTCACCTTGGATAGATTATCAAAATCTACAGCTGATCCTGCAAGGAAAAAGTCCTACAAAAAAACATTCTTCACTAGAAAGAAGAAGTTCTACCCATCCTATACCCAGCAAGGGCATCGTTCAGGTCAGTCTGCCCAAAAGGATCAGCAACAACCTAAACAAAGAAAAACAAAGGCTGCTAAGCCTCAACCGGCTCAGCAGACTCTGCCTCCACAGGGGCTTTGACTCCCATTTTGTTTATTTATTTATTTATTTATAGTTCTTCTATACCGCACTCTTTTTCATCAGCGCGGTTCACATTAAACAAGAATACTCATTACAAGCAACAGGCTGTTGTGAGTTTACATATAACAGGAGAATTTAACTGGGATTATAACTTTGGGAAACTTTGTACATCTAGAGAACTTTGTCTTCCTGGCCCTGAACAGGCCAGAGCCTTCCACCATCCCAGGAAGGTTGTTATTTTGACCCCAGATGGGGGCAGATAATAGCAGAAAGTTGGACTCTGTCCATTGTAAGAGAGGGATACAAGCTTCACTTCCTCAGCATGCCCCCTCCTACAATGGTAAACGACAGTTCAATTTTCAGAACTCTCTCAACTCCCAGTTAGATCACGAGGTCAGTCTGCTTCTTGCCCAAGGGGCAATAGAAGAAGTACTTATTCATCAACAAGGTGCAGGGTTCTATTCCCCCTTTTTCCTTATTCCAAAGAAAACAGGAGGGCACAGACCCATTTTGGACCTCAGAGAACTGAACAAATTCCTCTTCAAAGAGAAATTCAAAATGATTTCTCTGGGAACTCTACTGCCATACCTTCAGAGTCAGGACTGGCTTTGTTCTCTAGATCTCAAGGATGCGTACACTCATGTTCTCATCCATCCAACTCACCAAAGGTTTCTTCGCTTTCTATTTCAAGGGAAGCACTACCAATACAGAGTTCTTCCTTTTGGCCTGGCCTCGGCACCAAGGGTGTTCACAAAATGCATGGCTGTGGTGGCAGCATTTCTCCGCACCCTAAAAATATTCGTCTTCCCTTACTTGGACGATTGGCTAATTCGAGCCCCATCAGAGCCAGAGGCCAGGTTTTCTCTATCTCGCACAATGCGCATCCTTCAATATTTGGGACTTATCATAAACTTCCCAAATTCCAACCTAGCCTCCCACTCAGTCTCTAGAGTTCATAGGAGCCCTGCTGGATACCAGTCCCGCTGCCTTCGCACTGTGCACTTAGCTTCCCAAGCAATGCTAAAGTCTGACCTCACTGCTCAGGAAATGTTACAATTGCTAGGCCACATGGCATCCACCGTGGATGTGGTCCCTTATGCCTGCCTCCATATGAGGGCAGCCCCCAGTGGACTCTATCCACTCAGTGGACTCAGGCATCAGGTTGCCTGTCAGACAAAATAGCAACCTCAGATCATCTTATTTTGTCTCTCCAATGGTGGCAGTCACCCCAGAATCTGTTGGTGGGGGTCCCCTTTTCAGCAACCCCCACCCCAAGTAACTCTAACAGATGCCTCACAGGTGGGTTGGGGAGCCCATTTGCAAGACCTCTCTACCCAGGGTTCCTGGACTCCACAGAAGACCGATCTACACATCAATCTCCTAGAGTTCAGAGCAATCTTTCTTGCTCTTCGAGTGTTTCACACCCAGCTCAACTGCAAAACTGTCCTAATTCAAACGGACAACCAGGTAGCCTTGTTCTGTGTGAACAAGCAGGGTGGAACAGGCTCTCTGTTGCTCTACAATGAAGCTTTGCGACTTTGGGCCCTCGCCAGAGAGCATCAGATTCATCTCCTTGCAGTGTATCTTCCAGGCATTCAAATCTCTTGGGCAGACAGACTCGGTCGAGTTCTGTTTCCACACGAATGGTCTCTCCATGCAGAACAGGTGGCCAAAATTTTCCAATTTTGGGGAACACCAGACATAGACCTCTTTGCAAGTTCGCTGAATGCCAAACTTCCCCGGTTCTGTTCCAGAATTCCAGCTCAGGGGTGTCAGGCCAGGGATGCCTTCCTCCTCCATTGGGGTCAGGACTTCCTGTATGCCTTTCCACTCATTCCCCTAATTCACAGAACTTTATTCAAGCTTCAGAGAGACAGAGGCCATATGATTCTCATAGCCCCACATTGGCCACGACAAGTGTGGTACCCTCTGCTCTTACATCTCTCTCAAGCTCCATCTCTGGAGTTAGGATCTGCTCCATCTCTGGAGTTAGGATCTGCTCCATATCTCCTATCCCAGGAGGACAGGATGCTGTGGCATCCCAGTCCCCAGTCTCTACATCTCAGGGCCTGGTTGCTGAAAGCCTAGAACTTCATGGTCTTAACCTTTCTCAGCAAGTAAAGGATATCCTTTATGCTTCCAGGAAACCATCCACAAGACGCTGTAATGGGGAAGAGACGTCCTTTGCCATGCAAACAGAGGAACCTGAGAGAAGTAGGTCTGTTGCTGACAGGAAGGCAAAGCACAGGACTCCCAGTTGCCAGGAGCAACATAAACAAACCCAGCCACGAGTGCAGCAGCCCCGCCCAGCTAGCAAACCATTCCCATTTCCTGAGCCCAATAGTTTTCACCTGAGAGGGGGAAGGGCTAGATTAGCTCCAAACCAGACATATAAGAAATGTTCATTAGAGTTTCAAGGGCAGCAGAGGAAGCAAGGACAGCAAAGGAAGCAAGGAGCAGAAGGAGCAGAGGAACTGGAGAGAGAGAGAGAGAAAGCTTGGACAGACCCAGCTAGGAAAGCTGAGTGAGCTGAAGTCTGAGTCTCAGAAGCAACGTGTGTTTCAGTGTGAAAGGAAACACGAGAGAAAGTACGTGAGTGACTCAGAGGATTGTGATTCTGAGAGTGATAGAGAAATACAGGAAGTAACCAGCAGGAATAACTGGAGGAGCGGGGCCCAAAAACTCTGTGGCAAGAACTCCAGGCAATTGTGCTATTGGGAAGGCACACAGAGGGAAACGTTACCAGCAAAGCTATCTGGGAAGCACTTGCAAGCTCCAGGGAGTGAAAGGTATTCTGTGGAGGACATTTGCATGTCGGAAGAAGAGGTTGAGAAGCCAAAGTACAGAGGAAAACCTCTGAGGTTTAAACCCCTTCCTGACCAAGTTGTGCACGGACTTTCCCCTGTCTCCAGGCCAGAAGGTAGGCTGTCTAATTACTATAAGGATAAGAGTGGTTATAAGAAGTTCTCTTGTAGAAACCCTAAAGGGTGTGACTCTCCTCTCTGCTATTCTAAGATATATGGTAATACTGAACCCTATCTCATGGAGGGCTTGATAGAGAAGCCTCAGGAACAGATAGAGGGTGGAAGTTTGGAAACGTTGTATACCAAGCAGAAGTTGTACTTACCAGAGAATCAGCATGAGTCAATGCTGATTGATCCTCAGGAAGAAGAAGTATCAGATAACCAAATGGACTGTACTTTAATGGTTACAGATGATATAATTTCTCTGTTCTGAGCCAGGTGATCTGTGAAAGCTGTTTAAACTGGCAGTTGAAGAGCACAGGATTTTCCTTGCTTATACAAAGTGACTGTATGCTGTAAATACCGTGGAACTTTGGATTTAAGTTGAGAAGCTGTTATTATTTCCTTGTTTTGTGCCCGAGTGTATGGCCTTTTTGTCCTGAGTTATTTTGTGTTGGAATCCACCCCGGGAGGGGAATTAAAAGCCTGTCATTGCCTGAACCACTCGCACCACAACTGCATCTTATTGAAAAGGGAAAAATATTACAACTCCCAGGAGGCAATGTAAACCTAAAGCATTGCTCCAGTCTTTCAATAAAGGGTCCCCAGGCCGTCTATCCCGTATGCCTATGCTACGGGCCGACTACCGGTGACAACGCTCTTACGCTTTCAAGTGGAAAAGGTTTACCATATGGTGTTCGCAGAAGGGTCTTAACCCTCTTGCAATACCTCTGGAATCATTACTGGAATATCTCCTTCATTTGTCTAATGCAGGGCTTAAGACCAATTCAGTGAGAGTTCATTTGAGTGCTATTGCAGCTTCTCTCAAGCCTTTAAATGGGCAACCTATATCCTCTCATCCTATCATAGCGAGATTTATGAGAGGCCTTCTTCTAACTAAGCCTCCCGTTAAGCCACCACCGGTGGCATGGGATTTAAATCTGGTTCTTGGCCAGCTCATGAAGCCGCCTTTTGAACCATTGGCTACTACCTCTTTGAAATTCCTTTCCTGGAAGGTTATATTTCTTATTGCAATCATATCAGCACGTTGCATCAGTGAATTGCAAGCATTGGTGGCTGATCCTCCTTATACAAGGTTCCATCATGATAAGGTAGTCCTTAGGACTCATCCTCACTTTATGCCAAAGGTGGTTTCACCTTTTCATTTAAACCAAGCAGTTTACGTTCCTGTTTTTTTCACAAGGCCTCATGCCTCTAATGCAGAAAGGAATCTTCATACTTTGGACTGTAAAAGATCTTTGGCCTTTTACTTGCAAAGGACGCAGCAACATAGAAAGTCCTCTCAAATCTTTGTTGCTTTTGATCCTAGTCATTTAGGACTTCCAGTCTCCAAAAGGACACTGTCCAACTGGATTCCACAGTGTATATCTTTTGCCTATCAGAGTAAGAGCCTTCCTCTTGAAGGCCATGTCACAGCGCACAGTGTGAGAGCCATGGAATCCTCTATGGCTCCTCTTCACTCTGTGTCTATTGACGACATCTGCCGAACAGCTACTTGGGCTTCGGTTCATACCTTCACAGCCCATTACTGCTTGGACAAGGACTCCCGCCGGGATGCCTTGTTTGGTCAGGCTGTTCTTCAACACCTGTTCCATACTTAATCAACTCCTACCCCCCATCCCTGGTAGGATGCCAGAGATCCGTGGGGGGAAGTGGAACCCTTTCAAAAGGGCACACAACTTCTGGAGTTTCTCCCTGGCATCTGTAGCTAGAGAGTCCCCATATGTGAAGACTACATTCCTGCTTGTTCCTGGAGATAGTATAGTTACTCACCTGTAACAGGTGATCTCCGGGGACAGCAGGAATTTAGTCTTCACAACCCACCCACCTCCCCTAGGAGTTGTATCTCTCTCTTTCTCTTTCTCTCTCCCTCTCGCTCTCTCTTTGTCTCAGCTTTAAACTCAACTGGAGAGAGACAGTTGGGGAAGGCAGCACGCAGGCGCTGTGGGATGCTCCCAAAAGCTTTCTAATTGGACGCTGGGGAGTGTTCCCGTGCAGGCTCCGTCTGTACCGACGATAACCATATGTGAAGACTAAATTCCTGCTGTTCCCGGAGATCACCTGTTACAGGTGAGTAACTATGCTTTATCCACAGTGACGCCTAAATCTTTTTCCTGGGTGGTGGTTCCTAATGTGGAACCTTGCATTGTGTAACCATAGTTTGGGTTGTTCTTTCCTAGGTGCATAACTTTGCACTTGTCCACATTAAATTTCATCTGCCAGTTTGATACCCAGTCTTCCAATTTATCAGGATCCTCTTGCAATTTTCCATAATCCTCTTGGGTTTTAACAACTTTAAATAGTTTTGTGTCATCTGCAGATTTGATAACCTCACTCGTTATTCCCTTTTCCAGGTCATTTATGAATATGTCAAAAAGCAGCGGACTCAGCACAGATCCCTGGGGTACACCACTATTTACCTTTCTCCATTGGGAAAATTGGCCATTTACTCTACCCTCTGCTTTCTATCTTTTAACCAGTTCCTGATCCACAATAGTACACTGCCTACTATCCCATGACTCTTTAGTTTTGCCCAAAGTCTCTGATGAGGGACCTTGTCAAAGGCGTTCTGAAAGTCCAAATACACTATATCAGCCGACTCACCTTTGTCTACCTGTTTATTCACACCTTCAGAAAAACATAGCAGATTAGTAAGACAAGATCTTCCTTTTCTAAAGCCATGTTGGCTGTCTCCCATTAAGCCGTGACTATTGTGACCCACTAGCTGGCCCAGAGGCATAAGAGGTGCTTAGACAGGCTGATGGGGCAATGCTTTACTGGCAGTTACGTCCCGGGAAAGCAGTAGCTAAGCCTTCTGGTTCCCGTAGTTGTACCTTAGACCAATAATTGTAGTTGAGGCAGAGTGTAAGGTTAACTTAGGTTTTATTCCCCGTCCGGGGTGGATTCAAAACTATGGAACAAAAGTATAACAGACCATACATCTGGCATCAATCAAAGGAAAAATACTGGAACAAAAATATAAGCTTCCTTCAGCATAACTCAACAGCAAAAGTAACAGAAACAGTTCTTTTCACTTACGTGAAACCTTTTCAGCTGTTTCTTCAATTAGCCCTTCTGGCTGCTTCAGCACAAAGAATGAACATAACACAGGTACACTACCAAAAAACTGCCTCCAGTTTTGCAACTGATTCCTATAGATTTTGGGGTGCTGAATCCAGGAAAAATAGCCAAAATGTTCCATCACGTCACGTTTTCTTGTAAAATTAGATTACTTACCCATATAAGGAATGTTCACATAATTTCTTTTTAGCCGACTGCAGTTTATTTTCTTGGCCCAAAATAGAGGTTGTAATGGTTAACTAACTAGAAACACTCCCTCATGATATTTTAGAGTGTTTTGTATTCATTTTATACATTAACAGGACAATTGGGAGGCGGGGGGCTAAATCTAGTACTCGCGCTGGCGCATGTTCTTTCCTGTTCGCCTCGCCTCGTTCGCTCGCTCAAACACGGTGGTTGCGACATGAACGTTCCTGTCAAATTTCAGTTTCTTGCAAGTTCATTATTACCTTTTGTTTGCTCAGTCGTAATCCAGCTTTATTCCGAAGTGGTTCACTACAGTTGTAGTTTGCAGTGCTGTGTATTTGTGATGGCTCACAGAGCCAGAGGTTGCGTCAACTCTCCGGACAGTTTTTGTTTTATTTGTGGGGAATATACCGTGAAAAAGCGGCAGAGGAACATTTCTGCATTTATTAAAAAAGTATATTTCGCCTATTTCGGTTTGAAGTTAGGCGATCAAGACAAACCGTGGGCTCCTCACAAAGTGTGCAAGGCATGTGAGGAAGATCTACGCTTATGGATGAAAGGTAAAAAACAAGCATTTCGTTTCGGAATACCTATGATGTGGCGTGAACAAAGAGACCACAGCAGTGACTGCTATTTTTGCTCTTGCATTGTGAAGGGATACAACTTAAAAAATAAGAACGTAATAAGTTACCCCAACCTTCCCTCAGCAATTAGGCCTATGCCTCATAGCAACGAAGTACCTGTGCCTGAACCACCAAAATCTTTGGATCATATTTGTGTGGACGGTTCTGATCATGATGAGACTCATCAGATGGCTTTTCCCGATGAGTCCAGTACTTCCGAGTTTGAAACTGAACCAGATCCGAAACCTGAACTTTTCTCTCAAGCTGAATTGAATGATTTAGTCCGGGATTTAGGACTCCCAAAAGATGCTGCCCAACTGCTAGGTTCTCGGCTTAAACAGAAAAATCTATTGTCACCAGGAACAACTTTTTATTGGTACCGCAACCGCGAGACACAATTTTTGAAGTATTTCAGCAAAGAGGAAGATTTGGTATTTTGCAACGATATATACGGAGTGATGGAAAAGTTTAAACTCAAGTATGATCCTGCTGAATGGCGGCTGTTCATTGATTCGTCAAAAGACAACATAAAAGGTGTTCTTCTTCATAATGGCAACACATTCGCTTCAGTTCCTATTGCTCACTCTGTTATTCTCCAAGAAAAATACGAGAATTTGGCCCTGATTCTTCAGAAGATTCGTTATGATGAGCATAAGTGGATGATTTGTGGAGACTTTAAAATTCTATCCATGTTATTAAGGCAGCAATCTGGTTTCACCAAATATCCCTGCTTCCTTTGCTTGTGGGATAGCCGGGCCCGCGACCTACACTGGGGGAAAAAAGACTGGCCAATTCGGGAGTATTTGAGACCCGGTGAGAAAAATGTTCTTCATGAGAGCTTGGTACCTCGTGATAAAATTCTATTACCACCTCTCCACATTAAGTTGGGTCTCATTAAGCAATTCATCAAGTCCCGTCCAAAAGATGGTGAGTGCTTTCGGTACCTTTGCTCAAAGTTCCCCCGACTTTCTGAAGCAAAGCTAAAGGAAGGAGTGTTTGTTGGCCCTGATATAAGGAAACTCATTTCAGATGGAGCATTCACTGAAACGATGTCTGATAAGGAAAAAGAAGCCTGGGATTCCTTCAAGGATGTTCTCAAATTCTTGGGGAACAGGCGGGATGAGAACTATAAGGATATTGTTGCCAGGATGCTCAATGCCTTCAAAGAACAAGGCTGTAACATGAGCCTGAAAGTCCATTTCTTGCACTCCCATGTGAACTACTTTCCCGAAAACTTGGGGGCGTACAGTGAAGAACAAGGTGAAAGGTTTCACCAGGACATCAAGGACGCAGAGAGAAGGTACCAAGGAAGATGGAACACCACTATGATGGCTGATTTCTGCTGGTTGCTGCTGCAGGAAACCCCAGATGAAAAATACGCCAAGCAGCGCACCAAGAGAAGCATTCGGGGGAAGAAGAAACGGGCCCACCAGGAGATTGATTGACCCAAGAATGACTTTAAAATCTAAACTGTGTTGACAAATATCGTGTTTTTACTAAACTTTGAAATAAAAATTTGCTAGTTATTACCACAGTGTCAGATCTCATTTATTAGAATTTTATTTTCACACCATCGGGTGTTTGTCTTCATGTATTGCAATGGTGCGGTTTGCGTTTTCTATTCTTACATACATACCTGTACAACATTTTTTGCACATTTCTTTGCTTTGCTTTGTGTCTAACCTCGCTCTTATATGCTCAATGTTTGTGCACATGTATGTGGCTGTTTTAAGTGCAGACAATTTTGCTACCATCACAGTGTGTTTTGTTGACATTACTCTATTCTTATGTGCTGCCTTGTTACAATTTTCTTTATTCTTATTTGAATAACTACTAAACAATTAGTATAAAGAATTCATCCAAGAAACTTTTATCTCGATCGCACTCAATCTGAAACGTTCACCTCAAACTGCTAACCCAATGTAGCAAAAAATCTGTACGTGATGGAGCAAATTGGTTACCAGATTTGGATTCAGCGCACCAAAAAACGTAAAAGTCAATTGAAACATTAGAGGCAGTTTAAAAAAAAATTTTTTTAGTGTACCTGTGTAATCTGACACAGTGTAAGTACAATCCATGTCTATCTCTTGTGAAATCTCTTCAGGGAATTCCAGTTGCATTTCTCCTTCATCGGACAGTGCTTCTGTCTCAAAAATGCCCTTTGAGTCAAACTGTCCCTGCCGAGGAGTGAACAGGTTCCCTTCCTCCACTACCCTCGTGGCTTGTGGGAAGTTACCATAGTGTTTGTACTTTTCTTCCTGAGCTCTGCATAGCTCCTCATATGTGCATAGGAAGTCTGGGTGTTCTAAATCCCATCTATTAGGGAGAATACGTCTCTCTTCAACTCCTAGAGTTTCCTGCTTTCTATAACGTGGATAGCCCTGTTCTGTTCTCTTTCTCCCACGGCGTTTTTCTACCTCCAGGAAATGTGCCTCAGGGTAAGAACTCTTCCCTTCTGTTTGTTTGGAATTAAACTGCTTATAGCTTGTAAGTTTAGCTGTAGGACTGCCCTTCCTTATTGCCTCATTGCAATACTCCACAGGATACTGGTAAGAAATGCCTCGCTGTTCCCCACAGCTTCTTTGCAAATCACCAACCTCTGACTCCTTGGAGTTTTTCCTTGGCACTGTCCTCCCACCACTCTCACGTGTTCCTTCTCGTGTTCTATCCCGGCTTCTCCCACCGGTGCTCAGGGTTCTCTCACCGATCCTCCCACCTGTGCTATCTGTTGGTGAGTGAGTCCTCACTATATTGTGCTTAGTGTTAGCCTGGGCTCCGCCCCCTTGCAGCTGCTCCCTATTCTCTAATGAGCTCTGAGCTCCGTCTCTGCTTGGGCATTCCCTAACACCATGTGAATGTGTTTTCCACGGTTGCTCTTGGCAACCCTTTCCCATTTGTGAAGCTGAGCTGTCATTTTTCCTGCTATTTTGCTCACTTTCATTTATCTCCATGGGCACTGCTGGCGTCACTTCATGACAGATCCCCCCCCCTTAAAATATCACGGGCTGCTGGGACAATACCCGGACAGCTCGTAATCCGGGAGAGCGCATCCGCGTTCCCATGTAACTTTCCTGCTCGATGTTGTATATCAAAATTAAATGCTTGCAGTGCCAGATGCCACCTTGTCAGCCGGGCATTACTATTGCGCATCTGGTGTAACCATTTGAGGGGCGCGTGGTCCGTGACCAGGAGAAACTTTCTACCTGTTAAATAAAACCTTAGTGCTTCGACAGCCCATTTTATGGCCAAGCATTCCTTTTCAACGGTCGAGTAGTTTTTCTCGTCCTTTGAGAGCTTCCTACTCAAATAGGTGACCGGGTGCTCCACCCCCTCAAATATCTGTGATAACACTGCCCCCAGCCCACTCTCAGAAGCATCAGTATGCACTACGAATGGTAGATTAAAATCTATTCCCCACAGCACTGGGGCAGTACATAGTTTCTCTTTTAGTGACGAAAAAGCAATCTGTGCCTCTGGGGTCCACTGTACCTTATTGGGGGCATTCTTTTTCAGCATTTCGGTAAATAATATGCTTTCCTCAGCGAACCTAGTTATGAATCGCCTATAATACCCAATAAGTCCCAGAAAACTACGTATTTGTTTCTTGGTCATAGGCTGGGGAAAATCCCTGACTCTTTCCACCTTGTTAGCTAGAGGTTTCACCTCCCCTTTTCCTACCATGTGGCCCAAGTATTTGGCCTCCTCGCTGGCGAATAGGCATTTCGCCGGATTGAGGGTCAACCCTGCTCTGCGGAGGGCTCGGAGCACAGCCTCCACTCTAGCGAGGTGCTGGGACCATGTGGTGCTATAAATGACTATGTCATCCATGTACGCGAGAGCGTAGTCATGGTGCGGTCTCAGCACCTGGTCCACTAGGCGCTGGCAGGTGGCTGCCGCCCCATGCAGCCCAAACGGCATCCGTTTAAAGTGAAACAACCCTATAGGGGTGCTGAACGCCGTCTTCGGCTTGGAATCCCGGGTAAGGGGTATTTGCCAATACCCCTTTGTGAGATCTAGCGTGGTCAGGTATTTGGCTTGACCCAGCCGGTCTAACAGGTCGTCAATGCGGGGCATTGGATACGCATCGAACTGGGAAATCTCATTGATTTTCCGGAAATCGATGCAGAATCTGAGGGTCCCGTCCGGCTTCGGAACCAGCACTATGGGACTTGACCATGGGCTGTGAGACTCCTCTGTATTCTGGCAGTTCTGCAAGGTGAGGTATTTTTTTACTTCACTTGGGACAGCCTGGAGGAACTGCTCTAAAATAATTACATCAAGCAATGATTCCATTGTCCTCTGGTCAGGAGTTAACCATTTATATGCTAAACTCTTAAGCCTTTGCTGTAGGGCTTTCGGGGTTTCCTGATCCCTCATCCTGGACTCTCTAAATAATCTGCGATAATGCATAACAGACAAACCTAACCGGTCCTTGACTGCCTTTTTTATGTCTTCATAACTGGTAGCAAGGATGGCAGGCATGGCCTTGTATGCAGAGAGAGCTTCCCCTGTAAGAGAAACAGCAACGCGTGTGGCCCACTGCTCAGGTGGCCATTTTAATGCCCCCCCTATCCTTTCGAAGGCATCTATAAAATCATCTATATTGTCTCTTGGACTTAATTGTCCCAAAGAAAACGCCTGACTTGCAGTCAGTCCTACCCCAGCAATATAGGGGTTTTCAGTCCCAGAACCTGGTGACTTCTCAACAAACGCCTTCATGGTTTCCAGGAGTGGCCTCTGCTGCTCCATAATCATCTTGGCGGTTTGTTCCTGCATATGCCGTGCCAACTCCAACTGTTTGTCCCATTGGTGTTGCATCCAACTCATAATGTCCTGGACCTCCATCTTCCGGTTGTGACCCTTAGGTTCTGCGTAGACTCAGGCTTTGGCAAGAGAGGTGCTTGGTCCACGTCTGGCCTGTCCTGGGTGCTTGCTTCTTTACAGGTCTGGTTGTCCAGCAGTATTCTTCTCCTTTAAAAGTGTCCTTTTTTTCCACAGTAAAAAAAATCCTTAAGACGACGCCACTTTCATGTGACCCACTAGCTGGCCCAGAAGCATAAGAGGTGCTTAGACAGGCTGATGGGGCAATGCTTTACTGGCAGTTACGTCCCTGGGAAGGCAGTAGCTAAGCCTTCTGGTTCCCGTAGTTGTACCTTAGACCAATAATTGTAGTTGAGGCAGAGTGTGAGGTTAACTTAGGTTTTATTCCCCGTAAGGGGGGATTTAAAACTATGGAACAAAAGTATAACAGACCATACATCTGGCATCAATCAAAGGAAAAATACTGGAACAAAAATATAAGCTTCCTTCAGCATAACTCAACAGCAAAAGTAACAGAAACAGTTCTTTTCACTTACGTGAAACCTTTTCAGCTGTTTCTTCAATTAGCCCTTCTGGCTGCTTCAGCACAAAGAATGAACATAATCTGACACAGTGTAAGTACAATCCATGTCTATCTCTTGTGAAATCTCTTCAGGGAATTCCAGTTGCATTTCTCCTTCATCGGACAGTGCTTCTGTCTCAAAAATGCCCTTTGAGTCAAACTGTCCCTGCCGAGGAGTGAACAGGTTCCCTTCCTCCACTACCCTCGTGGCTTGTGGGAAGTTACCATAGTGTTTGTACTTTTCTTCCTGAGCTCTGCATAGCTCCTCATATGTGCATAGGAAGTCTGGGTGTTCTAAATCCCATCTATTAGGGAGAATACGTCTCTCTTCAACTCCTAGAGTTTCCTGCTTTCTATAACGTGGATAGTCCTGTTCTGTTCTCTTTCTCCCACGGTGTTTTTCTACCTCCAGGAAATGTGCCTCAGGGTAAGAACTCTTCCCTTCTGTTTGTTTGGAATTAAACTGCTTATAGCTTGTAAGTTTAGCTGTAGGACTGCCCTTCCTTATTGCCTCATTGCAATACTCCACAGGATACTGGTAAGAAATGCCTTGCTGTTCCCCACAGCTTCTTTGCAAATCACCAACCTCTGACTCCTTGGAGTTTTTCCTTGGCACTGTCCTCCCACCACTCTCACGTGTTCCTTCTCGTGTTCTATCCCGACTTCTCCCACCGGTGCTCAGGGTTCTCTCACCGATCCTCCCACCTGTGCTATCTGTTGGTGAGTGAGTCCTCACTATATTGTGCTTAGTGTTAGCCTGGGCTCCGCCCCCTTGCAGCTGCTCCCTATTCTCTAATGAGCTCTGAGCTCCGTCTCTGCTTGGGCGTTCCCTAACACCATGTGAATGTGTTTTCCATGGTTGCTCTTGGCAACCATTTCCCATTTGTGAAGCTGAGCTGTCATTTTTCCTGCTATTTTGCTCACTTTCATTTACCTCCATGGGCACTGCTGGCGTCACTTCATGGCACTATCTACATGTTCAGCAATTTTGTTCTTTATGATGGTTTCTACAATTTTTCCCGATACTGACGTCAGGCTCACCGGTCTGTAGTTTCCCGGATCACCTCTGGAACCCTTTTTAAAAATTGGTGTTACATTCACCATCTTCCAATCTTCAGGTATTACAGATGATTTTAATGATAGTTCACAGATTACTAATAGCAGGTCTACAATCTCACATTTCAGTTCTGTCAAAACCCTTGGATGTATATCATCCGACCCAGGTGATTTGCTATTCTTCAGTTTATCTAATAGTTGTAATACATCTTCCCGATGTATCGATATTTCCTTCAATTCTTCTTTACCTTAAATACCACTTCAGTCATGGGTAACATCCCTACATCTTCCTCAGTAAAGACCGAAGCAAAGAATTCATTCAGTCTCTCTGCTATCACCTTGTCGCCTCTTAGTGCCCCTTTAACCCCTCTATCATCTAATGGACCAACTGACTCTCTCACAGGTTTTTTGCTACAAATGTTCTTGAAAAAGTCTTTATTATGCGTTTTTGCTTCCGCAGCAAGCTTCTTCTCAAATTCTCTCTTTGCCTGCCTTATCAATGCCTTGCATTTAACTTGCCAGTGCTTGTGTTATTTCCAGGTTTCGTCGTTTGGCTCTTTTTTCCGTTTCCTGAAAGATGCTTTTTTGGCAACAACAGCCTCTCTTACCTCACCTTTAAACCATGCTGGCAGTTTTTTGGACTTCCTTCCACTTTTCTTAAAGCTTGGAATACAGCTGGTCTGAGCTTCCAAGATAGTATTTTTCAACAACACCCAAGCTTGATGTAAGTCTTTAACCTTTGCAACTGCTCCATTTAGTTTTTTCTTAACTATTTTCCTCATTTGTATATGTATACCTGACTGAGGAGACTAGGAGCTAAGGTGGGAAGGCAACCATGCAGGCGTGGAGGAATGCTCCCAAAGGCTTTCCTATTGGATGCTGGGGAGTGTTCCTGTGCCAGGTTCCATTGGTGCCAACATCACCCATATGTGAAGACTGTTTCCTGCTGTTCCCAGAGATCCCCTGTTTCAGGTAACTACACTTTATATATTATATGGGTTCTGGCTAAATGGTGGGAAGCATCCATCAGAATGCAAGCCTGTTCCTCTCAAGTATACATTCCCACCTTAAACTTGCAGCCATCGATTAAGAGGAAAGTTTTATTAAGTGCTTGGCCATTACTAAAGAAATCTAGGGAGCAGCAAAGAAAGACCTAGCAAAAAAACAAAATTTTCTAGCATATTCTTAAATGATGAGGAAATTACTATGTTAGTCTACCAAAATTACTATGTTAGTCTATAAAAAATACTAGCTAAATAGTTGAGTGATGCTTTTGGTTAAGCTAATGAATATTGAAAGATGCAAGCTTTTGGAGGACTATGGAGGTGCCGAGGAAGCTGTAAACATACATTCCTCCTCCCCCCCCCCCCCCAAAAAAAAAACAAAAAACACTCGGATCTTTTACATTCTTAGCTGAGAAGGAAAGATCACTGGGGAATTTGACTGACCACACTGCTTTATACTGGATGTATCCATCTCTTCAAAAGTTCTATAGTAGCAAGTACGTCCTATAAGTGCAGTAGCCACACACACAGCACAGGGGATTGGGCCTCTGCTGCCATCCCATCAGTTCTAATGACTTTGTCACGGACTATTTTGACTTTCTAGGGCAGTGGTAATTTTCTGGAAGAAAATGGTGCTAGGTCAGGGGGAGACAGGTTCCTACCTTCCACTCTAGCCACAATGGAGAAAAGGAAGCATGTTCAATAAGTTCTGTGTCCTGGTAGAAAATCATCACTAATCTAGGTTATTTGTTTCTGACAGGACACCTACTGCAGCCACTAATAACACCAAATGTAGTCTTTTAAAGCAAGTTAGTAGGAAATGAACTGAAAATAACAGATTTTTTTATCTCCAGGAACAAGCAGGAATGTAGTCTTCACATATGGATATCGTCGGTACCGATGGAACCTGTGCGGGAACGCTCCCCAGCGTCCAATAGGAAAGCTTCTGGGAGCATCCCACAGCACCTGGGTGCTGCCTTCCCGCCTTTCGTCAGTTCTTCGTTTTCTGCGGAGCCAACAGGACGTATCCCTGTCACCACAGAAAAACTATTCTTATTTTGTTTTTTTGTAGTTGTGTCTGCCTTCACTCGACGCTGACCGGTACCACTGGTTCTCTTTTCCTTCCTTTTAAAAAAAAAAAAAACTAGCTTCTAAAATCTTTTTTAGGAGCCTTTCCCCTCTTGGGGTTAGGTGCCATTTTTCCTCAGACATGGAAAAAACAGCTAGTGGTTTTAAAAAAATGTTCTAAACGTGGCGGTACCATATCCATCACCGACACCCATGAATGGTGTCTTAAATGTTTAGGTCCTGACCATTCTCCATCGGAGTGTCTCTCCTGCAGAAAGATGAACAAGAGGGGCCTGCAAAATAGAGCTGCAAAACTCGGTACCCTTTTTGCCACTGACACAATGTCCGTTGCATCGACGTCTTCCAGGGCTTCATCTTCCTCCCATGGATCTCAGGTAACTAAACCTAAGTCTTTTAAGACTGGCCTGTCCTCAAAGGGTAGATCTCCTTCCAAACATCAAGATGCTATTGGCGTTGCCCTCGAGGAAAGTTCACCGGCAAAATAGTCCCAGCGGGAGACCTCGGTCTCCAAAGCATTAACGGGACTCCAGAATGTTCCAGAGGCTTCACCTCTGCAGAACTGCTGGTGCCATGTTCTGGAGTCGTAGCCGCTTCCACCGGTACTGACACCCAGGCATCAGCAGGCGTGCTGGATCAGAGATTCTTCGCTATCGAACGCAGTCTAGCGGCTCTCTTAGCAGTTTCGTTACCGCTAAGACCACTACAGATGGTTCCACAGGTATCGGTACCGGCATCGGTGCCGGTACCGAGTGCACCTGCTTCGGCAGGTGTGCTTCCGCCCATGCCGAGCCTCGAGTCTATCTCAGGCATCGAAGGGCCCATACCGAGACACCCCGATACCGACTTTGAGCGGTACCGGTACTGAGCGTTGCACGAACACCGGTCACCGAGATACTTCGAATCTTCCGATTCTTATGATTCTGATGACTCTGCTGGTACCAGAGCAATTCTTACGCAGGATCCATCTCTTTCTCCTCAACACAGAATGTCTCCTCCAGAAGACATGTTCTTCCAGGATTTTATACGTGATTGTAGCTTGAGGTCTTGCAATCACGGTGACTCCAGAGAAGGGAATACAGGGCAGAAGAATTAGAAATTCTTCAATACCCTAAAGCTCCTAAAGAGGCAGCTACCCTGCCCATTCATAGGATCTTGCATGATCTTATGCTCAGAATGTGGGAAACCTCTTTAATGGTGTCTCCAAACTCCCGACGACTCGATACTATGTACTGAGTTCCAAGCTGTCCTGGTTGTCAAAAGACTCAGTTACCACACCATTCAATGATAGTGGAATCGGCAATGCGTAGGACTAAGAGTGCTAAGACGCATTCCTCTAATCCTCCGGGCCGGGAGTCGAGGACTGTCGATGCCTTCGGGCGTTGATGCTTCCAATCCTCCATGTTGGCAGCCAGGATCAGCTCTTACATTCTCTATATGGGAATGTTCCTCAGGAAATTACAGGAGACTTAGAGCTTATGAGCCCTCTTCTTCCTGAGGACAAAAGAGGGGATTTTCTTACTCTGGTCAAACATGCCCAGGATGTCTCTAGATTTGTGAACTGTGCATCCTTTGATTTCTTTGAATGTATTAGCAGAACGTCTGCTATTTCAGTCGGTGTACGTCGTATTACTTGGCTCCAGACATCGGACTTAGAACAATGGGTACAAGGGAAACTGGGAAATATTCCTTGCACAGGAGAAAATCTCTTTGGCAAGGATTGGCAGGACAAGGCAAATCAGCTTGAATCTGAAAATACTACATTGAATAGACTAAGTCTACAGCCATCCCAGCAAAGAAAAAGTCAGCCAAAAAAAACTTTTTCAGTAAGAAAAAAAAGTTTTACCCATCATACTCACTGTCCAGTTCATGTTCCCCAAAAGGGGCAACAACAGAACAGACAGCAGAGGAAGCCACAAGTTCCAAGAACTCAATCGGCTCCACAAGTTCAGCCTCCTCAGGGGCTTTGACGCCTTCCTAGAGAACAGTCTTTCTGCCCCTGAAAGGTCCAGAACCCCTCACCATTTCAGGAAGGTTATGCCATTTTGCCAGCAGATGGCAACAAATAACATCAGAAAACTGGACTTTGTCCATTGTACAAGAGGGGTACAGACTCCACTTCCACAGCCTGCCCCCTCCTACAATCATAAAGCAGTTCAATCCTCAGGTCCCTGTCACCAATCTCTTGGGTCAGGAGGTCACATCACTTCTTGCTCAAGGAGCAATAGAAGAAGTACCCATATCCTAGCAGGGTGTGGGGTTTTACTCCCCCCTATTTTCTCATTCCCAAGAAAACAAGGGGACACAGGCCTATTCTGGACCTCAGAGAATTAAACAAATATCTGTTCCAAGAAAAATTCAAAATAATTTCCCTCGGAACACTCTTTCCATACCTTCAGAGTCAGGATTGGCTATGTTCTCTAGATGCATATACTCATATTATCATCCATAAAGATCACAGGAAATTTCTTTGATTCCTTTTCCAGGGAAGACACTTCCAATGCAGGGTTCTTCCCTTCTGGGCTGGCTTCTGCCCCAAGAGTCTTCACAAAGTGCATGGCAGTGATAGCAGCATTCCTGAGAACTCTGGGAATATTCATCTTCCCCTACTTAGATGACTGGCTCATTCAGGCACCAACAGCTCCAGAAGCCAGCTTCGCTCTTTCTTGCACGATGCGAATTCTTCGCTACTTGGGACTGGTCATAAATCTCCCAAAATCTCAGCTTACCCCTTCTCAGTCCCTGGCGTTCATAGGGGCTCGTCTAGATACCAGACAGTCAAGGGCTTTCCTGCCACAGCCCCAGTGTCTTCATATACTGCAGCTGGCATCTCAAGCAGCTGTGAAAGTCTTCCTGACTGCTCGGGAAATGCTTCAGCTTCTGGGGCATATGGCATCCACTGTCCATGTGGTTCCCTATGCTCGCCTTCACATGCAAGCAGCCCGGTGGACCCCCTCCTCTCAGTGGACATAGGCCTCAGGTCACCTGTCAGACAAAATTAGAAATGCCACATGTCTCATTTCGTCCCTTCAATGGTGGCAATCTCTGAAAAACCTTCTAGTAGGCTCTCCTTTTCAGCAGCCTCTTTTCCAGGCTACTCTAACAACGGATGCGTCCAAGTTGGGTTGGGGAGCTCACTTGCATGATCTCTCTACTCAGGGTCTCTGGACCCCACAAGAGGCTTGTCTTCACATAAACCTCCTAGAACTCAGAGCCATCTACCATGCTCTTCAAGTATTCCAGGCCCAGCTCAGCTACAAGACAGTCCTGGTTCAAACCGACAATCAAGTAGCCCTGTTCTACATGAACAAGCAGGGTGGAACGGGCTCTCTGTCGTTATGCAATGAAGCTTTGCGACTGTGGGCCCTCGCCAGAGAGCTTCAAATCCACCTCCTAGAGGTATATCCTCCGGGCATTCAGAACCTTTGGGTAGACAAACTCGGTCGAATACTGTTGCCACACGAATGGTCTCTTCACTCAGACCAGATTGCTCGAGTGTTTCGAATCTGGGGAACCCCAGATATAGACCTCTTTGCAAGTCCACAGAATGCCAAACTTCCCCGATTCTGTTCCAGAATTCTGGCACAAAACTGTCAGGCAAGAGATGCTTTCCTCCTCCACTGGGGGCAGGACTTCCTCTATGCCTTCCCACCCATTCCCCTCATTCCCAAAACACTATTCAAGCTTCAGAGAGACAGAGGACTATGATCCTCATAGCTCCACGTTGGCCACGGCAAACGTGGTATCCTCTGCTTCTACGTCTCTCTCAAGCCACGCCACTGAAGTTGGAATACGCTCCAGATCTTCTTTCCGAGGAGAACGGGATGCTATTGCACCACAATCCCCAGTCCCTACATCTCAGGACCTTGTTGCTGAAAGCCTAGAGCTTCCAGATATCAACCTTTCTCAACAGGTAAAGAATATCCTGGTGGCCTCCAGAAAACCCTCCACAAGGCAATCATATGCCTTCAAGTGGAAAAGGTTCTCTGTATGCTGTTCTCAAAGGGGGCTTCACCCCCTTTCAGTGCCTCTGGAATCGCTACTGGAGTATCTCCTCCATTTATCAAATTCTGGTCTTAAAACCAATTCAGTAAGGGTTCCATCTTAGTGCCATTGCAGCTTCTTGCAAGCCTTTGGATGGACAACCTATTTCCTCTCATCCACTTGTAGCAAGATTTATGAGAGGTCTACTCTTAACAAAACCTCCCATTAAGCCACCGCCGGTGGCATGGGATCTCAATCTTGTTCTCAGGCAGCTTATCAAACCGCCCTTTGAGCCCTTAGCCACTATGGACCTGAAGTTTCTTTTCTGGAAAGTCATCTTCCTAGTTGCTCTCACTTCTGCAAGATGCATCAGTGAGTTGCAGGCCTTAGTGGCTGATCCTCCTTATACAAGATTTCACCATGATAAGGTAGTTCTTAGGACTCATCCTCACTTCATGCCAAAGGTGATTTCACCTTTTAATTTAAACCAATCTGTTTACCTTCCTGTATTCTTTCCTAGGCCTCATGCCTCTAGTGCAGAAAGGAACCTTCATACCTTGGATTGTAAAAGAGCCTTAGCTTTTTACCCTCAAAGAACTAAGCAACACAGAAAATCATCTCAGCTTTTTGTTGCTTTTGATTCTAGTCATTTGGGACTTCCAGTTTCCAAAAGAACTCTCCCTAGATGGATTGCGAATTGCATATCCTTTGCATACGAGAGTAAGGGACTTTCTCTCGAAGGCCACGTCACAGCTCACAATGTGAGAGCAGTGGCATACCCGACACAACCTCCATGGCTAATCTTCTGTGTCCATTGATGACATCTGTAGAGCAGTCACCTGGGCTTCAGTACACACCTTTACAGCCTATTATTGTTTAGACAAGGACTCGCGTCGGGATGCCTCGTTTGGACAGGCTGTTCTACAGCATCTCTTTCAGACTTAGTACAACTCCTACCCACCGTCCCGGGGTTTTCGATGCCAGAGATCCATGGGCGGAAGAATGACCCATCTCACCAGAGATTCGCAGCTTGCTAGGGTCATCCTCCTGGCATCTCTCAGCTGGGGAGTCCCCATATGTGAAGACTACATTCCTGCTAGTGCTTAGAGATAGCGTAGTTACTCACCTGTAACAGGTGATCGCCAGGAACAGAAGGAATTAAGTCTTCACAACCCACCCACCTCCCCTAGGAGTTCTCTCTCTTTCTCTCCTTCTCTCCTTTTGTCTCAGCTATAAACTTGTTAGAAAGCTGGGAAGGCAGCAAGCAGGCGCTATGGGATGCTCCCAAAAGCTTTCCTATTGGACGCTGGGGAGCGTTCCCGCGCAGGCTCCGTCAGTACCGATGATACCCATATGTGAAGACTAAATTCCTGCTGTTCCCTGAGATCACCTGTTACAGGTGGGTAACTACGCTTTCTCTTCCATGACAGCATCTATGAAAAGCTGATTCAGTTCTGTTCAATTGATGAACTTGGCACCAACTACCCTAAGGTAAGAAGAATCCGATGTTTCATTTCTATTACAGTATAAGACAATTAGTTTGCTATTTAGCTGGAGAATTAGAATAGCGGTTCTGTTCAATTTGCCTTGCAGTTAATTGCTTTGAGTTGAAATACACTAAGCATAGCACTTTAATCCAGTGATATGTGCATAAGTGCGAGATCTGTGTGCAGTGAGTGTTTGATCATACTTCTCCACTGTGTCCAGGGACATCCCCAACCATTCTGAAATGTTGACTTCTACAGGGGTGTGGCATGTTTCTCTTTCTCACCTTAAAATCAGCAGCCGATGATTGGTGAGGGAATGTGGTATCATGACTGTAATAGAGGAACATTCTGTGATAACTTTTGAGCATTGAACTCTTTTGAATGAGTGTGTTCAGGCAAAAATCAGGCCATCAGCAGCAAGAAAAGCCAAGATAGCCCAAGCCTCCATCTGGGACTATTATTTCATCAGTAACTATTATTGAGAGACTTCTGAGTAACGGGTAAATTGCGTAATTATTATTGCCCTGCTGCCTGTGTACAGATGTAGGTTTTTCCATGAAAACTGGATCCCAACTATTTAATAGGAGTGCATGCTGTATAAAGATGTCCATAGTCTGTATTGTCACTCTTGAATATTCTTGCCTTTCAGGATATGTTTGATCCTCATGGATGGTCCGAGGACTCGTACTACGAAGCATTAAGTATATTATTTATGTAGTTCTAGTAGTTTATAGTCCTGTGTGCATGATAAATTGTGTGCATTCAGAGTTGCTGAATCCTACGCCTAGGCAGAAGGGGTTTAAGTGACTTGTGTCATGGTCGTGCAGTGAAGGGTGGAGTTGAGATTGGAAACACTTTCTGCTCTTATCATGAGGTCATGCATTCAGGATTGTTCACATAAATACATTGGGGTCATCTTTAAACAATCTTTGTATTAAAAGGAGCGTATTCCTTGCGTTCTTTTAAACGTTTTTTTTATCTTGCACATTTCATTATCAGATTTCAGTGTACCATAAACAAACAGCAACTCTCTTAATTTCACTTTTTGCTTCCTTAGTCTGCACCTCTGCTGCTTTAATTCTGTCTTGTGGAGCATTTTGGAGTGTGATTCTTTGGAAAATTATGTTTCCTTATCGCTTCTCCGGGCCAGTCCAGGGAACGTTAGGGTTGTCAATCCCCTTTAGCAGCTGAGGATTGAAGACTTCAAGTTTTCTTGAGAGCTCAAGCCACTCCCCCTGAGGTCAATGTGCCAGTCTTTCAGTCCTCAAGCAGCTTGGGTCATGTTTTAGAGTAATAAATTACTGAGAAAATTATGAAAATTACTCCAATCAAACTGACTTTAACAGAAAACCTCAGAGGGTATTATATTTTAATGATTAACGTTGTTGCACGGATGTTGTCTCAGACTATTCGGCTGTGAATTACTGGATTAGAAGAACTCGTCATTAACACCAGCTCAGCCTTAGTACATCAATGACCACTTCCGGCAATTATAAAAACTTTCCTTTTACCCTCTCTCTTCCTTGTATCAAATTTCTAATTTCAACAATTGCTTGTACTTGCACTTAACTTTATGTTTCTTCTAAATATATTCCAATATGCATTACAACTTGTGACTAGCACTTAGCTTCATGAGTCTTCAAACGAATCTGGTACAGATGAATCTTCCTTGTCCGACGCCTCACTTACAACGTTGTGAACAGCGTTTCACTCAATGAATGAGGTTCTTCAGGGAATTTTTAGTGGTGCATATAGTCCAAACATTAACTGAAAATAGAAACTCACATTTAAAAACTTATTAGCTGTCCTAAGTCTAATACAAATTCGTATTAAAAACGTTTATAAGCTACTACATACCCGGTCCTCAGCAGCTGAAGAGGATCGATTCTGGCTATCTCCCTCAAGAAAGATTCAGTTTCTTATTTTTATTTCTATTCTGTTGAGTTACAAGTTAGCTCTAGCAGGGCTGATCTTGTTCTATATTCCCTGGAACTGGTTGCAGTCGCCAGAGTTTACAACATGACATAAGAGACGTCGAGTTAATTATTACTTATTTGCGGGGTAAGGTAGAGCCTACCTTCATGTCCGCCTCCGTCTCTTTGTAGGCAGATTGGTTCTGGGAGCCCCAGTTATCCTCTGCCTCGGTATCCGCCGCACTTGCGCACTTCCCGCTAGCAGCGGGTCAGCGTCTCCGCGCTGCCGCCGCCTTCTGCTCGTTTCAGGTGAGCCTGGTTTTGTGAGCGTGTGTAGCTTTGCGGCGTCGTTTCCGTCAGGGTGAGAGCGCGGCAGCTTTCTTGCTTCGGCGCGGAAAGAAGGGGTTTTTTCCCCGAGAGATCTGCGGCGGTGCGCTCAGTATCAGATGGACGGGAAGCTTCCATCAGAGTCAGAGAGGCCCTTTTTACCCGCGGGAAAGGCGGCCATTTTATGTGCTCCGGCCATTTCGCCCGTGGACCATCACCGGCCAGGTAAAAGAAAGTCCAAGTCCAGTAAGGACGTTTCTGAGCTGGTTAAGCCTCCGCAGACCCTGCCTGAAGCTCAGGAAGGGATTTCTGCTTTCTTTTCCCCGGAATTTATTCTGGCCATGCACAGGGCGTTTCTACTGAAATCCTCTCAGAAAACCTCTACGGGGCCGCTCTCTACCTCCTTGGAAGTACCTGGAGTTTCTCCAGTTGCAGAGGATCCTGGAGCGGGTCCTTCTCAACGGAAAGTGGCAATACAGGGCCCTTTGGATCCCTTTGGGCCTCTGGTCTCGGAACCCCTGGGTCAAGAGGAGGGAGAGATTATTTCAGACGCTGGCTTGGACCTAGCTCCAAAAGAGCTGGAGGAGGGTGAAATTGCACCCGGCGAGGACCCAAATATTTTTCGGGTTTTTCGCAAGGAAGAGCTCGGAGCGCTCATTTCACAGTCCTTAACAGCATTGAACCTCCTTCTTCCCTCGGTATCTCAGGAACCGTTGGAGGATCCGTTGTTGCAGGGGTTTAAGGCGGAACAGCGCTGTTTTCCGGTACACTGCATGATAAAACAGATGATTGAGTCTGAGTGGGAGTGTCCGGAGGCTACTCTCAGAGGGAGTCGCGCCTTGGCTCGCCTTTACCCCGTGCCTCAGGAGGAGAAGGACTTATTGCGCATGCCTAAGGTGGATGCCATCGTGTCGGCTGTGACTAAAAAGACTACCATTCCCGTGGAAGGAGCAGCGGCGCTTAAAGACCTCCAAGATCGAAAATTGGAAATTCTACTTAAACAAGCGTTTGATTCTAGCGCTCTGGCACTACAGGTGGACGTTTGTGGAGCGTATGTCTCTAGGGCGTCCATCCGGTGGATTCAAGGGGACGCTTCTGTGGATGCAGCGTCGGCTTCTACGGTAGAAGGTGCAAAGTTAGAGTCCGCAGCGGCCTACATGGCGGACGCTTTCTATGATTTGCTGCGGATTGCCGCAAAGACCATGGCATCGCTAGTGGCTGCCAGGCATTTTCTGTGGTTGCGTAACTGGTCAGCGGATGTTTCCTCTAAGTTACGCCTTAGTAAGCTTCCCTATAAGGGTAAGTTACTTTTTGGAGAAGCGTTGGAAAAGATTGTTAAGGATCTCGGAGACTCCAAAGGGGGTTGCTTGCCAGAGGATAAGCCTAGGCCGGTTAGAGGATCTGGGGGACTACGCGGATCCGGTCGGGACGCTCGCAGATTCAGGGGAGCGCACTTTGCTCCCTATTCCAGAGGCCGTGCCGGTTTTCGCGGACAGTCCTTTCAAGGAGCCAGAGGATACGGCAGAACCTACTTCAATGCTCCTCTGCCCTCGGCTAAGAAGCCACAATGAAGGTTTGATGGTCCAGGTGCTGGTTCCTGTGGGAGGACGGCTACAGGAATTTATTCCAGCCTGGACCGCGATAACCTCAGACAAATGGGTGCTGGAGGTCATTCAGAAGGGTTATGCGCTGGACTTCGCTTGCCCTTTGACAGACGCTTTTGTGATGTCTCCCTGTGCTCCGGGGCTGAAGTCCCAAGCAATCTCCGACACTCTTTCCCGCCTCTTGTGTCTACAGGCGGTGGTTCCAGTGCCTCGCGACCAATACGGCTGCGGTCGATACTCGATTTATTTTGTCATTCCCAAGAAGGAAGGTTCTTTTCGGCCAGTGCTGGATCTCAAATACGTAAACCGCGCCTTATGAGTGCCACATTTTCGCATGGAGACGTTACGTACAGTAATTCGGGCAGTTCGGCCGGGAGAGTTTCTCTCGTCCATAGATCTCACGGAAGCGTATCTGCACATTCCCATCAGGCCGGCACATCAGCGGTTTTTACGGTTTGCCCTTCCTATGGGTCATTTCCAGTTTCGAGCGTTGCTGTTCGGTCTAGCCACGGCTCCGCGAACCTTCACGAAACTGATGGTGGTGGTGGCAGCGGCGCTGCGGAAGGAAGGCATCTGGGTTCATCCGTATCTCGACGATTGGCTAATCAGGGCAGATTCTCGGTTAGCCTCAGTGACGGCGACTGCTCGGGTGGTTCAGTTTCTGGAACGACTCGGTTGGGTCATCAACCAGACCAAAAGTCACTTACAGCCGGTGACTCAGCTAACTTATCTCGATGCCTTCTTCGACACGGTTCGGGGGGCGGTCTTTTTGCCCGAGATCAGGGTGCACAAGATTTTGGAGCAGGTGCGAGCGTTTTTGCAGGTGTCGGCTCCGTCGGCGTGGACGTATTTGCAGCTCTTGGGATCCATGGCGGCGGCCTTGGATCTGGTGCCGTGGTCCAAGGCTCACATGCGACCCTTACAGCAGGCATTGCTTTCCTGATGGTCTCCGCAGCTTCACCCTCTTTCGCAGAGACTCGTCTGTCCAGAGCAAGTACAGCAAAGTCTGGAATGGTGGTTAGACCCCACGCATCTGAGAGCAGGGGTACCCTTGCAGGAACCAACGTGGGTGTTGGTAACCACGGACGCCAGTCTCACAGGTTGGGGAGCTCATTGTCGGTCGCGGGTGGCTCAGGGGTGTTGGTCCGCGGAAGAGAGCTCGTGGTCGATCAACCGTCTAGAACTCTGCGCAGCTCGACTCGCCCTTCAGAGCTTCGAAAGCTTCCTCAAGGGGACAGCGGTGCGGATTTTTTCCGACAATGCGGTGACAGTTGCCTATTTCAATCGGCAGGGGGGTACCAAGAGTCTGCCTCTGCTCGACGAATGTCAGGAGTTGCTGGCTTGGGCGGAGAGCCGTCTCCTGGCATTGTCGGCGGCGCACGTGGCAGGCAAGGACAACGTGCAAGCTGATTATCTCAGTCGCAATGTTCTCGATCCCGGCAAGTGGGAACTGAACGTGGCGGTTTTTCACGTGCTGACGTTGCGTTGGGGGCAGCCGATTATGGATCTAATGGCTACTTTCGGCAATGCAAAAGCGAATCGCTTTTTCAGCAGGCGGAGGGAGCGCATGTCGGAAGGACTGGATGCTCTAGTTCAGCCCTGGCCGGTGGACTCCCTCTTGTACGTTTTTCCTCCATGGCCGATGTTGAGTCGGGTTATTCAACGTATAGCGGGACACCGTGGTACCGTGATTCTAATTGCGCCGGATTGGCCTCGACGTCCTTGGTATGCCGATCTGGTTCGGCTATTGATAGATTCGCCTTGGCAGCTTCCCGTCCAAATCAATCTGTTGAGTCAGGTCCGGTGCTCAATGCCGCAGGTGGATCGCTTCTTGCTTACTGCTTGGCTCTTGAAAGGTCTCGCTTGAAGCACCGTGGTTACGAAAGTTCCGTGGTGGCCACCTTACTTCAGTCTAAGAGACCAGGGACTTCGCTGGCCTATATTCGGGTTTGGCGACTCTTCGAGGATTGGTGTGTGCAGCGCGACTTTATTCCTCTGTCGTCTACCTTACCGCAATTGCTTTTGTTTCTCCAGGAGGGGTTAGATAAAGGTTTGGCTCTCAGTACGCTTAAGGTTCATTTGGCAGCTCTGGCATGTTTTCGGGGTATGGTGCAGAATCGCCGTCTTTCGGCGCACGCAGATGTGCAACGGTTTTTTCGAGCAGCTAGGATTATCCGTCCCCCGTTACGTCGGATCGTGCCTCCGTGGGACTTAAATGTAGTTTTGGAGGCCTTAACACGTCCGCCGTTTGAGTCGGCTTCCTCGGGGAATTTGCGAGAGTGTTCCTGGAAGACAGCGTTTCTGGTAGCCTTGTGTTCGGCAAGACGGATTTCGGATTTGCAGGCCTTGTCCTGTCAGGAGCCTTATCTTCAGTTTCTTCCTGAGGGAGTGTTGCTACGGACGGTTCCTTCCTTTCTGCCTAAAGTGGTGTCCGCTTTTCATCTTAATCAATCGGTGGACTTACCAATTTTTTCAGATCTGTCTGATTCACAGATGGACCGTACTCTCCGCAAGTTGGATCTTGGTCGTGTTTTGAAGTCTTACTTTAAGATCACTAGGCCTTTTCGGAAGACAGAAAGATTGTTTGTCCAGTATGCCGGTACAAAGAAAGGTCAGGCGGCGTCCAAGTCCTCGATTGCTCGATGGGTGCGCTATTGCAGCAGCTTACGAAGCCAGTGGGCGGACGCCTCCTGTTGGTCTGAAAGCTCATTCCACTCGGGCTCAGGCGGCGTCCTGGGCGGAGTTTGCCTTTGTTCCTCCGGTGGATATATGTAGGGCGGCGACGTGGTCTTCCCTGCATACCTTTGCCAAGCATTACCGGTTGGATGTTCAGGCCAGGGAGGATGCGAAGGTTGGGGCTTCGGCTCTTATCGCAGGACTTGCGGGTCTCTCCCAAGTTTAGGTACTGCTTTGGTACTGCCCTAATGTTCCCTGGACTGGCCCGGAGAAGCGATAAGGAAGGTGAAATTAGGTCTTACCTGCTAATTGTCTTTCCTTGAGCTTTCTCCGGGCCAGTCCAGGGTCCCACCCTTTCTATATCGGTTGCCTCTGCCGAAGCGCAAGAATGATATCCGGTTACCTTGGTTCGTGCAGTTGGCGTAACTTGGGGCTTCTACGATGCCTTTCTGAAGAGACATGATGTTTATATGACGAAAAAAAAAATATTAATTTTTCACTACTCGTTCCGGGGGAATATAGAAAATTATCAGTTACTATCGAGTTAACCTTGTGTTTTCAGATGTTTACTTGTTGGCTGCTTTGTCAAGAGAAGACTGGCACATTGACCTCAGGGGGAGTGGCTTGAGCTCTCAAGAAAACTTGAAGTCTTCAGTCCTCAGCTGCTAAAGGGTATTGACAACCCTAACGTTCCCTGGACTGGCCCGGAGAAAGCTCAAGGAAAGACAATTAGCAGGTAAGACCTAATTTCACCTTGTAAACTAATATGCTTTTCTTGGGTCTGATAACTATCTTATTGGCACATGGAGGTGTGCTCATGATATCGGGAGTGGAGCAATGTGTGTGCAGATGCCTCTGACTCCTCACTTTAGAAGAATTCTATCCCTTTGATTTTTTTTGTTTCTTTGTAGCCAAAGCTCAGAAAGTTGAAATGGATAAGCTGGAGAAGGCTAAAAAGGAGCGAACCAAGGTGGGTGTTGTCAGCTCTCAGAGGATGTTTGCATGTGTGTTGATCCGGATACTGACGGCAATCACTCTGTTCTCTTGTGGAAGATGGCACCATATAAATATCTTTACATGAGCAACTGAACATTGAATTATATTCTGCCATTTTCTCAAGTATCTCTTCACCAAAAAAGCTTTCTCTAACAATATGTAGGTTTATTTTGCAAAAGAATAGAGTAAATATATGCACAAAAAGAAATGCTAACTTACCTGAGTTTGCTTGTTTTGGAGGGGGGGTCCTGATCAAGTAGTTTTTCTCCTGTTTCCTGGGTTGCGACTAGGCATTTATTGCCAAACATATTTGAGGATCCTTCATCCCCGCCATGACACCAGCTGATTTCTCCCTGCAGTCTAATCCACAGTCCTCTTTCCCATTTTTGCCCCACGTCCCCCTTCCCCCCCCCCTAAGCTAGATGGTGAGGAGCACTATTTTACTATTCCCAAGGTGCTTTTCTGCCTTGGGCAGCTGCCCCAGGAGTGGAGTACTAACCTAATGGTTAGAGAAGTGAGCTGGAAACTGGAGAATCCAGGGTCAAATTCCACTACCATTCCTTGTGATCTTGGGTAAGTCACTTAGCCCTTCATTGCCTCAGGTACAAACTTAAAGTGGAGGCCCTCTGGGAACAGATATATATCTACAGCATTTGAATGTGCTCACCTTGAACAACTGTCTGAGAAAAGTATTAGCCAAATCCAATAAAATCAGTTTTAACTCCCCCCCCCCCACCCCCGTCTTGCCAACCCTCAATGAAGACCCTGCCCTTCTTACTTGGGCTTCATTCATGACTCTCCAAGGGTTCCCCCACAACCTTTTCTGCAAGCAACCAGTTTTCTCTCTTCCCTCCCTCTCCCCCTACCCCCCACCAAGTTGTATTTTTAGGTCAGGAAGATGGCTTTTAATTGAATTGTGTGAAGGGTTCTTGGCCAAGGGCCACAAATTGAACTCCCTTCAGAACCCGGTATACACAAACTCCAGGTCTGACCACTAGAGTTTTGCAGTAACAGTCTTCACTCCTCACATCCCTTGGATGTGATGAAACAAGTTTTATTGTAAAATTTACTGCTGAACTTGCTTGTTTAGTACAGTAGAAGTTGTTGCATTTGAGACAGAACACCTTTCCCATTTTCTCCTAATTGCCGTACTTTGTTATTCAGTCATCCTTGGCCATGCATGTAAGGACCTGTTCTCTGCGATTTCTTTTCAGTGATTCATTTAAGAGTCTGTCTCTGTACATTTGGTCAGACAACAAGTTCAGGCTGCACAATCCTTGCACACGCAGGCTTTCAACCCACTGCTCATCACAGCAGCACACTCTGGCTTCATGGACTGTTTCCATAGCCTGCAATCTACTGCTTATCAGAGAAGAGATTTAGGCTGCATTAGGCCTTCACTCCACTTCTTCCCAAAGTACTGCACTGAGTATGCCTAGTAGGGGCTATATAAATAAGTAGGAGGTGCAGGTTAAGGTTGCCCAGCCTATGTTTGCACAGATCTGTAGCCTACAGTTCATTAGAGGAGCAACCTCGGGCCAACTGGGTTACGCATGTCCACTTTCTGTTGTGTCTCACAATCTGGGCAGGGTGTCTTAGATGTACAAGGATTTCTCGGGGGGTCAGCATCCATCCTTGCTGCTTAAAAATACTACAAACTCAATAGGTTGCACAGAACAGAGTAACAAGGTCTGTATTCTCTCGTGTTTGCAAGGCTACATATTTTAGAAGTGTTGTTTGTGTTAGTTTATTTATTAAGTATGAACGCCACTGTCGTGAAAAGCAGTTGTAAATGTGTTAAAGATATCACAAGACTCTCTTTAGGCATATGGCATAGAATGTTTGTACATCAATGTGTCTCAAGTTTTTTTTTTTTGTTTTTTTTTTTTTACTGTGTCCCCCTTTTATTTTTTAAATTTCATTTGTTATTTCCCAAAGATTGAGTTTGTTACGGGCACAAAGAAGGGCACAACAACAAGTACAACTACTGCTTCAACTACCACAAGCAGCACATCCGTTGCAGGTAAGGGGTATGGAATGCAGGCGGATATTTTATGGAGTCCAGATGAACTGGAATGTACTGGTGGATCCCCAGAGATATTTGGGTTGGAGCTTGGATTTGTGTACAGATCTTTTCAGACATTATATTTACTGTACAGGTAGATGAATTTGGCTGTGGCATATGAACAGTTCACCTGCATCTTGCCAGTTGTCTTCTCGCTACACCCATCTTCCCAAGGGCCAGTGATAGGATATTAGGTGCTTTAGGCAATCCTTCAACCTTATGCCCCTTCTAAATGAATTTTTAGGCCTCTGCTCCCCCCCCCCCATCTAAGGTTTTGATAATTAAATTCAACAATTATCACCCCAATACCACCTCTCAAAACCAAACATAATATTTAAAAGCATAATATCCAGTTTTGCATTATTATAGGATTGTTCTAAGAGGATGTGGATGGGTTAAGCTGGCCCTGCTCTTCCCTCATTTACTTGTAATCTCATCACTCACATTTTTTTTTTTGGAGGGGGAGACCGAATCAAAATTCAGGTGCTTGAAAACTCTTTATTTCACTCTTCCTAAAGGAGATGCGGAGTTTTTTGATCATGGTGCAGTTTGCCTACTTACTGTGAATACGGCAAAGGGTCGTTGGCAGTGTGGGGAAGGGGATCAATTCAGCATGCAGCACCTGCAACATTTGGGAAAGAGGCACTGCTCCACCCCATCTCCCCCCTCCCCCCATTATGCCTATGACTTTGATGTCGTGGATTCTGACTAAAAGGGTGTGACAGTTTTGTGTTGCTTGTTACAGTTAAACCAGAGCTAAACATATACATTATACAATTTATTTATTCAGTTTGATAGCATACTTTTATGAAATCATTCAAAGCGTGGTACAGTCAATAAAAAAAAACATTTCATTATGAAATTCTACCAGATCACACCAGCAAGCCCATAAAATAATTATTCCCATCCTACTATCCCCATATATTAAAAAAATAAATAAAAGAAAAAGCTTTTATGCACTCCCAGCCCCATAACGCAAAGTGGTCATCATCGCTGTAGCTCAGCGCAGCAGTATTCTGCAAAGTGCTACATTTTAACGAACTTCAAAATCTCACAGAATCTGTCTGCACAAATATTTATTGATTCGCTTATTTATTTTTGGGTATACCGCCATTCAAAATAGCATCATGGCGGTTTACAATATATGAAGGAAAAGCCCAAATACAGAAACAAACACAACGCAATTTACACCAACTGGAATGTGGGAATGAGTTCCATAACTTTGGGCCAAAATAAGTAAATGCTCCGTTTTAGTGTATTGTGACTTCACATGGGCAGAAACAACCAACAGAAGCTGTGAAGAATGAAGTAATCATTGGGACATGCAGGAACCCAATCCCTGTCAAGTTACTAATGTTTGGTCTCATGGGCTGTATATTATCAAAAGCCTAATGCCTTGAACATTACCCATGTAAAGATTGTAGGTCATGAGCACCCCTTGATCCCATGACACAGGTTTCTTTTTTATACCAACCCTTTCTCATTTACTTTTTATATGAAAGACTTACACTACCTAGTTTTTCCAGCTTATGGACAAATATTTAACCTTTCTTCTGAACTGCAAATTGTAGACTTCTATAATATTATCAGCTCAGTTATTCATAAACTACACTAAAAATGAGCTTAAGAAATGTTCCCTACAATAACCATAGTTGCCCATGTGAGCATTCTCCGCTGCATCTAAGTGATGCCTTGCTCACAGAGATGAAATGCTTCATGTGGTATAGACTATTAAGTCTTGAAAAGAGATTCCTGGTTAGTATGGAGGACGACTGTATTTCGCTGACCTTTCCTTTGTTTCTGCAATGTATAGATGCTCAGAAAAGGAAAAGCAAGTGGGATTCGGCCATCCCTGTCACCACAATAGCCCAGCCCACCATTCTCACCACCACAGCAACACTGCCAGCTGTCGTCACAGTCACCACCAGCGCCAGTGGATCCAAAACAACAGTCATCTCTGCAGTGGGCACGATAGTAAAGAAGGCCAAGCAGTGATCGGGAAGGAAACCTGCACTAGGACTTGCGCTTGGACACTCATTTGTACAGATCAGGGGTGGGAGGTTTCCTTTTTTATGTTTCTCCATGTACAGTTTGGAGACTTTTAAACCTAAGACGTTAATGCCTGCTGCTGAAAATGGGGAGAAGCTGTGGCTTTGGCTGTGAATAAACAGATCTAAACTGGAGAACAGTTCACGCAGCGCCGACCCTGGAAGGATCCTGCTCATGGTTTCCAGCTTAAGAAGTCGGCTGTGGAGGTGTGATCGTTGCTTATCTGACGTGTCATTCTGTGAGCATTTGCTCATTACAAGACTCTCTCCTATACTTTCTATAAACTATGTGCTTTATCCATCTAATGGGGCACAGTACAGATACGTATTCAAGGGCCCTTCGTAGTCAGGCCCTATAATCTTGTCATCACCAAAATTTGTTAATACGTTAATTAGTACATTTAAAGAAGCAACTTCCCAATCTAGAGACACTTCCTGTGCTGACTTGAAATTAAAATGCACTGCTGACAATTTTGGGAATAGTTTAGTCTATTTAGATGTACAAAACTGTGCGGTTTAAGAGCAAACCCTATAATTTGATCAATAACAGTTTGTGGGACTCTGATAAGCTCCTGTGAGTCAGCATAATCAGTCAATTCTTGTGTCGTATGCCTCTGCTGTTTTTGTAATTTTCCCCAAGTTCATCTGTTAAATAGCAGTGTTTTGAGTTGATTTAGTCAGGAATAAATGGTACCTTTTTTCCTTTTGAAAATCCAGCCAAGTGCATTCTTAAAGCTTGAAACATATTTATTTTCTCTCATGGATTGGCCCTTGTCTGCACTCTACAGGAGCCTAGTATGAGGATTTGGCTTGGAAGCTCAATCCCAGCAAATAAAGAAAGCCAACTCTTCATAAAACATAATTCTAGATTGTAAGCATCCAATGCAGAACTCCCAGTAGCCAGAGAGATGTCCCTGGGAAACCATTTGGGCTAGGCATGGCCCTTGGAAAAGCAGGTTTGATAAAGCATGCTCTCACTTCTTTCCAGCATGCATTATAGTTTTTCTATTTTGCACATAATAGTGTTAAGGTGGAAAGCTGAGGACTGTCCCCACAAAGTTGCAGGCATTAAAAACCAAACAAACAAAAAATTAGAGATCTTGATCTAGTTCAGGGGTAAGGATTTGCAGTTTATTACCAGGTTTTGAACAAGTGATGTGTGCTTTGTAGTATATGTATGTGTGTATATATTGATTTATTAATTTGTAGCTGACATGCTTAGTAAATTGCTTCCATTTTCATAATGTAGAAAGGCCAAATCAGGCTTGTGCTTTGTTCAGTGGCATAAATTAAAATTAAGGGCTCATAAATGACAGTTTTGGACAGGGGTCCCAGAGCAGAGGTAAGAATAGCTACGTGGGCCTCCTTCTTTCAGCCCTCTTGCACTGCAGAGACTGCTTGGACAGAATTTATGGCGGTGCCTTTGTCCAAATCTGACTTGCCCTTTATTGGTTCCTTTGGAGTGTGTTGAGCCAGTACAGACATGGTATCTCTACATGCTCCTGATAAAGGAGGAAGAAGATTCACCACTTGAATTCTGCAGCATCTGTGCTATCTTGGACATGTTCTCCAAAATATTTAAGCCACTTACAGATTTCCAACAAGAAACGAGTAACATTGGTCAAGAAAGATGAACTCTCATCTAAAAACTCTTTCACTCCTCGCTGGACTCTTGGCAACCCTCTCATTTTACTCTCACAGCTCTTAATATGAGACTTGGGCCGGCCACAGGATGATGCACAAAAACACTTCTCTGTTGCTGGAGCCGATTGAGTAATTCATTTGCAGAAGAAGATTGGGAGGTAACACAACAGCACTGTTTTTGTAGGTGAGTACTGTGCTTTGCTGTGCTCTGCCTCCATTTCCATAGTTCAGAAGTTGCTGGGCCCCTGCTTGACTAGGTCACCCTCATACTGGTTGGGCAGTATTTACGTCTTTGCTAGTAGTGTATCAAAATTGTTTATTTTATTTATTTATTTTAAAACATTTATTGACTGCCAAGTGCTACAGTATTCTAGGTGGTTTAAAAAAAGCATAAAATATGAGTACCAATCACCCCTCCCCCCCCCTCACCCCTGCCACCAAATTACCCTTCACACCCCACCAAGAAACACATAATGCTGCCATCTACAATCGGTGCTAGAAACTCATGACTGCCCACCACCTAAATGGGAAATAGGGCAGGTCACCCACAGGAAGGTCAATAAGTAACCTTTCTAATTTTGTTCATACATCTCTCTTCTTTCCCTTTTGCATGCTCATTGTGGAATGTACATTCCTTATTGTCCCTCCAGTACAGTCCTGTACTTCTGGGTAGTCGACCTTCTCCAGCAGCTTGGAGACTGAGCATGTCATCTTTTGATGACATCAGTGTACTAAAGCAGCTGGCTCCTCCTTCCAGCCCCAGTAAGCTCAATCTCCAAGCAGCTAGAGGAGTGATCCAGAGTGCTGGAATCACTGAAGGGATAACTAAGGAGTGTTTAGATAGTAGGTAGCAGGCTTAGGTGTTTTGTTTGGTTCACAGTAAGTTTAAGTTAAAATAATAATAATAATAAATAATAAGATAAAGGAATAGATAATTGGCAGTGCGGGGACCAGTGGATCCCCCCTCCGGGGTACAGAAGAGGGGACTTCTGGGCCTCAGAACCAGGGCATATAGCACAGCGGCTCCTGAACCCATGACCGGGTGAGGAACCCCGAGTGAGGCAGAAGCTGGCAGGCAGCACAGTGCGGCGCTCCCACTTAGTTGCAGAAGCCTGGGAACAGAGGCGGGGAAGGCGCCAAAGAGACTCTTGAGTTGGTTGGTTCAGCCCGGTGTGCGGGGGGTAAGCTGCATTGAGTGAGGGCACCAATTTGAGGAGTTTATCTGCCCAAAGCATGCTTCGGCATGCCAGCTGGTGGCCACGTGGCTGACTGCAGTTCACACAGCAGCGTAGGAAACGTACCATTTTAAAAGCAGCATATTTTGGTGTATTTGATCAGTGGGGGTAGGACTTGCCGAATCCTAGGTGACTGTTTTTCCTGCGATTTGTTTTTTTGAGGGTTCTTCTGCCTCGTTTTGTTCCTTGCCTGGTAAAAAAAAAAAAAAAAATTAAAAGGAGAGACTAGAAGGAGGTAGAGCCATACCCACTAAGCTGCAGGACCACTTAAAGGAGGTTCACCATCCTGTCTTCACCTATAGGGCCATGCCAGCTAGGCCATAGTGTGGGGCTTGCAGGGCCTGGTGGGAGTCCGTCTCTACAGCAGGCATCTGCTACGGGTGCAAAAAAGAGGCCCGGACAGTGGAGCAGGAGCTTCAGGAGGATACTACAGATCTTTTGAGGCGAGCAGTCTCCTCAGTAGTAGCAGGGAGTACTGCTCAATCCCAGGAAGGGCAGAGAGAGGCAAGCAAGGAAGCTGGAGATATCGTACCGCCCCTGCTAGAGCTGCACAGGGAGAATCAACTCTCTCCAAGGCCATCCGCATCTCATTCTCGTGGGGCCCTAGGAGGTTTTGTTCCAGAATTCATTGTCCTACATAAGGTGTTCTGCATGTGGCAACAGGGTCAAAGGACCAGGCTTCAGTGCATGAGCAAAGCAGGAAAGGGCCAGCTACCATGAAAAAGCTAGAGCAAGTTGGGATGCCAGCCAAGCGACATCAGCTAGAGGGGGACAGGTTGGAGCAGTCTTCATTTTCGGATGAGCCAGAAATGTTGAGCTTGGCAATGGAGTTAGATGCAGATGGGAAGGAGCTAGAGGAAGGAGATTCCACAGGAGGAGTCCCACATAGTACTACTACTACTACTATTGGACATTTATATAGTGCTACCAGTCGTATGCAGCGCAGTACAGACATGTAAACGACAGTCCCTGCTCGTCAGAGTTTACAAGTACAGGTATTCTGCCAAGAGGAATTGACGGTGTTCATCACAGAAGATGCTTAATATGCTGACAGGTCTCCCTGTGGAGGAAGAAACATTAGAAGATCCACTTTTCCTGGTGGTGCGTAAATTGCAGAAGGTGTTTCCCATGCATAGGGTGGTCAAACAGATGATCCTGGAGGTGTGGGACCTTCCAGAGGCTGGGCTCAGGGAGGTAAGGACTATGACCAGGCTATACCCGCTTCCGGAACAAGAGCGGGAGCTGCTTCATTCTCCCAAAGTGGATGTGGTGGTCTCAACTGTTACAAAAAGACAAGGATCCCGGTAGAGGGCAGTACGTCACTCATAGAAACATAGAAATATGATGACAGAAAAAGACCACATGGCCTATCTAGTCTGTCCTTCCATATCAACAACTACAACAGTCCACTTTTTACCTTTAGAGATCCTCTGTGTTGGTCCCATGCTTTTTTGAATTCAGTTACTGTCCTCATCTCTACCACCTCCACTGGGAGACTATTCCATGGATCCACTACTCTTTCCGTAAAGAAATATTTCCGCATATCACTCCTGAATCTATCTCCCTTCACCCTCATCCCATGTCCCCTCGTAGCAGAACTTGCTTTCAATTGAAAGAGGCTCTCTCCCTGAACATTTATGCCACGGAGGTATTTAAGCATCTCAATCATATCACCTCTATCCCGCCTTTCCTCTAAGGTGTACATATTAAGATCCTTAAGTCTGTCCTCATATGCTTTATAATGAAGCCCAGTAATCATTTTAGTAGCCACCCTCTGCACCGACTCCATCCTGTTCACATCCTTTTGAAGGTGCGGTCTCCAGAATTGCACACTATACTCCAAATGACCAAAGACTTATACAGAGGCATTATCACCTCCTTTTTTTCTGCTAACCATTCCTCTCCGTATGCACCCAAGCATCCTTCTAGCTTTTGCCGTCGCCTTTTCTAACTGTTTAGCTACTTTAAGATCATCAGACACAACCACGCCTAGGTCCCGCTCTTCCTTAGTGGACAAAAGTACTTCACCTCCTATACTGTATTGCTCCCTTGGATTGCTGCAGCCCAAATGCATGACCTTACATTTTTTAACATTAAATCCCAGCTGCCAAATTCTAGACCATTCTTCAAGCTTAGCTAGATCCCTCCTCATGTTATCTACACCTTCCTGGGTGTCTACTCTATTGCAGATTTTGGTATCATCTGCAAAGAGGCAAACCTTACCCGACAGCCCTTCCACTATATCACTAACAAAGATGTTAAAAAAAATCGGACCAAGGACAGATCCCTGGTGCACACCACTGGTAACATCCACTCAAGGATGTCCAGGATAGAAAGCTGGATATCTTGCTAAAGCAAGTATTCAATATCAATGCCCTCTCGTTAAAAGCTTCTGTGTGTGGATCTTGGGTTGCCAGAGCATGCGTACGGTGGTCGCAGGGGGTTCTGGAGCTGGGAGATGCAACTCTAGAGTCAGGAGCGGCGGCTAAACTAGAGTCAGGGGCCACGTACCTGGCGGGTGCCTTCTGTGATCTGATTAGAGGGCTATCGAAGAATATGACCGTGGTGGTGGCACTCGCTGCTACCTCTGGCTGTGGAATTGGGCAGCGGGATGGCTTGTCCAAAGCCTGTCTTAGCAAGTTTCCATTTAAAGGGAAGCTTCTGTTCGGAGAGGAATTGGAAAAGTTGATGAAAGACTTGGGAGAGTCCAAAAGGGATCGTCTCCCAGAGGATAGGCAGAAGCAGGCTCGCAGTACAGGGTAAGCCACGGAACTTCAGACGATGCCACACCGTGCGTTTTGCACCTTACCAGCAGGAGCATTTCCCTTCTCAGGGTCAGGGCTTTTGAGAGTTCTGAGAAGCAAGGTGAGGCTATTATGGAGCCATCTCATCCTCTGGGCCTAAAAAGTCACAATGAAATGAGAGGAGCCAAGTTAGAGATGTAGTTCATAGGAGAACGGCTGCGGGAGTTCTATCCTGTCTAGGTCCAGATCTGGTCCGACCAGTGGGTACTAGAGGTCATTCGGGAGGGCTACGTGTCTTCACAAAATGCTTTGCGGTAGTAACAACCTACCTCAGGACTCTGGGGGTGTTTGTCATCCCTTATCTGGACGATTGGCTGATATAAAGTACCACTCCGGAAGGAGTTCACGAATCAACACAGATGACCATCCAGATATTGGAGCTCTTATGATTTGTAATTTATTACCCCAAGTCCCACCTTCAACCCACACAATGGCTGGATTTCATAGGAGCCCTGCTTGACATGACTCAAGCGAGGACCTTCCTCCTGCTTGAAGGAACAAGTTTTCACTGCTAGCAAGATGCTGACCATTCTAGACCGTATGGCCTCTACAGTACATGTCATGCCCTTGGCATGCCTCTGAATGAGACAGGCTCAATGGGCTCTGCAGACACAGTGGACCCAAGCTACAGGTTATCTCTGGGATTGGCTGTATGTCACCAATCCTCTGGTCCAGTCATTGCATTGGTGGATGATTCATCAGAACTTGCTCAAGCCCCTCCCCAAAAGATTTTGACAACAGACGCATCCAAACTGGGCTGGATAGCTTATCTGGATGGTTTCACACCCAGGGCAACTGGTCCATTCAAGAAAGTCTTCACCAGATGAACTTCCTGGAATTGAGAGCCATAGCAAATGATCTAAAGGCTTCAGAGACTGGCTTGCCAACCAAATTGTCCTAGTTCAGACCGACAATCAGGTCGCCATGTTTTATATAAACAAGCAGGGAGGCACGGTTTCATATCTATTGTGTTGGCAGACAGTCAGGTTGTGGAAGTTCGCCATTGCTCACCGGATGGAGCTGAAAGCCACATATCTTCCGGTAGCGCAGAACACTTAGGCAGACAGAGTCAGATTCTCCAGCCACCCAAATGGATGCTGAACAGAAAGGTGAACATAAGATATGCCATACTGGGTCAGACCAAGGTCCATCAAGCCCAGTATCCTGTTTCCAACAGTGGCCAATCTAGGTCATACGTACCTAGCAGTTTCCCCAAAAGACACAGGTTCCACAATGCTTGTACTGGGTCAAGCATTGATATCCTGGGTCCCTTCTTAATAATGGTTTATGGACCTTTCCTCCAGGAACTTGTCCAAACATTTTTTAAACCCAAACGGTGGCGGCCCGTATCTTCCAGAAGTGGGGCACCCCCTTGCTGGACTTGTTTGCCACCCCACAGAATGCCCAGGTAGTGTAGCTCTGCTCCAGAGTGAAGTCCCATGGCTCACTAACGTTGGATGCTTTCCTCCTATATTGGGGGAGGGCCTCTGTACGCTTATCCTCCAATTCCTCTCCTAGCGAAGACCCTCCTGAAGCTCAGAGCGGATGGAAGTTCAATGATATTCTGTTGGCCCAGGCAGTCATTGTTTCCTCTGGTGCTACAACTCTCCAGTCTGGAACCCCTCTGGCTGGGTCATGATCCAGATCTAATATCGCAGGCCGATGGGAAAATGCTGCATCCCAACATCCGATCCTTGGCCGTCACAGCATGGATGATGAGAAGGCTAGTCCTATCAGAGCTTAGTTTGCCTGATGGCATTACTGAGGCCCTCCTATTTTCCATAAGGACTCAACGAGGAAGTCTTATGCCTGCAAGTAGAGGCGATTTGCCATCTGGTTTGTTGACCAGGCCCTGGATACCTTCCTCTACCCCACACAAGCTGCTTGAGTGTCTTCTGCACCTCTCCAAATCTGGCCTGAAATCCAACTCTGTCAGGGTCCACTCCAGTGTGATTGGAGCGTACTATCGTGGCATAGAAGGGAAGTCCATTTTGGTACAGCCTTTGGTTGTTTGCTTTATTTTTTATTTTTATTTATATCTCCAGAAACAAGCAGGAATGTAGTCTTCACATATGGGTATCTTCGGTACTGACAGAGCCTGCGCGGGAACGCTCCCCACCATCCAAAAGGAAAGCTTTTGGGAGCATCCCACAGCGCATGCGTGCTGCCTTCCCGCTTCACTGCCTCTCTCACTTCAGTTCTTCGTTTTCCGCAGAGTCGACAGGATGTCTCCTGTCACTGCAGAAAACTTTATCTTTCTTGTTTTTTGTGGTCGCGTCTGCCTTCATTCGACGCCTACCGGTACCGCCGGTTATCTTTTCTTATTTTCTTCTAAAAAGAAAAAGAAAGCTTTTCTTTCTTTTCTTCGGTGCCTCACCCCTCCTGGGGTTAGGCATCATTTTGGGCACTAGGCCCAAAAATCTCCAGACATGGAGAAGCCAACTAGTGGTTTTAAAACATGTTCAAACTGTGGCGGTACTATTTCCGTCACCGACACCCCTGAATGGTGTCTCAAATGTTTAGGTCCTGAACATTGTCCAGCGGAGTGTCTCTCCTGTAGAAAGATGACCAAAAGAGGCCTGCACAACAAAGCTGCAAAGGCCGGTTCTCTTTTTACTGTTGATACGATGTCAGTTGCATCGACATCCTCCAGGGCTTCATCTTCCTCTCATGGATCCTCAGGTAACTAAACAAAAGTCTGTAAAGACTAGCTGGTCCTTGAAGGGTAAATCTCCTGCAAAGCATCAAGATGCCACTGGCACTAGCCTCGAGGAAAGCACACCGGCAAAATTGCCCGGCGGGACTCGTCTGTCTTCAAAGCACATACGGGGTTTCTGAATGTTCCAGAGGCTTCCACCTCTGCAGAACTTCAGTTGCCATCTTCTGGGGTCGTAGCCGCTTCCACCGGTACCGACCAGACATCGGCTTTAGCGATGGATAAGAGAATCCTCGCTATTGAACGCAGTCTAGCGTCCCTCTTAGCTGCCTCGGTACCGCTAAGACCGCTACAGACGGTTCAAATGAGCTCGGTACCGACACCGGTACCGGCTCCAGTGGCACCCACTCAGATGGAACGGCTTCCTCCCATGCTGAGCCTCGAGAGTTTCTCCGGCATCGATGGTGTGGAACCGAAACGCCATGGTACCGATATTTATTTTATTTATTTTATTAACAATTCTTATATACCGCACTATTAGACATCAGCGCGGTTTACATTAAACAGAAAACATCCGACAGTTTACATATGTCTGGTCATTACATTTAACAGGAGGTATAACTTGGCGAAATAGGGGAAACTAAATACAATGATATTCATCGGTACCAGCATCGATCGATGCAAAACTCCGATGAGTCTTCCGATTCCGATGACTCTACCGATACAAGAGAAGTGCTATTGAAGGATCCATCTCCTTCTCCTGAACGCAGAAAGTCTCCTCCAGAAGACATGTCTTTTCAGGATTTTATATGTGATGTAGCTAAGGGGCTTTCAATCACGGTTACTCCTGAGAAGGAACCTAGGGCAGAAGAACTAAGAATTCTGCAATACCCTTTGGCTCCCAAAGAGGCAGCGATGCTGCCCATACATCAGATCCTTCAAGATCTTATGTTCAGAATGTGGGAAACTCCCTTAACAGTGTCACCGCATTCTCAACACCTCGATACCATGTAGCAAGTCCCACCTTCTCCAGGTTTTCAGAAGACTCAGTTACCACACCATTCCATGGTAGTGGAATCAGCCATGCGGAGAGTAAAGAGTGCTAAAACGCATTCTTCCAACCTGCCAGGCCATGAATCGAGGACACTCGATGCCTTTGGGTGTCGATGCTTTCAATCCTCCTTGCTAGCAGCTAGGATTAGCTCATATTCCCTGTACATGGGAATGTTTCTAGAGGAGGTTACAGCGGATCTGGAACATATGAGCCCTCTTCTTCCCGAAGATAAACGGGTTCAGTATCTCACTCTGCTCAAGCACGCTCAAAATTTATTTATTTAGCTGATTTGTGAACCATGCAGCCTTTGACTGCTTTTAAGCTATTAGCAGAACCTCTGCTATTGCTATCGGAGCACGGCGCATTGCCTGGCTACAAGCATCAGATTTAGAGGAGTGGATGCAAGAGAAGTTAGGAAACATTCCTTGCACAGGTGAAAACTTATTTGGAAAGAATTGGCAGAGCAAGGCTAATCAGATTGACTCTGACAATAATACCACCTTGAATAGACTATCAAAGTCTACAGCCAACCCATCAAAGAAAAAAACAGGCAAGAAGCTTTTCTTTAACAAAAATAAAAAATGTTACCATTCTTATTCCCATCCAGTTCACTGTCCAGTTCATGCTTCCCAGAAAGGGCAGCAATCTAGACAACAGAGGAAGCCACAAGCTCAAAGGGCTCAACCGGCTCAGCAAGTACAGCCTCCACAGGGGCTCCGACTTCTACCTAGAGAACTCAACCATTTTGCCTCTGAAGGGTCCAGAGCCCTTGACCATTCCGGACAGATTATGCCATTTTGCCAAAAGATGGCAACAAATAACATCAGAAAACTGGACTCTGTCCATTGTAGGGCAGAGGTACAAACTTCACTTTCTCAGCATGCCCCCGCCTACAGTCATAAAACAATTCAATTCTCAAGGCCCTGTCACCAACATTCTGTGTCAGGAGGTCTCCTTACTTCTGGCTCAAGGAGCAATAGAAGAGGTGCCCATATCCCAACAGGGGAGGGGGTGCTACTCCCCCTATTTTCTTATCCCAAAGAAGACTGGGATACAGACCTATCCTAGATCTCAGAGAATTGAACAAATATCTGTTCCGAGAAAAGTTCAAGATCTCCCTCGGAGCACTTTTACCTTACCTTCAGAATCAGGATTGGTTATGTTCTCTAGATCTAAGAGATGCGTGCACACATATCCTAATCCATGTAAATCACAGGAAGTACCTTTGATTTCTTTTTCAAGGAAACCACTTCCAATACAGAGTTCTTCCGTTCGGGTTGGCCTCTGCCCCAAGAGTCTTCACAAAATGCGTGGCTGTAGTAGCAGCATTCCTGAGAACTCTGGGGATATTCGTCTTCCCCTACTTAGACGACTGGCTCATCAGAGCACCAACAGCTCTAGAAACGGAACGAGCTGTGTCTCGTGCCATCACAATTCTCCAATATTTGGGACTGGTAATAAACCACCCAAAGTCTCACCTGGTATTTAAGTGGTATTTAAAGGTGTGGAAGAATTGAAGGAAATATCGATACATCGGGAAGATGTCTTACAACTATTAGATAAACTGAAGAGTAGCAAATCACCTGGGCCGGATGGTATACATCCAAGGGTGTTGAAAGAACTGAAATTTGAGATTGCAGACCTGCTATCAGTAATCTGTGAACTATCATTAAAATCATCTCTAATACCTGAGGATTGGAGGATCGCCAATGTAACACCAATTTTTAAAAAGGGTTTGAGTGGTGATCCGGGAAACTACAGACCGGTGAGCCTGACATCAGTACCGGGAAAAATGGTAGAAACCATCATAAAGAATAAAATTACTCAGCATGTAGATAGTCACGACCTAATGGGAGACAGCCAACATGGCTTTAGACAAGGAAGATCTTGTCTTACTAATCTGTTATGTTTTTTGAAGGTGTGAATAAACAGGTGGACAAAGGTGAGTCGGTTGATATTGTGTATCTGGACTTTCAGAAAGCCTTTGACAAGGTCCCTCATGAGAGACTTTTGGCAAAACTAAAGAGTCATGGGATAGGAGGCAGTGTACTATTGTGGATCAGGAACTGGTTAAAAGATAGAAAGCAGAGGGTAGGGCTAAATGGCCAATTTTCCCAATGGAGAAAGGTGAATAGTGGTGTACCCCAGGGATCTGTGCTGGGTCCGCTGCTTTTTGACATATTCATAAATGACCTGGAAAGTGGAATAACGAGTGAGGTTATCAAATTTGCAGATGACACAAAACTATTTAAAGTTGTTAAAACCCAGGAGGATTGTGGAAAATTGCAAGAGGATCTTGATAAATTGGAAGACTGGGCATCAAAATGGCAGATGAAATTTAATGTGGAGAAGTGCAAGGTTATGCACCTAGGGAAGAACAACCCAAACTATGGTTACACGATGCAAGGTTCCACATTAGGAACCACCACCCAGGAAAAAGATTTAGGCATCATTGTGGATAACATGTTAAAACCCTCGGCCCAGTGTGCAGCGGCGGCCAAGAGAGCAAATAGAATGCTAGGTATGATAAGGAAAGGAATGGAAAATAAAACAAAAGATATTATAATGCCTCTATATCGTTCCATGGTGAGACCGCACCTTGAATATTGTGTGCAATTCTGGTCGCCGTATCTTAAAAAGGATATAGCGATTTTAGAAAAGGTTCAGAGAAGAGCCACCAAAATGGTAAAGGGGATGGAAGGATACTCCTATGAAGAAAGGCTAAAAAGGTTGGGGCTCTTTAACCTGGAAAAGAGACGGCTGAGGGGAGATATGATAGAAGTCTATAAATTAATGAACGGAGTGGAACGGGTAAACATAGATCGATTGTTTACCTTATCAGAATATAGAAAGACTAGGGGACATGCAATGAAGCTACAGGGTAAACTATTTAAGACTAATAAAAGAAAATATTTTTTCACTCAACGTGTAATCAAACTCTGGAATTTGTTACCGGAGGATGTAGTAAAGGCTGTTAGTGTAGCTGGGTTTAAAAAAGGTTTGGACAAGTTCCTGGAGGAAAGGTCCATAAACCATTATTAAGAAGGGACCCAGGATATCAATGCTTGAACCAATACAAGCATTGTGGAACCTGTGTCCCTTGGGGAAACTGCTAGGTACGTATGACCTAGATTGGCCACTGTTGGAAACAGAATACTGGGCTTGATGGACCTTGGTCTGACCCAGTATGGCGTATCTTATGTTCTTATGTTCACCCCTTCTCAATCCCTAGAGTTCATAGGGGCTCGCTTAGACACGCAGCAATCAAGGGCATTCCTGCCACAGCCGAGCTGTCAGAGAATTATAGAATTGGCTTCCCAAGCATTAAAGAAAACCCTCCTGACTGCTCGGGAAATGCTTCAACTGCTAGGGTGTATGGCGTCCACGGTACATGTAGTCTCTTATGCCCGCCTACATATGCGAGCGGCTCAGTGGACCCTCTGTTTGCAGTGGACACAAGCCACAGGTCGCTTAACAGACAAAATTGAGAATTCCACACGTCTCATTTTGTCCCTGCAATGGTGGCAGTCCCTCAAACCTAGTAGGTTCCCCTGTCCAGCAGCCACTGCCCCAAATCACCCTGACAACGGATGCGTCCAAGCTGGGTTGGGGAGCCCACTTGCACAATCTTTTCACTCGGGGTCTTTGGACCTCACAAGAGGCCTCTCTTCAAATAACCTCTTGGAACTAAGAGCCATTTACAATGCTATAATAGCATTTCAGGCCCAGCTCAGTCAAATGACAGTTCTGGTCCAAACCGACTATCAGCTTGCCATGTTTTACATAAACAAACAAGGTGGAACGGGCTCTCTGTTGCTATGCAATGAAGCTTTGCGACTATGGGCCCTCGTCAGAGAGCTCCAAATTCACCTTCTAGCGGTATACCTTCCAGGCATTCAAAACGTGTGGGCAGACAAGCTCAGTCGGATACTGCTGCCACACAAGTGGTCTCTCCAGTCAGACCAACTGGCTCGAGTGTTCCAAACCTGGGGAACACCAGATATAGACCTCTTTGCAAGTCCATAGAATGCCAAACTTCCCCGGTTCTGTTCCAGAATTCCGGCTTTACACTGTCTAGCAAACCATCCTTTCCTGCTCCATTGGGGTCAGGACTTCCTCTATGCCTTCCCACCCTTTCCCCTAATTCCCAAAACTCTTTTCAAGCTTCAGAGAGACAGGGGTCATATGATCCTCATAGCTCCACATTGGCCAAGGCAATCGTGGTACCCTCTGCTTCTGTGTCTCTCTCAAGCAACTCCTCTAGAGTTGGGATATTCTCCAGATCTCCTTTCTCAGGAGAAAGGGAAGCTTCTGCATACCAATCCTCAGTCCCTGCTCCTCTGGGCCTGGCTGCTGAAGGCATAGAACTTTTAGATATCCACCTCTCTCAGCAAGTGAAGGATATCCTTCAGGTTTCGAGGAAACCTTCCACAAGGCATTCTTACGCTTTCAAATGGAAAAGGTTTTCTATATGGTGTTCAAAAAGCGTGCTTAACCCCCCTTTCCGTACCCATGGAGTCGCATTTGGAGTATCTCCTCCATCTTACAAATTCAGTGCGAGTCCATCTCGGTGCTATTGCGGCTTTCCACAAGCCCCAAGATGGACAACCCATCTTTTCTCATTCTCTTGTATCAAGATTCATGAGAGGTCTTCTATTGACAAAGCCCCCCATAAAGCCACCACCGGTGGCATGGGACTTGAATCTTGTTCTTGGGCAGCTTATGAAGCTGCCTTTTGAACCCTTATCCACTACAACTTTAAAATTCCTTTCCTGGAAGGTCATTTTCCTAATTGCAATAACTTATGCTAGACGCATTAGTGAACTGCAAGCTTTAGTGGCTGACCCTCCTTATACAAGGTTCCACCATGATAAAGTAGTCCTCAGGATTCATCCACACTTTATGCCAAAGGTGGTTTCGTCTTTTCATTTAAACCAGTCGGTTTACCTTCCTATATTCTTCCCTAGGCCTCACGCCTCCAGCGCAGAAAGGAACCTTCATACCTTGGATTGTAAAAGAGCTTTAGCCTTTTACCTTCAAAGAACGGAACAACATAGGAAGTCTTCCCAACTCTTTGTTGCTTTTGATTCTAGTAATTTTGGACTTCCAGTTTCCAAACGAACTCTTTATCTAAGTGGATTGCAAACTGCATATCCTTCACATACGATAGCAGAGGTCTTTCCCTCGAGGGCCATGTTACAGCTCATAATGTCAGAGCAATGACAGCCTCGGTTGCTATTCTCCGCTCTGTATCTATAGATGATATCTGTAGAGGGGCTACTTGTGCTTCTGTACATACCTTCACAGCCCACTACTGTCTGGACAAGGACTCCCATCGGGATGCCTCGTTTGGCCAGGCTGTCCTACAGCATCTTTTTCAGACAATGCAACTCCTACCCTCCATCCCGGTAGGATGCCAGGGATCCATGGGAGAAAGTATGACCCTGTTCACACGGGTTCACAGCTCTCTGGGGTCATTCCTCTGGCATCTTTCAGCTGGGGAGTCCCCATATGTGAAGACTATATCCTGCTTGTTCCTGGAGATAGCGTAGTTACTCACCTTGTAACAGGTGATCTCCGGGAACAGCAGGAATGAAGTCTTCACAACCCACCCACCTCCCCTAGGAGCTGTCTCTCTCTCTCTATTTCTCTCTCTGTCTCTCTCCTTGGCTCAGCTTTAAACTCAACTAAAGTGAGAGAGGC